>OZ005658.1:10051632-11361855 GCA_963930645.1 Salticus scenicus | reverse complement strand
ACTGAAAAAACCTTTTAAATTAGTTATATTGATCCCAGTTTGTTATAATTTTAAAAAAGGAACTGTTTTATTTTATATCCATTGTTTTAAACCCCTGCACTCGAATGACTTATTTTCAGTATTTTTTTTTTTTTTTTCCTTCATCTTCAGTTAAAACAGATATTTTCGTTTGAATAATAATAATAAAAAAATTATACAGACACGACATTATTTCATTAATTAAAACATGAAAATCTGACATTGACAGATTTTAATTTAGTGCCAGAGGCCTACTGCTAAACTTGTTAATATCGACAAATTCTTCTTTAATTAATTCGTGACGATCTAAATTCCATGATAAAGTTTTCATTAAATCAAACCAATGTGTTTCAGCTGCAGATACTGTAACAAATAACGTTGGAAGTCCAAACTGTCTTATAGCCGCAAAACAACGCTTTTTCTCTTTTTCCCAATGAGGGGGAGGTGTGCCTTGGGGGGGGGACTCATGTCAAAGGTGTGCCTTGGGGGGGACTCATGTCAAAGTTGTACCTTGGGGGGACTCGTGTCAAAGTTGGGCCTTGGGGGGACTCATGTCAAAGTTGGGCCTGGGGGGGGGGGGACTCATGTCAAAGTTGGGCCTTGGGGGACTCATGTCAAAGTTGTACCTTGGGGGGGACTCATGTCAAAGTTGGGCCTTGGGGGGACTCATGTCAAAGTTGGGCCTTGGGGGGACTTCATTCAATAAATCCCCATTCAATAAACCGACTGAAATAGGCCCTTAGCACTATTAAGAGCGACGTATAAAAATTCGACAACGCTGGGCCTTGGGGGACTCATGTCAAAGTTGTACCTTGGGGGGGACTTCATTCAATAAATCCCCATTCAATAAACCGACTGAAATAGGCCCTTAGCACTATTTAGAGTGACGTATAAAAATTCGACAACGCTGGGCCTTGGGGGGACTCATGTCAAAGTTGTACCTTGGGGGGGACTCATGTCAAAGTTGTGCCTGGGGGAGGACTCATGTCACAGTTGTGCCTTGGGGGGACTTCATTCAATAAATCCCCATTCAATAAACCGACTGAAATAGGCCCTTAGCACTATTAAGAGCGACGTATAAAAATTCGACAACGCTGGGCCTTGGGGGGACTCATGTCAAAGTTGTACCTTGGGGGGGACTCATGTCAAAGTTGTGCCTTGGGGGGACTTCATTCAATAAATCCCCATTCAATAAACCGACTGAAATAGGCCCTTAGCACTAATTTTGAGTGTATTATAAAAATTCGACAACTGTACCGACTGAAATAGGCCTCTAGCACTAATAATAAAAAATAATAATAATAATAAAAAAACAATAAAGTTAGGCACTTTAGTATTCAATGTAAATATAAATATATATATATATATATATATATTTATTTATTTATTTATTTATCTTAATTACGTGTAGAGGAAAAAAAAATCAAATGTTCCCGCAGCACGAACTTTGGCGCCTAATGGGTTAACAGATTAATCATTTTTTGAAAATATCTGGATGTGTGTGACAAAATTTTTGCTGCATCTCTCGATCAAGAATCAACGAACGGAATTTCATTAAAAGGTATAATTAAATGAAACTAACTTGAATGAAACTAATTAACTTGATTGATATCTATCAGCTTTTGTGCATATTCCTCAACAGATAATGCCGCTGTCTTTCAGTTTTTATAGTTATCTTTAGTGTGATAGTATGAAACAAAGTTTAGTATGAATACACAAAATGAGACAAATTAAATATATATATATATAATGAAAAAAAAAGTGTTTAGAATAGTAATAGCCTCGCTTCTACACCCCTTACCAATGGCCGAGCAGTTCTACTCTCAAAGCTGGTAGACGGGAAGTGCCGGCGTCGAGCCCAGGTCACGTTCTAGACGTATCTGTTCGAAGTTCGGTTTCGGAGTTTCCATGTTTTTCTTCGAAACTCGCGTACATGTGGACAAAGATTCCTTAGAAAGATCACTGCGGAGGGCATATCACCTAGATCAAGGACACTAATGTAGTCAAGCGGCCTTCATTTACACCAATATCAGCCCGTCTCTTTCCCTGAAGGAGTAAATTTTCACTGTGAAAATTTTTAAAAATAACTCGTATCTTTAAAAAAACTGGTTGAACCATGCATCAGTGTAGATTTAAAACTAAGTTATCCTTTATTTATTTATTTGTTTAAAACAAAAAATTAAAAGTATGGTTATTTCACCATTTTTTTTTCCTTCTTGTAGATGGGTAGTGCTGGGTTCTATCCTAGGTCGCGCTCGTCAGTTTCGCTTTTTGGAGTGTTTCGTGGTTTTCTCGAAAACTCGAATAAATACGGGATAGGAACACTTAAAACGCCCCCATGTAGGTTGGTTGGTTGGTTGGAGGATTTAAGGTCGATTGACTCCGTGTGTGTCCTAGGCCTATAGGGGGAATGCCCTCTATGGGGGGTCTTTCTAAGGGGTCCTAGCCCGTATTTACGCGAGTTTCGGAGGAAACCATGTAAAACTTCGAAAGGCTAGGTCGATGAGCGCGACCTGGGATCAAACCCGGCACCTCCCATCTATTGGGCTTAGAAAGCAGAGCACGCAAATAATAATGCATATTGATGAGTCCATATTAAAACGAAACACTTTTAATTAGACGAACCCTCACATCACATAGTTACATATAGAGAAACAAATATTCAACAAGTACAGGTAAAAGATGCGCCGTACGAACAGTTCAAGTGGTGGCGCGCCAGTCGTTATTGGAATGATCTAGTGAAGGAGGGTAAATACAAGAGGCATTGGTAATAGAAAATAAATGTAACCTAACACACCCCCCCCCCCCCCCACAATGTCGACGTATTTACCCAAATAACAATGTTACATCTTCCAATCCCATAATTTTACAACAGTTGTAATGTTTTGATGATGTTAATGCTTTTGTAAGAATGTCAGCCCCCATATTTTCAGTAGACACAAAATTTAAATCAATAATTCCATTTTTCAGTGCATCCCTTATGAAATGATGCCTAATATCTATATGTTTAGTGCGCTTATGAAAGATAGGATTTTCAGCTAATTTAATAGATCCTAAGTTATCTGTAAATATACTCACTTTTTCAATTTTGCCATCAGATAACTCATTTAGTAATTTACATAAATATATCCCTTCTTAGTGGCATCGGATAAAGCCATATATTCGGCTTCCGTTGATGAGAGAGCTACTGTACACTGTTTACGGCTTTCCCATGTAATTGCACTCCCGCAAAATATGAAACAGTAACCTGTATATGACCTACGGTCATCGAGGCAATTCCCCCAATCCGCGTCAGTGTAGCCGATTAACGGCTCATTACTTTTTCTAAATACAAGTCCAAAATTTATTGTTTTCTTTAAGTATCGTAAAACTCGTTTAGCGGCAGTCCAATGAGTTTTATCAAAACAAGTTAGAAATTGACTTAATTGACTGACAGAATTTGCAATGTCCGGCCTGGTGGAAGTTGCAAGATACATCAAACTTCCGACTAATTCACGGTAGGGATATTCGTTTTCACAACATTTTTCGGCCTTTTTTAATCGAATGCTTGTATCCATAGGACAAGCTACGGGCTTGGCTTCTGTCATGCCAAAACGCTCTAAGAGCTCTCTAATATAACTATGTTGACTCATTGTTATAAGGCCATTTTCTAACTGAAAATTTATCC
The DNA here is from genome assembly GCA_963930645.1 of Salticus scenicus. NCBI lineage: Eukaryota > Metazoa > Arthropoda > Arachnida > Araneae > Salticidae > Salticus > Salticus scenicus. Next base: position 11,358,170 of record OZ005658.1, on the reverse strand, counting down.
CTAGACAATATTTAACTATGCCTGAATATTTAACATCTAGTTTTTCATTAAGATGAATTTTGAAGTTTTCTAACATATCAGGGTCCTGTGACATAAACAATATGTCATCAACGTAAATCATTATAAGAGTCAACCCTTTATCACTTTTAATATAATATAAACATGGATCTGCATTTGTTTGTTTTGCTCCGAAATCATTCAAAATTTTATTTAACTTAGTGTTCCAACACCTCCCGGCCTGCTTGAGACCATACAGAGATTTTTTTAACAAAAGAACTTTATTCCCTACATTTAGATATTTAAGAATCTCGGCTGCTTTATGAGATATGTCCCTATCGCAATTTTCATTTATAATTATTTGAAGTATTTCTTTAAAGTAATCGGAAACTTCCATAAAAATTTCCTCATCTAATTTTCCATTCAAATATGCTGACGTTATGTCAAATTGATGTATTTTTATTCCTAATTTAGCAGCATAACCTGCCAAGACTCTATTAGATCCCATTCTTGCTACCGGAGAAAAAGTCTCACGAAAATCTATACCTAACTTTTGACTAAAACCGCGAGCTACTAATCTCGCTTTATATTTCAAAAGAGATCCATTTTGATCATATTTATTGGTAAGGACAAATCTACCTTTAATGCATTGTTTCTCGGGCCTGTCTGCCACTTCGAATGTATCATTTTTTAATATTACTTTTACTTCGTCAGTCATAGCTTTATACCAGTTCGAAGCTTCCGACCCCTTTAAAGCATTATTTATTTCTATTTCCGAATTAAAACTATTAACAGCATTTGCCTTTGACTCCGGCTGGCAAATTATTTCGCGATTACGCAATGACAATATATCTCTCTCTTCGAGCGCCGATACTGGGTCACGTGACAGTTCATCACTCTAATTTTTTATTTCAAGAGGAGAAATTTTCTCTTCTGACTGTGACTCATTTTGCGATTCGCTTAATTGTATTTCTCTTTGAGAAACATCTGGATACAATTGACCTATTTTTGAAAAATCATTAGATTTCGCTTCAAAGAATTTAACGCTAAATACTTTATTTGATTCAGGAAGATAAATACGAAATGCTTTAGAATTTTCTGAATAACCCACAAATATTCCTTTTTTAGATCTTGCGGAAAATTTATGTTTAGGCTGATTATTGAAATAATAAGAAATACAACCAAAAGTTTTAAAATAACTAACATTTGGTACTACATTATTCCATAATTCATATGGGGTTTTTCCATTTAAAGCTTTTGTTGGGCATCTATTTCTTATATAATTAGAAGTGTTAATAGCTTCTGCCCATAAATTTAAGGGTAATTTTGATTGTGATAATAGACAACGGGCCATTTCGACGAGAGTTCTATTCTTCCTCTCAGCAACGCCCGATTGCTCCGGGCAATAAGGGGTTGTTAATCTATGCTGAATACCATTTTCTTTCAAGAAATTTTCAAATTCAGTCCCAATAAATTCGCCCTCATTATCACTCATGAATTTTTTAATTTTTATAGATTTTTCATTTTCCCAAAGAAGTTTGATTTCTTTAAAAGCATGTAATGCTTCATCTTTAGTTTTTAAGAATTTTACTGCACAATAACGAGAATAGTCATCAATAAATGTAATAAAGTAAATAGACTTACCTATGGAGGGTATCCTAATGGGGCCACAAATATCCGAATGAACTATTTCTAACATTTTTGAAACACGATCTGAATGCTTAGGGAAAGGCGCACGGGTCATTTTATTTAACGCGCATACTTCACAATTGAAGCCGGATACTTTTTTAATATTTAACCCCCTAATATGACCCTTTAAATTTGAATCAATTAAATCTTTTACATTTAGATGACCCATTCTACAATGCCACTTTTCCACATCAGCAAAAATATTTTTAGAACTATCGATTGATTCACTAGAAAAATTAGCGGCATTATTTATATCATTATTATCCCGCAAATAATAAAGTTCATTTTTTCTGTCCGCAGTTAGAGTCACATTTTTCTTTCTGTTATTTATAATAGCACAATTGTCTCTAAAAGTTACAGTGAAACCTTTGTCTCACATTTGTGATACAGATAATAAGTTAGTTTTCAATTCTGGAACCAATAGAGCATCATTGATTTCAACATTTCTAATTTTTGAGTTTACTTCTGCTTTAATTAATATTTTACCAATACCGGACACATCAGTTGTTTCATTGTTCGCTAAATTTACGGATTTTATATCCGTATCCTTTAAATCGTGAAATTTGGAGTCATTTTGGCACATATGTCGAGTACAGCCGCTGTCAACACACCAAAGATTCTCGGATTGTTCTTTGGATAATATGTACGTATTCGTTGAATTTGTGCTGGCCAGTAGTCCTAGACTGTTTTGTCTATATTTAAATGATTTGTCTTTCTCACACTGATTAGCACGGTGACCGAGACGTTTGCATTTAAAGCAAGTAATTTTTGAATTGTCTCTTTCGTTCTGAGTTGACTGTTCAGTAATCTTAGGATTTCTTTTATTTTTATTCCACGGAGAAGGTTTCTTCCGAAAATTACCAGTCATGAACGCTCCATCACTCGGTCTGTCATCATGGCGTCTGGCGTCGTTTTCTTCTACTATTTTTATTCGGAGTACTTCTGGTTTAGGTAGCTCATCCCTGGATTCTATTGCGCACCGGAAATTTTCATAACTGGATGGTAGGCTGTATAACAACATCACAGTTAACAAGTCATCATCTATTTTAATATCCATTTCAGAGAGTTTATCGACTATGTCAAAAAACTTTCGAAGATGATCTCGAATGCTCACAGAAGAGGAATCTGCCATTTTATGTTGAATAAGCGATTTTAACAGTGACGCTTTTCTAGCGGGGCCTTTAGATTGGTATATCTCTTCTAATTTTTTCCATATATCCATAGATGTTTCACAGTTTTTGATTTGTTTTAATTCTGAAGGCGATATACACAAAATTATGTCGGCTTTGGCTTTTTCATCCATATCAGCCCATTTGTCGAACTCTTCTTTTGATTTCGCATCACTTGCCGCGAGCTCTGGCTTTGGTTTCGAGCCAGATACGTAAATCCAGGATTCACTTTTTATCAAGAGTGCCTTCATTTGTATTTTCCAAGTTTCGTAATTGTCTTTGTTTAGCGTTTCAATACGTAATGTTCCATAAGACGCCATTTTCAAACGTGGTCGTCTATCAAACAGATAAAAGTATTTATCGTAAATAAAAGTTAATTTGCTCTGGGCTCATAACCTATTGGGCTTAGTAAGCAGAGCACGCAAATAATAATGCATATTGATGAGTCCATATTAAAACGAAACACTTTTAATTAGACGAACACTCACATCACATAGTTACATATAGAGAAACAAATATTCAACAAGTACAGGTAAAAGATGCGCCGTACGAACAGTTAAAGTGGTGGCGCGCCAGTCGTTATTGGAATGATCTATTATACAGTGGAGGAGGGTAAATACAAGAGGCATTGGTAATAGAAAATAAATGTAACCTAACACCATCTACCAGCTTTCAGCGCAGAATTGCTCGGTCACTGGTGCCCCCCCTCCTCATGTAGGGGGAGAGGAACCCCCTAGAACTCCTGTGTAGTCATTTGGTGTTCATTCTTACATCAGCACCAGCTCCCCCACCCTTTCGGAGTTGTAACTTTTTAACATGAATATTTTTTTAAAGGAATTCGTCGATATCTTTAAAATGAAAGTTTGAATCTTGCATCTGCAATGTTTTAAAACAAAGTTATTTCTTTCTTTTTTCATTAGAAAATAAATAAGTAAAAACATACTTGTCTTGCCTTTTTTTTCATAATATTTGCAATAGGGAAAAAAAATTATACAGAAAGGGGTTGTGAATTCTACAGTTTATTAAGTTAAATTACAATATTATATATAAGAGTATAACGGAGATAATTAGAGCCAGGTTCTGCTTTCAAAAAAAGCTGGATGGTATATATGAAGAAAATTATGTAGAAGAACTTACGTCTGAATAAAGAGCACATAATCCATCTTTAATGAGTTTTATTTAAATATAGTTCGACTAATTATGTCCTGTAGCGCAAAATAATTTTGTTCTCCATCAATCTGTATATGCAAAGATTACAACAAAGTTCCACCGCAGTTATTTAGACAGAGAGGGAGGAGGAGACCAATAAAATCACGTCTTTTACAAACGGAGTCAAAAAGCGAAGTCTATATGAGATCTGCCAATATCAGAGTCAAAAAAGTGCTAACCGAAAAGTTGGCATCGTTAAAATTCAGCCAAAAGAATGCCAAGCTATTTCTTTGTCTTTACTATATTTTAATACAAAATTTTGAATCTAAATTGTCGTTACTAAAATCAGATCAACTTGGCAATAAAAAACTGCCCGAGGTGTCAATTAAAGCAACGGACAAAAACCGTTTTCAGATGCGCGCCATGCAGACAGGATACATCCATTAAAAATCTATTTTTAGAACAATAATGATCTGCTCGAAAAGTAATACAACTTTTAATGTAAACACAAGCATTATAAATATTAACTGAAATGACTATTTTGTTTTATTAATACATACATCTGCTAGAAATAAGCTGGTAACGAATTTTGTAATACATTCTCAAAATAAATAATTATAAATGATTTAATTCCTTCGGGGAAGAAGTATAAACAAAATTACTTTTCAAAAACCCCGATATAAAAATTGCTTTATTTTATTCAGAGAACAATGTGCTTGTAACTATTGAAAGACAAAGAAACGCTATTTAATGAAACATTTTTGATTTGAAAGGAAACTGAAAATTCTATATAATTAATTAATTAAATTACATAAATTTAAAAAGATTTTTTTTTATTACCTATATTAATCTCTCTTTTTGTTATTTGTAAAATTTGAATAAATAAATAAACTTTTAAAGAACATATGTGTGAACACTCACACAAAGAGTTACATATGCATCAACTTGTAAAATTATTTAAATCACACATTTCACATTCAAGGGCTTCGACAAACTAGTAAAATTGTTAAAGAATTTATATGAATCAAATTTTATCAATCAAAAATATTAACTTAGCTGCCCTAGAAGGCACACCAATAAATTTATTCTCAATTTTTATCCATATCTAGCATAGCTCATTCTATTTAAAGAAAAAGACATCAATATAAGCAATATGATTTTACAAATGTGTTTACTGAAAATGATTCACTTTCTATTACTGAAAGCTTCTCTTCACATTCAAGGGCTTCGACAAACTAGTAAAATTGTTAAAGAAATTATATGAATCAAATTTTATCAATCAAAAATATTAACTTAGCTGCCCTAGAAGGCACACCAATAAATTTATTCTCAATTTTTATCCATATCTGGCATAGCTCATTCTATTTAAAGAAAAAGACATCAATATAAGCAATATGATTTTACAAATGTGTTTACTGAAAATGATTCACTTTCTATTACTGAAAGCTTCTCTTCACATTCAAAGGTTTCGACAAACTAGTAAAATTGTTAAAGAATTTATATGAATCAAATTTTATCAATCAAAAATATTAACTTAGCTGCCCTAGAAGGCACACCAATAAATTTATTCTCAATTTTTATCCATATCTAGCATAGCTCATTCTATTTAAAGAAAAAGACATCAATATAAGCAATATGATTTTACAAATGTGTTTACTGAAAATGATTCACTTTCTATTACTGAAAGCTTCTCTTCACATTCAAAGGTTTCGACAAACTAGTAAAATTGTTAAAGAATTTATATGAATCAAATTTTATCAATCAAAAATATTAACTTAGCTGCCCTAGAAGGCACACCAATAAATTTATTCTCAATTTTTATCCATATCTGGCATAGCTCATTCTATTTAAAGAAAAAGACATCAATATAAGCAATATGATTTTACAAATGTGTTTACTGAAAATGATTCACTTTCTATTACTGAAAGCTTCTCAATGTTTAGCATACGTTTGTTTCTACATCGTAAAGCTGCTACTCAGAGGTAATAATAAACTGATCAAATTGAAATATGACAGATAACATTTTAAAACTATGTTACATTCAATAGTCAAATAATGAAATCTACACAATTTAAGAAGAAATTAAAATTTCAATTTTGCAGGTAAAATGGGATTATGGGATTATTTTAATCTATTTAAAGTCGAATATCAGACTGATGATGAAACGGGCAAAGAATTTTACAGTTTAATAAATTACCATATTAAATATGGGAGTTATATCAGCATCAATTTTGGGAAATTACTTAAATTACACAATTCACATTCAAAGGATTCGACAAACCAGTAAAATTGTTAAACAAATTATATCTTAACCCTTCCAGAATGCACATCAACAAATTTATCTTTATTTTTTATCCATATGTAGCATAACTCACCTTATTTATGCTTTTTTTCTTCTATTCATCTAAATTTCATTTTTATATGAGAATAAAACTGAAGGATTGTGATAGAATGAAAACTCTCTAAGAGGACCCTGTAAACAAATAATGGATGATTTCCATACCTCAATCTACATGTAACATGCTTTTTTGCATGTAAAAAAAATATTTAGATTCCATTTTGTGTAGGGCAGCCAATATGAGTATATGTGTACCCATCAGAAATTTATCCCTTAGAGGGTAATGTATTTGAATACTTTTGGATATCCATGTACATTAACTGTTTGCTTAGTTTGAACGAAAAGTTTAGTGTAGCATTACTATATCGCAGGGCTGTGCTTACACTTTTAGCTGCCCTGGGTGCTCCGGGCATGCATGCACAGAGGAAGTGAGATACTTGGCCTATGAATTCAACTAAAGTTTCTTTTTCTAATTGTCTTGATGGGGAGAGGACTGCTTACACATTATATAGACCACCGGAATAGAAAGTAGAATTTTTATAGATTGTGGTCAAACTATTTAAAGTTCACTTAATAATGTTGAATACATGTTGTATATATATATATATATATATATATATATATATACATACATACATTTGATATTACGAACTTAGTATAGTATTTATAGTTCTTTTATAAGAACGTACAAAAGAACTAGTTACATTACGATCCTTAAACGATATAGTACAACTTCGGAAGAAATACTGCAGTGTCATTACAATTTCCCATTTTTATTTATTTAATGATTTCTTTCGTTTAAATTTATTTAAATAATCTTTAATTAATAAACGTTTGAAAAGTCAAATGGAAGCACATTCCAGATTTTTATTTATTGGATTTTTTTTTTTTTTTTTTTTTTTTTTTTTTTTTTTTTCATGATGAATGCAGACAATTTTTATCTCAGAATAATGTAACACTAAATTTCTAAATAAAATCAATATCATATCCTACAGACAACTTTTTTTTTTTTCTTTTTCTCTCTATGACATAAATCGATAACTTAGTTTTAAATTTCAACAGATCTATTGTTTAACCATTCATTCTTGTTAAAGGTATTGACAAGTCCTTTTCAGAAAATACACATATTGAAAATTTACACCTCCCTAAGAAAAGCGGGGGAGTTGATGCTTCTACATATGCATTTTTTTTTTTTTTTTTCTAGTTTACTGTTATCATTTCAGATAATTCTTTTTAATTTCATGATGATCCGTTAAAAATAATTCTCATTGTACTCACTTAAACGAAATTTTGGACAATGTTGATTCATTAAAATTTCAGAAAAAAAAAAAAAAAAAAAGACAATGTCAACTTTTGGGCAATTTTCACCAAAAGTTGAGAGCTACTGATTTATTTCAAGGTACCATTATCTATAAATTTATATGAAATTCCAACAATGATTCCTGAGATACTGCCTCAAAATTTTTGTGTCTCACTCTCTCATACACTCGCACAGATAGACATTTTCAAAAAGTAACCAAATGATGTTCTGGATCTCTTAAAGTTGAAATACATAAAAAACCGGAAGCAGAAAATTTTTACGAAATAAATACTTTCTTCTATGGAAAATAGAAGAAAGTAAAAAATTAAGAAAACAGGTGCAAAGGAGAAAAAAAAAAATACATCTACAAAAAGACATAAAAAAGATTTAGAACAGAAAATCAGAAATACGAAGCTGTTACTAAGAAGAAAAAAATTATATAGCAAGATCTGAACATTTAGTTAACATGCTCAAATGTTAAAATGCAAGTGTAATGTATTGAAATCTTTACAATGAATCTAATATAAAGTATTCACATGATAACCAAATAATTTGCATGCATTTACGTTTTGAGCATATATAGATAACAGGATAACCATGTATCATTTTTAACATTGTATTCTAAACGGCCCTTCTTCGACATTTACATTTACATTATTTATTTTCATAATCTATTATGTATAATGTTCATTTATTCATTGTATTTTTATCAAGTTAACGAAAAAAAGAAAGAAAGAAATGGATACAAATGTCTGCAAAATATTATGATATTCACATAATCTGACAGTTAAATTAAAATTTACCTGTCATTTTAATGAAAAAGATAGCATTTCACAATTAAAATTTACCTGTGAAATGCTATCTTTTCTTTTCTGAAGAGTTATTCTTGATTAGTCTGTTCGTACAATTATATGCAGAACATGATATAACCATTTTTAATTTTAATTCATTAAGAGCACAATATAAACGGACGACGCGTCATATGCTTCTTGCCATGCAAGGATTGACAGTGGCTCTGACGCTAGCAGACGAATTCTTCAAAAACTGGCACGCACAAATACAATGTAAAGGTATTGGAACCATTTGCTCCAGTTGTTCTTCAGATCAGTGGTTTCACCCTATGACGTAAAATCTTCTTTGATTTTGATTGGCGTTTCTGAAAATGGTCCAGTCTGATAATAAGTGAACCTTAAAGAAAGATTCTTTATTCAAAATATGAATGACTCCTGTTGATTGTTGACATTTTTGTTGACCTAATCTGTTATTTTCTGACCTTCTGACTAACAGAAAGAATCGTGTACAAAATGGCACTCTCTTCTGTTTTAGGAATTGGAAAGTTTTTTGAATGGTATACTGAGGTTCCTTTCGTCAACAGACCCCGGGAAAGTCCAACTTTTGTAATTCAGAATACCGAATGTTTCCTTTACTTTAAAAGAGACGCTTCGTATTATTACATATATTTAAAACCTAAAGATGGGTCTGTTAAATTGAAACCCTTTTCACTTACAATTTATATGCTTTATAACAATGGATCTGATTGTTTTGAGAAAAGTGAATCAAAATTTAGTCATAAAGATACATACTTGTATTATTTTGATGAAAGTCGTTTTGCAAAACAGCCAATAAGTTTCAGTGATGGCGTTTCCGTGAGATTTCTCTTTCTATTTCAGAACAATGCAGTGGAACCTTTGTTACCTTCGGGGAAAAACATAGGTGAGTTTGCTTTTTGGTTTGTGTTTTAATATATATATATGATATGCACGAACGACCTAAGTTACTTCTAATAATTAAATTTCAAACAATATTGATGGCGGTGATATGTCAAGAGAATTGTTTTCAATGTTGATACAATGTCTAGAAATTACTGTAAAATTGATAAAAGTTTGTTATTTTTATTTATTTATTTATTCTTCTTACCAAAAGAAAGAAAAAATACTTTCCCATCACAGAATTTCTCTATTATTTTACATGTATGTATATTTATCTGAATAAAAATATATTAGTTGTGCTACAATCAAAAAAGCCATTTCAAAATTTGTGTGAGTCTTGGGCAGGAAAGAGTTTTCCTTTTTAGATGGATTGAGAAAGATAGAGGCGTGTAAATCTAGAATTTGAAAATAGTAATTTCTCTTGATTATTAATGTATAATTTTCAAATAGTTATTGACACACAGTTAAATAAGTGTTAATAAAACAAATGAAACAGGTTTAGCTATAAGAAGGAAATGATAAATTTTAATCGATATCATCATATTTGTTACATACACATTATCTGGTTAATGCAATAATGGAAATCTCATATGCTTCATTTTCAAAAAGTCATTGACGAGGTCATCAAGAGACTTTTTTTTAATCTCACTATCTGCCGTAACATCATAAGCGCAGCAAGTCTGTCATCTGATGTCTTTGTGCAAAAGAAAATCATAATTTTTAAAAAATAGTAAAAAAATTCAAAGGAAAACTTTTTGAATATGTGTATTATACTTTTTTATTATAGTGAAACTTGAATAATTCGAACTTGTTTAATTCGAAATTCTGAATAATTCGAATTTTTTTACTCGGTCCCTTGAATTTTGTATTAAAATAATGTTAAAAAATCATGAATAATTCGCATTCTATTTTGGATAATTCGAAATTTTCATACGATTACCTTTAAAATATTACAGTAAAATTTGTTCCCGAGATTTTTCTTAGCAATGCACATTTTTTTTTTTTTTAACAGTCTTTTAAAAGAAGGCTAAAGAAATACAAGAGTATTTCTAGAGAGCACTATGTATACCTAGTGCATCAGAAGATATGGTCCATATACATGAACTTCGAGGTTTTTTTTTATTTGAAAGTCATTTCTAATGTATTGGCCTGTCAAAAATTGTACTTAAAGAAGCAATCAAAAATATCTGAGTTTTTTTTTTTTTTTTTTTTTTTTTTTAAGTGTTGAATAATGAAGTGCGTAAAATAAAATATTGATTTAATGTGGAGAAGGGGGGGGGGGGTGCAGCAGTATTCTTAGATATAAAGTTTATGTGTTAAATGTTTGATCTTAGAGTTTTATTTTTTTAATTTATCTCTTCTTTATGACAAAATAATATATGTAATTCGAATTTTTGGATATTTCAAATTTTTCTCTGGTCCCTTCAACTTCGAATTACCCAAGTTCTACTGTATTAGGCCTGTGTCGATTAATCGGTTTGGTTAATCGATCAATGTTTAGTCCCGATCAATTACTTTAATTGAGTTAATCGGCTCGATTAATTCGATTAAAAATTTTCAAAATCAGATTAAAGTTTTCAAACTAAGAATTAAAGTAAAAATTTAAAATACTGTTGTGCCTACAAAACAAATTATTTTTTCTCACATATTTTGCTAACAAACATTCTAAGAAGCGTCCATCCAATAATGAAAAAGAAAAAAAAACTCTTAAAAGAAATTGTTACCCTTTTGTTGATAGAGAAAAGTGGGAAGACGGTTCTTAAACAAAACGCTGTTTTAAGTACGTGCTGGGGGAATGCGTTTCGCAGAAACAAGAAGCTTCCAAAAAACGGTAATGCTTAATGTAATGTGATTTGCACTATCCCTTTGATGGGGAAGGTTTCAACAGGATTTCACAATACCTTCGAGCGGTTATTGTCTGTTTAGAATTGCTGATAATAACTATTGAAGTAGAAACAGAAAATAACATTCTGTTTTCTATTCTGAAATGACGAAGAAGAGTTGAAATATAAACAATGAAGAATTTGAGACTTTTTTTATAATGATAATATGGAATTTTGAGAATTCATTTAAAAATAGTGGCAAGCGAGGTGGACAAAGCCAGCTACTATAAAATGAAAGTGCATGTAAATTCATCTAATTTTTCTTTCAAATTGAAAATGAATTTATTAAAATAAAAATTAAATAATCGAAAATATTTATATAAAATTAACACTTAAAGTCAACAACTATTACTCTGAAAATTGATTTAAATTTTAGTTATAAAACGGATATAATCAATTATTATTATTATTATTATTATTATATTTTTTTTTCAGTGAAACATATGAATAAAATAGTAATAGTGAGAATTATTTTTTAGAATATAAAAGTAATAATGAATGCAAGATGAATGTGCATTATTTCTCATCTGTACTCTCGGATAAAAATTTTATTTGGAAATATATTAGGAATGTGTTTTTTCATTATTCATTTGCATGTTTATTATTATTATTATTTATTGTTTAAGGAACAAGCTATATTTACATCTACATCATTTTTATGGTTTGTTGTGTACAATCTGGAGGGGGGAAAATCACATAGGAGAATTTTATTCATCATATAAATAAAATTATAAAATGAAAATTGATTAAAAATTCGATTAATGAACTACAATTAACCCAGTTAAGACTGTTAATTGATTCCCACCCCTAATATATATATATTAAACAAAAGTATTAGCTAAAGGAAAGTAATAAAACAAACTGAAATTCTAGTTTTCAGGAGGGGGCAGTTGCCCTCTCTAGTTACAATTCAGTATATTAATGCAGCAGATTTTTTCTTTTTCCTTAAGTTGAATTTTTTTTTTTTTTTTTTAAATCTATATCCTGGTAAGTATATATTTTCATAATGTAGATGCCCAAAAAAGTTTCTGCTGAGGGTTGAGCATTAAAGTACAGCTCTTAGGCATTCCAACATTCTCGAGCCATTTAAAGTTTTTTAACAAGAATAATTTGGTTATCTTTTATCAACAGATTTATCATAGCATGAGCTTTTCTGTTTTTCGAATTCCATGCATTAGTCATGGGATTTGGAGGATCATTAATTACTACCAGGGTTAGAAATAAGTTGTCGTTAGTCGCATTTTGCGACCAGTTTTTTCATTTTGATGCCTAGAATTCCAATCACAGGTGCCATATTTGACGCCTGGATTTTTTCCTCATCATACCTAATAATTTTCCCAATCCCATCAGACTAAACAAGTCTATTTCAGTCAATTGAACCTAATAAAAACTGATTTAAGAAATCATATCTCTATGAAAGTAGTTGACGATTTGTTAATGATTAAATTGAACAGCCCTAAATTGGAAGATTTCTGCCCGGAAAATTCTATTAAATTGTGGTGGAATGATGTATCTTCTGAGCAAAGAATAAATTTGTGTTTTTAAATATGTACGTTTAATATTGTCAATGTAATTATATTCATTACATAAATATTTTTTATATAATCTTGTATATATTATTTACAAGTTGATGCTTTATTATTATTTTAATATACATATTTAATTATAGATGGCACCTAGATTTTTCATCTTGACACCTAAAATATTTAATCCAGGCGTCATTTTGACACCTGGTTTCAAAATTTTTATTTCTAACACTGATTACTACAGTATATTAATCCTCTTTTTAGAGTACATCTTCATTTGATTTTCCACACATCGTAATTATGTAAATTTAATGTCTTGATAATTGTGGCTTTGAGGATACTCATTATCATTGTATTTTAATTTTGCTTGTTACTTTAGTACATTAATTGATAATTTATGTTTTGATCATTTAAATATTTATTTCATTTAAATCGTTCATATACAGAGGTTAATCCAAAGCAAATTTATTGTTGCATTGAGGCACTTTTACAAAATCAACATTTGTCAATGAGGTACCTTCACAAACGTAACTTTCAGCAGAGAGGCACCTTCACAAAATCAACCTTCATAAAAGAGGTACCTTTACAAAGTCAATTCTCAGCAATATAGCAACACACTAAAAATTTTTATCAGCTTTGCTGCATCGAACACGTAAAAGTGCCCTCCCTTTGAATATTTACTGAAGACAATGGTAAATAATATATAAGTAAACACCTTAGTATTTTACACATACGAAATAATTCACCAACTGTTGATTTAATTAGAATTATGTATAAAGAAGTTTGATCTGCATAAACAACAGTTTGAATTCAAAACGAAACTGATTTTAGCATGCATAATATTAAGGAAAAGCTAACTCACCTCTCTCTGCATTTCCTGTGGTCGCTTGAAATACATTTTTAGGCCATACACGTAAATAAAGATGAAATCCGATTGCTTACTATAGTTGACTTTAATCAGAGATTTTCTTTCAGAATTTTATGAACAAAAACAGAATCTTTCAAATATTTTAGCACAGGTTTAAAACCATGTCGAATACATGTAAAGGCACTTTTTTTATGCCTTGAGTGAATTGTAAAGACAATACAGAATAAGACTTATTACTTGAATAATATATAACAGTTAATGAATTATTTGGCTGGACGATATCAGCCTGAATGTTAGAATGTTTTTCACTAAGAATAAAGTACTTCTGTTTTTCATGAATATGTTCCGAAAGAGCAAAAAACACAATAATAATAATAAAAAAGAAAAGAATGAAAGTTTGGATTCTCTCTATCATCACGTGATTGTCTGTCACTGCTCGACTGGCGCCGCCCCCACTCCCATTGAGTCAACATACAGGGGGGGGGGGGGAGGCACCGAAGCTGGAGTCGAAATACTCGGAAGAGGGATCACCTGAGAAACCGGTCGAATAAGAGTTCCAGCAGAAGATGTCTGCAGCTCGATGACTCTGGTGATACCGTCAGCTCCGGGAATCAACTTGATGACGCATGCGAGATCCCACTGTAGTGGAGGTGAGGCTTTATTTTTCAGAATAACTAGCTGCCCTGGAGAAAAGTTGTGACTGTTGTTATTTCTTTTGGCTCGCGAAAGCAAGGTTGGCAGGTACTGGGATGTCCACTTCTTCTAGAATGTCTCCTTCATCTGCAATAAGAGCTTATACCTAGAAGAAAGACTAAGAGAATTGTTTGTTAACGATAGTTCTGGCAATTCTAATAATTCAGATCCAATCAAGAAATGTCCTGGTGTTAAAGCTGCACAATCATTAGGAGCATTGAACAATGGTGTTAGAGGCCGCGAATTTATAACAGCCTCTATTTGACATAGAAGCGTGGACAATTCCTCAAAAGTTAAAATTGCTCCTTGTGTGATTTTTACCAAATGATGTTTGGCTAATTTTATCGACGCTTCCCAGAGTCCCCCAAAAATTGGAGCATAGGGGGGAATAAAGTGCCAGGTTATTTGGTGTTGGGAAGCAAAATTTTGTAATTTTTCTTTTTTGAATAAAGAAAATAGCTGTTTTAGGTAAGAATGGGCTCCGACAAAATTTCTGCCATTGTCCGAAAATATGTCAGAGGGGTATCCACGCCTACTTATGAAGCGTTTCAAGGCTGCGAGAAATGCTTCTGTAGAAAGATCTGACACACATTCCAGATGAACTGCCTTTGTAGCCATGCAGACGAATAGGGCAATATATGATTTAAAGGTAGTCGCTTTTCGTTTATGTTGACATTTTGTCATTACTGGTCCCGCGAAATTGACACTCATTTTCGAAAAGGGACGAATGGGTGTGATTGTTTCTGAGGGTAGCTCCCCCATCTTTTGCATTATTGGCTTAGCTGATAGACGAAAACAGAGTATACATTTTCTTAACACTGCCTTAACCGTGGAGCGGCCGTGGGGAATCCAGAATTTGCTTCTGATGAGTGACAGTACTAAGTTGGGACCAGCATGGGAGCTTAAGTGATGATAATATGTTATTATCAACATCAAGGAAGTGACGTGATTTGCTTTCGGCAGTAAAATGGGGTGTTTTTCTTGAAATCGCAGGGACGGGTGGTGCCGCAGGCGTCCTCCAACACGAAGAATGCCCGCTTCATCCAGGAAAGAATCAAGACCCAACAGATTGTGTGAAGGTTTTAAAAGTTTTCCTTTCCTTAGTACATCAATTTCATCACTAAATTCGGCATTTTGAATTATTTTTACAAGACACATTTCCGCTTGATTTAGCTCTATGGCCTTTAAAGGACCACTTTCCTTTGATTTGGTTTTAATTTTATTGATAAATCTCAGTACATAAGCTAGAATTCTTAAAAGTTTTAGATAGTTAGAGTATTTTGTGATATGTGATATGAAAGTGTTATTAGAAAGTGTAGGCTTAGAACGTGAATCTGTCGGATGGTGATGAGTTTGTTTCTGAACGGAAACTGAATGTAATGTGCACATTGGTGGTAGCTCAAAACTATGGAGCCATTTTGGCCCTTCCCACCACTCAGTTCTAGCTTTCAACTTAGCTGGGAACAATCCGCATGTGGCACAATCGGCCGGGTTTTCTTTTCCTGGGATATGTCTCCAGGATTCTAATTGAGTAAGAGCTCTGATTTTGGTGGCTCTATGGGCCACGAAACTATTTCCTTTGTTTGAAGGGTTATTTATCCAGTTTAATACAATAGAAGAGTCAGTGTACCAGTATGTCGAATGAGTAATTTTAAGGGATTTTTGAATGTTGCAAATTAACTCAGCTACGAGTACAGCCCCACACAATTCTAGTTTGGGCAACGTAATTTCCTTTAAGGGTGCGACTCTAGTTTTAGAAGCGATTAAATATATCTGAATAGTGTTTGTTATGATCTTTAAATATGCGACTGCCGCATACGCCCTCGGAGAGGCATCACAAAACCCATGCAGTTCAACTGTACAGTCTTTAGTATTTGAACCTACATAGCGTGGAATAGACATAGATTTAAACTCATTAATTTCATTATAAAAGGTTTTCCATTCTTGCAAAATATCTGGAGGTATAGGCTCATCCCACGTTGATTGCAACTTCCACAATTTTTGTAGAATGATTTTTAAGATGATAGTAGATGGCGAAATAATTCCGAGGGGATCATAAATTTGCGCAATTACGGAGAGCAACTGTCTTTTTGTATTAATTTGTTGATCAGCTAAGGTTCTAACTTGAAGAGTATCTTCACTTAAATCCCAGAACATTCCTAGTACTCTTTGATTTATTTTTTCTTTATCCTCAAAAAAATGAATGACCGAATTAGCCTTCTCTTCCTCTGGAATATCAGAGAGCGCTTCTGGATGGCTACAAGCCCATTTCCTAAGTTTAAACCCTCCAGCTTGCATTAGAGCCTGCAGCTCCATTATTCTATCTTTTGCTAATTGAAGGGATTGTGCCCCTGACAATAAGTCGTCGATGTAAAAATTGTCTTTGGCAATTTCTGTTGCTAATGGAAAATTTTGTCCCTCATCCTCACATAATTGCTTAAGCGTGCGCAACGCTAAATAGGGTGCACAAGCTGTTCCGTAGGTGACAGTATTCAATTCGTAAAAAGATAATTGGTCATTGGGAGATTCTCTCCAAACAATTCTTTGGTAGATTTTATGTTTCCTTTCAATTAAGATTTGCTGATACATTTTAGCTATGTCTGCACTGAACGCTACAGGGTTGGCTCGAAATTTTACTAAATTGTCAAAAATATTTGACTGTAGTTTAGGACCAATATATAAAATGTCATTTAAAGATTTGTTATTTGTTGTTTTAAACGAGACGTCAAATACTACACGTAATTTTGTTGTTTCAGAGTTTTCATTTACCACCGCATGATGCGGTAAATAATAATGTGGCGTTTCATTAATTTTATCTGGATGTAATTTTGTCATATGACCCAAGATATATATTCGTTCATGAAATTCGAATACTCCCTCTTTAATTGTGGGTTCTTTTTAATTTTATTTTCAATGGAAAGAAATCTTGAAATAGCACCTGACTTACTGTCACCTAGTGCCTTATCTGGCTTAAAGAGTAGATGAACTACATATCTTCCCTGACTATTTCTTTTAGTTGTGGTCAAATAAATATTTTCCACAGGATCATTTTCTATCTTTTTTGATTCTACATTTGGAATTGATTCTATATCAAAAAATTGTTTTAAAGTGTTGTTGATATCATCATCAAAAGTCATATCACATGTTAAACTGATATTTGTACATTGAAAACTGTTTATTCGTCCTGAAAGGAGGTAACCCAGCTTTGTGGGGAATGCTGTAGGAGTTCCAGCTGGCCCTTGAATTGGACTGCCATTGCAGATTGAGGCGACTATTTCTGCCCCAAGAAGAATATCGATGGGACCACTAACGTAATAATTGGGATCAGCTAGTTGTAATCCCTGTATGTGTGGCCGCAGTAGTTGGAAATTAGGGAGAGGTGAGGTAACCCTATCAACTATAAAAGCGCTGACTGAAAATGACTCCGACGAAAAATGCGGAGTGAATTTAAATTCTGTTTCGTTGAGAGCAGTTTCTGCTAAAATGCAATTAATCCCTATTATACTATGCGGCGTGCTCCGTAAGGGCAAATTTAGTCGCTTAGCACATTCCTTAGTAATTAATGAATTTTGACTAGCATTATCTATCAAAGCTTTACAATGCATAATTTTGCCTTTATTTGATTTAACCTTAATTAGTGCTGTAGATAACAAAACATTACTAGAATAAAACTGAGCACTATTTGAAACTGAGATATCTGGCGATACATGATTCGTCCTTTCAGAATTTGAATTTCTACCATAAACATGCAGTAAGGTATGATGTTTTTCTGCACAATTTTTACAATTAATGTTTATCCTACAATTCTCCAGCCTATGATTTTGGCGTAAGCAATTTTGACATAACTTATTTAATTCAACGAATTTCAATCTTTCTTTAACCGGTTTTGAATTAAATGTCGGACATTTAAATAGCGCATGACGCTCATTACAAAGAATGCACGTGTTTTCCTTTTTCACAATTGTACTCAATACGTTGTTTGATTTCTTCGAATTAGTGAATTTTACGTCTTGTTTACATTTTATATCTTCAACACCGCGCGCTTCGCGCTCAACGAATTTCCTAAAAAGATCAAGATCAGGCAATTTATCACTATCCAACATTAATTCCCATCTCTGTTTTAACGATTCATCCAATTTCCCCATCATGAATTTTATTATAATTAAGTCGCTTAACGCATTAGAATCTAAACCCAAAGTTTTTAAATTTCTGACGGCTTCATTGCAAGTATCTAATAACTCCAGTAAAGTTTTAGCATTGTTTGCTTTTACAATTTTCATAGAAAATATTTTGTTAATTTGACTCAATGCTAATTGTCTTTTATTTTCATATCTTTCATTTAATATTTCCCAACATTGATCCAAATTTTCCTCTTTTAGAGCGAATCCTCGAATTAATTTAGCTGCGTTTCCGCGCACTGAAGAATGGAAATATTGCAGTTTTTCAATTTTGGATAATTGATTATTCTGTAGAATTGTCGAATTAAAAATTTCCTTAAAAGAAATCCAATTTTCGGTTTCACCAAAAAATCGTGGAAGATCAAATTTCGGTAATTTAATAAGAGACGATTTACCATTTTTCTCACCTTTATTTTCCGCGTGAGTATCTGAATCGCACACGTTTACTTCTGTTTTGTCCTCTAACTCCACCATTAAATCAAAAACCACTCCCTTATATCTGAAATACATATCCATATAATCCTCATTCTCTTTAGCGGATAAATTTTTAAATATTGCCGCGATTTCATGATCATACGATTGAACTTTGGTTTTTAATAATTTAACCTTAGATTGTTCATCTTTACTACACCCCTTTACTCTATCTCTAAAACTATCGATTTCCTTACATAAATTTTCAAATAATAAAACTTGCTTAGATAATTTCGGCATTTTAGAATATATAAGTTTAAATACACATAACTATAGGCCTTCGAATTACAGAACAAACATTCAGGAATAAAAAATAAATCATTTTAAGAATAAATGATTACGAATAAGAATAAGAATAAGAATATCAAATACATATTAAATATATATAGTTTTTTATATATATATATATATATATATATATATATATATATATAAATCATCGATAGCCTCATGGCTCAAGAACGGACCAAAAACATGTTGATTTAATTAGAATTATGTATAAAGAAGTTTGATCTGCATAAACAACAGTTTGAATTCAAAACGAAACTGATTTTAGCATGCATAATATTAAGGAAAAGCTAACTCACCTCTCTCTGCATTTCCTGTGGTCGCTTGAAATACATTTTTAGGCCATACACGTAAATATAGATGAAATCCGATTGCTTACTATAGTTGACTTTAATCAGAGATTTTCTTTCAGAATTTTATGAACAAAAACAGAATCTTTCAAATATTTTAGCACAGGTTTAAAACCATGTCGAATACATGTAAAGGCACTTTTTTTATGCCTTGAGTGAATTGTAAAGACAATACAGAATAAGACTTATTACTTGAATAATATATAACAGTTAATGAATTATTTGGCTGGACGATATCAGCCTGAATGTTAGGATGTTTTTCACTAAGAATAAAGTACTTCTGTTTTTCATGAATATGTTCCGAAAGAGCAAAAAACACAATAATAATAATAAAAAGAAAAGAATGAAAGTTTGGTTTGGATTCTCTCTATCGTCACGTGATTGTCTGTCACTGCTCGACTGGCGTCGTCCCCACTCCCATTGAGTCAACACCAACATATATATTTATTTTACTATTACTCCATTTTATTTTTTAAATGTAATTTAAAATTTAGAAAAAAAAAAAAAATGCTGTGCACATTTCGATCAATTGTTTTGAAGCATTGATAATTTTCACAGACTTATTTGATTTTTTCACAAATTATTTTATACATTCACAGATGGGGTACCATTTTTAAAAAGTTGGATTAAACTTTGATATATTTATTTTTGTTTTAATATTTAGGGGAAGGCGTGGTAATAAGAGACAAAAAAATATTAATAAAATCTATACTATTAATCTAAATAACTTGAAATAAATATCTCGTATTAATTGCATTAAATAAACTCCTCTTGATTTTTTAGGTAATTTTTTAACTTAAATTTTTTGTTAATTTTTTTTTCATTAAATCCTTGTCTCTAATAACCCCACGCAGGGTAATAAGAGGCCAGTCTTTTAACTGTCCATATATAGCAATGTAAAATCATGTGGGGTAATAAAAGGCATCTGGAAGCAATTCTGAAACAGCCAATAGTTTTTAATTTTTGATATTTACATCCCTTCAAAAAATATGTTTTTCTCAAAAATTAATTTTCATAAATGTGTTTGTGAAATTCATTTCTTTAATATTGGGTCCTAAACAATATAATACTGTACTTAATGATAGTTTTACATAATCAACATAACCTAGGGATTAACCAAAAACATCAATATAATTTTTAAAATGGGCAGAAAATATTTTACACATTTTCTAAAGTGTAGTCGAAAATAGGCAAAAAAAGATGTCTTTGAAGTGTATACAAGTGAACAAGATGGCATTTATGTTATAAAATATTTTTCTAGTAATTAAAAATGGACTTATTTATTATGTAATGAAGTAGTAATGACTAAATACTAGCTTACAAACATTTTAAGCATAAACTTACATAATTATAACAACTGAATATGGTCTAGCCCAATGGATAAAACTGCTTTTTGATTTAAAGTGGAAAAAATAATAATAATAAAAATAAATAAATAAAAAACATGTTCTCTTGGTAAACTTAGACTAGGCCTAACTCTAGGTAAACTCTTAGTAAACTAGTCCTGGTTGTCGTAGAGCAACATTTTAGTTGTCTTAGCAGGCTTTAAAAATCTTTTTTTATATTTTTTCTATAGATCAGACGTATCTTCGAAATTTCACCCTGAGTCATGTGAAAGGGTCCATTTCCTTTCAAATTACAGTATTGGATCCGTTATCCGGAAACCCATTATCCAGAATGTTCCGAAAACAAAAAAGCAAAATGCCAACTTACCAAAAATTTTAATTATCGTAAAATTTAAGAATTAAAGTTATATAATAGCAGCGGTCAGAATTATAGTTTTACATCCTACTTTCTTTAATGCTACGGTGTTATTCTGAGGAAATATGGTGAGCACAAAATTGTCCAAATAATTACTGAAAATTTTGCAAATTTAGGTTAGAAAATGAATTTTTATTGTATTTTTTAATAGATAAACATTAATAACACATACTTCTTAAAGTGCCCAATAGCAGATGAATTTTATCCTTGAATTCAGGTCGCATGCATGAAGTCCCAATTGTTATAAAATTTTTAAATAGTTTTTATTAATTTCCATTATTTTTAGAATTTATTTCATAAAATATTTAGCATTATGTTCTAAAATTATTTGAAACATTTATGAACTATTAGTATCAGACACTAAAAGCAAACAAATATCAAAATTTTCGCAAAATCCAAATGAAGGGATTTTACTCTCAGGTCCAAAATTAAATTTTATGTATGTTTATTTATTTTTCATTTATTATTATTATTTATAGTTTGAAATTCTAATTAAAAATGTTTTTTTATTTTGTGGAAATAATTTATTAAATGAACAAATATATTGGTAAAGTGTTTACATATATATTATTCATGTTTATCACTGCTATTTATGAAATTATTTTGTACCATTTTTATACATATAATAAAGTGTTCCAAATTATGGAAAAAACCCCTTATTCAGAATATCCCAGGTCCCAAACTTTCTGGGTAACGGATCCTATACTGTAACAGGACCATAGAACACGAATTTTTGTATGTCTTCATGGCGGGGTCAAACATATCCCTGGAGTTCTTTTTTGAGGAATTTTACTTTACATAGTCCCTCATCAGGGAAGTTGATCACTCGGCCAATATACCACTGTACGTTGTATTATACGTCATAATATAGTTCCAGCTTATGGTTGACGTCTTTTGGGTCACATTCTTCAGGGATATCATCATCTGGAGAAGAGATTAGACCTACTTCCAAATCCTCTTCATCATTTCATCTTCTCTTGGACTATCAGATGAATTGGAAGAATCGCTAAGGCGTATTTTGCGCTTTAAAGTCTTTTGTTTAGTGGTAGGCGTACTGCTAGCTTTTAACGACTTACTATCAGAAGTGTCAACTTCTGTTTTTTTTTTTTTTTTTCAGCAGTTCTTTTTCTTTCATTTTCCTTGTTCTTACTTTCTTTTTCTCGTCTTCAGACTTTCTAATTCTCTCCATGACTATTTTGGATGTCAGAATTTCCCCTATTCTGCCAATTGCGTAGTTAAGATGCGCTGCAGCATCAAATGCTCATTCGATGGCAGCCAAACATTTAAATTTTGTATTTTCCATTGAAACATGTATGCATGTCAATTTGTGTCCAGTTTGCATTAGTCATTCTTGGTGTGTCGCTTTTTTTTTTGTTATAGATTGTATTTGGATTTCTACGATCCCACTTTTCAAGAAATATTTCAACACTCTTTTTTAAAATATACTTCTTACAAACATATGATTATTTTATGACAAAATGTCTATTTAAAATTAGTTAATGTAAAAATTAAGGGCATCAGTAACCTAGTATGTGTAGTAGCATGTATATAAATTTTCAGCTGAATCGAATAAGGCATTCAGATGCTATCACACTTTAAATAATTTAAGCCCATAGACTATAGGTAAAGAATTTATTTTTGTGTACCTGTAAAAAAAAAAAAAAAAAAAAAAAAAAAACTATGAATGCTAGATTTTCAAAGATGTGTGTCTCCAAGTCTGTGCTATGGTAACCTATAACATACCTACCAACTTTTAGCTCATTCAGATAATGCATTTAGGCAATATCATGTTCACTCACTTACATCTTACATACACACACACATATACAAACATCACTGTAAAAATAGCAAAAATGAACTCACAGGACCTTAAAACATAGATATATCAACATCTGGAAGTCAAATTTTTGTCATGATTATAATACTTTTTTTACATATGTATTTTTGGAAAGTAAAAAATTGCATGAAAGATATGTAAACCATCCAATTTTATCATGCTTAATAATAATTTAAAAAATATATATTTGCGACTATGAGTGAGGAAATGACAATGTAGTTGAAAGCAAAGGGAAAGGGAGGGATTATTTGAAACTGTAAAAATATTACTTTTGCATCAAAATCTACCCTTAAAAAAATATGTGTTAAATTTATTAAATATTGTTAATTTTGCATGTCTGTTTTGAAATATTTGAATGGATTATATACGCATACACATATTAAATAATCTGGTGTGTCACCCACACAACTTTCTCTTACCCTGAAATTTAATACTATAAATACAGGTTGGAGATTAAGAGGTAAGATAACGAGTACTGTTACGTAAACCTATGTTAAACAATTCAAATTAGGCTTCAGAAGACTTTTATATGATAATTAGCTCTGTGTGAGGGGGAGCTACCACCCTCCTCAACCCCCCAATAATTCTGTTATTAAAAAATAATTTATTAAAATTATTATTTAAACAAATTATCTTTTATGATAATGCAGACGATTTCCATATTAGAGAAGTAGTATAACACTAAATATCCAAAAAAAAAAAAGAAGTTGAATTTATTCTCAATATTACATAACAAAGAAAAAAAAAATTTGTTAAAAATGAAAAAAATTGATAACTTTATTTAAAATTTTCGCAGATCGATGGTTCAACCTTTCGTTTTAAAGGTATTGGCGAGATCTTTTGAAAGATACCCATCATGAAATTTTACTCCCCTCGAGGGGGGACTTCCCCCCAGGGGGGGGGCGAGGCTCCTACATACACAAATTTTTTTTTTCCCAGTTGACTATCTCTGTTACAAAAAATATATATTGGTTTGATTTGGTTTAGTGCAGTCTATGGATGTTAAACTCTACTTACCTGCAATTTTCCCCATAAACATAATGTATTTGAATACTTTTGAGTGTCCCTGTACATGAACCATTTGCTTCTTCTCAATGAAAAGCTTAGTGTAGCATCCCTATATGATACACATTTAGCATACCGAGTTTGGAATTTCAGCTACTATTTGTTCTTGAGATATGCTGATAACACACACAGACCATTCCCTAAAAACATGATTTTCATATTCAGGGGACCTCAGAACATGTAAATATGACAAAAACTCACATTCGAAAATTTGACCCTAAAACAATACTTTCTCGACCCTATGGGTAAGAGAAAGTAAAAAGAATTGTTTATTTATATGGAAAAAATAAAGCTAAATTTCAATTTACTACTCGCAAATAATTAATTTTGAACGAAAGCAGATAAAATGGTATTTCTTCCAGGGTACTTCTAACCAATTTTTCTCCAGCAGTTTTTTCCCCACTATGAAAAAAAAATGAACAATCTTGATGCCACTTCCAGTTTATTCCCGCTATTTGTTCGTTGCTGTTGTAGTGCTGATTCTAGAATAAAAGGGCTGCCCGGATGGGGGGGGGGGGGAGGAATTAAATAAAAAAGGCAATCTATCTTCAAAAAGAGCATTATTTGAATAATTTGCAGTCTTCTATTTGTGACCTTTTTGTATGTAACAAAAGTAAATTACTAATTTTAAGTGTATATATACAGGGTATATGCATTTGTTCTTCTAGGAATGCTGTAGAACTATTGCTAGAAGGTTGAAAAATCAGGAAGAAAAGTGTCTGAAGGCCTCTAAACATTTCAAATATTAGAAGAGGCTACTTGGTTCCAAAATGTTTTTAAAAGTGCCAAGGGAGCAAAAGTGTGTTTAAAATGGCTGCAGGGTGGACCACCCTGCCAAATTAGTCTAGAGTCAGCACTATGTTGCAGCTGTTCAGGTTTTTAAAATTCTATAGTTACTTTATTTACAGCATAATGTGTAACTTTTGTACTTCACTATATTTTATATTTTCCAAATCTATTTCAGTGTCTTTTTCTCTATTTTCTTTAGTGAGAGCAGTGAGATTTCTATGTACTGCTCGTGCTCTCGTATATTTACTATTTTTTATTACTTATATGTAGTCTGATGCTATTTTTTGATTTTTCAGCTGAAATGTCTACACAAGCTAGTTTGGTATCCGATGTGGATATCCAAATCCTTTCTCAGGATTTTGATGTACTGTGGAAAACTCGTGATGATCATTCAGACTTCAATATACTATGCAATGGAAAGACAATTGGAGTTCACAAAGCAGTACTCAGAGCTCGTTCAAAATATTTCGCACATCTCTTTTCTAAAGACACAGAAGAAAATATCAATCACTTGATAAATATGTCTACAACAGATTTATCTGTGATGGAACTGTGTTTGGAATTTATTTATACGGGGAAAATTTCAAAGTTACCCATTGAGATGGTGACAAATCTGTATGTTTTAGGGCATGCTTGGGAAATTCCATCCCTGATAATGATGTGTGCAGATCTTATGATCAGTAATATATGCGAAGACAATTACATAGATTACTTGGTCCTTGCTGATCAGAAGAATGACTATTATTTCAAAGAAAAGGTTATTGATTACATTTCCGATCATACTGATTTACTAAAAAGTGAGAAGTGGGAAAAATTCTCTCATACTCATATGATAACAGCTATTGATGTATATCAAAAGTGTATGTTTAAATAGTGCACTGCACTTATTATTCAAATACATAAGCTTTTTTTTTTATAAATATCTCAGAGGCTTCTGATGAAACAAAGATGTTTTGTCAGTCATATTATTCAAATACATAAACTTCATTTTTATAAATATCTCAGAGGCTTCTGATGAAACAAAAGTGTTTTGTCAATCATATTATTCAAATACATAAACGTCATTTTTATAAATATCTCAGAGGCTTCTGAAGAAACAAAGGTGATTTGTCAGTCATATTATTCAAATACATAAACTTCATTTTTATAAATATCTCAGAGGCCTCTGAAAAAACAAAGGTGTTTTGTGAATCATTTAATTTTTTATGTTTGATAATTGATATAATAATTTTGGGTTTAATTTTTATATTATTTTACTGTTAATAAAAGTATACAAGCTACATCTGCATCAGGAAAATTTAGCTGAGATTTGTGTATTATCAGCCCAGGAGCAGAAAGTGCTTAAAACTGCGATGCTCGTCGCAGAACAATTGAGGCTTTTGTAAAACATTTCATCGCTCCCTGAACTGGATGATGTTGATACATCTAACATTCTAAAATTAATATAACCTAGATATGTTCAACTGACCTGTAAATCTGCTAAGACACTAGAAAATTGCTGGAATTGTTTCAATGTATAGACAAAATTTATAAACATTTTGTAAGTAGTATATCCACATTAATGTGACAATATTAATGCCAAAAGCCATTGAAAAAATTGCAAATTCTGGGTGTATTCCTCAGTTTTAGATTATAAAAATTTTATGTCATGTCTTATAAAAATGTGTAATAAATATTTTACTAATAAGTATTATTTTTATGCTTATTTTGCATTTTACTGTGATTTGACAAATTTGGACAAAATACCTGCAGAACATTTGCAAATTTTGATGTCCTGTTTCAGAATATCGGATATAATTCTGCTCCTGGGATTATCAGGAGCTGATCTAGCCAAAAATATGGACTCTTTAGATGCCCTTTCACCAAATTCCACTTTATATATATATATATATATAAAAGCAAGCTTCTTCACAATGTTATAATTCATAAAATTGACCTGTTCAGAAAAATGGCTCTTTCACAAAATTTTATTTTGAAAAAATGATTTTATCATTATTATTATTAATGTTTTCTGTATTCTTAGTGTTATTTTACTCAGACTTCGTTCAATGGAGCATTATTAACTTGATATTAAACTTTAAATAGAGTGACTGCTAAAATAGAAGGTTTTTATTTTACATATTATTTAAAAAGGAAAAAAAAAACTCTCAAAAATGGGCTTCAAAAATTAAAACCTGGGTACAACTATAGTATTTCCCCACAGCTGAATTTAGCGACTTTTCTTTGGCGCTGATTTGAACGATAACGATGTCGTTCTGGACTGTTTGTGATATAATATGGCAGCCTGCATGCTATTTATTTTGGTTTTATGATTTATGATTCATAATTTAGCTTATGATTTTATCATTTATGATATATGATTTTTGGATTTATGATTTAGCCATAATCGCCAAAAATAAATCGCCAAATTCAGCTGTGGGGAAATGCTATAGTTGTTCCAAAACCTGAATATACTTTCAATCAAAATATATACTGTGTAAAGACCAGAGATATTGCTAGGATTTTTTCCTAGGAGTGAAAATACTCCTTGATCTTTTTTGAAGGAGTGAATTTGACATTATTGGGAGTAAAAGAAAAGTGGAAGAGAAGAAAGTTGATCTTTCGTGAATTCATGCTAAATTTTACTTCTTTCTTAATAAGTTAAAAAAAAAAAAAAAAAAATGTACATGAACTCACATTATGAGTTTCAGTTATGAGTTCAAGTTATATGGAGTGGCCAATAGTAATATTATTCCTTTCAGCATAATTTTTACAATATAATATCAGAGCTGAGAATATGAATATAATGTGATTCAGTGTATAAATTACAATGAACATTGAAAAATGATAAGGCCATACATGAATGTGAGAAATTCTATTATTGATGCAAATGTTTACAGTTTTACTCAAAATAATTTTAATTCTAAAAACTCTTTATCCATTGTAAGAGAAGGTATTAATTGATTTGAAAAAAAAAAAAAAAGTATGCAGAACATTGAATTATCGAAAGAATATAAACTTTTTCAGACATATTTAACAAAATACACTAAACTTACCCGAAAAATACAAAGCGTGAAAAATACTCATGATTAAAATTTTCAGGAGTATTCTTAGATTTTAATGCGTAAAATACGCTTGGGGAGGGGTTAAAAATATCTCTGGTAAAAACTTTCACTAATTCATTTTGTTCCAGTTACATTTTTCAATCCAGAAAAAAATTATTTTCATTAATAATGATTATGCTGTTATATTAAGTTACAGTTTATTTTAAATTCTGTATAATAAACCAAACATTGGTATTATTATAGGTAAATTTGTATTACATTCTTAATTTTTTTTCTTCCATCATATATATATATATTAATTTTTCTTTTGATGTTTCTATACCAAATCCTGTGAAATATTTCATTTTATGAAAAAGTTTCCTGTTTTTTAAATAAAAAGATGGATTTTTTTTTCTTTAAATTATTACTTTTTTTTTTTCCCCAATGCAATATTATATTGGGTTGCTAAACTTTTTTCAGGTTAAAATCTTCTTCTTACTTCAACATTTATGGGGAGTATCACTCAATTAGAGTTAGCTTGATTTTTCCTGATCTGAAAACCTGAGAGGGTTTTTTAAATAAAACCTACTTGGAATAAAAACCAAGTCAGTTTTTTCAAAATCCTTATTTAAAATTTCATTTTTGAATCTAACTTGTTTTCAAAAATAATAATAAGTTAGATATATATAATAATGAAATTGTTCTATAGAACAATTAAAGCAGGTGCTCAACTCGTTCTATAGAACAAAATCTTGAAAATGTCCCCATGATGAAAAATAATTTATAATTAACTCATTAAAATACAGTGTGTCCTAAAAGTTCCTGTACTCCAACTTAAAGAACTCATTGTGTCCATGATTTGTTTTTAAATATTAAATTTTATCGTCTGCTTATTATTGCATCAATTCTTTTTCTCACTCAAGTTGTGTGAGAATAAAGTTTTATGTTATTTTGTTCTTCATAGTGAAATGAGTTTATCACGCATTCAGAAAATTACGCTGTTTGAAGCTTATTTTAGATGTAAATCGTATGAAAGATGCAAAGATGTTTGGCGATATAAATATCCAGATGATGCAATACCGAGTAAAAATATGCTATATCAGCTCGTTCAATAATTTCGTAATACATGTTCTGTGCAGGTGTGTACAGTTTTCTCTACATGTTAAAACGCGTTTCTAAACACATGCGCAAACGGGTTCAGCTTTGCCTCCTAGAAAAGGGTGCACATTTTGAACATTTATTATAAATGTAAGTTCTGTATTTTTTCCTCCTTTAT
Organism: Salticus scenicus; assembly: GCA_963930645.1. Taxonomy (NCBI): domain Eukaryota; kingdom Metazoa; phylum Arthropoda; class Arachnida; order Araneae; family Salticidae; genus Salticus; species Salticus scenicus. The sequence goes on along the minus strand of OZ005658.1, from coordinate 11,328,811 downwards.
TTTAAATGTGCCTTTTATCATTAGCATAAAAATAATCGTTTTAAGGTTTGTTGTTTTGTAAATAAAAAATACATCAGCGTCAGTACTGGAACTTTTAGGACACACTGTACTATGAAAAACTACATAAACAAATAAACGCAAGAAAAAAGAATTGTTTGTCCATAAAAAGAAAATTGTGGAATTCAAGGAATGTAAAATATAAATAAATCAAAATCAAATTATAAGAAAATATCTGAAGACTTTAAAGGTCTTTAATTTTTAACTTCAACACTTTAACATTTTAATTGGTATAAAATTAACTACTGATAACACAGGTTTGCAATGAAATTTTTTTCGTTAGGGTGATTTGTTTTTCTGGTGTATTTTTGGATGCTATTTAAAGGAAAACTATTAAAAAATTTTCATCACATACAGTTTTGACAGAAAATGGGATTTTTAACTTTATGCTCCACTTTTTTAATCCATATTAGAGAAAATGCTCTAAAGGGGTATATGTGTTCTAGAGCATATGTTCCTTTTTTTTTGGGGGGGGGGGGATTCTTATTCAATGAAAGAATTTTATTCTAAAACACAAGTTTTTCAACAAAAAATGCAATTCAAAATGCATAAAATTTGAAAACAATGAACGAAATTTTAATAATTCAGAATTTCCGTTTTAGTAATCCTTTTCTCTTTCGTGAGGGAAAAACACAGTTGATTGTTGAACAAATATTATATTGTGTTTGTAAATAACAGATGCTTATAGCAGGGCCCGAAATTTCAACTTAGATTACACTCGCTAAAAAAAACAAAAATTACTCGCCACAAAATATGATTAACTTACTCTATTTTTAGTTCCCCATCATACTATAGGTATGGGGAACTTAGGTAATCGTGAAAATTTTCGACATCGGTTTTTTGACTTTTCTACACGTTTTCAGGTGTGAGGAATCCGAAAATGACAAAATTTCTATGGTGTCTGTCTGTAGGGTGTCTGTTAGTGTGTCAGTCCGTTAGTGTGTTAGTCCGTTAGTTTGTTAGTCTGTTAACACGATATCTCACGAACAAATGATCACAGAGAGGTCAGATCAGTTTTAAAGTATTACTTTCGACACTGGCAAGAACCCTATTCATTTGCAACATTCGAATTTAAAAACTTCGTAAGTTATTAGAAATTTACGATTTTCTTAACATGGGAGAATAGGACAAAAATTCACTTAAACGTGCATTTAATGGAAACTTTTTACTGTAAAAATGTCAGACCAATTTTAAAATATCAGTTTTGATGCCGGAATGAACATCAGTAACTATAAATATGCTACTTTGGAAATTTCGCAAGTTATTGGAAATTTACGAATTTTTTAACATGGCAGTATAGAGCAAAATTTCACATAAACGTCAATTTTGAGAGATATTTTCATCGTAAAGATGTCAGACTACTTTTGAAATATTATTTAGGACACTGGCATGATTATTAATGACTATGAATTTTCCAATATAAAGATTTCGTAAGTTATTGGAAATTTACGAATTTCTTAACATGGCTGAATAGAGCAAAATTTCACATGAACGTCAATCTTGAGGGATATTTTCATCGTAAAGATGTCAAACCACTTTCGAAATATTATTTAGGATACTGGCATGAATATCATAGACTATGATTTTTCCAATTTAAAAAATTCATAAGTTATTTGGAATTTACGATTTACTTAACATGTCAGAATAAGGCAAAATTGAGCATAAATTTCCATTTTGAGGATCGTAAATACATTAGACAACTTCAAAATTACATTTATGATATTTGTTTGAACATGATTGAATACAAATATTCTAATAGGAAAATTTCGTAAGTTATTCGTAATTTACGATTTTATCAACATAGCGAAATTGTAAATTTTTCATATAAATATGAATTTTGAGGATTATTGCATTGGAAATAGTAGGATGAAAACTAAACAACGGAATTGACCCTGATAAAATAAATTAATAGATTAGAATGAGATAAATATATCGAAGTGAACGGTGGGTAGCCTATTAGGCGGGGATTTCATTCTGTCACTGTATCAAGCTTTGGTCAAATTCATTTCTTTTAACATGATTATAATATGTCTCGCACTAGAAATTTATGAGAACATAAATATGATGGGGAACTGAGCAGAGTCCACCTATGCCAACTAGTTTACGTATAAGATGACCAGAATTTTTTATTAGAAAAAGAGGAGCAATTACACAATGTCTTTTATTTTATAAGAAAACAGAAGACATTCAATTTTGAAAAAGTAGTCATTTAGAGAACACAAAATTGAATGAAAATGATTATAAAAACCGATTTAAAAGCTACTTTACGCAAGTGGTGGAAGCATTTTTATCTCAAATGATGAATTTGGATCAGTACACCTTAATTTCAATTAATAATATACGGATATGAGAAGAAAAATCCCTAATATTCATAGGTGTCACTGGACAATATAGATTTTTTTTTTCTTATTATTATTAATTTTTGCTATAGACAAAAACTTTTTTTTTGTGTTACTTTCATGCAGTTACCTAAAGAAAAGTTGGTATACATTTTTTTAAAAATTAAAATCATAATCATTAAAAAAAAAAAAATTGCCAAATGAAAAAAAATAATAATAATATTCGGCAGATGAAACGATTTGTTTTAACAAACAGTCATTCTTTATCAATATTTTATAAAAGTTCTCACAAGTATAACCTAAATTAGTCTTAGTAGTTAATAAGTTTTTAAAGTAGGTATATAAAGGGGAACTTTTTCACATGTCTACAATTTGTTCATTGAAGAAAACAGTTGATTTGTGGGAGCGTTTTTGCCAGGAGAACATAAATTGAATTCAACTAACTTTTGCATATTTTTGTGAGTTGGTGATAGTGTTATCATTAAGACCAATTGTCTGCACTAGGGCTCTAGGCCTGAGTAGTAGAGTCCTCTGTGGGCTCTTTCTGAGAGGTCCTAGCCCATATTCACACTAGTTTCAGCGAAAACCATGGAAAACTCCTAATGGCTAAGCCAACGAGCACGACCAGGTATCGAACCCAGCGCCTCACGTAGACCAGCTTCAAGGACAGAACCTCTCAATCACTGGTGGGCCAATTTTTATAAGGAATATTATTCATGCAAAAGTGAGAACACACTTCAACCCACCGTGTATTGACCAGAGCACCTTCTTAATGATTTCATGACAATTTCAATAGTGATACAGTGTTCTGGATCAAAGAACCATACAAATATAGGGATTACTTTTATTTCTTTGTAATTCAAAGAATCTGAATATATATAAACCATAATATGCTTTGACAAGTTTATTAGAAAGTTGTTCTTTTGCGAACCTAACACAGAAAAAGGTTACAGTTCTCTGCTCAATATATAGCCAACAGCCAATTGAGGTTCCCAGTTTTGCAAAATTTTTTTAATTAAGGACTAAATCCTTCTGATTTGAAAAAGAGGACAGTCGACGAAAAACATAAAAAAGAGGTAGCACCGTATACTGTAAGAATTCTATCTATATTTAAATCCAAATTTTACTCACCACAATAAAACTTCCACTTGCCAATGGCGAGTGGAAATTTAGAGCGCCCTGCTTATAGAAAGAAGCATTATTTTATTGACAATACATTTTTAAACATTTCATTTGAAATAACAATATTACCAGCAAAGCTGTTCATGTTTATAAGCATTTTCAGGTTTATATTTAAAAATAGTCTATAAATAAAGTGGTGCAAAATATAGGTGGAACTAAAATTGCTCTGGAATAAATTAAAATATTGGCAACTATGCTACATAGTTGCCACCATCTTAATTAATAATCTAGAGTATTGTTAGTACCCACCTTTATTTTTTTACACCAGTCTTTTTTTACAATACCTTTCTTGTTTCATCGTAAATACATTAACAGGGTTGCCAACATTTTAATTTATTCCGGAGCATTTGTAGCCCGCCTTTATTTCACGCCACGTTTCTTATAGAAAATTTTATACAATATATAACTACAATAAAATAAGAAAAAGATTACTCTTACATACTTGCCAACCACCTCATTAATAACCGTACGATTCTTAACACCCATTTTTTCACACCACTGCATTTTTAGAGTAATTCTCTCCAAATGCTGTTACGACTAAATAAGACTAAAATTACTCTAAAAAATTATTGGTGTGAAAAAAAAGGCGGGTACTAAAAATTGTATGGTTCATAATGGGATGGTTGGCAAATATGCACTTAAAATAAAAGTGGTGTGAAGTAAAGGAGGGGTTAAAAATACTCCGTAATAAATTAAAATATTGGCAGCCCTGCATTTAAAGAGAATTACTGTACAAATTAAAAGATATAAGAAAATGGGTGGGTACTAGATTAGGTTGGCAGCTATGAATCTAAATGTATCATTGTATTGTCATCTGAGAAATACATTTAGTTCTACTAAAACATGCATCTGTAGTTCAGGGTTTAAACTGTCAGTTTTATTCACATTACTCTAAAATATGTCAGTAAGAATTTCGTTAAAATGCAAAAGCTGGATAATTTCATAAAATATCCATATATAAATAACCACTAATTTTTACTCAAATTTTCGCTAGCAAAAATTACAATAATTAGGACTTCCAATTTAGTATATTTGCTTTTAATTTAGATTTTTTAAAAGTTGAGTTTAGATGCAAAAATATTTAAAATTCAGAATTTCATAGTTGCCAACATTTTAACCCTTGCTTTCCCAAGATGGGGTCATTTTGACCCCATTTTGAAGTTGAAATTTAGTTAAGCCCACCTCATTGAAAAAGTGCGCTAATTCGCCAGAGATAGCAATCCTAATCAGTGGAATCTTGCACGACGATTTGTTCTAAACGATAAAAAAAGGTGTGGTGCTGGTGATTTTCGCCAAACGTGCCAAGCGGTACCTGAAAGCACAATTTTTCTGCAGTAACGGCTTGATCTTGGGAAAGTGAGGGTTAAATTATTCTGTAGCATTTTTAGTCCCTTTTATTTTGTACCACTTTATATTTTGAATAATTTTCTCCTATTTCTAACTACGATAATATGCAAAAAAAATTACTCTTAAAATAAAACTTGTATGAAATAAAGGCGGGGCTAAAAATACTCCGGAATAAATTAAAATGTTGACAACTCTCGAATTTGCTTCATGGAAGCATTCACAATGCCAAAATTGTACAATAATTTACCCCTACTTATTACTCCTCTTTGAAATCACTTTTTCATTTTATACATATGACATAACTGCATCTTTTTATTATTTTTTTTTTTTAAATATTTATATATATATATATATGTTAACAAAGTTTCACTTTATATCTTATAAGTATAGTATGTTTCTTAGAAGTATGGATGCTTTGTTAAAGCAAGCAGTGAACAAAAGTAATAGAAAACAAATTTAAGGATAACCATGTTAAGAAATCAATAGTATCCAAAGAATTAAATTACAAGTAATTTTCCAAAAAACTAAAATGCTAAAGAAACTTTTTTGTCAGTTCTATAAAAAAAAAAAAAAAAAATATCTGGAAGGACTTCACTCCTCTTTTTGAGCATTAAATAATTAATGATTGTTTAAATAAAATAAGAGAACTTGTTAAAATTAACAGCAGAGGAAATTTTAAAGGGTATTTGAGTATTTTCCCCATAGAATACGTTGCTTAATTTTATGCTATTGTACTTAAAATGATTTGAACCCATATGTCATAATGATAAAGAATTTTTTATTATGTACCTGTAAAAATCAATAAATGCTAGATTTGACAAAATCTATATACCCCTCGTCAAACAGTACAGACTCCGACTTTTGCTTTTCATTACGGGGGCGAGACCGGTAGGAGGGGGTGGGAGTACCGAAAAAGAATTAAACAATCACATTACTAGAAATTAATTAATAATGGCAATGACTTAATTTTATAGTAATTAATTAATTTTTATTCTTTTACAATTATTTTTACTTTCAAGGAACATCATTATTTAGAGCAAACCAAATTAATATAATTGAATCGGTCATTTGAGAAACACCTCATATCCAAAAAAGTAAACTTTCGGGAAATCAAAAAAAAACCCAGCTGGTCCATAATTTAACATCATATATTTTTTGAATTTTTTTATATGTTTCTACAGGGGTTTGGTAAGCTAATTCTACCAAAATAAAATTTTATTATTTTTATTTTGATATTTAAAAAAATTATAAACGTTGTTGGAGATGTGTTGTTTCTCAAATGACTGACTAAACGATATGTTATCAGGTATGAAATAAAAGGTAAAACAATTCAAATTATTAATAAAAATCAGTATTTTATTTTTCAAATAATATATACACATTTTCCAAACATTGTTTCTTAAAACATTTCAATGTCATCGATATCGATAGTTGGCTAGTCATAAATTTTTGAATAAAATTCACCAACAATGTCTGCAGGTATATAGGCTTCGACTTTCTTGAGGTCATTGATTTTGTTGATATTGATAGGTACACATTTTTGCGGGTAGGCACTGATTTTTAGAAGCTCTGGTAAACCAGTTCCCGGTTTTTTCAAGTCAAAAGTTTGTTTATTGAGTCCACCAATAAAGTTTTTTACTTTAACTTGGCCTACATGTTTATTAGAGTAATGAAACTCCATAAAAGTTGAAATGTTGAATTTTATTTTGTTTTTCTTTGGGATATTCCTTGCTTGAGTCTCCGTAGATATTATATTTTTTTTATAAAATTGACCACACCATGATATAAAATCCTTTAATTTTTCTCTTTCTACTATTTCCACCAGGAACTTGTCCTGAATAGCAGCAGAGTGCAACATAAGTTCAGCATACTGTTTTACTGTGTAAATCCTATTAGTTGTTTTAATTTTTCGTTTGATTACACTAAAAGTCGCGGTCACACGGAAGGTACGAATACCTGGAATAGGAAAATAGTGATGAATGCTGTCGAATCGGTCAGTTTCTATTAGGGCTAGAAAAAACCCCACAACCACGGTGTTTTTGTTTTGTCCAGGTGCACCATCGGAAAAAAAAATTAAGATGCCTAATACCAGCATCAAAACCTTCATTGATATAATCAACTAAAAATGAACAAATTTCATTTGGTCCCTTCTTAGCTAAGCCCTCATGATATACATTGTAAAAGAGATTAAGTAAAAGAGAGTTTAATAAATAGTGGTAAAATGATAGATATTTTTCCAACTTTCCAGTAAGCCACAAATTTCTCTAAGTTAAAAAAGAATCGAAAATCAGTAAATCTCCATACTGAAACAAAACCAAGTCTCTTTTTCTTCTGACATAATAAGAATATATCTTTCATACAGCTTAGAAGAGGGGGGGGGATGAAAACTACGTGTGAAAAAAGATTAGACAAAGAAAAAGACAAGGTATCTGAAAAAGAAAAAGAAGTAAACTCGCAAATAAATAAATAAATAAACATCTCGGCTACGAACCACAGGCCACGGCCTAGGCATCTAGGCACGTCCCAATGTGCCTGAGTTAAGAAGGACATTTAAATCCCCAAATTTGGTTTAAGAGGTCTCAAAGGGATTATACGGGAGCCACATTAAAGTAGAATAACAAGAAACAGTGCTACCACCAGCCACATTCTTTTGTAAGTCATTTGAGAAACAACACATTTCCAGGAGATGAGGTGTTTCTCAAAGGAATGGATATTTTCAAATGCGGTATCACCATGGTTATTAAGTGGAGATGAATTGTTTTATGCGTATTGGATTTGTCTAGCCTTCACCAACAATTTAATATGTCTAACTCAATTTTGACCAAAAATGGACATGAGGTGTTTCTCAAATGACTGATTCAATTACACCTTAGCTCATACTTGCCAACATCCTAATTAATAATCCGTAGTGTTGTTTGTCCCGCCCTTTTTCTCACACCAGTAAATTTATTAAGTAATATTCTTCAAATGCAGTTATGATTAAAGAAGAAAAATACACTAAAAAGATACTGGTGTGAGAAAGAAGGCGGGGTTAATGATACTACGGAATATTATTTAGTATGTTGGCAAGTATGCCTTAGCTCCGTATGTTTAAGCACAGCCTCCTTAACTAGATGCCTGCCGCGTAGCTCGGAAACTAGGCAACAGTTGAAGCGGTAGACAGCGCCATCTAGTACAAATTATGGGGCTTTTTTATTCAACTGTCACCAATAATTTAAAGAAGTGATACATAATACATAAAATCGACGTTTCTTCGACTCTATTCGACTTTTATATATCTCATATCCCACTTTAAAAAATGTTTGGTGGCTGTTGAATAAAAAAGGAGCGCAATCTATAGTTGGTGGCGCTATCTACCGCTTCAACTGTTGCCTAGTTTTCGAGCTACGCGACAGGCATCTAGTTAAGGAGGCTATGGTTTAAGGTGACTCGGCACTTTTTCTGCTTTTTTTTTTTTTTTTTTTTTTTTTAGGACTGAGGACTATTAGTCTCAATCTGTGAATTTTTACGATACCAGTTTTACGATAGTTGGACACTTATCAAAATCTAAAATATCAAAATATAACTGAATAATTTGAAAGCGATGTTATAATTTGAAAGATAAAAAAAACTAATAGTCCTCTGTACTAAACTAAATTCTGCTTTTGCCAGAATTTCACCCCCTTTTTTTTTTTTTTTTTTTTTTTTTGAAAGAAAAAGAAAAGAAAATTAATAATAATCAGTTTCAAAATGAACATTATCAAAAAAGTTTTTTTTTTTTTTTTTTTAAAGTAATTTTGAATTAGAAAATAAAAAGCGCGTGTGCAAAATGAAATAAAAAATAAAACAAGATAATTAAGTTTGAGTTGGTAATCTATATAATATTTCTCTAACGTGGTCCAGTTATGATTATATTTTGTTGAAACGATACCACAATGATCTATTAATAAAATACGCAAGGGAAAACAATAATATTTATAAATGTGCAATATTTAAGCACGCGCACTCAGCTCAATGATCTAATAAGAAAAAATTACGACATTTGTCTTATGAGATTATTTTATTTAATTTGTTTTTGTGAGATTTCAATAAATTCTTTATTTCTCCTTTTATGGAGATAATTTAAGGGCACTGCCTCGTTTCCCCGTAACTCCTTGTTATAGAAAACGAAACTATAAAACTGGCTCAGTTGAAGTAAAAAACTTCCCCGCCTTTTACCTAGTGTGACATTTTTTGTCCAATTAGGGACGTATAAACTATTTCGGCTGTCAATATGAGAGTAAATAATGATCACAAGAGGCGGGGTCATTTTCGTCCCCCAAAAAGTAGTCAATTATTCAAAAGGGCTGTCAAGAAAGAAACAGTACTGATTTGTCTTTTGATAAAAAGACAGCGCGTTATTGAATGAACCTCAATATTATGTAATGAATGCATGTAAAAACACATGTATACATGCACATATGTATAGTACTGATTCATATATATATATATAGAAACACAGGTTATTATTATTACTACTACTAATAGTAGTAGTACTAAGACAGGTCGAACAATTTCTTTCAGATAGCGATTTTGTCTTCGTTACCAATTTTTACCTATTACCTTGAATGTACTTTCAAAACTTTTTTATTTTGTCGTCTAAATATAAAGAGCTAAACGATTGTTACTGTATATGTTCGGATTTTTAGTCCGGATTATATCAAAAATTGGTACACTTAAGTATGAAAACGAAATCTAGGTAATTCTGTATTTTTGTGTTCAATCGAATAATTGGTTCAAAAGTAATAAAAATCCCACTTAAACTTTAAAATTATTAAAAAGAAAAAAGGAAAAAAGAAATTAATGCCAAAAATATATACGTAATTATTTTTATGTCGGGGAAAAAAAAAAAAAAAGTGAACTTATTATTATTACATTATTAATTAAAATAAATTTTAGAAAATTTGGTCTAATTAAATGGAATAGCGTATTTTTAGTTCAATCGGATAATTGATTCAAAAAGTAATAAAAACCCACTTTAAAATTATAAAAAAGAAAAAAAAATAAAAAATAATAAGTTGATGCCAAAAATCAATATCTAAGTAAATATATTTTTCTTTGTGTCAAAAAATAAAATAAAATAAAATAAATAAAAATCGAACGTGTAATTAATTAAAAAAAAATAAAAATAAAATAAATATCAGAAATATTGTGTGAAGAAATTGGACAACCTCAGTATAGAAGGATACATTTATTGTATTATTATTATTATTATTATAACTTGAAAAAAATTATCTGGTGTGTCACTCACACGACTTTCTCTTACCCTGAAATTTAATACTATAAATACAGGTTGCAGATTAATAGGTAAGATAACGAGTACTGTTATGTAAACCTATGTTAAACAATTCTTATTAGGCTTCTGAAGAGTTTTATAAGATAATTAGTTCTGTGTGAGGGGGGCTACCGCCCCCCCTCAACCCCCCGTTTCATTAATGCACCTACATTTATATAGAATTTAATTCGGTTATTAAAAAATAATTCTCTTTCTAAAAAATAATTTATTAAAATTATTAAAAAATGTATATCTTTTATGATAAGGCAGACGATTTCCATATTAGAGAAGTAGTATAGCACGAAATATAAAAAAAAAGTCCATTTTATTCTCAATATTTGAAAAAAAAAAAAGTACGATTTTTTTTCTAAGTTTTTTTTTCGTTAAAAGTAAAAAAAATCGATAACTTTGTTTTAAATTATCGCAGATCAATGGTTCAACCATTCGTTTTAAAGGTATTAGCGAGCTCTTTTGAAAGATACCCATCATGAAAATTTACTCCCCTCGAGGGGGGACTTCCCCCCAGGGGGGGGAGGCGGGGCTCCTACATACACAAAAAAATTTTCCCAGTTAACTATCTCCATTACAAAAAATATATATTCGTTTCATTTGGTTTAGTGCAGTCTATAGACGTTAAACTCTACTTTCCTGCAATTTCCCCCATAGACGTAATGTATTAGAATTCTCTTGATTGTCCCTGTACACGAACCATTTGCTTGATCTTAACGAAAAGCTTACTGTAGCATCCGTATATGAATACCAAGTTTAGAATACCAAGTTCCGTTAGAATACCAAGTTTGAACTTTCTGCCATAATTCGTTTTTGAGATATACTGATAACAGACATACACACACACAGACCATTTGCTAAAAACATGATTTTCGTATTCAGGGGACCTCAAAACGTGTAAATATAACAAAATCTCGCGTTCGAAAATTTGACCCAAAAACAATACTTTCTCTACCTTATGGGTAAGAGAAAGTAATAAAAGCAAACTTGCATGCATTTATTATGATTAGTTAGCTGACAAATTTAATTTAAAATATTTATAATTAACATTTTTAAAATTACTGCAAATAAAGTTTCTAAAATAGTGATGGCAATTTCTAATAAATTAAAATAAATGGAAAAAGATTAAACTTAAAAAAAAAAAAAAAAAAAAAAAAAAAAAAAAAAAAAAAAAACGAAAATGAAAATTTCTAAAAATAAAGAAATTTTGTAACATAAGTTTAACTATTAAAAAATTATTAAAAGTATAAAGACTATGCATAGAATGATTTTATTATTCGTGATCTGTAATTTGCATAACTTCAAAACTACTCCATAAAAATTCAAAAAGTTAATATCTGCACGAAGGGATTTAATATATATATATAATTGAAAATTGTCCAATTTAATCATTTAAAATTAAGGACAAAACGAATAGCGATTTTGCCCGATGCCGCATATCAGTATCCACCTGACATCAGTGTTTCAGATATATCCGGCCAAAATTACTCTCTGTTAAATCCCTACGTTTAAATTTTAAAATTGGTGATTTTTGAAAAGAACAATGAAAGTATCCAAGCTCGCGCGCGCCTTTTTCTTTCTTTTCTTTCTTTTTTGTCCCTTAGTGTATATGAAGGTAATGTTATAAAGAAAAAAAGGTACCATATGCTCATGATTGATACTTACCCTTATTACATAATTAGCTGCTCATAATTAAAGAGTAAAATAAAAACCAAGTCACAATTGAGGAAAAACATAAAAGACTTAAAAATTGACCTTTATATATACATTCAAATATATATTCTTTTTTTATATCGAATAAAAACTGAATGTGCACACATTTTCTTTTAAATAATTAAAATAAATTTGAGAAAAATCGTGCTAAAAAATGGATTCAGTATAGAACTCCTTGGCGAATTTTGAAATTTGACACCGTCGTAGCTCCGATGTTTCTAGCCAAGATCTTTACTTATGCAATTGCGATAACAATTTAATTCATCGCCAAAATGACAACAACAAATTAAAAGTTGCCAAGGGGCCCCTTCACTAAACTTATCGGACCAGTTTGGAATACAAGCATACTAACCCTATTAAATTTGAAAATTGTATTTTGAAAATTTTGGGAGTTATTCGAAATTAATTTTTTTTTTTAACGTAATAGCATGGGCTCAACATTTTGCTTTGTAAAGCTTGTATCAAGAATGAATAAGCGTAAAGAAGTTGGATATATTCTAAAATATTATTTATGATACTTGCATGAACTATATGAAATTTGAAAATTCTACTTTAAAACTGCATGAGTTAAATGAAATGTAATATTTTTTAACATGACAGCATAGGGAAAAAAGTTTCTTTGTAAAGATTATCTCAAGAATGAAGCAGTGTATAAGAATGTAATAGTAGAATGTAGAATTATATTTAAAATATTATTTATCATGATGGCATTGTTGACCGTATAGTTATTTCAAAATTCTACTTTGAAATTCTACTTAATTTTCTGTCTAGGAAGAAGTGAGGAGATTTTTTTTTTTTTTTTTTTTTTTTTTTTTTTAAGGTTATAATTAATATTTTTATAATATTTATATTGTATGAAAATATTTAGTGTGGAAAAAAAAAATATGTTTTATAAAAGGGACTTTTATCATATGGATGAAATTACTCTTTACACAATACAATACAATATTACATAGTTCTGTTATTCCCTCTATTTAAGTAACAGTTTAAAATAAAAATGTAATTTACTACTAATTTAAATTTTGTCATATCTTGATGAATACATTTTTATGTTTGGAAATCAAATGTCAAACGTAAAAAAATGTACAAAAACTAGTATGCTGTGGCCACCACAGACTTTCTTCTATATTTTCCTATACAAATTCACGAAGTGTATATATATTATTAAAACGATTATTTATTAAAATTATCTAACATGATGAATGCAAATGATTTTCATCTTAGCGAAAACTAACACAAAATATCCAAAGAAAGACAGTTTTATCGTCTATAAATAACATTTAAAAAATTTTGTTTTTATAACGGTTATCTCAGATATAAAGTTTCGTATAGTTATATGCCATACAAGTTGAGATATAGCCTTCTCGTTATCGAGGAAATTTCCAGTATAGTAGCGCCACCTATCTACCTATAAGCATCCAACCTGAATCAGCATATTGTCTCATAACGGCCTTCTCACATACCAAATTTTGTTTGGTGATACGCAATAGAACCTGAGATATAGCCTTCCCCTAAACTGCGAAAATCGATGTGTAGCAGCGCCACCTGTTGAGCAGTTGACACCAAAAGTTGGTAGGTACTAATTTATGTTAATGTTCATCTACATATAAATTTATATGCAATTCTGTGCAGTAGTACCTTAGATATAGACTCCACTTAAATTGCGAAAATTGCTGTATAGCAGCGCCACCTGTTCGCCGATAAGCATTCAAATTGAAACAGCATAATGTCTCATATCAACAGCATAATGACCTTCTTACATATCAAGTTTTGTTTGATTATACGCAATAGAACCTGAGAAATAGCCTCCCCTTAAATTGCGATAAACACTGTGGAGCAGCGCCACCTGTTGACGGTTTACACCAAAAGTTGACAGGCACTAATTTATGTCGAGGTGCATCTACATATAAATTTATATGTAATTCTGCGCAGTAGTTCTTGAGATATAGCCTTTCTTTAAACTGTGAAAATCGTGTTCTAGACCTCTCAAGAGTGCAAATCCGTCAAAAACCGGAAGTCGAAAATTTTTACGAATACAATACTTCTTTCTATTGAATATAGAAAAAAGTCAGGCGTATATCGACCGATATTTGGCGATGCTATTACTCACCTTCGGTGTTTTTTCGCTTGGCTGCAGCTCAGCACATGTTGGTTTGCACTAAATTCCCTATTTAGAATTAATATTGTGAGAAAATAAGATTAAACTTTTGTGCATGTTATGTAGTTGGTGGCATTGTTATACCGAAGAAAGTTTTGTGATGGCCACAACATACTAATTTTTATTTACTTTTTTTAAATTTATTGTTTACTTCCATTTATTTATTTTGATAGCCTGTAACAGACATGTTTCATTTCGAGAACTTTTTTATACAGGTTTAAGACAATTGCCGCCTATTAAACACAGGTTATAATTAGAAATAGGATTAAATCCCATTTAATAAAATATCTATAAATCGTCTATCCGTAAATTGGATAGCTGGACATACGGAGTTTGCAAAATCTCAAATCATTTTTATAAAGGGCTGCTTAGTAATTATAAAAATATCGTCAACATGCCTTTTCAAAAAAAAAAAAAAAAAAAAAAAATCTTTTAAATGGGAATAATTTTGCTTTTTATATATTGTATTACAAATAATCGTAATGCAATACTACGTAGAAATCGTAATTCACGAACTTACCACATAAACAGTATAACTAAAGTTCAACAATAACTATGTTAGCGGAAGAGCCCCCTAACAACTGATTTTTCTAAACAGGGTTAATGCTAGTCTCAATAAATAATAAATGCACAAATGCGGAAAGTATTCAGTAGAAACTTTTAAATTATTTGACCAAGCAATATTATTTTATTACTCATGAAGAAAACCAATTAGCACAGAAATATAGTTAAATAAATGAACTGGTATCTCAAACTGTTTTATTTGCGGACTGTCAGAGGCGCAAAACGTGTCATTATTAATCATATACGAGGAGAAAAAATCAGGTAATATTATTTGATTACAAAACCGTATAATTTTTTTTTTTTTTTTAATTTTTTCTATATACATAAGAAGAGAAGAACGTATTAGATTCGAAAAAAATTTTAGACTTCCAGTTTTCGATGGATTAACATGTCTTGAGATGCGCAGAGCACTATTAAACTATTTTTGGAAACCCAGATATTCACGTGCACCTGCCACGATTTATGTACAGTCCTAAAAATATGTCATGGGATATGAAAAAAAGACAAAGAATTTTTTTTTTCTTTTTTTAAAGTTGTAATTTCAAGTTGGGGGAAAAAAAAATCACACCTAGTCTCTCTATATATATAAAAAAAATTACTGTCACTGGCGTCAATTTTTTTTTTTTTTTTTTTTTTTTTGTCTGCGACAGCATCTGCTATCGGAGGGCAGGGTCCTTCGTGTCATGAGAGGTATCAATGTCTTTCGAATACGCCAAGGAAGACATTTCAGCTGCATAGAAATTTTTATCATTTCAATTAAAGAAGTTATTAACTAAAATCGACATGTTTATGAAGGTACTCTATTTGCCATTTTGAAAAAAGTTTCTCCCAGTGACGTTGTTCTTCTGTCATGAAGTCATTTTACACGGGAAAATTAAAAATATGATCCATGGTTGTACGTAGGTAGGTAGGTTGGGTTTAACGACGAACCAGTACTGAGCTTTGGGAAATTGGCGACGGTCTGGGACACACCCCTAGAGATGCTCCGGAGACATGCCATCACAGTTTTGATCCTTCACGGAGGGGATCTCCCCTCGCTTTGAAACTGTACTATATTTAAAAATATATATATTAGTTTATTTATTTTGACTTTGCTGCAATGCAAAAATAAAACTATTGCAGATTGGTCGATACATACATGATAGGAGAAAAATATGTTCGATTTTGCTAATAAAAACTGAACAAAATATAATATTGGATAGGAATTTCTCATAGCATTCATGATATTCATGTGAAATCCGTATTTCTATTTCATATTTGTCATTAAATGTTTTTAATAATGTAAATTTGGACATAGCAATTGAACACAAATTTCTGATTAATATGAGATGTTATCAATATTTATTCATTTATAAACAAAAAGCAAAAGAAAATTGTACAAAAGTAAGTTATTTTCGTAAAAAAGTATCATTTATAAATAAACATTTTTAATAAATATAATGTGCAAATAGAAAACAAAAACTTTTACTTTAAGATTAGGGGAAACAATACACACAAAAAAAAAAAAATAAAGTAGATTCTGAAATATTTCATTGAAACTTTGAATTGTAATTGATTAGTTATAACAACAATAAAGTACACACACACATGCACACATAGACACATATATAGTACGTAAATTAATAATAATAATAAATTAAGATTTATTACATTTAAAAGTTTATTCCAAATTATTCAGACAACTTTCTTGAACAATCTTGAATGCCTTTAAACAATCTTGTTCAAAAATTTTAAGCGGCACCCCTCATATGATCTTTAAAATACCAAATTCGATAACGTACACAAACATCAAAGCGTCTCAATCATATGTATTAAAAAAAAAAATGTGTTTGTAGGAGCCTCGCCTCCCCCCTGGGGGGGAAGTCCCCCCTCGAGGGGAGTAAATTTTCATGATGGGTATCTTTCAAAAGTACTCGCCAATACCTTTAAATCGAATGGTTGAACCATCGATCTGCGATAATTTAAAATAAAGTTATCGATTTCTTTTTCATTTTTTAAAAAAAAAAAAAAAAAAAAAAATTTTTTTCAAATGTAATATTGAAAACAAATTTAACTTTTTTTGGATATTTAGTTTTATACTACTTCTCTAATATGGAAATCGTCTGCATCATCATGGAAGATAATTTTTTTAAATAATAATTTTAATAAATTAATTTTACTGAGTGAATTTGTATAGGAAAATATAGAAGAAAATCGTGTGGTGGCCACAACACAGTAGTTATTTTTATTATCATACGACATTTTTTTTATTATCATAAATGAACCTACAACTTTATGTTTGCAAGCTCAGTGCCGTGCCAACCCCAACTGACCGAACTACTGTAATTTAGCATGTTATATACTGATATAAATTCCTCGATTGTGCTATTCAACTTAAATTCAATTTCATTCATTCATTTATTTCAAAAGAAATATTTAAAGCAGATTCTTTACTATATATATGTGTGAGTATATGCCCATAAACCTATTATACAGGACCCTATTATTCTTCAGCTTCCTCCAGGCAGAAATTCTGGATGCGCCACTGGTAAATAATATATGTTTTTAAGCTATTCATCGCTTGTTTTATGTATGTTTACACGTTTGTGGCTTCATGATTACCGAATTCAAGTTTTTTAACGTTTGATCTTTGTCTGTTTCACTTAGAGTAACTCAAAAGCAAATAATTTCAGGAGATCCAAAAGTTGTATTTTCAAGTTAATATAAATTTGTTGCTGGAAAATTTGATCAAGATTGATAAGTTTCAGGGAATGTTGCATGTGAAAGTTGTCTGTATAATTTTAATAACAGATTTAAATTCTATATAAATGTAGGTGTAGTAATGAAACAAGGGTTGAGGGGTGCGGTAGCCCCCCTCACACAGAACTAATTATCATATAAAAGTCTTTCGTAGCCTATAATTTGAATTGTTTTAACATAGGTTTACATAACAGTGCTCGTTATCTTACCTCTTAATCTCCAACCTGTATTTATAGTATTAAATTTCTGGATAAGAGAAAGTCACACCAGATTATTTAGCCTGCCATTATTATTTTCATACCAATTTCCGAAAATATACAGCTTTATTTATTTATTTTTAATCCTCCAACAGCAAAATTCTAAATTGTGTACCTTATCAGAGAAGGCAAGGTAACGAATAATCGCTATAAAATGTATTTTGTATTTCCCTGCCCTTCTACCCTCCACCAATATGGCATCCTCCCTTGAATTTATAAAGAATTTTTCAAACTTTACTTTTTCAGTGAAATGTTAAATTGAATGTCCATGAGTCAAAACTGGAAATTTTTATTTTTATTTTTTCATCTTTCGACTATTCCTTTACGTCCTGAAAAGAAAATATAATAAAAAATACTCATCTAAATAAAGAATATCCTTCATTTTTTCGGCCTACCAGCGGCCGAGAGATTCTGTCCTCGAAGCTGGTAGACGTGAGGTGCCGGGTTCGATCCCAGGTCGCACTCATCAGCCTAGGCGTTCTGAGTTTTTCGTGTTTTTCCAAGAAACATAAATAAATACGGGCTAATCCCTTAGAACCCCCCCCCCCCTCACACACACAGAGGGCACCCCCTCAGGCCTAGGACCCTAGTGCAGTCAATCGCCTTGATCCAAATAACGATACCAATACTTTTACTTTTTCTCTTTTTAAATTTCCAGTATATAAAATTTAACATTTTTTGGTTAGCTTTTCTTTTTAGCCTGTGATTGTTCATTTCATCCTTCTGCAAAAGAAAAAAAAAAATCTTTATATAGTCTTTTTTTTTTTGTTTAACAGTAAAATTCTAAATTGTAGGTTTCTTAGTCTGAAAAGGCAAGGGAAGAAATTATATTAAAACTGTTAAAAATTATGTAACTTAAATTATAAAGTACTACTCAATGAAGAAGTTTAAACGAAATCATGTTTTGACTCTGAAAGTGCACTTTTGAGGAAATACTTCAATCTTTTCTTTACTTTACTTTCTGCTAAACATCCCCTCTCACAGACAAAACACCTGCTGTGTCACTGCGGGTGAGGAGTTAAAAAGAGTAGAAACTATCTCATCAATCAAGCAGAGAAAGGGCGGAACCGATGTGAGGCGGAGATTTTAAGAATTTT
This sequence comes from Salticus scenicus, assembly GCA_963930645.1. Taxonomy (NCBI): domain Eukaryota; kingdom Metazoa; phylum Arthropoda; class Arachnida; order Araneae; family Salticidae; genus Salticus; species Salticus scenicus. The sequence continues at coordinate 11,310,056 of OZ005658.1, read as the reverse complement.
TCAGTATTTGCGCAAAAATTAGCAATATTTCTAGAAAGATTTTTTATCTACGAAATTAGTGAAAATTATGGAAAAAAAGTATTTGAAAACTTCGAACTTTAAGGATTTCCGACGGCAATTTAATTTTTAAGGCTATTTCACAGGTTTATTATTATAAAGTTATAAATAGAACAATACCCTAGTTTTCCAAAGTTCCAAAATTGCAGTTAGAATCACAATCAAACAATAACACAAATCAAAAATTTATTAAACTGGAGGCATGTGGTTTGATCTCAAATATCATGTGAAAAAAACAGAATTCAAAAATATTAAAATTCGAATGAGAAATCTCTCTAGACATTTTACATAGGTTTTATACTAGCGCATCATTTCTAAACGCTTTCGGGACAGTGCCCTTAAGCTTCTCAAGTGGGGGAGGGGGGAAGGAGACAGAAATAAGGATTCTATTGCATTAAGAAATAATGCCCCAAAATGATTTAATTTCTGCTATGAATATATTGATGCAATTTTTTTTTTTGATACATTTTGTTTATATATAAACATGGATTAGACAAAAAAATTTCTGAAAGCTAGACATGCAAGGGAAAATAGATTAGCAATTTAGTTACAAAGCAGATAAAGAAAGTTAATAATTAAGTAAAAAGGAAAAAAAAAAAAAAAAAGTAAATTTACAGCATAAATTTTAAATATCTTCTATTAATCATTCAAATATATAGATATATATATATATATATTAAGTTTTTCCTTAATTATCTGTAGAAATTATAGCATTTTGAAGATCATCAATACAAGAAAAAATGCAAACTGAGAAAACACAATTTAAAACTTTAAAAGCGTTTTTACTACATTTATGAAGATCAAATAAATTTTAAAAATTTGAATTTCGAAATATATTTGAATTAAATTAAAGTACTTTTTTAGCGAAAAAAGGAAAAATCAATATTTTCACTGATCTTTTGCTTTTGAAACGTCCAGGGACAATCATATACTGTTAGTGCAGTAAAATGCACCAAAATTCTGTTCAAAACTTTAATGAATAAGATCATTGCGATTACTATAATATTGCAACAAATCGTAATAACCGTTTCGAATTGAAATAACTGAGCACGACTTTTCATCAGGCGAAAATATATAGAAACAAGGAGGATGAAACCAGAAGCGTATAATATAACAAACAGCTATATTTCTCCTTCATTAGTCAACCGATATACTCTAGTTCACTATAAGCTTATTCAAAAGTTATTGGAATGTCCAACAGTAAGTTTCTGAATGACACGCCAATAAAAAAGGCGCGTCCCTTTTAAAGTTCTTTGCAAGCAATTCTTTGGCTTAATTGATTAGAGCGTCATATTAATAACGCGGTGGTCGCGAGTTCGAAACCCGAGTTGTAAGCGTGTTAACTTTTGCAGATAATTAGTAGGAAAGGTATCAATTGATAAAAGAAAATTTTCTGTTGACTACATAATATTCTAAAAAATTTTGAACAGTTTTTTTTGAAGAAGCTTTTTTTTTTTTTTTTTTTTTTTTTTTTCCCTTTAGATTTCAATTTTTTTTTTTAATTATTATTGGCGTGAAAATATATTTTATTGTATGTCGAAGAACAAATTAACTCGTAATTTTTTTTTTTTTTTTTTTTTGGACAACAATTAAAAATTAAAATAACTAATTTTGAAGCTTTGTTATAGAAGAAATCTGTATAAAATGCAATAAAATTTGCAAAATCATTCGAAAAGATTTATGTGATACGATACATTAAGAATTTGGGTTTTTATTGTTATTTTTTTTTAAATAGCTTAATAGTTATATTTAAATAATAGTATATAATATATAATAGTTTATAATAATAATATATAATAATAATATATTATAGGTATAATATTATTTTATTACTTAATTATAGGTATATTATGAAATGTTATTAACAAGCAAAGTAATTTTTACAGGAAAAAAAAACAGAAATCATTTTTTTTTTTTTTTTTTTTTTTTTTTTTTTTTTTCACTTATAAATTTTTAAATTCTTTTTTCTACAGTTTTCTATAATTGTCATAAATTTTTTTGTTTTACCCATAAGAATACGTGTTATAACTGTAGGAGTGGATTTTGAAATTTACTAATTATTTTTTTTAGAAAAAAAAAAAAAATAAAAAGTATATATCTACCAGTCTATGCAAATATTTGAAGAATTTTTTTTTTTTTTTTTTTTTAATATTTTTTCTTGTAAAAAATAAAATCCTAATAAATAAATATAGTAATAAAATAAAATATAGTAATAAAAATAAATATAGTAATAATAATAATAATATATAATAGTTTAAATAGCTTAATAGTTATATTTTGTTAGTTGTAGCTTAAACGGTTTTTGCTAAATTATTGATTAAATATTTTCGCGTACTTTTTACTTTGTGTTTTCCCACTGTTTCTGCTCTTGTAATTCGTCATTAAATCTAGATACTCTAACACAGTTGATTTCATTTTGTAGCATCTGTTCTGCTCTTTCAGAATGTTTGTTTCTGTGATGTTTGTGTTGAGAACTTAAAAATTTCTGAAATAAAAGATATTTTAAAAGATTTTTAGCTTTTTCGTTCATTTTGCAGTAACTATTAAACGGTCTGATAAAGGACAGGGTTGATATACTGATTTATTCTCCATATGTGCTCTCTTCTATCACCCACTGAGTTTGTCTCCACATCAAGGAATCAACGTGTATAAATAATCTTAAGAGTTAAATTTGTTTGAGATGTAAAAAAGTGCATAATGGGGTAAAACATGTAATTTATTAACAGTTTCACATACGGGGAATACCAACGGGAAGCTATTATAAAATGGAAAGTCCCGACTTTGGGCATTCATCTAAGACATAGCATTAACACTGGGATTTTGTGCATTTGTGTTTAAATCCTGGAGTTCAACTGACGTATACATCTGCCAGTATCATCTTACGCTTCAATTTCTGAGGATAAGATTTATGTTGTTTACACGTGAATACACAAAAAAAAAAAAAAAAAAATGCAACGATTTAAATGAACACAAAAAAGAGAAGCCTACTGCTAAAATTGGAAAATATACTGAAGTAAAGTGTTAATAGGAAAATCATATTTAATAAGAGAATTCGAATTTTATTTAATTATCTTTAATTCAAATTGCAGAAATAGAAAATGTTATCTTCCACATACCTCTTTCTAATATCGGAAGTATGATTATTTTTTATTTGGTGGTATATAGAAAGACGACCACCTTCTTATTTAAGCAGAAATCAAGTAAATATTTTTAAGAATTACAAGGTAAGGCTTCTACGAGGGAAAGTCCTTAAGTAAGTCACAAAAGATAATAATAAAAAAAAAAAAAAAAAAAAAAAAAATACCGTGATAATCACTTGGAAACAATTTTTATTTTTCCACATAATCTCCAGCAACGTTGATGTACTTATCCCATCGTTTTATCAGAGTCCCAATTCCAGCTGCATTAAATTCTTTGGGTTGCTGTCTCATACACAGTCGGACTTCATGTCTCCCGTCGTCGTCATATGCAAATTGTTTGCCTCCAAGATGTTATTTCATTGGTCCAAACAGGTGAAAATAGCTTCCGACTAAGTCTGGGCTGTAAGGTGGATGCTGTAGCATCCATAAACAGGTAAAATTTCTTCATGAATATTTTTTTTATCCAAGTTCTTCATCCCACAAAAATCGGACCACTCAGCACGCTACTCTTCTATAGTACAACCATCCAGCACCATCCCCATTTTTGAAAATGCATTACGCATGCGTGTGAATGCTACCTGCTCAATATGAATTGAATATCATAAAGCTGTATAGTGCAGCCATCTATCACCATTCTTTGGAGATATCTGCTACTACTTTAAATCATGCCATATGCATTTGTGACTTACTTTTAATGACTTGCTCTCGTAAAACCCGCGCATACGCACTTGGTATGCTACAAATAAGAAAGTTTCAGGAACTATTATTTGCTGAATTTACCACGTGCAAGTAAACGACGACTAATTATACTTATTAGTTACATGCGAAAATCTAAAATTATTAATATTTAAAAATTTTATTCATTTTTTTTTTTTTTTTTCTAAATTAACAAAGAAATGATCCTCATAAATTTTAAATTGGGATTATTTAGTGGAATTTACATATATATATATATATTCATGAAAGGTGTTTGGGTCGGTGCTGCCAGATTTGAAGGAAATTTTTATTCAATAGCCACCGTTAAATTTTACTTTTAACGGTTACCTAATCACATCGACAATTTCTTTGAAAGATGTTTCGAAACAATTAAGAAACCGTTTCAATTAAAATTTAGTGGTGGCTGTTAAATAAAAATTTCCCTCAATCTGGCAGCACTGGTTTGGGTTCCGGGTATTTTACTTTATTTTCCTCCAGTAATTAGCAATTGTAATTTTAGTTACAGTTAACTGCTAAACTTAACTGGAAAACTATCAATAATATCACTATTAAAAAGTTCTGGAAGCCAAATCTGGGGACACAAATATCTCTGATATTTATATTATTTAAACGTTATTATTATTATTTTTTTTTTTTAGTTTAACATACTAGAATATACAAAATAATTGTTTTTCTTATGACTGTACGTGAATGACCATTAAAAGAATAAATCGTTCTAACATTTAAAGTCATCCAATTTTTATTAAAATCACACAAACAACTGTGGAAGAAAATCATATTTATTGAAATATTATTTTTCCGACTGAGTGAAAGTAATGCCTGGACCGGGAGTCGAACTCCGGAACATTGACTTACAAGGTCAAGGCTCTACCAATTGAGCTATCCAGGCCGACAACCGATCCGGAGTTCGACTCCCGGTCCAGGCATTACTTTCACTCAGTCGGAAAAATAAAATTTCAATAAATATGATTTTCTTCCACAGTTGTTTGTGTGATTTTAATAAAAATTGTATTTCCTTCTCCCATTGTTTAATGGTGTTTTCCATTACCTGCGGCTTATTTCTGTCGAGCTATCTAAATGATAGACCAGATTGTTTCTGCCTAAAAGGTTGTCTGAGTGAGTAATGTGGATCTGTTGTCGGCCTGGATAGCTCAATTGGTAGAGCCTTGACCTTGTAAGTCAATGTTCCGGAGTTCGACTCCCGGTCCAGGCATTACTTTCACTCAGTCGGAAAAATTAAATTTCAATAAATATGATTTTCTTCCACAGTTGTTTGTGTGATTTTAATAAAAATTGTATTTCTTTCTCCCATTGTTTAATGGTGTTTTCCATTACCTGCGGCTTATTTCTGTTGAGCTATCTAAATGATAGACCAGATTGTTTCTGCCTAAAAGGTTGTCTGAGTGAGTAATGTGGATCGGTTGTCGGCCTGGATAGCTCAATTGGTAGAGCCTTGACCTTGTAAGTCAATGTTCCGGAGTTAGACTCCCGGTCCAGGCATTACTTTCACTCAGTCGGAAAAATAAAATTTCAATAAATATAAAGTCATTATCATCACGGTGGATTACTGGATCACCTATGGCGATCTCAATCGCCGCTTACCTCCACCTGAGAGAGGAGAACAACCTGTAGGTGGGTTACAGGATCAAGAGTCTCGGCACTTTAAGATGGTTGAGTTCCCAGTGAGCTTAGTCGTGATGATTTATGCTCGACGGTCAGCACATGAGAGCGATAGGGAGGTGACAAACTGTCAGCTGTGACTTAACATTAAGATAATAAAACCAGGACCGTACATCCCCCCGCAACACAGAAGTTATAAGCATAACGTGACTGTTAAGTGTTAAGCAATCAGAAATTAAAATAAAATAATTTCCTCTTAAAAGTTTTTAAACCAATTAAAACCCAACCTAACATGGCTGTTAAGCTGTCAAAAATAAAAATATTTACAGTTAATACAAATTTACGGTCAACTTTAAAACTATTTACAAGAAACAACTATTTACAATAGTATATACAGAAATATTTACAAATTAAGAATTTTAAGAAATCCCCAGGAGTGAGGTAACTGGTGAGGAAGGTTGACCATAAGCGACTGTAATAAAGACACAATAGGTTGACGATGTCAGTGAATATCCAAATGTAGTTCAATAAATTATTCAATCTACGGGAAAATAAATTTTGACTCGGAATCCCGTGTTAACTAATGCCAATGGGATCTTATCTTCTACACTTGGAAACCATGACAAGCCCGTCCTTCCTGTAGAGAATGGCTATTGGCACGTCCGAACGTAAGATCTTACCTTCCTACAGCGTTTAATGCAGGATTCTGGACTTTTGGGACAGACCTTCCCTGTGAAACTTCATCATAAATTTTTCAATTTCAGAAAAAGAAGGTGGAATTTACAGGTCATTATGAATGGCATCATATCGAAGATAGAAATGGGCTTGAACAAACCTACGCAATTACTTATTAAATACTGGAAATTATCCTATATATATCTGCATATGTATGTCTGACTAGGTAAAATTAATTAACATATATATGTATATATATATATAAGTATATATATATTTTCCTTTTATAAAAATGTATGTATTTTTAAAAATTGCACTTTTACTGTGTAAGTGGCATTTAAAAAATTATCGCACCTTAGGAATGTATAAATAGTTTGTCATATATATGTGCAGTTATGAATAGAGTTTTAAAAAATAGAAAAATATTAGCAGACGCAAAAAATCACTAAACAGATCAGAAATTTATTTCCAGAATCTAAATACTGCTTACATTTTCTCAATAATGAAATTTACACTTAATTTTTACTATAAATCTTTGCTATGAAATGTGTTATTCTTTTCAGTGTAAAATATTTTACTTTTTATTATCTTTTCTAATTTTTGTATGTATTTTTTTTTCTCTACATTTTTAGTTACCTATTTCAAAATATATAAACTGAATTCGAGTAAAAAATATATAAATCTGAAATATGTATGTGGACACAAATGCATTAGATTTCAAATTTTTTTTTATTAATTTGAGTTTTGAAATTATAATGTTACTAGCGTGCTTTGCCCGCTTCACTGGTCATTATATTGAAATGAAGTCTCAAAATACCATATCATTAATAATAATAATAATAATAAAATCATTGAAATCAGTCAAAATCTAAGTTAAAGTTCTCGATACCTTCGATAGCAGTTTTCCCACTCGCCACACTTCACAAAATCCCTTTGTAGTGCATGTTGCATACACATACCTAGCCCACATATTAGAAAATCGGGATTCTGAGATTATTTGAAGCAAAGTTATGTTTTAAAACGTGTTTTTTAGCCCCTGCCCCCCCGGCCCGCTCTTAACTGAATACATGCCCCCCCCCCCCCCCGCTAAGGAGAGGCAGGGTGGAGTTTCACAAAATCAATTTGTAGTGTGTGTTGAATACGCATAAGCAGTCCACGCATCAAAAATTGCCATTCCAAGATAGTTTGGAACAGAGTTCGCATGATAACATGTTTTAAAATAACCCCCAACCCTCAAGGGGGTGATAGCACGGAATTCCAAATAATCCCTTTGTAGTTTGTGTTGAGTACGCATAACTAATCAACCTATCAAAAAATCGCTTTCCTGAGATAATTTGGAGCAGAGTTACTCTTTAAAACGTGTTTTTGCCCCCCTCCCCCACTCCGCTTTTAAAGTTAGGAAAAGGAAAAGTTCACAAAAATCCCCTTATAGTGCGTGTTGGGAACGCATAACCAGCCCGCACATAAAAAATCATCAAGATAGTTTGGAGCAGAGTTACGCATGAAAACATGATTTTGCCCCACCCCACCCCCAAGGAGGATAAGGTGGAATTTTACAAAATCCCTTAGTAGTGTGTGTCTTGAGTACGCATAACCAATCGACATATCAAAAACTCGTTATTATGAGATAATTTGGAGCAGAGTTACTCTTAAAAGCGTTTTTTGCCTCTCTCCCCACCTTTGAAGGGGGGAAGTGTGAAAATTTGTAAAATCCCTTTACTGTGCGTGTTGGAAAAGTATAAACAACCCACATATACAAATTAATCTTACTGAGATAATTTGAAGCAAAGTTATACTTGAAAACGGGTTTATATTGGCCCCCCAAGGGGAAAATGGGGGACTTTCGCAAAACTTCATTACAGTGGGTGTCAGACACACGTAAGTAAGCCACTCACTAAAATTTGTAACCTCATGTCCTATAGATTTCCCCGGATGAATTTAGCGCAAAAAGAGGGGCTCGAATTTGCCCCCTCGTAACTCCCCCTCCCAAAAAAAAAAAAAAAAAAAAAAAAAAAAATCGAATATCACAAAAAACCAAACATGATGTTTTGGAAATATCCTCAAGAAGACTCTTGGCGATTTTCTGTATCTTTGTGCTGTTATTGGAACAGTTTTACTCGAAAACCAGTATTTTGCTAAATTTGCCTCCGAATATAGTTTTTACCCCCTCCCCCCCCCCCCTCTTAAAAATCCAAAACTCAAATCGCAGAAAATGCTTTTTTTTTTTTTTCACTCAATTCTAGTCCCTCTCTTTGCAATTTCTTCACCGTGAAGCTATTTGGAGCCGAATTATGCTTATAAGGGAGGTTTTGCCATCTGCCCCCCCAGGGGGAGCGGGGGGATATTTTGCAAAATCCCGCCTTAATGGGCGTCAGGGTCTTAAAACCAACGTGCTCACCAAAATTTGCGAGTCTATCTCCCATAGAATTGCCACGGCTGTGTTGAATCTGTGAATCAGTGATTTTACCCTTTTATTCCCCACCACGCCCCCAAAGGGGTAAAGGGGGGGGGCTTTCACAAAATCCCTTTACAATGAGTTTTGGACACACGTAAATAAGCCACACACTAAAATTTGTGACCTCAGCTCCTATAGATTTCCACGGACGAATTTAGTGCCAAAAGGGGGGGGGGTCGAATTTGCCCCTTCATAACTCCCCCCCAAAATCGAAAATCGGAAAAAATCAATTTTTGCAAATACCTTCAAGAAGACGTTTGGCTTATATATATATATATATATATATACACCTTTGAGCTATTACTGCTAGAATTTTACTCGAAAATCCATATATTGCTAAATTTCTCCCCGAAAATCCTTTTTACCCCCTCTCCCCCCTTCAAAATCCAAAATTCCAAAATCGCAGAAAGTGATTTTTTTGTACTTATGTCTAGTCTCCCCATCTGCAATTTTTTCATCGTGAAGTAATTTGGAGCCGAGTTATGCTTATAAAGGTGTTTTTGCCTCCTGCGCCTCCGAAAATCATTTTCACCCCTTTTCCCCCTTAAAAATCCAAAAATCAAAAATCGCAGAAAATGATTTTTTTGTATTCAAGTCTAGTCTCCCCATCTGCAATATCTTCCTCGTGAAGCAATTTGGAGCCGAGTTATGCTTATAAAGTTGTTTTTGCCTTCTGCACCTCCGAAAATCATTTTCACCCCTTTTCCCCCTTAAAAATAAAAAATTTCAAAATCGCAGAAAATGATTTTTTCGTATTCAATTCTAGTCTCCCCATCTGCGATTTCTTCACTGTGAAGTAATTTGGTGCCGAGTTATACTTATAAATGTGATTTTGCCTTATGCGCCCCCGAAAATCTCATTTTTACCCCCTACCCCCCCTTAAAAATCCAAAATTCCAAAATCGCAGAAAATATTTTTTTTGTATTTAAGTCTAGTCTCCCTATCTGCAATTTCTACACCGTGAAGCAATTTGGAGCCGAGTTATGCTTATAAAGGTGGTTTTTGCTTTCTGCCCCCCCCCCCCCCCCGGGGGGGAACGAGGGGGTATTTCGCAAAATCCCGTCTTAGTGAGCGTCAGGGTCCTAAAATCAACCTGCTCACCAAAAATTGTGACTCTATCTCCCGTAGGATCGCCACAACCGTGTTGAGTCAGTGAATCAGTCAGTGAGTCAGTCAGTGAATCAGTCAGTGAATCAGTCAGTTTACTCTTTTATATATATAGATTAGTTTTCAAAACAATATATTTTTCAATGCTTATATTTTTAACATAAAGTTAATGATATATGCAGAGTTTAAAGTCTTCGAGCTTTATTCAGGTATGCGAAATATTCGCATTTTATGTTACCACTATTTGTTTATAATAAACTGCATTCTTATTAAACGTGTTCCTGGCACATTACTATAAAAATATGACAAAAAATTTGTATAATAATAGTAGTAAAAAAATTCGCGATTTTTTTTTTTTTTTGTAATGTGTTCCTCGAATACAAAAATTATTATAAAAAAAATTGTATAAATGTAGTAGTAAAAATTTCCACCATATTTTTATAGTTATGCTGGAGTTACTAACATTTTAACATTTTCGCGACCGCTGCCGTAGACTCACGTCATTTGAAAATCTGTAACTCCGCCAGTGGGCGTTTATTTCTCAATTTGTGTGTTATATATTTTTTAAGAATATACCCTATATACATATTTGTACAATGAAATATACGATGGATTTGAATACTTTGATTAGAAAGAATATAATTAAAAAGTTTATCCATTTCTAATATAAGTGTGAATACAGAAAATGTTGTTTTGAATTATTATAACTTAGGAGAATACGGAGAATACACAGGCGGATCTTACCCTCAAAAGGACAAAAACATGCAGGGATGGAACACGGGCGCAGAATTCATACCGGAATCTGTTTAAGAAATTTCTCCACCTGTAATATCGTTGATTCAAGAGGTAGAAAATTTCCTTATATTGACAGTGGTATGAATTCTGCGCCCGTGTTCCATCCCTGAACATGCGGTCGCGAAAGTGTTAATTTATTCTGGAGCATTTTAAGCTCAATCTTTATTTTACACCACTTTATTTATAGAAAACTTTTCTGCATTATATTTTCATATATATCTGAAGATGTCGTGTAAAAGTGGTGGAGATTTCAGTCTCTATATATTCATTATTATTATTTTTTTTAATTTTAGTGACGTCACAAAGGAGGATTTTGAACAGCTGCCAAGATTTTTAATTTATTCTGAAATGCTGTTAGTCTTGCCCTTTTTCACACTATAATCTTTGTAGAAATATATTTTCTTCAATTTATAACTACTATTTAATATGCAGAAAATTACTCTAAAAATATTACGGTTTGAGAAAGGGGCGGGACTAATGACATTGAGAAATAAATAAAAAATACGCAGCTACGCCTTTTATTCTCTGATCAAGTAGGCGTGCTAGTGCACGGTCAATTTAAATTTCTACAAATTTCAATGAACGTTAATTTTTCTACACAACTAATGCACATTTTTATGTAAATTCTTATTGATTTAGGTCTACCAGCACCTTTCTGCTTTTTATAATTCGGGGATTTTGCAAAAAATATTTAGTTGATTTCTTTAATTTGTTACATTAATCTTCCTTGTAATTACATGCATTTAATCCACACATCCTATCTGTTATAAATCTTGAATATTCCATTATTGGACGGATGTTTGTCTCATGGCATGCTTAAATTGACAAGAATTCTATGAATAGTTGCGTAAACCCACATTTTCATTGTACGTACATATCACTTGTCGAACAACGGAACGGAATTTTTGTTTGGTAAGAGAGAGAGAGAGAGAGAGAGAAAATCTCCTGTTTGTTGATACACTTTTATCCAACTTAATAAAACTGAAAAATGTTTCTTTTAATTCACATTTGCTAAAAAAAATTCCATTAATTTGTAACTGAGAATTTCTTACCGTTGGTAATTTTTAAGTCTTTATATTATTTTAACCATCCCTTCATTTTTACATAGAGATGAATTTTTTTTTTTTTTTTTTTTTAATGACAAAACAATTTATTATTATTATTATTATTATTTATTAAAAAAAGAAAAAAGTCTTTTTGTATTGTTTTTATTATTTGCATAAAAATATTTAATTGTTTTCTTTAATCTACAGTAATCTTCCTTGTAATATTATATTACATGCATTTACTCGACACATAATATATGTTATAAATCTTGAATATTCCATATTGCAAGGATGTTTTTCTCATGGTATGCTTAAATTGACAAGAATTCTATGAATAGCTGCTTAAACACACATTTTCATTGTATATATCACTTGTCGAACAACAGAAAGGAATTTTTGTTTGAAAAGAGAGAGAGAGAAAGAGAAGTCTCCTGTCTGTTGATATTTTTTTATCCAACATTATAAAACAAAAAATGTTTCTTTTAGTTCACATTTGCTATAAAAAATTTCCATCAGTTTATAATTAAGAATTTTTTACCGTTGGTAATTTTTAAGTCTTTATATTTTAACCATCCCTTCATTTTTACATTTTTTTAATGACAAAAATTATTATTATTAATATTATTATTATTATTTATAAAAAAAAATCTATTATTGTTATTATTTTCATATTCTATTCAATACTAGCCCTTTCGTTGTACTGTCTTCTACTCTTGCATGTTCTACAATAAGTACTAATTGTATATGTTACACCGTAAATTAGGAATTATTCTATTTTTTTTCTAGCTTTTACTATAGCTGAGAATTTGTCAATGAAACAAATGTGTAATTGCGGCAGATTTATACGCCTATTTTTATTTGTTTATTTATTTACTGTAGAATATAGATGAGTATTCTGGGTAATTACAAGAAGTTTAGAAAGGGTAAATTAAAAGTAAACTCTCCAGAGGTTCAGCTACATATTTTCACCTGATAAATAAAATATTTTCTATCAGGTAAAATAATATTTAAATTAATAAAAGCTTTAAAAGGAGTTCTATTTTCAAAATTTTATTTACAAAAAATAATTATTATTTCATCAGATAAAAGTATATTTTAATAAACTTATAGAGACTTCATAGAAAAAATTTTAACGCATATGTATGTTTTTTCTATATTAAAATTTTCATATTATTTAGGTTTAGGAGCAATTTTTACCTAATTTTAAACACATTATCTAAATATAAACATTGAACTATATGTAACACATAATACTTTACTTACACCAGTCTTCTTTAGATAGAAATATTTAACACTTAAATGACGCTATATTACTTCCATGGGTATTTTATTTAAAGTGTTATATATCGTCCTGTCATTCGATAGCGAACTTAACTTTGCTGTCGAGATTTGATTATTGTGTCCAGTCCAAGCTGTTGTATTGTGATTCTCTGAGTTTATAACTTTTGGTACATTTACTACGTCTTAACAAGATTTTCAGAGAAGCACATATCAAAAAGTTAATTCTTAAAATAAGAATATCTATCCTTCGGTAAATGTAAAATTTTATACAATATGCTAATCATAGATTATATGACAGTCTATTAAATCATACTTAATTCCATACATAATAGTTAACACTTCTTTTTTGATAAGGAAAAATATTTAGCTTGAAATTCTCTATATTATATTCAGTTACACGAAAAACAGAGAGGGATACAGGCAAAGAAGAAATAAAAGCAGAGACCCACATTCAAAACGGAAATGTCGGGTTCAATTATGTTGTAGTATCTCAAAAATTCGAGCATTTATTTTCTGTACAGTCTACAAAAATTACCTTAATTTTAACATACATTCTTTTTTTTCCTTTATCACATAAAAAAAAAAAAAAAAAAAAAAAAAACTGAACATTTTTAAAAAATTACATCTTTGTTATAGATATTCAGTGATAAATCAAAGTAATTTGTTTTCTCAAAATGTATATTATTGCAACACCTTACGCATTCGCAATTTTCAGACATGCCATCGTTTTAATTTTCTCTGGAGCATTGCTAGTACTCGCCTTTTTTCACATAACTTTTCTTAAAGGATTTTTTTTTTTTTTTGGTTATTTAATCGTAATTACATATTGGAAAGCATTTCGCTATAAATAAAATAGTGTCAAAAAAGGGCGCGTATTAACTGTGCTGCTCCAACAAAAATTTAAATGGTGGCTTGTCTGATTTTTATTCCATTCATATTTTATTGAAATATGCTTTCTTTCTTGAAACTTTTTGACCATTAAAATATCATAATACTTTTAAAAACTGGTTTTTCGTCAAAATAACCATTTTTTCCATTGTAATATGATATTGAATTTCGAATAGATTTTTTTCTTTTCTTCTTCTTCTTCTTATTATTATTATTTTATATTTATTTTTGAATATATGAATATTACGAATTAATACAAAAAATAAATAAATAAATAAATATTAAAAATGAACAAATAGACACGTTTACTATGTCTAGGACTAAATGTGTTTGCATAAAGAAACTTACTTTTGCTTTTCTGTTACTTTTTCTTTGTAAAATTAACACATTTTTTATGTATATTTCCGGTGTTTTGAAGGATAAACACCTTTCATGTTTAATTACAATAATTTTTGAATTAACAAGTTTTTTTTTAAATCAAAACACATATAAATATCCAGGGGGAAAAAATGATTTCAATCATAATACCTTCAATGAAAAGTTATTTTAGTATTATCATTTTATTATACAGGTCCACTCCATATTATATTAACAAACTCAGGGTGTGAGAGAGTAATAGAAAGCTCATATGCAGCATAAATCAGTCTATCAACCCTGTCCCATCTCAAATCATTTTCAAGTTATTGCAAGTAGATTGATAAAGTTAAAATTTTTTAAATATCAACTCGTTTTTGAAGTTTTTAATTATACTAAAAATCAAGTTCAAAAATCAAGTACATTTTTGAAAAAGCAGAGAAAATTGTACAAACGAACATTAATTATGTTAGAGTATCTAGATTTAGTGACGAGTTACAAGCATTAAAACAGTTTAAAAATGCAAAATAAAATATACGCGCAGATACTTAATCAGTAATTTCGAAAAGACGTTCAAGCTACTAATAATAAAATGTACTAAGAATTGGTCTATACCTTTCAAATAGGCTTACAACGAACCATATCAGTTGACTAGTGTAGGAGAAATTTAACTATCCGTTTTTAATTCACAATTCATGTTGCCGTTTTCGAAAAGTGAGACTCCGCCTATCATGCTTTGAAACTACTCTTACCAGCTGATCCTAATAATTCACTTTTGATTATACTTATATGCATTAATTTACGGTTTATTTATAACTTGAACAATAATTGTATGAGTGTCTCTGCCATAATATTATAATGTGCATTCATTTGTATTTTGATTTAAAGAATGTTAATATCGAAATTTTTATAATTAGAGGAGGGAGGGGTTTTTCCGTCAAAATGGTCAAAACGCCCTTGTATGATTTGTGAATTTTACAAAGCAATGCAAACAAAATTATTGTTAAAACGAACTCACAGATATGTACTCCCTGCTTAGGATTAAAGTATGTATGTTTAACAAAGCTTTTTTTTTTTTTTTTTTTTTTTTTTTTTTTTCATTGTTTTTTAGAATTAATTGATTTGGTACTGTGTTTTACGCATTTTGAAGGAAAAACTATTTCCATGTTTAATTACATTAATTTCTCTAATGATATTTTTTTAATAAAAGTAAAAAGATTGCATACCTTGATATTAAGATACAATTAAACACACAATTATGTCTGTGTAATAAGTATATTGCAAATGAATGCATACAAATATCATCTAAATTGAATTGCTAAAGGCTAAAGTGTGTTGTTAGCAGAGTTTCGCAATGTGATAGGCGGAGTCTCAATTTTTTTAAAGCATGGAAACGAATATAGTGTATAATATACAAACAGCTATATTTTTCCTGCTTCCCTAATATAGCTATCCTAATGATTTTAAGAAATCTTGATCTGAAGCTAATCCGGTCAAGATAAGAGCAATAAGCAACAATAATATTCCTAAAAACACATTTTTTTTCACAGTACATTCTCAGGATGCCATTTTATTCTGAGGATATCCTATGGATGTACTGGGGTAAGATGTGTTGTTAGGGCGATTTCTGTTTCTTTTACAAAATGTCGCCAAAACTCAAATACACAGTAATAGAAAGTCTGTGAACACTTTATATTCACTTCTTGAATGATTATAGCAGTTTATCGCTAAACAAACTTCCATATCATAGTTTACTTAGCTAAAATTATGAAATGTAATAAAACAAGTTACTCTAAAGTAACGTAAGACGATAAAAAAAATGTTTGTCGTTTGTTTATCAGAGAAACGCGCTGGGTACATGTGGCAACCCTAAGGCAACAAAATGCCTGATGCGCCAGTTCGTATATATAGGAGCCTTATGACAGACCTGTGAAACTTCATCGTAACTTTTTTAATTTCAGAAAAAAAAAAAGGTGGAATTTTCAGGTCCTTATGAATGACATCATATCGAACGTAGAAATGGGCTTGAACAAACCTACTCAATTTCATATTAAATATTGGAAATTATCCTATGTATATATATGTCTGACTAGATAAATTAATTAATGTATATATGTATATATATATATATAAGCATATATATATTTTCCTTTTATAAAAATGTATGTATTTTTAAAAATTGTACTTTTACTGTGTAAGTGGAATTTAAAAAATTGCCGCACCTTAGGAATGTATACATAGTTTGTCATATATATGTGCAGTTATGAATAGAATTTTAAAAAATAGAAAAATATTAGCAGACGCAAAAAATCACTAAACAGATCAGAAATTTATTTCCAGAATCTAAATACTGCTTACATTTTCTCAATAATGAAATTTACACTTAATTTTTATTATAAATCTTTGCTATGAAATGTGTTATTCTTTTCAGTGTAAAATATTTTACTTTTTATTATCTTTTCTAATTTTTGTATGTATTTTTTTTTTCTCTACATTTTTAGTTACCTATTTCAAAATATATAAACTGAATTAGAGTAAAAAATATATAAATCTGAAATATGTATGTGGACACAAATGCATTAGACTTCAAAAATTTTTTTATTAATGTCAGTTTTGAAATTATAATGTTATTTGTTTTCAAACCAATATATTTTTCAATGCTTATATTTTTAACATAATGTTAATGATATATGCAGAGTTCAAAGTCTTCGAGCTTTTCAGGAATGCGAAATATTCGCATTTTATGCTACCACTATTTGTTTATAATAAACTGCATTCCTATTAATCGTGTTCTTGGTACATTACTATAAAAATATGACAAAATATTTGTATAACAATAGTAGTAAAAAAAATTCGCGATTTTTTTTTCTTTTTCTTTATTTGTAAGGTGTGCCTCGAATACAAAAATTATTACAAAAAAATTGTATAAATATAGTGGTAAAAAATTTCACCATAATTTTTATAGTTATGCTGGAGTTACTAACATTTTCGCGACCGCTGCCGTAGACTCACGTCATTTGAAAATCTGTAACTCCGCCAGTGGGCGTTTATTTCTCAATTTGTGTGTTATATATTTTTTAAGAATATACCCTATATACATATTTGTACAATGAAATATACGACTTTGATTAGAAAGAATATAATTATAAAGTTTATCTATTTGTAATATAAATGTGAATACAGAAAATTTTGTTTTGAATTATTATAACTTAGGAGAATAACGCCCACAGGCGGATCTTACCGTCAAAAGGACAAAAACAAGCGGTCGCGAAAGTGTTAATTTATTCTGGAGCACTTTTAGCTCTGCCTTTGTTTTAGACCACTTTATATATAGAAAACTTTTCTCCAGTATATTTTTACAGTGTAAATGTGGTGGAGATTTGAGTCTCTATATATTCCAGAGTAGTGCTGGACGATATCAGAAATTAAATATCGCGATATATCACCAAGTTAATATCGATATTAGTGATATATTGCGATATTTCTTTCAAGATAGGAAAAAATAGACATTTGTTATTTTTTAACAACATATGCACACGAATTTTAAAGTATACAAGTATAGAGTGTTTTCCATGTATTTGCTGGTATATTACTACCAATCATAAAAAAAAAAAAAAAAAATCATAAAAAGTGAATCAATATTTTGTTTCTTATAACTTATACTATTGCTTTTTAGTATACCTCTGTATAGTTTATCCTCTATTATTCCCATTTTAAGCTTTAATTATTTTAAAATCATATTTTAACACAGCTAATATGTGATCTGTGTTTTATTTTTACCAAGTATATCAAAATTCACAATTCTACTAAAAATAAAGCTTAAGAAAAATTGCCTTAAGATGTAGGTATTAAATAAAAAGGAAAATCATTTTAAATAGTTAAGAAATGCCATTGGAATTGGATACACCTTTTTTGGTCGTAGAGAGTAATATTTTTTACTTAAAACTCTTATATGCATCCTAAATGTCAGTTACTTGTCATTTTTCTTTTTGTTTCTGCTTACCAAATCATTACAATATTTTTTAAATGTATATATATGTGTTCAATTCACATTCGTTATAGTTTCACAACAATTGAAAATTGAATTATATATATATTATATATATTATATATATATATATATATATATACATTGTCAGTATAAAAATTATATTATTTAAACAATATTATGTTAAAGTTTCATTTTGTTACTTAAAGTAACTCATTTTGCATTTAAACCAATTTTATTTAACATGTACGGCTTTAAAAAAAAAAAAAAAAAAAAAAAAAAAAAAAAGAAAGAAAGAAAGTAGGAAAAGGAAAGAGAAAAAATAAATGCTACACAAAAAAAGTAATAAACTATCCAATATTATATATTTCTATAAAGAAACTGTCACTGTAAAATTACTGAAGATAAAACTTTATTTTACATCAGTCATATAGCACCCTTTCTCCCTTCCCATGTTATCCAATGGGATTTTTGTCGCGTCGTTTTATAAAAATATTTTATTAAAAAATGAACTTTTTTGAATTCTGTTTTTGAATATTACTCTTTGAAAAGGTCGTCTTTTAGCTTAAATTCTGTTTTTTGAATATTACTCTTTGAACAGGTCGTCTTTTAGCTTAGTGAGCAATTTTTCGAAAAAATAAATTTTAATATTTTTCACTTAGAGATCCACACTTAGAGTCCATAATTTACTTATTGAAATAAAATATTTAAACTAATTTTTTCGAAAAATTGTTCACCAAGCTAAAAGGCGACTCGTTCAAAGAGAAAAAAACAGAATTCGAAAAACTTCATTTTTGAATGAGATATTTTTATAAAACGAAGCAACGAAAATCCCATTGGATAACATGGGAAAGGAGAAAGGGAGCTCAAACAGTGATGCCAGATAGTCGAAAATTATTTCCCCAAACAGGTCTTAAAATTTCCCCAAATCAAGGGTTTTTTCGAAAAAATCCCCAACAGGTTTTCCACTAAAAAGAGGAAAAAAAACATTTTTTCTCAAAAAAGAATATCAAGCAGATTTTTCTGATTTGAGCTCAGATTTTCTCCCAAATGAACTCAATTTTTGAAAAAAATCCCCAAATAACAAAAAAGCTATTGAAAGTCTCTAGTCGTAGGGATAAATCATTACGTTGCCAACATTGACAGAAAGTTGAAGAACTCCCCAGATTTGTCCCCAAACATTTTAGAATTCCCCGAAAAAGTCCCCAAAATTGTCCCCAGAAGCTTCAAAAATCCCCAAAATTGGGACAAAATCCCCAATCTGGCCTCAATCACTGAGCCCAAAGCGAGTTAACACATTGAACGTCGCATCTTATTGGCCAGAAATTATCCACACTTTGAAATAAACCAATATCAATGAACCAATAGCAGGAAATGAGCTAAAACAAAAGATATTATATACATTCATATTGCCCTGTGCCTTGTCTGTGGTTTGGTTACTGTGGTATTACACCTACGATCCATGAGTGGTGATGTGGAATATTATCAAATATTAACGGTAGTATAAATTATTTCATATTATCGTTTAGGGTCAGTAATAAATAAGTCAATATATTGACTTATTTATTACTGATTTATATACTGCGGGAAAAGCAGATCGCTTTCAATAAATACTGTTTATTTTTTTATTATGCGGTGGACTTATTAAAGCAGTGATATTTTAGATTTGAGGTTTCGCACGCAGGAATAAAGGCATAAGAAGTATATGCATTGTGGGAGTGCAGTGATCGTTTGGGGGTGGGTTACATTTTTTTATTTTATTAAGGGATGGGAGAAAAATAAGAGAATGGGTATTAGTATAAGATATTGCGTGCTCTTTTTGTTCGGGTTTCGTTCGCTGATGGGATCGTTCGCTCGCTCGGAATGTTCGTTCGCTCGGGTTTCATTCGGGAATTTGGGTTTCATTCGTGATGCGCGGTAGCGTGGAAGAACAATTCTTTTTATCCGTCGTTGGCGTTTGACGGTACTTATCAATTGATCGCGCGGTGCGCACTAGAAATATCGTTAAAGGGATATATTGACAGAGCAAAATCTTAAATATTATTATCGGAATATTTAAAACATATCGATACTTGGGGATATATTGATAAATAATCCAGCCCTATTCCAGAGCTGCCAACCTAATCCGGCAAATTGTTAGTACCGCCCCTTTTTCTACACCACTTAATTTTTAGAGTATTTATCCATTAAATTTATCATAGATACATTTGAGGAGAATTGCTCTAAAAATTAAGTGGTGTAGAAAAAGGGGAGTTTTTCAATAGGCGTTAACAATTTGCCGGATTAGGTTGGCAGCTCTGATATTCATTAATTTTTTTAATTTTAGTGACGTCACAAAGGAGGATTTTGAACAGCTGCCAAGTTTTTTAATTTATTCTGAAATGCTGTTAGTCTTGCCTTTTTCACACTATAATGTTTGTAGAAATTTATTTTCTTCAATTTATAACAACTATTAAATATGCAGAAAATTACTCTAAAAATATTACGGTTTGAAAAAGAGGCGGGACTAATGACAATCAGAAATAAATGAAAATTACGCAGCTATGCCTTTTGTTCACTGATCAAGTAGGCGTGCTAGTGCACAGTCAATTTAAATTTCTACAAATTTAAATGAACGTTAATTCTTCTACACAAGTAATGCACATTTTTATGTGAATCCTTATTGATTTAGGTCTACCAGCACCTTTCTGCTTTTTATAATTCGGGGATTTTGCAAAAAATATTTCGTTGTTTTCTTTAATCTATTACATTAATCTTCCTTGTAATATTATATTATATGCATTTACTCTACACATCCTATCTGTTATAAATCTTGAATATTCCATATTGGACGGATGTTAGTCTCATGGCTGCTTAAATTGACAAGAATTCTATGAATATTTGCGTAAACACACATTTTCATTGTACGTACATATCACTTGTCGAACAACGGAACGGAATTTTTGTTTGAAATAGAGAGAGAGAGAGAGAAAATCTCCTTGTTGTTGATATACTTTTATCCAACTTAATAAAACTGAAAAATGTTTCTTTTAATTCACATTTGCTAAAAGAAAATTCCATTAGTTTGTAACTGAGAATTTCTTACCGTTGGTAATTTTTAAGTCTTTATATTATTTTAACCATCCCTTCATTTTTACATAGAGTTTTTTTTTTTTTAATGACAAAACAAATTCTTCTTCTTATTATTTACTAGCCGCCTTCGGCAACCAGCTGGTTCGCGAACCTTGAAAAATCCAACTTTATGAAACTCCCGCTCGGTGGCGCCTGCGGCGCCTTTTTACCGTTTCCGATCTTAGAACAGCTTATTGACATATAGTGAAAATAGCTTTATTGAAAAATTTAATCGCAGTAAATTCCCGCTCGGTAGCTTGCGGCGCCCTCTTTCACTTTCAATATCTGAAACAGCCTGTTCGCTCACCATGTTATGATCTTTCAAATTTCTGACTTTAGCGAAGTCCCGCTCGGTGGCGCCTTAGCCCCATTTTAGAACCTACAACACCTTCCTCGCTCATTAGAATTTAAAATATTACAGCACCATCTGGCGGATATTTTAATTAGTAGCTGAGATACAAAAGAAAACCTATTCAGGACACCTCAAACCGTGTAAATCAGGTTAAATCTCGAATTCCACTTTCGATAATTTTAATGTACTTTAAAATATCTTCCGAATGATGCATTAAAAATAATATAATAATAATTAGAATTTGAAATATTGAAATTTTGAAATATTACAGCGCCATCTGGCGGTTGAAATTTCTGTAATCTACTGTTCAATCCCAAATCAACAAAGCTTTCAAATGATGTATTACTTATGAAATTATTTTAATAAGTAGCTGAGATACAAAAGAAAACCGATTCAGGACACCTCAAAACGTGTAAATTGGGTGAAATCTCGAATCCCACTTTTGATAATATAAAAGTATTTCAAACTGTCTTTTGAATGAAGTATTAAAAATAATTTAATCATAATGAGAATTTGAAATACACGTATTAGAATATTAGAATAAAATTTTATTTGCAATTAAATGTAAATTAAAATGTATTTTTATTTATTTATTTATTTTTTTTTTTTTTATTCTCCGAAATTTCTCTCAGTAATCCGACTTATCCCTGGTTTTCTCCGAAACTTGCATAATTCCGGGCTATATAACGTTTAAAATTTTTAGTACAATATGTGAGTAGAAATTCGTATTCGAAACTCTGCAAAATATTAAAGAATAAAGGTGTTCTGGGTATTCCGTAGTTTTCTCCGAAACTCCCGCTCCTTTTCTACATCTTTGCCCCTTTGCTCTCCCCTCCCCCTTTCCGCCGATAATAATAATTTTACACTTGAAAATATTTGCATTCGATTTACCTTGCCTTAAAATCTAAATATACCAACCAATTTCAAACGCAGTAACTCTTTTTTTTTTTTTGCCCCTTTTCCCCCTTCCTCAAGCCCTGCCTAATAATCGTACTCTTTCAAAAATATTCACAAAGAAATTGAAATACGTGTATTAGAATAAAATTTAATTTCCAAGGTAAGTGTATTTGTATTGCTATAGAAACTCGCATTGAAGCATTTTGAAATTTGCAATTTATATTCCTAGTAGAAAAAGCACGTGATGTTTCTTCCCGCATACTCTCTGTGACTGGACTGGGTCGCCATGGTAACAACGGAAACGAACGACAGCAGGATTTCATTCTGAAAATCAGTATGGAAGGAAGGGCGCAGTTTTCAATTTAATGCTTTAAAGGCTATAATTAAAAAAATTATAACTCATTCAGTTTTTGAAATTTTCTCTCAATCTTTTGGGAATTCAAATGTTGAAGCGAGATCTATATACAAAAAAAAAAAAAAAAAAAAAAAAAAAGATTTATCTCTAAACGCTTTTGAGTTATAAAATGTTTTGTGAGAAAATCGATGTTTCGTAAAATCTAAAAATATGGATCGCTAATCCGTATTTTGTAAAAATGTTTATACGGTTCGAAAGAGGATTAAATGACCTTTCCTTATACACCAGTTGTTAAGAAATGGAATAGTTACTCGGTCGTACAGGGCGTTTAAAAAAAACGATCTCGAAAAAGAGAAATTTTCGACCCTTTTTAAAACTTTTTTTAAAAATATAAAAAATCCGTATTTAAAAAAAAAAAAAAATGTACCGTAAGAATCGGTAATAAATGCTCTTTCTCGTGGTATAGGTGTATTTTCGATATTTTCAACAGATCGGCAGCGATCGCTTTACCCATGAAATTTTTCTCTCTCAGCTTTCTCTTTTGAGGAACACGCTGAAGGGCGGAAATTACGTTCCGCTCACTTTTTAATTAGACATTGGTCGACGTTTTTAATTAATATCTCCGGAACTAATTAAAATTTTTAAATTATTTTTTCACTATCAACTCGGGAAGGCTTCTGAGCACCCGTATGTCAAATATTATACTTCTGCGTTCAGTAGATGCTGAACGTATAGATGCACAGACAGACAAACAACTTCTTTTATTATTATAGATAGATTAAAAAAAGAAAAAAAGTATTTTTCTATTGTTTTTATTATTTGCATATTCTATTCAATACTAGCACTTTCGTTGTACTGTATTCTACTCTCGCTCTCGCTCGTTCTATAGTAAGTCCTATTTGTATATGTTACACCGTAAATTAAAGATTAGTCCTTTTTTTTCTAGCTTTTACTATAACTGAAAATGTGTCAATGAAGCAAATGTGTATTAGCGGCCAACTTGAACGTCTGTTTTTATTTTTTTACTTATTTTTCTTTTTTAGAATGTATATAAGTATTCTGAGTAAATTTAAGAAATTTAGAAACGGTAAATTAAAAATAAACTCTCCAGAGCTACATATTTTCACCTGATAAATAAAATATTATCTATCAGGTAAAATAATATTTAAATTAATAAAAGCTTTAAAAGGAGTTCTATTCTCAAAATTTTATTTACAAAAAATAATAATTATTATTCTTAACAGGAGACTTGGCGTTGGAATATTAAAACCCGAATAAACTACTACGTCAGAAACGCCAAAGAAAAATATTTGAGATGCATACTGCTGGTTCGGTAGCCTTAAGCGTACCGTCTTCAGTGCATCTCAAATATTTTTCTTCTTTTTGCATTGAAGACGGCACGCTTAAGGCTACCGAAACAGCTGTATGCATCTCAAATATTTTTCTTTGGCGTTTCTGACGTAGTAGTTTATTCGGGTTTTAATTATTATTATTATTTCATCAGAAAAGAGTATATTTTAATAATCTTATAGAGACTTCACAGAAATTTTTTTAACACATATGTATGTTTTTTATATATTAAAATTTTCATATTATAAAGGTTTAGGAGCAATTTTTACTTAAACATATGAAAATATAAACATTGAACTGTATGTAACACATAATACTTTACTGAAACCAGTCTTTTTTAGACAGAAATACATAATACTTAAATGACGCATTTTTATACGGATGTATTAAATTTTCCTAACTCCTCACGTCATTCGATAGCGAATTTAACTTTGTTGTCGAGATTAGTGTTCAATCCAGGCTGTTTCTGTGTTTGTCATGTGTTTATAACTTAGAGTACATTTACTACGTCTTAACAAGGTTTTCGGATAAGCACATATCATATAGTTAATTCATAAAATAAGAATATCTATCCTTCGGTAAATGTAAAGTTTTATACAATATACTAATCATAGGTAATATTACAGTCTAATAAGTCATACTTAATTCTATAAATAATAGCTAAGATTTCTTTTTTGATAAGGAAGAATATTTACAATATATTAAAATCACACAATCAACAGATTGGGAAGAAAACCCTAATTTTTATAGAAATTTATTTTTTCGACTGAGTGAAAATAATGCCTGGACCGAGAGTCGAACCCCAGATCTTTGACTCACAAGGTCAAGGCTCTACCAATTGAGCAATCCAGGCTGACAACCAGTGGACATTACTCACTCAGACAACCTTTAGGCAGAGACATCTGGTCTATCATGTTGATAGCTCAACAGAAATAAGCCGCAGGTAAACACCATTAAACAATGGGAGAAAGAAAAACAATATATTAAAATCACACAATCAAGTGATTGGGAAGAAAATCATATTTTTTTATTGAAATTTATTTTTCTGACTGAGTGAAAATAATGCCCGGACCGGGAGTCGAACCACAGATCTTTGACTTACAAGGTCGAGGCTCTACCAATTGAGCTATCCAGGCCGACAACCGGTGGACATTACTCACTCAGGCAGAAACATCTGCAGAAATATCCTTTAGGCAGAAACATCTGGTCTATCATGTAGATAGCTCAACAGAAATAAGCCGCAGCTAAAGGAAAACACCGTTAAACAACGGGAGAAAGAAATACAATATATTAAAATCACACAATAGCTCAATTGGTAGAGCCTTGACCTTGTAAGCCAAAGATCTGGGGTTCGACTCCCGGTCCAGGAATTATTTTCACTCGGTCGGAAAAATAAATTTCAATAAAAAATATGATTTTCTTCCCAATCAGTTTATTGTGTGATTTTAATATATTGTATTTCTTTCTTCCATTGTTTAATGGTGTTTTCCTTTACCTGCGGCTTACTTCTGTTGAGTTATCTACATGATAGACCAGATGTTTCTGCCTAAATGTTGTCTGAGTGAGTAATGTCCACCGGTTGTCGGCCTGGATAGCTCAATTGCTAGAGAGCCTTGACCTTGTAATGCAAAGATTTGGGGTTCGACTCCCGGTCCAGGCATTATTATCACTCAGTCGGAAAAATAAATTTTAATAAAAAATATGAAAAATATTTAGCTTGAAATTCTCTATATTATATTCAGTTACACGAAAAACATAGAGGGATACAGGCAAAGAAGAAATAAAAGCAGAGACTCGCATTAAAAATGGAAATTTCGGGTTGAATTATGTTGTAGGATAAAAAAAATTCGAGCATTTATTTTCTGTACTGTCTAAACAAATTACCTTAATTTGAACATACATTTTTTTTCTTCTTTTTTCTTTATCACGTAAATAATAATAATAATAAAAAAAATCTGAACATTTATAAAAATTACATTTTTGTAATAGATATTCAATGATAAATCAAAGTAATTTGTTTTCTCAAAATGTATATTATTGCAACATCTTACGCATTAGCAATTTTCAGACATGCCATCGTTTTAATTTTTTCTGGAGCTTTGCTAGTACCCGCTCTTTTTTCACATCACTTTTCTTATTGGATATTTTTCTTGTTATTTAATTGTAATTACATATTGCAAAACATTTCGCTATAAATAAAACAGCGTCAAAAAAGGGGCCGTGCCTTTAGCGACCGTGCCCTTAGCGGAAATCTATAAACCCGTGTCCTTAGCGGAAATGTTATCTCCCCTCGGTGGCGTGTTTTTAGCATACGTGCCTTTAGCGGAAATGTATAATAAATTAAACTAGCATGTTGTGGCCACCACAAGACTTTCTTCTATATTTTCCTATACAAATTCACGAAGTGCAAATAATCAATTTTTATCTTAGAAAAAACTAACACTAAATATCCAAAGAAAGACAGATTTATTGTCTATAAATGACATCTTGAAAAATGCATTTTTATAATAGTTATCTCACATATGAAGTTTCGTACAGTTATATTCCATTGAAGTTGAGATATAACTTTCTCGTTATCGAGAAAATTTGCAGTATAGCAGAACCACCTATTGGCCGATAAGCATCCAAATTGAATCAGCATAATGTCTCATAATGGCCTTTACATATATCACGTTTTGTTTTATTATACGCAATAGAACCTGAGGTATAGCCTCCCCTTAAATTGCGGAAATCGCTGTATAGCAGCGCCACCTGTTGAGAGGTTGACACTAAATGTTTGTGGACACTCATTTAGGTTAGAGTGCATCAGTATATAAATTTATATGGAATTCTATGCAGCAGTTCTTGAGATAAAGCTTACCCTTAAATTGCAGAAATATCTGTATAACAGCGCCACCTGTCAGTTCATAAGCATTCAAATTGAATCAGCATAATGTCTCACAATGGCCTTCTTTTATATCAAGTTTTGATTGATTATACACAATAGAACCTGAGATGTAGCTTCCCCTTAAATTGTGGAAATCGCTGTATATCAGAGCCACCAGATGAGCGGTTAGCATCAAAAGTTGAGAGGCACTGATATAGCTCAAATTGCATCTACATGAAAATTTTTTATGTAATTCTGACCAGTAGTTCCAGAGATACAGTTGGCACACAATCCCCCCTCCCCCCCCCCACACACAAGTGCTAAGTTATTAAAATATAGTTTGTAGAAATCTCTTAGAAATCTCTGGAGAAATCTCTTAGAACGAAATGTTTTGGAATACTTTCGGCTGTTCCTGTACATAAACCAATAACAATATTTACTCCATTTTCCATAGAGAACACTCGATAATGAACATATATCAGTTCGAGAATGAACATAACTTCTTATTGCCGCTAAGGGCACGGCTTCTTCTATTCCTCCTTCTCCCCTTTGACCCCATTCCGCTAAGGGCACGGTCGCTAAGGGCACGACACCTCAAAAAAGGGCGCGTATTAACTGTGCTCCAACAAAAATTAAAATAATGGCTTGTCTGATTTTTATTCCATTCATATTTTACAGAAATATGTTTCTTTCTTAAAACTTTTTCGCAGCGTTCGTACGGCCACGCCTTTTTTGTAGGATCCTTACACCAATAATTTTTAACGATAAATTTGTTTTGAATTTTATAGGCTTCTATTATATCAAAATTTATAACATGAATTTAGTGGTTGAAAAGATCAAGGAAAATGTAGTAGCGTACGAACCCTGTTTGGCCATAAAAATATCAGAATACCTCTGACTGAATGCTGATTTTTAGTCAAAATAACTATTTTTCAATTTTAATATGATATTGAATTTCGAGTAATTTTTTCTTCTTTTATTATTATTATTATTATTATTATTATTTTATATTTATTTTTGAATATATGAATATTACAAGTTAATACAATCAAAATAAGTATTAAAAAATAACAATTAAACGTGTATACTATGTCCAGGACTAAATGTGTTTGCACAAAGAAACTTACTTTTGCTTTTCTGTTACTTTTTCTTTGTAAAATTAATACATTTTTCATGTATATTTTAGGCATTTTGAAGGATAAACACCTTTCATGTTTGATTACAATAATTTCTGAATTAACAAGTTTTTTCAAATCTAAATGCAAATAAATACCTAGTAGAGAAACATGATTTCAGTTATAATATCTTCAATGAAAAAGATATTTTAGTACAGTGAACTCTCGTTAAAACGGTCAGTCAAGGGCCGGCAATTTTTGTCCATATTAATGAGAGTCCATTATAACAGGAGTTCATAAACTGAAGTTCCATGTTAGCCCCTACAAGTACAGTAACGCGTAATTTTGAATGTTTGTTGCTTGTGCAGTTTTCTCCTCTAAAGTGTAAACTTTGAGAAGGTTGAGCTTTATTTAAAAAAAAAAAAAAAAAATCCTGTTTTATCGATGTTAAATATGTTTTTAGCTTTGATAGTTCGTAGTCTTTGATAAGGCATGACAAATTCTCTTTCCACTCTTTTATGTTTTCTTCTGGTACATTTCCGATAATGAAATCCTTTGCAAATTGTTGACTTGAATTGTCACTGTCAATCTATACTGTTTACCTTCCACGGTATAATAGATTAACCCATGAAAGAGATTAACCCATTTATTATTGCACCTTTTCATGTTTAAAAAAAAAAAAAAATTGAAAAAATTTTGGGAACTGATTCTTTTTCAAAGAAAGTAAGCTTTGAAGGAAAAAAATGTCCGTCTTAATGAATGAATTGTACGTATAAAGCGATGTTTATTACATGCAATTCCTATAGGCTTTAGCCGGGGATTCTGTTTTTGTACGTAATAACGAAAAATCCATCTTAAACGGGGCCGTCTTAAAGAGAGTTCACTGTATTATCATTTTATTGCACAGGTCAACTCCATATTATATTGACAAACTGAGGGTGTTAGAGAATAATAGAAAGCTCATATGGAGCATAAATCAGTCTATCAACCCTGTCCAATATCAAATCATTTTCAAGTTATTGCAAGTAGAATGAAAAAGTTGAAAATCTTTAAATATCAACTTATTTCTGAAGTTTCTAATTATACTAAAAATCAAGTTCAAAAATCAAGTACATTTTTGAAAAAGCAGAGAAAATTCTACAAAAGAACATCAATTGTGTTCGAGTATCAAGGATTAGTGACAACTTAAAAGCATTAAAACAGTTTAAAAATGCAAAATAAAATGCGTGAAAATACTTAATCAGTAATTTCGAAAAGACGTTCAAGCTACAAATAATAAAATTTACTAAGAATTGGTCTATTCCTTTGTAATCTGCTTACAACGAACCATATCGGTTGACTAGTGTAGGAGAAATTTAACTATTTGTTTTTAATTCACAATTCATTTTCCCGTTTTCGAAAAGTGAGACTCCGCCCATCATGTTTTGAAACTACTCTTACCAGTTCATTTTAGTAATTCACTTTTGATCATACTTATATGCATTAATTTACAGTTTATTTATAACTTAGACAATAATTGTATGAGTGTCTCTGCCATAACATTATAATATGCATTCATTTGTGTTTTGATTAAAAGAATGTTAATATAGAAATTATTATAATTTAAGAAGGGAGGCGTTTTTCCGTCAAAACGCTATTATATAATGTGTCAATTTTACAAAGCAATGCAAACAAAATTATTATTAAAACGAACTCACAGATATGCACTCCCGGCTTAGGTTTAAAGTATGTATGCGTAACACAAATTTTTTTTCTCTCTCTTTTCCATTGCCGTTTAGAATTAATTTTTTTGATACTGTGTTTTACGCATTTTGAAGGAAAAACTATTCCCATGTTTAATTACATTTATTTCTGTAATGATATTTTTTTAATAAAAATAGAAAGATTGCATACCTTGATATTAAGATACAATTAAACACACAATTATGTCTATATAATAAATATATTGCAAATGAATGCATACAAATATTATCTAAATTGAATTGCTAAATGCTAAAGGGTGTTGTTAGCAGAGTTTCGTAATGTGATAGGCGGAGTCTCAAATTTTTAAAAGCATGGAAACGAATATAGTGTATAATATACAAACAGCTATATTTCTCCTGCGTTAGTCAACCGATATAGTTCACTGTAAGATTATTCTAAAGTTATTGGAATTGCCAATGGTAAGTTTGTGAATGTTAATACCGAAATTATTATATTTAAACTAGGGAGACTTTTTTCCATCAAAATAAATTAAGCACCTTATAAAATTTTATAAAGCAATGAAAAAAAAAAAAAAAAAAAAAAAATTAAAAAAATCAACAGACAGGTGTGTATTTTATGCTTAGGATTACAGTATATACGCATAACAAAGCTTTTTTAATTTTCATCACCTTCTAAAATTAATTCTTTTGATACTGTGTTTAACGCATGTTGAAGGAAAAACTACTCACATGTTTAATTACAATAATTTCTGTAATGATGTTTTTTTTAATCAAAATAGAAAGATTGCATACATTGATATTAAGATACAATTAAACACACAATTATGTCTATATAATAAATAAACTGCAAATGAATGCATAGAAATATCATCTAAATTGAATCGCTAAAGGCTAAAGTTTAGTAGAGTTTCATAATGTGATAGGCGGAGTTTCAAATTTTTAAAAATATGGAAACGTATATAGGATATAATATACAAACAGCTATATTGCTCCTGCATTAGTCAACCGATATAGTTCACAGTAAGCTTATTCAAAAGTTATTGAAATGACCAATGGTAAGTTTGTGAATGTGACATTAATAAAAAAAAGGCGCCTCCCATTTAAAGTAGAGATAAGCAATTCCGTTTGTGGAATTGCGTGGAATAATTTTGGCTTTATCCCATATAGGGTTGGCACTTACTTTAATTATTACAGCACCATCTAATATCCAAGAACTTTACATTTCCGAAGCTATTCATATAATTAAATGCAAAAATGCAATAAATTCCAAAGATGCTGCAATTTTACCAATAATTTGGCACAATATTATAAAATAGTTAATAGTTTATTTCTGCTTATTCATGATGTTCTTTCTCCTACAATAACCTCGTATGATATGCAATAGTTCCAGCTTCTCTCACTTTTCTTAACTCCTTGGTCCAACCTCTACCGGAATTCATATTGTTTTTTGTTGATATTTAAAATATATCACGTTATATATAAAAGACTTAACTGTTGACTGTAAAAAGAAAACATATTTAAAACTGCGCAATAGAAACGAATCATAAATCCCTGATGATGCTTTATTATTAAAGCGAAAAGCTTTAGATAAAAAAATTTAACATCTTTTAAATAAATTTATATTTACGTGTGTTTAAAGTGTTTTAAATATATTTAATACAAAGGACACGTGTTCAATTTAACTCTTTATTTTTTAGAGATTATTTATAATATTCAGAAATATTTACAAATTAAGAATTTTAAGAAATCCCCATGAGTGAGGTAACTGGTGGGGAAGGTTGACCATAAGCGACTGTAATAAAGACACAATAGGTTGCAGATGCCAGTGAATATCCAAATGTAGTTGAATAAATTATTCAATCTACGGAAAAATAAATTTTGACTCGAAATCACGTGTTAAGTAATGCCAATAGGATCTTATCTTCTGCGCTTGGAGACCATGACAAGCCCGTACCCGCCCTTTCTGTAGAACATGGTGATTGGCCGCTTCCTGGCCCGTCCGAACCTAGGATCGTACCTTCCTACAGCGTTTAACACAGGATTCTGGACTTTTGGGACAGACCTGTGAAAGTTCATCATAAGTTTTTTAATTTCAGAAAAAGAAGTGGAATTTTCAGGTCCTTATGAATGACATCATATCGAACGTAAAAATGGGCTTCAACAAACCGACGCAATTTCTTATTAAATATTGGAAATTATCCTATGTATATATATGTCTGACTAGATAAACTAGTTAATATATATATATATATATATATATATTTTCCTTTTATAAAAATGTATGTATTTTTAAAGATTGCATTTTTACTGTTACTGGTGGTAAGTAGTGTTGCAAAAAACCCACAGTTTTTGAAAGATGGGGATAAACCCGGGAATTTTGGGGAATAAACCCGGAACTTTGTTGAATATTGTCGAATTTTAAAAGTAAACAAAACCAGTCACTTTCAAAATGAAATTTAGAGCTAACGCATTAAGCATACGTATACATACTACTTAAAATGTCAATAAGTATTGCATAAACTAGTTTTAAATGCAGGAGCAATTTTATTTTCATTCAATACTGCTTCTGTTCATTGCAACCATTACATTTAAAAAAATATATATATTTCGAAAAGAGAAACAAACCGACAAATTTTAAAAATTTAGTCTTTTTTTCATACTATTTCTAGCAATGCAAATAAATTTGAAATATGTATGTTCTGTTTTAAATTAAAAAATATAGCTTAAGTACTATTACTTGATCAGAAAGGTCTTTAAAAGATCACTTAACTAAAATTATCATTTCAACTGCAATGATTTTGAATGATTCTTTTTGTTTTAGGTTTTTCAATAAATATTCATTTTAAATGTTTCACAAACAAGTACATTCAACTCTCTTTAATCTGCAATTTAATGTAGAAATAATAATAATAATAATAATAATAATAATAATAAAAAGACAAACTAGTATTACATCAGTATATAACAAAATTAAAAATAAACAATGATAAATATTCATTTCTGCACTTAAAAAATACTTTCCTTTGTATTTTTAAAATAAATATGTATATTTATATTTTTCTGCTATGTATTATTTGAGTATGCTTAAAATATTTACCTTATGAATACACAATTTTATTAACACTGAAAAAATATTTTATTTTGAAATTTATTAGAAATCAAATAGTATTTCTATTTTAATGTCTATTTATGAAATAATAATAATAAGTGACTTTGTATCTGAAAAAGAGCAGGGATGGAACACGGGCGCAGAATTCATACCACTATCAATATAAGAAAATTTTCTACCTCTTGAATCAACGATATAATAGGTGGAGAAATTTCTTAAACAGATTCCGGTATGAATTCTGCGCCCGTGTTCCATCCCTGAAAGAGAGAAGAGTTGAGTTGCTTTTCACAGTCACAGTTAAAAGTGTTAAATAGGAAATCATTAAAAATAATACAAATGAAAATAATGTATCCATGCATCAAATTATTTTAAAACTCCCAAAAATTTTCAAAATTTCCTTCCCAAAAAAGCCGGTTTATTTCCAGAGAAGAAACGGGTTTTTTCCAGCCTTTGCAGCTCTAGTGGTAAGTGGCATTTAAAAAATTGCCGCACCTTAGGAATGTATAAATAGTTTGTCATATATATGTGCAGTTATGAATAGAATTTTAAAAAATAGAAAAATATCAGCAAACGCAAAAAATCACTAAACAGATCAGACATTTATTTCCAGAATCTAAATACTGCTTACATTTTCTCAATAATGAAATTAACGCTTAATTTTTTCTATAAATCTTTGCTATGAAATGTGTTATTCTTTTCAGTGTAAAATATTTTACTTTTTATTATCTTTTCTAATTTTTGTATGTATTTTTTTCCCTCTACATTTTTAGTTACCTATTTTAAATTATATAACTGATTTAGAGTAAAAAAAATATAAATCTGAAAAATGTATGTGGACACAAATGCATTTAGATTTCAAAAATTTTTTTATTAATGTAAGTTTTGAAATTATAATGTTATTAGTTTTCAAATCAATATATTTTTCAATGCTTATATTTTTAACATAAAGTTAATGATATATGCAGAGTTCAAAGTCTTGGAGCTTTATTGAGGAATGCGAAATTTTCGAATTTTACGTTAGCACTATTTGTTTACAATAAACTGCATCCCTAATAAATATGTTCATGGCACATTACTTTCAAAATATGAACGAAAAATTGTGTAATAATAGTAGTCAAAAAATTCGCGAACCTTTTTTTTTTTTTTTTTTTTTTTTTTTTTGTAATGTGTGCCTCGAATACAAAAATTATCATAAAAAAATTGTATAAATATAGTAGTAAAAATTTTCACCATGTTTTTATGGTAATGCAGAGTCACTAACATTTTAACATTTTCGCGACTGCTGACGTAGACTCACGTCATTTGAAAATCTGTAACTCCGCCAGTGGGCGTTTATTTCTCAATTTGTGTGTTATATATTTTTTAAGACTATACCCTATATACATATTTGTACAATGAAATATACGATGAATTTGAATAATTTGATTAGAAAGAATATAATTATAAAGTTTATCCATTTGTAATATAAGTGTGAATACAGAAAATGTCCTTTCCAAATATTATAACTTAGGAGAATAACGCCCACAGGCGGATCTTACCATCAAAAGGACAAAAACATGCGGTCGCGAAAGTGTTAATTTATTCTGGAGCATTTTTAGCTCTGCCTTTATTTTACACCACTTTATTTATAAAAAACTTTTCTCCAGTATATTTTTGCTGTGTAAATGTGGTGGAGATTTGAGTCTCTATAAATTCATTTATGTTTTTAATTTTAGTGACGTGTGACGTTACAAAGGAGGATTTTGAACAGCTGCCAAGTTTTTTAATTTATTCTGAAATGCTGTTAGTCTTGCCCTTTTTCACACTATAATCTTTGTAGAAATATTTTCTTCAATTTATAACTACGATTAAATATGCAGAAAATTACTCTAAAAATATTACGGTTTGAAAAAGGGGCGGGACTAATGACATTCAGAAATAAATAAAAAATACGCAGCTATGCCTTTTGTTCTCTGATCAAGTAGGCGTGCTAGTGCACGGTCAATTTAAATTTCTACAAATTTCAATGAACGTTAATTCTTCTACACAACTAATGCTCATTTTTATGTGAACCCTTATTGATTTAGGTCTACCAGCACCTTTCTGCTTTTTATAATTCGGGGATTTTGCAAAAAATATTTAGTTGTTTTCTTTAATCTATTACATGAATCTTCCTTGTAATATTATACTACGTGCATTTACTCCACACATCCTATCTGTTATAAATCTTGAATATTCCATATTGGACGGATGTTTGTCTCATGTCATGCTTAAATTGACAAGAATTCTATGAATAGTTGCGTAAACACACATTTTCATTGTACGTACGTATCACTTGTCGAACAACGGAACGGAATTTTTGTTTGAAAAGAGAGAGAGAGAGAGAGAAATCTCCTGGTTGTTGATATACTTTTATCCAACTTAATAAAACTGATAAATGTTTCTTTTAATTCACATTTGCTAAACAAAATTCCATTAATTTGTAACTGAGAATTTCTTACCGCTGGTAATTTTTAACTCTTTATATTATTTTAACCATCCCTTCATTTTTACATAGAGATTGTTTTTTTTTTTTTTAATGACAAAACAAATTCTTCTTCTTCTTATTATTTATTAAAAAAAAGAAAAAAGTCTTTTTGTATTGTTTTTGTTATTTGCATAAAAATATTTAATTGTTTTCTTTAATCTACATTAATCTTCCTTGTAATATTATTTATATTACATGCATTTACTCCACACATAATATATGTTATAAATCTTGAATATTCCATATTGCACGGATGTTTTTCTCATGGTATGCTTAAATTGACAAGAATTCTATGAATAGCTGCGTAAACACACATTTTCATTGTACATATCACTTGTCGAACAACAGAAAGGAATTTTTGTTTGAAAAGAGAGAGAGAGAGAAATCTCCTGTTTGTTGATATTTTTCTATCCAACATTATAAAACTGATAAATGTTTCTTTTAGTTCACATTTGCTATAAAAAATTTCCATCAGTTTGTAACTAAGAATTTTTTACCGTTGGTAATTTTTAAGTCTTTATATTTTAACCATCCCTTCATTTTTACATAGAGATTTTTTTTTTTTTTTTTTAATGACAAAAATTATTATTATTATTATTATTTATTAAAAAAAAAATCTGTTATTGTTATTATTTTCATGTTCTTTTCAATACTAGCACTTTCGTTGTACTGTATTCTACTCTCGCTCGTTCTACAGTAAGTCCTATTTGTATATGTTACATCGTATATTAAAGATTAGTCTTTTTTTTTTTTTTTTCTATCTTTTATTATAACTGAAAATGTGTCAATGAAACAAATGTGTATTAGCGGCCAACTTGAACATCTGTTTTTATTTACTTACTTATTTTTCTTTTTTATTTTAGAATGTATATGAGTATTCTGAGTAATTTCAAGAAGTTTAGAAACGGTAAATTAAAAGTAAACTCCACAGAGATTCAGCTACATATTTTCACCTGAAAAATAAAATATTATCTATCAGGTAAAATAATGTTTAAATTAATAAAAGCCTTAAACGGAGTTCAATTTTCAAAATTTTATTTACAAAAAATAATTGTTATTATTATTTCATCAGATGAAAGTATATTTTAATAAACTTATAGAGACTTCACAGAAATTTTTTTAACACATATGTATGTCTTTAAAATATTAAAA
Source organism: Salticus scenicus (assembly GCA_963930645.1). NCBI lineage: Eukaryota > Metazoa > Arthropoda > Arachnida > Araneae > Salticidae > Salticus > Salticus scenicus. The sequence goes on along the minus strand of OZ005658.1, from coordinate 11,273,417 downwards.
TTTTTATATTATAAAGATTTAGGAGCAATTTTTACGTAAACATATGAAAATATAAACATTTAACTATATGTCAAACATAATACTTTACTTACCCCAGTCTTTCTTAGATAGAAATACATAATACTTAAATGACACAAAGCTCTGAGGATTGGAAAATATCGGTCACATGAATGTCCCGTTAGTCGATAGCGAATTTAACTTTGCTGTCGGGAAAGATTAGACGTAGGTGAAGGAGGGATTTTTCATATAATTCATTTAGTAGGAATATTTTAGGTAACCAAATATGTATATATATTATACACATTTATAACTTTGCTCATGTTAAATGATGGTATAAAGTAAATCTCGCCTGATTTTAAATATAAAGTTTGAATTACTGATCTCACATTTAATATTTGACAAATGCATCTGTTTTAATTTATTTATTTTTGGTATTTTTACAAAGGCCCCGCCCATTGTAGCCATTTCATATTACTTTCCTTTTATTGCGGTGCGGCCCCATGGCTGCTGTGAAAGAAATGTGCCATATTTGTTAAAATATAATTTAATGCCAAGGAAAACTGAAGATAATTAAAAAAAAAAAAAAAAAAAAAAAAGGTAATTTCCCTATTCAATAAATATTTTACACTAAATTAAAAATACTATTGAGTTACTTTTACATAATTTTAACTAACTAATTAAAATTCCATGTTGGGTGATTTTATTGAAAAGATTATGTGTTTTCACAAAGATCTGATTTTACCTAAATTCACACATGGCCAATGACAAAAAACAAATGGCATATTACAAAATGTACTAAAATTCAGCAAATAGCACTGCTCTGCATGAAAATTGTTTCTGACACCATTTCACCATATTCTTATATAAAATGACCTCCTGAATCCGAATATGAACACCATTTTGCCCAATCACCCACCGTTTTATAGATACATTCCCTCCCTCATTTTTATCGTTGTTCGGTAATTTTACACCCATTGGAGAGGAACGATGATTATTTTAACCGTTAAATGTCTTCTGACCTGAGGAGCTACAGAGGTAGAATGTTCTAAAACACGAACATTTGTAGGAAGGAGGAAATTTGAGGAATTTGTTCCCAGAAAACAAAAGAAAATCAATAAAAACAATCAGTTTCTGTTTCTTTCTTTCTTTCTTTCTTCCTTTTTTTTTTTTTTTTTTTTTTTTTTTTTTGCCGCAATATTTCTCATTTTTTTTACATATTCCAGCTTCCAGTTTGCCATTTTCTTACCAAAATACCTCCAAATAATAAAAATCATACAGTGAAATTTTTTTCAAAATGCTGTTGTTGACGAATTTTTCAAAAAATTCGTTTTAGTAGGGATATTTTAGGTAACCAAATATATATATATATATATATATATATATATATATATATATTTCTCATTTATATCTTTGCTCATGTTAAATGATGGAAAAAAAAAAATTTCGCCTGATTTTAAATATAAACTTTGAATTACTGATCTCACATTTAATATTTGACAAATGCATCTGTTTTTATTTATTTATTTATTTTTACAAAGGCCCCGCCCATTGTAGCCACTTCATATTAATTTCCTTTTATTGCGGAGCGGCCCCCATGGCTGCTGTGAAAGAAATGGGCCATATTTGTTGAAATATAATTTAATGCCAAGGAAAACTAAAGATAATAATAAAAAAAAAAGGTAATTTCTCTATTTAATAAATATTTTACACTAAATTAAAAATACTATTGAGTTACTTTTACATAATTTTAACTGACTAAATAAAATTCCAAGTTGGGTGTTTTTATTGAAAAGATTATGTGTTTTCATAAAGGTCCGATTTTACCTAAATTCGCACATGGCCAATGACAAAAAACAAATTGTATATTACAAAATGTACTAAAATTCAGCAAATAGCACTGCTCTGCATGAAAATTGCCTCTGACACCATTTCAGCATATCCTTATATAAAATGACCTCCTGAATCCGAATATGACCACCATTTTGCCCAATCACCCACCGTTTTCTAGATACACCCCTCCCTCATTTTTATCGTTGTTCGGTAATTTTACACCCATCAGTTTGATTTGGAGAGGAACGATGATTATTTTAACCGTTAAATGTCTTCTGACCTGCGGAGCTACAGAGGTAGAATGTTCTAAAACACGAACATTTGTAGTAAGGAGGAAATTTGAGGGATTTGTGCCCAGAAAACAAAAGAAAATCAATAAAAACAATCAGTTTCTGTTTCCTTTTTTTTTTTTTTTTTTTTTTTTTTTTGCCGCAATATTTCTCTTATTTTTTACATATTTCAGCTTCCAGTTTGCCATTTTCTTACCAATGTACCCCAAATAATCAAAATCATACAGTGAAATTTTTTTCAAAATGTTGGTAAAGTCTCAAAGCCCACGCAAGAAAGCTTGACTGATTCACTGTACGATGTTTGCTTTCAATAATTCCCATGTTAAATGTTTTGGGCAGTAAAACAGGAACAGTAAAATATCCTCCTTTGACACGTGTTAAAGATCACCACACAAGATCACCACCGTCGAGAACACCATAAAGTTCACTCTCTTATTGCAAAACGTGTACTAAAGCACTAAAGGTAGATAACGACTGACGACTACAATGATAAGAGCAATGACCTTTAAAACGTGTCGAAGCAGAAGATTTTACTCTTCATGTTTTACTGCCCAAAACATTTAACGTGGGAATTATTGAAAGCAAACGTCCTGCAGGGAATCAGTCAAACTTTCTTGCGAGGGCTTTGACTTTACCAACATTTTGAAAAAAAATTTCACGTATAATTTTTATTATTTGTGGTGTTTTGGTAAGAAAATAGCAAACTGGAAGCTGGATTATGTAAAAAGTAAGAGAAATATTGCGAAAAAAGAAACAGAAACTGATTGTTTTTATTGATTTTCTTTTGGTTTCTGGTCACAAATCCCCTCAAATTTCCTCCTTATTACAAATGTTCGTGTTTTAGAACTTTCTACCTCTGTAGCTTCTCAGGTCAGAAGCCATTTAAGGGTTAAAATAATCATCGTTCCTCTTCGAATCAAACTGATGGGTATAAAATTACCAATGATAAAAATGAGGGAGGGGGTGAATCTAGAAAAAGGTGGGTGATTGGATAAAATGGTGATCATATTCGGATTCAGGAGGTCATTTTACATAAGAATCTGCAAAAATGGTATCAGATTTCGATTTTTTTTTTTTTTTTTTTTTTTTTTTGCAGAGCAGTGTAATTTGTAAATAAGAATAAAGAAGAAAATGCACTTTAACTCTACCCTTGCAATCTGTGTTTTGAACAAGATAATTTTTTTTAGATGGAATTTAATAATTTTACTACCGTCAAACTGAAGGAATTTTTATCACCAATAATTTTTAAGAGTGACTTTTCATTTATGTAGTAGACGACTACTTTTCGAAGTGATTAGACAAACGCTATAATTGAATTTTAGTGGTGGCTACTGAGTAAAGCACCGAGTGCGGCCCATACGCCGGTTTTTACGGTACTATTGGAAAAAGCATAGTATAAGAGATTCATTTTCAAAGAACCATATACATATTCATTAATTTCATTTTTATAAAAGTACTATAATTTGTTTTAATAAAAAGTAATGATGAATGATGATATTTCACACAATTAAATTACGTAAAATACACCAAAATTGAATTTTTAATTTAAATTTAAAAATTAACATTTCAGTACTAACAATTGTTGCCTTTGACAAGATAAATAAGAAATCAATATCAATCTGTTTAATAGATGGCGCCACTAGTGTATTTTGAAGTAGTGATTTCCGTAGGGTGAAATTTTTTTAGTGTAGGGTGAAAATGGATTTTTTATGGCTTTTGTAGGGAGAATTCAAATTTTCATCTGGCAACACTGGTACTAGTCTCATCGTCTTGATACCATGCTGATGTTTCGTGATTCCCATGCGTTTGAAACTAGTAGTACATTTGTTACGTATTAAGGAGGTATTCAGTGAAGCACATATTATATAGTTAATTCTTAAAATAAGAATAATATCTGTCCTTCGATAAATCATTGCTGCCTGCGATTCAATAGCGACTGTCCAGGCGAGGCGAAAAGACAACAGCGAGAACTTGCATTTTTTACCGCCACCCAGCAACTGGCGCTGTATACAAGCTCCTGTTTTCTCTATTTAAAGATCCAACCATAGGAATAACATTATACAAAAGCATTTGTAATTAACGCTGTAAACTCATTAAAATGCCGAAATTTTTTTTGAATATGCATAATAATTAATATCAGTGCATGTATAATTATATGTTTGTTTTTCAAAATGTTTTCACCACAAAAAATATAATAAAAAAATCGTTTCTTCATCGCTAATTTAACGGTACAGTCACAAGAATAACATTTTATATATGCATTTACAGTTCACGCTAGAATCTCATTAATACGCAGAGCTGCCAACCTAATCCGGCAAATTGTTAGTACCGCCCCTTTTTCTACACCACTTAATTTTTGGAGTATTTGTTTTCTTCATTCATCGTAAATATATTTGAAGGGAATTACTCTAAAAATTAAGTGGTGTAGAAAAAGGGGCGGTACTAACCTTTTGCCGGATTTGGTTGGCAGCTCTGAATACGTCGATTTTTTTTTTTTTTTCTTGGAATGGGCATAATAATTATGTCAATGCATGTAGAATTATACATGTTTGTCAAAATGTTTTCATCATAAAAAATACAATAAAAAGATCGTTTATTCAACTGATATGAAATTATTCAACCCTTTAATGATGATTTGAAATACCCAATAATAATTTTTTAGAACCATTCCTTTATAATAAACGAATTAAATTCGAAAGTACTATATATATATTTAATGATAAAATAGAGTGCATTTTAGTATTTTTCTGTAGAGGCTTTTAAATTTTGTGGTGATAGTAAATGTTTTAAATATATGTTTGTTATTTACTGCATTAGTTATGAAAATTTGCGTAAGTATATGAAAATTACTTGAAAACTATCTAAATAAAAAATTATATATATATATATATATATATATAAATTATTTTTCTGAATGCTGCATGCTTATTAATTTATAATTTTTTTCACTGGATTTTACATTATTACAGTTTTTAACAATATATTCTAAACATACTTTGATATTACTTTATTAATTCTTTTTTTTTTTTTTTTTTTTTTTTTTTTTAATGTAACTGAATGTTTTAATGCTGAAATTTAATTCAAATATTTAACATTCAAACATGTATATATATCTATATCTATATTGATGAATGCACCATACTTAGATTATATTATTAAATTGTGGTAGATAGGATGTGGTGGGTTCGACCCAGGTTTCAGTTTCCTCAGGACCCGTTCGGAGTTTTCCGTGATTTTCTCCAAAACTAACATAAATACGGGCTTGGTCTTCTCCCCCTCCCCCCCTCCGTTACAAAGACAACCACGAAGGCCTAGGACCCAAGTGTATTAATCAGCCTTAAGCCACACAACCACATAATTTTAAATTGCAATACTTTAAAACAGAAGGGAGTGAAGAAAAATTTATTAGTAGGAAACATTTTTAAAACATTAAAAATTTTAAATTTTATTTAATTGTTTCATTGCAATGCCAATGCATACAGATTTTTTATAATTCTGAGACTATGAAATAAAAAAATCTATAGTGACTGAAAATTAATTTAGGGGACCTCAAAATATATAGAAGCATTAAAATTTCAAAGTCGGATTTTTGACATGATTACAATATTTTCCTGAAATATGTATGTACAAAAAGTAAAAATTATTATAATGTCCATAATTTTCCTTTTTTATTAGTGTACTGTTTTAGAGTTGTTATTCCCAAATAAAGATTTATCATACCAGTATATGTTGAGAAGTTAAAAAAGTTATATAAAACTATGTTAGAAAATGCTTTTAATTATATAAAGAAAATCCAACTATGATAATTTGGTACATCTATACGTTTTAAGATCTCCTGAATTCATTTTTAATTTCCAAACAATATTGTACACATGGAAAAAAAAATCACTGTAGGTTTTTGGTATATTTATACGTTTTGTGGCTTCCTAAATTCATTTTTCTGTTTTTATAAAGATATGTGTTTGTGTCTGAGTGAACACAATAGCATTTAAATATTTTATCTGATTACTATATTCAGGGCCCGACTTAGACTGCCTGGAGCCCCGGGGCAAGCCTATTCTGGGGGGCCCCCTTGCAGTGGCATAAGAGGTCTTTAGGTAGCAGAATTTCTGCATACGCCTGTAGGGGGCCCCCTTCCTGAAAGGGGGCCCAGGGCATTTGCTCCGTATGCCCTGTCGTTAGTCAGGGCTTGACTATATTTCATTGCAGATGTATAATAATTATATATATATATGTGTATGTGTAAAACAGTAATCAAAAAGCCAAAAAAAAAAAAAAAAAAAAAAAAAGAAAAGAAAAGAAAGAAAGAAACGCAAATAATAATTTTTTTAAAGGAAATTTTTAGTGTGAGTACAAAGCGTAGATTAAAAAAAAAAAAAAAAACTGTTTTAACTAGTAGGGATAATATAAATATAAATATATATATATTTTTTCTATCTCGTATTTAGGCAAGTAATGGAAAAAATCGCGAATAAACCAGAATAGCTGGATCGACGATCGCAACATGGCTTTGAACCCGGCATCTCCCATCTACCAGATTAGCGAACAGAACCTTTCGGCCTCATATGGAGCAAAAATATAAGGGAAAAAATTAAGAATTAATTAGCAGGGAGCATCAAAACATTTTCCCCCAAAAATTTTAAATATTTATTTATTTATTTATTATTTTTTTAAAAATAATTTTCAAGAAATGTCAATATAATAATTATTAGTGATTTTCACTACATATGTATAATAAAAATATCTACATATAATTCCAAGACAATTTTTTTTTTTTTTTTTAAGTTAAAAATTTACATAAAGAAAATTTTTAATGTGAGTACAAAACGTAGATATTATTAAAAAATAAAATAAAATAAAATAAAATAAAATAAAAAAACATTTCAGATACTTAAAGTTATTTCAAATAGGAATTTGTTTTTTCAAGCACAATTATTAAATATTCTTTATATACAGTTCCCTCTTATCTTTATTATTATTATTATTATTATTTGGCTTATTTCAAAGAGATTTTTATGTCTATAATTAGTGGCTTTTTTTTTTTTTTTTTTTTTTTTTAATAAAAAATAAATCCAAGATTTTTTTTTTTTTTTTTTTTTTTTTTTTTTTTTTTTTAATTAATTTTAAATTTGTTAAAACATTTTTAGTAGAAATTTTTTAAATAGCTGAACTTTCTGGAATAAATGTAGAAATAAATAATTATTTATTTACAAATGATCTTCTTAAAACATTCTGCATGTATAACAAACAGTTTTGTGCATTACAAGACAGTTGTAATAAATATAATTCGTTAAATTATCAAAAAGCTTCGGGTGCAAGTAAGTTTATATCGTAACTACGAGACGTGTAACTAACGCACCAAGCGGAGAAGAGCGTAACTATGCCTTGTACGGTGTTTCTATTGTTCAAGTTAGCATCTGGACACCCACTATTGAATCGCAGGAAGCCATGGATAAATATATGTTGTAGGATCTCAAAATTTCGAACATTTATTTTCTGTACTGTCTAAGAAAAATTAACATAATTTAAACATACATTTCTTTTTTTTTTCCTTTTTCTTTATCACGTAAATAAATAATAATAATAAAAAAAGAATATGAACATTTATAAAAATTACATTATCGTAATTGATATTCAATGATAAAACAAAGTAATCTGTTTTCTCAAAATGTATATTACTGCAACACCTTACGCAGAAGCAATTTTCAGACATGCCATCCTTTTAACTTTTCCTGGACATTGCTAGTAGTACCCACCCTTTTTTCACATCACTTTTCTTAAAGGATATTTTGTTATTATTTAATCGTAATTAGATATTGGAAAACATTTCGTTATAAATAAAATATAGTCAAAAAAGTGTGCATATTAACTGTGATCCAACAGAAATTTAAATTATAGCTTGCCTGATTTTTATTCCATTCTTATTTTGTAGAAATATGTTTTCTTTCTTAAAACTTTTTGATCATTAAAATATCAGAATACCTTTGAAAGCTGATTTTTTGTTAAAATAACTATTTTTCAATTTTAATATGATATTGAATTTCGAGTACAGTTTTTTTTCTTTTATTATTATTATTATTATTATTATTATTATTATTATGTCATATTTATTTTTGAATATATGGATGTTACGAATTTATACAAACAAAATAGGTATTAAAATAGAACAAAAAGAGGTGTATATTGTGTCTAGGACTAAATGCGTTTGCATAAAGAAACTTACGTTTGCGTTTCTGTTACTTTTTGATTGTAAAATTAACGCAATTTTTAATGTATATTTTAGGTATTCTGAAGGATAACTTCCATGTTTAATTACAATAATTTCTGAATTATCAAGTTTTTTCAAATCAAAACACAAATAAATACCTGGGGGGGGGGATTGAATTAAATTATAACAGCTTTAATGAAAAAGCTATTGTTATTATTATCATCATTATCATTATTATTATTATTTTACAGGGCGACTCCCTCAAATCATTTTCAAGTTACTGCAAATAGAATGAAAAAGTCGAAAATCTTGACATATCCCTTATTTCTTAAATTTCTAACTATACTGCAAAAAAATCAATTACATATTTGAAAAAGCAGAGAAAATGCTACAAAAGAACATCAACTGCATTAGAATATTTAGATTTAGGGACGAGTTATAAGCAGCAGTGAAACAGTTAAAAAATGCAAAAGAAAATATTCGCGCAAATATTTAATCAGCCATTTCAAAAAGACATTCAAGCTACAAATAATATCATTTACTAAAAATTGGCCTGTTCCAATAGCTTTCGAATAAGCTTACAACGAACCATACGGGTTCACTAGACTAGTACAGTAGAAATTACACCATTTCTTTTCCCACTTTCGAAAAGTGAGACTCCGCCCATCATATTTTGAAACTACCCTTACCAGCTCCTCTTAGTAATTCACTTTTGATATACTTATATGCATTAGTTTACAGTTTATTTATAACTTGGACAATAATTGTATGAGTGTCTCTGCCATAACATAAGGGTATTTTTTACTTTGTATAAGTAGAAAAGAGTCATCTCTTGACGTTGTTTTCTTTTTTCGGTTAAATTTTACTCTCCGCTTTGGCGATATGGATCCTGATTCTTTATTTTGTTTTATGATACGTCTCACAGTTGCCAAATATCTTCGAAATCTCTTTATAAGTCTTTGGAGTATGTTTGGAGAGTGTAACAACCTTTGTAAGCTTTCGCGGCGTCACATACACCTCTAACGACAGTGGACTCTCAACTGATGTGATCATAGCTGGAGCTTTAATCTACAGAAGTTTCTGCGCATGCGCTCGACAAGCCTCTCTGTTTGGTGGAAATTGTTGCTAGGGGAATAATTTATTTAGACCAACCATATTTTAACACATTTTAGTATGATTATAAAAGAATAATAGGAATGGATTTAAAATTCCCGAAAAAAGTAGTTTGTTTCAATTAATTTTCACAAGGGTGTAATATGTAAAGTCGTCATCATCACGTGAGGCTACTGGATCACCTATGGCGATCTCAATCGCCGCTTACCTCCACCTGAGAGAGGAGAACAACCTGTAGGTGGGTTACAGGATCAAAAGTCTCGGCACTTTAAGATGGTTGAGTTACCAGAGAATTCAGGCGTGATGATTTGATGCTTGATGGGATGATGGGAAGCAGAGGAGAGAGACAGAGCGGTGACAAAATGTCAGTTGGGACTTAACATTATGATAATAACCCCCCCCCCCCCGCAACACAGAAGTTATAAACCTAACGTGACTGTAAAGCAGTGTTGGGCATCAATCGATTAAATTTTCAATCAACTAATTAGTTGACTAAAAATTTAATCCCGATTAATTTAATCGCAACTAACGGTTATTCATTTGCTGCAACTAAAAATTCAATCGCGATTAAATTAATCAAAAAACAGACGACTAACCGTTAGTTGCGATTAAATTAATCGTGATTAAATCAATCGTGATTAATATTTCAGTCATTTGCTGCAACTAAAAATTCAGTCATGATTAAATTATTCGAGAAGCAGACAACTAACCGTTATTAATGATTAAATTATTCGTGATTAAATCAATCGTGATTAATATATTAGTTGCAGCAAATGATTAACTGTTAATCATGACTAAATTAATCATGATTAAATTAATCGTGATTGAATTGTAGTTGTATCCATAGCTGATATCCGCCCCCTCCTTTTCTCAGAAGATCAAATGATGCCGCTAAATTTTTGATAGCAATTTTCAGTAACGGTTTTTAAAAACTTTCCAACAAGGTTGAAACATGTTAATCACTTCGGTTTGTCTGTCTGTCTGTCCACGCTCTAGCTCTATCTCCCGTAAATATTTATGGAATTCCTTAAAACTGATATATGTTATTCAAGTTCACAATCGAATGTTCCCTATTGGAAGTGGAGTAAATACCTCTACTGCTCTGTGTACAGGGACACCCAAAAGTATTCCAAAGCATTGTAATCTATGGGAGGTATTTCTGTAAAGCATATTTTAATTGCCGAAACGTTAGTGGAGGCCCTCTGTTGAGACTCAAAACGGTTTTGGGCTCTGTCTGTGTGTCTGTCTGTCGCGCGATAGCGGCCGCAAAAATGGCGCTATTGACTTGAAATTTGATACACATGTTCATGAGCCCCACGAAATCAGCTGTATAGTTTTTGGTATGTATTCAATTTGTATTTCGTATACAGGGACACGCCAAAGTTTTTCTTATTATTACGGCCTATGAGAGAAATTTGTATGTATCGCGATAGCGGACTCAAAAATCCCGCTATTGACTTGCAATTTGGTACACGTGTTCATGAGCCCAACGGAATCAGCTGTATAGTGTTAGGTGTGTATTCCACGTCTAGTTCGTGTACAGGCACACGCCAAAGATTTTCTATCATTACGGCCTATGGGAAGAATCTGTATGTACCGCGATAGCCACCGCAAAAATCAAGCTATTGACTTCCAATTTTTGCCGAAACGTCAATGGAGGCCCTCTGTTGAGACACAAAAGGATTTTGTGTTCCGTCTGTCTGTCTGTCGTGCGATAGCGGCCGCAAAAACCACGCTATTGACTTGAAATTTTATACACATGTTCATGATCCCCACGAAATTAGCTGTATAGTTTTGGGTGTGCATTCCAATTGTAGTTCGTGTACAGGGACAGGCCAAAGTTTTTTAAGTGAAAACTTCTTCAGGCGCGTTCAGCACTTTTGGGTGAACAAAAATCATTGAACTCCCGTCATCGTCAGCTAACGCTTTCCATTTGAAGTGAAAACATTTGGGTGAACAAAAATCATTGAATTCGCGTCATCGTCAGCAAACGCTTTCATGAGTCAGCAAACGCTCATCCTTGTATGATACAGATAATGTATCATACAATTAACTTGCTAATGTGAAGTGTTAATAATTACATACTGTATATTGTTTTAAAATCTGGCTCAACGCGACTTCTCTCATCTCCGGGCACTGTCTCTATTGCAGTTAGACCTCACAAAGCCGTGAGAAAGCCCAAAGCTGCCATTTTTCTCACGTTTTTACAATCTGGTGCGGCTCTACACGACTTATCTCATCTCCGGACACTGTCCCTCAAGATTGCAGCCGGAAACGTTGCAGTTAGACCTCACAAAACCGTGAGAAAGGCTGAAGCCGCTATTTTTCTCACGTTTTTACAATCTGGTGCGGCTCTACACGACTTCTATCATCTCCGGACACTGTCTCTATCCCAGTTAGACCTCATCAAACCGTGAGAAAGACCAAAGCCGCCATTTTTCTCACGTTTTTACAATCTGGTGCGGCTCTACACGACTTCTCTCATCTCCGGGTACTGTCTCTTAAAGGTTGCAGCCGGAAACGTTGCAGTTAGACCTCACAGAACCGTGATAAAGGCCAAAGCCTCTGTTTTTCTCACGTTTTTACAATCTGGTGCGTCTCTACACGACTTCTCTCATCTCCAGCCACTGTCTCTTAAAGATTGCAGCCGGATACGTTCCAGTTAGACCTCACAAAACCGTGATAAATGCGAAAGCCTCTATTTTTCTCACGTTTTTACAATCTGGTGCGGCTCTACAGGACTTCTCTCATCTCCGGGCACTGTCTCTTAAAGGTTGCAGCCGGATACATTTCCAGTTAGACTTCACAGAACCGTGAAAAAGGCCAAAGCCGCCATTTTTCTCAGGCTTTTACAATCTGGTGCGGCTCTACACGACTTCTCTCATTTCCGGTTCTATTCCAGTTAGAACTCACAAAACCGTGAGAAAGCCCAAAGCCGCCATTTTTCTCACGTTTTTACAATCTGGTGCGGCTCTACACGACTTGTCTCATCTCCAGCCACTGTCTCTTAAAGATTGTAACCGGAAACGTTGCAGTTAGACCTCACAGAATAACGCTATTGACTTGCAATTTGGTACACATATTCATGAGCCCAACGGAATTAGCTGTACAGTGTTAGGTGTGTATTCCTTTTGTCGTTCGTGTACAGGGACACGCCAAATGTTTTCTTATTTTTACGGCCTATGGGAAGAATTTTTATGTACCGCAATAGCGGCCGCAAAAATCCTTCGATTGACTTGCAAATTGGCGCACTCTTTCCAGCTTTGCATATAACTAGCTGTATAATTTTTATTGCTATTTTTTTATAAACTGTGTACAGAGACACGCCAAATTTCTTAACATTACGGCGTATGGGGTGAATTTCGTTTAAATGCATTTTAATATTATAACTTTGCAATGAAGAAAATGAAACTAGCGTACGTGAGTAAGATGCTTAAACTTATGTTGTTTGAAGAAAATATGTTCTCTTAAGCTTTCTAATTAATGTACAGGATCTTACAAAAGTGTTCTGACAATGTCACATAGTCATCCAAACGATGTTAAATTTGGAACAATTATTAATTTTAAACGCAAAATAAGCTGAATAGTTTTTACTGGTGTATACAATGTTTATGGTTCGTTTACAAAGACTCACGAAAGAATTTCGTAACATTGTAGCCTATGGACAAATTTTTAATTTAAGCGCGCAGTTTCATGCGTTTATGCTGAATTGAACTTAATAAATTTAACATACATTATGAAAATGCTTAAAATCATGTTTACTCTTAAAAAAGGTTATGCATAGACTTAACAATTTATGGGACCACACAAAAAATTTCGAGTATGTACTGTAATCATCCAAATGATGTCAAATTAGTTTGAAAAATTAATGAGTTATAATTAATTAGGTTTATTCTTATTATTGGCGTTTATAATGACTGTGGCTACTTTTCCGAGATACATAAAGGAATTTCGTACTATTACGGTCTATAGTCGGTATTTCTTATAAGTGTATTTTAACAAGGTTACACCCCATCAAATATAATGAAATTTTATTAGAATTTTAAAAGTATGTTTTCCTGTTGAAAATTGTTGGCATAGAATTGATAATTAGTTTAAAGGTTACGCAAAATATTTCCGATATGCTATGTAATTTTTTTTTTGTATGAAATTTGATAGTTATTAAATTTGGTATTTATGAATTTCAGGGAAATAATACAAGACCGTCGTTTATTAAGAATACATATTGTTGCGTGCTTTGGGGTTCGTAAGTTGTCCGAGAAAGTCGTGTAGAGCCGCGCCAGATTGTAAAAACGTGAAAAAAATGGCGGTTTTGGCTTTTCCCACGATTTTGTGAGGTCTAATTGCAACGTTTCCGGCTGCAATCCTTAAGAGACAGTGTTTGGAGATGAGAGAAGTCGTGTGGAGCCGCATCAGATTGTAAAAGCGTAAGAAAAATGGTAGTTTTGGCCTTTCTCACGGTTCTGTGAGTCTAACTGCAATAGAGACAATGTCCGGAGATGAGAGAAGTCGTGTAGAACCGCACCACATTGTAAAAGTGTGAGAAAAATGGCGGTTTTGGCCTTTCCCACGGTTTTGTGAGGTCTAACTGCAACGTTTCCGGCTGCAATCCTTAAGAGACAGTGTCTGGAGATGATAGAAGTCGTGTAGACCCGCACCAGATTGTAAAAACGTGAGAAAAATGGCGGCTGTGGGCTTTCTCACGGTTTCGTGAGGTCTAACTGCTATAGACACAGTGCCCGGAGGTGAGAGAAGGAACAGTAAAATATCCTCCTTTGACACGTGTTAAAGATCACCACACAAGATCACCACCGTCGAGAACACCATAAAGTTCACTCTCTTATTGCAAAACGTGTACTAAAGCACTAAAGGTAGATAACGACTGACGACTACAATGATAAGAGCAATGACCTTTAAAACGTGTCGAAGCAGAAGATTTTACTCTTCATGTTTTACTACCCAAAACATTTAACGTGGGAATTATTGAAAGCAAACGTCCTGCAGGGAATCAGTCAAACTTTCTTGCGAGGGCTTTGACTTTACCAACATTTTGAAAAAAAATTTCACGTATAATTTTTATTATTTGTGGTGTTTTGGTAAGAAAATAGCAAACTGGAAGCTGGAATATCTAAAAAATAAGAGAAATATTGCGGGAAAAAAAAAAAAAAAAAAAAAAAAAAAAAAAAAAAGAAACAGAAACTGATTGTTTTTATTGATTTTCTTTTGTTTTCTGGTCACAAATCGCCTCAAATTTCCTCCTTATTACAAATGTTCGTGTTTTAGAACTTTCTACCTCCTTAGCTCCTCAGGTCAGAAGCCATTTAACGGTTAAAATAATCATCGTTCCTCTCCGAATCAATATCCTCCGAACAGGGATGGAACACGGGCGCAGAATTCATACCACTATCAATGTAAGAAAATTTTCTACTTCTTAAATCAACGATATTATAGATAGAGAAATTTCTTAAACGGATTCCGGTATGAATTCTGCGCCCGTGTTCCATCCCTGTCCGAATCAATCTTTATCATTGGTATAAAATTACCAATAATAAAGATGAGGGAGGGGGGGGGGGTGTATCTAGAACACGGTGGGTGATTGGAGAAAATGGTGATCATATTCGGATTCAGGAGGTCATTTTACATAAGAATCTGCAAAAATGGTATCAGATCTCGAATTTTTTTTTTTTTTTTTTTTCAGAGCAGTGTAATTTGTAAATAAGAATAAAGAAGAAAAAGCACTTTAACTCTACGCTTGTAATCTGTGTTTTAAACAAGATAATTTTTATCAGATGGAATTTAATAATTTTACTACCGTAAAAACCGGCGTATGAGCCGCAGTCAATACCGTCAAACTGAAGGAATTTTTAAATCAATAGTCACCAATAATTTTTAAAAGTGACTTTTCATTTATGTAGTAGACAACTACTTTTCGAAGTGATTAGACAAACGCTATAATTGAATTTTAGTGGTGGTACTGAATAAAGCACCGAGTGCGGCCCATACGATGGTTTTTACGGTACTATTGGAAAAAGCATAGTATAAGAGATTTCATTTTCAAAGAACCATATACATTTTCATTAATTCCATTTTTATGAAAATACTATAATTTGTTTTAATAAAAAATAATGGTGAATGATGATATTTCACATAATTTAATTACGTAAAATGCACCAAAATTGAATTTTTAATTTAAATTTAACATTTCAGTACTAACAATTGTTGCCTTTCACAAGATAAATAAGAAATCAATATTAATCTGTTTAATAGATGGCGCCACTAGTGTATTTTGAAGTAGGGATTTACGTAGGGTGACATTTTTTTAGTGTAGGGTGAAAAGGGATTTTTTATGACTTTTGTAATGAGAATTCAAATTTTCATCTGGCAACATTGGTACTAGTCTCATCATCTTGATACCATGCTGATGTTTCGTGATTCCCGTGTGTTTAAAACTAGTAGTACATTTGCTACGTATTAAGGAGGTTTACAGTGAAGCACATATTATATAGTTAATTCTTAAAATAAGAATAATATCTGTCCGTGGATAAATCATTGCTGCCTGCGATTCAATAGCGACTGTCCAGGCGAGGCGAAAAGACCGAACAGCGAGAACTTGCATTTTTTACCGCCACCCAGCAACTGTCGCTGTATACAAGCCCCGGTTTTCTCTATTTAAAGATCCAACCATAGGAATAAGATTATACAAAAGCATTTGTAATTAACGCTGTAAACTCATTAAAATGCCGAAATTTTTTTTCAATATGCATAATAATTAATATCAGTGCATGTATAATTATATGTTTGTTTGTCAAAATGTTTTCAGCACAAAAAATATAATAAAAAAAATCGTTTCTTCATCGCTAATTTAAAGGTACAGTCACAAGAATAACATTTTATATATGCATTTACAGTTCCCGCTAGAATCTCATTAATACGTCGATTTTTTTTTTTTTTTCTTTTCGAATGGGCATAATAATTATCTCAATGCATGTACAATTATACATGTTTGTCAAAATGTTTTCATCATAAAAAATACAATAAAAAGATCGTTTATTCAACTGGATATTCGCACCCTTTAATGATGATTTGAAATATTAATGCCCAATAATAATTTTTTAGAACCACTCCTTTATAATAAATGAATTAAATTCGAAAGTACTATACACACACACACACACACACATATATATATATATATTGATAAAATAGAGCGCATTTTAGTATTTTTCTGTAGAGGCTTTTAAATCGTCTCAAAATATGAGAATCTTGAAACATCTGACACAATTTTATGGTGATAATAAATGTTTTAAATATATGTTTGTTATTTACTGCATTAGTTATGAAAATTTGCGTAAGTATATGAAAATTACTTTTCTGAATGCTGCATGCTTATTAATTTATAATTTTTTTCACTGGATTTTACATTATTACAGTTTTTAACAATATATTCTAAACATACTTTGATATTACTTGATGATTTTTTTTTTTTAATGTAACTGAATGTTTTAATGCTGAAATTTAATTCAAATATTTAACATTCAAACATAAATATGTATATATATATATATATATATATTGATGAATGCACCATACTTAGATTATATTATTAAATTGTGGTAGATAGGATGTGGTGGGTTCGACCCAGGTTTCAGTTTCCTCAGGACCCGTTCGGAGTTTTCCGTGATTTTCTCCAAAACTAACATAAATACGGGCTGGGTCTCCCTCCCTCCCTCCGTTACAAAGACAACCACGAAGGCCTAGGACCCAAGTGTATTAATCAGCCTTAAGCCACACAACCACATAATTTTAAATTGCAATACTTTAAAACAGAAGGGAGTGAAGAAAAATTTATTAGTAGGAAACATTTTTAAAAACTAAAAATTTTAAATTTTATTTAATTGTTTCATTACAATGCCAATGCATACAGATTTTTTATAATTCTGAGACTATGAAAAAAAAAAAAAAAAAAAATCTATAGTGACTGAAAATGAATTTAGGGGACCTCAAAATATATAGAAGCATTAAAATTTCAAAATCGGATTTTTGACATGATTACAATATTTTCCTGAAATATGTATGTACAAAAAGTAAAAATTATTATAATGTCCATAATTTTCCTTTTTTATTAGTGTACTGTTTTAGAGTTGTTATTCCCAATTAAAGATTTATCATACCAGTATATGTTGAGAAGTTAAAAAAGTTAAGAAAATGCTTTTAATTATATAAAGAAAATCCAATTATGATAATTTGGTATATCTATACGTTTTAAGATCTCCTGAATTCATTTTTAATTTCCAAACAATATTGTACACATGGAAAAAAAATCACTGTAGGTTTTTGGTATATTTATACGCTTTGTGGCTTCCTAAATTCATTTTTCTGTTTTTATAAAAATATGTGTTTGTGTCTGAGTGAACACAATAGCATTTAAATATTTTATCTGATTACTATATTTCATTGCAGATGTATAATAATTATATATATATGTGTATGTGTAAAAGAGTAATCAAAAAGAAAAAAAAAAAAAAAAAAAAAAAAAGAAAGAAAGAAACGCAAATAATAATTTTTTTAAAGGAAATTTTTAGTGTGAGTACAAAGCGTAGATATTAAAAAAAAAAAAAAACTGTTTTAACTAGTAGGGATAATATAAATATATATATATATATATATATATATATATATATATATATTTCTATCCCGTATTTAGGCAAGTATTGGAAAAGATCGCGAATAAACCAGAATAGCTGGATCGACGATCGTAACATGGCTTTGAACCCGGCATCTCCCCTCTACCAGCTTAGCGAACAGAACCTTTCGGCCTCATATGGAGCAAAAATATAAGGGGAAAAATTAAGAATTAATTAGCAGGGAGCATCAAAACATTTTCCCCCAAAATTTTTAAATATTTATTTATTTATTATTTTTTTAAAATAATTTTCAAGAAATGTCAATATAATAATTATTAGTGATTTTCACTGCATATGTATAATAAAAATACCTACATATAATTCTAAGACAATTATTTTTTTTTAAAGTTAAAAATTTACATAAAGAAAATTTTTAATGTGAGTATAAAACGTAGATATTATTAAAAAAATAAAATAAAATAAAATAAAAAAAATATATCAGATACTAATGTAATAAATACTTAAAGTTATTTCGAATAAGAATTTGTTTTTTTTAAGCACAATTATTAAATATTCTTCATATACAGTTCCCTCTTACCTTTATTATTATTATTATTATTATTATTTGGCTTATTTCAAAGAGATTTTTATGCCTATAATTAGTGGCTTTTTTTTTTTTTTTTTTAATAAAAAATAAATCCAAAAAAAAAATTTTTTTTAATTAATTTTAAATTTGATAAACATTTTTAGTAGAAAATTTTTAAATAGTTGAACTTTCTGGAATAAATGTAGAAATAAATAATTATCTATTTACAAATGATCTTCTTAAAACATTCTGCATGTATAACAAACAGTTTTGTGCATTACAAGACAGTTGTAATAAAAATAATTCGTTAAATTATCAAAAAGCTTCGTGTGCAAGTGAGTATATATCGTAACTACGAGACGTGTAACTAGCGCACCAAGCGGAGAAAAGCGTAACTATGCCTTGTACGGTGTTTCTATTGTTCAAGTTCGCATCTGGACACCCACTATTGAATCGCAGGGAGCCATGGATAAATATGTGTTGTAGGATCTCAAAATTTCGAACATTTATTTTCTGTACTGTCTAAAAAAAATTACCATAATTTAAACATGCATTTCCCCCCCCCCCCTTTTCCCCCCTTTTTCTTTATTACGTAAATAAATAATAATAATAATAAAAAGAATATGAACATTTATAAAAATTACATTATCGTAATAGATATTCAATGATAAAACAAAGTAATGTGTTTTCTCAAAATGTATATTATTGCAACACCTTACGCATTAGCAATTTTCAGACATGCCATCGTTTTAATTTTTCCTGGACATTGCTAGTAGTACCCACCCTTTTTTCACATCACTTTTCTTAAAGGATATTTTGTTATTATTTAATCGTAATTAGATATTGGAAAACATTTCGTTACAAATAAAATATAGTCAAAAGAGGGTGCATATTAACTGTGATCCAACAAAAATTTAAATGATGGCTTGTCTGATTTTTATTCCATTCTTATTTTGTAGATACATGTTTTCATTCTTAAAACTTTTTGGTAATTAAAATACGAGGGGTGAACAGAAAAAAAGGTTACAAGCTGCAGCATTTGAAAACTACATATTGTGGAAAACTTTTGTTTCCCCAGAGTGGAGACAGATGGTGCTATTTGTCATACAGCTGGTGTGCGGGTAGGTAATGAAAGTTCCCAGACGGTTCAGGACGATTGAAATCGCAAGACGCTTAGAAAATTGGTCTCGTCTGGAAGTGCGAGCCGTGATTCGATTTTTATGGGCAAAGAATGTGTCCGCGAAGCATCTGACGCAAACGGCCGGGCTTGTTGAGAGAAGGTGTCATCCTCCTGCATGACAGTGCTAGGCCCCATACTGCTCAAGCAACGCAGGAATTGTTGCTACGGTTCAGGTGGGAAATCTGGAGTCACCCCCATGCAGCCCATATTTGGCACCCAGTGACTATTTCCTGTTTCCGAGGCTGAAGGAGCACTTACCCGGCACACAGTTCTTATCGAAAACATCCGCCGAGACCTGGCTCTATGGACAGGGACCTGATTTCTACCAAGACGGGTTAAACAAGTTGGTTCTGCGTTCTGATAAATGCCTAAATAGACTTGGTGATTATGCCGAAAAGTGATAGGCACAAAAGCCTCTTAATTCTCTTTTCTATTTTCTGTCTATTGTTAATAAATATTTCTTTATTCGACTTGTAACCTTTTTTTTCTGATCACCCCTCGTATCAGAATACTTTTGAAAGCTGATTTTTCGTTAAAATAACTATTTTTCAATTTTAATATGATATTGAATTTCGAGTACAGTTTTTTTTCTTTCTTTCTTTTATTATTATTATTATTATTATGTCATATTTGATATTTATTTTTGAATATATGGATGTTACGAATTAATACAAACAAAATAGGTATTAAAAAAAGAACAAAAAGACGTGTATACTGTGTCTAGGACTAAATGCGTTTGCATAAAGAAACTTACTTTTGCTTTTCTGTTACTTTTCTTTGTAAAATTAACACATTTTTTAATGTATATTTTAGGTATTCTGAAGGATAACTTTCCTGTTTAATTACAATAATTTCTGTTACTTTTCTTTGTAAAATTAACACATTTTTTTATGTATATTTTAGGTATTCTGAAGGATAACTTTCCTGTTTAATTACAATAATTTCTGTTACTTTTCTTTGTAAAATTAACACATTTTTACTTTCTTCTATATGTAATATAGAGAAAGTATTGGATTCGCGAAAATTTTCGACCTCCGTTTTTTGACGGATCTACACGTTTTGGGATGTCCTGAACACGAATTGATAGTTTTTAAAAAATGTCTGTCTGTCTGTCTGTCTGTGTGTCTGTCTGTCTGTCTGTCTGTCTGTCTGTGTGTCTGTATCATTTTTTTGTGGACGCTGTATCTCACGAACATATGAATGAAATTTAACCAAACTTGGTATTTAGTTGCAACCTGACATGAACTGGTGCCCATTAGATTTGGGGATCAATAGCTCAACAGGTGGCGCTGTAATCGCATTTTATGCAAATTTTTAACATGGCAGCATAGGACAAAATTCCGTATAAATGGGCATAATGAGAGTTATTTTAAACTTGTGATTGTAAAATTAATTTGAATTATTGATGATAGTAGTAGTTAACTAGGAAAAAAAAATTGTGCATGGGGGGGCATCGGTTCCCCCCCTGGGGGGGAAGTACCCCCCCGGGGGGGTTAAATTTTGAAGATGGGTATCATTCGAAAGATCTCGTCAATACCTTTAAAACGAATGGTTGAACCATAAATCTGTGATAATTTAAAACAAAGTTATCGATTTTTTTTACTTTTACCAAAAAAAAAAAAAAAAAAAAAACAGAAAAAAAATTCGATTTTTTTTTTTTTTTTTTTTTTTTAATTATTGTTAGTGATTGAATATGTATTAATTTTCACAAAAAAAAAAAAAAAAAAAAAAAAAAAGAAAGAAAAAGAAAAAGAAAAAAAAAAAATCTTTTTTTTTTTTTTTTTTTAATATTGTTACTGATTGAATATGTATAGGAAAATATAGAAGAAAGTCTTGTGGTGGCCACAACATACTAGTTTTATGTATATTTTAGGTATTCTGAAGGATAACTTTCCTGTTTAATTACAATAATTTCTGTTACTTTTCTTTGTAAAATTAACACATTTTTTTATGTATATTTTAGGTATTCTGAAGGATAACTTTCCTGTTTAATTACAATAATTTCTGTTACTTTTCTTTGTAAAATTAACACATTTTTTTATGTATATTTTAGGTATTCTGAAGGATAACTTTCCTGTTTAATTACAATAATTTCTGTTACTTTTCTTTGTAAAATTAACACATTTTTTATGTATATTTTAGGTATTCTGAAGGATAACTTTCCTGTTTAATTACAATAATTTCTGTTACTTTTCTTTGTAAAATTAACACATTTTTTTATGTATATTTTAGGTATTCTGAAGGATAACTTTCCTGTTTAATTACAATAATTTCTGTTACTTTTCTTTGTAAAATTAACACATTTTTTTATTTATATTTTAGGTATTCTGAAGGATAACTTTCCTGTTTAATTACAATAATTTCTGTTACTTTTCTTTGTAAAATTAACACATTTTTTTATGTATATTTTAGGTATTCTGAAGGATAACTTTCCTGTTTAATTACAATAATTTCTGAATTATCAAGTTTTTTCAAATCAAAGCACAAATAAATACCTAGGGGGAGGGAAATTGATTTCAATTATAATACGTTTAATGAAAAAGCTGTTGTTATCATTATTATTATTTTACAGGGCGACTCCCTCAAATCATTTTCAAGTTACTGCTAATAGAATGAAAAAGTTGAAAATCTTGACATATCCCTTACTTCTTAAATTTCTAATTATACTGGACAAAAATCAATTACATATTTAAAAAAGCAGAGAAAATGTTACAAAAGAACACCAACTGTGTTAGAATATTTAGATTTAGGGACGAGTTATAAGCAGCATACTTGCCAACATCCTAATCAATATTCCGTAGTGTTGTTACTCCCGCTCCTTTTCTCAGACCAGTAAATTTTTAGAGTAATATTTTCCAAATGTAATTAAAATGAAATAAGAAGAAAAATGCTCTAAAAAGATATCGGTGTGAGAAAGAAGGCGGGGCTAACAATACTACGGAATATTAATTAGTAAAGAGGAAAGTATGTAGCAGTGAAACAGTTAAAAATTGCAAAAGAAAATATTCGCGCAAATATTTAATCAGCCATTTCAAAAAGACATTCAAGCTACAAATAATATTATTTACTAAAAATTGGCCTGTTCCAATAGCTTTCCAATAAGCTTACAACGAACCATATGGGTTAACTAGACTAGTACAATAGAAATTACACCACGCCTTTTCCTGCTTTCGAAAAGGTGAGACTCCGCCCATCATATTTTGAAACTACCCTTACCAGCTCCTCTTAGTAATTCACTTTTAATATACTTATATGCATTAATTTACAGTTTATTTATAACTTAGACAATAAATGTATGAGTATCTCTGTTATAATATGCATTCATTTGTAATTTGATTAAAAGAATGTTAATACCGAAATTATTATAATTAAACAAGAGAGGCGTTTTTCCATAAAAATGAGTAAAACACCTTATAAGATGTGTCAATTTTACAAAGAAATGCAAACAAAATTATTATTAAAATGAACAGAGAGATGTGTACACCATGCTTAGGATTATAGTAAATATGCATAACAAAGGTTTTTTTTTCTTTTCATTTCCTTTTAAAATTAATTCTTTTGCCGATTTTTAGCAAATTTTTTTAGTTGTAGCTTAAACGGTTTTTGCTAAATTATTGATTAAATATTTTCGCGTACGTTTTACTTTGTGTTTTCCCACTGTTTCTGCTCTTGTAATTCGTCATTAAATCTAGATACTCTAACACAGTTGATTTCATTTTGTAGCATCTGTTCTGCTCTTTCAGAATGTTTGTTTCTGTGATGTTTGTGTTGAGAACTTAAAAATTTCTGAAATAAAATATTTTTAGCTTTTTCGTTCTTTTTGCAGTAACTATTAAACGGTCTGACAAAGGACAGGATTGATATACTGATTTATTCTCATGTGCTCTTTTCTATCACCCACTGAGTTTGTCCCCACAATACGGAATCATCGTCTATAAATAATCTTAAGAGTTAAATTTGTTTGAGATGTAAAAAAGTGCATAATGGGGTAAAACATGTAATTTATTAACAGTTTCACATACGGGGAATACCAACGGGACCACAAAAAAGAGAAGCCTACTGCTAAAATTGGAAAATATACTGAAGTGAAAGTGTTAATAGGAAAATCATATTTAATAAGAGAATTCTAATTTTATTTAATTACCTTTAATTCAAATTGCAGAAACAGAAAATGTTATCTTCCACATACCTCTTTCTAATATCGGAAGTATGATTAATTTTTATTTGGTGACATATAGAAAGACGACCACCTTCTTATTTAAGCAGAAATCAAGTAAATATTTTTAAGAATTACAAGGTAAGGCTTCTACGAGGGAAAGTCCTTAAGTAAGTCACAAAAGATAATAATAATAAAAAAAAATTACCATGATAATCACTTGGAAACAATTTTTATTTTTCCACATAATCTCCAGCAACGTTGATGTACTTATCCCATCGTTTTATCAGAGTCCCAATTCCAGCTGCATAAAATTCTTTGGGTTGCTGTCTCATCCACAGTAGGACTTTATGTCTCCCGTCGTCGTCATATGCAAATTGTTTGCCTCCAAGATGTTGTTTCATTGGTCCAAACAGGTGAAAATAGCTTCCGACTAAGTCTGGGCTGTAAGGTGGATGCTGTAGCATCCATAAACAGGTAAAGTTTCTTCATGAATATTTTTTTATCCAAGTTCTTCATCCCACAAAAATCGGACCACGCAGCGCGCTGCTCTTCTATAGTACAACCATTCAGCACCATCCCCACATTTGAAACTGCATTACGCATGCGTGTGAATGCTAACTACTCAATATGAATTGAATATCAGAAAGCTGTATGGTGCAGCCATCTATCACCATTCTTTGGAGATATCTGCTACTAAAATCATACCATATGCATTTGTGACTTACTTAATGACTTACCCTCGTAAAACCCGCGAAAACGCACTTGGTATGCTACAAATACGAAAGGTTCAGGAACTTCATTATTTGCTGAATGTATCGCGTGCAAGAAAACGACGACTAATTTTATAATTAGTTACATGCGAAAATCTAAAATTATTAATATTGAAAAATTTTATTCATTTTTTTTTTTTTTTTTTTTTTTTTTTTTTTTCTAAATTAACAAAGAAATGATCCTCATAAATTTTAAATTGGGATTATTTAGTGGAATTTATATATATATATATTCATGAAAGGTGTTTGGGTTCCGGGTATTTTACTATATTTTCCTCCAGTAATTAGCAATTGTAATTTTAGTTACAGTTAACTGCTAAACTTTACTGGAAAACTATCAATAATATCACTATTAAAAAGTTCTGGAAGCCAAATCTGGGGACACAAACATCTCTGATATTTATATTATTTAAACGTTATTATTATCATTTTTTTTTTTTTTTTTTTTAGTTTACCATACTAGAATATACAAAATAATTGTTTTTCTTATGACTGTACGTGAATGACCATTAAAAGAATAAATCGTTCTAACATATAAAGTCATCCAATTTTTATTAAAATCATACAAACAACTGTGGAAGAAAATCATATTTATTGAAATTTTATTTTTCCGACTGAGTGAAAGTAATGCCTGGACCGGGAGTCGAACTCCGGAACATTGACTTACAAGGTCAAGGCTCTACCAGTTGAGCTATCCAGGCCGACAACCGATCCGGAGTTCGACTCCCGGTCCAGGCATTACTTTCACTCAGTCGGAAAAATAAAATTTCAATAAATATGATTTTCTTCCACAGTTGTTTGTGTGATTTTAATAAAAATTGTATTTCTTTCTTCCATTGTTTAATGGTGTTTTCCATTACCTGCGGCTTATTTCTGTTGAGCTATCTAAATGATAGACCAGATTGTTTCTGCCTAAAAGGTTGTCTGAGTGAGTAATGTGGATCGGTTGTCGGCCTGGATAGCTCAATTGGTAGAGCCTTGACCTTGTAAGTCAATGTTCCGGAGTTCGACTCCCGGTCCAGGCATTACTTTCACTCAGTCGGAAAAATAAAATTTCAATAAATATAAAGTCATCATCATCACGGGGGATTACTGGATCACCTATGGCGATCTCAATCGCCGCTTACCTCCACCTGAGAGAGGAGAACAACCTGTAGGTGGGTTACAGGATCAAGAGTCTCGGCACTTTAAGCTGGTTGAGTTCCCAGTGAGCTCACTCGTGATGATTTATGCTCGACGGTGAGCACAGGAGAGCGATAGGGAGGTGACAAACTGTCAGCTGTGACTTAACATTAAGATAATAAAACCAGGACCGTACATCCCCCCGCAACACAGAAGTTATAAGCATTACGTGACTGTTAAGCAATCAGAAATTAAAATAAAATAATTTGCACTTAAAAGTTTTTAAACTAATTAAAACCCAGCGTAACATGACTGTTAAGCAGTCAAAAATAAAAATATTTACAGTTAATACAAATTTACGGTCAACTTTAAAACTATTTACAAGAATTAACTATTCACAGTAGTATATACAGAAATATTTACAAATTAAGAATTTTAAGAAATCCCCAGGAGTGAGGTAACTGGTGAGGAAGGTTGACCATAAGCGACGGTGATAAAGACGCAATAGGTTGACGATGTCAGTGAATATCCTAATGTAGTTCAATAAATTATTCAATCTACGGGAAAATAAATTTTGACTCGGAATCCCGTGTTAACTAATGCCAATAGGATCTTATCTTCTACACTTGGAAACCATGACAAGCCCGTCCTTCCTGTAGAGAATGGCTATTGGCACGTCCGAACGTAGGATCTTACCTTCCTACAGCGTTTAATGCAGGATTCTGGACTTTTGGGACAGACCTTCCCTGTGAAACTTCATCATAAATTTTTCAATTTCAGAAAAAAAGGTGGAATTTACAGGTCATTATGAATGGCATCATATCGAAGATAGAAATGGGCTTGAACAAACCTACGCAGTTACTTATTAAATACTGGAAATTATCCTATATATATCTGCATATGTATGTCTGACTAGGTAAAATTAATTAACATATATATGTATATATATATATAAGTATATATATATTTTCCTTTTATAAAAATGTATGTATTTTTTAAAATTGCATTTTTACTGTGTAAGTGGCATTTAAAAAATTGCCGCACCTTAGGAATGTATAAGTAGTTTGTCATATATATGTGCAGTTATGAATAGAATTTTAAAAAATAGAAAAATATTAGCAGACGCAAAAAATCACTAAACAGATCAGAAATTTATTTCCAGAATCTAAATACTGCTTACATTTTCTCAATAATGAAATTTACACTTAATTTTTACTATAAATCTTTGCTATGAAATGTGTTATTCTTTTCAGTGTAAAATATTTTACTTTTTATTATCTTTTCTAATTTTTGTATGTATTTTTTTTTCTCTACATTTTTAGTTACCTATTTCAAAATATATAAACTGAATTCGAGTAAAAAATATATAAATCTGAAATATGTATGTGGAGACAAATGCATTAGATTTCAAATTTTTTTTTATTAATTTGAGTTTTGAAATTATAATGTTATTAGTTTTCAAAACAATATATTTTTCAATGCTTATATTTTTAACATAAAGTTAATGATATATGCAGAGTTTAAAGTCTTCGAGCTTTATTCAGGTATGCGAAATATTCGCATTTTATGTTACCACTATTTGTTTATAATAAACTGCATTCTTATTAAACGTGTTCCTGGCACATTACTATAAAAATATGACAAAATATTTGTATAATAATAGTAGTAAAAAAATTCGCGATTTTTTTTTTTTTTGTAATGTGTTCCTCGAATAGAAAAATTATTATAAAAAAAATTGTATAGATGGTAAAAATTTCCACCATATTTTTATAGTTATGCTGGAGTTACTAACATTTTCGCGACCGCTGCCGTAGACTCACGTCATTTGAAAATCTGTAACTCCGCAAGTGGGCGTTTATTTCTCAATCTGTGTGTTATATATTTTTTAAGAATATACCCTATATACATATTTGTACAATGAAATATACGATGGATTTGAATACTTTGATTAGAAAGAATATAATTAAAAAGTTTATCCATTTCTAATATAAGTGTGAATACAGAATATGTTGTTTTGAATTATTATAACTTAGGAGAATAACGCCCACAGGCGGATCTTACCCTCAAAAGGACAAAAACATGCGGTCGCGAAAGTGTTAATTTATTCTGGAGCATTTTAAGCTCAGTCTTTATTTTACACCACTTTATTTATAGAAAACTTTTCTGCATTATATTTTCATATATATCTGAAGATGTCGTGTAAAAGTGGTGGAGATTTCAGTCTCTATATATTCATTATTATTATTTTTTTTAATTTTAGTGACGTCACAAAGGAGGATTTTGAACAGCTGCCAAGATTTTTAATTTATTCTGAAATGCTGTTAGTCTTGCAATTTTTCACACTATAATCTTTGTAGAAATATATTTTCTTCAATTTATAACTACTATTAAATATGCAGAAAATTACTCTAAAAATATTACGGTTTGAGAAAGGGGCGGGACTAATGACATTGAGAAATAAATAAAAAATACGCAGCTACGCCTTTTATTCTCTGATCAAGTAGGCGTGCTAGTGCACGGTCAATTTAAATTTCTACAAATTTCAATGAACGTTAATTTTTCTACACAACTAATGCACATTTTTATGTAAATTCTTATTGATTTAGGTCTACCAGCACCTTTCTGCTTTTTATAATTCGGGGATTTTGCAAAAAATATTTAGTTGATTTCTTTAATCTGTTACATTAATCTTCCTTGTAATTACATGCATTTAATCCACACATCCTATCTGTTATAAATCTTGAATATTCCATTATTGGACGGATGTTTGTCTCATGGCATGCTTAAATTGATAAGAATTCTCAGGGCCGGCTCGACCATATAGGCAAACTAGGCGATGGCCTAGGGCGCTCAAATCTAGAGGGCGGCACAATCCAGACAACAAGATCTATTTTATTTATTACTATCACGGAGTATTATTTAAAGAGGAGATGAAAGTCCAATGGGAGAAAGCTTTAAAACTGCGATGTGAATTTCTGCCAGCTATTGGGGGCGACACTTGTCCCTTTACCCTATATTTCGGCGCGAAGTACTACTGTTTTCAGTTTCATTCTACTGACGTGCTTTTCGAATTTTGAATTTTAAACAGTTTAATATTTTTGTACGTGCTTAAAACTACTTCATTGAGATGGGTTCATGTAAATGCTTCGTTCTTCGATGTAAAACAGGTTCTTATGATAGTGACAAAAAAAAAAAAAAAAAAAAAAAAAAAAAAGAGAAAAGCCCAAGGACAGAAATGCCCGCGTTTGTTTTCTGCTCCACGGGTAAGTATTATTATTAGAGTACTGCGCGGGTCGGGTTTTACCCGACAGATGATTTTTAAATCAACCCGAAACCTGACCCGAACCCGACAAAAAAATTTTCATCAACCCGAAAACCGACCCGAACCCGCAACAGAGAATTTTTTGCGATCCGAACCCGACCCGAAACCCGAAAAATAAATCAACATTACTTATTCATCTAAAAATCATGCAAAACAAGGTAAAATGATATAACATGATATAAAATAATGTAAATTTTCATTGTCACACAGTTGGTAAATTAAAAAAAAAAAAAAAAAAAAAAAAAAAACTAGTATGTTGTGGCCACCACAAGACATTCTTCTATATTTTTCTGTAAAATTCACTGTGCGAATAATTTATTAAAACTATAATTAAGAAGTTTAACGTGATGAATGCAAATAATTTTCATCTTAGGGAAATCTAACACTAAATATCCAATCAGAAACAGTTTTATCGTCTATAAATAACTTCTTAAACAATGCGTTTTTATAATGGTTATCTCACATATCATGGTTCATACAGTTATATGGCATAGAAGTTGAGATATAGCCATCCTGTTATCGATGAAATTTGCAGTGTAAAAGCGCCACCTATTGGCCGACAAGCATTCAAACTGAGTCAGCATAATGTCTCATAATCGCCTTCTCACATATTAAGTTTTGTTTGATGATACAGAATAGAACCTGAGATATAGCTTTCCTTGTAATTGTGGAAATCACTGTGTGGCAGCGCCACCTGTTGAGTGGTTTACACCAAAAGTTGACAGGCGATAATATATATTAAAAGGCACCGACATACAAATTTATATGAAATTCTGTGCAGTAGTTCTTGAGATATAGCCTTTCCTTAAATTGCGGAAATCCCTGAGTAGTAGCGCCACCTGTTGGCTAATAGGCATTCACTTTGAATCAGCGTAATATTTCATATTGGTCTTTTCACATATCAGGTTTTGTTGGATTATAAGCAATGAAACCTGACATATAGTCTAGACCTCTCAAAACTTGTAAATATTTAGTGTTAGTTTTTTCTAAATGAAAATCATTCATTATGGTAGATAATTTTAATAAATAATACATAGTTTTAAGAAAATATTTTTACTGAGCGAATTCCTATAGGAAAATAATAGAAGAAAGTTTGAGGTGGTCACAGCATACTAGCTTTAAATGAAATCACAACAAGTATTTCTTATATATTTACTATATAAACAAGTATAAATAGAGAAAATTCAAAATTCCGTTTACATAAAAGAGGATTGAATTTCATTAAAAGTAAAGGCATTAAATGAATAAATAAATAAAAATAAAACTAGTATGTTGTGCTCACCACAAGGCTTTCTTCTATATTTTATAATACAAATTCGCTCAGTACAGATAATTTACTAAAGCTATTATTTATTAAAATTACCTACCATGAATGCAGACGATTTTCATCTTAGAGAAAAAGTACATTGTGCAAAGAAAGACAGTTTTATTCTCCATAAATAGTATATTAAAAAATGCGTTTTCATAATGGTTATTTCACTTATCAAATTTTGTACAGTTATACACCATAGAAGTTGAGATATAGCTTTTCCGCCTCGGGGAAAATTGCAGGACAGCAGCGCCACCTATTGGCCGATATGCATCCATATTGAATCGGCATAAAGTCTGATTATGATCTTTTCAGATATTTTTTTTTTTTAATTATACACAATAGAACCTGAGATATCTCTTTCCCTTAAATTATGGAAATCGTTGTATAACACCGCCACCTATTGAATTATTGGTACCAAACGTGGGAAGACTATAAATTATATCATGGTACATCCACATATAAATTTATGTGCAATTTTGTTTAGTAGTTCCTGATATATAGCCTTTCCTTAAACTGTAAAAATCAACGCAACCTTTTGAGAAATTGACATAAAAAGTTGATAGGGACTAGGTTATGTCAAGGTGCATCTACATATAAATTTATATGCAATTCTCTGCAGTAGTTCCTGAGATATAGCATTCCCTTAAATTGCGGAAATCACTGTATAGCAGCGCTATCTGTTGAGCGATGGGCACCAAAATTTGATAGGCACTAATTTATGTCAAGGTGCATTTATTTATGAATTTATAGGTAATTATGTGCAGTAGTTCAAGAGATACAGTCACCACAAAATTTTTGTCACACACATACAGAGACACAGACTGATATTTTCTAGAAATAGTCAAATCGTGTTCGGAACTCTCAAAACGTGCAAATTCATCAAAAACCGGAAGGTGAAAATTTTACGAATCTAATGCTTTCTTCTACTGAATATAGAAGAAAGTAAAATAAATAAATAAAAAAAAAACTTGTAAACTGCGAAATCTTTTTATTTTCCAGAATTTAAATGCGAGGTTATACTCTATTTGTATTTCTTTAATTTATATATTAACAACAGTCGAGAAAGATTCATAATACTTTTCTAATTTTCATACAATTTTTTCAAAAGATACATATTAGTTCCGTTGAAGAAAAGAAAACAGATACAGATACAAATACGGATCTAATTTTCTGGCGGATATCCGCGGATACGAATAGGGTGCTCCGGTACATGTCTGCCCAGCAGCGGCCGAGCGGTTCAGCGCTCGAAGCTGGTAGATGGGAAGTGTCGGGTTCGATCCCAGGTTGCGCTCGTCGACCTAGCCGCTCGGAACACGCGTAAATACGGGCTAGGACCCCTTAGAAAGACTCAAACGGAGGGCATTCCCCCTATGGGCCTAGGACACATCTGGAGTCAATCGGCCTTAAATCCTCCAACCAAACAACCAACCGATACATGTCTAGTATGTGCAGAATGTTTAAATTAGTTACATAGTTGTAAACATTCCTATAAATTTATGTTCATAATTGTAAAAAAAAATATTTTGAAAGGTGTTCTCAAGTCGACCCGACTTGTTGAAAACCAAACCCGACCCGCAAGAAAAAAAATTCAGTCAACCCGATCCGAACCCGACCCGCACGAAAAAAAAGATCAGTCAACCCGACCCGAACCTGATCCGCAAGAGAAAAAAATTCTGTCAACATAAAAGTTCTCTAAACATAAAAGTTACACTAATTTTTCTCTTAAATTTCTAATGTCAAGTATACTATTACACTAATATTATAAGAAACGAAATGTATTATTAACCCAGCATGATCTCAGAATGAAATGCCTCACTCACTAGGCTATTCTTTCTTCCTCCACTTTGATACATTTACCTTATCCTAGTTTTTGTTGTTTAATTTTATTAGGCTCAATTTTATGCAACTCCATATGTACTATTTTTAACGTAATAATTCTCATGATAATCCATTATTATGCAAAAATTCAACTTAATTTTGTATGTTAAAAAAAAAAAAAAATCCTGAAATTTTAATAACTTATGCAATTGCGTAAGTTTCGCACAGGTTTGTTAGCATACTGTTCTGTTAAAATAGTGTACTGCTGCGCTACTGAGCTTGTATTTGATTTTCAAAATATTCATTTGATAAATGATGATACAGCAATGCTTAGACTTAGATTCTTCACTGTCTCTGATTCTGAGAATTACTCAATCAGTTGAAACTGGTCATAATCTTAATCAAATATTCAATAAAAAAAAAAAAAATCAGGACAAAATTTTAAAAAAGTCTTAATTACAAAATTCACATGCATTAGTGAAAATTTTAGAGAAAAATCTTAACATAAAATTACAACTTTATTTTTTAAATCATACTAATATTTTTTAATTTCATACTAATAGTAAACACTAATAGTAAACCAAAATAACTTTTCCTTTTACTGAAAAATGTAATGCCAACACTTAAAAATTTATTGAAACAGTATGTAATTTTATTACACATCAGGTTACACAGGAAAAAAAAAAATTGCATAACAAAGAATTATTTTAAACTTGATGTTGGTAAAAGGAAATGAATGAAAAAATCAAATCGCTAGCAACTTCTTATTTTTTTTTATTTTTTTTTTTTTTTTTATTACACCGTCAAATATAGCAACAACGAAAAATTATAAGACTCACTGCCATAAGATATCCATAAAAACCAACATTCTCAAAAAAAAAAAAAAAAAAAAAAAAACCTATCTCTCCATAACAATGTAGTTTAGCTTCGGTTTTGCGCATAAAGATCAACGTCATTTTAAATGTTCTCTCACTAAGTAAAATGCTTAAAATAGTTCTTTAAAAAAAACATGTTGTCAAAAAGACTCTATTAAATGAAATCTGCGTTCAACCGAATTTTTTTAAGCTCAATATTATTCTTAAAAAATTAATAAAAACGAAACATTTCCCTATTGAATAACGTTACGGAAGCTGGAAAGAAGGGTATAGCGAACGCTGGCGCCCTCTGTTAACGTTAGAAAACAACATCGCAAAATTTCAGCGTTACTTTCGTCTCCTCTTAAATAATACTCCGTGATTACTATCTAACGGCACTTTAGAATAGATAAAATGTAGTCTTGGAAACACAGCACTCATGTTGTGGGAAAATTTTAAACACTTACAGTCTTTGTCTAGAAAGGACTAAAAGGTACAAGTCTGCTGCTATGACTTGGAAACATTTACTGAGGTTTTCTTGGCGTGTTTTCAATTAGACGTGTAAAAATGAAGTAAATGGATAATCCTCGAATTGACTTTTCAGGGCATCAAAGTCAATCTAATTTATCTAATGAGAAGCGCTAGAGAAAGAGTCACAAACAACTGGCTTGATTTTACCATAATAACGATCTATTTATTTCAAAAACTTACAACGTCGAATTGAGTTTTGAAAACAGTCCGTCATTAAATCTGTCCATCTAATTGTTAACAGCTTCACACTATATCTGAAAGTCACCGAGTCATTATTTAATGGGGCTGTACTTTATTGGAACTATAAAGTTTTTACTTTCCATTCAAAGGTCTAAATTGTACATCATGTTTTTTATAATTTTGAACTGACATAAAAAGAAAATAATAATAATAATAATAAAATTTGAAGGAAGCTAGCTCTAACTAGAAAGAAGTTTTAGCTCTTTAGACTAGGTGATTTTGTAGGGGCTATGCGTGGGGGCTTTTTGGAATTTTACAAAGTGATTCTGTTATAGTTTCTTTTTCTAGTAGCTCAACTTAGTAATAAAATGTGAAATTTCGTTTTCAGTACAGTTGATACTTGAGACTAGCTGTTAACAGAAAAAAAAAAAATTGGAGTACAATTTTGTAAGAGAAAATTAGAGAAAAAATATCATTAGCAAAGCAAATTAGACTCATTTGAAAAGTTATTTTCGTCCGAATCCTAAAGAAACACTATCAGGATAATAATTTGAAAAAATAAAAGATTTTTCCACCTGAATCTGAATAAGTAAAAATCTTGCTTCATCTTCCAAAATAATTAGTAAATAAACAATAGTTTGATATGAAAGAAATAAAGATTGAGGCTTTGATAAACAGAATATGAAAAATGCTTCCGGTTTCACTTTGAGTTGCAATGTGAGAAAATTCTATGGGTAATCTGTAGCGAATAGATGACATGACTCTCTGACATCATTCAAAGTCCTGACGATTTTCTTTTATTTAACCTGTAGCAGTCTTCTTTTAACCCACAAACAGTGGAATGTAGCCTATCATAGCACAGCTTTTTCCTGCAAATATTGAAAGCTCCACCTCGTTCTAGTTGTCCATTCTCGACGAACACAAGCCAGATCATGTATAAAAAATTTTAATTTCCTATTAGAAAATAAGTGAAGAAAGTTTTCGTCAGTACATAACAAAAGACGACGCGCCAATGATGAAAATGTGACCCAAACTCCACTACTAATGCACTACTAGAAACAAATTTTTTTTCTTGGAAACTGTAAAAGTGATTTCGGATTTGATAAACAGGAGGCATTTTCAGAAAAAATTAATATTGCGGTATCATTCCCATCGGAGTTGATACGATTACGAAAGCCAGCCCGATTACGAAAAATAAAAAAGAAGTTTAATTATGCAGTCAGCTTATAAATCAACAAGTGAGGCTAAACATCATTTTAAGATTAATGTTTATATTTCTTTTCTTGATACAGCAAGAAATTCGAATGATGAGAAGTTCAAACAGACCAAAAATATAAATCGTGTTTTCTGATGCCTTTCTAACGATTATGAGTCGTAAAACAAAACTTTCAAGGTGATTTTGAAATTTTGTAGAAGATTAGGAGATCTTCTGACTCAAGGAGACTCTAAGGATGTTGATGAAAGTACACTACAGGAAGTTTTGAATAATTTTTGTGAAAACGAACTAGTACATTGCGTATTGAATTTAGTAATAGCTGTTGCTGACACTTCCTGTGTCTGTGGTCAGTGGAGAACTCAGCTTCATATAATTGAAATTAATAAAAACTTACTAGCGTTCTATAGTGGCGTGAGAAAGATTTGTAGGACTATCACCATTATCAACAGCTCAAGATAAAGCTAAAAC
This sequence comes from Salticus scenicus, assembly GCA_963930645.1. NCBI lineage: Eukaryota > Metazoa > Arthropoda > Arachnida > Araneae > Salticidae > Salticus > Salticus scenicus. The sequence continues at coordinate 11,237,834 of OZ005658.1, read as the reverse complement.
AATTCATTTGAAGGATATTGTTTCTACTACCGCTAAAAGTAGCGCCGAAAAAACAATAATATGCAATATGTAATAAAAATAATTAGTTGATTATTTATTACAGTATTTGTATGTGTATAATTGTATGTATAATTGTCTGCGTGTCTTAAATTTTTAAAAAATTTGTTTTAATGGGGCGCCACGAAAATTTTTCGCCTAGGGCGCCAAATTTGCTCGGGCCGGCACTGAGAATTCTATGAATAGTTGCGTAAACCCACATTTTCATTGTACGTACATATCACTTGTCGAACAACGGAACGGAATTTTTGTTTGATAAGAGAGAGAGAGAGAGAAAATCTCCTGTTTGTTGATACACTTTTATCCAACTTAATAAAACTGAAAAATGTTTCTTTTAATTCACATTTGCTAAAAAAAATTCCATTAATTTGTAACTGAGAATTTCTTACCGTTGGTAATTTTTAAGTCTTTATATTATTTTAACCATCCCTTCATTTTTACATAGAGATGAATTTTTTTTTTTTTTTTTTTTTTTTTTTTTTTTAAATGACAAAACAATTTATTATTATTATTATTATTATTTATTAAAAAAAGAAAAAAGTCTTTTTGTATTGTTTTTATTATTTGCATAAAAATATTTAATTGTTTTCTTTAATCTACAGTAATCTTCCTTTGTATTATATTACATGCATTTACTCGACACATAATATATGTTATAAATCTTGAATATTCCATATTGCAAGGATGTTTTTCTCATGGTATGCTTAAATTGACAAGAATTCTATGAATAGCTGCTTAAACACACATTTTCATTGTATATATCACTTGTCGAACAACAGAAAGGAATTTTTGTTTGAAAAGAGAGAGAGAGAGAAAGAGAAGTCTCCTGTCTGTTGATATTTTTTTATCCAACATTATAAAACAAAAAATGTTTCTTTTAGTTCACATTTGCTATAAAAAATTTCCATCAGTTTATAATTAAGAATTTTTTACCGTTGGTAATTTTTAAGTCTTTATATTTTAACCATCCCTTCATTTTTACATTTTTTTAATGACAAAAATTATTATTATTATTATTTATAAAAAAAAATCTATTATTGTTATTATTTTCATATTCTATTCAATACTAGCCCTTTCGTTGTACTGTCTTCTACTCTTGCATGTTCTACAATAAGTACTAATTGTATATGTTACACCGTAAATTAGGAATTATTCTATTTTTTTTCTAGCTTTTACTATAGCTGAGAATTTGTCAATGAAACAAATGTGTAATTGCGGCAGATTTATACGCCTATTTTTATTTGTTTATTTATTTACTGTAGAATATAGATGAGTATTCTGGGTAATTACAAGAAGTTTAGAAACGGTAAATTAAAAGTAAACTCTCCAGAGGTTCAGCTACATATTTTCACCTGATAAATAAAATATTTTCTATCAGGTAAAATAATATTTAAATTAATAAAAGCTTTAAAAGGAGTTCTATTTTCAAAATTTTATTTACAAAAAATAATTATTATTTCATCAGATAAAAGTATATTTTAATAAACTTATAGAGACTTCATAGAAAAAATTTTAACGCATATGTATGTTTTTTCTATATTAAAATTTTCATATTATTTAGGTTTAGGAGCAATTTTTACCTAATTTTAAACACATTATCTAAATATAAACATTAAACTATATGTAACACATAATACTTTACTTACACCAGTCTTCTTTAGATAGAAATATTTAACACTTAAATGACGCTATATTATTTCCGTAGGTATTTTATTTAAAGTATTATATTATATATCGACCTGTCATTCGATAGCGAACTTAACTTTGCTGTCGAGATTTGATTATTGTGTCCAGTCCAAGTTGTTGTATTGTGATTCTCTGAGTTTATAACTTTTGGTACATTTACAACGTCTTAACAAGATTTTCAGAGAAGCACATATCAAAAAGTTAATTCTTAAAATAAGAATATCTATCCTTCGGTAAATGTAAAATTTTATACAATATGCTAATCATAGATTATATGACAGTCTATTAAATCATACTTAATTCCATACATAATAGTTAACACTTCTTTTTTGATAAGGAAAAATATTTAGCTTGAAATTCTCTATATTATATTCAGTTACACGAAAAACAGAGAGGGATACAGGCAAAGAAGAAATAAAAGCAGAGACCCACATTCAAAACGGAAATGTCGGGTTCAATTATGTTGTAGTATCTCAAAAATTCGAGCATTTATTTTCTGTACTGTCTACAAAAATTACCTTAATTTTAACATACATTCTTTTTTTTCCTTTATCACATGAAAAAAAAAAAAAAAAAAAAAACTGAACATTTTTAAAAAATTACATCTTTGTTATAGATATTCAGTGATAAATCAAAGTAATTTGTTTTCTCAAAATGTATATTATTGCAACACCTTACGCATTCGCAATTTTCAGACATGCCATCGTTTTAATTTTCTCTGGAGCATTGCTAGTACTCGCCCTTTTTTCACATAACTTTTCTTAAAGGATTTTTTTTTTTTTTGTTATTTAATCGTAATTACATATTGGAAAGCATTTCGCTATAAATAAAATAGTGTCAAAAAAGGGCGCGTATTAACTGTGCTGCTCCAACAAAAATTAAAATGATGGCTTGTCTGATTTTTATTCCATTCATATTTTATTGAAATATGCTTTCTTTCTTAAAACTTTTTGACCATTAAAATATCAGAATACTTTAAAAAGCTGATTTTTCGTCAAAATAACCATTTTTTCCATTGTAATATGATATTGAATTTCGAATAGATTTTTTTCTTTTCTTCTTCTTCTTCTTATTATTATTATTTTATATTTATTTTTGAATATATGAATATTACGAATTAATACAAAAAAAAAAAAAATAAATAAATAAATAAATAAATATTAAAAATGAACAAATAGACACGTTTACTATGTCTAGGACTAAATGTGTTTGCATAAAGAAACTTGCTTTTGCTTTTCTGTTACTTTTTCTTTGTAAAATTAACACATTTTTTATGTATATTTCAGGTGTTTTGAAGGATAAACACCTTTCATGTTTAATTACAATAATTTTTGAATTAACAAGTTTTTTTTTAAATCAAAACACATATAAATATCCAGGGGGAAAAAATGATTTCAATTATAATACCTTCAATGAAAAGTTATTTTAGTATTATCATTTTATTATACAGGTCCACTCCATATTATATTAACAAACTCAGGGTGTGAGAGAGTAATAGAAAGCTCATATGGAGCATAAATCAGTCTATCAACCCTGTCCCATCTCAAATCATTTTCAAGTTATTGCAAGTAGATTGATAAAGTTAAAATTTTTTAAATATCAACTCGTTTTTGAAGTTTTTAATTATACTAAAAATCAAGTTCAAAAATCAAGTACATTTTTGAAAAAGCAGAGAAAATTGTACAAACGAACATTAATTATGTTAGAGTATCTAGATTTAGTGACGAGTTACAAGCATTAAAACAGTTTAAAAATGCAAAATAAAATATACGCGCAGATACTTAATCAGTAATTTCGAAAAGACGTTCAAGCTACTAATAATGAAATGTACTAAGAATTGGTCTATACCTTTCAAATAGGCTTACAACGAACCATATCAGTTGACTAGTGTAGGAGAAATTTAACTATCCGTTTTTAATTCACAATTCATGTTGCCGTTTTCGAAAAGTGAGACTCCGCCTATCATGCTTTGAAACTACTCTTACCAGCTGATCCTAATAATTCACTTTTGATTATACTTATATGCATTAATTTACGGTTTATTTATAACTTGAACAATAATTGTATGAGTGTCTCTGCCATAACATTATAATATGCATTCATTTGTATTTTGATTTAAAGAATGTTAATATCGAAATTTTTATAATTAAAGGAGGGAGGGGTTTTTCCGTCAAAATGGTCAAAACGCCCTTGTATGATTTGTGAATTTTACAAAGCAATGCAAACAAAATTATTGTTAAAACAAACTCACAGATATGTACTCCCTGCTAAGGATTAAAGTATGTATGTTTAACAAAGCTTTTTTTTTTTTTTTTTTTTTTCATTGTTTTTTAGAATTAATTGATTTGGTACTGTGTTTTACGCATTTTGAAGGAAAAACTATTTCCATGTTTAATTACATTAATTTCTCTAATGATATTTTTTTAATAAAAGTAAAAAGATTGCATACCTTGATATTAAGATACAATTAAACACACAATTATGTCTGTGTAATAAGTATATTGAAAATGAATGCATACAAATATCATCTAAATTGAATTGCTAAAGGCTAAAGGGTGTTGTTAGCAGAGTTTCGTAATGTGATAGGCGGAGTCTCAAATTTTTTAAAGCATGGAAACGAATATAGTGTATAATATACAAACAGCTATATTTTTCCTGCTTCCCTAATGATTTTAAGAAATCTTGATCTGAAGCTAATCCGGTCAAGATAAGAGCAATAAGCAACAATAATATTCCTAAAAACACATTTTTTTTCACAGTACATTCTCAGGATGTCATTTTATTCTGAGGATATCCTATGGATGTACTGGGGTAAGATGTGTTGTTAGGGCGATTTCTGTTTCTTTTACAAAATGTCGCCAAAACTCAAATACACAGTAATAGAAAGTCTGTGAACACTTTATATTCACTTCTTGAATGATTATAGCAGTTTATCGCTAAACAAACTTCCTTATCATAGTTTACTTAGCTTAAATTATGAAATGTAATAAAACAAGTTACTCTAAAGTAACGTAAGACGATTAAAAAAAAATGTTTGTCGTTTGTTTATCAGAGAAACGCGCTGGGTACATGTGGCAACCCTAAGGCAACAAAATGTCTGATGCGCCAGCTCGTATATATAGGAGCCTTATGACAGACCTGTGAAACTTCATCGTAACTTTTTTAATTTCAGAAAAAAAGGGGGAATTTTCAGGTCCTTATGAATGACATCATATCGAACGTAGAAATGGGCTTGAACAAACCTACTCAATTTCTTATTAAATATTGGAAATTATCCTATGTATATATATGTCTGACTAGATAAATTAATTAATGTATATATGTATATATATATAAGCATATATATATTTTCCTTTTATAAAAATGTATGTATTTTTAAAAATTGCACTTTTACTGTGTAAGTGGCATTTAAAAAATTGCCGCACCTTAGGAATGTATAAATAGTTTGTCATATATATGTGCAGTTATGAATAGAATTTTAAAAAATAGAAAAATATTAGCAGACGCAAAAAATCACTAAACAGATCAGAAATTTATTTCCAGAATCTAAATACTGCTTACATTTTCTCAATAATGAAATTTACACTTAATTTTTACTATAAATCTTTGCTATGAAATGTGTTATTCTTTTCAGTGTAAAATATTTTACTTTTTATTATCTTTTCTAATTTTTGTATGTATTTTTTTTTTCTCTACATTTTTAGTTACCTATTTCAAAATATATAAACTGAATTAGAGTAAAAAATATATAAATCTGAAATATGTATGTGGACACAAATGCATTAGACTTCAAAATTTTTTTTAATAATGTAAGTTTTGAAATTATAATGTTATTAGTTTTCAAACCAATATATTTTTCAATGCTTATATTAACAACATAATGTTAATGAGATATGCAGAGTTCAAAGTCTTCGAGCTTTATTCAGGAATGCGAAATATTCGCATTTTATGCTACCACTATTTGTTTATAATAAACTGCATTACTATAAAAGTATGACAAAATATTTGTATAACAATGGTAATTAAAAAATTCGCGATTTTTTTTTTTTCTTTTTCTTTTTTTGTAAGGTGTGCCTCGAATACAAAAATTATTACAAAAAAATTGTATAAATATAGTGGTAAAAAATTTCCCCATAATTTTTATAGTAATGCAGGGGTTACTAACATTTTAACATTTTCGCGACCGCTGACGTAGACTCACGTCATTTGAAAATCTGTAACTCCGTCAGTGGGCGTTTATTTCTCAATTTGTGTGTTATATATTTTTTAAGAATATACCCTATATATATACATATTTGTACAATGAAATATACGACTTTGATTAGAAAGAATATAATTATAAAGTTTATCCATTTGTAATTTAAATGTGAATACAGAAAATTTTGTTTTGAATTATTATAACTTAGGAGAATAACGCCCACAGGCGGATTTTACCGTCAAAAGGACAAAAACATGCGGTCGCGAAAGTGTTAATTTATTCTGGAGCACTTTTAGCTCTGCCTTTATTTTACACCACTTTATGTATAGAAAACTTTTCTCCAGTATATTTTTACAGTGTAAATGTGGTGGAGATTTGAGTCTCTATATATTCCAGAGCTGCCAACCTAATCCAGCAAATTGTTAGTACCGCCCCTTTTTCTACACCACTTAATTTTTAGAGTATTTATCTACTTAATTTATCATAGATACATTTGAGGAAAATTGCCCTAAAAATTAAGTGGTGTAGAAAAAGGGGCGTTTTTCGATAGGTGTTAACAATTTGCCGGTTTAGGTTGGCAGCTCTGATATTCATTAATTTTTTTAATTTTAGTGACGTCACAAAGGAGGATTTTGAATAGCTGCCAAGTTTTTTAATTTATTCTGAAATGCTGTTAGTCTTGCCTTTTTCACACTATAATGTTTGTAGAAATTTATTTTCTTCAATTTATAACAACTATTAAATATGGAAAATTACTCTAAAAATATTACGGTTTGAAAAAGAGGCGGGACTAATGACAATCAGAAATAAATAAAAATTACGCAGCTATGCCTTTTGTTCTCTGATCAAGTAGGCGTGCTAGTGCACAGTCAATTTAAATTTCTACAAATTTCAATGAACGTTAATTCTTCTACACAACTAATGCACATTTTTATGTGATACTTTTTGACTTAGGTCTACCAGCACCTTTCTGCTTTTTATAATTCGGGGATTTTGCAAAAAATATTTCGTTGTTTTCTTTAACCTATTGCATTAATCTTCCTTGTAATATTATATTACATGCATTTACTCTACACATCCTATCTGTTATAAATCTTGAATATTCCATATTGTACGGATGTTTGTCTCGTGGCATGCTTAAATTGACAAGAATTCTATGAATAGTTGCGTAAACACACATTTTCATTGTACGTACATATCACTTGTCGAACAACGGAACGGAATTTTTGTTTGAAATAGAGACAGAGAGAGAGAAAATCTCCTTGTTGTTGATATACTTTTATCCAACTTAATAAAACTGAAAAATGTTTCTTTTTATTCACATTGCTAAAAAAAAAAATTCCATTAGTTTGTAACTGAGAATTTCTTACCGTTAGTAATTTTTAAGTCTTTATTTTAACCATCCCTTCATTTTTACATAGAGTTTTTTTTTTTTTTTTTTTAATGACAAAACAAATTCTTCTTATTATTATTTACTACCCGTCTTCGGCGACAAGCTGGTTCGTGATCCTTGAAAAAACCAACTTTATGAAACTCCCGCTCGGTGGCGCCTGCGGCGCCTTTTTCTCGTTTCCGATCTTAGAACAGCTTATTGACATATAGTGAAAATAGCTTTATTGAAAAATTTAATCGCAGTAAATTCCCGCTCGGTAGCCTGCGGTGCCCTCTTCCACTTTCAATATCTGAAACAGCCTGTTCGCTCACCATGTTATGATCTTTCAAATTTCTGACTTTAGCGAAGTCCCGCTCGGTGGCGCCTTATCCCCATTTTAGAACCTACAACACCTTCCTCGCTCATTAGAATTTAAAATATTACAGCACCATCTGGCGGTTATTTTAATTAGTAGCTGAGATACAAAAGAAAACCTATTCAGGACACCTCAAACCGTGTAAATCAGGTTAAATCTCGAATTCCACTTTCGATAATTTTAATGTACTTTAAAATATCTTCCGAATGATGCATTAAAAATAATATAATCATAATTAGAATTTGAAATATTGAAATTTTGAAATATTACAGCGCCATCTGGCGGTTGAAATTTCTGTAATCTACTGTTCAATCCCAAATCAACAAAGCTTTCAAATGATGTATTACTTATGAAATTATTTTAATTAGTAGCTGAGATACAAAAGAAAACCGATTCAGGAGACCTCAAAACGTGTAGGGTGAAATCTCGAATCCCACTTTTGATAATATAAAAGTATTTCAAAATGTCTTTTGAATGAAGTATTAAAAATAATTTAATAATAATTAGAATTTGAAATACACGTATTAGAATATTAGAATAAAATTTTATTTGCAATGAAATGTAAATCAAAATGTATTATTATTATTATTATTTTTTTTTTTTTATTCTCCGAAATTTCTCTCAGTAATCCGACTTATCCCTGGTTTTCTCCGAAACTTGCATAATTCCGGGCTATATAACGTTAAAAATTTTTAGTGCAATATGTGAGCAGAAATTCGAATTCGAAACTCTGCAAAATATTAAAGAATAAAGGTGTTCTGGGTATTCCGTAGTTTTCTCCGAAATTCCCGTTCCTTTTCTACATCTTTGCCCCTTTGCTCTCCCCCCCCCTTTCCGCCGATAATAATAATTTTACACTCGAAAATATTTGCATTCGATTTACCTTGCCTTAAAATCTAAATATACCAACCAATTTCAAACGCAGTAACTCTTTTTTTTTTTGCCCCTTTTCCCCCTTCCTCAAGCCCTCCCTAATAATCGTACTCTTTCAAAAATATTCACAAAGAAATTGAAATACGTGTATTAGAATAAAATTTAATTTCCAAGGTAAGTGTATTTGTGTTGCTATAGAAACTCGCATTGAAGCATTTTGAAATTTGCAATTTATATTCCTAGTAGAAAAAGCACGTGATGTTTCTTCCCGCATACTCTCTGTGACTGGACTGGGTCGCCATGGTAACAACGGAAACGAACGACAGCAGGATTTCATTCTGAAAATCAGTACGGAAGGAAGGGCGCAGTTTTCAATTTAATGCTTTAAAGGCTATAATTAAAAAAATTATAACTCATTCAGTTTTTGAAATTTTCTCTCAATCTTTTGGGAATTCAAATGTTGAAGCGAGATCTATATACAAAAAAAAAAAAAAAAAAAAAAAAAAAAAAAAAAAAAAATGATTTATCTCTAAACGCTTTTGAGTTATAAAATGTTTTGTGAGAAAATCGATGTTTCGTAAAATCTAAAAATATGGATCGCTAATCCGTATTTTGTAAAAATGTTTATACGGTTCGAAAGAGGATTAAGTGACCTTTCCTTATACACCAGTTGTTAAGAAATGGAACAGTTACTCGGTCGTACAGGACGTTTAAAAAAAACGATCTCGAAAAAGAGAAATTTTCGACCCTTTTTAAAACTTTTTTTAAAAATATAAAAGATCCGTATTTAAAAAAAAAAAAAAATTGTACTGTAAGAATCGGTAATAAATGCTCTTTCTTTTGGTATAGGTGTATTTTCGATATTTTCAACAGATCGGCAGCGATCGCTTTACAAATACCCACGAAATTTTTCTCCTTCTGCTTTCTCTTTTGAGGAACACGCTGAAGGACGGAAATTACGTTCCGCTCACTTTTTAATTAGACATTGGTCGACGTCTTTAATTAATATCTCCGGAACTAATTAAAATTTTTAAATTATTTTTTCACTATCAACTCGGGAAGGCTTCTGAGCACCCGTATGTCAAATATTATACTTCTGCGTTCAGTAGATGCTGAACGTATAGATGCACAGACAGACAGGCAGACAAACAACTTCTTTTATTATTATAGATAGATTAAAAAAAGAGAAAAAGTATTTTTCTATTGTTTTTATTATTTGCATATTCTATTCAATACTAGCACTTTCGTTGTACAGTATTCTACTCTCGCACTCGCTCGTTCTACAATAAGTCCTATTTGTATATGTAACACCGTAAATTAAAGATTAGTCCTTTTTTTTTCTAGCTTTTACTATAACTGAAAATGTGTCAATGAAACAAATGTGTATTAGCGGCCAACTTGAACGTCTGTTTTTATTTTTTTGCTTATTTTTCTTTTTTAGACTGTATATGAGTATTCTCAGTAAATTTAAGAAGTTTAGAAACGGTAAATTAAAAATAAACTGTCCAGAGCTACATATTTTCACCTGATAAATAAAATATTATCTATCAGGTAAAATAATATTTAAATTAATAAAAGCTTTAAAAGGAGCTCTATTCTCAAAATTTTATTTACAAAAAATAATAATTATTATTCTTAACAGGAGACTTGTCGTTGGAATATTAAAACCCGAATAAACTACTACGTCAGAAACGCCAAAGAAAAATATTTGAGATGCATACTGCTGGTTCGGTAGCCTTAAGCGTACCGTCTTCAGTGCACCTCAAATATTTTTCTTCTTTTTGCATTGAAGACGGCACGCTTAAGGCAACCGAAACAGCTGTATGCATCTCAAATATTTTTCTTTGGCGTTTCTGACGTAGTTTATTCGGGTTTTAATTATTATTATTATTTCATCAGAAAAAAGTATATTTTAATAATCTTATAGAGACTTTACAGAAATTTTTCTAACACATATGTATGTTTTTTATATATTAAAATTTTCATATTATAAAGGTTTAGGAGCAATTTTTACTTAAACATATGAAAATATAAACATTGAACTGTATGTAACACATAATACTTTACTGAAACCAGTCTTTTTTAGACAGAAATACATAATACTTAAATGACGCACTTATATACGGATGTATTAAATTTTGCTATTTCCTCACGTCATTCGATAGCGAATTTAACTTTGCTGTCGAGATTAGTGTTCAATCCAGGCTGTTCCTGTGTTTCTCATGTGTTTATAATATAACTTAGAGCACATTTACTACGTCTTAACAAGGTTTTCGGATAAGCACATATCATATAGTTAATTCATAAAATAAGAATATCTATCCTTCGGTAAATGTAAAGTTTTATACAATATACTAATCATGGGTAATATTACAGTCTAACAAGTCATACTTAATTCTATAAATAATAGTTAAGATTTCTTTTTTGATAAGGAAAAATATTTACAATATATTAAAATCACATAATCAACTGATTGGGAAGAAAACCCTAATTTTTATAGAAATTTATTTTTTCGACTGAGTGAAAATAATGCCTGGACCGAGAGTCGAACCCCAGATCTTTGACTCACAAAGTCAAGGCTCTACCAATTGAGCAATCCAGGCTGACAACCAGTGGACATTACTCACTCAGACAACCTTTTGACAGACATCTGGTCTATCATGTAGATAGCTCAACAGAAATAAGCCGCAGGTAAACACCATTAAACAATGGGAGAAAGAAAAACAATATATTAAAATCACACAATCAAGTCATTGGGAAGAAAATCATATTTTTTTATTGAAATTTATTTTTCTGACTGAGTGAAAATAATGCCCGGACAGGGAGTCGAACCACAGATCTTTGACTTACAAGGTCGAGGCTCTACCAATTGAGCTATCCAGGCCGACAACCGGTGGACATTACTCACTCAGGCAGAAACATCTGCAGAAATATCCTTTAGGCAGAAACATCTGGTGTATCATGTAGATAGCTCAACAGAAATAAGCCGCAGGTAAAGGAAAACACCATTAAATAATGGAGGAAAGAAATACAATGTATTAAAATCACACAATAGCTCAATTGGTAGAGCCTTGACCTAGTAAGTCAAAGATCTGGGGTTCGACTCCCGGTCCAGGAATTATTTTCACTCGGTCGGAAAAATAAATTTCAATAAAAAATATGATTTTCTTCCGAATCAGTTTATTGTGTGATTTTAATATATTGTATTTCTTTCTCCCATTGTTTAATGGTGTTTTCCTTTACCTGCGGCTTATTTCTGTTGAGCTATCTACATGATAGACCAGATGTTTCTGCCTAAAGGTTGTCTGAGTGAGTAATGTCCACCGGTTGTCGGCCTGGATAGCTCAATTGGTAGAGAGCCTTGACCTTGTAAGTCAAAGATTTGGGGTTCGACTCCCGGTCCAGGCATTATTATCACTCAGTCGGAAAAATAAATTTTAATAAAAAATATGAAAAATATTTAGCTTGAAATTCTCTATATTATATTCAGTTACACGAAAAACATAGAGGGATACAGGCAAAGAAGAAATAAAAGCAGAGACTCGCATTCAAAATGGAAATGTCGGGTTGAATTATGTTGTAGGATCAAAAAAATTCGAGCATTTATTTTCTGTACTGTCTAAACAAATTACCTTAATTTGAATATACATTTTTTTTCTTTTTTCTTTATCACGTAAATAATAATAATAATAAAAAAATCTGAACATTTATAAAAATTACATTTTTGTAATAGATATTCAATGATAAATCAAAGTAATTTGTTTTCTCAAAATGTATATTACTGCAACATCTTACGCATTAGCAATTTTCAGACATGCCATCGTTTTAATTTTTTCTGGAGCTTTGCTAGTACCCGCTCTTTTTTCACATCACTTTTCTTATTGGATATTTTTCTTGTTATTTAATTGTAATTACATATTGCAAAACATTTCGCTATGAATAAAACAGCGTCAAAAAAGGGCGCGTATTAACTGTGCTCCAACAAAAATTAAAATAATGGCTTGTCTGATTTTTATTCCATTCATATTTTACAGAAATATGTTTCTTTCTTAAAACTTTTTCGCAGCATTCGTACGGCCACGCCTTTTTTGTAGGATCCTTACACCAATAATTTTTAACGATAAATTTGTTTTGAATTTTATAGGCTTCTATTATATCAAAATTTATAACATGAATTTAGTGGTTGAAAAGATCAAGGAAATTTTTGAGCGTACGAACCCTGCTTGGCCATAAAAATATCAGAATACCTCTGACTGATTTTTCGTCAAAATAACTATTTTTCAATTTTAATATGATATTGAATTTCGAGTAATTTTTTTTTTCTTTTATTATTATTATTATTATTATTATTTTATATTTATTTTTGAATATATGAATATTACAAATTAATACAATCAAAATAAGTATTGAAAAATAACAATTAAACGTGTATACTATGTCCAGGACTAAATGTGTTTGCACAAAGAAACTTACTTTTGCTTTTCTGTTACTTTTTCTTTGTAAAATTAATACATTTTTCATGTATATTTTAGGCATTTTGAAGGATAAATACCTTTCATGTTTGATTACAATAATTTCTGAATTAACAAGTTTTTTCAAATCTAAATGCACATAAATACCTAGTAGAGAAACATGATTTCAGTTACAATATCTTCAATGAAAAAGATATTTTAGTACAGTGAACTCTCGTTAAAACGGGCAGTCAAGGGCCGGCAATTTTTGTCCATATTAATGAGAGTCCATTATAACAGGAGTTCATAAACTGAAGTTCCATGTTAGCCCCTACAAGTACAGTAACGCGTAATTTTGAATGTTTGTTGCTTGTGCACTTTTCTCCTCTAAAGTGTAAACTTTGAGAAGGTTGAGCTTTATTAAAAAAAAAAAAAAAAAAGTCCTGTTTTATCGATGTGAAATATGTTTTTAGCTTTGATAGTTCGTAGTCTTTGATAAGGCATGACAAATTCTCTTTCCACTCTTTTATGTTTTCTTCTGGTACATTTCCGATAACGAAATCCTTTGCAAATTGTTGACTTGAATTGTCACTGTCAATCTATACTGTTTACCTTCCACGGTATAATAGCGCAGAGTGAAAGAGATTAACCCATTTATTATTGCACCTTTTCATGTTTAAAAAAAAAAAAAATTGAAAAAGTTTTGGGAACTGACTCTTTTTCAAAGAAAGTAAGCTTTGAAGGAAAAAAATGTCCGTCTTAATGAATGAATTGTACGTATAAAGCGATGTTTATTACATGCAATTCCTATAGGCTTTAGCCGGGGATTCTGTTTTTGTACGTAATAACGAAAAATCCATCTTAAACGGGGCCGTCTTAACGAGAGTTCACTGTATTATCATTTCATTGCACAGGTCAACTCCATATTATATTGACAAACAGAGGGTGTTAGAGAATAATAGAAAGCTTATATGGAGCATAAATCAGTCTATCAACCCTGTCCAATATCAAATCATTTTCAAGTTATTGCAAGTAGAATGAAAAAGTTGAAAATCTTTAAATATCAACTCATTTCTGAAGTTTCTAATTATACTAAAACTCAAGTTGAAAATCAATTCAAAAATCAAGTACATTTTTGAAAAAGCAGAGAAAATTCTACAAAAGAACATCAATTGTGTTTGAGTATCTAGGATTAGTGACGACTTACAAGCATTAAAACAGTTTAAAAATGCAAAATAAAATACGCGAAAATACTTAATCAGTAATTTCGAAAAGACGTTCAAGCTACAAATAATAAAATTTACTAAGAATTGGTCTATTTCTTTGTAATATGCATACAACGAACCATATCGGTTGACTAGTGTAGGAGAAATTTAACTATTTGTTTTTAATTCACAATTCATTTTCCCGTTTTCGAAAAGTGAGACTCCGCCCATCATGTTTTGAAACTACTCTTACCAGTTCATCTTAGTAATTCACTTTTGATCATACTTATATGCATTAATTTACAGTTTATTTATAACTTAGACAATAATTGTATGAGTGTCTCTGCCATAACATTATAATATGCATTCATTTGTGTTTTGATTAAAAGAATGTTAATATCGAAATTATTATAATTTAAGAAGGGAGGCGTTTTTCCGTCAAAACGCTATTATATAATGTGTCAATTTTACAAAGCAATGCAAACAAAATTATTATTAAAACGAACTCACAGATATGTACTCCCTGCTTAAGTTTAAAGTTTGTATGCGTAACACAATTTTTTTTTCTCTCTCTTTTCCATTGCCGTTTAGAATTAATTTTTTTCATACTGTGTTTTACGCATTTTGAAGGAAAAACTATTCCCATGTTTAATTACAATAATTTCTGTAATGATATTTTTTTAATAAAAATAGAAAGATTGCATACCTTGATATTAAGATACAATTAAACACACAATTATGTCTATATAATAAATATATTGCAAATGAATGCGTATACAAATATCATCTAAATTGAATTGCTAAAGGCTAAAGGGTGTTGTTAGCAGAGTTTCGTAATGTGATAGGCGGAGTCTCAAAATTTTAAAAGCATGGAAACGAATATAGTGTATAATACTCGTATACAAACAGCTATATTTCTCCTGCATTAGTCAACCGATATAGTTCACTGTAAGATTATTCTAAAGTTATTGGAATTGCCAACGGTAAGTTTGTGAATGTTAATACCGAAATTATTATATTTAAACTAGGGAGACTTTTTTCCATCAAAATAAATTAAGCACCTTATAAAATTTTATAAAGCAATGAAAAAAAAAAAAAAAAAAAAAAAAAAACAGACAGGTGTGTATTTCATGCTTAGGATTACAGTATATACGCATAACAAAGCTTTTTTAATTTTCATCACCTTCTAAAATTAATTCTTTTGATACTGTGTTTAACGCATGTTGAAGGAAAAACTACTCACATGTTTAATTACAATAATTTCTGTAATGATGTTTTTTTAATCAAAATAGAAAGATTGCATACATTGATATTAAGATACAATTAAATACACAATTATGTCTATATAATAAATATATTGCAAATGAATGCAAACAAATATCATCTAAATTGAATTGCTAAAGGCTAAAGGGTGTTGTTAGCAGAGTTTCGTAATGTGATAGGCGGAGTCTCAAATTTTTAAAAGCATGGAAACGAATATAGTGTATAATATACAAACAGCTATATTTCTCCTGCATTAGTCAACCGCTATAGTTCACTGTAAGATTATTCTAAAGTTATTGGAATTAGAGTCCTGCATCGGGTCGGGTAACCCGATTTTACCCGAACCCGACCCGACCCGCGGGTCGGGTTCGGGTCGGGTTGACAGAATTTTTTCTCTTGCGGGTCGGGTTCGGGTCGGGTTGACTGATCTTTTTTTCGTGCGGGTCGGGTCGACTGAATTCTTTTTCTTGCGGGTCGGGTTCGGGTTCGGGTCGGGTTTGGTTTTCAAGAAGTCGGGTCGACTTGAGAACACCTTTCAAAATATTTTTTACAATTATAAACGTAAATTTATAGGCATGTTTACAACTATGTAACTAATTTAAACATTCTGCACATACTAGACATGTATCGGTTGGTTGTTTGGTTAGAGGATTTAAGGCCGATTGACTCCAGATGTGTCCTAGGCCTATAGGGAGAATGCCCTCCGTTTGAGTCTTTCTAAGGGGTCCTAGCCTGTATTTATGCGTGTTTTGTAGATAACCACCGAAAACTCCGAACGGCTAGGTCGATGAGCGCGATCTGGGATCGAATCCGACACCTCCCATCTACCAGCTTCGAGCGCAGAACCGCTCGGCCGCTTGTGGGCAGACATGTACCGGATCTCCCTATTCGTATCAGCGGATATCCGTCGGAAAAATAGATCCGTATTTGTATCTGGATCTGTTTTCTTTTCTTCAACGAAACTAATATGTATCTTTTGAAGAAATTGTATGAAAATTGGAAATGTATTATAAATCTTTCTCGATTGTTGTTAGTACATAAATTAAAGAAATATAAATACTGTATTACCTAGCACTTACATTCTGGAAATTGAAGAAATTTCGCAGTTTACAAGTTTTTTTTTTTTTTTTTTTCTTTCTTCTATATTTAGTAAGTATTAGATTCTATCAACATTTGGTGTCAACCGATCGACGGGTGGCACTGCTATACAGAGATTTCTGCAATTTCAGGGGAGGCTATATCTCAGGTTCTGTTACGCATAATCAAACAAAACTTAATATGTGAGAAGGCGAGATTATGAGACATTATGCTGACTCAGTTTGAATGCTTGTCGGCCAATAGGTGGCGTTGTTATACTGCAAATTTCATCGATAAGAGGATGACTATATCTAAACTTCTATGCCATATAACTGTACGAACCATGATATGTGAGATAACCAATAAAAAAACGCATTGTTTAAGAAGTTATTTATAGATTGGATATTTAGTGTTAAGGACCCTTCAGACACTTGCAACATACAGAGCTTCAAAACGCGTAAATTATCTATTGTCCGAAAGTGACACTTGAAATTTTGCACACATTTACAATGAAGGACATTACTTTCTATTGCTCTTTTACAATAGAAACCCCCTTTTTATACAATTATCGCACTAGGAGGTTTGTGAGCTTCGATTGCAGCGAGTGTCGATCTCCTAAACCACGTCAAAGAAATATCAATAGAGCCGACTTGCAGATTTCTAAGTTGCCAGTGTCTGAAGGGTCCTTTAGATTTCCCTAAGATGAAAATTATTTGCATTCATCACGTTAAACTTCTTAATAATAGTTTTAATAACTTATTCGCACTTAGTGAATTTGACAGAAAAGTATAGAAGAATGTCTTGTGGTGGCCACAACATACTAGTTTTTTTTATAATTTACCAACTGTGTGACAATGAAAATTTACTTTATTTTGTATCATGTTATATCATTTCACCTTGTTTTGCATGATTTTTAGATGAATAAGAAATGTTGATTTATTTTTCGGGTTTCGGGTCGGGTTCGGGTCGCAAAAAATTCTCTGTTGCGGGTTCGGGTCGGTTTTCGGGTTGATGAAATTTTTTTTGTCGGGTTCGGGTCGGGTTTCGGGTTGATGGAAATTTTTCTGTCGGGTTCGGGTCGGGTTTCGGGTTGATTTAAAATTCATCTGACGGGTTCGGGTCGGGTAAAACCCGACCCGCGCAGGACTCTAATTGGAATTGCCAACGGTAAGTTTGTGAATGTTAATACCGAAATTATTATATTTAAATTAGGGAGACTTTTTTCCATCAAAATAAATTAAGCACCTTATAAAATTTTATAAAGCAATGAAAAAAAAAAAAAAAAAAAAAAAATTAACAGACAGGTGTGTATTTCATGCTTAGGATTACAGTATATACGCATAACAAAGCTTTTTTAATTTTCATCACCTTCTAAAATTAATTCTTTTGATACTGTGTTTAACGCATGTTGAAGGAAAAACTACTCACATGTTTAATTACAATAATTTCTGTAATGATGTTTTTTTAATCAAAATAGAAAGATTGCATACATTGATATTAAGATACAATTAAACACACAATTATGTCTATATAATAAATAAACTGCAAATGAATGCATAGAAATATCATCTAAATTGAATCTCTAAAGACTAAAGTTTAGTACAGTTTCATAATGTGATATTCGGAGTTTCAAATTTTTAAAAACATGGAAACGTATATAGGGTATAATATACAAACAGCTATATTGCTCCTGCATTAGTCAACCGATATAGTTCACAGTAAGCTTATTCAAAAGTTATTGGAATGACCAATGGTAAGTTTGTGAATGTCACACTAATAAAAAAAAGGCACCGCCTATTTAAAGTAGAGATAAGCAATTCCGTTTGTGGAATTGACCTTGGCTTGGTGCTTGGTGTCACGCTAATAAAAAAGGCACCTCCCTTTTAAAGTAGAGATAAGCAATTCCGTTTGTGGAATTCACAAACCTTGGCTTAATGTTAACAACGTTATGTTGTAACAACGCGGTGGTCGGAAGTTCGAAACCCGAGTTGTGAGCGTGTTAATTTTTGCAGATAATTAGTAGGAAAGGTGTGAATTGATAAAAGAAAAATTGTAGTTGACAAAGAATTTTTTAAGAGTTTTTTTTTTAAGAAGCTTTATTTTTTTAGATATTATAAAACATTTTTTAAAAATTATTACTCGCGAGAAAATATATTTTATTGTATGCCGAAGAATAAATTAACTCGTAATTTTATTTTACAACAATTAAAAATTAAAATAACTAATTTTGAAGCTTTGTTATAGCAGAAATCTGTATAAAATATAATAAAATTTTCAAAATCATAGCTTCGAAAAGATTTATGTGAAACGATACATTAAGAATTTGGGTTTTAAAAGTTTTTTAAATAGCTTATTAGTTTTTTTTGTTAGTTGCAGCTTAAGCGGTTTTTTTTTTTTTGTAAATTATTGATTAAATATTTTCACGTATGTTTTACTTTGCGTTTTCCCACAGTTTTTGGGCTTGTAATTCGTCATTAAATCTAGATGCTCTAACACAGTTGATTTCATTTTGTAGCATTTGTTCTGCTCTTTCAGAATGTGTGCTTGTGTGATGTTTGTGTTGAGAACTTCAAAATTTCTGAAATAAAAGATAGTTTAAAAGATATTTAGCTTTTTTCGTTCTTTTTCAGTAACTATTAAATGGTCTGACAAAGGACAGGTTTGATATACTGATTTATTATTCCTATGTGCTCTCTTCTATCACCTACTGAGTTTGTCTCCACAATAATGAATCACCGTGCATAAATAATCTTAAGAGTTAAATTTGTTTGAGATGTAAAAAAGTGCATAATGGGGTAAAACATGTAATTCATTAAAAGTTTCACATACGGGGAATACCAACGTGATGCTATTATAAAATGTAAAGTTCCGCCTTTAAGCATTCATCTAAGACATAACATTAACACTGGGATATTGTGCATTTGTGTTTAAATCCTAAAGTTCAAACTGGTGTATATATTTGCCAGTATCATCTTACGCTTCGATTTCTGAGGATAAGATTTAAATTCTTTACATGTGAATATACCAAATAATGTAGCGTTTTATATGAACATAAAAGTGGAGCCTACTGTTAAGATTGGAAAGTGTACTGATGTGAAAGTGTTAATAGAAAAATCATATTTAATAAGAGAATTCGAATGTTATATAATTATCTTTAATTCAAATTGCAGAAACAGAAAATGTTATCTTCCACATACCTCTTTCTAATATCGGAAGTATGATTATTTTGGATTTGATAATGTATAGAAAGACGACCACCTTCTTCTTTAAGCAGAAATCAAGTAAATATTTTTAAGAATTACAAAGTAAGGCTTCTAAAACCCGCGCATATACACTTTGTATGCAACAAATAAGAAAGTTTCACGAACTTTATTATTTGCTGAATTTATCATGTGCAAGTAAACGACGGCTCATTTTACTTATTAGTTACATGCGAAAATCTAAAGTTATTAATCTTTAAAATTTTATTGAATTTTTTATTTTTTCTAATTTAACAAAGAAATGAGCCTCATAAATTTTAAATTGGGATTATTTAGTGGAATTTATACATATATGAAGGGTGTTTGTGTTCTGGTATTTTACTTTATTTTCCTTCAGTAATTAGCAATTGTAATTTTAGTTATAGTTAATTGCTAAACTATACTGGAAAACTATCAATAATATCACTATAAAAAAAATTCTGGTAGCAAAATCTGGGGACACAAACACCACTGATATTTATATGATTTAAACCTTTCAAATTTTTTTTAGCTTACCATACTAGAATATACAAAATAATTATTTTTCTTATGACTGTATGTGAATGACCATTAAAAGAAAAAATCCTTCTAATATATAAAGTCATCATCATCACGTGGGGTTACTGGATCACCTATGCTGATCTCAATCGCCGCTTACCTCCACCTGAGAGAGGAGAACAACCTGTACGTGAGTTACAGGATCAAGAGTCTCGGCATTTTAAGATGGTTGAGTTCCCAGTGAGCTCACTCGTGATGATTTATGCTCGACGGTCAGCACAGGAGAGCGATAGGGAAGTGACAAACTGTCAGCTGTGACTTAACATTAAGATAATAAAACCAGGACCGTACATCCCCCCCAACACAGAAGTTATAAGCATAACGTGACTGTTAAGCAATCAGAAATTAAAATAAAATAATTTGCTCTTAGAAGTTTTTAAACCAATTAAAACCCAACCTAACATGGCTGTTAAGCAGTCAAAAGTAAAAATATTTACAGTTAATACAAATTTACGGTCAACTTTAAAACTATTAACAAGAAATAACTATTTACAATAGTATATACAGAAATATTTACAAATTAAGAATTTTAAGAAATCCCCAGGAGTGAGGTAACTGGTGAGGAAGGTTGACCATAAGCGACGGTAATAAAGACACAATAGGTTGCAGATGTAAGTGAGATATCCAAATGCAGATGAATAAATTATTCAATCTACGGAAAAATAAATTTTGACTCGGAATCACGTGTTAAGTAATGCCAATAGGATCTTATCTTCTGCGCTTGGAGACCATGACAAGCCCGTACCCGCCCTTTCTGCAGAACATGGTGATTGGCCGCTTCCTGGCCCGTCCGAACCTAGGATCGTACCTTCCTATAGCGTTTAACAGAGGATTCTGGACTTTTGGGACAGACCTGTGAAACTTCATCATAAGATTTTTAATTTCAGAAGAAAAAAAAAAAAAAAAAAGGTTAGAATTTTCAGGTTATTGCGAATGACATCATATGAACGTAGAGATGGTCTTGAATAAACCTACGCAATTTCTTATTAAATCTTGAAAATTATCCATTATATATATATATATATATATATATATATATGTCTGACTAGATAAATTAACCCATTTTATCCAAATTTATTTATTTTGCTCCAATTTGTGAAAAATTATATTTTTAAGGTTAATTAAACCTAAATAAACTAAATACAACAAAATTTGGAAAAAAAAACAACATATATACTTGTTATATATATATATATATATATATATATATTCTGTATAAGAAATTTTAACCAACTTGTATGCAGGACATTGAAATAAAGAGGATGAAATTTGCACTTATATGTTTTAGCTGTTCTCTTCAATAGTGAAAAGTGCTTTCCGAGTATAAAGTTTTTCTTTATCTGTATAATACTTTCTTATTTACATGATAGTTCTCTAGAAAGAATTTTCAACCGCAAAGAGAAGATAAACCACGCCTCCTAAAGTAATGATTAAATAAAGATTCCAGATGGAGGAGGAGGTGGGACACATAACACGCTAGTAGAAGCTTATACATACTATTATATATTCCAGCTGACAAAATATTCGCCCCAAGCAAATTCTGATTTCTATATGCTATTTTTCAGCTGTCCTTTAAATAGGACAATGCGATAAAATGGGTTAATAATTAAATAAAAAAGAAAAGGAAAAATATATACACTAAGCGACAAAAAAAAAAAAAAAAAAAAAAAAAAAGCCGCACTCGGGTGTTTTCCTTTTCGCCTTCTACAACTGCCAATTTTATCGTTTAAAAAGCAAATTTTCGAACAGATTTTACTATGTTGTCCTCCACATACACTTTAGCTTTAAGTTTAGTGTTAAAAACAAAATGCAATTAATTGTCAGGAAAATTGTAATTTTAGAACTTATTTCAAAAATTGTAAGAATAAGGCAGTTAACGATGCCACAAAAAGTATTAATTTTTAAATGAAAATTAAAAAATATTTTAATACGTGAGATGGCAAAATAATTAAATCCTAACGAAATATTGGTAAAATGAATTTAACAATATATAATTTTTTTTGGCCGTTTAAACTGGGAATTTGGCTTTAGGCGGTCATGTTGCTCATACAAGCAAGATAACCGCAAGTTAAAATGCGAATGTTTAAAAAATCTATTTGTATCATGTTCAGAACTTAAAAAAGATTTTAAAAAAGTGTATAGTAAAATACTTTCTTCAAAAACAATGCGGGAACAATTAAACAAACCGGGTTAAAGAACGGAAGATCTGCGAAAAAAGCCATTATTAATGAAAAGAATTAGAAAAAACAATACTTTAGTTGACCAAAATTTAAAAACATTATCAGTTAATTATTAGGCTGAACTGGTTTTCTCTGATGAATCAAGTTTTCTTTATTTCGTGCAGTTCAAAAAAGCTAAAATGAAGACGAAAATGTGACCGACTTAATGAAAATCGCACTTTTAAAACAGTGACACAGTCTCCGTACATTATGGTACGGAGGTGCATAACTTTTCAAACACTCGGGGAAATTTTTATGCTCAAGGGATCAATTAACTCGAAATAAAACACAATCTGCATAAAAGTGGTGCCTGACCGACTATTTTGGAGGTGTCTTAGACATTTCCGTAAACAGCATTTGAAGATAATAAGGCACCTTACTACACGGCGTCTGTGGCAAGTTTATTCACTTCAAATTGTCAAAATTTCTTACACATTCCCATGAGAACCTATAATTCTGTAAGTAATCATACTTTTTTCCACTTTAAGTTAAATACCACAAAGGATATAGTAGAATTTCTTCTTTACCAGACATGGAAATGGTCAAAATCGCGATCCGCTCGAAAATGTTTCGTCTATAAAAAGGCGGGGGAGAGGGGAGAGGATTCGAAATTTGCAGCCTATAACTCTGCAAGAACTAGAAAAATTTATTTGTGATATTTGGCACATTGAAATTTCTGAGATTTATATTAAAACACTGTATAAAACTAGGCCATTGAGCATTAATGCAGTAATTCCATATAAAGGTGGAATTAACCCAATGCAGAATACATATTTTTAACAAAAAATTGCTTAGATCTAACAAATAAATAATTTTATTTCATATATTAAAATATAACTTGTTTATTTCATAAATAAATCATAATAGGATGCAAGGTGTATAGTTATTGCATTATGTTCAAAAAGAAAGTTTTATGCAGATTTTTAAAAAGTACTTCGTAAAGTGCAATAAAGCGAATTATTAAATCGAAAATATACATAGGTATCATTTCATACCTTTAGTATTATGCAAACACGACAGTTTTATTTGTTTCAAACATTAATTTTAAATTTATTACAAATAAAAAAGGTATAAGTCATTTTTTATGCAGTGCGGCTTTTTTTTTTGTCGCTTAGTGTATGTATATTTTTTCCTTTTATAAAAATATATGTATTTTTAAAAATTGCATTTTTACTGTGTAAAGGGGCATTTTTAAAATTGCCGCACCTTAGGAATCTATAAATATTTTATAATATTATATATACAGTCGGTAACAAAAGTGTCCGAACACTAGCGAAAATTCCTATGTAAAAAAAGTACACTTCATACGGTTTTGTTAAATAAATCCTTGTCGAATCCTGTTCTTACACTGACTAAGAACAGGATTCAACAAGGATTTGTTTAACAAAACCGTATGAAGTGTACATTTTTTACATAGGAATTTTTGCTAGTGTTCGGACACTTTTGTTACCGACTGTACATACTTGCCAACATCCTAATTAATATTCCGTAGTGTTGTTAGTCCCGCCCCTTTTTCTACACTACTTAATTTTTAGAGAATTTGTTTTCTTCATTCATCGTAAATATATTTGAAGAGAATTACTCTAAAAATTAAGTGGTGTAGGAAAAGGGACGGTACTGACAATTTTCCGGATTTGGTTGGCAGCTCTGGTAATATTCTTCAAATGCAATTATGATTAAATGAGAAGAAAAATACCCTAAAAAGATACTGGTGTGAAAAAGGAGGCTGAGCTAACCATACCACAGAGTATTGATTAGTATGTTGGCAAGTATATGTGTATATATATGCAAGTATATATGTATATATATGCAAATATATAATTATATATGTATATATATGCAAATATATATGTATATATATAATTGTGAATAGAATTTTGAAAAATAGAAAAATATTAGTAAACGCAAAAATTCACTAAACAGATCAGAAATTTATTACTAGAATCTAAATACTGCTTACATTTTCTCAATAATTAAATTAACTTAATTTTTATTATAAATTTTTGTTATGAAATATGTTATTCTTTTAAGTGTAAAAATATTTTCCTTTTTATTATCTTTTCTAACTTTTGTATGTTTTTTTTTTTTTTTTTCCTATATATATTTTTAGTTACCTATTTCAAAATATATAAACTGAATTAGAGTAAAAACTAAATAAATCTGAAAAATATATGTGGACACAAATACATTGAATTATTATTATTATTATTATTTTAATTAATGTGAGTTTTTAAAATTATAATGTTAATAGTTGTTAAATCAATATTTTTTTTTTATGCTTATATTTTTAACATATATTTAATGTATATCAAGGATGGAACCCAGAGCAGAACTCATACAGCTATCAATACTCATGCAGCTATCAATGTAAGAAAATTTTTTACTGCTTAAATCAAAGAAATAATAGCTAGAGGAATTTCTTAAACAAATACTGGTATGAATGCTGCACTCGTGTTCCATCCCTGGTACATGCAGAGTTCAAAGTCTTCGAGCTTTATTCGGGAATGCGAAATTTTCGCATTTTATTTTGCTACTATTTGTATGCAATAAACTGCATCCCAATTAATCGTGTTCATAGCACATTACTATAAAAATATGATACAAAAATTGTATAATAATAGAACAGAGCTGCCAACCTAATCCGGCAAATTGTTAGTACCGCCCCTTTTTCCACACCACTCATATTTTAGAGTATTTTTCTACTTAATTCATCATAGATATATTTGAAGAGAATTGCTCTAAAAATTAAGTGGTGTAGAAAAAAGGGCTTTTTTCAATGGGCGTTAACAATTTGCCGGATTAGGTTGGCAGCTCTGATAGAAGTAAAAAATTTCGCCACATTTCTATAGTAATGTGCTTCGAATAGTGATGGGTAACTCATACATGAAGCATGACATTGTCCCACCTCATCACAGCGGTTTGTCATGACACCTCATAATTATTTTTTGTATTACTTCAAAAGTCATGTCCCATTCAACCACTCATTCAATGTCTCAAATGTTTTGACTCATTCATTCACTGCCTCATTCAATACCTCAATCAAACTGAAGCACCTCAAAAATTTTGTCCCGTTCAAAGATACACATTCAACGCTTCAAACGTTTTGTCATATTCATTCATTCTTCATTCACTCATACAGAACCTCAATCTATCTGAACTGGATTTGAAGTACTTCAAAAATTTTGTCCCATTCATTCAACGGGGTGAGATTCAGATACTCAGAATAAAAACACAAAGAAGAGAAAGCCTGAATGGAATGACATGACTGAATGAAGTGTTATGTTTGTAATGCATTGCATTGTGACACTGGGAGGTTAATGTGTGAGGGATATGTTGTAAGTTCGGATACTGCAAGAAGCGGAATTTGTAGTTGTGTTTGTAATTCAAGGTCGTCACCTGTCTGTGGGTGGTCGTGGTGTGACCTGTAATAGAAAAGAATGCCTTAGGGACAGGGGGAAATAAAATAAAGGCAGAGAAAACTATTAACGACACCTTGGGTTGGCATTATACCAAAGAACTTCTAATAGATATTGAAAGATCTTTAATTATACTGCACGCGGGGGCGGGAGGAAGTGACGTGTTTACCCTCAAAATGTTTCTCTTCTATGTAAATAATAATAATGAAAATTTGCTTTTTTCTGAACATAATCTTTTGAATGCAAGACACTGGATGACATTATTTTCTTTCATAGCAATTATGTTTAGCCATAAGTTTAATTTGTGAAGAAGAAAGGCATAAAAATTAATATTTAACATTTAAAACGTTATATGCGAAAATTATTTACCTCTCAATATATATTTGCTTCCTTATTTTACTTTTTTTTTTTTTTTTTTAACAGTGTGAATATTTAAAATAGTGGATTTTTTTAACAGTAAATGTAATACGAAAGAAATTGTATTACGTTAACGTGTGTATTGTATTTCGTGTGCGTGTATAACGCACTGAAATTTTGTTTATATTTACAATAATCACGTTTAATATAATTTTCATCATACACTAGTTTTAACATGATTGTATACTTGTAATATTCAGGGGCGGACTTGCCGGGGTGGGCCAACTGCCAAATTATGTAGGCTGTGGGCCAGATGAACATGAAAAAAATTGCGTTATTGGTGTTAAATTTTAATTCTTCAGGAAAAAATAGTGACAAGGTACATATGATGACAATGAACATTCATCTAAACAAATGATAGAATAGTACAAAATATTATACGGTACACAATATGGCCCATAAAAATCTCAAAATATTGCTTAACTTTTAGCCCATAATTTTTTTTGTTTCAATGGAAGCTGCATTTCCGAATTGCTGAAGCATAGATCACGAATTTGCACCTAGTTGAACATAGCAGTTTTAATTTCCGTTGCTTTGCATTTGAAATCTGTGAGCTCTCAATTTTTCCCGACTAGTGATTTGCCATAAATACCTGAAAATTTCTGCATTGAAGAATGCATTAAAGATACTTTTATGAGAACGTTTCATTCTCTCAATTCTTCGAAAGAAAAAAAAAAAAAAAAATCAAGTAATTAAAAATAATCTTTACATTACAACAGTGGTACATGTACCCTAAATGCTATGTGTAAAGGACAGGCCTATTCTAGTTAACAGCAGGACTTAAACAGCGAAATGTTTATTAATACACCCTCTTTTTCTAATGGGTAGGGTTGGGTTGGGTTGTGGGGATTAAAGGTTAATTGACCGCACTAGGGACCCAGGCCCGAGGGGGAGTGCCCTCGGGGTTTTTCTAAGGGATCCTAGCCCGTATTTACGCAAGTTTCGGAGAAAACCACGGAGAAGTCCGAACGCTAGGCCGAAGAGCACGACCAGGCTTTGAGCCCAGCACCTCACGTCTATCAGCTTTGAGAGCAGAACCGCTCGGCCGCCGGTGGGCCCCTTTTACTTAAGGAAAAATATCTTTAAGTTTGAAAATATTGTAATACTTTTTTTTTTCTTTTTCTTCTTTTCTTTCTTTTTCTTTTTTTCCTCTTACCGATGTATGGCAGAGAAAGTGTTGTTTTTTGATCGAATTTTTGAAACGGTATTTTTAATATATTTGAACGTTTTGAGGTCTTCTAAATTCGAAAATCAGGTTTATAATGGTTGTTTTGTGGGTGTCAGGTTTATAATGGTTGTTTTGTGGGTTGTTGTGTGAGTGTCTGTAAGCATATTTGAAGAACAAAGCTAAAAGAAAATGTACAACATGTATGAGCTGTGCTCTAGAGTTGCTGCACGAACTTAACTCTTATGGGCCAATGTATATCCCCTTATATATAGCTTACAAGTATGTATAAATATCCTTTCATGTACGCAAGTGCCTTGTGAAAAAAAAAATTTAAGTTATGAAAATAATTAAAAGTTGGTTGTGTTCTTAATTTGGACAAGAACACTTAAAAGATTTTATTTATTTATTTATTTTTGTACGTTGAAAGGTCTTTAATTTTTAGTTATGATAAAATAATACACAAACCTAGCTTCATCTTCTAAATATTTAAGTCGGTGTTTTTTTTTTTTTTTTTTTTTTTTTTTTAAACTAAAAATAGTTCACATATCATTAAATTTTTTAAATTCATTGTCAGTTTTTCATGGTGCACGCGATTCAGATGATAGATATTAGTTATACCTGCCAATTTAATATAGAACATAAATAATTTTCATACCATTATTTACAAATAATAATCTTCATCTTATTTAATTCCATATAAATATCACAAAAGAGTACTACTAAAAAGTAATGATATAAAGAATGGATAATCCGTAATAAATTGACATGTATAATCTTTGTTGTACCTGAACCTCCTGCTTTATTCATACATAATTTATAATTAACTTACAGACATTATTTATTCAAGTGAAATTTCCTGTGGACCAGTGTTGCCAGATTTGGGGACTTTTTAATTCAACTCTCCCCAATAATTTTGAGAAGTGATATTTGCTATACATAATAGACGTTTATCTTTCGAAGTGCTTAGGCAACCGTTACAATTAAAATTTAGCGGCGGGGGTTGAATAAAAAAAGTCCCCAAATCTGGCAACACTGCTGTGGACCCATATAAAATGCTTCAAATTTGTGATTTATAAAAGTGGTCTAAAATTTTAAAATTGTATTTATCTTTTAAATGTTCTTTAAATGTCCTTTTCTTCTTCTTCTTCTTCTTTTTTTTTTTTTTTTTTTTTTTAAGGCTTATGTTCAAAATTATAAAAGCTTTTATCATTTCAAATTGTTCATAAATTTCATCTATATGTGTTATTTTTATATTTATGACATTAAAAGGATTCCAATTCGAAGCACTGAAAATTACGTTTCTTAAGTTAATTCAGTAAACAAATAGTAATAATGCTGACAACTGGAAATTTCAATGTGTCGTCATAAGGTATTGCTTCTGCACTTCAATTTAGAGTTTTTAGACCACTTTTGTATACAATGTAATTATATCACTATAGAGAAATTATTTTCTAGTTCAAAATTTTACTTTCTCTCACCCATATATATGACAAAGAAAGTACTGTTTTTAGGTAAAATTTTCGGAAGTGAGTTTTGTTATATTTAGATGTTTTGAGATCCCCTGAATACAAAAATCATGTTTTAAGCGGTTGGAGTGTGTGTGTGTCTGTTATCAGCATATCTCAAGAGCAAATAGTAGCAGGAATTCGAAACTCGCTATCTTAAATCTGTATCATATAGGGGCATTAAACTTGTCATTGAGATTAAGTAAATAGTTCATATACAGAGACATCCAAAAGAAATTCTAATACATTACGACTATGGACGAAATTTTTTATGAGTATACAGTTTAACATCTCTGCATTTACATTTGTTATATGCATGAAAGCATGTTTTGTGTGGAATCAGCTATAAAATTTTTCATCATTTGTTCACAGGGCTACCCAAAAGATTTAGAATATAGTGGGACTACGTTAGGAAATTGTTACAAATGCATTTCAGGTTGTGCTGTGTGTGGTTAATGTGGATACCGGAAAAAAGGGCACTTTTGCGATTTGCGAATCGTAAGATGCAATAAACACGAAAATCCAAATCGGAGTCTACAGATGACTCTCATATTGAATTAAAAATATTTAGGGATAACTTTTGAGTGAAAATTCAGCAATTGCTTAATATAACTAGGGGTGGGGGGGGGGGAGCTGGATGGGAAATGAAAAAGAAAATAATGGTTTTTATGTAACCATGTAATTAATATTAATGAAACTGTGATAGAAATATAGATTATTAATTTTTTCAGCGAAGGCTAAGTATAACAGAGTAGTTTTTTTTTTTTTTTTTTTTTTTGGAGGGGGGGGGGGGCAGATACAAGAAAAATCTTATCTTTTTTTTTTTTTTTTTTTTATTGTTACCTGTTACTGATTGCAAAGAAAATTTTTATGAATGTCTTCTCAAGAAAATTTTTACTAAGTGTTATAGATATCTAATACGAGGTATATATATATCCTTACGAGGTATATATATATAACACTTAGGGAACATTTCTCAAACGGTGATGACATTTATAAAAACTCTCATTACAGCTCGTCAAAGAGTGATTAAAAAATAGTCAATTTCTTTTACTCTGCTCCCTCCACCAGCCTACTTTGTTATACCTAACTCTTACTAAAAAACTTCATAAACTATAAGTTAAATCTATCGTTACAATAAAACTGGTTCCATAAAAACCATTATGTTCTTTTTTGTGTTTGCCTACCTGGTACTCCCCCCCCCCCCACACTCACACCCTAACAGTTACATGCAATACTCAATAAAATTTTTCCTAATGAGTCAGTGGGACTAGTTTTACTACAATCCTGAACGGGGTGATATAAAAACATTCATTTTCTTTTTCTCTGCCCCCTAACTTCCCCCTCACCCCCCGTCCTTATACATATTACTCACAGAAAAATCTTGATAAATAATGAATGATATTTATTCAAATTTTCATTAAAATCAACCACAGAATCATAAAAAAAATCTATATTATTTTCTGCTCGCACAGCTCCTTTCCCCCTTCCTGTGAAATAATGTTTAAACTTAAATGACACCTATAGATAGTTATAAATTTTCATTACATTCCGGAACAGGGTGATTAAAACATAGTGAATTTCTGTTCCTCTGCCTTTCTCCCCTCAACAGTATTCTTTTGCAAGCAACCATCATTGGAAACCTTTATAAACTATTTTTATTAATTTATTGGTTCAATAAAATTGGTTGCATATAAACAGTAGTTTTATTTTGCTTTACCCTACGAACCACCCCTCTCCCCCCAATAGCAACTAACCGTTTTTTTTTCCTTAAACAATACATGAACCATTTATTTTATTTATTTATTTATTTATTTTTTTAACTGAGTACTAAAAAAAATTCATTTTCTTTTTCTCTGCCCCCTAATATCTCCCCCTTATACGTAACACTCACTGAAAAGCTTCATAAGTAATGAATGGTATTTATTCAAAGTTTCATGAAAATCGTTCACAGACTCACATAAAAACATTATTTTCTGCTCACTTATCTCCTTCCCTCCCCCCCCCCCCCTCCAGTGAAAAATTTCTTAAACATTCAGTAACACTTAATAAAAATTATAGATTTTCATTACAATCCGGAAAAGGGTGATCTAAATATAGTCAATTTCTTTTCCTCTGCCCCCCCCCCCCCCCAAAAAAAAAAAAAAAAAAAAAAAAACGCATTCTTTTAAATCATCAGTGATACATAAATTTTCTTTAAAATCAGACATGGACTTAGAAAAAAAGTACTATTATTTTCTGCTCACGTAGCCCCCCCCCCTCCCCCCCTTTTACTTATTAGATATATATAACACTTAGTAAAGATTTTCTTGAGAAGACATTCATAAAAATTTTCATTGCAATCAGTAACAGGTAACAATAAAAAAAAAAAAAAATATTTTTCTTGTATCCGCCCCCCCCCCCTCCCTCAGGGAAAAAAAAAGCTACTCTGTTATACTTAGCCCTCGCTGAAAAAATTATCAATCTATATTTCTATCACAGTTTCATTAATATTAATTACATGGTTACATAAAAACCATTATTTTCTTTTTCATTTCCCATCCAGCTCCACCCCCCACCCCTAGTCATATTAAGCAATTACTGAATTTTCACTCAAAAGTTATCCCTAAATATTTTTAATTCAATATGAGAGTCATCTGTAGACTCCGATTTGGATTTTCGTGTTTATTGCATCTTACGATTCGCAAATTGCAAAAGTGCCCTTTTTTCCGGTATCCGATTAATGTAGGACTATACTTGCGTGCACAGTGTGGTGTGTACATAATTTATAGATGACATACAGATCTACCAATAATTAATCAAAAGCGTTATTTTCTATTGAGTGTAATTGGTGGAATTGCTTTACCTGAAATATAGCCTCCTATTAAATTGTGGAAATCGCTGTATAACAGCGTCACCTGTTGAGCGTTTGGCACCAAAAGTCGATAGGCACTAATTTAGGCCAAGGTGCATCTACAGGGCCTGATTATCGCACAGGCCGACAAGGCCCCGGCCTAGGGCACCTCTATCTAGAGGCACCAAAATAATTTTTTAATTTAAAAAATGCTATTTTTGGAAAAGATTTCCTTAAAAAAAAATGAACCAAAAGTTAGCTAACGATAATAATCTTTAGTTGAAAGTAGGGATTTTTTAATATATTTTAACCAATTATCCGATTAAATTAAAAAATACAACGTTAGCTAGATTATGAAATATACCAGTTTTCCTGGAGATCGGTCGAATGATATAACATTTCGCAGCGGACCAAAAAATACAGATCAATTTTCACTTGCAGACTTACAGTTATATAATACAAATTAAAGAACTTTGTATCATCCTAATGGAAAATATCTTTATACTTTCAGTAGTATTTGGTCATGTGTTCATATTTACATACCCGCTGACTTCGTATGGTATGAATGAGGTAGATTAGGATTAAAAAAAAAAAAAAAAACAGTATTATAAAGAATACCTTGTGAAAAATTACATTTCTATGCAAGTGGATTCCAACAGTCATAGAAGAAAGATTACCCCTGCACCAGTAATAATAATAATAATTTGAGGTCTCGTTGCAAAAGAAGTTAAAACTAATTTCTTATGAAGGTGATGCTTTAACTTTTTTACCAGCAATCAAACTTTGTGCACAAATTAGATTAAAAAAAAAAAGAAACTTTAATTTGTTCAAGAGGGGGGGCACCAAAAATCGTCTTGGGCCTTGGGCCCCAACAGGTGGTAATCAGGCTCTGTGCATCTACATATAAATTTATAAACAATTCTGAACAGTAGTCCAGGAGATACATTTGCCACAAAATTTTTGTCTCTCGCACGCACACACAGACAGACAGACGGACTGACATTCGCAAAAAATTGTAAAATTGTGTTCTAGACTTCTCAAAACGTGAAAATCTGTCGAAAACCAGAAGTCGGAAATTTTTACGAATCCAATATTTTCTTCTATTGAATAAAGAAGAAAATAAAAAGGGTCAAATCTTGTTCTGGAACCCTCATAACATGTAAATCCATCAAAAAGCATAAGTAGGAAATTTTTACGAATCCAATACTTTCTCGTGAGTTTTTATAAGCAAGTGAAGAGTGAAGTGCCTGAGAAATTACTTAAAACAATCATTTTAACACCTTCTTGTTAAAACTAAATATTTCTTTAACAATCTTAATATTTTCGAAAAGTCAGCTTTATTTGTTAAAAGTCTTTAAATTTTTGTGACTATTACTTCTTTTAAGGAAATAAAATAAAATTTCTCAGTGATTCCTTAACTTTTTTTCCAATTATTTTAACAGTAATCTTCATGACAAGTCAATTCATTCAATTCAATTCACTTGTGCTTGTGACATGAAAAACTACCTAACTGATAACAAGACATAACAGATGACACAGTACTTATTTCATACATACGTCTTCCTTCACTCTTTTGGAATTGTAGGTACCATATGTAAGCCCCTCATCTCTTAATACTAAACTTCACGACAAAACAATTCCTTCAAATCACTCGTGTCATGAAAAACTACCTATCTCACAACTGACTACAACATATGACAAAATACTACTTCATTTCATTCATGCATCTTCGTTCACACTTTTGTAGTTGTAGTTACCGAAAGTAGACCTCAACTTTTAACACTAATCTT
This sequence comes from Salticus scenicus, assembly GCA_963930645.1. Classification (NCBI taxonomy): domain Eukaryota; kingdom Metazoa; phylum Arthropoda; class Arachnida; order Araneae; family Salticidae; genus Salticus; species Salticus scenicus. The sequence continues at coordinate 11,204,131 of OZ005658.1, read as the reverse complement.
CATGACAAAATCTCTCTTTCAATTCACGTGGGACATGACAAACAACCTACATCACAACTCACTACAACATATGACATAGTACTTCATTTCATTCATGCATCTTCATTCACTTTTTTGAACCTCTCACCTCTTCACACTAATTAATTTTCATGACAAAACAACTCTTTCAATTCACATGGAACATGACAAACAACCTACCTCACACCTCAGAACTTACTACAACAGATGACAAAATACTTCACCTCATTCATTCACCTTGCTCTCTCTCTTGCAACACCTCATGTCATTTGAAGCATGACATTGTCCCACTTCAAAATATTTTGAAGTGCCTCAATGTCATGACAAAATTTTTCGTGTCTTACCCATCACTAGCTTCGAATATGATAATTATGATAAAAAAAAAAATTGCATAAATATAGTGGTAAAAATTTTTACCATATTTTTATTGTAATGCAGGGTTACTAATATATTAATTTATTATGGAGCATTTTTAGCTCTGCCTTTATTTCACACCACTTTATCTATAGGAAACGTTTCACCATTATATAACTATGATAAAATAAGAAAAAATTATACTCTTAAAATAAAAGAGGCGCGAAATAAAGCGGGGCTAAAAATGCTCCGGAATAAATTGAAATGTTGGCAACCCGTGTCGGGATTGAACTGGGGGCAGGTTCTTGTCTAAAAGTAAATAAATAAATGAAGTGAATTTTTTTTTCATATATCTGGAGGTGTCGTGAAAAAGTGGTAGAGATTTCAGTCTTTAAATATTAATTAAAATTTTCATTTTAGTGACGTCACAAACGAGGCCTTTGCATAGCTGGCAAGTTTTTTAATTCATTCCGAAATGCTGTTAGTCCCGCTTTATTTTCACACTGCAATCTTTATAAAAAATTTTCCTTCAATTTATAACTACGATTAAATATGTCAGTGCACAGTCAATTAAAATTTCTACAAGTTTCAATGAAAGTTAATTCTTATACACAAGTAATACATACCTTTTTGTGAATCCTTATTGATTTAGGTCTACCACAACCTTTCTGCTGTTTATAATTCGGGAATTTTGCAAAAAATATTCAATTGTTTTCTTTAATCTACATTAATCTTCCTTGTAATATTATATTACATGCATTTACTCCGCACATAATATCTGTTATAAATCTTGAATATTCCATATTGCACGGATGTTTTTTTCATGGTATGCTTAAATTGACAAGAATTCTATGAACAGCTGCGTAAACACACATTTTCATTGTACATATCACTTGTCGAACAACAGAAAGGAATTTTTGTTTGAAAAGAGAGAGAGAGAGAGAGAGAAGTCTCCTGTTTGTTGATATTTTTTTTTTATCCAACATTATAAAACAGAAAAATGTTTCTTTTAGTTCACAATTACTATAAATAATTTCCATCAGTTTGTAACTAAGAATTTTTTACCGTTGGTAATTTTTAAGTCTTTATATTTTAACCATCACGTCATTTTTGCATAGAGATTTTTTTTTTTTTTTTTTTTTTTAAATGACAAAGAAAATTATTATTATTATTATTATTATTACTATTATTTATATATATATATATAAACTCTATTTTTTTTTATTATTATTTTCATATTCTATTCAGTACTAGCACTTTCGTTGTACTGCATTCTACTCTCGAATGTATTATTTTATACAATATACTAATTTTATACAATATACTAATCATAGATTATATGACAGTCTAATAAATCATACTTAATTCCATACATAATTAGTTAAGACTTCTTTTTTGATAAGGAAAAATATTTAGCTTGAAATTCTCTATATTATATTAAGTTACACGAAAAACAGAGATGGATACAGGCAAAGAAGAAATAAAAGCAGAGACCCACATTCAAAATGGAAATGTCGGGTTCAATTATGTTGTAAGATCTCAAAAATTCGAGCATTTATTTTCTGTACTGTCTAAAAAAATTACCTTAATTCGAAACATTCATTTTTTTTTCCTTTATCACGTAAATAATAATAATAATAAAATTCTGAACATTTATAAAAATTACATTTTTGTAATAGATATTCAGTGATAAATCAAAGTAATTTGTTTTCTCAAAATGTATATTATTGCAACACCTTACGCATTCGCAATTTTCAGACATGCCATCGTTTTAATTTTCTCTGGAGCATTGCTAGTACTCGCCCTTTTTTCACATAACTTTTCATAAAGGATTTTTTTTTTTTTTTTTTTGATTATTTAATCGTAATTACATATTGGAAAGCATTTCGCTATAAATAAATTAGTGTCAAAAAAGGGCGCGTATTAACTGTGCTGCTCCAACAAATATTAAAATGATGGCTTGTCTGATTTTTATTCCATTCATATTTTATAGAAATATGCTTTCTTTCTTAAAACTGTTTGACCATTAAGATATCAGAATACTTTTAAAAGCTGATTTTTCGTCAAAATAACCATTTTTCAATTTTAATATGATATTGAATTTCGAGTAGAGTTTTTTTCTTTTTCTATTATTATTATTATTATTTTATATTTATTTTTTAACATATGAATATTACGAATTATTACCATAAAAATATTTATTAAAGAGGAACAAATAGACGCGTATACTATGTCTAGGACTAAATATGTTTGCAGAAAGAAACTTACTTTTTACTTTTTCTTTGTAAAATTAACACATTTTTTATGTACATTTTAGGTATTTTGAGGGATAAACACCTTCCATGTTTGATTACAATAATTTCTGAATTAACAAGTTTTTTTTTTTTTTTTTTTTTTTTTTTTTTTTTAATCAAAACACATATAAATATCTAGGGGGAAAAATGATTTCAATTATAATATCTTCAATGAAAAGTTATTTTGTATTATCATTTTATTATACAGGTCCACTGCATGTTATATTAACAAACTCAGGGTGTGAGAGAGTAATAGAAAGCTTATATGCAGCATAAATCAGTCTATCAACCCTGTCCTATCTCAAATCATTTTCAAGTTATTGCAAGTAGATTGATAAAGTTGAAATTTTTAAAATATCAACTCCTTTTTGAAGTTTCTAATTATACTAAAAATCAAGTTCAAAAATTAAGTACAATTTTGAAAAAGCAGAGAAAATTGTACAAACGAGCATTAATTATGTTAGAATATCTTGATTTAGTGACGAGTTACAAGCATTAAAACAGTTTAAAAATGCAAAATAAAATATACGCGCAGATACTTAATCAGTAATTTCGAAAAGACGTTCAAGCTACTAATAATAAAATGTACTAAGAATTGGTCTATTCCTTTCAAATAGGCTTACAACGAACCATATCAGTTGACTAGTGTAGGAGAAATTTAACTATCCGTTTTTAATTCACAATTCATGTTGCCGTTTTCGAAAAGTGAGACTCCGCCTATCATGTTTTGAAACTACTCTTACCAGCTGATCCTAATAATTCACTTTAGATTATACTTATATGCATTAATTTACGGTTTATTTATAACTTGAACAATAATTGTATGAGTGTCTCTGCCATAACATTATAATATGCATTCATTTGTATTTTGATTAAAAGAATGTTAATATCGAAATTTTTATAATTAAAGGAGGGAGGGGTTTTTCCGTCAAAATGGTCAAAACGCCCTTGTATGATTTGTGAATTTTACAAAGCAATGCAAACAAAATTATTGTTAAAACGAACTCACAGATATGTACTCCCTGCTTAGGATTAAAGTATGTATGTTTAACAAAGCTTTTTTTTTTTTTTTTTTTCATTTTTTTAGAATTAATTGATTTGGTACTGTGTTTTACACATTTTGAAGGAAAAACTATTTCCATGTTTAATTACATTAATTTCTCTAATGATATTTTTTTAATAAATGTAAAAAGATTGCATACCTTGATACTAAGATTCAATTAAACACACAATAATTATGTCTGTGTAATAAGTATATTGCAAATGAATGCATACAAATATCATCTAAATTGAATTGCTAAAGGCTAAAGGGTGTTGTTAGCATTGTTTCGTAATGTGATAGGCGGAGTCTCAATTTTTTTAAAGCATGGAAACGAATATAGTGTATAATATACAAACAGCTATATTTTTCCTGCTTCCCTAATATCGCTTCCCTAATGATTTTAAGAAATCTTGATCTGAAGCTAATCCGGTCAAGATAAGAGCAATAAGCAACAATAATATTCCTAAAAACACATTTTTTTTCACAGTACATTCTCAGGATGTCATTTTATTCTGAGGATATCCTATGGATGTACTGGGGTAAGATGTGTTGTTAGGGCGATTTCTGTTTCTTTTACAAAATGTCGCCAAAACTCAAATACACAGTTATAAGAAACTCTGTGAACACTTTATATTCACTTTTTCTTTTTCTTTTTTTGTAAGGTGTGCCTCGAATACAAAAATTATTACAAAAAAATTGTATAAATATAGTGGTAAAAAATTTCACCATAATATTTATAGTAATGCAGGGGTTACTAACATTTTAACATTTTCGCGACCGCTGACGTAGACTCACGACATTTGAAAATCTGTAACTCCGTCAGTGGGCGTTTATTTCTCAATTTGTGTGTTATATATTTTTTAAGAATATACCCTATATACGTATTTGTACAATGAAATATACGACTTTGATTAGAAAGAATATAATAATAAAGTTTATCCATTTGTAATATAAATGTGAATACAGAAAATTTTGTTTTGAATTATTATAACTGAGGAGAATAACGCCCACAGGCGGATCTTACCGTGAAAAGGACAAAAACATGCGGTCGCGAAAGTGTTAATTTATTCTGGAGCACTTTTAGCTCTGCCTTTATTTTACACCACTTTATATATAGAAAAATTTTCTCCAGTATATTTTTACAGTGTAAATGTGGTGGAGATTTGAGTCTCTATATATTCCAGAGTTGCCAACCTAATCCGGCAAATTGTTAGTACCGCCCCCTTTTCTACACCACTTAATTTTAAGAGTATTTAGCTACTTAATTTATCATAGATACATATGAGGAGAATTGCTCTAAAAATTAAGTGGTGTAGAAAAAGGGGCGTTTTTCAATAGGCGTTAACAATTTGCCGGATTAGGTTGGCAGCTCTGATATTCATTAATTTTTTTAATTTTAGTGACGTCACAAAGGAGGATTTTGAACAGCTGCCAAGTTTTTTAATTTATTCTGTAATGCTGTTAGTCTTGCCTTTTTCACACTATAATGTTTGTAGAAATTTATTTTCTTCAATTTATAACAACTATTAAATATGCAGAAAATTACTCTAAAAATTTTACGGTTTGAAAAAGAGGCGGGACTAATGACAATCAGAAATAAATAAAAATTACGCAGCTATGCGTTCTGTTCTCTGATCAAGTAGGCGTGCTAGTGCACAGTCAATTTAAATTTCTACAAATTTCAATGAACGTTAATTCTTCTACACAAGTAATGCACATTTTTATGTGAATCCTTATTGATTTAGGTTTACCAGCACCTTTCTGCTTTTTATAATTCGGGGCTTTTGCAAAAAATATTTCGTTGTTTTCTTTAATCTATTACATTAATCTTCCTTGTAATATTATATTACATGCATTTACTCTACACATCCTATCTGTTATAAATCTTGAATATTCCGTATTGGACGGATGTTTGTATCATGGCTGCTTAAATTGACAAGAATTCTATGAATAGTTGCGTAAACACACATTTTCATTGTACGTACATATCACTTGTCGAACAACGGAACGGAATTTTTGTTTGAAATAGAGAGAGAGAGAGAGAGAGAGAGAGAGAGAGAAAATCTCCTTGTTGTTGATATACTTTTATCCAACTTAATAAAACTGAAAAATGTTTCTTTTAATTCACATTTGCTAAAAGAAAATTCCATTAGTTTGTAACTGAGAATTTCTTACCGTTGGTAATTTTTAAGTCTTTATATTATTTTAACCATCCCTTCATTTTTACATAGAGTTTTTTTTTTTTTTTTTTTTTTTTAATGACAAAACAAATTCTTCTTATTATTATTTACTAGCCGCCTTCGGCCACCAGCTGGTTCGCGATCCTTGAAAAAACCAAATTTATGAAACTCCCGCTCGGTGGCGCCTGCCGTTCCCGATCCCGTTCCCTAACAACACACTTGTCCATAATGCATCCTGAAGATATCCATAGGATGTCCTTTTCATTCATAAGACATCCTTAGGATGTCATTTGGAGAAAATGTGCTGTTAGGGTTTCCGATCTTAGAACAGCTTATTGACGTATAGTGAAAATAGCTTTATTGAAAAATTTAATTACAGTAAATTCTTGCTCGGTAGCCTGCGGCGCCCTCTTCCACTTTCAATATCTGAAACAGCCTGTTCGCTCACCATGTTATAATCTTTCAAATTTCTGATTTTAGCGAAGTCCCGCTCGGTGGCTCCTTATCCCCATTTTAGAACCTACAACACCTTCCTCGCACATTAGAATTAAAAATATTACAGCACCATCCTGCGGTTATTTTAATTAGTAGCTGAGATACAAAAGAAAACCTATTCAGGACACCTCAAACCGTGTAAATCAGGTTAAATCTCGAATTCCACTTTCGATAATTTTAATGTACTTTAAAATATCTTCCGAATGATGCATTAAAAATAATATAATCATAATTAGAATTTGAAATATTTAAATTTTGAAATATTACAGCGCCATCTGGCGGTTGAAATTTCTGTAATCTACTGTTCAATCCCAAATCAATAAAGCTTTCAAATGATGTATTACTTATGAAATTATTTTAATTAGTAGCTGAGATACAAAAGAAAACCGATTCAGGACACCCCAAAACGTGTAAATTGGGTGAAATCTCGAATCCCACTTTTGATAATATAAAAGTATTTCAAAATGTCTTTTGAATGAAGTATTAAAAATAATTTAATCATAATTAGAATTTGAAATACACGTATTAGAATATTAGAATAAAATTTTATTTGCAATTAAATGTAAATTAAAATGTATTTTTTTTTTTTTTTTAATTCTCCGAAATTTCTCTCAGTAATCCGACTTATCCCTGGTTTTCTCCGAAACTTGCATAATGCCGGGCTATATAACGTTAAAAATTTTTAGTGCAATATGTGAGCAGAAATTCGAATTCGAAACTCTGCAAAATATTAAAGAATAAAGGTGTTCTGGGTATTCCGTATTTTTCTCTGAAACTCCCGTTCCTTTTCTATATCTTTGCCCCTTTGCTCTCCCCCCCCCCTTTCCGCCGATAATAATAATTTTACACTCGAAAATATTTGCATTCGATTTACCTTGCCTTAAAATCTAAATATACCAACCAATTTCAAACGCAGTAACTCTTTTTTTTTGTTTGTCCCTTTTCCCCCTTCCTCAAGCCCTCCCTAATAATCGTACTCTTTCAAAAATATTCACAAAGAAATTGAAATACGTGTATTAGAATAAAATTTAATTTCCAAGGTAAGTGTATTTGTGTTGCTATAGAAACTCGCATTGAAGCATTTTGAAATTTGCAATTTATATTCCTAGTAGAAAAAGCACGTGATGTTTCTTCCCGCATACTCTCTGTGACTGGACTGGGTCGCCATGGTAACAACGGAAACGAACGACAGCAGGATTTCATTCTGAAAATCAGTACGGAAGGAAGGGCGCAGTTTTCAATTTAATGCTTTAAAGGCTATAATTAAAAAAATTATAACTCATTCAGTTTTTGAAATTTTCTCTCAATCTTTTGGGAATTAAAAATGATTTATCTCTAAAAGCTTTTGAGTTATAAAATGTTTTGTGAGAAAATCGATGTTTCGTAAAATCTAAAAATATGGATCGCTAATCCGTATTTTGTAAAAATGTTTATACGGTTCGAAAGAGGATTAAATGACCTTTCCTTATACACCAGTTGTTAAGAAATGGAACAGTTACTCGGTCGTACAGGGCGTTTAAAAAAAAACGATCTCGAAAAAGAGAAATTTTCGACCCTTTTTAAAACTTTTTTTAAAAATATAAAAAATCCGTATTTAAAAAAAAAAAAAAAAAATTGTACCGTAAGAATCGGTAATAAATGCTCTTTCTCGTGGTATAGGTGTATTTTCGATATTTTCAACAGATCGGCAGCGATCGCTTTACAAAAACCCACGAAATTTTTCTCTCTCTGCTTTCTCTTTTGAGGAACACGCTGAAGGGCGGAAATTACGTTCCGCTCACTTTTTAATTAGACATTGGTCGACGTTTTTAATTAATATCTCCGGAACTAATTAAAATTTTTAAATTATTTTTTCACTATCAACTCGGGAAGGCTTCTGAGCACCCGTATGTCAAATATTATACTTCTGCGTTCAGTAGATGCTGAACGTATAGATGCACAGACAGACAGACAGACAAACAACTTCTTTTATTATTATAGATAGATTAAAAAAAGAAAAAAGTATTTTTCTATTGTTTTTATTATTTGCATATTCTGTTCAATACTAGCACTTTCGTTGTACTGTATTCTACTCTCGCTCTCGCTCCTTCTACAGTAAGTCCTATTTGTATATGTTACACCGTAAATTAAAGATTAGTCCTTTTTTTTTCTAGCTTTTACTATAACTGAAAATGTGTCAATGAAACAAATGTGTATTAGCGGCCAACTTGAACGTCTGTTTTTATTTTTTTACTTATTTTTCTTTTTTAGAATGTATATGAGTATTCTGAGTAAATTTAAGAAGTTTAGAAACGGTAAATTAAAAATAAACTCTCCAGAGCTACATATTTTCACCTGATAAATAAAATATTATCTGTCAGGTAAAATAATATTTAAATTAATAAAACCTTTAAAAGGAGTTCTAGTCTCAAAATTTTATTTATAAAAAATAATAATTATTATTCTTAACAGGAGACTTGTCGTTGGAATATTAAAACCCGAATAAACTACTACGTCAGAAACGCCAAAGAAAAATATTTGAGATGCATACTGCTGGTTCGGTAGCCTTAAGCGTACCGTCTTCAGTGCACCTCAAATATTTTTCTTCTTTTTGCATTGAAGACGGCACGCTTAAGGCAACCGAAACAGCTGTATGCATCTCAAATATTTTTCTTTGGCGTTTCTGACGTAGTTTATTCGGGTTTTAATTATTATTATTTTTTCGTCAGAAAAAAGTATATTTTAATAATCTTATAGAGACTTTACAGAAATTTTTTTAACACATATGTATGTTTTTTATATATTAAAATTTTCATATTATAAAGGTTTAGGAGCAATTTTTACTTAAACATGTGAAAATATAAACATTGAACTGTATGTAACACATAATACTTTACTGAAACCAGTCTTTTTTAGACAGAAATACATAATACTTAAATGACGCATTTTTATACGGATGTATTAAATTTTCCTAACTCCTCACGTCATTCGATAGCGAATTTAACTTTGCTGTCGAGATTAGTGTTCAATCCAGGCTGTTCCTGTGACTAGCGCTTCAATGTTAAGCTCGATCCCTACGAAGTGGATCATTCTATTTAATTTGCAGGTAAGACAGACAGTAAACGGAGGGATAGGAAACAGGAGGGAAGATACGATTGATTGCGATCGATTTCGGACTTCGTTTATTATTATTATTATTATTATTATTACTTATTTTTGGAGATAAATGCAAATGCACTTGAGCTAATAGGACGGTCGGAGAAGGGATTCAGGTTAAGTTCAATAGAATTACGATAAATTTCAATTTCGGACTCAAGTTTTTTTTTTTTTTCCTCTTAACAAATGCACGAAAATAGTTTCTTCGTAAATTTTAACAGCAATATTTATGAGAGCTTTTCCAAATATTACTAAATAGCATGTATAAGATAATTAATATATATATATATATATATATATATATATATATTAATAAACGAAAATGACTTTATTTTGTTTTTATTTACATTCATGTTAAAAAAAAAAAAAAAAAGGGTGAATATACCTTACATTAAATTATACTTAATGCAAGAAAAAGGGGGGTAATGTAGAACTTAGTTTTAATTAGTGAAAAGATGGTGTACCTCAAAACAAGTTTTAATGTAATGCTTTAAGATTATTTAATTATTTACTGGAATAAAATCAGTTTACTGCATAATTACTTTTAATATAATTGCACTTAAAATACAATTTTTCATATTTCATCATACGATTGAAAGCAATTGCGCATTGAATTGGAACATTGATTAAAAACAATGCACTGTATGATTTAAAATATAGTGCAAGCAGTGGCGGATCCAGAACTTAACTTTTTTTTTTTTTTTTTTGGGGGGGGGGTAAGATTTTTCAAGATGTAATTCCAGATCAATGAAAAGTTTGCAATTGTATTATTCAATTGGGAATGTCAGTACTTCAGCCCCCTAGCCCCCCCCCCCCTTAAATCCGCCACTGAGTGCAAGGTTTTTTTTTTTTTATTATTATTAATTAACATTAGCTACAATGAATGTAAAACATTCTATATCAACATAAACAAGTACAAACTGTTCCTTTCTTTTGACAGACAGGGCATTAAAAAAAAAAAAAAAAAAAATGAGTGAGAACTGTATTTTTTTGTAATTTTTATTTAATCAATTCACACTTTTCAATCTTTTTCTTTTTCAAAAGTTGCAACTATAAGTATATAGATGATTTAAAGCAAGTTTTGGAGAAATTTGATAACATCGCTCCTTTCATTTGGTACCGAAATTGTAACGATAGGCCTGATATTTCTAACTTATTTTCTTCCTTTTCCGTTTTTAACCTGGATTCGACAGAAGATTTATAACACAGAAAGTAAGCTGAAAAAAGTCTTTAATAATAATAACAAATACTATATCTGTTACAAAATGAAAACTTTAAATATAATTTTATAAAACTTCATTTAAACGTTTTTCATATATTTTAGCACCAAACTTACTCACAATTCACCACTTTATTTTTAAAACTTAAAAAAAAAAAAAAAAAAAAAAAAAAAAAATGTAAATAAAAAATGCCAATAAACCTGTGATAAAATCATTTAAAGCTACTTATAAAAAAATTTTTGGAAGTCTAAAATAAATACGGAAGCAGCATTTTTAATTTTAACGATTAATTAATAATTTTCATTCATATCTTTGTTAATTCTAATGTATATGTCAATTTTAATATAGTATTGCTCATCCACTATATGCAACTAACTTTTTGCAGTAACAGATTTAAAGTTTCCACTGTCGATAACCTAGCAATCATATTAATATATATACATACTAGCAGACCCGGCCACGCGTTGCTGTGACTAAGTTATACGTTGAATTATACGGCTGTAAACTATTTAGTACAGTCAAATTATTATTTACGAACAAAGACGAAAACGTTGCAGCCGATGTAAAAACCCACAGGGTTGAGATTTGAAACTTAGGTCAAAATTTGGAAGCGATTGATAAAAATTTTCGTAGTGTTGATATTAAGCACAAATTAATTTTATTGTAGGGTCCTATAAATTTTAATGGAGAAGTGATATATATTATTTCTAATGCTACTTTGGATAAAATTGCTAAAATGACTAATATATAAATTAAATTCTATTAAAATTCTATAAGTATAAAAGAAACAGACGATTTTAAAATCAATTTTTATGGAGGAGTGAAATATAATATATGCTATAATGGATGATTTTACTATAAAATGACCTCATCATTTTAAATATTTTAAAGAGGGCAACAGCTGTAGTTATAAAAAGGAAAACAATAAGGCTAAACCAGAAAAATAAGTAAATTTGATAAATATTTTAAAACTTTAAAATTGGAAATCTTATCAAATATTGGACATTTAAAGTAAATACATGTATCATTTTAAATAGAAAAAGATTTTGGAAAAGTTTAGTGTATTTTAACGAAGTGGTGAGAAGTTTTTGAGTATGTTAAAATTTTAATAGTAAATTCAAGTTAATAAAGATGGGAAACATTGAGGATTAAGATAAGAATAATTATAAAATAAAATCAAATAAAATAAAAAAAACTTTTTATATACCATGCTTTTAAATTTTAATATACTAATAATATACTAATTAAAAGGAAAATGATAAACATTCTATCATAGTTTGAAGTCAAATTTGCTTTCAAATGTCTAAATAAAATATCTGATGTAGGATACTAATATTTTGCAGCGGAATAGATTTCATTTCTGTCATCCTTGGCGAAAAAAAAAAAATATCGCCAAATTATCTGGCGAAAATATTTAATTCCTTTCAAAAATCATGGTTATTTTAACAACTTATATTAAAAGAGTAATGAATAATATGAAACAATATTTCGCACAATACATATTACATGTCATACATACGTGCAATGAATAATACATATTACATTTCGTACAATGCATACATCTGGCATGTATATTTTCGTGTTACTCTTTTGATCGCCAAATAATAATAATAATAATAATAAAAAGCCAAGGGCGACAGAGTTTTGAAATTTAAAATTAAAATTTTGTCAATTTGACAGCAAAATAATTCAATCTAACACCCGCGATAACTAATACATATCTATACCCAAATATACGGATTAAAATCGGGAAATAAATTTCCTCGATTTTTAATAATTTCTTACAAAAAATCCAGTGGGCAATTAACATAGTAAATCTTTTTCTTGGCTGCACAGACGGTCAGTGAGTCACACTTCGCTTGCGTATAGAACTCATAGATATAGTATAGAATATATAGAATAGAGTGATCATTGGGGAGAAAAAAGTTATTCCTTTTCATTTGGGAAAAGACGACGTTTTTACCAAAATATGGCCGTCTTTCCCCGAGTGAATACACACGGGAATACATACTAATATTTTAGCAAATAAAATTTATGAATAATTTATTTGCTAAAGGGGAATGGAAGACTCTAGATACAGTTTCAAATTCACATTTCTTTCTTTCTTTTCTTTTTTTTTTTCAATACCACTTAATGGCTGTTTCCAAAGCTTTTATTATTATTTTTTTCGGCATCAAAAATCTTTGTACGATAACATGGGGATGAGAGATCTATATATATTACTATATCTATGATAGAACTACATTAGCACTTTATCAATGTGTATAAAATCTTTAAATTGATTATGACGTCAATTTTCGTGAGATGCATAATTTAACTTTTTATAATTTTTTAACGTTCACGTTTGATTAAATGTATTTATTTTTATGTCGAAAGAAAATAAACTCGTATTTATTTATTTATTTATTTATTTATTTTTTGGCAACAATTAAATTAATGGAACTCACAGATATTTTGGAGCAACTTTAATAAAGGTCTATAATTAACAAATAATTGCAATAAAACAATATTGTGACAATAAATTGAGATAAAAACTATCCTATCTCTCAAGTTGGACCAAACTGCACACAGTGTGCAAAATTTCATTAAAATCGGTTCCTTAGTTTAGGAGTTTACCCCGGACAAACATCGTGACACGTAATTTATATATATATACAGATATATTAAGCAATTTTTCGTAAAGAAAATTGATAAAATCTGTGGCTTAAAATTCTTCTTTAATGAAAAGAAATTCAACATACTAACCAAATGATGAAAACGATTAAGCTATGAGAGATTTGGAAAAATAGAGCATTATACCACCTCATAAAACACATGGGCAAACCAACCCTGCCCCCTTTTTCCCCAAATACTTCAACAACAATAAAACGACAAATGGGCGAATTATTATTAATAGATTATTTATTAATATTTATTAATAGATAATAATATCCATATATATTAAATGGAATAATTTAAAAATACATAATACAGAATGAAAAATAAAAGCTGTTGCAACATAACTGAGAAATATTACAGGTTAAAATACATTAAATTTGAACAAAAATTATAAATAATAATTTGCAACTTTTCTCTCAACTGGATTCCTGCCTTTACAATTACATTATTCAAAATATGTGAATAACAATAATAATAAATAGGTTGATTTTTATAAAATAGAGATAAATAGATTTGACTCACCTGAAATGATTGCATATTGGAAGACAGTTTAGTCTGCAAGTGCACATTAAAGCAAAAAAATAAAATAAATCAAACTTTTTGATATTAACGTTACACCAACTGGCTAAGAGTTTGATAAATATAAAATAGAGAGGCCATCTTACACTTCAATTACATCCATAAGTATTTTCTGGAAACATCGAAACATGTGGCACCTCTGAGCGCATATTGTAAACACAAAAATAGAAAATAATTCCATCATTTGAGTATTGAAGATTCCTTTGTCTTTAAACACACACAACAGCGAATTAAATATTTTAAGTAAAGCGATAAATGAAAAAAAAAAAAAAAAAATCTCATCAATCAAATCTTTGACAGGAGTCAACATGAACTTAAAATTGTCAAGAAAGAATCAAGCAATAAGCAACAACAGAGCAAAATCAAAATCGTAAACACTGACACTCACACCGCGCGCAATCGCAAAGGTTCCCATCTCTCTGTCTACCGATTTACCTGCAAATTAAATAGAATGATCCACTTCGTAGGGATCGAGCTTAACATTGAAGCGCTAGTGTTCCTGTGTTTCTCATGTGTTTATAACTTAGAGTACATTTACTACGTCTTAACAAGGTTTTCGGATAAGTACATATCATATAGTTAATTCATAAAATAAGAATATCTATCCTTCGGTAAATGTAAAGTTTTATACAATATACTAATCATAGGTAATATTACAGTCTAATAAGTCATACTTAATTCTATAAATAATAGCTAAGATTTCTTTTTTGATAAGGAAAAATATTTACACTATATTAAAATCACACAATCAACTGATTGGGAAGAAAACCCTAATTTTTATAGAAATTTATTTTTTCGACTGAGTGAAAATAATGCCTGGACCGAGAGTTGAACCCCAGATCTTTGACTCACAAGATCAAGGCTCTACCAATTGAGCAATCCAGGCTGACAACCAGTGGACATTACTCACTCAGACAACCTTTAGGCAGAGACATCTGGTCTATCATGTAGATAGCTCCACAGAAATAAGCCGCAGGTAAACACCATTAAACAATGGGAGAAAGAAAAACAATATATTAAAATCACACAATCAAGTGATTGGGAAGAAAATCATATTTTTTTATTGAAATTTATTTTTCTGACTGAGTGAAAATAATGCCCGGACCGGGAGTCGAACCACAGATCTTTGACTTACAAGGTCGAGGCTCTACCAATTGAGCTATCCAGGCCGACAACCGGTGGACATTACTCACTCAGGCAGAAACATCTGCAGAAATATCCTTTAGGCAGAAACATCTGGTCTATCATGTAGATAGCTCAACAGAAATAAGCCGCAGGTAAAGCAAAACACCATTAAACAATGGGGGAAAGAAATACAATGTATTAAAATCACACAATAGCTCAATTGGTAGAGCCTTGACCTTGTAAGTCAAAGATCTGGGGTTCGACTCCCGGTCCAGGAATTATTTTCACTCGGTCGGAAAAATAAATTTCAATAAAAAATATGATTTTCTTCCCAATCAGTTTATTGTGTGATTTTAATATATTGTATTTCTTTCTCCCATTGTTTAATGGTGTTTTCCTTTACCTGCGGCTTATTTCTGTTGAGCTACCTACATGATAGACCAGATGTTTCTGCCTAAAGGTTGTCTGAGTGAGTAATGTCCACCGGTTGTCGGCCTGGATAGCTCAATTGGTAGAGAACCTTGACCTTGTAAGTCAAAGATTTGGGGTTCGACTCCCGGTCCAGTCATTATTATCACTCAGTCGGAAAAATAAATTTTAATAAAAAATATGAAAAATATTTAGCTTGAAATTCTCTATATTATATTCAGTTACACGAAAAACATAGAGGGATACAGGCAAAGAAGAAATAAAAGCAGAGACTCGCATTCAAAATGGAAATGTCGGGTTGAATTATGTTGTAGGATAAAAAAAATTCGAGCATTTATTTTCTGTACTGTCTAAACAAATTACCTTAATTTGAACATACATTTTTTTTTTCTTTTTTCTTTATCACTTAAATAATAAAAATAATAAAAAAATCTGAACATTTATAAAAATTACATTTTTGTAATAGATATTCAATGATAAATCAAAGTAATTTGTTTTCTCAAAATGTATATTATTGCAACATCTTACGCATTATAGCAATTTTCAGACATGCCATCGTTTTAATTTTTTCTGGAGCTTTGCTAGCACCCGCTCTTTTTTCACATCACTTTTCTTATTGGATATTTTTCTTGTTATTTAATTGTAATTGCATATTGCAAAACATTTCGCTATAAATAAAACAGCGTCAGAAAAGGGCGCGTATTAACTGTGCTCCAACAAAAATTAAAATACTGGCTTGTCTGATTTTTATTCCATTCATATTTTACAGAAATATGTTTCTTTCTTAAAACTTTTTCGCAGCGTTCGTACGGCCACGCCTTTTTTGTAGGATCCTTACACCAATAATTTTTAACGATAAATTTGTTTTGAATTTTATAGGCTTCTATTACATCAAAATTTATAACATGAATTTAGTGGTTGAAAAGATCAAGGAAAATGTAGGAGCGTACGAACCCTGTTTGGCCATAAAAATATCAGAATACCTCTGACTGAATGCTGATTTTTCGTCAAAATAACTATTTTTCAATTTTAATATGATATTGAATTTCGAGTAATTTTTTTTTTTCTTTCATTGTTATTATTATTATTATTTTATATTTATTTTTGAATATATGAATATTACAAATTAATACAATTAAAAATAAGTATTAAAAAATAACAATTAAACGTGTATACTATGTCCAGGACTAAATGTGTTTGCACAAAGAAACTTACTTTTGCTTTTCTGTTACTTTTTCTTTGTAAAATTAACACATTTTTCATGTATATCTTAGGCATTTTGAAGGATAAACACCTTTCATGTTTGATTACAATAATTTCTGAATTAAGAAGTTTTTTCAAATCTAAATGCAAATAAATACCTAGTAGAGAAACATGATTTCAGTTACAATATCTTCAATGAAAAAGATATTTTAGTACAGTGAACTCTCGTTAAAACGGACAGTCAAGGGCCGGCAATTTCTGTCCATATTAATGAGAGTCCATTATAACAGGAGTTCATAAACTGAAGTTCCATGTTAGCCCCTACAAGTACAGTAACGCGTAATTTTGAATGTTTGTTGCTTGTGCACTTTTCTCCTCTAAAGTGTAAACTTTGAGAAGGTTGAGCTTTATTAAAAAAAAAAAAAAAAAAAAAAAAGTCCTGTTTTATCGATGTGAAATATGTTTTTAGCTTTGATAGTTCGTAGTCTTTGATAAGGCATGACAAATTCTCTTTCCACTCTTTTATGTTTTCTTCTGGTACATTTCCGATAACGAAATCCTTTGCAAATTGTTGACTTGAATTGTCACTGTCAATCTATACTGTTTACCTTCCACGGTATAATAGCGCAGAGTGAAAGAGATTAACCCATTTATTATTGCACCTTTTCATGTTTAAAAAAAAAAAATTAAAAAAATTTTGGGAACTGATTCTTTTTCAAAGAAAGTAAGCTTTGAAGGGAAAAAAATGTCCGTCTTAATTAATGAATTGTACGTATAAAGCGATGTTTATTACATGCAATTCCTATCGGCTTTAGCCGGGGATTCTGTTTTTGTACGTAATAACGAAAAATCCATCTTAAACAGGGCCGTCTTAACGAGAGTTCACTGTATTATCATTTTATTGCACAGGTCAACTCCATATTATATTGACAAACTGAGGGTGTTAGAGAATAATAGAAAGCTCATATGGAGCATAAATCAGTCTATCAACCCTGTCCAATATCAAATAATTTTCAAGTTATTGCAAGTAGAATGAAAAAGTTGAAAATCTTTAAATATCAACTTATTTCTGAAGTTTCTAATTATACTAAAAATCAAGTTCAAAAATCAATTCAAAAATCAAGTACATTTTTGAAAAAGCAGAGAAAATTCTACAAAAGAACATGAATTGTGTTTGAGTATCTAGGATTAGTGACGACTTACAAGCATTAAAACAGTTTAAAAATGCAAAATAAAATACGCGAAAATACTTAATCAGTAATTTCGAAAAGACGTTCAAGCTACAAATAATAAAATTTACTAAGAATTGGTCTATTCCTTTGTAATATGCTTACAACGAACCATATCGGTTGACTAGTGTAGGAGAAATTTAACTATTTGTTTTTAATTCACAATTCATTTTCCCGTTTTCGAAAAGTGAGACTCCGCCCATCATGTTTTGAAACTATTCTTACCAGTTCATCTTAGTAATTCACTTTTGATCATACTTATATGCATTAATTTACAGTTTATTTATAACTTAGACAATAATTGTATGAGTGTCTCTGCCATAACATTATAATATGCATTCATTTGTGTTTTGATTAAAAGAATGTTAATATAGAAATTATTATAATTTAAGAAGGGAGGCGTTTTTCCGTCAAAACGCTATTATATAATGTGTCAATTTTACAAAGCAATGCAAACAAAATTATTATTAAAACGAACTCACAGATATGCACTCCCTGCTTAGGTTTAAAGTATGTATGCGTAACACAATTTTTTTTTTCTCTCTCTTTTCCATTGCCGTTTAGAATTAATTTTTTTCATACTGTGTTTTACGCATTTTGAAGGAAAAACTATTCCCATGTTTAATTACAATAATTTCTGTAATGATATTTTTTTAATAAAAATAGAAAGATTGCATACCTTGATATTAAGATACAATTAAACACACAATTATGTCTATATAATAAATATATTGCAAATGAATGCATACAAATATCATCTAAATTGAATTGCTAAAGGCTAAAGGGTGTTGTTAGCAGAGTTTCGTAATGTGATAGGCGGAGTCTCAAATTTTTAAAAGCATGGAAACGAATATAGTGTATAATATACAAACAGCTATATTGCTCCTGCATTAGTCAACCGCTATAGTTCACTGTAAGATTATTCTAAAGTTATTGGAATTGCCAACGGTAAGTTTGTGAATGTTAATACCGAAATTATTATATTTAAACTAGGGAGACTTTTTTCCATCAAAATAAATAATGCACCTTATAAAATTTTATAAAGCAATGAAAAAAAAAAAAAAAAAAAAAAAAAAAATTAACAGACAGGTGTGTATTTCATGCTTAGGATTACAGTATATACGCATAACAAAGCTTTTTTTATTTTCATCACCTTCTAAAATTAATTCTTTTGATACTGTGTTTAACGCATGTTGAAGGAAAAACTACTCACATGTTTAATTACAATAATTTCTGTAATGATGTTTTTTTAATCAAAATAGAAAGATTGCATACATTGATATTAAGATACAATTAAACACACAATTATGTCTATATAATAAATAAACTGCAAATGAATGCATAGAAATATCATCTAAATTGAATCGCTAAAGGCTAAAGTTTAGTAGAGTTTCATAATGTGATAGGCGGAGTTTCAAATTTTTAAAAACTTGGAAACGTATATAGGGTATAATATACAAACAGCTATATTGCTCCTGCATTAGTCAACCGATATAGTTCACAGTAAGCTTATTCAAAAGTTATTGGAATGACCAATGGTAAGTTTGTGAATGTCACACTAATAAAAAAAAGGCACCTCCCATTTAAAGTAGAGATAAGCAATTCCGTTTATGGAATTGACCTTGGCTTGGTGTCACGCTAATAAAAAAGGCACCTCCCTTTTAAAGTAGAGATAAGCAATTCCGTTTGTGGAATTCACCTTTGCTTGGATTGACCTTGGAATTCAAAATCCTTGGCTTAATGTTAACAACGTTATGTTGTAACAACGCGGTGGTCGGAAATTCGAAACCCGAGTTGTGAGCGTGTTAATTTTTGCAGATAATTAGTAGGAAAGGTGTGAATTGATAAAAGAAAAATTGTAGTTGACAAAGAATTTTTTAAGAGTTTTTTTTTTAAGAAGCTTTTTTTTTAGATATTATAAAACATTTTTTAAAAATTATTACTCGCGAGAAAATATATTTTATTGTATGCCGAAGAATAAATTAACTCGTAATTTTATTTTACAACAATTAAAAATTAAAATAACTAATTTTGAAGCTTTGTTATAGCAGAAATCTGTATAAAATATAATAAAATTTGCAAAATCATAGCTTCGAAAAGATTTATGTGAAACGATACATTAAGAATTTGGGTTTTAAAAGTTTTTTTAAATAGCTTATTAGTTTTTTTTGTTAGTTGCAGCTTAAGCGGTTTTTTATTTTGTAAATTATTGATTAAATATTTTCACGTATGTTTTACTTTGCGTTTTCCCACAGTTTTTGGGCTTGTAATTCGTCATTAAATCTAGATGCTCTAACACAGTTGATTTCATTTTGTAGCATTTGTTCTGCTCTTTCAGAATGTGTGCTTGTGTGATGTTTGTGTTGAGAACTTAAATATTTCTGAAATAAAAGATAGTTTAAAAGATATTTAGCTTTTTTCGTTCTTTTTCAGTAACTATTAAATGGTCTGACAAAGGACAGGTTTGATATACTGATTTATTATCCCTATGTGCTCTCTTCTATCACCTACTGAGTTTGTCTCCACAATAAGGAATCACCGTGCATAAATAATCGTAAGAGTTAAATTTGTTTGAGATGTAAAAAGGTGCATAATGGGGTAAAACATGTAATTCATTAAAAGTTTCATATACGGGGAATACCAACGTGATGCTATTATAAAATGTAAAGTTCCGCCTTTAAGCATTCATCTAAGACATAACATTAACACTGGGATATTGTGCATTTGTGTTTAAATCCTAAAGTTCAAACTGGTGTATATAATTGCCAGTATCATCTTACGCTTCGATTTCTGAGGATAAGATTTAAATTCTTTACATGTGAATATACCAAATAATGTAGCGTTTTATATGAACATAAAAGTGAAGCCTACTGTTAAGATTGGAAAGTGTACTGATGTGAAAGTGTTAATAGAAAAATCATATTTAATAAGAGAATTCGAATGTTATATAATTATCTTTAATTCAAATTGCAGAAACAGAAAATGTTATCTTCCACATACCTCTTTCTAATATCGGAAGTATGATTATTTTGGATTTGATAATGTATAGAAAGACGACCACCTTCTTCTTTAAGCAGAAATCAAGTAAATATTTTTAAGGATTACAAGGTAAGGCTTCTAAAACCCGCGCATACGCACTTTGTATGCAACAAATAAGAAAGTTTCACGAACTTTATTATTTGCTGAATTTATCATGTGCAAGTAAACGACGGCTAATTTTACTTATTAGTTACATGCGAAAATCTAAAGTTATTAATCTTTAAAAATTTTATTGAATTTTTTATTTTTTCGAATTTAACAAAGAAATGATCCTCATAAATTTTAAATTGGGATTATTTAGTGGAATTTATATATATATATATATACATGAAGGTGTTTGTGTTCCGGGTATTTTACTTTATTTTCCTCCAGTAATTAGCAATTGTAACTTTAGTTATAGTTAATTGCTAAACTTTACTGGGTATCTATTCTCCGATCCGACCACCATTAGCGACCGTCCTTAAACAACGACAGTCGTCAAATCAAAAGTCGGAATGTGACGCCACGTGATCAAAATAACGACTGCCACAGTCGGAATTGAGGTATAGTCTGGTTGAAGAATAGATGCCATGGAAAACTATCAATAATATCACTATCAAAAAATTATGGTAGCAAAATCTGGGGACACAAACACCACTGATATTTATATGATTTAAACCTTTTAAATTTTTTTAGCTTACCATTCTAGAACATACAAAATAGTTATTTTTCTTATAACTGTATGTGAATGACCATTAAAAGAAAAAATCCTTCTAATATATAAAGTCATCATCATCACGTGGAATTACTGGATCACCTAAGGCGATCTCAATCGCCGCTTACCTCCACCTGAGAGAGGAGACAACCTGTAGTGGTTACAGGATCAAGAGTCTCGGCATTTTAAGATGGTTGAGTTCCCAGTGAGCTCAGGCGTGATGATTTGATGCTTGACGGTAAGCAGAGGAGAGAGACAGGGAGGTGACAAACGGTCAGTTGCGACTTAACATTAGGATAATGAAACCAGGACTATACCCCCCCCCCCCCTTCAACACAGAAGTTATAAGCCTAAAGTGACTGTTAAGCGATCAGAAATTAAAATAAAAGAATTTGCACTTAAAAGTTTTTAAACTAATTAAAACCCAGCGTAACATGACTGTTAAGCAGTCAAAAATAAAAATATTTACAGCTAATACAAATTTACGGTCAACTTTAAAACTATTTAAAAGAAATAACTATTTACAATAGTATATACAGAAATATTTACAAATTAAGAATTTTAAGAAATCCCCAGAAGTGAGGTAACTGGTGGGAATGGTTGACAGTAAGCGACTGTAATAAAGACACAATAGGTGAGTGAGATGGATATCTCACAATCCAAAAATTTGGATATCTCACAATCCAAATGCAGATGAATAAATAATTAAATCTACGGGATAATAAATTTTGACTCAGAATCCCGTGTTAAGTAACGCCAATAGGATCTTATCTTCCACGCTTGGAGACCAGGACGAACCCGTCCTTCCTATGGAGCATGGCCATTTCCTGGCCTGTCCGAACCTAGGATCGTACGTTCCTACAGCATTTACCGCAGGATTCTGGACTTTTGTGGCAGACCTGTGAAACTTCATCATAAAATTTTTAATTAAAAAAAAAAAGTGGAATCTTGAAAATTATCCATTATATATATATGTCTGACTAGATAAATTAACCCATTTTATCCCAATTTATTTATTTTCTCAAATTTGAGAAAAATTATATAATAATAGAAAGATAATAATAGAAAGATCATATGGAGCATAAATCAGTCTATCAACCCTGTCCTATCTCAAACCATTTTCAAGTTATTGCAAGTAGAATGAAAAAGTTGAAAATCTTTAAATATTAACTCCTTTTTGAAGTTTCTAATTATACTAAAAATCAAGTTCAAAAATCAAGTACATTTTTGAAAAAGCAAAGAAAATTGTACAAACGAACATTAATTATGTTAGAATATCTAGATTTAGTGACGAGTTACAAGCATTAAAACAGTTTAAAAATGCAAAATAAAATATACGCGCAGATACTTAATCAGTAATTTCGAAAAGACGTTCAAGCTACTAATAATAAAATGTACTAAGAATTGGTCTATTCCTTTCAAATAGGCTTACAACGAACCATATCGGTTGACTAGTGTAGGAGAAATTTAACTATCTGTTTTTAATTCACAATTCATGTTGCCGTTTTCGCAAAGTGAGACTCCGCCTATCATGTTTTGAAACTACTCTTACCAGCTGATCCTAATAATTCACTCTTGATTATACTTATATGCATTAATTTACGGTTTATTTATAACTTGGACAATAATTGTATGAGTGTCTCTGCCATAACATTATAATATGCATTCATTTGTATTTTGATTAAAAGAATGTTAATATCGAAATTTTTATAATTAAAGAAGGGAGGGGTTTTTCCGTCAAAATGGTCAAAACGCCCTTGTATGATTTGTCAATTTTACAAAGCAATGCAAACAAAATTATTGTTAAAAGGAACTCACAGATATGTACTCCCTGCTTAGGATTAAAGTATGTATGTTTAACAAAGCTTTTTTTTTTTTTTTTTTCATTGTTTTTTAGAATTAATTGATTTGGTACTGTGTTTTACGCATTTTGAAGGAAAAACTATTTCCATGTTTAATTACATTAATTTCTCTAATGATATTTTTTTAATAAAATTAAAAAGATTGCATACCTTGATATTAAGATACAATTAAACACACAATAATTATGTCTGTGTAATAAGTATATTGCAAATGAATGCATACAAATATCATCTAAATTGAATTGCTAAAGGCTAAAGTGTGTTGTTAGCAGAGTTTCGTAATGTGATAGGCGGAGTCTCAATTTTTTTAAAGCATGGAAACGAATATAGTGTATAATATACAAAAAGCTATATTTTTCCTGCTTCCCTAATATAGTTATCCTAATAATTTTAAGAAATCGTGATCTGAAGCTAATCCGGTCAAGATAAGAGCAATAAGCAACAATAATATTCCTAAAAACACATTCTTTTTCACAGTACATTCTCAGGGTGTCATTTTATTCTGAGGATATCCTATGGATGTACTGGGGTAAGATGTGTTGTTAGGGCGATTTCTGTTTCTTTTACAAAATGTCGCCAAAACTCAAATACACAGTAATAGAAGGTCTGTGAACACTTTATATTCACGTCTTGAATGATTATAGCAGTTTATCGCTAAACAAACTTACATCTCATAGTTTACTTAGCTAAAATTATGAAATGTAATAAAACAAGTTACTCTAAAGTAACGTAAGACGATAAAAAAAAATAAAAAAATGTTTGTCGTTTGTTTATCAGAGAAACGTGCTGGGTACATGTGGCAACCATAAGGCAACAAAATGCCTGATGCGCCAGCTCGTATATATAGGAGCCTTAGGACAGACGTGTGAAACTTCATCGTAAGTTTTTTTAACTTCAGAAAAAAAAGGTGTAATTTTCAGGTCCTTCTGAATGACCTCATATCGAACGTAGAAATGGGCTTGAACAAACCTACTCTATTTCTTATTAAATATTGGAAATTATCCTATGTATATATATGTCTGACTAGATAAATTAATTAATATATATATCTATATATATATATAAACATATATATATTTTCCTTTTATAAAAATGTATGTATTTTTTAAAATTGCACTTTTACTGTGTAAGTGGCATTTAAAAAATTGCCGCACCTTAGGAATGTATAAATAGTTTGTCATATATATGTGCAGTTATGAATAGAATTTTAGAAAATAGAAAAATATTAGCAGACGCAAAAAATCACTAAAGAGACCAGAAATTTATTTCCAGAATCTAAATACTGCTTACATTTTCTCAGTAATGAAATTAACACTTAATTTTTACTATAAATCTTTGCTATGAAATATGTTATCCTTTTCAGTGTAAAATATTTTACTTTTTATTAGCTTTTCTAATTTTTGTATGTATTTCTTTTTTTCTCTACATTTTTAGTTACTTATTTCAAAATATATAAACTGAATTCGAGTAAAAAATATATAAATCTGAAATATGTATGTGGACACAAATGCATTAGATTTCAAATTTTTTTTTATTAATGTGAGTTTTGAAATTATAATGTGATTAGTTTTCAAAACAATACATTTTTCAATGCTTATATTTTTAACATAAAGTTAATGATATATGCAGAGTTCAAAGTCTTCGAGCTTTATTCAGGAATGCGAAATATTCGCATTTTATGTTACCACTATTTGTTTATAATAAACTGCATCCCTATTAATCGTGTTCGTTGCACATTACTATAAAAATATGACAAAAAATTTGTATAATACTAGTAGTAAAAAAATTCGCGATTTTTTTTTTTTTTTTTTTTTTAATGTGTGCCTCGAATACAAAAATTATCATAAAAAAATTTTATAAATATAGTGGTAAAAATTTTCACCATATTTTTATAGTAATGCAGGGTTACTAACATTTTAACATTTTTGCGACTGCTGACGTAGACTGACGTCATTTGAAAATCTGTAACTCCGCCAGTGGGCGTTTATTTCTCAATTTGTGTGTTATATATTTTTTTAAGAATATGCCCTATATAAATATTTGTACAATGAAATATACGATGGATTTGAATACTTTGATTAGAAAGAATATAATTATAAAGTTTATCCATTTGTAATATAAGTGTGAATACAGAAAATGTTGTTTTGAAATATTATAACTTAGGAGAACAACGCCCATAGGCGGATCTTACCGTCAAAAGGACAAAAACATGCGGTCGCGAAAGTGTTAATTTATTCTGGAGCATTTTTAGCTCTGCCTTTATTTTACACCACTTTATTTATAGAAAACTTTTCTCCAGTACATTTATATATATATCTCAAGATGTCGTGTAAAAGTGGTGGAGATTTCAGTCTCTATAAATTCATTTCTGTTTTTAATTTTAGTGACGTCACAAAGGAGGATTTTGAACAGCTGCCAAGTTTTTTAATTTATTCTGAAATGCTGTTAGTCTTGCCCTTTTCACACTATAATCTTTGTAGAAATATATTTTCTTCAATTTATAACTACTATTAAATATGCAGAAAATTACTCTAAAAATATTACGGTTTGAGAAAG
Source organism: Salticus scenicus (assembly GCA_963930645.1). Lineage (NCBI taxonomy): Eukaryota > Metazoa > Arthropoda > Arachnida > Araneae > Salticidae > Salticus > Salticus scenicus. Next base: position 11,178,019 of record OZ005658.1, on the reverse strand, counting down.
GGGCGGGACTAATGACATTGAGAAATAAATAAAAAATACGCAGCTACGCCTTTTTTCTCTGATCAAGTAGGCGTGCTAGTGCACGGTCAATTTAAATTTCTACAAATTTCAATGAACGTTAATTTTTCTACACAACTAATGCACATTTTTATGTGAATTCTTATTGATTTAGGTCTACAAGCACCTTTCTGCTTTTTATAATTCGGGGATTTTGCAAAAAATATTTAGTTGATTTCTTTAATCTATTACATTAATCTTCCTTGTAATGTTATATTATATGCATTTAATCCACACATACTATCTGTTATAAATCTTGAATATTCCATTATTGGACGGATGTTTGTCTCATGGCATGCTTAAATTGACAAGAATTCTATGAATAGTTGCGTAAACACACATTTTCATTGTACGTACATATCACTTGTCGAACAACGGAACGGAATTTTTGTTTGATAAGAGAGAGAGAGAGAGAAAATCTCCTGTTTGTTGATACACTTTTATCCAACTTAATAAAACTGAAAAATGTTTCTTTTAATTCACATTTGCTAAAAAAAATTCCATTAATTTGTAACTGAGAATTTCTTACCGTTGGTAATTTTTAAGTCTTTATATTATTTTAACCATCCCTTCATTTTTACATAGAGATGATTTTTTTTTTTTTTTTTTTTTTTTTTTAAATGACAAAACAAATTTTTTTCTTATTATTATTTATTAAAAAAAGAAAAAAGTCTTTTTGTATTGTTTTTGTTATTTGCATAAAAATATTTAATTGTTTTCTTTAATCTACATTAATCTTCCTTGTAATATTATATTACATGCATTTACTCCACACATAATATATGTTATAAATCTTGAATATTCCATATTGCACGGATGTTTTTCTCATGGTATGCTTAAATTGACAAGAATTCTATGAATAGCTGCGTAAACACACATTTTCATCATCATCACTTGTCGAACAACAGAAAGGAATTTTTGTTTGAAAAGAGAGAGAGAAATCTCCTGTTTGTTGATATTTTTTTATCCAACATTATAAAACTGATAAATGTTTCTTTTAGTTCACATTTGCTATAAAAAATTTCCATCAGTTTGTAACTAAGAATTTTTTACCGTTGGTAATTTTTAAGTCTTTATATTTTAACCATCCCTTCATTTTTACATAGAGATTTTTTTTTTTTTTTTTATGAAAAAAATTATTATTATTATTATTATTTATTAAAAAAAAAAAAAATCTGTTATTGTTATTATTTTCATGTTCTATTCAACACTAGCACTTTCGTTGTGCTGTATTCTACTCTCGCTCGTTCTACAGTAAGTCCTATTTGTATATGTTACACCGTAAATTAAAGATTAGTCTTTTTTTTTTTTTCTATCTTTTACTATAACTGAAAATGTGTCAATGAAACAAATGTGTATTAGCGGCCAACTTGAACATCTGTTTTTATTTACTTACTTATTTTTCTTTTTTATTTTTAGAATGTATATGAGTATTCTGAGTAATTTCAAGAAGTTTAGAAACGGTAAATTAAAAGTAAACTCCACAGAGATTCAGCTACATATTTTCACCTGAAAAATAAAATATTATCTATCAGGTAAAATAATGTTTAAATTAATTAAAGCCTTAAACGGAGTTCTATTTTCAAAATTTTATTTACAAAAATAATTGTTATTATTATTTCATCAGATGAAAGTATATTTTAATAAACTTATAGAGACTTCACAGAAATTTTTTTAGCACATATGTATGTCTTTAAAATATTAAAATTTTTATATTATAAAGATTTAAGAGCAATTTTTACGTAAACATATGAAAATATAAACATTTAACTATATATTTAACATAATACTTTACTTACACCAGTCTTTCTTAGATAGAAATACATAATACTTAAATGACACAAAGTTCTGAGGTTTGGAAAACATCGGTCATATGATTGTCCTGTTATAGTCCATTTCACCAGCAGACAAAGAATATTAACTAAGATAAGAAGTCCAGCTCCCTCCTAAGCATAAGTATCGCCGTCTGGTGACAAACTAGTGGATTTTGAAATGCCTGTGCAAGAAGCGAACTTACAGGCTCGGATGAGAGGGGAAATTTAAACTGAAACAGTCCTCCAAGATAACTGCAACGCGCATGCGTTAACTCAGGAGATAAGGGGGAAAGAAGGTCGGGAAACGAACGAAAAGCAAAACATCCGTTATAGCTTAGCCAACGCGCGCTGCAGACGACTATTTTGAATTTGAAAACATTTTAATTTTAATTATGTTTTCTTTGACTTATTTTACATTGGTTACCAGCTGATCTCACCAAATTCACCTTCCACTTCGAATCAAGCTGAATCTAGTACTAGGTAAGTGATATATTTAAGCTATATGAATTATTACTTTTTTATATAGTTATTACTTAAGGATATAAACTAAACACTACTAGTATATATTAATTAATAAAAAAATAAATTTTAAAAATAATTAATGTATAAATAATGAATAAATTTAATCGTAAACACTTTTAACAATAGTCAGTAAAGAAATCTGTGCTTTGCTGTATTTGAAAGGTTTATTTAATAAATCTAATGTTTATGTATGTTTAAAAAAATAATAATCCCCCCCCCCCCCCCCAGAAACTAGAAGTCGCCTGCGACAAACAGGTGTGCTTTGCGTGGCGAGTTATAAAATAATTGGCCCAATATAAGATTTTATGGATTTCTAGTTGATCATGAACGGTCAGTACAAAATCTGTTTTTTACTAATAATAACTCGTTTGTATGAATGCGATTCGTATATCATAATTTATGAATTCATGTGATTGAATATAATAATAGTGTGACATTAATAATAATTCATTAAAATCTCAAAGTATTATTTTTCGTTATTAATAACTAGAAATTAAAATTATTATTATTATAATAGAGAAAAATGTCGAATTATATCTCTCTGCAACCTGGATTTTAAAAATATCTAAAAATGTTTTTCTTTCTTTTTGTCATTCAATTTCAAATGATAAGAAATAGTGGAAATTGAAGCAAATTAATTTAAATTATTAATACACAAGCAAAATATTAAGGAGAAAAATGTTTTTCTGCTTCATATATTAGGTTATTAATTCATTATAAATAATTAAGTAAAATAAATGGATTGTGTATGTTATGTTAATGATATTTAATAACTTAATTTTTTGAATATATATATATATATATATATATATATATATACATTATTTATAATGTATTGATAATGCATTAATTTTTAAACTAATTTAATAATACCTATTTTAATCATTAAATTATTATTATCATTATTTTATTGTAATGTTTTTACATTTTAAAATATCATTTAATTAATCAAGTCCAAGTTGGTGTTTTGGAATAAGGCCGATTGATTGCATTTGGGTGGGTCCTAGGACTGAAGGGAAGTGCCTTCATGGAGGTCTTTCTAAGGGGTCTTAGCCTGTATTTGCACAAGTTTCGGAGAAAACCACGGAAAACTCCAAACGGCTAAACTGACGAATGCGACCTGCTATCGAACCCGGCACCTCATGTCTACCAGCTTTGAGCGCAGAAATGCTCAGTCGCTGGTGGGCCAAAATCAAGTCTTATACATAAAATTGCAGTAGCCTTAACTTCATTTAAATTATTAATTGTTAAAAGGTACAGTTTTAATAATTTCAAATGAAGTTAAGAAAAATTTGTGGTTTTGATTTGTTTGCCTATACCTGATGAATATATCAATATATAGTGCCTTGGAAATGATTTTTTATTCAAGTGACTTGTAAAAGAATTTGAATACATTAAGGTCAGATATTGTTAAAAATGCTGCATACCTCCCCCCCCCCCCTACATTTTCCGTTAGATAGAAGCATATATGAAAGATGAAATATTTTCATAAGATGCTTTGTAATAAATAAATACATGAAATGTGCACTATATATTGATATATTCATCAGGTATTGGCAAACAAATCAAAACCACAAACTTTTCTTAACTTCATTTGAAATTATTAAAAACTGTACCTTTTTACAATTAATAGTTTAAATGAAGTTAAGGCTACTGCAATTTTATGTATAAGACTTGATTTTGGCCCACCAGCGACTGAGCATTTCTGCGCTCAAAGCTGGTAGACATGAGGTGCCGGGTTCGATAGCAGGTCGCATTCGTCAGTTTAGCCGTTTGGAGTTTTCCGTGGTTTTCTCCGAAACTTGAGTAAATACAGGCTAAGACCCCTTAGAAAGACCTCCATGAAGGCACTTCCCTTCAGTCCTAGGACCCATCCAAATGCAATCAATCGGCCTTATTCCAAAACACCAACTTGGACTTGATTAATTAAAGGATATTTTAAAATGTAAAAACATTACAATAAAATAATGATGATAATAATTTAATGATTAAAATAGGTATTATTAAATTAGTTTAAAAATTAATGCATTATCAATACATTATAAATAATGTATATATATATATATATTCAAAAAATTAAGTTATTAAATATCATTAACGTAACATACAGAATCCATTTATTTTACTTAATTATTTATAATGAATTAATAACCTAATATATGAAACAGAAAAACATTTTTCTCCTTAATATTTTGCATGTGTATTAATAATTTAAATTAATTTGCTTCAATTTCCACTATTTCTTATCATTTGAAATTGAATGACAAAAAGAAAGAAAAAAAATTTTAGAGATATTTTTAAAATCCAGGTTGCAGAGAGATATAATTCGACATTTTTCTCTATTGTAATAGTAATAATTTTAATTTCTAGTTATTAATAACGAAAAATAATACTTTGAGATTTTAATGAATTATTATTAATGTCACATTATTATTATATCCAATCACATGAATTCATAAATTATGATATACGAATCGCATTCATACAAACGAGTTATTATTAGTAAAAAACAGATTTTGTACTGACCGTTCATGATCAACTAGAAATCCATAAAATCTTATATTGGGCCAATTATTTTATAACTCGCCACACAAAGCACACCTGTTTGTCGTAGGCGACTTCTAGTTTGGGGGGAGGGGAATTATTATTTCTTTAAACATACATAAACATTAGATTTATTAAATAAACCTTTCAAATACAGCAAAGCACAGATTTCTTTACTGACTATTGTTAAAATTGTTTACGATTAAATTTATTCATTATTTATACATTAATTATTTTTAAAATTTATTTTTTATTAATTAATATATACTAGTAGTGTTTAGTTTATATCCTTAAGTAATAACTATATAAAAAAGTAATAATTCATATAGCTTAAACATATCACTTATCTAGTACTAGATTCAGCTTGATTCGAAGTGGAAGGTGAATTTGGTGAAATGCTTCATGAATTATACATTTTCAGTAATGAATTTTATTCCACATATATTATATAAATGCTAATTTTATTAGTATTTAATTATTTTTGTAAAAACAATACATTTTCAGAAATAAACATAAAATAATAATAAATTGAATGACTTCAGTTTTCAAATATAATGAAGAAAAGAAAAGAAAAAAGTCCACTTTTTCTCCATGATTTAAAGAAAAAGAGAGAGGGAAAAAAAAAAAAAAAAAAAAAAAAGAGGCTTTATCCCAGTTTTATAAACTTCTATTAAAATAATAAGTTATTTTGAATTAGTTATTCTCATAAAACAAAATTTATTATTTATTAAATCTTTGAAAAACATACTTCAATGTTTGATTTATATTTAAAATTATATTCGTTTTAAGTATTATTCAGGAATTTACAAAAAATAAATATATACAAAAATAAAAAACAATAAAATATAAGTAAATCTAGCGCTAACCTAAATTAACGGAAACATGGATCGGAGAAAGGGGAAAAGGAAGCTAAATTCGCCCATCGTCTGCGCTGCTCCCCTGTAAAGTTGTCTTTCTCGCACAGTTGTTTGAAGCTGAAAGCTGATTGGGCGATTTACATTATCCCTATGGCAGCCGGGCCAAAGAACTTCTACTACGTGAAGAAGGAAAGGCTCCGTAGACGTAATGTAAAATCGCGGAACCAGTTTCTGCATACTTTGATATTGCGTGAAAGACAACTTTACAGGGAAGCGGCGCAGAGAGGAGGGCACTTTTGCTTTTTTTTTTCCTCTCCCACCGAAGTTACTTTCGATCGGACAGCACGAAAGTTATTGATATAAAAATTATTTTTTTATTGTTTCTTTTTTAATCGGATTCTTTAGCATATTGAATTTAATATATTGTGATAAATATATAACAATATGGAAAACTAAAATATTTTTTTATATTAAAAATTAAATAAATATTTAATTGTGAGAGCCTAGCCTATATATATATTTTATTTTTTGCCAAAACAATTTTTAGTTTCAGTGAAATAAAAAAACTGCTGATATAGAAAGCTGATGTTTTTTTTTTTAATCTGATTCTTAATTTCTAACAATTTAAAATATAAAAAATATGATAAAAATAAAATTCTTAATAATTAACGAAAATCTAAAATAATTTTTCAAAGGGAAAAAAAAAAAAAAAAAAAAAAAAAAGAAAAAGAAAGAAATATAAATATATCATTGAAACACTTAAATATGTATTTAAATATGCATTTATATCCCCTCCTCCCCACACATGCATTTATTTTTATTTATTTATTTATTTATTTGCTTCATTTAAATACAATACTTACTGATATAAAAATCTGTTATTTATTTATTTAATCTTATTTTTATATCGGATTTTCTAAATTTTAAAGAATCAAATTATAAAAATTCTGATAAAATTATAAATGATGTATATAATTGACTAAAATCAAAAATCATTTTCAAAAAGAAAAAGAAAGAAAGAGAAAAAAAGGAATACAAAATAAACGTCTTCAAACTTAAAATACATGTATGGATTTGTGTTAAAAGAAGTTATTACTATTTCTTTACAGGAAAAAAAAAAAAAAATTGATGCATTTAAATCTAATTGTGAAAAGAAAATAGTTTGTGCAATATTATATTAAAAAAAAAAAACTTCCATAAAAATCAGTATATATTTGATATTGCTCACTATATTATATTTGAAATTTTGATTAAAGGTTAATAAATAATAATTAAAAAAAAAAAAAAAAAAAAAAGCTTTAGTAGATATTTTATTTATTTAGATTCTTCAATTCATCAATGTGCTTTATAATTTAATTCATTACAAGCTTTTTGTATTATTATTATTATTTTAAAACTTAATCATTAAATAATGAACTCAGTTTTTTGAAATAAAATCAATTGTTTCATACTTTATTATTATTAAGTAGCGTAAAAACGCTCACATTGTGATGTTGTAATGCATTTTAAAAAATAAGTAAAATACAATAATAATAATAAAAAAAATAAAGAACTAGGGTATTTTTCAAATCTTATTCAGCGAAACCAATAAATCAGTATTTATTTGTGAAACAATATATTTTTTTCAGGAAAAATAAAATTGTCTTGCTTTTTGTTTTAAAAGCAGAATATATTTTTTATAAAGAAGTGGAATAAAAATGAATTGAATCTTTGTTTTGTTATGCAAGTTAAACAAGTTCATATATATATATATATTTTTTAATAAATAACAGTAAAGAGATTTTAATATATTTAAAATAAGTCGGTGAAACTTATGATATTATTTTAAAAATATGCAATTTGCATAACCTAGATTATATATATAATCATATAAATATTAAATAAATACTTCAGAATTTAAAAAGAAAAGAAAAAAAAAAAAAAGAATTACATACCTTCCTCATTTTCTTCATAAGAATTTCTCCAAGAAAACACCCTTCCAACTAGCATTTTAAAATACATAATGACCAGTCTGGAAGGGCATTCACTTAAAATTAGCTCTCATCTTTTAAATTCTTACTTGTTACTTCATTCAGAAGCATAATAACCAAAAATAGTCATTTTAACAATTTCCATCTCAGAAGACTGAATTAATAAAATGAATCCATAATTTCTAAGCGGTTTTCTGTAACAGGCGCAGTTTTTTCAGGGATACAACTGTGTTTACAAGTATGAAAAGTTAGGCTTAATAACTTAGGCAGATACAAAAATGAATGTTTAATTGATATTAAAATAAGACTTTAATAAATAGAACATGTAGAATGTTATACGTTAAAAATATCCCATTCTTACCTTTTCTAAATCTTATCCAAGTCTTTATAACGCTAAAACTGAGCAAAATAGATGACATGTTTTAAAATTGCCGCCTCAGATACCGACACGACTGTCCCTTCCCTTCCTACCCTAAGAAAAACCAGAAAAACAACATGTCCGCCAGCCGGGTCTTCAACGCATGCGCATTCAGGTCAAAGGTATGGGGAAAGGAGGGAGAAATCGCGCAGATGGTCATCCTGTAATGTTGGCTTCCCATGCAAGCTGAAATATGCTATCGTTAGAGGGCGATAGTTACGCTTTAGCTGAAGCTGTTCTTCTTTCTCTCTTCTATATTCTTTGGCCGGGCTTCTTCACGTAGTAGATGTTCTTTGCAGCAGAGTCACTTCAAGGCCGCGGAATGCTGAGAGGGAGATCACGTGACTGAGATCACATGCTCAATTCCATCCAGTGAGATTTCGTTGTTTCTTCAGTAACCTAGCAACGGACGGGGGAAGTGAAATCACAGTTCATCTGAGCGTGTCCTTGAGAAGACTGCCTAAAAGAAATAGAGTATAGTCGATAGCGAATTTAACTTTGCTGTCGGGAGTGACTAGACGTAGGTGAAGGAGGGATTTATCATATAATTCATTTTAGTAGGGATATTTTAGGTAACCAAATATGTATATATATTATTCACCTTTATATCTTTGCTCATGTTAAATGATGGTATACAATAAATCTCGCCTGATTTTAAATATAAAGTTTGAATTACTGATCTCACATTTAATATTTGACAAATGCATCTGTTTTAATTTATTTATTTTTACAAAGGCCCCGCCCATTGTAGCCACTTCATATTACTTTCCTTTTATTGCGGTGCGGCCCCCATGGCTGCTGTGAAAGAAATGTGCCATATTTGTTAAAATATAATTTAATGCGAAGGAAAACTGAAGATAATTTTTTTTAAAAAAAAGGTTATTTCCCTATTCAATAAATATTTTACACTAAATTAAAAATACTATTGAGTTACTTTTACATAATTTTAACTAACTAATTAAAATTCCATGTTGGGTGTTTTTATTGAAAAGATTATGTGTTTTCACAAAGATCTGATTTTACCTAAATTCACACATGGCCAATGACAAAAAACAAATTGCATATTACAAAATGTACTAAAATTCAGCAAATAGCACTGCTCTGCATGAAAATTGCCGCTGATACCATTTCAGCATATTCTTATATAAAATGACCTCCTGAATCCGAATATGACCACCATTTTGCCCAATCACCCACCGTTTTCTAGATACACCCCCTCCCTCATTTTTATCATTGTTCGGTAATTTTACACCCATCAGTTTGATTTGGCGAGGAACGATGATTATTTTAACCGTTAAATGTCTTCTGACCTGAGGAGCTACAGAGATAGAATGTTCTGAAACACGAACATTTGTAGTAAGGAGGAAATTTGAGGGATTTGAACACACAGAAAACAATCAATAAAAACAATCAGTTTCTGTTTCTTTCTTTCTTTTTTTTTTTTTTTTTGCTGCAATATTTCTCTTATTTTTTACATATTCCAGCTTCCAGGTTGCCATTTTCTTACCAAAATACCCCCAAATAATAAAAATCATACAGCGAAATTTTTTTTCAAAATGTTGTTGTTGACGAATTTTTCAAAAAATTCGTTTTAGTAGGGATATTTTAGGTAACCAAATATATATATATATATATATATATATATATATATATATATTTATCACTTATATCTTTGCTCATGTTAAATGATGGAAAAAAAAAAAATCTTGCCTGAATTTAAATATAAAGTTTGAATTACTGATCTCACATTTAATATTTGACAAATGCATCTGTTTTTATTTATTTATTTTAGGTATTTTTACAAAGGCCCCGCCCATTGTAGCTGCTTCATATTACTTTCCTTTTATTGCGGAGCGGCCCCCATGGCTGCTGTGAAAGAAATGTGCCATATTTGTCGAAATATAATTTAATGCCAAGGAAAACTAAAGATAATAATAAAAAAAAAAGGTAATTTCCCTATTAAATAAATATTTTACACTAAATTAAAAATACTATTGAGTTACTTTTACATAATTTTAACTGACTAAATAAAATTCCAAGTTGGGTGTTTTTATTGTAAAGATTATGTGTTTTCACAAAGATTTGATTTTACCTACATTCACACATGGCCAATGACAAAAAACAATTTGTATTTTACAAAATGTACTAAAATTCAGCAAATAGCATTGCTCTGCATGAAAATTGCCTCTGACACCATTTCAGCATATTCTTATATAAAATGACCTCCTGAATCCGAATATGACCACCATTTTGCCCAATCACCCACCGTTTTCTAGATACACCCCCTCCCTCATTTTTATCATTGTTCGGTAATTTTACACCCATCAGTTTGATTTGGAGAGGAACGATGATTATTTTAACCGTCAAATGTCTATGACCTGAGGAGCTACAGAGGTAGAATGTTCTAAAACACGAACATTTGTAGTAAGGAGGAAATTTGAGGAATTTGTTCCCAGAAAACAAAAGAAAATCAATAAAAACAATCAGTTTCTGTTTCTTTCTTTCTTTCTTCCTTTTTTTTTTTTTGCCGCAATATTTCTCTTATTTTTTACATATTCCAGCTTCCAGTTTGCCATTTTCTTACCAAAATACCCCCAAATAATAAAAGTCATACAGTGAAATTTTTTTCAAAATGCTGCTGTTGACGAATTTCTCAAAAAATTCGTTTTAGTAGGGATATTTTAGGTAACCAAATATATATATATACATATATATTTCACATTTATATCTTTGCTCATGTTAAATGATGGAAAAAAAAAAATCTCCCCTGATTTTAAATATAAAGTTTGAATTACTGATCTCACATTTAATATTTGACAAATGCCTCTGTTTTTATTTATTTATTTATTTTTACAAAGGCCCCGCCCATTGTAGCCACTTCATATTACTTTCCTTTTATTGCGGAGCGGCCCCCATGGCTGCTGTGAAAGAAATGTGCCATATTTGTTGAAATATAATTTAATGCCAAGGAAAACTAAAGATAATAATAAAAAAAAAAGGTTATTTCCCTATTCAATAAATATTTTACACTAAATTAAAAATACTGTTGAGTTACTTTTACAAAATTTTAACTGACTAAATAAAATTCCAAGTTGGGTGTTTTTATTGAAAAGATAATGTGTTTTCATAAAGGTCTGATTTTACCTAAATTCGCACATGGCCAATGACAAAAAACAAATTGTATATTACAAAATGTACTAAAATTCAGCAAATAGCACTGCTCTGCATGAAAATTGCCTCTGACACCATTTCAGCATATCCTTATATAAAATGACCTCCTGAATCCGAATATGACCACCATTTTGCCCAATCACCCACCGTTTTCTAGATACACCCCCTCCCTCATTTTTATCGTTGTTCGGTAATTTTACACCCATCAGTTTGATTTGGAGAGGAACGATGATTATTTTAACCGTTAAATGTCTTCTGACCTGCGGAGCTACAGAGGTAGAATGTTCTAAAACACGAACATTTGTAGTAAGGAGGAAATATGAGGGATTTGTGCCCAGAAAACAAAAGAAAATCAATAAAAACAATCAGTTTCTGTTTCTTTCTTTCTTTCTTTTTTTTTTTTGCCGCAATATTTCTCTTATTTTTTACATATTTCAGCTTCCAGTTTGCCATTTTCTTACCAAAATACCCCAAATAATAAAAATCATACAGTGGAATTTTTTTCAAAATGTTGGTAAAGTCTCAAAGCCCACGCAAGAAAGCTTGACTGATTCACTGTACGATGTTTGCTTTCAATAATTCCCATGTTAAATGTTTTGGGCAGTAAAACAGGAACAGTAAAATATCCTCCTTTGACACGTGTTAAAGATCACCACACAAGATCACCACCGTCGAGAACACCATAAAGTTCACTCTCTTATTGCAAAACGTGTACTAAAGCACTAAAGGTAGATAACGACTGACGACTACAATGATAAGAGCAATGACCTTTAAAACGTGTCGAAGCAGAAGATTTTACTCTTCATGTTTTACTGCCCAAAACATTTAACGTGGGAATTATTGAAAGCAAACGTCCTGCAGGGAATCAGTCAAACTTTCTTGCGAGGGCTTTGACTTTACCAACATTTTGAAAAAAAATTTCACGTATAATTTTTATTATTTGTGGTGTTTTGGTAAGAAAATAGCAAACTGGAAGCTGGATTATGTAAAAAGTAAGAGAAATATTGCGAAAAAAGAAACAGAAACTGATTGTTTTTATTGATTTTCTTTTGGTTTCTGGTCACAAATCCCCTCAAATTTCCTCCTTATTACAAATGTTCGTGTTTTAGAACTTTCTACCTCTGTAGCTTCTCAGGTCAGAAGCCATTTAAGGGTTAAAATAATCATCGTTCCTCTTCGAATCAAACTGATGGGTATAAAATTACCAATGATAAAAATGAGGGAGGGGGTGAATCTAGAAAAAGGTGGGTGATTGGATAAAATGGTGATCATATTCGGATTCAGGAGGTCATTTTACATAAGAATCTGCAAAAATGGTATCAGATTTCGATTTTTTTTTTTTTTTTTTTTTTTTTTTGCAGAGCAGTGTAATTTGTAAATAAGAATAAAGAAGAAAATGCACTTTAACTCTACCCTTGCAATCTGTGTTTTGAACAAGATAATTTTTTTTAGATGGAATTTAATAATTTTACTACCGTCAAACTGAAGGAATTTTTATCACCAATAATTTTTAAGAGTGACTTTTCATTTATGTAGTAGACGACTACTTTTCGAAGTGATTAGACAAACGCTATAATTGAATTTTAGTGGTGGCTACTGAGTAAAGCACCGAGTGCGGCCCATACGCCGGTTTTTACGGTACTATTGGAAAAAGCATAGTATAAGAGATTCATTTTCAAAGAACCATATACATATTCATTAATTTCATTTTTATAAAAGTACTATAATTTGTTTTAATAAAAAGTAATGATGAATGATGATATTTCACACAATTAAATTACGTAAAATACACCAAAATTGAATTTTTAATTTAAATTTAAAAATTAACATTTCAGTACTAACAATTGTTGCCTTTGACAAGATAAATAAGAAATCAATATCAATCTGTTTAATAGATGGCGCCACTAGTGTATTTTGAAGTAGTGATTTCCGTAGGGTGAAATTTTTTTAGTGTAGGGTGAAAATGGATTTTTTATGGCTTTTGTAGGGAGAATTCAAATTTTCATCTGGCAACACTGGTACTAGTCTCATCGTCTTGATACCATGCTGATGTTTCGTGATTCCCATGCGTTTGAAACTAGTAGTACATTTGTTACGTATTAAGGAGGTATTCAGTGAAGCACATATTATATAGTTAATTCTTAAAATAAGAATAATATCTGTCCTTCGATAAATCATTGCTGCCTGCGATTCAATAGCGACTGTCCAGGCGAGGCGAAAAGACAACAGCGAGAACTTGCATTTTTTACCGCCACCCAGCAACTGGCGCTGTATACAAGCTCCTGTTTTCTCTATTTAAAGATCCAACCATAGGAATAACATTATACAAAAGCATTTGTAATTAACGCTGTAAACTCATTAAAATGCCGAAATTTTTTTTGAATATGCATAATAATTAATATCAGTGCATGTATAATTATATGTTTGTTTTTCAAAATGTTTTCACCACAAAAAATATAATAAAAAAATCGTTTCTTCATCGCTAATTTAACGGTACAGTCACAAGAATAACATTTTATATATGCATTTACAGTTCACGCTAGAATCTCATTAATACGCAGAGCTGCCAACCTAATCCGGCAAATTGTTAGTACCGCCCCTTTTTCTACACCACTTAATTTTTGGAGTATTTGTTTTCTTCATTCATCGTAAATATATTTGAAGGGAATTACTCTAAAAATTAAGTGGTGTAGAAAAAGGGGCGGTACTAACCTTTTGCCGGATTTGGTTGGCAGCTCTGAATACGTCGATTTTTTTTTTTTTTTCTTGGAATGGGCATAATAATTATGTCAATGCATGTAGAATTATACATGTTTGTCAAAATGTTTTCATCATAAAAAATACAATAAAAAGATCGTTTATTCAACTGATATGAAATTATTCAACCCTTTAATGATGATTTGAAATACCCAATAATAATTTTTTAGAACCATTCCTTTATAATAAACGAATTAAATTCGAAAGTACTATATATATATTTAATGATAAAATAGAGTGCATTTTAGTATTTTTCTGTAGAGGCTTTTAAATTTTGTGGTGATAGTAAATGTTTTAAATATATGTTTGTTATTTACTGCATTAGTTATGAAAATTTGCGTAAGTATATGAAAATTACTTGAAAACTATCTAAATAAAAAATTATATATATATATATATATATATATAAATTATTTTTCTGAATGCTGCATGCTTATTAATTTATAATTTTTTTCACTGGATTTTACATTATTACAGTTTTTAACAATATATTCTAAACATACTTTGATATTACTTTATTAATTCTTTTTTTTTTTTTTTTTTTTTTTTTTTTAATGTAACTGAATGTTTTAATGCTGAAATTTAATTCAAATATTTAACATTCAAACATGTATATATATCTATATCTATATTGATGAATGCACCATACTTAGATTATATTATTAAATTGTGGTAGATAGGATGTGGTGGGTTCGACCCAGGTTTCAGTTTCCTCAGGACCCGTTCGGAGTTTTCCGTGATTTTCTCCAAAACTAACATAAATACGGGCTTGGTCTTCTCCCCCTCCCCCCCTCCGTTACAAAGACAACCACGAAGGCCTAGGACCCAAGTGTATTAATCAGCCTTAAGCCACACAACCACATAATTTTAAATTGCAATACTTTAAAACAGAAGGGAGTGAAGAAAAATTTATTAGTAGGAAACATTTTTAAAACATTAAAAATTTTAAATTTTATTTAATTGTTTCATTGCAATGCCAATGCATACAGATTTTTTATAATTCTGAGACTATGAAATAAAAAAATCTATAGTGACTGAAAATTAATTTAGGGGACCTCAAAATATATAGAAGCATTAAAATTTCAAAGTCGGATTTTTGACATGATTACAATATTTTCCTGAAATATGTATGTACAAAAAGTAAAAATTATTATAATGTCCATAATTTTCCTTTTTTATTAGTGTACTGTTTTAGAGTTGTTATTCCCAAATAAAGATTTATCATACCAGTATATGTTGAGAAGTTAAAAAAGTTATATAAAACTATGTTAGAAAATGCTTTTAATTATATAAAGAAAATCCAACTATGATAATTTGGTACATCTATACGTTTTAAGATCTCCTGAATTCATTTTTAATTTCCAAACAATATTGTACACATGGAAAAAAAAATCACTGTAGGTTTTTGGTATATTTATACGTTTTGTGGCTTCCTAAATTCATTTTTCTGTTTTTATAAAGATATGTGTTTGTGTCTGAGTGAACACAATAGCATTTAAATATTTTATCTGATTACTATATTCAGGGCCCGACTTAGACTGCCTGGAGCCCCGGGGCAAGCCTATTCTGGGGGGCCCCCTTGCAGTGGCATAAGAGGTCTTTAGGTAGCAGAATTTCTGCATACGCCTGTAGGGGGCCCCCTTCCTGAAAGGGGGCCCAGGGCATTTGCTCCGTATGCCCTGTCGTTAGTCAGGGCTTGACTATATTTCATTGCAGATGTATAATAATTATATATATATATGTGTATGTGTAAAACAGTAATCAAAAAGCCAAAAAAAAAAAAAAAAAAAAAAAAGAAAAGAAAAGAAAGAAAGAAACGCAAATAATAATTTTTTTAAAGGAAATTTTTAGTGTGAGTACAAAGCGTAGATTAAAAAAAAAAAAAAAAACTGTTTTAACTAGTAGGGATAATATAAATATAAATATATATATATTTTTTCTATCTCGTATTTAGGCAAGTAATGGAAAAAATCGCGAATAAACCAGAATAGCTGGATCGACGATCGCAACATGGCTTTGAACCCGGCATCTCCCATCTACCAGCTTAGCGAACAGAACCTTTCGGCCTCATATGGAGCAAAAATATAAGGGAAAAAATTAAGAATTAATTAGCAGGGAGCATCAAAACATTTTCCCCCAAAAATTTTAAATATTTATTTATTTATTTATTATTTTTTTAAAAATAATTTTCAAGAAATGTCAATATAATAATTATTAGTGATTTTCACTACATATGTATAATAAAAATATCTACATATAATTCCAAGACAATTTTTTTTTTTTTTTTAAGTTAAAAATTTACATAAAGAAAATTTTTAATGTGAGTACAAAACGTAGATATTATTAAAAAATAAAATAAAATAAAATAAAATAAAATAAAAAAACATTTCAGATACTTAAAGTTATTTCAAATAGGAATTTGTTTTTTCAAGCACAATTATTAAATATTCTTTATATACAGTTCCCTCTTATCTTTATTATTATTATTATTATTATTTGGCTTATTTCAAAGAGATTTTTATGTCTATAATTAGTGGCTTTTTTTTTTTTTTAATAAAAAATAAATCCAAGATTTTTTTTTTTTTTTTTTTTTTTTAATTAATTTTAAATTTGTTAAAACATTTTTAGTAGAAATTTTTTAAATAGCTGAACTTTCTGGAATAAATGTAGAAATAAATAATTATTTATTTACAAATGATCTTCTTAAAACATTCTGCATGTATAACAAACAGTTTTGTGCATTACAAGACAGTTGTAATAAATATAATTCGTTAAATTATCAAAAAGCTTCGTGTGCAAGTAAGTATATATCGTAACTACGAGACGTGTAACTAACGCACCAAGCGGAGAAGAGCGTAACTATGCCTTGTACGGTGTTTCTATTGTTCAAGTTAGCATCTGGACACCCACTATTGAATCGCAGGAAGCCATGGATAAATATATGTTGTAGGATCTCAAAATTTCGAACATTTATTTTCTGTACTGTCTAAGAAAAATTAACATAATTTAAACATACATTTCTTTTTTTTTTCCTTTTTCTTTATCACGTAAATAAATAATAATAATAAAAAAAGAATATGAACATTTATAAAAATTACATTATCGTAATTGATATTCAATGATAAAACAAAGTAATCTGTTTTCTCAAAATGTATATTACTGCAACACCTTACGCAGAAGCAATTTTCAGACATGCCATCCTTTTAACTTTTCCTGGACATTGCTAGTAGTACCCACCCTTTTTTCACATCACTTTTCTTAAAGGATATTTTGTTATTATTTAATCGTAATTAGATATTGGAAAACATTTCGTTATAAATAAAATATAGTCAAAAAAGTGTGCATATTAACTGTGATCCAACAGAAATTTAAATTATAGCTTGCCTGATTTTTATTCCATTCTTATTTTGTAGAAATATGTTTTCTTTCTTAAAACTTTTTGATCATTAAAATATCAGAATACCTTTGAAAGCTGATTTTTTGTTAAAATAACTATTTTTCAATTTTAATATGATATTGAATTTCGAGTACAGTTTTTTTTCTTTTATTATTATTATTATTATTATTATTATTATTATTATGTCATATTTATTTTTGAATATATGGATGTTACGAATTTATACAAACAAAATAGGTATTAAAATAGAACAAAAAGAGGTGTATATTGTGTCTAGGACTAAATGCGTTTGCATAAAGAAACTTACGTTTGCGTTTCTGTTACTTTTTGATTGTAAAATTAACGCAATTTTTAATGTATATTTTAGGTATTCTGAAGGATAACTTCCATGTTTAATTACAATAATTTCTGAATTATCAAGTTTTTTCAAATCAAAACACAAATAAATACCTGGGGGGGGGGATTGAATTAAATTATAACAGCTTTAATGAAAAAGCTATTGTTATTATTATCATCATTATCATTATTATTATTATTTTACAGGGCGACTCCCTCAAATCATTTTCAAGTTACTGCAAATAGAATGAAAAAGTCGAAAATCTTGACATATCCCTTATTTCTTAAATTTCTAACTATACTGCAAAAAAATCAATTACATATTTGAAAAAGCAGAGAAAATGCTACAAAAGAACATCAACTGCATTAGAATATTTAGATTTAGGGACGAGTTATAAGCAGCAGTGAAACAGTTAAAAAATGCAAAAGAAAATATTCGCGCAAATATTTAATTAGCCATTTCAAAAAGACATTCAAGCTACAAATAATATCATTTACTAAAAATTGGCCTGTTCCAATAGCTTTCGAATAAGCTTACAACGAACCATACGGGTTCACTAGACTAGTACAGTAGAAATTACACCATTTCTTTTCCCACTTTCGAAAAGTGAGACTCCGCCCATCATATTTTGAAACTACCCTTACCAGCTCCTCTTAGTAATTCACTTTTGATATACTTATATGCATTAGTTTACAGTTTATTTATAACTTGGACAATAATTGTATGAGTGTCTCTGCCATAACATAAGGGTATTTTTTACTTTGTATAAGTAGAAAAGAGTCATCTCTTGACGTTGTTTTCTTTTTTCGGTTAAATTTTACTCTCCGCTTTGGCGATATGGATCCTGATTCTTTATTTTGTTTTATGATACGTCTCACAGTTGCCAAATATCTTCGAAATCTCTTTATAAGTCTTTGGAGTATGTTTGGAGAGTGTAACAACCTTTGTAAGCTTTCGCGGCGTCACATACACCTCTAACGACAGTGGACTCTCAACTGATGTGATCATAGCTGGAGCTTTAATCTACAGAAGTTTCTGCGCATGCGCTCGACAAGCCTCTCTGTTTGGTGGAAATTGTTGCTAGGGGAATAATTTATTTAGACCAACCATATTTTAACACATTTTAGTATGATTATAAAAGAATAATAGGAATGGATTTAAAATTCCCGAAAAAAGTAGTTTGTTTCAATTAATTTTCACAAGGGTGTAATATGTAAAGTCGTCATCATCACGTGAGGCTACTGGATCACCTATGGCGATCTCAAT
This sequence comes from Salticus scenicus, assembly GCA_963930645.1. NCBI lineage: Eukaryota > Metazoa > Arthropoda > Arachnida > Araneae > Salticidae > Salticus > Salticus scenicus. The sequence goes on along the minus strand of OZ005658.1, from coordinate 11,158,909 downwards.
CGCCGCTTACCTCCACCTGAGAGAGGAGAACAACCTGTAGGTGGGTTACAGGATCAAAAGTCTCGGCACTTTAAGATGGTTGAGTTACCAGAGAATTCAGGCGTGATGATTTGATGCTTGATGGGATGATGGGAAGCAGAGGAGAGAGACAGAGCGGTGACAAAATGTCAGTTGGGACTTAACATTATGATAATAACCCCCCCCCCCCCCCCCGCAACACAGAAGTTATAAACCTAACGTGACTGTAAAGCAGTGTTGGGCATCAATCGATTAAATTTTCAATCAACTAATTAGTTGACTAAAAATTTAATCCCGATTAATTTAATCGCAACTAACGGTTATTCATTTGCTGCAACTAAAAATTCAATCGCGATTAAATTAATCAAAAAACAGACGACTAACCGTTAGTTGCGATTAAATTAATCGTGATTAAATCAATCGTGATTAATATTTCAGTCATTTGCTGCAACTAAAAATTCAGTCATGATTAAATTATTCGAGAAGCAGACAACTAACCGTTATTAATGATTAAATTATTCGTGATTAAATCAATCGTGATTAATATATTAGTTGCAGCAAATGATTAACTGTTAATCATGACTAAATTAATCATGATTAAATTAATCGTGATTGAATTGTAGTTGTATCCATAGCTGATATCCGCCCCCTCCTTTTCTCAGAAGATCAAATGATGCCGCTAAATTTTTGATAGCAATTTTCAGTAACGGTTTTTAAAAACTTTCCAACAAGGTTGAAACATGTTAATCACTTCGGTTTGTCTGTCTGTCTGTCCACGCTCTAGCTCTATCTCCCGTAAATATTTATGGAATTCCTTAAAACTGATATATGTTATTCAAGTTCACAATCGAATGTTCCCTATTGGAAGTGGAGTAAATACCTCTACTGCTCTGTGTACAGGGACACCCAAAAGTATTCCAAAGCATTGTAATCTATGGGAGGTATTTCTGTAAAGCATATTTTAATTGCCGAAACGTTAGTGGAGGCCCTCTGTTGAGACTCAAAACGGTTTGGGGCTCTGTCTGTGTGTCTGTCTGTCGCGCGATAGCGGCCGCAAAAATGGCGCTATTGACTTGAAATTTGATACACATGTTCATGAGCCCCACGAAATCAGCTGTATAGTTTTTGGTATGTATTCAATTTGTATTTCGTATACAGGGACACGCCAAAGTTTTTCTTATTATTACGGCCTATGAGAGAAATTTGTATGTATCGCGATAGCGGACTCAAAAATCCCGCTATTGACTTGCAATTTGGTACACGTGTTCATGAGCCCAACGGAATCAGCTGTATAGTGTTAGGTGTGTATTCCACGTCTAGTTCGTGTACAGGCACACGCCAAAGATTTTCTATCATTACGGCCTATGGGAAGAATCTGTATGTACCGCGATAGCCACCGCAAAAATCAAGCTATTGACTTCCAATTTTTGCCGAAACGTCAATGGAGGCCCTCTGTTGAGACACAAAAGGATTTTGTGTTCCGTCTGTCTGTCTGTCGTGCGATAGCGGCCGCAAAAACCACGCTATTGACTTGAAATTTTATACACATGTTCATGATCCCCACGAAATTAGCTGTATAGTTTTGGGTGTGCATTCCAATTGTAGTTCGTGTACAGGGACAGGCCAAAGTTTTTTAAGTGAAAACTTCTTCAGGCGCGTTCAGCACTTTTGGGTGAACAAAAATCATTGAACTCCCGTCATCGTCAGCTAACGCTTTCCATTTGAAGTGAAAACATTTGGGTGAACAAAAATCATTGAATTCGCGTCATCGTCAGCAAACGCTTTCATGAGTCAGCAAACGCTCATCCTTGTATGATACAGATAATGTATCATACAATTAACTTGCTAATGTGAAGTGTTAATAATTACATACTGTATATTGTTTTAAAATCTGGCTCAACGCGACTTCTCTCATCTCCGGGCACTGTCTCTATTGCAGTTAGACCTCACAAAGCCGTGAGAAAGCCCAAAGCTGCCATTTTTCTCACGTTTTTACAATCTGGTGCGGCTCTACACGACTTATCTCATCTCCGGACACTGTCCCTCAAGATTGCAGCCGGAAACTTTGCAGTTAGACCTCACAAAACCGTGAGAAAGGCTGAAGCCGCTATTTTTCTCACGTTTTTACAATCTGGTGCGGCTCTACACGACTTCTATCATCTCCGGACACTGTCTCTATCCCAGTTAGACCTCATCAAACCGTGAGAAAGACCAAAGCCGCCATTTTTCTCACGTTTTTACAATCTGGTGCGGCTCTACACGACTTCTCTCATCTCCGGGTACTGTCTCTTAAAGGTTGCAGCCGGAAACGTTGCAGTTAGACCTCACAGAACCGTGATAAAGGCCAAAGCCTCTGTTTTTCTCACGTTTTTACAATCTGGTGCGTCTCTACACGACTTCTCTCATCTCCAGCCACTGTCTCTTAAAGATTGCAGCCGGATACGTTCCAGTTAGACCTCACAAAACCGTGATAAATGCGAAAGCCTCTATTTTTCTCACGTTTTTACAATCTGGTGCGGCTCTACAGGACTTCTCTCATCTCCGGGCACTGTCTCTTAAAGGTTGCAGCCGGATACATTTCCAGTTAGACTTCACAGAACCGTGAAAAAGGCCAAAGCCGCCATTTTTCTCAGGCTTTTACAATCTGGTGCGGCTCTACACGACTTCTCTCATTTCCGGTTCTATTCCAGTTAGAACTCACAAAACCGTGAGAAAGCCCAAAGCCGCCATTTTTCTCACGTTTTTACAATCTGGTGCGGCTCTACACGACTTGTCTCATCTCCAGCCACTGTCTCTTAAAGATTGTAACCGGAAACGTTGCAGTTAGACCTCACAGAATAACGCTATTGACTTGCAATTTGGTACACATATTCATGAGCCCAACGGAATTAGCTGTACAGTGTTAGGTGTGTATTCCTTTTGTCGTTCGTGTACAGGGACACGCCAAATGTTTTCTTATTTTTACGGCCTATGGGAAGAATTTTTATGTACCGCAATAGCGGCCGCAAAAATCCTTCGATTGACTTGCAAATTGGCGCACTCTTTCCAGCTTTGCATATAACTAGCTGTATAATTTTTATTGCTATTTTTTTATAAACTGTGTACAGAGACACGCCAAATTTCTTAACATTACGGCGTATGGGGTGAATTTCGTTTAAATGCATTTTAATATTATAACTTTGCAATGAAGAAAATGAAACTAGCGTACGTGAGTAAGATGCTTAAACTTATGTTGTTTGAAGAAAATATGTTCTCTTAAGCTTTCTAATTAATGTACAGGATCTTACAAAAGTGTTCTGACAATGTCACATAGTCATCCAAACGATGTTAAATTTGGAACAATTATTAATTTTAAACGCAAAATAAGCTGAATAGTTTTTACTGGTGTATACAATGTTTATGGTTCGTTTACAAAGACTCACGAAAGAATTTCGTAACATTGGAGCCTATGGACAAATTTTTAATTTAAGCGCGCAGTTTCATGCGTTTATGCTGAATTGAACTTAATAAATTTAACATACATTATGAAAATGCTTAAAATCATGTTTACTCTTAAAAAAGGTTATGCATAGACTTAACAATTTATGGGACCACACAAAAAATTTCGAGTATGTACTGTAATCATCCAAATGATGTCAAATTAGTTTGAAAAATTAATGAGTTATAATTAATTAGGTTTATTCTTATTATTGGCGTTTATAATGACTGTGGCTACTTTTCCGAGATACATAAAGGAATTTCGTACTATTACGGTCTATAGTCGGTATTTCTTATAAGTGTATTTTAACAAGGTTACACCCCATCAAATATAATGAAATTTTATTAGAATTTTAAAAGTATGTTTTCCTGTTGAAAATTGTTGGCATAGAATTGATAATTAGTTTAAAGGTTACGCAAAATATTTCCGATATGCTATGTAATTTTTTTTTTGTATGAAATTTGATAGTTATTAAATTTGGTATTTATGAATTTCAGGGAAATAATACAAGACCGTCGTTTATTAAGAATACATATTGTTGCGTGCTTTGGGGTTCGTAAGTTGTCCGAGAAAGTCGTGTAGAGCCGCGCCAGATTGTAAAAACGTGAAAAAAATGGCGGTTTTGGCTTTTCCCACGATTTTGTGAGGTCTAATTGCAACGTTTCCGGCTGCAATCCTTAAGAGACAGTGTTTGGAGATGAGAGAAGTCGTGTGGAGCCGCATCAGATTGTAAAAGCGTAAGAAAAATGGTAGTTTTGGCCTTTCTCACGGTTCTGTGAGTCTAACTGCAATAGAGACAATGTCCGGAGATGAGAGAAGTCGTGTAGAACCGCACCACATTGTAAAAGTGTGAGAAAAATGGCGGTTTTGGCCTTTCCCACGGTTTTGTGAGGTCTAACTGCAACGTTTCCGGCTGCAATCCTTAAGAGACAGTGTCTGGAGATGATAGAAGTCGTGTAGACCCGCACCAGATTGTAAAAACGTGAGAAAAATGGCGGCTGTGGGCTTTCTCACGGTTTCGTGAGGTCTAACTGCTATAGACACAGTGCCCGGAGGTGAGAGAAGTCGTTTAGAACCGCACCACATTGTAAAAGTGTGAGGAAAATGGCGGCTTTGGCCTTACTCACGGTTCTGTGAGGTCTAACTGCAACGTTTCCGGCTACAATCTTTAAGAAACAGTGGCTGGAGATGAGACAAGTCGTGTAGAGCCGCACCAGATTGTAAAAACGTGAGAAAAATGGCGGCTTTGGGCTTTCTCACGGTTTTGTGAGGTCTAACTGCAATAGAGACAATGTCCGGAGATGAGAGAAGTCGTGTAGAGCCGCACCAGGTTGTAAAAACGTGAGAAAAATGGCGTCTTTGGCCTTTCTGACGGTTTTGTGAGGTCTAACTGCAATGTTTCCGGCTGCAATCCTTTAGAGACAGTGCCCGGAGATGAGAGAAGTCGTGTAAAGACGCACCAGATTGTAAAAACGTGAAAAAAATGACGGCTTTGGCCTTTCTTACGGTTTGGTGAGGTCTAACTGGAATAGAGACAGTGTCCGGAGATGAGAGAAGTCGTGTAGAGCCGCACCAGATTGTAAACACGTGAGAAAAATGGCGGTTTTGGCCTTTCTCACGGTTTTGTGAGGTCTAACTGCAATAGAGACAGTGTCCGGAGTGAGAGAAGTCGTGTAGAGACGCACCAGATTGTAAAAACGTGAGAAAAATGTCGGTTTTGGCCTTTCCCACGGTTTTGTGAGGTCTAACTGCAACGTTTCCGGCTGCAATCCTTAAGAGACAGTGTCTGGAGATGAGAGAAGTCGTGTGGAGCCGCATCAGATTGTAAAAGCGTAAGAAAAATGGTAGTTTTGGCCTTTCTCACGGTTGTGTGAGTCTAACTGCAACGTTTCCGGCTGCAATCGTTAAGCGACAGTGGCTGGAGATGAGAGAAGTCGTATAGAGCCTCACCAGATTGTAAAAACGTGAGAAAAATGGCGGCTTTGGCCTTTCTCACGGTTTGATGAGGTCTAACTGGGATAGAGACAGTGTCCGGAGATGATAGAAGTCGTGTAGAGCCGCACCAGATTGTAAAAACGTGAGAAAAATAGCGGCTGTGGGCTTTCTCACGGTTTCGTGAGGTCTAACTGCTATAGACACAGTGCCCGGAGGTGAGAGAAGTCGTGCAGAGCCGCACCAGATTGTAAAACAATATACAGTATATAATTATTAACACTTCACATTAGCAAGTTAATTGTATGATACATTATTTGTATCATGCAAGGATGGAAAGCGTCAGCTGACGATGACGGGAGTTCAATGATTTTTGTTCACCCAAAGGTGCTCAACGCGCCTAAAGAAATTTTACTTCAAAAATTTCTTTGTGTCTCTGTAAAATAAACATATATATATATATATATATATATATACATATATATAAAATCTAGATTCACCAAAATTTGTACAGTTTGTGCGACTGTTACTCGTAACATGTGTATAAATTTTCAGCTCATCCGAATAAGGCATTTAGATGCTGCTTTACTATAGAAAATTTGGGCCCTTAGACCATGATGATGAAAAATTTTTCTTTGTGTCCCAGTAAAAAAATCTATAAGTGCTAGATTCACTAAAATCAACAGGGTTCGTGCTATGGTGAGCTATAATATATATACCCCCTTTTAGCTCATTTGAACAAAGCGTTTAGACGCTATCGTGTTAACTCACATACATGTACACATACATACACACATACATCATCGTAAAAATAGTAAATATGAATTTAGGGAACCTCAAAACGTATAGAACTACCAAAATGTTAAACTCCTATTTTTTACGTGATTACAATACTTTCTTCACTGTAGTGTTTGGAAAGTAAAAATCAACTGTTTCAAACATTCACAGTACACACATTGAAAGGCAAACTTTTTTCTCATACAACGATTTTACGTCAAGTATTAATATTAAGCATTTCTTCTTAACGAATTAAACTTACGTTATGAGTCATGTTGCTTTAAATTGCTACGAAGGAAGAAAATGCCATTCAATCTCTGCATTCAAAAGATTGTATTCCTGAAAAAGCAACATAAAATAATTCTCTAATATGGGTAGACTCACGTTTTTATCCGTGGGTCAAAAATTAATGCTAACCCGACTCGCACCCGTCGCAGAACGCTACCTGAGTAATATACATCAGTTTCAGGTCATTCTAAAACTATGACAAGAAAAGCTGATGGACAGATTGACAGTCATATAGACAGACCGAAATGTGAAGTCCTAAACACATTTAAATGATATTGAAAAAAGGTTTACTGTGAATTCTTATTATTTCTTATAAAATTTATCATTAATTACTGATTTAGTCGTTAGTCATAAAACTTTTGATTAATGATTGATTCAATCATTAGTCATAAAAATACGATTAACGATTGAATTATTCGTTAGTCATAAAAAATATGATTAATGATTAAATTATTCGTTAGTCGCAAAATCTACGATTAACGATTAATTTAATCGTCAATCAAAACGTTTGCGATTAATGATTAAATTAATCGTTAATCAAAGTATTTATGATTAACGATTAATTTAATCATTAGTCAAAATATTTTTGATTAACGATTGAATTAATCATTAGTCAAAATATTCTAGATTAACGATTAATTTAATCATTAATCGTTAGTCGTCCAGATGATTGAAATTTGCCCAACACTGCTGTAAAGCAATCAGAAATTAAAATAGAATAATTTGCACTTAAAAGTTTTTTAACTAAATAAAACCCAGCCTAACATGACTGTTAAGCAGCCAAAAATAAAATATTTACAGTTAATACAAATTTACAATTAACTTTAAAACTATTAACAAAAAATAACTATTTACAATAGTATATACAGAAATGTTTACAAATAAAGAATTTTAAGAAATCCCCAGGAGTGAGGTAACTGATGGGGAAGGTTGACCAAAAGTGACTATAATAAAGATACAATAGGTTGCAGATGTCAGTGAGATATCCAAATGCAGATGAATAAATTATTAAATCTTACGGATAATAAATTTTGACTCAGAATCCCGTGTTAAGTACCGCCAATAGGATCTTATCTTCTACGCTTGGAGACCAGGACGAACCCGTCCTTCCTGTAGAGCATGGCCAGTGGCCATTTCTTGGCCTGTCCGAATCTAGGATCGTACCTTCCTACAGCATTTACCGTTGGATTCTGGACTTTTGTGGCAGACCTGTGAAACTTCATCATAAGATTTTTAATTTCAGAAAAAAAAAGGTGGAATTTTCAGGTCTTACGAATGACATTATATTAACTTAGTGATGATCTTGAATAAACCTACGCAATTTTTTATTAAATCTTGAAAAGTATCCATTATATATATATATATGTCTGACTAGATAAATTAACCCATTTTATCCCAATTTATTTATTTTGTTCAAATTTGAGAAAAATTATATTTTCAAGGTTAATTAAACCTAAATAAACTAAATACAACAAAATTTGGAAGAAAATATATATATATATATGTATATATATTCTGTATAAGAAATTTTATCCAACTTGTATGCAGGACATTGAAATAAAGAGGATGAAATTTGCACTTATATGTTTTAGCTGTTCTCTTCAATAGTGAAAAGTGCTTTCCGAGTATAAAGTTTTTCTTTATCTGTATAATACTTTCTTATTTACATGATAGTTCTCTAGAAAGAATTTTCAACCGCAAAGAGAAGATAAACCACGCCTCCTAAAGTAATGATTAAATAAAGATTCCAGATGGAGGAGGAGGTGGGACACATAACATGCTAGTAGAAGCTTATACATACCATTATATATTCCAGCTGACAAAATATTCGCCCCAAGCACATTCTGATTTCTATATGCTATTTTTCAGCTGTCCTTTAAATAGGACAATGCGATAAAATGGGCTAATAATTAAATAAAAAAGAAAAGAAAAAATATATATGTATATGTATATTTTTTCCTTTTATAAAAATATATGTATTTTTAAAAATTGCATTTTTACTGTGTAAAGGGGCATTTTGAAAATTGCCGCACCTTAGGAATCTATAAATATTTTATCATATATACATACTTGCCAACATCCTAATTAATACTGAGTTATTTTTTTTTTTATACCAGTAAATTTTTAGGGTAATACAGAGATGCCAACCTAATCCGGCAAATTGTTAGTACCGCCCCTTTTTCTACATTACTTAATTTTTAGAGTATTTGTTTTCTTCATTCATCGTAAATATAATTGAAGAGAATTACTCTAAAAATTAAGTGGTGTAGGAAAAGGGGCGGTACTGACAATTTGCCGGATTTGGTTGGCAGCTCTGGTAATATTCTTCAAATGCAATTATGATTAAATGAGAAGAAAAATACTCTAAAAAGATACTGGTGTGAAAAAGGAGGCTGAGCTAACCATACCACAGAGTATTGATTAGTATGTTGGCAAGTATATGTGTATATATATGCAAGTATATATGTATATATATGCAAATATATATGTATATATGTATATATATGCAAATATATATGTATATATATAATTGTGAATAGAATTTTGAAAAATAGAAAACTATTAGTAAACGCAAAAATTCACTAAACACATCAGAAATTTATTACTAGAATCTAAATACTGCTTACATTTTCTCAATAATTAAATTAACTTAATTTTTATTATAAATCTTTGTTATGAAATATGTTATTCTTTTAAGTGTAAAAATATTTTCCTTTTTATTATCTTTTCTAATTTTTGTATGTTTTTTTTCCCTATTTATATTTTTAGTTACCTATTTCAAAATATATAATCGGAATTACAGTAAAAATTAAATAAATCTGAAAAATATATGTGCACACAAATACATTGAATTATTACTATTATTATTATTATTAATATTATTATTATTTTAATTAATGTGAGTTTTTAAAATTATAATGTTATTAGTTGTTAAATCAATATATTTTTTTATGCTTATATTTTTAACATATATTTAATGTATATCAAGGATGGAACCCAGAGCAGAACTCATACCACTATCAATGTAAGAAAATTTTTTACTGCTTAAATCAAAGAAATAATAGCTAGAGGAATTTCTTAAACAAATACTGGTATGAATGCTGCACTCGTGTTCCATCCCTGGTACATGCAGAGTTCAAAGTCTTCGAGCTTTATTCGGGAATTCGAATTTTTCGCATTTTATTTTACTACTATTTGTATGCAATAAACTGCATCCCAATTAATCGTGTTCATGGCACATTACTATAAAAATATGATACAAAAATTTTATAATAATAGAAGTAAAAAATTTCGCCACATTTCTATAGTAATGTGCTTCGAATATGATAATTATGATTAAAAAAAAAAAAAAAAAAAAAAATTGCATAAATATAGTGGTAAAAATTTTTACCATATTTTTATTGTAATGCAGGATTACTAACATATTAATTTATTCCGGAGCATTTTTAGCTCTGCCTTTATTTCACACCACTTTATCTATAGAAAACGTTTCACCATTATATAACTATGATAAGATAAGAAAAAAATTATACTCTTAAAATAAAAGAGGCGCGAAATAAAGCGGGGCTAAAAATGCTCCGGAATAAATTGAAATGTTGGCAACCCGTGTCGGGATTGAATTGGGAGGAGGTTCTTGTCTAAAAGTAAATAAGTAAATGAAGTGAATTTTTTTTTTTTTATATATATCTGGAGGTGTCGTGAAAAAGTGGTAGAGATTTCAGTCTTTATATATTCATTTAAATTTTTCATTTTAGTGACGTCACAAACGAGGCCTTTGCATAGCTGGCAAGTTTTTTAATTCATTCCGAAATGCTGTTAGTCCCGCTTTTTTTCAAACTGCAATCTTTATACAAAAATTTCCTTCGATTTATAACTGCGATTAAATACGTCTGTGCACAGTCAATTAAAATTTCTACAAGTTTCAATGAATGTTAATTCTTGTACACAAGTAATGCACATTTTTATGTGAATCCTTATTGATTTAGGTCAACCAGAACCTTTCTGCTGTTTATAATTCGCGGATTTTGCAAAAAATATTTAATTGTTTTCTTTAATCAACATTAATCTTCCTTGTAATATTATATTACATGCATTTACTCCGCACATAATATCTGTTATAAATCTTGAATATTCCATATTGCACGGATGTTTTTCTCATGGTATGCTTAAATTGACAAGAATTCTATGAACAGCTGCGTAAACACACACTTTCATTGTACATATCACTTGTCGAACAACAGAAAGGAATTTTTGTTTGAAAAGAGAGAGAGAGAGAGAGAGAGAAATCTCCTGTTTGTTGATATTTTTTTATCCAACATTATAAAACAGAAAAATGTTTCTTTTAGTTCACATTTGGTATAAAAAAATTTCCATCAGTTTGTAACTAAGAATTTTTTACCGTTGGTAATTTTTAAGTCTTTATATTTTAACCATCACGTCATTTTTGCAGAGAGATTTTTTTTTTTTTTTTTTTTTTTTTAATGACAAAGAAAATTATTATTCTTATTATTCTTATTTATATTTAAAAAAAAAACAAAAAAACACTTTATTTTTTTTATTATTATTTTCATATTCTATTCAGTACTAGCACTTTCGTTGTACTGTATTCTACTCTCGCATGTTCTAGAATAAGTTCTATTTCTATATGTTACAACGTAAATTAAGAATTATTCCCTTTTTTTTTTTTTTTTTTTTTCTGGCTTTTACTATAGCTGAAAATTTTTCAATGAAACAAATGTGTTATTGCGGCAGATTTATACGCCTATTTTTATTTGTTTATTTATTTATTTATTTACTGTAGAGTATAGATGAGTATTCTGTGTAATTTCAAGAAGTTTAGAAACGGTAAATTAAAAGTAAACTTTCCAGAGGTTCAGCTATATATTTTCACCTGATATATAAAATATTTTCTATCAAGTAAAATAATATTTAAATTAAAAGGAGTTCTATTTTCAAAAATTTATTTACAAAAAAATAATTATTATTTCATCAGATAAAAGTATATTTTAATAAACATATAGAGACTTCATAGAAATTTTTTTAATGCATATGTATTCTTTTCTATTTTAAAATTTTCATATTATAAAGGTTTAGGAGCAATTTTAAACACAATATCTAATTATAAACATTTAACTGTATTTATCACATATTACTTTACTTACACCAGTCTTTCTTAGATAGAAATACATCATACTCAAATGACGCATCATTATCCGATGAGAAGATATTTTTCTAACTGGTCACGTCATTCGATAGCGAATTTTACTTTGCTGTCGAGATCTGAGTTCAATACATACAATCTGTTGTCGGTGTGTTTCTCATATATTTATAACTTTTAGTAGTTTTAGTACATTTACAACGTCTTAACCCCTTAACGCGCGCTGTCCTCGCTGCGAGGACGCAAAATTTAAGATCCAGCTGCAAAAATTCATCCCGGAAATTTTTTAGCAAAAATTTACGTTTATAACATATCAGAAAAGACCAGTTTTTTTAACCTTAAATTTTAACCTTAAAATTTAAAATTTCTTTTAGTTTAATTTAGTTCATGAATTCCGGTGGCAGTATAATTTAAATGATCCGAATTGTCTTGCGCCGCAAAGGGTTAACAAGGTTTTTGGAAAAGCGCATATATAGTTCGTTTTTAAAATAAGACTATCTATCCTTCGGTAAATGTAAAATTTTATACAATATACTAATCATAGATTATATGACAGTCTAATAAATCATACTTAATTCCATAAATAACAGCTAAGACTTCTTTTTGGATAAGGAAAAATATTTAGCTTGAAATTCTCTATATTATATTCAGTTACACGAAAAACATAGATGGATACAGGCAAAGAAGAAAAATGGAAGTATCGGGTTGATTTATGTTGTAGGATCTCAAAAATTCATGCATTTATTTTCTGTACTGTCTAAAAAAGTTTCCTTAATTTGAACATACATTTTTTTCTTCTTTTTTCATTATCACCTAAATAATAATAATAATAAAATCTGAACATTTATAATATTACATTTTTCTAATAGATATATACAATGATAAATCAAAGTAATTTGTTTTTTCAAAATGTATATTATTGCAACACCTTACGCATTAGCAATTTTCAGACAAGTCATTGTTTTAATTTTCTCTGGAGCATTGCTAGTACTCGCTTTTTTTCACATCGCTTTTTTTAAAGTTTTTTTTTTTTTTTTTTTTTTTTTTTTTTTGTTATTTAATCGTAATTACATATTGGAAAGCATTTCGCTATAAATAAAATAGTGTCAAAAAACGGCGCGTATTAACTGTGCTGCTCCAACAAAAATTTAAATGATGGCTTGTCTGATTTTTATTTCATTCATATTTTATAGAAATAAATTTTCTTTCTTAAAACTTTTTGGCCATTAAAATACCTTTAAAAGCTGATTTATCGTCAAAATAACCATTTTTCCATAGTAATATGATATTGAATTTCGGGTAGATTTTTTTTCTTCTTCTTCTTCTTCTTCTTATTTTATATTTATTTTTGAATATATGAATAATACGAATTAATAAGAAAAAAATATTAAAAAGGAACAAATAGACGCGTTTACTATGTCTAGGACTAAATATGTTTGCAGAAAGAAACTTACTTTTGCTTTTCTGTTACTTTTTCTTTGTAAAATTAACACATTTTTTATGTACATTTTAGGTATTTTGAAGGATAAACACCTTCCATGTTTGATTACAATAATTTCTGAATTAACAAGTTTTTTTTTTTTTTTTTTTTTTTCCAAATCAAAACACATATAAATACATAGGGGTATAAAATGATTTCAATTATAATATCTTCAATGGAAAGTTATTTTGTATTATCATTTTATTATACAGATCAACTCCATATTATATTGACAAACTGAGGGTGTGAGAGAATAATAGAAAGCCCATATGGAGCATAAATCAGTCTATCAAACCTGTCCTATCTCAAATAATTTTCAAGTTATTGCAAGTAGAATGAAAAAGGTGAAAATCTTTAAATATCAACTCATTTTTGAAGTTTCTAATTATACTAAAAATCAAGTTCAAAAATCAAGTACATTTTTGAAAAAGCAGAGAAAATTCTACAAAAGAACATCAATTGTCACTATATCTGATCTAGATATAGTGACGATTTACAAGCATTAAAACAGTTAAAAAATGCAAAATAAAATATACGCGAAAATACTTAATCAGTAATTTCGAAAAAACGTTCAAGCTACAAATAATAAAATTTACCAAAAATTGGCGTATTCCTTTCAAATAGGCTTACAACAAACCATATCGGTTGACTAGTTCAAGAGATATTTAACTATTTGTTTTTAATACATAATTAGACCTGCTAACTATGTTAGTTTATCCGTAATGGTATTAAGCCCCGCCTTTTTTTCACACCAGAATAGTTGTAGAGCAATAGTCTTCTTATTTAATCATGAGAACATATTGCTGAATATTACTCTACAACTATTCTGGTGTGAAAAAAAGGCGGGGCCTAATACCATTACGGATAAACTAGCATAGTTAGCAGGTCTACATAATTCATTTTCCCGTTTTCGAAAAGTGAGACTCCGCCCATCAAGTTTTGAAACTACTTTTACCAGCTCCTCATTGTAATTCACTTTTGATCATACTTATATTCATTACTTTACAGTTTATTTATAACTTAGACAGTAATTGTATGAGTGTTTCTACCATAACATTATAATATGCATTCACTTGTATTTTGATTAGTAAAAGAATGTTAATACCGAAATTATTATAATTAAAGAAGGGAGGGGTTTTTCCGTCAAAATGTGTAAAACGCCCTTATAAGATGTGTCAATTTTACAAAGCAATGCAAACAAAATTATTATTAAAACAAACTCACAGATATGTAGTCCCTGCTTAGGATTAAAGTATGTATGCGTAACAAACCTATTTTTTTTTTTTTTTTTTCATTGCCTTTTTAGAATTAATTCTTTTGATACTGTGTTTTACGCATACTTGCCAACATACTAATTAATATTCTGTAGTGTTGTTATTCGCGCCTTTTTTTATACACCAGTAAATTTTTAAAGTAATATATTTCGAATGCAATTACGATTAAATAAGAAGAAAAACATTCTAAAAAGATATTGGTGTGAAAAATAAGGCGAAGTTAACAATACTACGGAATATTAATTAGTATGTTTACGCATTTTGAAGGAAAAACTATCCCCATGCTTAATTATAATACTTTCTGTAATGGTGTTTTTTTAATCAAAATACAAAGATTGCATTCTTTGATATTAACAAGGAGAGGTCACGACATGGAAAATTCAGATCGGGACGAAACTCCGCAGGATTGTAGTATACTATAAGGGTAACAACATATTAAAGCAGTAGGACCCACTATCCACAAAATTTCGAGAAAAAAGCATTTAAAGTTTCAGTAATCTTTAAATAGAAGTTATTTCGCAAGCGAGCAAGCGCCCCAGTGGTGTGATCCTAAAGCGCGAATCTGCTAGCCAGACGACTTGGGTTATTAAGATATTTCAATTTAAAACTGAAATACCATATTTATTTTTTTTCTTAATGTTATAAATTAATTGGAAATGGTATTAAGCAATATTTTATGAAGGGTAGGAAATTGTACATAGTTTAATTTAAAACCAATTTTCTGCTTAATTTGAATATTTCATTATTTGATTTAAAAAATAATGTGTTAAAAATCACAAAACACTAATAAATATGATATTGGAATTATTATATTCCATTTCTTTTATTTTAAAAATGTATCTTGAAATAAAGATAAAAATATCTGTAGAAAATTTTTATACAAAATAAATAAAAGTACAAATTAAACTTTTTAAAAATATTGTTGAAGTAAAATTCTTGAAAAGAAAAAAAACTTTTGATAATCCATGAATATTTTTATTTATGAAGACCTCTTACACTTTTAACTGTTGATTGGAATCTGTTTCTAAAGCCTACATTTTTTTTTAATGAATCGTTCACTTTAAAATGAAATAAAATGGACCATATTCCCACTTTGGGTTCGAGGCTACAAGGATATCAGCTGGGTAGGGAAACAATCCGCGTCTTATTCATAAGAAAGTATAATAAATTTAGGAATTGCTGAAAATTTAAAATGTTAAGTAAATATATAAAAGGAAAATTTTGTTATATTTGTGAAATATATGTGTTATTTTCTGATGCCATAAAATTTGAAATTAACTGATGGTGCCATTTCGGGAAAAAATATAATTTAAATTGCTGACACTGCTTCGATCTTCGGTGAAGGAAGATATTTCATATATTCAATAATCGGCATTTAGATAGAAAGGGTATTTTCCCTTATTTTTCCTGGTAAGCTTATTTTTAAACATTAAATTTCTTAATTTACTCTTTTTACTTACATAGAACATCGAAAACACGGGCGAACGTCCATCTTAATTTCATGGAGACATGCAATCAGTGAATCTACTACTTAATGTAAATGCAAAACTAAAGTAAACAACAGAATTTTTTTTGCTGCATTCGAGATTTATACATATGAATTAGTTATATAATTGAATATCAATGTCATTACTTTCTGAAAAACATTGTTGATATAAATAACATGTTCAAAATTTTTTTGCTACGTTTATAAAATTAACGTTGTCGTAAGTATACATTTGTTTTGTTACGAATATGTTATTGCTTTAAAAATAATTTAGCGTTATATCAGATTTAAGGATTCTGAATAGATAAATTGGGATGAACATAGCATTTTTTTTTTTTTTTTTTTGCAATAAGAGATGAAATTTTCTTTTGAGTTTTCAAAATTTTAATGTACTGTAATTAGTTGCTGCATATAAAGCTTTTATTTGTGCTACTGTTAATGGCTGTTAATGTTTGAAAGTATTACTTGTACAGACTTTCTGTTCAAATTTTTATAGTTTATTACTTTTATTTCATTTTTAAGTGTGTATAATTATTTATTATTACACATATCTATGTTTATCTAAGAAAAGAAACTTCATTTTTTATTTTACAGAATCGAAATATTTATTTCAACTGAATTAATATTGCCTTATGTATGTGATTATTAAAAATGTGCATACAAAGGTATTATCGATTCGGTTATTGTGAAAACAACAACTTGAAGACTTCATTTAAAGAAAGTATCCACCTGATCTTATGGGAGAAATTCCAGGCGTGTTTATGTTAAAGCTCTCTGCTGTAGTGATGATAAAAAAACTTTTGTTATCTTCATCTGTTAATTATTTTGTTTAAGAAAGAGAGAGTATGAAAGTATGTAATCCTTTATGATAACCTCTTTATTTTAATTATTCGTATTTATATACGATTCCTTCATTGCTCTGAATTGTTTACTTAAGTAAATGCTTGTACTGCCTTTAAAAGTAGTGTTATTTTACCAAACTTTTAAAAAATAATGGTTTAAAAAAGAAATCCCAATGTATCCATGGAATAATACCATCTCAGTGCACACACAAACTTGTGTGGTGTTCTCGTGCTAATGCTGTGACAAAAATTGAAATTTTTTAATCTCCTTAAAATCTTTATACTATATTTTTGATTCCCTATTATGTACAAACCGATATAAATTATTTCAGTTTATGTGTTACTCTTTAATTTACTATTATCTACTTATATTTTACTGCAACATCCTAAGTTGTTGAGTAAGTAAATAATTAAACAACAAATGCTTTATTAGTTGTCACAGCTAGCTAGTGCAATTATACGTATTTATTGTCCATGTAATCGCACAATTTTTTAAAAAGTGGATACTAATGTTTTAATGATTAATATTTGAAATCTATATGTTTATGTAATAGAAATGTAGCTAAAATATTAGGATTGATTTGGCTTTATTTACTTTTGTGAAATTTTAATTATTAACTGGATTTTTTTTTTTTTTTTTATTAAAGCAAGTTTACTTATTTCCAATTTTTTTTTTTCATTTATTGCAAGTAAATGTCCCTTCCGAAAATGATTTTAATAGCAAAGAACGGCAGACAATTTAAAATAGCCTCAATGTATATTAATTTCAGTAAACTTTCTATATTTTTGTAAAAACACTTATCACATACTTTGTTTTCAGCCTTGGTATTAGGGGGACCGGAAAATAATGTCGTTTTGAATTAATAAAATGAAACCGGAAATTTTTGTTAAACACTGTTTACATGGTACTTTACAAATAACCATCTTATAAGTTAACTAAGAATATCTTAAATTTTATGCAGGATAAATTTCCGATGTCAGTATTTTAATTCAAAACGACATTATTTTCCGGTCCCCCTAATATAATTATCTGAATATTTTTCTTTAATGATCTAGTTTTTGGAATGTCATTTGCTTCATTTACGTTTCCATGCATCTGCGTATTTGAAATTACAATATGAATTTCAGTAATATGTTATTCTTTTTAAGTTTCTCATTTTTAGATTCCAGTGCATTATCTGTTTATAAAAACTTACAGATTAGAATAATTAGAAAATTAATGTGCATGTTTAAAGAGAGCTTTTGCCTAGTTATAACAACAGTCTGTTGGACTGAAGGAAGTAATTTAATGCCAAGTGAGTTGTTCCGTTGTCGCAGCTCTTTTGTTTAATGGAAAGTATGTGCAATGGGATAGCTTTTTTAGCTAAATTTGTTGGTGTTCTGGTTAAGGCCAATCTACACTGGAGACCTGGTAATGAGGTGGAATGCTCTCCATAGAGGTCTTTCTAAGGGGCCTTTGCTCAACTAATCTGATTGGTAAGTATAACAGTATTATCTTCTAATATTTTTGTTTTGTATATACTTTGATCCTGATTTTAAATGAATAATTTGAATAAAAAAATATTATTTTAAAAAAATGTATTTGAATGTTATGTATGTTGAGAATTTTTCAATGTTATTATTATAACCAGTGTTTTGTAACACTTTTATAACTGTTGCTTTGGGTTTGCATGTACACGAAGAATTTATACATGTATAACAGTGAAAGTAATTTTATCCATTTCGAGATTTATGCATAGCAGTATAGCAATACAGTGATTAATTCGATAAATAAGGTGAGTATTTTAAAATTATTCAACCCAATCTTCAGTTAAACTGAAGTAATTGGTACATTACTGTTACGAATAACTATTTATTAATTGTATTGACATATTCTTCTTGTACAAAAACTTGTTATTCGCAGATGCTTACTTTTAAAAGATTACATAGTATATAGTGTGTATGTATATGTGTGTGTGTGTGTGTATATATATATGTTTTTAAAATAACAATTTGCGAATCAATTATATTACTTACTAGCAGGCTTTTCTCGCTTATCTGATCACTATATATATATATATTTTTAATTAAATAATTGAAATGTTTAAATAAATTTATTTTCATTGTCAACAATTTTCATTAAATCAAAACCGTGGCCAAGTACTGTGAAATGATTTACAGCTGTTAATGAAATTATTTGTATTTTATTATGTTGATTAGCAATATTGTTAATTTAAAATAAATATGCATTCTCATTAAGGAACAGCTTTAGTGTAGCATCCTCTAGGCGAAATTTGGCACCAATGTATGTTTGACATTACTTGCCAAGGTCTTTACTTATGCAGCTTTATAGTCATTTTAATTCATCGTTAAAATGGCATAAAACATGTACCATCAAAAATATCTGATAAAGCTAATGTCATAATAGCTTTAAAATTTTTATTATATTTATAGATTTTTAAAATATTAATTTCAGTTAATTGAATACTCCTTTAAAAAAAAAAAAAAAAAAAAAAAAAATCATGATTTTATTGTTTGTAAAATAATATGGGCACAGCTTTGTGTAGGACTGCTTTGTCGACATATATATATAGATATATATATATATATATATATTTTTTTTTTTTTTTTTGCCAGTTCGTCGAGGAGTTATTTCAACTGCATAAGTATTACAGACCTTTGCAAAAATCATTTGAGCTACTTCATTGCCAAATTTTTAATTTCAACAAGGAGGTCCTCCTATACTAAAGCTGCTCCCTAATGTTAATGCATATTTATTTTAAATTAATTGTTTCGAATCAATGTAATGAAACTCAAATAATTAAATGTAATTTATATTTCATTAACAGTTTTATGTCACGGTACTTGACCATGGTTTTGAATTGTCGAAAATAAGGAACAGCTTTAGTATAGGACACCTCTGGTTCTTCGTCAAGGTCTTAAAAGCAGATAATAGCTAGTCTCACCAACAGTCGTGGCCAATGTTTTTCTACGGGAAATTTTTTTCCCATAATTACTCATGACTTAATGTATTTTTCAGAAGCTTTTTATATGAAATTGACTTTGTCATTGTGTCTTCGTATCACGCTAGTAAAGAAGGCACCTTCATTTTAAAGTAAATATAAACCATTCTGTTTATCGCTCTTTGGTTGAGTTGGTTAAAGCATCATGTTAATAACGTGGTGGTCGAGAGTTTGGTCCCCGGAAGGTTCGGCGTGTTTAATTTTTGCAGATAATTAGTAGAAAAGGTGTCATTTGATACAAGAAAATTTTTCGCTGTTTACACAGTATCCTAAGAATTTTTTGAGGAGACTTCTTCTTTTTTTTTTTTTTTTTTTTTTTTTTCAGTTATTAAAAATCACAAAATATTTTTGATAGTAAAAAAAATCACCAAATAAAAAGTTTTAAGTAAAAAATACATAAATAAATATTTTTTTAGAAACTTCTTATTCTTGAAATAGGATTTTGTCATCACGTCTTCATGTCATGCTAAAAAAACAAAGCTATTCAACTTTAAAGTACATGTAAGGAATTTTTACATCATTCAGTGGCTCAGTTAGTTAAAGCGTCATGTTGATAATGAGATATGGTGGTGGTTGGGGGGGGGGGGAGAAGGGGGGGGGTGGACTTCAAAAGCCAATGTGTTACTTTTTTGTAGATAATTAATAAAAAAGATGTCATTTGTTAAAAACAAAACCTTTCTAATGTCTTTCCTGTTGTACTTATAAAGTTATTTTATGCTTAACACTAGGAGAACACTGGTTGAGCTTTTTTGCTTAGTTATTACGCCAGTTTTTGTATTGATTTACTAATAAAATATGTCTATCGATACTATTATGACCTCAGCAACATCGCTGAATTACAAAAATCTGCAGCCAGATTCATACACTGAAAAGAAGGGTAGGAGTGCAAATATCCGTATGCAATGATACAAAAATTGAAATTAATTAATTATTAAAATGTTGCATAAAACTTTAATTGAAAGTTAATTTTTCATCTTGTATCCTTTTCTTTTTCAACACAAGGGGTGTTAACAGTAATACGACAAGGTAAAAAATAAAAGCAGAAAAGTAGCAGCAATTTAAAACTGTTATTTACTCTCCACGGGAAATGATACCAAAAATGTTCTCGGAATTGTAAATACAACCCTTTTACGCTTCTAACAATGTTATAATTTTTTGAAAAATACCATGTTTCAATATTTTCTTTACTGGTATGTGCGACAAAAATTTTTGCATTCTTGTGGAAGCAAAAAAGAGCTAGAGAAGGAGATTAAATGACGAAAAATATAACATGATTGCCTTTTTGGTAGCTCTATAGTAATAGGGATACACTGGATAGTGGTTTTGGCCGAATACTGAATATTTGGCCAACAGAATACTAAATATTTGTCCGAATACAGAATATACAGCAAACCGAATAAGTATTTGGTCAAATACTGAATATTCTGCTGATTTTTTTTTTTTTTTTTTAAACTTTTATATTCAAGTGTCAATGTTATGATTTTTCTTGTTTTTATATAATATCATTTACACTTCGAAACATTTTCTTTTTTAATGAAAAATTATTATGAAGTGGTATGTTGTGGCCATTACAAAACGTCTACATTTTCCTACATCAATTCATGCAGCACACATTATTTATTAAAATCATTTTCCGTGATGAATGCAGATAATTTTCATCTCTGAGAAGCATCATAACACTAAATGTCGAAAGAAAGTAAATTTTGTGGCCTAAACAAAGATATCTAAAGGATTTTATTATTATTATTGTTATTATTGTAAAAAAAAAAAAAAAGTCTATAACTTTATTTTAAATTGCCACAGATACACGGTTCTACCAAATATTACACCAATTTCACAACCTAATTAGAACTTTAATTTATCAGAAGCAAAATTAATATTGTGAAACCAAAATCATTCAAAGAAAAGTTTCAAAATAAAATTGACGACCTAGTTTTCATACTTCCACAAGCAGTACAGTTTAGTATAGGACACCTAAGATGGAAGCCATGGCCAAGTACCATGATATACAGCCATTAAGGAAATATAAATGTTATTCATTTATTTGAGGCTTATTTGAAACATGTTTAATTTAAAATAAACTAAATAGTGTAGAACCCCTAGGAGGAAATTTGAAAATTGGCACCAAAGTAGCTCGGGCAAAATTTGGAAAGGTCTTTTCTTACGCAATTGTTATACATATTTTAACTCATCGCTAAACTGGCAAAAAATAATAAATGTCGCCAAGGGGGTTCTATACTAAAACTGTGCCTACTTTACCTTACGGATGATAAATTCGAGGAATAAAAACCCATAAAACCATTTGATTAATTAAAATTAATATTATAAAAATAAATAAATCTAAATAAAATGTTAAAGTTATTATGACGTCAGTTTTATCAGATATAATTTTTAAATTTAACATTCATGTGTAAAGTGGTTTTTTTTTTTTTTTTTTTTTTTTTTTAATGTTAAGTTGTAAGGTTTTTATATTATTGGCATCAGTTTGAAAAAAAATATATAGAAGAAAAATACAAAAAATCTTACAGAAATATTGAAAATTTAAAATTATATTGCAAATCTAACCATATTCCTTTATCCGCGATTGTAATGAAATGCTCGCCCTCTGGTGGGCTAAGGTGAAATTACAATAAACATGGTTTAATTCGAATTCCATACAGCCGCCATTGCTTGCCGTTGTTTAGTTTCACATATATTTATTGAATAAAAATGAATAAATACGGTAAAAAAGATAACACATACTGTTGTGTGCTACAATCTAACTCCAAAGGATCAAGAAATCCAGAATTGAGCTTCCATTTATTTCCAAATGACAAATTTAAAATTTCAGTTGCTTCGACTAATGGAAGTAAAGAATTAATCAGATGATTTGAAATTAATATTTGTTCAACTTCAGTTAAAAATCTACTTCCGATCGAACTTTCAATAAACTGAAGTATTTTTTCCAAAAGCAATCAATTTTCCATAATGTAATGGCGGAGAAATTATAGTACGAATATTAAGTAGAATAACAAAAAGAACATTAATTTAACACACGTGGTATAATGTTTACTAACAACTGCAGTGTTGAGAAAGCGCCATCTATCGATCATTACAATCGCGGATTTAGATAAAAAATTAAAGCTGTACGTGCCATAGTTTTTTTTTTTTTTTTCTCCATGTTGCATGCAGGCAAAGAGAAAGATAACTACTTTCTTCTATTAGTACAGAAGCAGTTTTTTGCCTGCCTCCTCCCAACCCCCCAGAAAAAGCCTATACAATTAATTTAAATTCATACTTTAAAAATAAATAAATAAAAAATGAGGCTATTATGACAATTATGAGGCTATTATTACAATTGAAACGTTTAAATAAATATATTTCTATTGGCGACTATTTTTGGTACAACTTTAATATAAAACTACCTTAGTAATTTATTTATTTTTTGCTATTTTAGCAATAAATTAAAAATGGTTATTGTAATTGCATAAACAAAGACCTTGGGATCAATCATCGCCAAAATGGGAAAACAAACAGTAATAAAAATTGCCAAGGGGGGGGGGTCTTATGTTAAAGCTGCGTCAACGTTACTTTTGTGGACCACAATATCAAGAAGAAAAAAAAAAAAAAATTTATTTTTTTTTATTCATTGAAATTAATTTAAAAAAAAAAAAATAAGTTATTATAACATCAATTTTATCACAAATTTTTTTTTTGTGATACAGGTTTACATAAAAATAAATTTATTTACTTTTAAATGGGGAAAAAAAAAACTTTATTTTATCGGCAACATTGTTTTTTCTTTTTAAAAATTTCGATGTTAAAATTGGGTTTTTGATTTTATTTCATATCTTTTGAATTACCCTGTTAAACTAAAAATTTTGGTGTTAGAAATTTTGATCCGATTTATAAGTATACCAACTTTTGTAACGATCAGTGGAATGGGGCACTTTGCATAATGAATTAAAACCTGACATAACATGATATTTCTTTTATCAAAATAAAATCGCTGCCCAGAAATTTTTTTTGGAAACGGTCGTACCTGACACGGCTCAGGAGGCTTCTTGCTTAACATAGTATTTGACGTTTGGCATTAAAAAAAAAAAAAAAATAAAAATAAAAAATTATACAGACACGACATTATTTCATTATTTAAAACATGAAAATCTGACATTGACAGATTTTAATTTAGTGCCAGAGGCCTACTGCTAAACTTTTTAATATCGACAAATTCTTCTTTAGTTAATTCGTGACGATCTAAATTCCATGATAAAGTTTTCATTAAATCAAACCAATGTGTTTCAGCTGCAGATATTGTTACAAATAACGTTGGAAGTCCAAACTGTCTTATAGCCGCAAAACAACGTTTTTTCTCTTTTTCCCAATGAGGGGGAGGTGTGCCTTGGGGGGGACTCATGTCAAAGGTGTGCCTTGGGGGGGACTCATGTCAAAGTTGTACCTTGGGGGGGGGGACTCATGTCAAAGTTGGGCCTTGGGGGGACTCATGTCAAAGTTGGGCCTGGGGGGACTCATGTCAAAGTTGGGCCTTGGCGGGGACTCATGTCAAAGTTGTACCTTGGGGGGGACTCATGTCAAAGTTGGGCCTTGGGGGGGACTCATGTCAAAGTTGGGCCTTGGGGGAACTCATGTCAAAGTTGGCTCTGGGGGGGGGGACTCATGTCAAAGTTGTACCTTGGGGGGGACTCATGTCAAAGTTGGGCCTTGGGGGGACTTCATTCAATAAATCCCCATTCAATAAACTGACTGAAATAGGCCCTTAGCACTATTAAGAGTGTATTATAAAAATTCGACAACGCTGTACCGACTGAAATAGGGGCACCTTGGGGGGGACTCATGTCAAAGTTGGGCCTGGGGGGGACTTCATTCAATAAATCCCCATCAATAAACCGACTGAAATAGGCCCTTAGCACTATTAAGAGTGTATTATAAAAATTCGACAACGCTGTACCGACTGAAATAGGGGCACCTTGAGGGGGGGACTCATGTCAAAGTTGGGCCTTGGGGGGGACTTCATTCAATAAATCCCCATTCAATAAACCGACAGAAATAGGCCCTTAGCACTATTAAGAGTGTATTATAAAAATTCGACAACGCTGTACCGACTGAAATAGGGGCACCTTTGGGGGGACTCATGTCAAAGTTGGGCCTTGGGGGGACTTCATTCAATAAATCCCCATTCAATAAACCGACTGAAATAGGCCCTTAGCACTATTAAGAGTGTATTATAAAAATTCGACAACGCTGTACCGACTGAAATAGGGGCACCTTGGGGGGGACTCATGTCAAAGGTGGGCCTGGGGGGGACTCATGTCAAAGTTGGGCCTTGGGGGGGGGGACTTCATTCAAAAATCCCCATTCAATAAACCGACTGAAATAGGCCTCTAGCACTAATTAAGAGTGACCTATAAAAATTCGACAACTGTACCGACTGAAATAGGCCTCTAGCACAAAAAAAAAAAAAAAAAAAAAAAATCATTTTAAAGTTAAAATGGGGATTTTATTTAAGTCTTTTGAACCAATTACTGGATTGAACTAAAAAATACGGCGTTAGATAGATTTTGTCCTGTATAATAAGTGTACCAATTTTTGATAGAATCTAATAATCCAGACAGATATAATGACAAACTTCCAGCTTTATATATTTAGATAAAAACGAAAAATATTTGCATGTTCATAAATAAGGTGTAATACTAATCCGTAATTTCTAGTGAATATCACCAGTCTAGTTGCAATAAACTGAGCGGTGTTTAAGATATTTTCCACTTATTGAACATTCACTTTACTGTGATGATTATGCCATGTGTATCTTATTATATTTTCACTTTTTAGACTTGATATTTGGTATGTGGTGTTTACATTGGATGCAGTGTTTTTTCACTAAATTATAGTACAATAGATAGGAAACAACTTATTGCTTTAATAATAAATACATATTGCATTATGGCCAAAAAAAAAAAAAAAAGTCAATTCTAAGATAATTAAAAAATGTATATGAAAAGTGTCACATCTCTGTCTTGCAAAGTTTCACCTAAGAAACAGTTATGGCAACTTTATTGTAGGCTAATCAAAGTTTTATCATATTCTTTGATTTTTATTAAACAGTGAATTTGTACAGTTGTGTCACTTTTCTTGTCAGAATGCGATACACTTATTTAACCACTTGAACTGAAATGACGAGTCCAGCTCGCCATGAACTTTCTTGAGCAAACTGATCATGAAGAGCTGCATTCGTGATGTGTGAAACAAATATTATTTTTAATAATAACAAATTATTTCAGCTACAAAACCATAAGTTTCTATATCAATCCCTTCTCTTAAAACTAAGAAAATTAAATTGTCTGCATGAGCAGTGCTGACTGAAGATAAATTGCAGTTCAAGGGGTTAATAATAGATATCTATATTAGCATATTTCCTTAACTCATATTTAAAGCCTACAGTGATCATCTAGTTTCATTCTGGAATATCCTTCTTTTTTTTCTTATTTTCCTTATAAGATGTAAGTGGACATTTTCTTGAAATGGAGTTTTAAAATTGATCTGAATCTATAATGCCTGCGTATATGACTTCATATTTAATAATCACATACATAAGGCAATATTTATTCAGTTGAAATAAATATTTTGTTTCTGTAAAACTGAAAATGAAGTTTTTCAGATAAATATTTGTATGTATATACTAAATAATTATATTACTTGGGTAATAATGTGTTTCTAATTAATGGCAGTTCAAAGTCATCAAAAAATTAATAAATCAAATTATGCTGCCTAGTACTTGGAAAAAAAAAAAAAAAAAAAAAAAAAAAAATCAAAGCATTAATGAAAAAGAGTAAATCTAAATTTGAATAATATGGAAATAAAATTCTAATGCTTAGCATTAATAAAATTTCGCAAATTGGAAAAAAAAAAAAAAAAAAATCTAAGCAAAAATCCTTAATAAAAATTAAAGGTTATTTTTTGCAAAATAAATGCATTATAAGAATCAAACAGTCAAAAAATACAAACTTCTTCTGTTAAAACTTACCTAAAATTGTTAAAATTTAATATCTATATGGGTTCTTTACTTTTTATTGAGTTGATTTTAAAACTACAGCAATAGTCAATTCAAAATTCACAGCCCATATCTATTATTTGAAAATTCCTAGGCCTTTAACAAGTAAATTGAAAGTGGTGAAACTTTTGTCTGTGTTCATATATTTTCCTTAGTGTAAACAAAAGCTATCGCATCAGACTCTAAGTTAGCTCTGTAAGTTAAAATACTTTATTTTAAATTAAAAATGTGTCTACTTGATCAGAATCAGAATTATCTTATTACATAAAATGTAGCATTTATTATGAATCTCACATCTGTTGCAAATTAAATTCCATATTCCAACATCTTTTACTAAAAACGATTATTGTTCCCCGTTCATAAATATTAATCTTTCTTATGTCACCCATATTATAGAAGACGTTCACTTTTTATAAAAATTTAAAAATATAGTCCACATTTGATGAATCGATATGAAACAAATAGTAACTCATTTTATCAGCTAAGTTATAAAGCATATGAATTTTTCTGTTTCATACGTATCAACCAAACTTTCAATGCCGGCTTCGGTTTATTATTTTTAAGGGAAAAGAATAAAAAGCCATTCCTTTAAGATAGCTGCAATTCTTATACCCACATCTAGCACAATTACATAAAATATTAAATTAGGGTATCAAAATACGATAAACCATCAAAAATAAATATTATTTGAACGCATGATGTCTCGATAATGCCGGAGCAGTAGGTGAATTCGTTGTTTGTTTTCCCCACGTCACGTGACCATGACGTCACAAGAATATTGTCCATTGTCATAACCCATTAAAAATCTATTTTTAGAACCACAACCGTTTGCTCGAAAAAAATAATAGCTTTTTTATGTAAATAGAATAATTATATTTGCTAATGGATATTCCTATTTTTTGTTTTATTTCTGTTATATGCTAGGAATATATTCGTAATAATTCTGAAAGAACACATTTTTAAATAAATAAATTATTGTGATAACGGTTTAATTCTTTAAGGGAAGGATTATGAATTAAAGTTACTTTTCAAAATCCCTATATAAAAATTGCTTTATTTTAAAAGTAGAACAGAATGCCCTTAATAAAAGAAAATGAAATGCTTTATGAATCAGTTTTGACTTGGAATGAAACTGGGAAATTCTACTTAATTAAGTGAATTACTTAAATTTAAAAATATATTTTTTATTCTTTAATTTTTTCCCCTTATTATTACACATTTGTAAAATTAAATTAACCTTCATAAAACATATATATATATATATTATACATTAACTAAATTTATTAATAGTAAATACTGCTAAGAACTATACATTAGTTATATGATGTAACTAGCAGGCATCGCCCGCTTCGCTGGTCCCTATTTTTAAAAGAATCACTACAATAACTGAATTCTCAAAATTGCATTAATTTTTATCACGTGAAGAAAAAAAGAGAAACAAAATCTGATTGGGAAAAATGTCGCACTGGGTTCTCACTGCCTTCGGAAAAAATTCCCAAAATGCTCTAACTCTTATTTCTATTATTTCCCCCCTTCGCCCCCCCTTCCGTCTATCCTAATAATTTTACAAATTCGAAAATATCTGCAATCGATTTGTAAGTATCAAAAATCTCTATGCACCAGTTTTGAACGATATATCTCTATTTTTATTTTTTGCCCCTCTGCTCCCCCTTCCCGCCCCTCCCAATAATTTTAAAAAATCGAAAATATCCGCAATCGATTTTTAGGTATCAGAAACTTCTATGTACCAATTTTGAATGACCTAACTCTATTTTATTTTTTGCCCCTCAGCCCCCCCCCAACCCCACCTTCCCGGCCCTCCTCATAACTTTACACTTTCGAAAATATCCCCATTCGACTTGCAGGCCTCGAAAACCTATCTGTACCAATTTTGAACGGCCTAACTGTACTTCTATTTGTTTTTGCCCATAGCCCCCCTTACCGCTCCATCCCCCTTCCCGCCCCACCTAATAATTTTACAACTTCGAAAATATCCGCAATCGATTTGTACGTATCGAAAACCTCTATATACCAATTTTGAACGATCTAACTCTATTTTTATTTTTTTGCCCCCCCCCCCCTCTCCCCCTACACCTTCCCGGACCTCCTAATAACTTTACACTTTCGAAAATATCCCCATTCGACTTGCAGGCCTCGAAAACCTATCTGTAAAAATTTTTAACTGCCTAACTGCATTTCTATTTGTTTTTGCCCCATACCCCCCCTTCCCGCCCACCCCCTTCCCACCCCTCCTAATAATTTTACAACTTCGAAAATATCCGCAATCGATTTGTAGGTATCGAAAACCTCTATATACCAATTTTGAACGATCTAACTCTATTTTTATTTTTTGCCCCCCTCTCCCCTACCCCCTTCATGCCCCACCTAATAACTTTACACAATCGAAAATATCCTCATTCGACTTCCAGGCCTCTAAAACCTATCTGTACCAATTTTGAACGCCCTAACTGTATTTCTATTTGTTTTTGCCCCTTAGCCCCTCCCCCCCCTGCTGCCCCACCTGGGGGCTGAATTTCTAAAATTCCAAAAATTAGTTTTTAGATATTTGCATTAGCTATATTTTAGGGCGAAAATTTCACGTATATCTATTTTTTTGTTTGAGATATATAGGATTATGCGAAATCACGTTTTACGCATGTGAAACCACGTTTTGCCCCCCCGCCCCCCTTGGGGACCGAATTTGGAAAATTCCAGAAATTGGTTTTTAGACATTTGTATTAGCTATATTTTAAAGCAAAACTTTTACGGATATCTGTTTTTTTGTTTGAGATATGAAGGATTTTGTGAAATCACGTTTTGCCCCCCCTCCCCCCCTTGGGGGGCGAATTTTCTAAAATCGCTTCTTAGTGGATGCCTACGTCATAGAAAGAACATTGTCACGAAATTTCATGCTTCTAGGTCCAGGGGTTTGGTCTGGGCGTTGATAGATCACCCCCTCACTCACTCACTCAGGAAGTGTTCTTTTATATATATAGATTGTGCAAAATAAAATAAATGTAGAATAATATATGCGTATATATATAATTTTTTTTTTTTGGTCTAAGAAAGATGGAATTACATAGCAATTAACACACACGAGATTTTCTAAACCCAAAATATATTACTGGCGTCTATCCAAAATTTTACACACACAAAACTTACAGAAAATTTATCTGAATATCAACTTTTCTGCCACAAAACTTATATTAAATTGAATTAAGGTAGTTAAAAAGAAAGTACAGTGAAGCAGCCATAATCCGGCAGCACCCATAAACCGGCCTTAATGACTTTTTCTAATTTTTTTTTCTGTTTTTTTAAACCTTCGCCCGTAAATCGTAATAGTACTCAACTTGCTATTAACAGCATGTCTGCGAACTTTTATGATCATTTTTAAGTTTTTAAGTAAAGTTTATGGATTTTCATTTAATTTTACTGATTTACGGACAAGCGCGGATTTTTTTTACAGATTAATCAGGATGATGGCAAAAATCCTGAAAAAGAAGAACGAAATTTTTGTCTCGCAATGGCAAATCCAAAAGTTATTGATAAAAAAGATCGTTCCTATTCTTGATCCCGAAAGTCGAAATAAACACGACCACCCGAAATCTCTACATAATCCGGCAGCACCCATAAACCGGCCTTAATGACTTTTTCTAATTTTTTTTTTCTGTTTTTTTAAACCTTCGCCCGTAAATCGTAATAGTACTCAACTTGCTATTAACAGCATGTCTGCCAACTTTTATGATCATTTTTAAGTTTTTAAGTAAAGTTTATGGAGTTTCATTTAATTTTATTGATTTACGGACAAGCGCGGATTTTTTTTACAGATTAATCAGGATGATGGCAAAAATCCTGAAAAAGAAGAGCGAAATTTTTGTCTCGCAATGGCATATCCAAAGGTTATTGATGAAAGAGATTGTTCCAGTGTTGTCAATACAAACTTTTTTTCCCCACTAAAAGTACGTGTGAAAATCCGCTAAAATCCACTAAAATTTTTATTTCCCATAGCGCAGCAATAATACATTGTAAAATCAATTCTCCCACTAAAAATTCGTTGAAAATCTAAATAACAAAACAAAAAATTAATTATTTAAATGTACATTGTAATTAATGAATACATTGCACATTTATTTAAGCACTATTTCATCATCGTCTTCATCCTTATCCGATGTTGTGGTTGAAGTACTTAGTATGCAGCCATCGAGCCATCGTTCCAATTTATTTTAGAATGTTTTATAGCAAATTGCAGTTATGTATGGTACCAATTATTTACACGTTGCAGTCATGTACGTATTTAAAATAGAGTTTATCTTTTCAGTTTTATTTCGATTTCTATGGGATGTTTTGACAACATTCATGATACTAAAGGCTCTTTCTACATCAGCATTATACCATTATGGTAAAACCAGCAGTCTTTGCGAAATCTTATAGCTCACTGAATGGATTTTAAAAACTTGCATCTCTATATAAGCTCTACACAGTGTTCAAAACTCAAATTTTGTCATGTCCCTATGGATAATTTAAAATGTCCCTACATTGATGATAAAAGTCCCTACATTCATGATAACAGTCCGTACTTCAGTGCTGAGAACGTCCATAGGATGTATTTTTCATCTTCAGGCTACTCTTTAACTACATTTCTCGCGACCATGGAAGCCTCTGCGCAAGTGCGGATTCAACGAGTCCACTAGTAAAATAGGGGAGACAAGCTTTTCGTTGAGAGAAAATAAGCGATAAGGGAATACCGAATGACTGGATGTTTACGAAATTCAAACCTGTTGGTCAACTTGGAAACCTTCCAAGATTTTCGACTCGTCCTCACTGCTAAGCGTAGGAAACGTGGTTACGCAATATCATGAACGTCATGAATACGTCCTGGGGATAAAAAGTACCTTAAAAAAATCCCTACTATGTCTACATTTTGAAGATAACTGCTGAAAGTCCCTGTGCGTAGGGACAAATATTTACATTTGCCTCTATTTATAAACATCCATTTAAAAATCCGCTATCTTTACAAACATCCACTAAAAAATCCGCTATCCGCTAAACCTTTATTTTTTCCCGTTGACCATGTCAAAAATCCACTAAATTTAATGGAAATTCCGCTAAATTGGCAACACTGGATTGTTCCTATTCTTGATACCGAAAGTCGAAATAAACACGACCACCCGAGATCTCGCCAAGAGTTTTTAGAAGGACTTAATATGATTATATCAGCGGAACCAGACAATGACAAACTGAAAAAAAAAAAAAAAAAAAAAAAAGAGAGAGAGAGAGACAATGAAATAAATGAAATTGACCTACATATTTAATAGAACGTAGCATTATCAAATTCTTGATCTCATTTGTTATTAAGCCAGTTTTAGTATCAATTTATTATTATTACTTGCACAAAAATAAACGATCTGTATAACTGTTTTATAATCGTTATTTAAAATTTTTTAATTTATTTCAAGCGTTATTATTATTATTATTATTATTTTATTGTTATTTATTTTTTTTATGGGTTTGAATACATTTTTTAAAACTAATATTTTAAAAATATTTTTTAGATGCTGTGATTGATATATGATTTCGATATACATTTTCAGAACTCCTATAATCCTGAAAAAAAAAAAAAATCCGTAATCAGACAACGTCTATTTTCCGCCGATGCTCCACTGTATATATATTAGGGTGGCTCTTAAATGAGGGGAAATTTTGCTTTTCTTTTTCTATTTTTTGAAATTCGAAAAACAGTTCCTCTATTTTTTTTTCTATTTCACCCTAAACACTTTTTAACAAATTATCAGCTCCCTGGGATAATGCTAACACATGCCGAATTGAAGAGAAATTCCTAATATCTATTTTTCGTCAATTCGGCATGTGTTAGCATTATCCCAGAGAGCTCATAATTTGTTAAAAAGTGTTTAGGGTGAAATAAAAAAAAAAAAAAAAAATAGAGGAAGTGCTTATCGGATTTCAAAAAATATAAAAAGAAAAACGAAATTTCCCCCTCATTTAAGATACACCCTAATATATATATATATATATGTACTATATTTAATTTGCATAAAAATTTACTGTTTGAATATATATATATATATATTAAGGCAAAGAGCTGTATTGATCCGATATATCTAATTTTTAAGTGTAAAATATGCTCAAAAACCTTTATATATATATATATACTTTTTTTTTCTCTTTTAAGAAATCGTGTTGAGAAACTTAAATAGCTATTTTTAAGACAAAATTTTAGCAAAAATATTTAGATAAGGTTTCTTCAATTCTGCTAAAGAGTATCTGTCAGATTTTTCGTAAAATCGCATATTAAACTTCTGCAGTACAGTAGCAGAAATATTGTGAGTGATTTCAAATACCGTGAATACATCCATAGCTGCTAACTGTTCCAATTTTTAGGATACCGGTATTTTTTTATGGAAAGTTTTTATAAACTTTTTAAAAAGATATACAGGGTGAGTTTGACATAATCTGCCAAACGAAAGGAGGTGATAGAACAGCCCATGGGGAGCCTAAAACACCATAGAAACCCTGTCCTATCTCTAACCGTTTCCGAGTTATGGTAGATAGAAGAAAAATCTGTTTTTTTTCATCTCGTCTGAAAAAAACGCAACTTTGTGAACTTTCTGAAAGACTTACGCACATATTTGGAAGGAGCAGAAAAAGTCCTATCGGGTGACACCATTTACATCAGGATACCTTAATTTGACGGCGAGCTACAAGTGCTAAAACATTGGCGAAGTTTAAAATCGAGTTGTCACAAAATTCTTTAACCAGTAATTCTGCAAAAACCGTTCAAGCTACAAACGGTCAAATTAACCAAAAACTTCTCCATTCCACAAGCTTTAGAATGAGCCCACAATAAACTCCATCGGTTTCTAGTTCAGGAGAAATTTAGCCTTTTGTTTGAAATACATCACTGAAAATGACATTCGTCGAAATTCGGCAAACGAAACGATGGTGAGTAAATAGAACGTATGCAAATTCGTGACTATCTGCATATGGACTCTTAGTGATATGCAGATGTATTCCAACCTTCCTGCGCGCGCATCCCACTCGCGGGTACAAAAGGCGAGTCAGTCTGTAACAGCTCATTAGCTCGTCAGCTTCTTTTACGTTTTATGCTGTTTATTGCTTTAGCATTTTCTGGCCTTTCCTGAACTCGGCCGATTCTTTTCACGCTGCTCTCACGTCTACTTGCTCTCTCTTAGTTCATACTTAGTATGTTTTCCTACACTGGTACGAATTATCCAAGTTGGTTCTTATTCGTAGCACTTTTTTTTCTTCTACTTTTGTAAATTAATATTGCAATTTTATCCCTTTTTGTTTACCCTTCTGAATTTTATTTTCAATTGAAGTCATCACAGGGATCAAATTGTCATACTTTCCAACTTGTAAACAGATATGCCTAGGTTTGCCAAGGAAGAGTACGCGGGTATGCATTTTGTGTATGGATTTTGCGATGGTAACTCTCGGAGAGCCGAAGAAGAGTACCGTTTACGTTATCCACATCGTCGTGCTCCCAACCGTGCTGTATTTGCCGCAATTCATCGAAGGCTTAGAGAGAGTGGGTCGTTCGGTAGGGTGTACGAAACGGGCCATGGTTGCCGCTCCGCCACCGCTGAGGAGTCCGTACTCGAGCGAGTGGAGGAAAATCCAAATATGAGTTCATGCATACTTGCGAGAGAAAGTGGAATCTCCCAAAATAAAGTGATGAATGTTTTGCGCAAAAACAAGTATCATCCATACCACTTCACACCGGTACAAGAATTACGCCGCTCAGATTTCCAAAAGCGGGTAACATTCTGCCGCTGGCTTTTAGAGCGAGATATTGAGGAACACCATTTCCTTAGAATGATACTGTGGACAGATGAGTCACTTTTCACTCGGGATGCCATGTTAAATTTACATAACTGGCATCATTACGCTCAACAAAATCCATTTGTAACACGAAACTCATCGTTCCAGACGCGATTCAGTTTAAATGTTTGGCTTGGAGTGCTTGGCGATTGCTTGATAGGTCCACATGTGTTCAAAGGTCATCTGACCAGCAATACATATTTGGAGTTTCTGGAACATCATCTTCCATGATTACTTGATGTCATTCCTGTACCCCAACGAGCGGAAATCATTTTCCAACACGATGGGGCCCCTGCACATTCTTCAAATGCCGTTCGGGACTTCTTGAATCAGCAGTATCCGCGATGAATTGGTCGTAATGGACCAATTCCTTGGCCACCTAGATCACCAGATCTCACTCCTTTGGACTTCTATGTTTGGGGGTTTCTTGAAGCAAGAAGTTTACCGCACAGAAGTTGCCAGTTTGCAAGATTTATGCAGCTGGCTCGATGATGCAATAATAAAACTGAGGGATGAGCTTTCGCTAAGAGCTACTGTGGTTTCCGTTCGTAAGCGGGCAAGGGCATGTATCAGGTGTGGGGGTGACTATTTTCAGCAGCGGCACTAAATTTCACACATCCTTTCGAATGCATATGGGCTTTAATCATAAACGTGAGATACGTCTTTTTTTTCTTTTTTGCATATTCCTTTGTGAAAGACTTGAAAAAGTTATACTTCATTTGTTTCCATTCCATTGTGTTTGTAAACTTAATACAACTACTACATTTCTTGTTTGTCTTTAAAACTTTCTTTTTTGCATCTGACAAAACAGCGTGCTGAAGGCGGATATGAAATCAGGAACGATCATGGCACCCCGTGAGTCTCCTTCTCGACGAACGCCAAGTTCAGTGATGAATGTATTTCAAACAAAAGGCTAAATTTCTCCTGAACTAGAACATCGATATGGTTTATTGTGGGCTCATTCTTAATCTTGTGGAATGGAGAAGTTTTTGGTAACTTTGACCGATTGTAGCTTGAACGGTGTTTGCAGAATAACCGGTTGAAGAATTTGGTGACAACTCGATTTTAAACTTCGCCAAAATTTTAGCGCTTGTAGCTCCCCGTCAAATTAAGGTATCCTGGTGTAAATGGTGTCGACCGATAGGATTTTTTCTGCTCTTTCCAAATATGTGCTTATTTTTGTGTGTAAGTCTTTCAGAAAGCTCACAAATTTGGGGTTTTTCAGACGGGATGGAAAAAAACATATTTTTCTTCTATCTACCTTAACTCGGAAACGGTTAGCGGTAGGACAGGGTTTCTATGGTGTTTTATGCTCCCCATGGGCTGTTCTATCACCTCCTTTCGTTTGGCAGCTTATGTCAAACTCACCCTGTATAGAAGTTTTTATGATTAATTAAAACAAAAATACATATAAATTGAATTTCAGTACAGAAATAAATGTGTATTTAAAGAATTATTTAAAAAACAAAAACAACAACAAAGTTTTAGAAAAACGAATTTATTTTTAACAGAATTTTTGAATATAAAGAACTTTATATATTTTTAATATGTTGTTAATTTTATTTTTTAAACTTTATATATATTTTTATTTTTAGATGTTAAATTAATTATTTTTCATTCTTCAAATCAAATTCATGGTTATAAAATTATCGAACAGGGAAA
This sequence comes from Salticus scenicus, assembly GCA_963930645.1. Lineage (NCBI taxonomy): Eukaryota > Metazoa > Arthropoda > Arachnida > Araneae > Salticidae > Salticus > Salticus scenicus. Next base: position 11,122,604 of record OZ005658.1, on the reverse strand, counting down.
GAAATTGAGGGAGGGGATGGTGTATCTAGAAAATGGTGGGTGACTGGGCAAAATGGGAGTCCTATTTGGATTCAGGGGGTCAGAATCAACAAGAATGGTATCAGATCTTGATTTTTTTTTTTTTTTTTTTTTTTTTTTATTGCAGAACAAGCAGTGTTATTAGATTAGAGTAAAAAATATTTTTTTCTGAGGTAATTTTCAGAAAATTTTTTTTAGGGCATTTTTTTCTGAATATAAAGTTTGTATACTTCATTAGCCAACTTGCAATAATTTTCACAAAAATCATCCCACTCTTTCTCACGCCGTGGGATATCTTTTTCAATAATGTAAGAAATTACACTCTCACGAAAATCTAAATGACTATGTTGATCTGCCAAAACAAGAATGGCACAGGCATTGCTTTTAGACAAATTCTTCGTGAAGAACTCTGAGCAAGCCATTTTCAATTCTTCTACATCATACTTGTCAGCTATTTCGTAAAACTGCATTGCAGTACCTACTTCTAAATTCGGAAGAGTTCCAGAATACAAGTACTGTAAAAAGCCCTGTACAATAGAGGCGCCGAAGTCTTCCACTTTGATCAGTCCTGTTTCGCCCTCGACCATCTTACTCTGGAGCATGGCAGACAAAACTGTAGAACGCATTCCAAGTATGATTCGATGGGCATGAAATGTTTTGTCTTCACATAGGATCTTCACGTCACTTTCTGAACTATCGTCTGTTAGCTTCGAAATATCCCTGGAGAGAGCCTTCAGATGGACATCTAGAAAAGAAAAATATTACTCATAATTCCTAATTTTTTTCTCCATGTGTACTCCACTTTTTAAACAAGAATACGTGTATGAACTTACTTGACTATTCAAGAATCGCAAAAAAAAGCATAAGTCCCTGTAATCCACAGACCAATAGGGTAAGTTTGATTTGAGAACTTTCCTTCTCTCCCCAAACTCATCCCGCCTCTTTTTACTTTAAAATTTTTAAACAAGAAAATTCGCTATGGTTAGAATTTTTTTTTTCCCCTAATCTATTTTCCTTTCTTTTCTTGGAAAGTCCAAACCTTGAAGTAAAATGATTATTTCGTAAGTAGAAATGCATTTCTTGCAGGATTAAAGCTAATGCACAGTGTATGAACAGTAGCTAAACAATCAGCATTTTGCTATATCCTCTTAGTAAAAGTGTTTTAACCCTTTCAGGACCATAAGATTTCCAAGACTAAATGTGCCAATACAAACCAATATTTTAGCTATTGTGGGTGTAAAGTAAGAGAATATCACCAGAAAAACATAGCAGGGTGTATAGGTCTCCTATAATTTCATGGGAAATATTTTCCCTATGGACCATAAAAGTAAATAAACGAAGAGTTAGGTTTATTATATCGGTATTTTATTTATTGCTTTGTAATACAAATTTATTGCTTTGTAATATAAAAATTATCAGAAAAGTAAAATAAATAGCTAGTTATGGTATTCTACGAAACAATTTCGTTTACTTGTGAAGCACAAGTGGACATTGCACATAACACATTTATTATGTGTCTTATTTTCTATACTTTTTTTTTTTTTTTTTTTTTTTTTATTCGTTCAGAAACACATTTGCTGCCTTGGACATACTTTTTATTTTGACATTCAGTAAAAAAAAAATATCGATTCAATAATAATTGAACAATCGATAACGATTTTTGTAGAAGGGAAAAATATTTCCCCTGGGCGTGAAAGGGTTAACAGCTCAAAGATTATAATAATGTATGAAAAGAATTCATAATTATCAGGGCCCGATTAAGCTTAGAAGCTAGGGGAAGCTCAGTATCATTTCGGGGCCCTCTTTCATTTCAGAAAATCTTGTTTTCCTGTTACACATTGTAATCTAAAAATGCTATAGACCAAAAATTAGTGTGTGTTTATAGTTTTTTTTTTTTTTTTTTTTTTTTTTTTCATTCATATATCTGGTTGGTTTCTACACACAACATTAAAATCGTATAACTTATTAATTAAGAACATTCAGATTTTTGAGGTTAAATAATAGATTTTTCCCGAAATAGTGAGTATTTTGGTACTTACGTATTATTGCAACCAGGCCAAAATTCGCATAAATCGCCAAATTTGGCGCCCTACTTACGGCAACCCTACGTGTTATACGTGGTTTTTCGTAAAGAAATTATTTAGCTTACTGGTTAGATTGAATGCCGTGAAATAATTTAACTAATACTAATAACTTAACTAATAATAATAATAACTTAATAATAATAATAATAACTTAATAATAATAATAATAATAACTAATAATAATAATATACTTATAATAATAATAATAATAATAATAATAATAATAATAACAACTTAATAATAATAATAACTAATAATAATAATAACTTAAGTAATACTAATAACTTAACTTTCTTACTCAAACTTACAAATCGCGCCAACCTGGTTGCGATAATACGTAAGAACCAGTATTTTATCTTGCTTTAGGCGAATTTTCTCAGAAAAATTCAATCTCAGTATGAAAAAATAAAACAGAAAATTCAAGACCCTGTTTTTAGTCATTCTGGGGGCCCCTCTTAAATTTTAAAGGGGAAGCTTGTGCTTCCCGAGCCTTTTGGGTAATCAGGCCCTGATTATTATACTTAATAACCCGAAAAAAAAAAAAAAAAAAAAACTTTTCTTAATGAAACTTAATTTTAGCGGGGAAAATCGAATAATCTTCTTTCCCTAGTGTTGCATCTAAATCATATCAGTAACTGGAACATATACTTTTATAACCTATATTTGAACTTGAACTGCAACTTTCTGAGACAAATCTGACAGATTTTAAAAGTAAAGTTAAATACCCCGTTTTCATCTACTGTTTTGCAAGAAAGAAAAATTTAAACAATTTTAGAAAATTAAATCAAAATAAGAAAAGGTGTACAAAACACGCATTATAAATATTTGAAGGTGTACTTTTTAGAGATTAAATAGTTAAAAAAATAATTTAAATCCTTTTTTTTCTTCTTCTTCTTCTTCTTTTTTTTTTTTTTGATACATTATTATTCTTTTTTATTTTATACCAATATATATATATATGAAATATATGAATAAAATACGAAATTTGGATTAAGTACTTATCTGGCAAAGTTTTCAAATTAAAATATTGAAAACAAATAGGGTTTATGCCAGAGCTCATGGGAAATATTTTCCCCTAATTTCATGGGAAATATTTTCCCTATGGACCATAAAAGTAAATAAACGAAGAGTTAGGTTTATTATATCGGTATTTTATTTATTGCTTTGTAATACAAATTTATTGCTTTGTAATATAAAAATTATCAGAAAAGTAAAATAAATAGCTAGTTATGGTATTCTACGAAACAATTTCGTTTACTTGTGAAGCACAAGTGGACATTGCACATAACACATTTATCATGTGTCCTATTTTCTATACTTTTTTTTTTTTTTTATTCGTTCAGAAACACATTTGCAGCCTTGGACATACGTTTTATTTTGACATTCAGTAAAAAAAAAATATCGATTCAATAATAATTGAACAATCGATAACGATTTTTGTAGAAGGGAAAAATATTTCCCTTGGGCTCGTGAAAGGGTTAATAGCTCAAAGATTATAATAATGTATGAAAAGAATTCATTATTATCAGGGCCCGATTAAGCTTAGAAGCTAGGGGAAGCTCAGTATCATTTCGGGGCCCTCTTTCATTTCAGAAAATCTTGTTTTCCTGTTACATATTGTAATCTAAAAATGCTATAGACCAGAAATTAGTGTGTTTATAGTTTTTTTTTTTTTTTTTTTTTTTTTTTTCATTCATATATCTGGGTGGTTTCTACACACAACATTAAAATCGTATAACTTATTAATTAAGAACATTCAGATTTTTGAGGTTAAATAATAGATTTTTCCCGAAATAGTGAGTATTTTGGTACTTACGTATTATTGCAACCAGGCCAAAATTCGCATAAATCGCCAAATTTGGCGACCCTACTTACGGCAACCCTACGTGTTATTCATGGTTTTTCGTAAAGAAATTATTTTGCTTACTGGTTAGATTGAATGCCGTGAAATAATTTAACTAATACTAATAACTTAACTAATAATAATAATAACTTAATAATAATAATAATAATATACTTATAATAATAATAATAATAATAATAATAATAATAATAATAATAATAATAACTTAATAATAATAATAACTAATAATAATAATAACTTAAGTAATACTAATAACTTAACTTTCTTACTCAAACTTACAAATCGCGCCAACCTGGTTGCGATAATACGTAAGAACCAGTATTTTATCTTGCTTTAGGCGAATTTTCTCAGAAAAATTCAATCTCAGTATGAAAAAATAAAACAGAAAATTCAAGACCCTGTTTTTAGTCATTCTGGGGGCCCCTCTTAAATTTTAAAGGGGAAGCTTGTGCTTCCCGAGCCTTTTGGGTAATCAGGCCCTGATTATTATACTTAATAACCCGAAAAAAAAAAAAAAAAAAAAAAAAAAAAAAAACTTTTGTTAATGAAACTTAATTTTAGCGGGGAAAATCGAATAATCTTCTTTCCCTAGTGTTGCATCTAAATCATATCAGTAACTGGAACATATACTTTTATAACCTATATTTGAACTTGAACTGCAACTTTCTGAGACAAATCTGACAGATTTTAAAAGTAAAGTTAAATACCCCGTTTTCATCTACTGTTTTGCAAGAAAGAAAAATTTAAACAATTTTAGAAAATTAAATCAAAATAAGAAAAGGTGTACAAAACGCATTATAAATATTTGAAGGTGTACTTTTTAGAGATTAAATAGTTAAAAAAAATAATTTAAATCCTTTTTCTTCTTCTTCTTCTTTTTTTTTTTTTTTTGATACATTATTATTCTTTTTTATTTTATACCAATATATATATATATATAATATATGAATAAAATACGAAATTTGGATAAAGTACTTATCTGGCAAAGTTTTCAATTTAAAATATTGAAAACAAATAGGGTTTATGCCAGAGCTCATGGGAAATATTTTCCCCTAATTTCATGGGAAATATTTTCCCTATGGACCATAAAAGTAAATAAACGAAGAGTTAGGTTTATTATATCGGTATTTTATTTATTGCTTTGTAATACAAATTTATTGCTTTGTAATATAAAAATTATCAGAAAAGTAAAATAAATAGCTAGTTATGGTATTCTACGAAACAATTTCGTTTACTTGTGAAGCACAAGTGGACATTGCACATAACACATTTATCATGTGTCCTATTTTCTATACTTTTTTTTTTTTTTTTTTATTCGTTCAGAAACACATTTGCTGCCTTGGACATACGTTTTATTTTGACATTCAGTAAAAAAAAAATATCGATTCAATAATAATTGAACAATCGATAACGATTTTTGTAGAAGGGAAAAATATTTCCCTTGGGCTCGTGAAAGGGTTAATAGCTCAAAGATTATAATAATGTATGAAAAGAATTCATTATTATCAGGGCCCGATTAAGCTTAGAAGCTAGGGGAAGCTCAGTATCATTTCGGGGCCCTCTTTCATTTCAGAAAATCTTGTTTTCCTGTTACATATTGTAATCTAAAAATGCTATAGACCAAAAATTAGTGTGTGTTTATAGTTTTTTTTTTTTTTTTTTTTTTTCATTCATATATCTGGGTGGTTTCTACACAGAACATTAAAATCGTATAACTTATTAATTAAGAACATTCAGATTTTTGAGGTTAAATAATAGATTTTTCCCGAAATAGTGAGTATTTTGGTACTTACGTATTATTGCAACCAGGCCAAAATTCGCATAAATCGCCAAATTTGGCGACCCTACTTACGGCAACCCTACGTGTTATACATGGTTTTTCGTAAAGAAATTATTTTGCTTACTGGTTAGATTGAATGCCGTGAAATAATTTAACTAATACTAATAACTTAACTAATAATAATAATAACTGAATAATAATAATAATAATAATAACTAATAATAATAATAATAATATACTTATAATAATAATAATAATAATAATAACTTAATAATAATAATAATAACTAATAAAAATAATAACTTAAGTAATACTAATAACTTAACTTTCTTACTCAAACTTACAAATCGCGCCAACCTGGTTGCGATAATACGTAAGAACCAGTATTTTATCTTGCTTTAGGCGAATTTTCTCAGAAAAATTCAATCTCAGTATGAAAAAATAAAACAGAAAATTCAAGACCCTGTTTTTAGTCATTCTGGGGGCCCCTCTTAAATTTTAAAGGGGAAGCTTGTGCTTCCCGAGCCTTTTGGGTAATCAGGCCCTGATTATTATATTTAATAAAGAAGCATCACAAAACTGGCGTTGTAAAAATTATTACTTACAAACTTTGAATAAACACCATAAAATGCAAAAAACTCGCAACAATTGTTTCGGGTCGAAAAAACACACGACCCTTCATCAGGCGAACAAAGTAAGCACGAGTGCTGCAGTCAAAGCGGCAACGCACCAACGTGCGTTGCCGCTTTGACTGCAGCACTCGTGCTTACTTTGTTCGCCTGATGAAGGGTCGTGTGTTTTTTCGACCCGAAACAATTGTTGCGAGTTTTTTGCATTTTATCCTGATTATTATACTTAATAACCCGAAAAAAAAAAAAAAAAAAAAAAAAAAAAAAAAAAAACTTTTGTTAATGAAACTTAATTTTAGCGGGGAAAATCGAATAATCTTCTTTCCCTAGTGTTGCATCTAAATCATATCAGTAACTGGAACATATACTTTTATAACCTATATTTGAACTTGAACTGCAACTTTCTGAGACAAATCTGACAGATTTTAAAAGTAAAGTTAAATACCCCGTTTTCATCTACTGTTTTGCAAGAAAGAAAAATTTAAACAATTTTAGAAAATTAAATCAAAATAAGAAAAGGTGTACAAAACGCATTATAAATATTTGAAGGTGTACTTTTTAGAGATTAAATAGTTAAAAAAATAATTTAAATCCTTTTTTTTTTCCTTCTTCTTCTTCTTTTTTTTTTTTTTTTTTTTATACATTATTATTCTTTTTTATTTTATACCAATATATATATATATAAAATATATGAATAAAATACGAAATTTGGATAAAGTACTTATCTGGCAAAGTTTTCAAATTAAAATATTGAAAACAAATAGGGTTTATGCCAGAGCTCATGGGAAATATTTTCCCCTAATTTCATGGGAAATATTTTCCCTATGGACCATAAAAGTAAATAAACGAAGAGTTAGGTTTATTATATCGGTATTTTATTTATTGCTTTGTAATACAAATTTATTGCTTTGTAATATAAAAATTATCAGAAAAGTAAAATAAATAGCTAGTTATGGTATTCTACGAAACAATTTCGTTTACTTGTGAAGCACAAGTGGACATTGCACATAACACATTTATCATGTGTCCTATTTTCTATACGTTTTTTTTTTTTTTTTTTTTTTTATTCGTTCAGAAACACATTTGCTGCCTTGGACATACGTTTTATTTTGACATTCAGTAAAAAAAAAAATATCGATTCAATAATAATTGAACAATCGATAACGATTTTTGTAGAAGGGAAAAATATTTCCCTTGGGCTCGTGAAAGGGTTAATAGCTCAAAGATTATAATAATGTATGAAAAGAATTCATTATTATCAGGTCCCGATTAAGCTTAGAAGCTAGGGGAAGCTCAGTATCATTTCGGTTCCCTCTTTCATTTCAGAAAATCTTGTTTTCCTGTTACATATTGTAATCTAAAAATGCTATAGACCAAAAATTAGTGTGTGTTTATAGTTTTTTTTTTTTTTTTTTTTTTTTTTTTTTTTCATTCATATATCTGGGTGGTTTCTACACACAACATTAAAATCGTATAACTTATTAATTAAGAACATTCAGATTTTTGAGGTTAAATAATAGATTTTTCCCGAAATAGTGAGTATTTTGGTACTTACGTATTATTGCAGCCAGGCCAAAATTCGCATAAATCGCCAAATTTGGCGACCCTACTTACGGCAACCCTACGTGTTATACGTGGTTTTTCGTAAAGAAATTATTTTGCTTACTGGTTAGATTGAATGCCGTGAAATAATTTAACTAATACTAATAACTTAACTAATAATAATAATACTTATAATAATAATAATAATAATAATAATAATAACAACTTAATAATAATAATAACTAATAATAATAATAACTTAAGTAGTACTAATAACTTAACTTTCTTACTCAAACTTACAAATCGCGCCACCTGGTTGCGATAATACGTAAGAACCAGTATTTTATCTTGCTTTAGGCGAATTTTCTCAGAAAAATTCAATCTCAGTATGAAAAAATAAAACAGAAAATTCAAGACCCTGTTTTTAGTCATTCTGGGGCCCCCTCTTAAATTTTAAAGGGGAAGCTTGTGCTTCCCGAGCCTTTTGGGTAATCAGGCCCTGATTATTATACTTAATAACCCGAAAAAAAAAAAAAAAAAAAAAAACTTTTGTTAATGAAACTTAATTTTAGCGGGGAAAATCGAATAATCTTCTTTCCCTAGTGTTGCATCTAAATCATATCAGTAACTGGAACATATACTTTTATAAACTATATTTGAACTTGAACTGCAACTTTCTGAGACAAATCTGACAGATTTTAAAAGTAAAGTTAAATACCCCGTTTTTATCTACTGTTTTGCAAGAAAGAAAAATTTAAACAATTTTAGAAAATTAAATCAAAATAAGAAAAGGTGTACAAAACGCATTATAAATATTTGAAGGTGTACTTTTTAGAGATTAAATAGTTAAAAAAATAATTTAAATCCTTTTTTTTTTCTTCTTCTTCTTCTTTTTTTTTTTTTTTGATACATTATTATTCTTTTTATTTTATACCGATATATATATATATAAAATATATGAATAAAATACGAAATTTGGATAAAGTACTTTTCTGGCAAAGTTTTCAAATTAAAATATTGAAAACAAATAGGGTTTATGCCAGAGCTCATGGGAAATATTTTCCCCTAATTTCATGGGAAATATTTTCCGTATGGACCATAAAAGTAAATAAACGAAGAGTTAGGTTTATTATATCGGTATTTTATTTATTGCTTTGTAATACAAATTTATTGCTTTGTAATATAAAAATTATCAGAAAAGTAAAATAAATAGCTAGTTATGGTATTCTACGAAACAATTTCGTTTACTTGTGAAGCACAAGTGGACATTGCACATAACACATTTATCATGTGTCCTATTTTCTATACGTTTTTTTTTTTTTTTTATTTTTTTTTATTCGTTCAGAAACACATTTGCTGCCTTGGACATACGTTTTATTTTGACATTCAGTAAAAAAAAAATATCGATTCAATAATAATTGAACAATCGATAACGATTTTTGTAGAAGGGAAAAATATTTCCCTTGGGCTCGTGAAAGGGTTAATAGCTCAAAGATTATAATAATGTATGAAAAGAATTCATTATTATCAGGGCCCGATTAAGCTTAGCAGCTAGGGGAAGCTCAGTATCATTTCGGGGCCCTCTTTCATTTCAGAAAATCTTGTTTTCCTGTTACATATTGTAATCTAAAAATGCTATAGACCAAAAATTAGTGTGTGTTTATAGTTTTTTTTTTTTTTTCATTCATATATCTGGGTGGTTTCTACACACATCATTAAAATCGTATAACTTATTAATTAAGAACATTCAGATTTTTGAGGTTAAATAATAGATTTTTCCCGAAATAGTGAGTATTTTGGTACTTACGTATTATTGCAACCAGGCCAAAATTCGCATAAATCGCCAAATTTGGCGACCCTACTTACGACAACCCTACGTGTTACACATGGTTTTTCGTAAAGAAATTATTTTGCTTACTGGTTAGATTGAATGCCGTGAAATAATTTAACTAATACTAATAACTTAACTAATAATAATAATAACTTAATAATAATAATATACTTATAATAATAATAATAATAATAATAACAACTTAATAATAATAATAACTAATAATAATAATAACTTAAGTAATACTAATAACTTAACTTTCTTACTCAAACTTACAAATCGCGCCAACCTGGTTGCGATAATACGTAAGAACCAGTATTTTATCTTGCTTTAGGCGAATTTTCTCAGAAAAATTCAATCTCAGTATGAAAAAATAAAACAGAAAATTCAAGACCCTGTTTTTAGTCATTCTGGGGGCCCCTCTTAAATTTTAAAGGGGAAGCTCGTGCTTCCCGAGCCTTTTGGGTAATCAGGCCCTGATTATTATACTTAATAACCCGAAAAAAAAAAAAAAAACTTTTGTTAATGAAACTTAATTTTAGCGGGGAAAATCGAATAATCTTCTTTCCCTAGTGTTGCATCTAAATCATATCAGTAACTGGAACATATACTTTTATAACCTATATTTGAACTTGAACTGCAACTTTCTGAGACAAATCTGACAGATTTTAAAAGTAAAGTTAAATACCCCGTTTTCATCTACTGTTTTGCAAGAAAGACAAATTTAAACAATTTTAGAAAATTAAATCAAAATAAGAAAAGGTGTATAAAACGCATTACAAATATTTGAAGGTGTACTTTTTAGAGATTAAATAGTTAAAAAAATAATTTAAATCCTTTTTCTTCTTCTTCTTCTTCTTCTTTTTTTTTTTTTTTTTTTTTTGATACATTATTATTCTTTTTTATTTTATACCAATATATATATATATATATAATAAATGAATAAAATACGAAATTTGGATAAAGTACTTATCTGGCAAAGTTTTCAATTTAAAATATTGAAAACAAATAGGGTTTATGCCAGAGCTCATGGGAAATATTTTCCCCTAATTTCATGGGAAATATTTTCCCCATGGACCATAAAAGTAAATAAACGAAGAGTTAGGTTTATTATATCGGTATTTTATTTATTGCTTTGTAATACAAATTTATTGCTTTGTAATATAAAAATTATCAGAAAAGTAAAATAAATAGCTAGTTATGGTATTCTACGAAACAATTTCGTTTACTTGTGAAGCACAAGTGGACATTGCACATAACACATTTATCATGTGTCCTATTTTCTATAGGTTTTTTTTTTTTTTTTCGTTCAGAAACACATTTGCTGCCTTGGACATACGTTTTATTTTGACATTCAGTAAAAAAAAAAATATCGATTCAATAATAATTGAACAATCGATAACGATTTTTGTAGAAGGGAAAAATATTTCCCTTGGGCTCGTGAAAGGGTTAATAGCTCAAAGATTATAATAATGTATGAAAAGAATTCATTATTATCAGGGCCCGATTAAGCTTAGAAGCTAGGGGAAGCTCAGTATCATTTCGGGGCCCTCTTTCATTTCAGAAAATCTTGTTTTCCTGTTACATATTGTAATCTAAAAATGCTATAGACCAAAAATTAGTGTGTGTTTAAATTTTTTTTTTTTTTTTTTTCATTCATATATCTGGGTGGTTTCTACACACAACATTAAAATCGTATAACTTATTAATTAAGAACATTCAGATTTTTGAGGTTAAATAATAGATTTTTCCCGAAATAGTGAGTATTTTGGTACTTACGTATTATTGCAACCAGGCCAAAATTCGCATTAATCGCCAAATTTGGCGACCCTACTTACGGCAACCCTACGTGTTATACGTGGTTGTTCGTAAAGAAGTTATTTTGCTTACTGGTTAGATTGAATGCCGTGAAATAATTTAACTAATACTAGTAACTTAACTAATAATAATAATAACTTAATAATAATAATAATAATAACTAATAATAATAATATACTTATAATAATAATAATAATAATAATAACAACTTAATAATAATAATAACTAATAATAATAATAACTTAAGTAATACTAATAACTTAACTTTCTTACTCAAACTTACAAATCGCGCCAACCTGGTTGCGATAATACGTAAGAACCAGTATTTTATCTTGCTTTAGGCGAATTTTCTCAGAAAAATTCAATCTCAGTATGAAAAAATAAAACAGAAAATTCAAGACCCTGTTTTTAGTCATTCTGGGGGCCCCTCTTAAATTTTAAAGGGGAAGCTTGTGCTTCCCGAGCCTTTTGGGTAATCAGGCCCTGATTATTATACTTAATAACCCGAAAAAAAAAAAAAAAAAAAAAAAAACTTTTGTTAATGAAATTTAATTTTAGCGGGGAAAATCGAATAATCTTCTTTCCCTAATGTTGCATCTAAATCATATCAGTAACTGGAACATATACTTTTATAACCTATATTTGAACTTGAACTGCAACTTTCTGAGACAAATCTGACAGATTTTAAAAGTAAAGTTAAATACCCCGTTTTCATCTACTGTTTTGCAAGAAAGAAAAATTTAAACAATTTTAGAAAATTAAATCAAAATAAGAAAAGGTGTATAAAACGCATTATAAATATTTGAAGGTGTACTTTTTAGAGATTAAATAGTTAAAAAAATAATTTAAATCCTTTTTCTTCTTCTTCTTCTTCTTTTTTTTTTTTTGATACATTATTATTCTTTTTTATTTTATACCAATATATATATATATATAATATATGAATAAAATACGAAATTTTGATAAAGTACTTATCTGGCAAAGTTTTGAAATTAAAATATTGAAAACAAATAGGGTTTATGCCAGAGCTCATGGGAAATATTTTCCCCTAATTTCATGGGAAATATTTTCCCTATGGACCATAAAAGTAAATAAACGAAGAGTTAGGTTTATTATATCGATATTTTATTTATTGCTTTGTAATACAAATTTATTGCTTTGTAATATAAAAATTATCAGAAAAGTAAAATAAATAGCTAGTTATGGTATTCTACGAAACAATTTCGTTTACTTGTGAAGCACAAGTGGACATTGCACATAACACATTTATCATGTGTCCTATTTTCTATAGTTTTTTTTTTTTTTTTTTTTTTTTTATTCGTTCAGAAACATATTTGCTGCCTTGGACATACGTTTTATTTTGACATTCAGTAAAAAAAAAAAATATCGATTCAATAATAATTGAACAATCGATAACGATTTTTGTAGAAGGGAAAAATATTTCCCTTGGGCTCGTGCAAGGGTTAATAGCTCAAAGATTATAATAATGTATGAAAAGAATTCATTATTATCAGGGCCCGATTAAGCTTAGAAGCTAGGGGAAGCTCAGTATCATTTCGGGGCCCTCTTTCATTTCAGAAAATCTTGTTTTCCTGTTACATATTGTAATCTAAAAATGCTATAGACCAAAAATTAGTGTGTGTTTATAGTTTTTTTTTTTTTTCATTCATATATCTGGGTGGTTTCTACACACATCATTAAAATCGTATAACTTATTAATTAAGAACATTCAGATTTTTGAGGTTAAATAATAGATTTTTCCCGAAATAGTGAGTATTTTGGTACTTACGTATTATTGCAACCAGGCCAAAATTCGCATAAATCGCCAAATTTGGCGACCCTACTTACGGCAACCCTACGTGTTATACATGGTTTTTCGTAAAGAAATTATTTTGCTTACTGGTTAGATTGAATGCCGTGAAATAATTTAACTAATACTAATAACTTAACTAATAATAATAATAACTTAATAATAATAATAATAATATACTTATAATAATAATAATAATAATAATAATAATAACAACTTAATAATAATAATAACTAATAATAATAATAACTTAAGTAATACTAATAACTTAACTTTCTTACTCAAACTTACAAATCGCGCCAACCTGGTTGCGATAATACGTAAGAACCAGTATTTTATCTTGCTTTAGGCGAATTTTCTCAGAAAAATTCAATCTCAGTATGAAAAAATAAAACAGAAAATTCAAGACCCTGTTTTTAGTCATTATGGGGGCCCCTCTTAAATTTTAAAGGGGAAGCTTGTGCTTCCCGAGCCTTTTGGGTAATCAGGCCCTGATTATTATACTTAATAACCCGAAAAAAAAAAAAAAATAAATAAATAAACTTTTGTTAATGAAACTTAATTTTAGCGGGGAAAATCGAATAATCTTCTTTCCCTAGTGTTGCATCTAAATCATATCAGTAACTGGAACATATACTTTTATAACCTATATTTGAACTTGAACTGCAACTTTCTGAGACAAATCTGACAGATTTTAAAAGTAAAGTTAAATACCCCGTTTTCATCTACTGTTTTGCAAGAAAGAAAAATTTAAACAATTTTAGAAAATTAAATCAAAATAAGAAAAGGTGTATAAAACGCATTATAAATATTTGAAGGTGTACTTTTTAGAGATTAAATAGTTAAAAAAATAATTTAAATCCTTTTTCTTCTTCTTCTTCTTTTTTTTTTTTTTTTGATACATTATTATTCTTTTTTATTTTATACCAATATATATATATATATAAAATATATGAATAAAATACGAAATTTGGATAAAGTACTTATCTGGCAAAGTTTTCAAATTAAAATATTGAAAACAAATAGGGTTTATGCCAGAGCTCATGGGAAATATTTTCCCCTAATTTCATGGGAAATATTTTCCCTATGGACCATAAAAGTAAATAAACGAAGAGTTAGGTTTATTATATCGGTATTTTATTTATTGCTTTGTAATACAAATTTATTGCTTTGTAATATAAAAATTATCAGAAAAGTAAAATAAATAGCTAGTTATGGTATTCTACGAAACAATTTCGTTTACTTGTGAAGCACAAGTGGACATTGCACATAACACATTTATCATGTGTCCTATTTTCTATAGGTTTTTTTTTTTTTTTTTTTTTTTTTATTCGTTCAGAAACACATTTGCTGCCTTGGACATACGTTTTATTTTGACATTCAGTAAAAAAAAAAATATCGATTCAATAATAATTGAACAATCGATAACGATTTTTGTAGAAGGGAAAAATATTTCCCTTGGGCTCGTGAAAGGGTTAATAGCTCAAAGATTATAATAGTGTATGAAAAGAATTCATTATTATCAGGGCCCGATTAAGCTTAGAAGCTAGGGGAAGCTCAGTATCATTTCGGGGCCCTCTTTCATTTCAGAAAATCTTGTTTTCCTGTTACATATTGTAATCTAAAAATGCTATAGACCAAAAATTAGTGTGTGTTTAATTTTTTTTTTTTTTTTTTTTTTTTTTTTTTTCATTCATATATCTGGGTGGTTTCTACACACAACATTAAAATCGTATAACTTATTAATTAAGAACATTCAGATTTTTGAGGTTAAATAATAGATTTTTCCCGAAATAGTGAGTATTTTGGTACTTACGTATTATTGCAACCAGGCCAAAATTCGCATAAATCGCCAAATTTGGCGACCCTACTTACGGCAACCCTACGTGTTATACGTGGTTGTTCGTAAAGAAATTATTTTGCTTACTGGTTAGATTGAATGCTGTGAAATAATTTAACTAATACTAGTAACTTAACTAATAATAATAATAACTTAATAATAATAATAATAATAATAATAATAACTAATAATAATAATATACTTATAATAATAATAATAATAATAATAACAACTTAATAATAATAATAACAACTTAATAATAATAATAACTAATAATAATAATAACTTAAGTAATACTAATAACTTAACTTTCTTACTCAAACTTACAAATCGCGCCAACCTGGTTGCGATAATACGTAAGAACCAGTATTTTATCTTGCTTTAGGCGAATTTTCTCAGAAAAATTCAATCTCAGTATGAAAAAATAAAACAGAAAATTCAAGACCCTGTTTTTAGTCATTCTGGGGGCCCCTGTTAAATTTTAAAGGGGAAGCTTGTGCTTCCCGCGCCTTTTGGGTAATCAGGCCCTGATTATTATACTTAATAACCCGAAAAAAAAAAAAAAAACTTTTGTTAATGAAATTTAATTTTAGCGGGGAAAATCGAATAATCTTCTTTCCCTAATGTTGCATCTAAATCATATCAGTAACTGGAACATATACTTTTATAACCTATATTTGAACTTGAACTGCAACTTTCTGAGACAAATCTGACAGATTTTAAAAGTAAAGTTAAATACCCCGTTTTCATCTACTGTTTTGCAAGAAAGAAAAATTTAAACAATTTTAGAAAATTAAATCAAAATAAGAAAAGGTGTATAAAACGCATTATAAATATTTGAAGGTGTACTTTTTAGAGATTAAATAGTTAAAAAAATAATTTAAATCCTTTTTTTTTTTCTTCTTCTTCTTTTTTTTTTTTTGATACATTATTATTCTTTTTTATTTTATACCAATATATATATATATATAAAATATATGAATAAAATACGAAATTTGGATAAAGTACTTATCTGGCAAAGTTTTCAAATTAAAATATTGAAAACAAATAGGGTTTATGCCAGAGTCATAAAATGATATTTTAAAGCTGGTCTGATCTCTCTGCGATCACTTGTTCTTGAGTTATCGTGTTCACAGATAAACAAGATTAACAAACTAATACCCTACAAACGATCATTACAACGATTTTTTACTTTATTCTGTATACATATATATTAATTGAAAAAACCCTGAATGGGTTAAAAGTTTGTGACGCAGCACTGTACTTTACGGCTATAAAAATTAGAATTACGGGTCTTAAAAATAATGATATCAAATTTCAGGTAACACTTTGCTATTAATTAAAGTGTTACATTAAATTATTTGTTTTCAAATTCCACTGCAATTATTTTGTTTTGCATATTAAATTATATCTGCACTTTGAAATATTGTTTTTAATTTCCAAATATGCTTTCAAATATATAACTTTTATTAAGCTTATATTATGTACCGAAATGTATTTATTTCAATGAATTATTTTATCTCTTGCGTCACGCTATTCAAACTGCAAATAAAATTTTCACAAATGTCTCGTATTTTTTTTTTCTTTTTTTCCAGCACACTATATATTTGCATAAATTTTCAATTAATTTGGATAAGATGAAGATGACACAAAGTAAACATTTCCATAAACTTTACTTTCAGTTTTGGATAGCGTGACGCAAAAGATAAAATAATTATTGAAATAAATATATTTCAGTGCATAATATAAGCTTAATGAAAGTGATATATTTGACAGAGTATTTGAAAATTAAAAGCAATATGCAATATTCCTTCTTTGGGTTCGAGACTATAGGAAATCAGCTGTTTTCGGAAAACAATCCTCAACTCTACCATAGCAAAGCATTGTGACCTGTAAATTTTTATCTTGCGATATCATTTATAAGAGTTACAGATTATATGTAATTGAAGTAAGAGTGATATAGTGATACCTTTGTTTTGTTTTTAATCCAGTTTTTGTAATGTACTTTAATATTAATCAACATATGTAATATTAAAGATGCCATGTGAACTGTGGCGATGTTAACAAATTTAAATGGATGTTCTCTTTAATAAATTCATTTATTAAAGTGATTGAAATTCTAATTATTTAAGCTTTGATGTCTATATCCAATGTAATCAATGGCACCTTTTTTCTATTTATTAATTTGTAATGTGATTTGTTTGTAATCTTTAATTTTGTTGGTAATAGGCTTCGCTATTTTCGATTTAAACATTGACATTAGTTTCATGATTCATAAGTGATGATTGATTTACTTTTTACGCATTTTTTGACGCTAAAATGTTCTGTAATTTTACTATATGGAATAGTCTTAACTTTACCATTCAATTCAGTTGTTTACATTTTTCTTTTGTTCTTGTTTTAACAGATATCTGATTATTAAGTTTCACTGGAGAAATATTTAAACAGAAAAATGCTATGCATGACAATAAGACGGCATCTTGAATCTAATTTATTTACAAAACCACTGCTTACACGCAACTAGCCGACGATTACATCGGGCACGTGTTTGGCGATTTTACCTACTGTGACGTCACAGGAATATTGTCCACGTTTCAATGTGCAAATATACTTTAATATGCAGAACAAAATAATTGCAGGAGAATTTAAAAACAAATCATTTAATGTAACATCATTGTGTTGCTCTAATTTCATAACATTTCTTTTAAAACACATATTTTGATATTATAAGAGACGTGAAGGAAAAGTATCAGTGAGTAAATGTTATATATTATTTTATGTTGAAAATAACGTTTACGCTGTAAATATAAATTGAAGAAAAAAGCAAATTCAAATAAGAAAATCTATGTATATTTTAATTGATAATAGCAAAGTGTCACTGAAAATTTGATATCATTATTTTTAAGACCCGTATTTCTAATTCTTATAGCCGTAAAGTTTAGTGCTGCATCACAAACATTTAACTCGTTAAGGGTTTTTTGGTATTGATATCATTACTTTTTAGGGGTTAATGATCAAAATGTAAAATTAAAGGAGCATGGTAATGAGTTAATAACACTGTATAAAAAAATGTAGTTTCATAGGTCATACTCGAACAAAATAACAAACTAAATGAAATTTTAAAATTTTATGAAAAGAGATAAATAAAAAACTTTTAAGAAAGAATATTTTTTGAGGGATGCAAACACGCAACATTACAAAGGTATAATATACTGCATTTTGAAAATGACAAACAATTTCTTCAAATACAAAAAAAAAAAAAAAAAAAAATTGTATCCAATATAGTTCAACAGAACATTTAAATTAAATGTAAAAAAAAAAAAAAAAAAAAAAAAAACAATTTGTGTACGAAAGTTTTTGTAAAAAAGTGTTAAGAGTGTCTCCATTCACCATATAGATTTTAGTTAGATGAGAAAAATTAAACACAAATTTTTAAATGGTCAATTGATTGAACAAAAGATTAATATTTTGTTATTTTTAAATTGGCGATGCATAAAGTAAAATGTTGTAAGGATTTGGCAGTAATTTTCCAAAATACCTTAGCACCATGGGGCCAGGGGTGGGGTCTAATCCTCCCTTGGAAACTCTGATAATTCTAAAAAAAGATGCTTAATCAGTTTGAGGGAGATTTTATTTGGTTTAAAATTAATTCAGCTGAGGAAAATAGGAGGGGGGCAACCAGTTAGACCACTTTGAAAATTTAATCGATGTTTTGTTGCATTTAATTTTATTCTACCTGATTAAATATACTGTACATAGTCCCCACATTTTCCCTAGTATTTCGGAATCCCGTTAGAATTCCTGAAAATTTTCTAAAACGTAGAGAAGAAATTTTAGACTTTGCCTCATTTTCTAAAATTGGGTTATGGGGGGGTAAAAAGTCTGCATAAGAGATCTAACTTAAAAATTTTAAATGATGAGGATTTTTTAGCACTTTGAGAAATTTCCTAGATACAATCACTTAAAATGCTTCCAGCGATACTTTTTTAAGGTTATAAGTTTTAAAGCCAATTGACTACGCTAGGGTCCTAGGCCTATAGGTAGTATGCCCTCTGTGAGGTCTTTCTAAGGGGTCGTAGCCCGTATTTACGCGAGTTTCGGAGAAAAACACTGAAGGAATGGCTAGGTGGTGTGGGATGAATTGAATCTGGCACTTCCCAACCACCAGTATAGAGCGAAGAACTGCTCTGCCGCTGGTGGGGCATTTTTTAAGAAGCTTATAATTTTTTTTTTTTTTTGTAATCTATAAGTCCCATCATTCTCCCCCAAATCTGTCGGAAACGTCTCGGAAGGTTTGAAAATTGTAAAAAACGTGCGTATTAAATATACACTAAGCGACAAAAAAGAAAAAAAAAAAAAAGCCGCACAGCAGAAAAAAAATGACTTATAACTTTTTTATTTGTAATAACTTTAAAATTAATGTTTGAAACAAATAAAACTGTCTTGTTTGCATAATACCAAAGCGATGAAATGATACCTATGTACATTTTCGATTTAATAATTCGCTTTATTGCCCTCTACGAAGCATTTTATAAAAATCTGCATAAAATTTCTTTTTAAACATAATGCAATAACTATACACTTTGTATTCTGTTATAATTTATTATAATATATGAAATAAACAAGTTATATTTTAATATATGAAATAAATCTATTTATTTGTTATATCTATGCAATTTTTTTATTAAAAATATGTATTCTGTATTGGGTTAATTTCCCCTTTATATGGGATTACTGCTTTAATGCGCAATGGCATAGTTTTATACAGTGTTTTAATATAAATCTCAGAAATTTTAAAGTACTAAATATCACAAATAATTTTTCTAGTTCTGGCAGAGTTGTAGGCTGCAAATTTCGAATCCTCTCCCCTCTCCCCCGCCTTTTTATAGACGAAACATTTTCGAGCGGGTCGCGATTAGGACTATTTCCATGTCTGATAAAAAAGAAATTCTTTTATATCCTTTGTGAGATTTAACTTAAAGTGAAAAATATATGATTACTTACAGAATTATAGGTTCTCATGGCAATAGATAGGAAATTTTGACAGTTTGAAGTAAATAAACTTACCACAGACGTCGTATAGTAAGGTGCATTATCATCTGGAAATGCTGTTTGCGGAAATGTCCAAGATACCTCCAAAATAGTCGGTCAGGCACACTTTTATGAAGATTGTGTTTTATTTCGAGTTAATTCATCCCTTGAGCATGAAAATTTACCAAACTGTTTGAAAAGTTATGCACCTACGTACTATAATGTACGGAGAATGTGTCGCTGTTTTAAAAGAGCGATTTTCATTAAGTAGGTCATATTTTCGTTGTCAGATCTGCTTGTTTTCTTTAGCTCGACATAAGTTAAACTTGACTCATCGAAAAGAACCAGTTCAGCAAAATAATTAACTAATCATTTTTTAATTTTTTTAGCCATCTGAAGTTTTGCTTTCCTAATTTTCTTCACAAAGAATGGAATTTTTTCAATTTTTCTGTCATTTAAATCTGCTTTGTTTAATAGTTGCTGCACTGTAGTTAAAGAAATTATGCTACTAAACACTTTTTCTGAATCTCTTTTATGTTCTAAATGTAATACAAACCGATTTTACAAGCAATGGCTTTTTAACTTACGGTCATCACGCTTGTATGAGCAACATGGCCGCCTAAAGCCAAATTTCCTATTTAAACGGCCAAAAAATGTTATATCTTGCTAAAAACCCTTTTACCAATATTTCGTAACATTTAATTATTTTGCCATCTCACGTATTAAAATATTTTTTAATTTTCATTCAAAAATTAATACTTTTTGTGGCATCGTTAACTGCTTTATTCTTACCATTTTTGAAATAATTTCTAAAATTGCAATTTTCCTGAAAATTGCATTTTGATTTTAACGCTGGACTCAAAGCTAATGTGTATGAGGAGGACAACATAATAAAATCTGTTCGAAAATTTGCTTCTTAAACGATAAAATTGGCGGTTGTAGAAGGTGAAAAGGAAAATATCCAAGCTTTGTCTGTCGCTTAGTGTAAGTCTGTAAGTAGAACTTTAAATGAGCTCTTAATCCCCTAATCACCCTCCTATTTGAAATTTTCATGTTTGTTGGTTCCCCCTTATTTTAATGTAAGGTTCCCTCTATCTCAATACAACTTCAATTTCTTTCTTTCCTTTTTTTTATAAATCAAACTAGATTAAACAACGTGATCATAGGAACATAACGGAGATTATTTTTACTATATTTAATCAGACATTGTTTGAAATTTGAAGGATGTGCCATTCGCTGCCCCTTGTTTTTACAATTCGAATTTCCAAACAAAACAAAGACCCTTCAAACTGAATAAGCCCCCTACCCCTTTTTTTTTTTTACAGAATTTCTAAAGGTGTTTTTGAAACACGGGTGGAAAACTTTAAAGGAAAAGTTTTCTTTCATATTTTCCTAACGAATATTTATAGAGAAAAACATTTTGTGTTAAAATGCTGCTTTGAAAAGGTCTTTCCGTGAAACTAACAGAAAATCACCCTTTCCCTCCCCCCAATTTTCACATTTACAAAATTAAAATTTGCCCATCGCTGACTCCTTTTGTTCCCCTTCCCTTCCCCCACCATATACATTTTTTTCTTAACTAAATTAAATCCCGTAAAAATTGTCGAAGACGTGTTTTACAGTTTTAAGAAATTCCAAAAATTACTGGATGTATATATATATATAAAATTGAATAATTCGGCACTGTTTGGCGAGATTGTCTATGAACTTTCGAAACACACTTTTCTAAAATCGATTAAACCAAATTACATTTATTAATATTACACAATCAGCAGATTGGGAAGAAAATCATGTATATTGAAAATTTATTTTTCCAACTGAGTGAAAATAATGCCCGGACCGGGAGTCGAAACCCGCATTGACCTTGTAAGTCAATGATCCGGGGTTCGACTCCCGGTCCGGGCATTATTTTCGCTCTGTTGGAAAAATAAATTTTAAATATACATAAATTAAATTAATAAAAAAATTCTATAGAACAACTTTATTCGTTTTTTATATAATAAAAAATGGAAGCGAGTATTTAACAAAATTAGTTGAAATAATTTACTTTATTGTTCTGTTTAAAGTTCAGATAGTTTTTACTGGGTATGCGGCGCATGCCTAGCATACCCACTAAATGCGCCATTGGTGTGTACGTATATATATATGTGTGTGTGTGTGTGTGTGTGTGTGTGTGTGTTAATAGATACTTTTGAAAGATATATATATATATATATATAAATTATATATTCAAATATAAAAATTCAATTAAAAAAAAATATATATATACATATATAAAAAATACATAATAAAAATTCATTAGTTTTTAATTTTTTAATGCATAAGAAATTAAAAAAAAAAATTCTTATTGGACTAGCGATGTCGTGTACACATACTAATTAACTAACACACAAACGGATAAACCATATCAGTTTTATCATTTTTAGATTTCTCACACCTCAAAACGTGTAGAAATGTAAAAAAAAAAAAAAAAAAAAAAAAAACAAGGATGAAAATTTTTATGGCTTCCTAAGATCTCCATACCTATAGTATGATGGGTAATGAAAAATATGCACAGATCGATAAATATTATAAATATAAATATATATATATATTCTTTTTTTAGACAAAAGTATAAAAATGTAATTGATTTATTTATATAAAAAAATAATTTATTATTATTAAAACAACTTTTTCTCGCTATTATCTAATAATAATTAGAAAGTAATAAACCATATGTGTTTTTGGTATTTTTTTTTTTTTTTTCATATTTTCCTTTATTTAATTGATATGATACTAAACAAATGTATTAATTGATTGAAAAAAATAATTTAAGCATAATGCTTTACATTAAAATTTAGTTTTCTAGCCATTACTTATTAAGAATCTCACAGTAATAAAATATTTTTTTTCGTTTAAAAGTATTAAAATAATAATAATAATAATAATAATAATAATATATATATATATATATATATATATATGTATTATCAAAGTTTAAAGTAACAAAATAAGCTCAAATTATTATTAGTAGTAGATGTTTTTTCATATTATTTTTAGAAGGTGGTAAGATAACAGATTTGCAAAATAATAAGTATAATGCATATAGATTACAGTCGGCAGCAAAGTTATTCGAGCGCTAGGAAAAATTCCTATATAAAAAATAAATCCTTATCGAATCATGTTCTTAGTGCAGGGCCCGAAATTTCAAGGGTTGTCATTCCCCCCCCCCCCTTTTTTTACGCATTTTTTTTTTTCCCTAACTATTTGGAAGGCTTTTACAAATATGATTAAAATTATATATATTAAAAGTGTATCGTATATCATCATGTCTCATAATCATCTCTAATTAAAAATCATAATAATGTATTGTATTTGAGATTTGAAAAAGATTAAAATATCTAATAACATAAATGCAAAAAGTCATTAAAGAAAAAAAGAAGAAGAAGAAAAAAATCAAAGCAGTCTTTGGGGACCGATAGAAGTGAAAACAAAGTAACTTGTGAATTGTATCGTCGAGCTATTAGATTATTAATTTCGAATTATTTTTGGTTTGTAAAGAAGTGTTTATGATCTGTATTATATGAATCGGCACAATATTTGTAGCTACCCAAATTAAATGAACTAAGCCTTATATTAGGTAAAAATATTGATTACTTATGAAATTATTTTAATTAGTAGCTGAGATATAAAAGAAAACCGATTCAGGACACCTCAAAACGTGTAAATCAGGTGAAATCTCGAATTCCACTTTCGATAATATAAGAGAACTTTAAAATATCTTTCGAATTATGTATTAAAAATAATTTAATCATAATTAGAATTTGAAATACTGAAATTTTAAAATATTATAGCGCCATCTGGCGGTAGAAATTTCTGCAATCTACTGTTCAATTCCAAATCAACAAAGCTTTCAATTGATGTATTACTTATGAAATTATTTTAATTAGTAGCTGAGATACAAAGAAAACCCATTCAGGAGACCTCAAAACGTGTAAATCAGGTGAAATCTTGAATTCCACTTTCGATAATATAAAAGTACTTTAAAATATCCTTCGAATGATGTATTAAAAATATTTTAATCATAATTAGAATTTGAAATATTGAAATTTTAAAATATTATAGCGCCATCTGGCGGTAGAAATTTATGTAATCTACTGTTCGATTCCAAATCAACAAAGCTTTCTAATGATGTATTACTTATGAAATTATTTTAATTAGCAGCTGAGATACAAAAGAAAACCCATTCAGGACAACTTAAAACGTGTAAATCAGGTGAAATCTCGAATTCCACTTTCGATAATATAAAAGAACTTTAAAATATCTTTCGAATGATGTATTAAAAATAATTTAATCATAATTAGAAATTGAAATACGCATATAGAATAAAATTTAATTTGCAATTAAAATGTAATTTTTTTCCAAAATCGATGAAATTTGAACTGCAACTATCCCGTGTGCTGTTAAGAGGGGACAATACCTAATCTCGCCGGCAGCCTTCGCCCATGTTATTCTATGGGAAAATTTGTTGCGACAATTACACATTACCTAATGAATATTTTTAAATTCTGTTTTCGCAGTCAGAAAATTCATAACCGTTAAATGAGTACTCATTTTTGAAAAATTCATTTTTTTTTTTTATTTTTACATTTTAATTTTGAGTTCAAAAATGCGATTTTTCACAAAATGCATTTTTCTCATTTTCTAATCGCAAAATGAAATACTAAAATGTTAAAAAATCAATTTTTGGAAAACAAGTACTAATTGAACGCTTATGAATTTTCTAAATGTGAAAACAGAATTGAAAAATATTCATTAGGTAATGAGTAATTATGTAAACAAATTTTCCCATAGAATAACATGGGCGAAGGCTGCCGGTGAGATTAGGTATTGTCCGCTCTTAATGTCGCACAGTAAGTTTCAAAGAATTTAGAAGAAAATTGAAGTATTTTGAAATTTGAAACTTTTATTCCTAGTACAAAACCACGTGATGTCAATTGGCAAAAAATATGTTTCTTCCCGATCAGATTCTCTGTGATTGGGTTGTCATGATAACGAACGCCTGCAGAATTTCATTCAAAGCGTTAGCTGACGATGACGGGAGTTTCATGATTTTTGATCACCCAAAAGTGCTCAACGCGCCTAAAGAAGTTTTCACTTCAAAAAAATCTTTGTCAAACAATATCCTGTGAAAATCTTTTTATTCTGAAAGATTAAGCTTCCTTATTTACCTATTTATTTATTTACCTTTTTACATCTGAAATGTTTTTTCGTCCATTTTATTTTTGTAATCAGACGGAATGTCGACGTGTATAACTTGTTCATTGTTGTCATTATAAATAGCCATTTCGGAATAACTTTTTCGATAAAATCTTGCTTACAAACGATTACAAGAGCAAATCATTGGCGTTTCAGTAAAAAACTGGAAAAATTGAACTGTATTTTTATCATTATTCAATAAAATAAACATAGGCAGTATCTTTAAAAAGGCTCGGGCTCATGACAATATCGTATAGGCAAACTTTCGCATGTCTCTTCTCCAGGATAGTGGGTGACGGGCAAAGATGCTTTCTGCTCGTATATTCTCACTCTGCTTGGAGAAATAAAGGCCAGTATCCACTTGGGCTCAAGATCAACGCTCAAAACGTCATTAATCACGCTTCCCACACAAAGAGCCAAATGTCTTGTCATCAGTTGTAGCCCTTTTTTATCAGATTGCGCAGTTACCTCAAAGGAAAGCATGCAAAATTGACAAAGATATCTGCCTCCCGGCCCCTCAATTATCTCAGCTGGGGGTTGGACCAGCTGGGGGTTAGTACGTTCGATGGCTTTGAGCTGGAGTGAGCTGGGCTGACCACATCAAAGGATTCTGAATAGAAGCCGCCGAATGAGCTATAGTGGAAATCGGACTTAACAGTAGGAGAAACGAAACAACCGAAGAGATCAAAACTTTTATGTATGCACTACGTATTTTTCCTTTCCCGCAGGCTTGGACGATCTCGGGCCGCGCATACACAGACTCGGCTCTCTGAGAATCTAAAAAGAAGAGCTTAAATATGAGGTTATAAGATGGCAAGATTTTGCCAAATCTATTTAAATCTATAAAAAGAATGTTTTCTGTCACCGTATCGTGTAAGAATTCTATCTATAAGTAAACCAAATTTTTACTCGCCACAGTAAAAATTCCGCTCGCCAATGGCGAGCTGAAATTTCGCGCCCTGTCTTTGTGAGTCTAAAAAAAAAATTCGACAAGGATTTATTTAACGAAACAGTATTAAATGTATTTTTTTTTTAATATAATTTTTTGCTAGAGTTCGAATAACTTTGCTGTCGACTATAGAATTGAAAAAATAGTACTGTATTCCCTAATAAAAGACAACTTTTTCTCATTATTATGTATTAAAAATTTGAAAGTAATATAAAAAATTACTTTAATTACTTAATTAAACTAGTATGTTGTGGCCACCACAAGACTTTCTTCTATATTTTCCTATACAAATTCACGCAGTAAGAATATTAAAAAAAAAAAAAAAAAAAAAAAAAAAAACGATTTTTTTCAAAGTTTTTTTTTCGTTAAAAGTAAAAAAAAATCGATAACTTTGTTTTAAATTACCACATATTTATAGTTCAACCATTCGTTTTAAAGGTATTGACGAGACCTTTCGAAAGATACCGATCTTGAAAATTTGCACCCCCCCCCCCCCCACTGCCATGTTAAAAGTTTAGAAAAAATACGATCACAGCGCCACCTGTTGAGCGATTGATCCCCAAATCTAATCAGCCTCAGTTTATGTCAGGGGCCAACTAAATACTAAGTCTGGTTAAATTTCGTTAAAAAAAAAAAAAAAAAAAAAAAAATTACGATTTTTTTCTAAGTTTTTTTTTTTTTTTTTTTTTGTTAAAAGTAAAAAAAAAATCGATAACTTTGTTTTAAATTATCACAGATTTATAGTTCAACCATTCATTTTAAAGGTATTGACGAGACCTTTCGAAAGATACCCATCTTGAAAATTTACTCACCTCGAGGGGGGACATCACCCCCAGGGGGGGTGGCGAGGATCCTACGCATACAAAAATTTTTTCCCAGTTGACTATCTCTATTATAAATAATTCTTGTAAATTTCATAATGATTACTAAAAAATAATTCTCTTTATGCACATTTATACAAAATTTTGTCCTATATCACCATGTTAAAAATTTAGAAAAAGCGGGATGGCAACGCAACCTGTAAGACAATTTTTACCAAAAGTTGATAGGCACTAATTTATGTCAAGGTGCAACTACATACCAATTTGTATGAAATTCTGTGCAGTAGTTCTTGAGATACAGTTGCCACAAAATTTTGTCACACACACACAGACAGACAGACAGACAGACAGACAGACATTTTCTAAAAATGGTCAAATCGTGTTCTACAGCTCTCAAAACGTGTAAATTCATCAAAAACCCGAGGTCGAAAATTTTTACGAATCCAATACTTTCTCTATATTACATATAGAAGAAAGTAAAAATAGTGGGAGTATTGTTTGACAACTTTTTTTTGCTAATACGCATTAAAAATTTGAAAATAATAATAACTCCATTTGTACTGCATCTTATATAATATATAATATTTGATTTATTACTATATGTTATTTTTTATCTTTAAGCTTACATGTATACATATATATATCTATCGATATTTGCTTATACAATAACTCAATTTATGATAACATATAATAGGATTGTTCTTTCGTAACGCACTCTTAATTCATGAATAATTTAAAATGAAAAATTTTACTGCATGAAAATTACAATGAACTCAATTGGACAAAATTAATAAGTAAGTAAATAAACGAATAGAATAAGCAGTTAAAATGAAAAAAAAAAAAATAATAATAATAATTTTAAAATTAATTATAACAAGTATATTGAATTATAACAATTAAATTAATATAATTACAACAATCATAAAGTTAATTATAAAAAAATTAAATAAATCAACAATTTTAAATTAATTTTAATTAAAAATTTTTAATTTAAATTTTTAATTAATTAATTAAATTATAATTCATAAGGAAAGGTAATGCGCCTAAAAGTTATTAAGAAGTTGAATCTTTTCATTTAAGAAGACGACCGAACTAGTTTTCCGGTGACTTTTTTTCCGCTTCCTGCGCGAACGCATCTACGAAGCACATTATAAATGCTGACATTCTATTAAATGTTTTTGCATTTAAATTGAACCATTAAAAGTCGAAATGAATTCCAAATATAATAAATAAGTAATGATTCCTACCTGATATATTCAGTGGTTTTGAAATTTTGACTCACGAATATTTGAATAAAAATTATAGGATTTATATAGAGATATTTTATTAAATAATCCAGTTTTGTTTGAATTTTTTACTGACATATTTTAGCAAAACACAACATATTTTAGCAAAATGCTAAAAAGGAAAAAAAAAAAAAAAAACTAATGGCAGTTTAAACGCTGGTTTAAATAATCTTAAATAAATAAAGGCATACGAAAAGTCAAACTTACTTACCTTTGCAAGGTGATAAAGGATCGTCGGTATTATGGAATAAGAAGCGAAATCTGATGAATTTACCCTTACTTACAGTCTCTACTCGATCTAATATAAAGCGTCCTAGATGACGAAAAATAGTATATGAAGGTCGAAGAACATCAATTGTATCAGATCCATTGGGGTAAAGCACAACAAGGGAGAGTCTAAATGGTTTCAATTCAACACTCGTATCCTTAGTTTTCAAATCTAAATTATAAGACTCCTTCTCATCCGCGTAAACAAATAAACTTCTAGTAAAAAGAAAGTAACATTCTTTATCTTGAAAAAAAAATGTCGGGCTTTCTCGAGGTGTGCTTATTATAGGCAACTCCGTAAACCATTCTGAATACTTTCCTATTTTCCATTCAGAAGACTGAGCCATTTTGTAGGTAACGAAATTCACTATACTCCGGAGCAAAACTATCGAGTATCGAGCTAACAAACAGTGTCGTCAAAGGCTAAACCAAAACCTATACTTGTATAATTCCGCAACGGGTATATAGTTCCTTTTACATATTCATTTAGAGTATTAAAAATAAATAAATAAATAAATAGAATTTAAAAGAAAGTATCCGTATTATATTTGGAGATATTAGTTAAATGTATCTGCTCAACTCAGCGTGTTTTAATAATTTAGAAATTGTTTCTAGAGACAATAAGTGATACGCCAGGATTTTCTTATCCAGTTTGACGATTTTCTGAGAAGAGAAGTACAAATCTCCAGCAACTCTCGCCTCATCCCCAAGAAACTTCCCTCTGGTTATTCATTCTACTCAGACATGGGAACGGACACTCTCACCTTCCCCTTTTCATTCACTATTATCAGCCCCTTTTCTTATCTTTTCAATGGTCTGTTATGCATGTTCAAACTCACGGAAAAGGGAAGGTTAATAAAAGTCGGAGAACAAAATCGTTTTAAAATATAATGAAAGTATTAAAAAGAAAGAAAGAAAAGATATTACAGGAAAACATAAATCTTGTGCAATAGTTTTTTTTTTTTTTTTTTTTTTTTCCCCGCAAAATTGCTGTATCTGCACCATTTGTAAGTTTCATATTTTGTACAAATTCTAATTTTCAGTTGCCTAAAAGTTACATCACTGTTTTTTACTTTCTTCTATATTCAATAGAAGAAAGTATTAGGTTCGTAAAAATTTTCCACTTCCGGTTTTCGACGTATTTAGACGTTTTCTAAGGCCTAGAACACGATTTGACTATTTTTAGAAAATGTCTGTCTGTCCGTCTGTGTATGTGTGTGTGTGTGCGTGTGACAAAATTTTTGTGGCGACTGAATCTCCGGGACTATTGTTCAGAATTGTATATAAATTTATATGCAGATGCACCTTCACCTAAGTTAGTGCCTATCAACTTTTGGTGTCAATCGCTCAACAGGTGGCGCTGTTATACAACAATTTCTGCAATTTAAGGGGAGGCTATATCTCAGGTTCTATCGCGTATAATCGAGCAAAACTTGATATGTGAGAAGGCCATTATTAGACATTATGTTGATTCAATTTGAATGCTTAATTGCCAACAGGTGGCGCTGCTATACAGTGACTTCTGCAATTTAAGGAAAGGCTATATCTCAGGAACAACTGCACAGACTTGCACATAAATTTATATGTAGATTCACCTTGACTTAAATTTGTGCTTATCAATTTTTGGTGTCAATCGCTCAACAGCTGCTATACAGCGATTTCCTTAATTCAAGGGTAGGCTATATCTTATGTTCTATTGTCTATAATCAATCAAAACCTGATATGTGAGAAAACCATTATGAGACATTATGCTGATTCTATTTGAATGCTTATCGGCGCATTAACAGGTGGCGCTTCTATACAGCGATTTCTACAGTTTAAGGGAAAGCTATATCTCAGGTTCTAGTTTGCGTATTATCAAACAAAACTTGTTATATGAGAAGGGCATTATGAGACATTATGCTGATTCAATTTGGATTCTTATCGACCAATAGGTTACGCTTCTAAGCTGCAAATTTTCCCGATAACGGGAATGCTATATCTCATCTTCTATGGAATATAACTGTATGATATTTGATATGTGAGATAACCATTATAAAAACACATATTTTAAGACGATAAACAATAAAATTGCCTTTCTTTTGATATTTAGTGTTAGTTTTCTCTAACATGAAAATCATTTGCATTCATCATGTTAGATAATTTAAATAAGTAATAGTTTTAATAAATCATTTGCATTTTAGTGAATTTGTATAGGAAAATATAGAAGAAACTTTTGTGGTGGCCACAATATACTAGTTTTCTTTTCTTTTTAGCTTCTTTTTCTTTTTAATAAAAATTAAATTTCTCAATTTGAAAGAAATAGTTTACAGCAGGTAGAAAAATATAGTTTTATAATTATTATTTTCATATAATACTAGGGTTTGGCACTCACACTGCTTTTTAGAAACTGTTTTATATCTCCTCTCAACCCCTTTTTAACTATATCGTACCTACAATCATAAAACATTTAAAGTTGCAATAAAAATATATATACAGTCGGTAACAAAAGTGTCCGAACACTAGCAAAAATTCCTATGTAAAAAAAATACTCTTCATACGGTTATGTTAAATAAATCCTTGTCGAATCATGTTCTTAGTGAGTCTAAGTACATGATTCGATAAGGATTTATTTAACAAAACAGTATTAAGTGTACTTTTTTTACATAGGAATTTTTGCTAGTGTTCGGACACTTTTGTTACCGACTGTATATATATTGAGAGAGAGAATTTTTACTACACCAAAGAAAGAATCTTATCGATTTAAGTAAATATTTTCAAGTAACATGCCCTATAAACTTCAAAATATTAAATTCAAATTTCTTTTCTGTATTTTATTTTAAATTGTGCTGATAACAGACATACCGACACACTAGTAATAGCTAAATGACAGAAGATTTAAATGACAGAAAAATTGAAAAAATTCCATTCTTTGTGAAGAAAATTAGGAAAGCAAAACTTCAGATGGCTAAAAAAATTAAAAAATGATTAGTTAATTCTTTTGCTGAACTGGTTCTTTTCGATGAGTCAAGTTTAACTTATGTCGAGCTAATGAAAACAAGCAGATCTGACAACGAAAATATGACCTACTTAATGAAAATCGCTCTTTTAAAACAGCGACACATTCTCCGTACATTATAGTACGTAGGTGCATAACTTTTCAAACAGTTTGGTAAATTTTCATGCTCAAGGGATGAATTAACTCGAAATAAAACACAATCTTCATAAAAGTGTGCCTGACCGACTATTTTGGAGGTATCTTGGACATTTCCGCAAACAGCATTTCCAGATGATAATGCACCTTACTATACGACGTCTGTGGTAAGTTTATTTACTTCAAACTGTCAAAATTTCCTATCTATTGCCATGAGAACCTCTAATTCTGTAAGTAATCATACATTTTTCACTTTAAGTTAAATCTCACAAAGGATATAGTAGAATTTATTTTTTATCAGACATGGAAATAGTCCTAATCGCGACCCGCTCGAAAATGTTTCGTCTATAAAAAGGCGCGGGAGAGGGGAGAGGATTCGAAATTTGCAGCCTACAACTCTGCCAGAACTAGAAAAAATTATTTGTGATATTTAGTACTTTAAAATTTCTGAGATTTATATTAAAACACTGTATAAAACTATGCCATTGCGCATTAAAGCAGTAATTCCATATAAAGGGGAAATTAACCCAATACAGAATACATATTTTTAATAAAAAATTGCTTAGATATAACAAATAAATAGATTTATTTCATATATTAAAATATAACTTGTTTATTTCAAATAATAAATCATAATAGAATTGCATTATGTTTAAAAAGAAATTTTATGCAGATTTTTATGAAGTGCTTCGTAGAGTGCAATAATGTGAATTATTAAATCGAAAATGTACATAGGTATCATTTCATCCCTTTGGTATTATGCAAATAAGACAGTTTTATTTTTTTCAAACATTAATTTTAAAGTTATCTATAATAATAAAAGAAGATGTCTGTCTGTCTGTCTGTCTATCTGTCTGTCTGTCTGTCTCTCTGTCTGTCTGTCTGTCTGAGCATCTATACGTTCAGCCCCTACTGAACGCAGAAGTATAAAATTTGACATACGGGTACCTAGAAGCCTTCCCGAGGGGATAGTGAAAACAGAATTTAAAAATTTTAATTAGTTGCGGAGATATTAATTAAAATATAGACCTATGTCAAATCAAAACGCGATCTCAATCACTGAGAATTCACCGCAATTGCATAAAAATAGATATTTTAACGGAGTTAAAAGCAGAAAAAATGGAAAATAAATTAGAAATATTAGTCCGATCGTTACAAATTTGGTACCAAATGAAAGGGGAATTTTTTCCGAATCTAAGAGTGCAAGCGGCTTATCGATACACCAATTAGATTTTTTAAAATTAACTAAAGTATGAAATTTAGTTGGCAACAGGCAGACGATTTTCTAAGCTGTCTCGATCTGAAACAAAACACATGCGAGACATCTGTCTGTGATGAAAACGGAAATGGTTGTAATCAATTAAGATATCATGTGTTTTATACTGAGGGGAAAAACTGCAATTTTCAAACTTTTTCAAATTTTCATTTACCTTACATTTGAATGAATATTCGGCTTAGACAGCATTTTATATAGCTACTGTTCAATTTTCATGAAAAAATATGAATAAATAAAAAAAATGACATATTTATTGGAAAAAGATTAAATTTTCTTTTCCGTTGAAAATTCGTAGTATTTGGTTTTAATGCCCGATAATTCGATTGTGAATATTTTTGAAAGAGTACGATTATTAGGGAGGGCTTGAGAGAGGGGGAAAAGGGGCATAAATTAAAAAAAAAAAAAAAAAAAAAAAAAAAAAAAAAAGTTATAGCGTTTGAAATTGGTTGGTATATTTAGATTTTAAGGCAAGGTAAATCGATTGCGGATATTTTCGAGTGTAAAATTACTGTTAACGACGGAAAGGAGGGGGGGGGGAGCGAAGAGGCAAAGATGTAGAAAAGGAACGGGAGTTTCGGAGAAAACCACGGTACACCCAGAACACATTTATTCTTTAATATTTTGCAGAGTTTTGAATTCCAATTTCTGCTCACATATCGTACTAAGGATATTTAACGTTATATAGCCCGGAATTATGCAAGTTTCGGAGAAAACCATGGATAAGTCGGACACAAATCTTTTTATAAAAATGCCTATATTAGCTTTGTATCTCAGCTTCTAATTAACATAATTTCATAAGTAATACATCATTTAAAAAGTTATTTGAATTACAATTGATGAGCATGTATTGCAAATCTCTGTCGCCAGAGGGCGCTTTGATATTTTAATAATTCAATATCTAGAATTCTACTTATAAAACATCATTTGAAATATTACGGACTTTTAAACTGATGTAAGCCGTTAAATTCCGTACGGGAGTTTCAGAGAAAAACCACAGAATAGCCAGAACACCTTTATTAATATATCTCCAAACGGGAGTTTCGGAGAAAACCACGGAACACCCAGAACACCTTTATTCTTTAATATTTTGCAGAGTTTCGAATTCCAATTTCTGCTCACATATCGTACTAAGGATTTTTAACGTTATATAGCCCGGAATTATGCAAGTTTCGGAGAAAACCATGGATAAGTCGGACACAAATCTTTCTATAAAAATGTCTATATTAGCTTTGTATCTCAGCTTCTAATTAACATAATTTCATAAGTAATACATCATTTAAAAAGCTATTTGAATTACAATTGATGAGTATGTGTTGCAAATCTCTGTCGCCAGAGGGCGCTTTGATATTTTAATAATTCAATATCTAGAATGCTACTTATAACACATCATTTGAAATATTACGGACTTTTAAACTGATGTAAGCCGTTAAATTCCGTACGGGAGTTTCAGAGAAAACCACAGAATAGCCAGAACACCTTTATTAATCTATCTCCAATTCTAATTATGATGCAGGCTTTCGAATTCCGATACTCCGTTCACATTTCGTATTAAGGATTTTTAACACGCGAGTTTCAAAGAAAGAAAAAAAAACGAAAAAATCAGACACAAATTTTGTTATAACAATGTTTATATTACCTTTGTATCTCAGCATCTAATTAACATAATTTCATAGGTAAAATATCATTTTAAGCCTTTTAAACTGAAATTAAGGAGTACATATTGTATGCAGTTAAAAAATCTAAAGTATAGCTTTAAAAATAAAATAAATAGACATATTATATTTATTTAAATTCATTTTTATTTCATGTGTTAATGACACCATTCACCAATTTCATCTGTTAATGAGTTACTTTTAACAGAATAATATTGATTTTTTTTTTTTGTGAATTCGGTTGTAAAAAAGCAGTTTTGGAATTCTTAAATTTTAGATGGATTTCAATAGAAATCCTTAATCGCCCTTGATAGATTAGCCATTTTGAGTCTAAAATATATCATAGCTATTCATTATTGTAATACATAATACATTATTCAAAAGATATTTTAAAGTATTTGTATTGCAGGCTATTAAAATGATATAAGCCGTTCAAATTCTGTACGAAACTTTCGGAGAAAACTACGGAAAAACCAGAAAATTTTTATTATTTTATATTTTACAGAGTTTCAAATTCAGATTTTTGCTCACATTTCGTACTAATAATTTTTAACGATGTATAGCCCGGAATTAAACAAGTTTTGGAGAAAACCACAGATAAGTCAGACACAAATCTTTTAAAAAATTTTTATACGGCGACGCAGGCGCCACCGAGCGGGATTTAGATAAAGTCAGAAATTTGAAAGATCATAACATGGTGAGCGAACAGGCTGTTTCAGATATTGAAAAGGGAAGAGGGCGCCGAAGGCGCTACCGCACGGGAATTTACTGCGCTTTCAATAAGCTATTGTCACGATATATCGATAAGCTGTTATTAGACCTGAAACGGGAAAAAGGCGCCGCAGGCGCCACCGAGCGGGAGTTTCGTAAAGTCGGATTTTTCAGGGATCGCGAACCAGCTGGTCGCCGAAGGCGGCTAGTTACAAATAAAAAAGATATAAGTTATTTTTTTCTGCAGTGCGGCTTTTTCTTTTTTCTTTTTTTGTCGCTTAGTGCATATTTAATATGCACGTTTTTTACAATTTTAAAAACTTTTGAGACTTTTCCGACAGATTTGGGGAGGATGATGGGACTTTTAGAAAAAAAAAAAAAGTTATAAGCTTCTTAAAAAATGCCCCACCAGCGGCAGAGCAGTTCTGCGCTGGTGGATGGGAAGTGCCAGATTCGATCCATCCCACACTCTTCGACCTAGCCATTCCTTCCGTATTTTTCTCCGAAACTCGTGTAAATACGGGCTACGACCCCTTAGAAATACCTCACAGAGGGCATTTTACTTATAGGCCTAGCATAGTCAATGGGCTTTAAAACTTACAACCTTAAAAAAGTATCGCTGGAAGCATTTTAAGTAATTGTATCTAGGAATCTAGAAAATTTCTCAAAGTGCTAAAAAATCCTCATCATTTAAAATTTTAAAGTTAGATCTCTTATGTAGACTTTTTACCCCCCCC
This sequence comes from Salticus scenicus, assembly GCA_963930645.1. Classification (NCBI taxonomy): domain Eukaryota; kingdom Metazoa; phylum Arthropoda; class Arachnida; order Araneae; family Salticidae; genus Salticus; species Salticus scenicus. The sequence continues at coordinate 11,086,287 of OZ005658.1, read as the reverse complement.
CCCCCCCCCATAACCCAATTATAGAAAATGAGGCAAAGTCTAAAATTTCTTCTCTATGTTTTAGAAAATTTTCAGGAATTCTAACGGGATTCCGAAATACTAGGGAAAATGTGGGGACTATGTACAGTATATTTAATCAGGTAGAATAAAATTAAATGCAACAAAACATCTATTAAATTTTCAAAGTGATCTAACTGGTTGCCTCCTCCTATTTTCCTCAGCTGAATTAATTTTAAACCAAATAAAATCTCCCTCAAACTGATTAAGCATCTTTTTTTAGAATTATCAGAGTTTCCAAGGGAGGATTGGACCCCACCCCTGGCCCCATGGTGCTAAGGTATTTTGGAAAATTACTGCCAAATCCTTACAACATTTTACTTTATGCATCGCCAATTTAAAAATAACAAAATATTAATCTTTTGTTCAATCAATTGACCATTTAAAAATTTGTGTTTAATTTTTCTCATCTAACTAAAATCTATATGGTGAATGGAGACACTCTTAACACTTTTTTACAAAAACTTTCGTACACAAATTGTTTTTTTTTTTTTTTTTTTTTTTACATTTATTCAAAATGTACTAACAAGAAATTTCGATCATAGTCATCCTATATTCTAATGCTTTTGAATATCTCTGTACACAAATTATTTGTTTGATTTTCTATATAAATTTTCAAATAATATCCTTATACGATATAAATTTTTATTTATTTATTTTATTAATAATATTGATAACAGACTTGAGCACAGAGAGAGAGAGAGAAAGAGAGAGAGAGAGATCATCTGCTAAAAACAGGATTTTTAGATTCAGAGAACCTCAAAATGTGTAAATATACTTTATTAAATTAGCCTTAAAACAGTTAATACTAATCACACTGTATTCTATAAGAAGTTCCATATGTTTCCAGTTATGTGAATAATATATGCTAAGGTCATTATGTTTTACGCAGTGTAAAAAAAAATTAAAATATACTTTAAAGAAATGTCTCTTATAGACTATAAACAAAGTATAATATTTTTTTTATATATATGAGGCCCTGTATGCAAGCCAATAATTTATTTAATAATAAAAAGCATCACAGAACTGGTGCTTAAAGGTAACAATTACAAAACTTTGAATAAACACCATAAAATGCAATAAACTCGCAACAATTGCTGCGAGTTTATTGCATTTTATAGTGTTTATTCAAAGTTTTTTAATTGTTAATTCAATTAATACCATTTTCGATAGAAATCATGACATAGTGGACCTGAATATGATATATGAATTCAAAAAGTATATTAAAAATATAAAAAATAAAATAGACGGATGAACTGAAGCCATTAGTTGTTTTCATTTTAATTTTAAAAATCTATATTTATAAAATCGTTTTTCCTGAGTGAGTGAGTGATTCCTTCATGAATGCCCAGCCTGAACCCCTGGACATAGAAACATGAAATTAGGTAAAAACATTCCTTCGGTGACGTAGCCATCCCTTAAGAAGCAATTTTACAAACTTCGTCCCCGAAGGAGGGGGGTGGGGGGGGGGGGGTAGGAGGCAAAACGTGATTTCACAAGAACCTTTGTATCTCAAAGAAAGAAAACAGATATCCGTAAAATATAGCTCACAGGGCATAACCCGGGAAATTTCTACGGCGCACCAGTGCACCCTTTGGGTTTTAAGATGAAACTTCTCACGGACATCTATTACTCAATTTGATCAGGGCTCACTAGCGGACAGGTGGTTTTGTGCTCAAAGCTGGTAGACGTGAGGTGCCAGGTTCGATTCCAGGTCGCGATCGTCGGCCTAACCGTTCGGATTTTTCCATGGTTTTCTCCGAAACCTGCGCAAATATGAGCTAGGTCCCCATAGAAAGACCTCCGTGGAAGGCCCTCCTCCTCATGCCTAGGAGGCAAGAGCAGTCAATCGGCTTTATTCCCAAACACCAACAATCGGTTTGTTTGAGAAAATTAGGTGAACGCGTCCAAAGGAAGGAAAAAGAAAATGCCTAGTTTCATTTTGGTTTCCTCCGAAACTCGCGTAAATACGTGCTAGGACCCCTTAGAAAGACTCCCTACGGAAGGTATACCGACAGCCTAGGACCTTCGTGTATTCAATTGGCCAAACTCAAACACCAATTCCATACCTAGTTTCATTCATAAAACAGATAAATAGATGGCAGCACTACACATTTTCCATCTGAGAATATATATAACAAATATTTTCGTATGAATTGTGAAATGAAGATTAATTTTTCGAATTATTTTCGAAAAAGTTATTTAAATTTCTTTTGGAAAATTTACGTAATTGCTTGAAATGAGAAAAATGAAAGGTAAAGCGTAAGTTGGTGGGATGGTAAGATCTCTAACCTGCAGATATTCTAAAGCGTTTATCCTCATCAAGGATAAACGCTTTAGAATCCCTACAGTTAAAGCTGGCAGACGGGAGGTGCTAGGTTCAAATTCAAATCACAACAGTCGACCTAGTCATTCTGTAGTTAGGTACATTTCCTGTTTCCTCAGAAATTCGCGTGAATACGGACTAAACCTTAGAAAGTTCCTCCCGGATTCATTCCACTCCAAGGTCTAAAGCACAGCTAGACCTTTATTGGTGCATGCTTAAAACAAAAGAAATTAAGAAAATTAGAGTATTTTGTTAAGTAAAATAATAAATAAATAAAAAATATGTAACAATGTTGGGGGAATTGAAGACGTTGGACTGCACTCGGGCCTTAGGAGTCTTTCTAAGGGATCCTAGCCAATATTTACACGTTTCAGAGAAAACCATGGAAAACCCCGAATGCTATGCTGACGAGCACGACCTAGGATCGAACGCGTCACCTCACGACTAACAGCTTTGATCGCAGAATCGCTCATCGGCTGGTGGGCGCTTATGTAACAAAAATGTAAATGAATATACCAAAATAGAAACACAATCATGCAATTACGAGTACAATAAGCAAGTCCTCGCCCTTATTTTGTGAAGTACTGTGCACATTCTCTAATCATCTCCATATATATATTATACATCACATTATATGTATGTTATGTAATACAATGAATTATTTTCATGTATGTATTTTCATTGTAACATACATACGTTAACACCTAATGTAAATGTTAAGCTAAAGGATTACTCGAAAACAGGTGTTGGTGTGTGGGAATAAGGTCGATTGACTGCCCTAGGATCCTATGCCTGAGGGAGAGTGCCTTCCGTGGAGGCCTTTCTAAGGGGTCCTAACCCGTATTCACCCCTGTTTCGGAGAAAACAGAAAACTCCGAACGGTCAGGGCCACGAGCGTGACCTGGGATCGAACCCGGCATCTCACACTCGAAAACAGGGGTTTCCTACCCACTACTGTCAGGGCATCACTGGCGACTCACTATGTAAAAGTTTTAAGCCTCGGTGAAATTCACAAAATTTAATAACTTAATATGTTTGATTAATACAGCAAATATTAAGAAATCTGTTAATCTGTTGGGTAAAACAACTTTGACGGTTATGCTGTCTGTCAACAGAAGATGGGTTGGAGTTGTGACGTCACGTATCCTGATTGAGAATAGTAAAATTACCAATAAATACATAATAACGAAAGAATATAATGTATACGTAAATATATGTGTTGGATTTTAAAAATAAATAACTCAAGATCAAGGCATGATTCAGCCATTTCTCAGAAATTACTTATTTAACAACGGTTTTATGCATATTTTGCTATATTTATATTTATAATGCAACCTATTACAGTAAAATGACTTTTTATGGAGACATTTGTGCATGGTTTTTTTCAAATCTCGCATAAATACGCACTAGGCTCTCTTAGAAAGAACCTCACGGAGAACATTCCATTGAATTAGGTGTAGGACCCAAGCGCGGTCATTTGCAGTGTTGACAAATATAAGATCTTTTTTATTCAATAACCACTGAATTTTAATCGTAACTGTTGCTTAATCACTTCGAAGTTTAATCCTCTCTATTACGTACACATCAAATGTCACTTTTCAAATTTATTAGTGATAACTGAATCAAAAAGTTCCTGAAATTGTCAACACTAATCAGTTGGCCTTAATTCCAAACGTGCCATGGTAGAGTATACTCATTTTGTTACAGTACAACAAAAAATAAAAATATGCCCAGAAAGCAATTTTTAACGACTTAGAGGTTCTTCCTCCCAATCATAACTCATGACGCTGAAATACTAGAGATTTATAATACTCATCCGACTGTTTTGTTCAGAGAAGATATTATTGAAGAAACTTGGTAGCTGTATTCATTTAGATAAACATAGATGGCAGCACCACGCAAAATGAAAATGAAATAATTTATCACCCTCTCTGTCAGCCAAAGCGCATATCGAAAACCTATTAAAAGATTTACTCATTGCGTAATATATTTTTTTTAATTCCGTTTTTACATTAAGAAATTTATAACTGTTAAGTTTATTTTGGTTTTCCAAAAAACTGATTTTAAAAAATGTGATTTTAAATGTATTGGTGCTTTGCTTATGCTTTTAGTGTTGTCATTTATGGATTTATGTGTAGATATAGGTGTTATAGATAACTGACTGGAATGACTTCCGTCTTCCGTTGACGGGGGGGGGGGTCTCCTTTTTAATAGGTTTTAGCTCGCATTCACGCGAGTTTCCGAAGAAGGTCGATCGACGCAACCTTGGATCGAACCTGGAACTTCCCATCCACCAACTTCGAGAGTAGAACATCTCTGCCACATTCTTCAATTAAAAAAAAAAAAAAAAAAAAAAAAAAAATGCATTTATTTAATTATTTTTTTCTGCAAATCCAAATTCTGAAAGAGATTTCAAAAATAATATTTGAAAAACAAGAATAATTTAACAGTCTTTAAATCTCTATATATATATATATATTTTAAGTAAGGTATATTTTTGTTAAACTTCCCCATACAATCATATGGGTTTTGGCTGTCTTCAATGATAGTAAACTTCATGCACAGACTTTATCTATTTATATATATATATATATATATATATTGTCTTAAGTTAAAAGCTTTAATTTCTTGCAAAAATTAAAAAAAAAATTTCACTTTGGTTGGTTGCAGAGATTACTCTGAATTCCATGCATAAAAATTGCTTAACTACGAATATGAATTTTTAGTTTATGAGTTACATTGCAAGAACAAAAAGTTAAAAAAAAAAAAAAAAAAAAAAAAAAGGTATAAATATTTTATTCTATATTTCAACCAAAAATATTACGTTATTCAATTCATATTCTCAAAAATATCTTTATTTACTTATTTATTTAAAATTTTGAAAACTCTTATAAACCGTGCTTTAGAAAATCTGATTCTTTTAACTCAATGCAATTTATTAATATTTTAAATAGTGATGTTTATAAATAGAGATACAAAAGAGATCGTATCATTTTAAAATAAGTAAATTTGACAGGGGTACATTTATAAAAACTGTTTGACATAATGTAAAAATTTCTGAAGATAGTGTTTTTGTTTTACTTTTATTAATCCCTATAAGATTAAATAGTTATAAAAATAATCTGGTGTGTCACTCACACGACTTTCTCTTACCCTGAAATTTAATACTACTATAAATACAGGGTTGGAGATTAAGAGGTAAGATAACGACTACTGTTATGTAAACCTATGTTAAACAATTCAAATTAGGCTTCGGAAGAGTTTTATATGATAATTAGTTCTGTGCCCCCCCTCAATCCCCTGTTTCATTAATGCACCCACATTTATATAGAATTTAATTCGGTTATTAAAAAATAATTCTGTTTTTAAAAAATAATTTATTAAAATTGCTATTTAAACAAATTATCTTTTATGATAATACAGACGATTTCCATATTAGAGAAGTAGTATAACACTAAATATCAAAAGTTGAATTTATTCTCAATATTACATACATATATATTTTTTTTACTTTCCGAACACTATAGTGAGGAAAGTACTGTAATCATGTCAAAAATCCGAATTGGAGATTTTGATGTTTCTATACGTTTCGAGGTCCAATGAGTCCGTTTTCACTATTTTTGCGATGATGTATGTATGTGTGTGTGTATGTGTGTATGTATGTGTGTATGTCTGTGAGTGAACACGCTAGCGTCTAAACGCTTTGTTCGAATAACCTGAAATTTGGTACGTATATTGTAAGTCACCATAGTACGAACCCTATAGATTTTGGTGAATCTAGCACTTATAGTTTTTTTACAGGGACACAAAGAAAAATTCTTTATCATTATGGCCTATGGGAGCAAAATCTTAAAAGTGCGATAGCATCTAAACGCCTTATTCAATTGAGCAAAAAATTTATACACATATTATAGGTCACAAATACTCAATCTGTATAGATTTTGGAGAATCTATCACTTATAGTTTTTTTACAGGGACACAAAGAAAAATTCTTTATCATTATGCCTATGGGGCCAAATTTTTAAAAGGGTGATAGCGTCTAAACGCCTTATTAATCTGAGTAAAAAATTTGTACACGTATTATAGGTCACAGTTGCACCAACTGTATAGATTTTGGTGAATGTAGCACTTACAGTTTTTTTACAGGGACACAAAGAAAAATTCTTTATGATTATAGCCTATGGGACCAAATTTTTAAAAGTACGATAGCATCTAAACGCCTTATTCAATTGAGCTGAAAATTTATATGAGTATTATAAATCACTGTTGCACTAACTATAAGCATTTTGGTGAATCTAGCATTTATAGGTTTTTACAGGGACACAGCGAAAAATTCTTTGTCATTATGATCTATGGGCTCAAAGTTCAGTAGCGTTAAATAAAACATCGTGTAATATATGGAGAAAAATACTCAAACACTCTATTATGGTTTTCTCTTTTTTGTTTGTTTAACAACTCCTCTTTCTTTACTTTATCTACAAAACTGTTAATTACTCAATGTTCGGAAAGTCGAGTGGAGTCACTCCAGATTTTTTTTTTAAATGAAAGATTGCAGATCGATTGTTCAACCATTCGTTTTAAAAGGTATTGGCGAGCTCTTTTGAAAGATACCCATCATGAAAATGTACGCCCCTGTAGGGGAGGACTTCCCCCCAGGGGGAGGGGAAGCGAGGCTCCAACATACGCAATTTTTTTAAAATATATATTCGTTTCATTTGGTTTAGTGCAGTCTATAGATGTTAAACTCTACTTACCTGCTATTTCCCCCACAGACGTAATGTATTTGAATACTTTTGAGTGTCCCTACACACGAACCATTTGCTTGATCTCAACGAAAAGCGTACTGTAGTATCCTTATATGATACATATTTAGAATGCCGAGTTTGGAATTTTTGCCGCTATTTGTTCTTGAGATATGCTGATAACAAACACACACACAGACACACATACACAGACCATTTGCTAAAAACAAAAGTATTCAGGGGACCTCAGAACATGTAAATATAACAAAACTCACGTTCGAAAATTTACCCTAAAACAATATTTTCTCGACCCTATGGGTAAGAGAAAGTAAAGAGTATTACATTCTTTGTAAACAAAATTTAATTTCGTACGACAGGACTTGTTTTATTTTTCCGTTTAAAGACATGCAGTAACTGTATTTCATCCCATATCATCAGTTACTATGTAATCATTTCTAAAAATTACTTTGTTATAACTCTAGTATAGTAACCCTTTGGTGGTTTTTATACTTTTGTTGTCATTTTCGCGAGGATTTAAAATGAGTATAAAAACATCTTGGCCAGAAACGTCCTAGTTACATCGGTAACAAATTTCGTATTTCGCCTGTTGATGAAAGCTGTTTCCATTAGTTTAGCATGATTTTAAATTTTTTTTAACTTAATAAGAGAGGGAAAACATTTTTTAATTAGTCCAAATATACAAAATATGTCCAGCTAAAATATTATCCGATTTCTGTTCAGTTTATTATTAGAAATAAAAAGGCTAGAGTAGATTGACATCTCTAAATTAAATTTTCCAGTCCCATTATATTTATTTTTCCACGCACACATTTTATTTTCTTAAATAAATGAATAAATAAATATTCACAATGTGCAGCTGTGTTACAAATATCCTGATTTATGGTATATATATTTGTAACACAGATGCACATTGTGTAAAACCATGTAGACTCCCTGATGATGCCCTGCTTTTCAGGGCGAAAAGCGTTGAAATATGCGTCTTTTAATTAAATATGTGTTTTTGAAACTTATATACGTGTTTTAAAGGGTTTTATTTATTAATATATATATATATATCGATAACAAAAGTGTCCGAACACTAGCAAAAATTCGCATGTAAAAAAAGTACACTTCGTACGGTTTTGTTAAATAAATCCTCGTCGAATCCTGTTCTTAGTCAGTGTAAGTACATGATTCGACAAGGATTTATTTAGTAAAACTGTACTAAGCGTACTTTTTTTACATAGGAATTTTTGCTAGTGTTCGGACACTTTTGTTACCAACTGTATATACTCTAATAATAATAAATAAAAGTATAATACAAAAAATGGTGACAACACAAAATCGGTGCCCGAAAGAAATAAAAATCCTATCTCATAAAAAAAAAAAAAAAAAAAAAAAAAAAATCTGAAATATTTCGTTTTGGAAAAAGTAACTTTCGTTTTCTGAAACGGAGGGATTGGTTTTGGGAACGAGACATTTTTTGTTTTATCATCAAAAGATATGTTTTGTTACTGATCTGAAACGAATCGTGTTGAAAGTTTCAAGTTTTCTGCCCCAAAACTAATCGATACGCATAATTTTTTTATTCTTTTTTCTGTTACAGTGTATAAATATTTGTAGTTTTCATCTACCTCCTGAATAACTTTTTGTTTTTAATGCTTTTCTATCCATTATGGCTGTATCACACGAACGAGATGCTCAATTTTTCACTAAACACAACCTGACCAACTTTTCCGAGAGACGGTGGAAAAAGTTTATTACTTGCTGACCTTGAAACTTCCCATACGCTGTTTTATGTTGTGGGGATTAAAGGACCCTTCAGACACTGGCAACGAACAGAGCTTCAAAACTCATAAATTATCCATTGTCCGAAAGCAACCCTTGATATTTTGCACACATTTACAATGATGGACATTAGGTACTTTTTATTGCTCTTTTACAAAAGAGACCCAATTTCGATTGCAGTAAGAGGTTTGTCAGCAGAGAAAATCTCTCCCCTGCTTCGCGTCAACTCGATTCCCACATCAAAGGGATTTCAAAAGAAATCGCCGATGATACTCTGAAGTTGCCAGAGTCTGAAGGCAGCCTAAGGCTGATTGATTGCACTAGGGTCCTAGACCTAAAGGACCCTTCAGAGACTGGCAACTCTGCACAGCTTCAAAAGTCATAAATTATCCATTGTCCGAAAGCGACCCTTGAAATTTTGCACACATTTACAATGAAGGACATTACTTTTTATTGCTCTTTTACAAAAAAGACCCAATTTCGATCGCAGTAGGAGGTTTGTCAGCCGAGAAAATCTCTCTCCTGCTTCGCGTCAACTCGATTCCCACATCAAAGGGATTTCAAAAGAAACCGCCGAAGTTGCTAATCTCTGAAGGGTCCTTAAGGGGAAGTGCCCTCCATGCGGGGGATCCTTCTAAGGGGCTCCTAGTACATATTTACTTAAACTGTGCTGTGTTTAGTAAAATGTCGCACGAAAATATCTCGTGTGATATGGCCATTAATGTGTTAGTCATTTCCTCATTAAACGATGTTTTAATTTGTCGTTTGCCCATCTTTCCACTTCATCTTTGAAAGTATGCTTATATAAGAAACAAATATTCAAACCATGTTCTTCCCCCCTCCCCCCCCGCAAATAAAAGTAATAAAATAAAAAGGAGGAACTAGTAATACATATAAACATAGATATAGTAATTTATATGGATCTACCATCCCATTGTTATCATGCAAAAATTTTTGATGTCGAAAAAAATCTTTTGGCATCAGCCATATAGTGGTATTGAAATCATTGAAACTCGGCAATTGGGATAGAATAGAATAGAATGTTGATGAATTTTCAAAATGTCGAAATATTGCGTCTCGTAATTCTTCTAATAAATTTATGAAAAGAAATGGATAAGTTATCACGAAAGTAAATTACATTTGACTAAATTATGAAAAATATAATTTTTATCATCAGTTGCTTTATGCATCAGTTGCTTTTATCATCAGTTGCTTAGTTATTATTATGAAATGAAAACTGGTTTGATTTTTAATGGAATACGTTTTTTAAAATTTGATATTTTTTAAGATTTTATATTAGTATGTAATATAGAATTTTCAAAATTCTTTTAAATATAGTTAGCAGCGGCGTAGGTAAAGAACGTTAGTTTTAGTATATAAAAAGAGTTTAACTTTAAATATTAACTAAATTAATAAATATATAAAAGGAAAAAAGAAAAATTAACTTGAAATTGTATCTGCAGTTTTTCATTCACCTTTAGTACATAAACTATTCATAAATTTTATTTTCTAAATTATCTGTGTGTATTCACTCGGAGAAAGACGTGGACTTTTCTTCGAGTAAAAAAGGAATCATTTTTTCCGCAATGATCAATCTATGTCTTATTACTATATCTATGTATATAAGCAAATGATGATTGTTTAAGAATTTAGTTTAATTTATTAGTTTTTCTGCGTTCTTAAAAATTGTATCCAAAGGAGAAAACATGTTCTGAATGTTATGGTTTTTTAAATTTATTTTAAATAACATATACATATTTTATTTCAAAGATTGAGCACAACAATTTTATTTCAAGAGATTGAAACATTCCTTTGTCATACAAAAAAATCTAAAATCCTGAGTTGAAGCTTTCTGCAGTCGCGCAAACAAAAAAAAAAAAAAAAAAAAAAAAAAAAGAGCATTTCCCTCAATTTTCTTATCAGAAATAATCATATACAGTACTCGCCGCTTATTAAAATAACATTCGTTCTAAGGCCAAGTGGCTGATTTTTATATCCGGATTAAGCGGCTGATTTTTATATCCGGCGAAGGTTCTTGCACTCAAGAAAAAGGTATTACTTCCTTGAATTTAAAAAGAAATTTCAAAAGTTAACGATTTATGAGAGTAACAAACAGTATTAATTAATTTTCGACCGACAGTTAATTAATTGTTCATTCAAAATAAGTAAATTAAACACATATTCCGTATAAAATTAATAAACACGTAGTGCATACAAAATTAGTCAATATTTATACATTAATAAAATATTAGACATTTTCAAAAATTTTTTTTGCTTCTTAGTTATTTCAGAATGAGAACTAAGAATTATCTTTTAATAATTAAAAAAAAAGAAAAAAAAATCACTAGTGATCAAAGCAGTAACTTATTATTTCGATTTTTAGAATACACTCCTGAAATTTATTACTAAGACAAGTGATGAAGCGAGTTTAATTTGTTATTATGCTGCAGGTATAAAATTTTCGAAAAAGAGAGATAACGAGGGAGATTGTGCTTTATTTTATTTTTATTGAGAAAAAAAAAAAAAAAAAACCTGTAAATAATTTTTTTTTTTAAAGTGCATAAATACACATTTTTGCTGATGAAGAAACTTTTTTGAGTTTATTAACCGGCGATGTGTATTTTATTAAACGGCGGTTTTAAAAGTAGTTTGTATTGATTTGATTCCGGTCCTGACAATTTGATCAGATTAAGCGGCTGATTTTATTAACCAGTGAATTTATTAAGCGGCGGGAACTGTATTCATCTTTGTATGTGGATGTTTTTGTGGCTGTGACAGCATCTGTCACGCTGCCCCATAGGATTTCGTAAGAGCCCCTCTCAAAAGGTTATCGAATGAAATATTTTCTAAGTGGATCGAACAATCGGCCAAACTCATTTCGATTAACAAGAATATAGTACGTCCTGTAAATAAAAATTTATTGAATAAAGAAATGACTGGAAACTGAGCCGAGTCTACCTATGCCAATTAGTTAAAACGGTATCTAAAGTTTTGAATAATCTAAATTTACATAAAATTTTGCTATTAAACTTAAAAATATTTCTTAAAACAAAAATTATTGTATTTAAATGTTCGTTGAGACCAGAGTTTAAACTGCGATTAGATTACCATTTTGCTAAAAGATATATTTTGTTAAAATATGTTAAGAATTTCGCTAGAAAGCAAAACTAGATAACTTCATAAAATATTTCTATATAAATAACCTCTAATTTTTATTCAAATATTCGCGACCAAAAATTACAACACAACTAAAAATATTGGGAATTGTTCTACAGTATCTTATATATTTGAATTTAAATTTTTAATGGTTGAATTTAAATGCAAAACATTTGAGGGTATTTCAGATTTTGCTTCGTAGAAGCTTCAGTGCTAGTACTATTGTTCAATGGATTGGATCCTACTTATTACTTTTTCTTACCCATAGGGTCGAGCAAGTATTGTTTTAGGGTCAAATTGGGAAATTTTCTTTACTTATAACGCATTAACTAATACATTATTTTTTAATTTTGTTTTCTATTCAGAAAATTCAAAATACTTAAACTGACGGGCCTTTTTTAAAAACGAATGTTTTTTAGTTTTTAGTATTTTATTTTGATGTTGTAAAATTAAAAAAATTCACATACCGAAAATTCGTATTTTACAGCTTCAAAATAAAATATTAAAAATTTAAAAAATCAGTTAAAAATAATGTCCGTAAATATAGCAATTGTGAATTTTCTGAATGTGAAAAAATATGTGAATAAGTAAAGAAAATTTCTCATAGATTAATTATTGGCTAGGTCTTCCGGTCACGGTAAGTGAAGAGGACCGTTAAGTCACATGTACAGTTCTTCGTAAATATCAGTGAACAAAAGAGATAGCGAACAAAAATTAAGAAAAATAAATCAACCGTATTTAAAGAATTAAGGTAAACGCACCAGTAGTGGACACTTAAAGGACATTTTCCGGCTATTTTTTGTATAATTTCCTAAATTTTAGAGTTTCAAAAAATAATTAATATTTCATATTCATACCTATACTAACTCTTTCTTAACACGACTGTGTTATGAAAATTGCTAATTGTAGCATTTATATATGTAAAAAATCAAAAATCTGAAGAGCTTAAAATGAGCTATTAGTGGACACGCTAAAAAGCCAATAGTGGACCCTTTTTTGTTCCAGTAGTGGACCCATTTGAATTTTTGCTTTAAAATTAAACTCTAAAATTGCTAGATTACAGAATTGTGTGCACTACCGGATCTGGCATTAAAAGTCACATGAGCCAGTAGTGGACAGGGCTGTCCACTATTTGTGATAACATTTTTTGGAACCAGTAGTGGACACCCATAAAAATACTATGTGTTAATATAAGATTTAAAAAATAGCACAATAAATGAATTCTGTATACTTATTTTAGTCATATGAAAGCAAAAGGTAGAAGAAATTAGTTAAAAACTAGTGTGTTGTGGCCACCACAAGACTTTCTTCTATATTTTCCTATACAAATTCATTCAGTAACAATATGAAAAAAAAAAAAAAAAGTTTTTTTTTTTTTTTTTTTGTTAAAAGTAAAAAAATTTATAACTTTGTTTTAAATTATAACATATTTATAGTTCACCCATTCGTTTTAAAAGGTATTGACGAGACCTTTCGAAAGATACCCATCTTGAAAATGTAACCCCCCGGGGGGTACTTCACACCAGGGGGGGGGGAAGCGATACCCCCACATGCACAAAATTTTTTTCTTAATTAACTACTACTATTATCAATAATTCATATTAATTTTAGAATCGCAGGTTAAGAATAACTTTCATTATGTACATTTATACGAAATTTTGTTCTATGTCATGTTAAAAATTTAGAAAAAATACGATCACAGCGCCTCCTGTTGTGCGATTGATCGCCAAATCTAATCAACACCAGTTTATATCAGGGGCCAACTAAATACCAAGTTTGGTTTGATTTCGTTTAAAAATAATAATAATAATTAAAAAAAAAAAAAATACAAAAAAAAAAAAAAAAAAAAAGACTTTTTTTCTAAGTTTTTTTTTTTTTTCGTAAAAAGTAAAAAAAATCCATAACTTTGTTTTAAATTATCATAGATTTATAGTTCAAACATTCGTTTTAAAAAGGTATTGACGAGACCTTTCGAAAGATACCCATCTTGAAAATTTACTCCCCGCGAGGGGGGACTTCACCCTCAGGGGTTTGACAAGGCTCCTACACATACAAAAAAAAAAAAAAATCCCAGTCGACTGTCTATTATGAATAATTCTTGTAAATTTCATAATGATTACTAAAAAAGAATTCTATTTATGCACATTTAGACAAAATTTTGTCCTATATCACCATGTTAAAAATTTAGAAAAAGCGGGATGGCAACGCAACCTGCAAGACAATTTTTACCAAAAGTTGATAGGCACTAATTTATGTCAAGGTGCAACTACGTACCAATTTGTATGAAATTCTGTGCAGTAGTTCCTGAGATACAGTTGCCACAAAATTTTGGTCACACACACACAGACAGACATTTTCTAAAAATGGTCAAATCGTGTTCTACAGCTCTCAAAACGTGTAAATCCATCAAAAACCAGAGGTCGAAAATTTTTACGAATCCAATACTTTCTTCTATTGAATGTAGAAGATAGTAAGCAGAGAGCGAGCAAATACAATTTCGTTTCCTTATTCAAAGTGATAAGAAGAAAACGGCAAAGTCACAAAATGTGCAAATTTTTTTAGTTAACATTTTAAAACAAATGGCCGGAATTATTTTTCGTTAAAAAGGTTTAACGGTAGAGGACTATAACTCAATTCCTGAACATTGCTCGAATCTTCAGAATTTTTAGGTAGCTTATTTTCAGAGTTAAAAATTAAAAGTGTCCAGTACTGGTACAGGGCCCACTACTGGTGCGTTTACCTTAAATTAACATTCGAAAAAGCCAAAATACTGCTTGTGCATTTTTGTTAAAATGCTTAGAGAAATTTTTTGCCAGGTTGAATCCTGGTTCAGACTATATCTGTACCCCTGAGGTAAAGGGATACCAGGTCACAAATATGAAATTTTTCTTTTGGAATGAGGTTATAATTAAACACATTTGTCCCGGATAAAGAAAACGGACATGTTTTCTTTTCCACTGTATCTCCTCAATAGTAACTGGAAATGGTACTTAATGCCTCGATGTATATTAAAATATGCTCATCAAGGACGTTGTCCCTAACAGCATATCTTCTCCAAATGACATCCTCAGGATATCCTATGGACGAAAAGGATGCCTGCAAATGTCCTATGTACATCTGCGGGATGAATTATGGACAAGTGCTGTTAGGGTTGTTAACTCTTTCTGCAAAACAGACGTGATGTCATTTATTTCTGAAGATTTTTTTTTTTTTTTTTTTAAATCAATCTAAATGTGAAATTGAAAGGAGAGGGTGTAATTAAAAATTAGAGCACTTTAAACTAGTCATAGGTAAGAATCTGTTCAGTTCTCTATCCAAGATTTGTTTTCAGATTTCTACTACAAGTCATACAACATTCATTTCAAGAGAAATTTGACGAATTGCTCGACACTGAGACATGGAAATGCCCCACCCAATAGGTACCCATAGTTCGGTCCGCTACATTTACCTTATCCTAACTTATAGATTTTATAAGGGTTAGTTTCATATTTCAGTTTATTGCAATTCCGTATTACTTCCTAAGCAATCATCTCAATGCAAGTTTATATGAAATATTGCTTAACAAAAAAAAAAAAAAAAAAAACTTAAAAATTTCGAATTATTTACGAAATATTTAAATTAGAATATTCTCGGTCAATAAATGATCACATCTTTACGATGAAAATATTACTCAAAAATGACGTTTGTACAAAATTTTACTTTTTATCTCCATGTTAAGAAAATTGTAAAAAAATATATATTAATAAAATTAAAAATAAAATAAGTTAGAAAAATCCTAAACAATGATTTTCATTTCAATATATTAAACATTTTAAAAGAAGTCCGACTAGTTTAAGAGGCCTATTTTTTCATATTCGTAAACTTCAAATAACTGATTTTTCAAAGTTGAATTTTAATAGTTGAATACTAAATGTTGTTTGTAAATCTGGTTTGACATCTTTACAATAAGTATATTTCTTTTAAACGCACGTTTAAGCGAGATTTTGCCTCATTTTCCTCTCCATGTTAAGAAAACCTTAAAATTCCGAATACCTTGCAAAGTTTTTAAATTAGAATGTTGCAAATCAACAGGGTTCTGGTTCTTATCAGTGTCATATCTTTTAAAACTGGTCAGACTTCTCAGCGATCTTGTTCTTGAGTTATCGTGTACACAAACTAACGTTAACATACTAAGACACCGACACCCTAGACTGACCAAACCGATTTTGCATTTAAGTT
Source organism: Salticus scenicus (assembly GCA_963930645.1). Lineage (NCBI taxonomy): Eukaryota > Metazoa > Arthropoda > Arachnida > Araneae > Salticidae > Salticus > Salticus scenicus. The sequence continues at coordinate 11,070,000 of OZ005658.1, read as the reverse complement.
CTTCCGTACACACTTTTTTTTTTTTTTTTTTTTTTTTTTTTTTAAGTCAAACCCTAGGTTAAAAATTTTCCCGATTACTTAAGTACACGATACCGTATGATGTGAAACTAAAATACACGAGAATTTCGCCTTTTCGGCTACCAATATTCTAATGCAGATGTCTATATTTTAAAAGTGCAATTATATAGAATAGAGATTGTCAAATAGTACCGATACCAAAAAAGCGAAATTCTCCTCCTGAAAATATAAGAAATAAAAATAGGATTTTTATATAAATAAAGAAAAATAAAATGAACTTTAATATGCTGTATTTAGATGTATATACAAAATTTATAAACTCTAAGAAGTGATTTAAAAAAAACCTCAATGTCCATATCAATAAAGTATTTCAATAGATCAAAAGACTCAAACTTTTGCGGCCACATGTGTTAAATTTACTGCCAAGTACAATGTGTTTATTTAAAACTAGGTTCTTTTTGGTCGCTGCACGCTAATTTTTTGGGGACACAATGGCTCATTAAACTAGGACTTCCTGATTAAAGTTTATTGTGAATCGCTACGAATTTGCATATCTTAACTAGGATTCGAATCCGATATTTATTAGCTGAAGGCTTACTAAGATTCAGAAACTAGTTCAGAGAATCTCTTGATGCACTTGGCTACATATGTTGACGACGTTCATGAGAAAGCATCTCAGAACTGACGTTTAAGGGGGTCTGGGACACCAAATTTTTGTTTTTACTATTTATTGATGAATTGCTGTAATTTTTTCCTGAAATTAGAGCTTTTTTCGACGATGAAGTTAAGCAAGAAAGAATCGTAAAAAAATTTAAATAAAATTTATTGATAAATTTAAAATTTGTTATATCTCATGAACTAATGGTTCAATTTACAAACTTTTTTCACTCTTATATACAGAAAAGATTTATCTTCAATTTGGTTTCGGGATTTTTTAATTAGAAGCAAAACTTTTTTGGTAAACCAAAAGTTATGTATGAAATAAGTACTTTTTTCAAATTAAAATATTTAAAAAATTTATCATTATAATCAGAAATCCTAAGACAAATTGAAGATAAATCCTTTCTGTATATAAAAGTGAAAAAGTTTCTAAATTGAACGATCAGTTCAAGAGATAAATTTTTAATTTATCAATTTTTTTTTAAATTTTATTTAAATTTTTAAGATTCTTTCTTGCTCAATTTCATCGTCAAAAAAGCTTCAATTTCAGAAAAAATTACAGCAATTCATCAATAAATAATAAAAACAAAAATTTGGTGTCCCGGACCCCCTTAAAAGAAATTGGTACGAAACTTTGAATATACACCATAAAACTTAAGAGCTCGCAACAATGATTTCAGGTCGAAAGAAAAGAACCCTTCGTTAGACGAATGGAGTAGACACGAGTGCTGCAAATAAAGCGGCATCACGCAAAACAATTTAGTGCGGTACCTAAACTGTTTCGTGCGCTGCCGCTTTGTTTGCAGCACTCGTGCCTTCTTTATTCGCCTGACTAAGGGTAGTGTGTTTTTTTTTTTTGACCCGAAAAAAAAAAAAAAAAAAAAAAGCGTTTCTTTTTATTTTTAAATGGCACAAAGTTTATACAAAGTTTTGTACCAATTAGAAGACATTTAGTTTATTATAATTACTATCAATATTAAAAGGAAAAGTGATAAATTATTTACTAAAAACCTCTCAATTAGAGAATTCTAGTTTAGTCTCTGAACGGATAACCTAAAATTGATACTGAAACCAGACTTAACAGTATAGGTCAAAAATCTGAAAGATGTCACTTATAAAATTAACGCGAACTCTAGATTTATGAGAAATTTAAAACAGGTACGCCCGTAACGTACGACATCATTTATAAGGGGGCGTTCATTAATTACGTGAGGTGTTAAAGGGAGGTGGGGGTCTCGGCAAATATCACGTAATTTCTTCCCGCAAAAAACAGTGTAAAATTGAGAGAAAATTTAATTAAATTCAAATAAAACATGTTTCTTGACTTAGATATGGCAAAACCTGACACTATAATATTTATCGTGGCTATCCGAACGCCGCGAAGCAGCACAGTAGCCTTTCAATTGTTTTAGGCGCAACCGGCCAACCACAAGAAATCCATGCAATCTTAAAAACTAGTCTTCAATAAAATAAGAAAGCAAAAGTTGTGTTATTTGGAATAAATCCAACGCATTTGCAGTAAAAGTACGAATTTTGAAAAATCTCAAGTGAGATTAGGGGAAGGGGGGATCAAAAAATCGTCAAAACCGTCTCACGTAATCAATGGACGCCTCCTAAATTACCATCACCGCTCAGCCGCTACAAAATGTGAGAGTTATGATTTCTATGCATTTTTATTGTCCTTCCCCCCCCTCCCCCCCTTTAATCCTCTTCCGACTCCACTCGACATTCCGAACAATAAGTAATTAATGGTTATATAAATAAAAAAAAAAGAAGTCGTTAAACAAGGGAAAAAAAGTATAATACAATGAGTATTTTTCTCGAAACAATGCGCGTTGTATTTTAATGCTCTTTCCCTTTAAATAATTTGTACCCATGGTCATAGTGATGAAGAATATTTCGTTGTGTTCCTGTAAAAATCTAAGTGCTAAACTCTCCAAAATCTATACAGTTTGTGATTTTAATCTATAACATGCATATAGATTTTTAGCTTTAGCTCAAGCGGATAAGCCATTTAGATGCCATCGCATCAAAAATAGTTTGAGCCCGTAGACCATAAAGATAGAGCATTTTTTGTTGTGACCCTGCCAAACTATAAGCGCAAATTAACCAAAATCTACTACACAGTTTGTGCCACGGTATTTATGATATACGTTTAAATTTTCAGCTCAATCGAATTAGGCGTTTAGACGCTATCACACTAAATAAAACAAAAAGGGGACTATAGGCCATAAAAAAAAATTGTGTCCCTGTAAAAAACTAGATATATAAAAAAAAAAAAAAAAAAAAAAAAAAAATTAGGTTTCACGCTACGATGACTTGTAACAACATATGTATCAACTTTTAGCTCATTCGAACAAAGCGTTTAGACGGTATGTGTTTATTCACAAACATCACCGCGGAGGACTTTAAATGTGCAGAAACACCAAAATGTTAAAGTTCTGAACATATATGTAAGGGAAGTATTGTAATCATGTAAAAAATCAGAATATTAAAAAACAAAAAACTACCAGAAAAGGTTAAAAATTAATAGAAAAATGATACTTCGTTTTTCATGTACAGTTGGTAACAAAAGTCGCCGAACACTAGCAAAAATTCCTATATAAAAAAATACTCGTAATACAGTTTTGTTAAATAAATCCTTGTCGAATCCTGTTCTTAATCAGTCTAAAAACAGGATTCGACAAGGATTTATTTAACAAAACTATTAAATGTACTTTTTTTTTTACATAGGAATTTTTGCTAGTGTTCGGAGACTTGTTACTGACTGTACAAACCCACAGATTCTTTGAAAATATTTAAAATACAACATTGTAAAATAAAAGAAGTTTTTTTCTTGGTTGATATGAAAAATATTTCAAATTATCATTGCTAGAATTCAGAACTTTATTTCTTTTTTCTACATAAAGTTTTACACACAAATTAAATCAAACTTAAAAACATTAACAAACATTACAACAGCTAACATGTACTGTCAAATGAATAAAACCAAAAAAATTTCAAAAATCTTAGGAAGGATCATATAACCATTCTTTTATAAAAAAGGAAAATTAACGATATCGAGTTACTTTACGTAACATTAAAAACTAAAACATTCTTCTAAGTCTTTTTCACAGCTTAAATCCTGTTAAGCTAAAATACGAAATAGTTTTTAATTTTGTTACATATCGCTTTGCGTATATATGTCAGTAAGAATTTAACAATACCAAGTTACATTCATTATGTAACAAAAAAAAGGAAGAAAATCTGAACTGTCCTTTTTGAGCTAAAATACAAAATTGTTTACATTTGTGTTCTTAGTTTGATAGTTTTTTCTTTATATATTCTTCATATACGTCACAGGCCAACTCCTTATGCAGGTTACGAACTGGCATCCTGTACTCGCTTAATTTTGGGATGTCGTTATCAATAATGTATTTGATAAGTACTTTTTTAAATTCGTCATCGTGAGCAAAAGATAAAAATTCACAGACATTTTCCTTTGTTAAATTCTGTGTTAAAATGTGAATACATTCTTCTCGAAGGCAACCAACATTCGATGCCTCTCCAGTTTTATATATTTTTATGGCTAAATCTAAGTTCAGCTCGTTAGATTTACCTTCATAGATATACTCTATGATAAGTTTTAAAGTATCTGGGTCCATGTTATGAAGATATATTTTACCATTCCTTGCAGATCTTAGCTGCTGAGCTAGGAAAGGTGATCTTGCACGAAGAAAGGGTGTGTGACACTTTATACTTTCATCTCCACTTATTACTTCTAAATCCTGGCTATTGTCATTTTTAAAAAATTTTTTGAAGTCTTGAGATAATATTTCTAATGAACTGTTTACGTCGGGAGAGCACGAGTTCTGTACTTTTTCAGAGTCTGAAATAGAAAAAAAAAATAAAGTTAAAATGTTTTTTCCTCCTTTTCCCAAGAAACTCTGCAAAAAAATAAAAATTATATACTTTAAAAAAATTAAAAATAACACGCTTTTATTGAAATGGGAATTAAAAAAGCACAAAATATCTACCTTTATAGTATTAAAATGCAGAGTAAGAGAAAATCGTGCGAGTGACACAACATAAGGTTTACATAATTTTAAATCTTTAATAATAAAAAAATTTCTGGTCAATCGGACGACCAGAAGTAACCGAAAATTGATTTCCAAGATTCCGTTACATACATTAATAGTTACATGACGTCAAATGAATAAAAACGTTAAAAATTCTAGAAATTACGTAATATTAACTGAATAAATAACAATGAAGGAATGAGAAAAATAATTTAGAATTCAACAAATACCATTTTTAAAAAATCTCTCCTGACTGGGCTCGAATGTTTGACCTTTAGGTTCGTAGCCCGAAGCTTTACCTCACAGCCACAGCGTTTACGTAGGGAAAAGTCTTTTACAATATAGATTTTTTGTTAGCTCCCAGAGCGGTTACAAACATACATACAGGTGAAAATAAAAGCGTTAAAAAAGGAGTATTCTTCACGTCTTATAAGACGTGGAAAATACCTCATCTCGATGACAACCAAAGATTATTATTCTATGGGGGAATTGTTTCTACAATTACTAAATGCATTTCCCCCCCCCCTTTTTTTTAATTCCGTTTTCACATTCAGAAAATTCATAATCGTTTAATTAGTACTCTGTTTCAAAATACTGAATTTTTTGCATTTCATTTACTAGTGTGTAAATAAATATAAATAAGTGAGTACTAATTTAGCGGTTGAAGATTTTCTGAAAGTGAAAGCACTTTAAAAAATTCATTAGATAATGAGTATTTATGAAAAGCATGTCTAAAATGTTGGAGGGATGCCATCTTGTCTTGACCGACAGTTTAAAATTTGGAAACATCCAGTAATTCCGCGCTCTGTGTTATTGCTCATTTTCTCCTAGTCAGATGACTGTCACCGCTATTTTAGCATTGGACTCGTTCAGTTAGCGCAGATGCTTCCATGAACTGTGGTCGAAGAATAGTAAAAATTGAGTTGGGAGATTTTTTTCTTTGAAAAAACCTCTGATTAGGGGATATTTGAAAGCCTGTATGGGGAAATTTACTGTCTACCATCTGGCAACACTGCATTAGGGTTGTCACCCAGGAAGTCTAGCTTATCAAGCAGTAGCTACTGCTATGATCATGCGTTACTTTTAAGTTTAAAATTTTAACTTGACAAAACATGATATAAGTGCTTGTTAATAAATTGCTCAGATCATTCCAGGAAAGGACAACATTTTTATACTTCTTTTCGGATCGTACGGAAGGAACGTACTTGCGACAAATGCACCAAACGGGAAAAACCGTATCTTTTGACGCAAAAAGATAACACAGACCTTATACAGATGAACACGCCACCAATAAGACTTCCCATTATAGTGAATGTCTTCAACATGAGGGTGTAATCTGATACCTTCATCCTTTGCGGTCAGCGCCGTATGTCACGTGACAGAGATTCTTCCACAAGAAAGCCCTTATTTTTGCAAGAATTCAAACAAAGAATTCTCCCCTTCAAAATGGTTTCTCACAAAAGGAACTTTATAATTAATCTATCACATTTTAGCTTTCCAACGATGCGTAAATCTAAAGGTTTAAATAAAAAGTACGTGTAAAATAAAGAAATTAAAAACACAAAAACTACTTTCTTACGGAAAAACAACATTCATTCTCGTCTCTCTCTAGGTCCGCATCAAGTGATAATTTTGCTGGGGAAACTAGCTCATGTCGCGGACAGATGATGAGGGGGATGCGTGGTCTGTATATAAAAAATCTATGAGATGGCAGATGATGGGTGGGTCTTATTATAGAAGTTTCAACACATTAGGGAATTGGCGACGCTCTGGGATTCATCCCCCCCCTTCCACTTCCCTTCCAAGAGTTCCCATTAAAGTCCGGTTTCGACTTGAGTTCATTCGGCGGCTTCTATTCAGAATCCTTTGATGTGGTCGCCCGAGATCACGCGAGCTCAAAGCTTTCGAACGGGGCTGTTTCTAACCCCCTGCTGAGATAATTGTAGGGGCCGGGGTAGATATCTTTGTCAATTTTGCATGCTTTCCTTTGAGGTAACTGCGCAATCTGATAAGAAAGGGCTACAACTGATGACAAGACATTTGGCTCTTTGTGTCGGAAGCGTGATTAATGATGTTTTGAGCGTTGATCTTGAGCTAAAGCGGATACTGGCCTTTAGGGAAAAATGTAGACCGAATATTCTTTTAAATCATTTCAGATAACTTTTTAGAGATAAACAATAAAATTTATGCATATTACTGATAAACCGCAGAAGGAAGATCCCTGGCGTCATCTGCGCATGGGTGAAAAGGGCTGGTCCATTTATAAAATAGGAATGGACGTAGTACCTAAGGATGTGTTTGTTTATGGGTATGAAAAAATTATAAACTCACTGATTGCCTTTCTTTTCCACCTTTGAAAAGACTCTTGAATATCTGGTTATATAAATATTTTACGATTAATTCAAAAGAATGAAAAACTGATAATATTATAAAGGGATAGTTTTAGATTTCCATATAAATATTACACAATTAAAAATAAAAGCTTTGTCAGTATTTCGAAACTTTTGAACTTAAAAATTATGTCAATTATTATTTACTAACTAGTATATAATCCCGTGAAAAATTACGGAATGTGAAATCAATTAAGATAGTGAATTAACGAATGATTTGCCAGCTTCGATGGTCACTATATTTAAACTGGACTAATGTGAAAGTTGTTGTATCTGACGGGACTAATATGGAAGTTGCACCAAACGAACAAACTATTTAAAATGACACTATTTAAAATTCGATATTGCTTTAAATATTTGACAAATACTTTCATTTTGATATTTATTATCAAAATTCTTGAAGAAATAATTTTAATTCTTCAAACAATAACTTCTTCTAAAGCTTCTTCACCGCAAAACTTAATGACATTATGTACAATACGCTTCGATTCATTACGGAGGAGAGGTTTAATCCGGGAACTCGTACCAGATGTATGATCCATTTGTTCCAATATAGACAAACGGTTATACAGAAAGAAATAAAAGAAAACAAAGCAGGAGTATTAATGGATTCTACACATAACAGAAGAAACAAGAATAGAAAAATTTTCCCTCTCTCTTTTGCTGTGTCTCCCAACGAGTGAGTGGTATCGTCCTGGCACTTTACCAACCAGGGATCAATCGTCCGCGGCTGGACAATACCTTACCACAGAAAATACCGAGGATTTAATCGGGTGATATTTTACCGTACCACATAGATACATAGAAGTAAATAATTACAAGATAAAAAGAACATTCTATATACCATGTTTAGAAATCTGTTGAATCAAAACTCGACAATTCTATGTATTAATAAATACTTTATAAAAAATTTTTTGATGAATTATCCCATCAACTTTAAAGAAAATTATCAAATGCGTAATAAAGAGCAATTATAAAAAAAATTCAAACATTTATTAATTGAACAAAAGTATTAAAAGAATGCATTGTCACCGTGTTCCAAATTATTCTAAAAGTTTCAAATGTCTAGCTAGTCCGGGAGTTGGTTAAAATCGATTGCAAGATTTGTACTGGACAAACAAAGAAAGAAAGTTAATACATAACAAAGGTAAAAATAAAGACTAGGTAAGAGACGAACACTGACAATTGTTCCTTAAGCCTATTTCCTGTTTTATATGATCATGTGGTGGTGGGGATGAATGGAACATTTCCCCCCCCCCCCCCCCCACACACACACACTATGTACTAATTTAAAATTTTACACAAGAATTATATTAAAACGTAAATTAGCCATATTGATTATCAGGATACTTAATTTTGTGGATTTAGAAAAAAAAAAAAAATTAAATAATTGTTCTGAATTTTGTTTATAATTACGACTAAAAAAAAAAATAAGTTAGAATATTCAATGCAACTTAAATCAATAATTAAAAACATAAATAAATAAACCAATAATTTTAAAATCACAATTTCAATCAAGCTAATTAAATAAATCCTCGCGATTATTAATTTATACAAAATAGAATGCTGATTTTTCCCGATCAGTCTGAAACAAAAATTTATCTGGATAATTTGTACTCTATTATAATGATTTATTTATTTCTAGTGTCTTATTTATTTTTAGATTAGGTCTTATTAAATTAAGAAAGCCTAGAGCACTAGGAACTGTGCGAACCAAAGAACTTTTGTCTTTTGATGTTAATTTGAGTCAGTACATCAGTTTATGTTAATTCATAGTATGTAATAAAAATCACATATACCAATTTAACTTTAAAAATTTACTTTTCATTTTGTTTTCTGTTCTTTGTAAATTCCAGTCCTGTCCCATTCATCTCCAATCATGTCCCATTGACAATGCACATGCATGTCAAAAAAAAAAAAAAAAAAAAAACTTTATTAAAGTTGGTATGTTTATATGTAACTGATTACTAAAGTGTACTTATGAGTCATGTTACAAAATTCTGAAGTACATATGGCCAACGTTATCAATAAACACATGAAAAATGTCCCATTCATCCCCCATTCTCCCCTATATAAGAGTGATTATGGATTCTATCTGTCGGTTGTGGTACAACTTGGGAAAAGTACGCTGAAATTTGTTTCAAGGAGTACGCATAGTTGGAAAGTTAATCTCTGAACCGTATGATTTTTCTTTCTTGTTATTATTTACATTACCCGACTACCGTATGTAATAAAAGTATTGTATTTATTCAAAAATTGATGAAGTTTTCACCTGATTTACATGTTCTAAGGTGTCCTGAATACAATATAAATGGGTATTTTTTTTCCCTTCTTTTTTTAAAAATTTGTCAGTGTAGGGAATTTTTTGACTGTTATATCTCCACAACTAATAAAGATACGACATAACTTCAGAACAATGACAGATTTAGTATAAAGATTTTTTTCAACTTTTAATGAAGTTTTAAAAACTAGAAACGAGACACCGTAGGTCCGTAACTTAAGAAAGGCTTTGGCGATTTTCTTCAAAGTTTGTGTATAAATATCCTTTCAGATGTCCTTTAGTGCAGTACAGCCACGTTTCCTAAAACTACCAGTGACGACGCGTCCAAAATGTTGAGAGAGGGATGCCAGCTTTGCCAGAAGGTTGCGATTTGGAAAACATCCAATAATTCGCACTCAGTTATTCATTTTCTATGAGCCTGATGACTCATCCCTATTTTAACAGTGGTCTCATTGAATTAGCGCTTGCGCGGAGTTTTCCATGGTTTCATGAAATGTAGTCTAAGAATATGTATAGAGCAGTTGAAAACAGCTGATAACAGCATGGCAACGTGGACAGCTTGTCCTCCGACATTTGTTGCCATGCGCCGTTGCCATGGTGCTATGAGCTGTATTCAACAGCCATTCGCTTACTGTGCTAAAAATGGCTTCTATTTAGTTTCACGTGGAGTTGATTGTCCTTCATCTACGTCACTCTGACGTCATATGAAACTTTTCTATTGGTCAGTTCAGAAAAAATTTATACACGTCCTGTATATCAGTTTAGGTATCGTGTGTACGCTCTTTTAAAAAAGACTACAGGGTTTTTAACTGGCTATCTTTACTACATTTTACATATCCTTTCCTATGTAATTATTAAATTTAAGTGAACAGATGAGTTTGTTAAGTTTTGGTAAAAATAGACAATGGGGGGGGGGGGGGGTCAAACCCAGACAGCACATCGCCTCCCCAGGATATCTTCAAGATGTCTTCTGGATGAAAAGGCATCCCAGAAACGTCCTTAAGATGTACTGTGGATAAGTCAAGCCTAACTGTGCTGTTAGGGAAGTCAGTATCTCAAAAAGACTCCTACGATTTCCTAATTAAACTCTACATGAAACATGATATGTCTTCACGACATATGTATGAATTTGCTATTTTAAGAAAATAGGTGTATATTTTATTTAATCAATTTTATGTCCACATCATTTCAGAAAAGTATATAATATATGTAGTAGTGTGGGTAATAGAAGTCGTGTGGTTCTTATAAACTAGATTTTCCCCCCTTTTCTTCTAAAATTGAATATAGATTCTTGAGATAATATATAGGATTAATAATTAAAAATAAAAACTAGTATGTTGTGGCCACCACAAGACTTTCTTCTATATTTTCCTATACAAATTCACGCAGTAACAGAAAAAAAATCTTGTTTTTTTTAAAGTTTTTTTTTCGTTAAAAGTAACCCAGACAGCACATCGTCTCCCCAGGATATCTTCAAGATGTGTTCTGGATGAAAAGACATCCCAGAAACGTCCTTAAGATGTACTGTGGATAAGTTAACCCTAACAGTGCTGTTAGGGGAAAAAAATCGATAATTTTGTTTAAAATTATCACAGATTTATAGTTCAACCATTCCTTTTAAAAAAGTATTGACGAGACCTTTCGAAAGATGCCCATCTTGAAAATTTCCTCCTGGGGGGGAGGGGGGGGACTGATGCCCCAACATGCACAAATTTGTTTCCTATTTAACTACTACTATTATCAATAATTCATATTAATTTTACAATTACAAATTTAAAATAACTCATTATGGACATTTATACGAAATTTTGACCTGCTATGTTAAAGTTTACAAAAAATGCGATCACAGCGCTACCAGTTGAGCGTTTGATCCCCAAATCTAATCAGCACCAGTTTATGTCAGGGTGCAACTAAATACCAAGTTTGGTTAAATTTCATTCATTGGTTCGTGAGATACAGTATCCACAAAAATCGTGATACACACTGACAGACATTTTCTAAAAACTATCAATTCGTGTTCAGGACATTCCAAAACGTAAATCCACCAAAAATCGGAAGTCGAAAATTTTCACGAATCCAATACTTTCTCTATATTGCATATAGAAGTAAAAAAGTAAGAAAAAAAAGGAGGGGGGACGAAGTTGTAATATTTCAAAGTTGCTTGTTAAGCAAATGTTTACCGAATAGCGTTATGTTGAATAACTTTAAAAATAGGAGATAAAACAGTTGACTACCTTCTACATAAACTTGCATAATAGAACGAAGCGACTTCTTGTTTAAAGTATTGAATTTTACCTCAAAAGGATTATCGTATAATCAGGGTTTAAACTGCCATTAGTTTTTTTAGCATTTTGCTAAAAGATATTGAATTTTGCTAAACTATGTCAGTAAGAATTTCGCTAAAAAGCTAAAACTAGGTTATTTCATAAAATATCTTTATAACTAACTCTAGTTCTTATGCAAATATTCGTGGACAGAAATTACAAAAATCGCTAAAAATATTGGGAATCATTTAGGATATTCGGATTTAATTTAAAAACTTTTAATGGTTGAATTTAAAAATGGAAAAATATTTTAAAAACATAAATAAGAATTTACTTCATAGATGTATTCTCAGTACTAGTATTGTGTTTGTTGAAATCGAAACAAAATTTTGCTGATTCATTTTACTTAAATCACAATATGTGCTTGGTTAAAATCGTCAGTGAACAAAACAAACAGAAAACAAAATTGGGGATACCCAAGTTAAGAAAAAAGAAATCCATTCTATTCAAAGAATTAAATTTTCGAAAAAGCTAAAATACTGCTTATACGTTTTAGCTAAAATGCTAAAGACACTTTTAGCCAGACTAAACCCTGCGTACAATTAACAAATATTTAAGTCACATAAGTTAAGTATATTTAGTAATTAAAAAAGAAAAAATGTTTTATTTTGCAAACTGCAGGTTTGCAAATTTTAGCTAGCTTAAAATGGGGAAAAAAAAATAAAAATAAAAAGTTCCAGTTTTTAGTTGAAAACAAAAAGTTTTGGAAAGCACGTACAGTATTGTTAAAACAAAATTAAAAATTTCGTTCATTTTGCATTTGGGGCTCAATTTGTGTACAGGTGTAACTGTGATTTATTTATTTATTTATTTTATTTATAAGAGAGAATGAACTCAATATTGTATATATCAATAGGATATCAAATATGCGGGATTTTCATAATACTATTCTGCTTTTTCAGCGAAAAGAAAACGCTGCAAAAAAGCCGGATTGAGCCCCCCAGAGGTTATTGAGTGAAGAAGCCTGGAGGGAGCGAAGCCTTCCTTGGGGGAGCCTATTTACGTAAAAAGAAAACTGGAATAGAAAAGAATATGAAAAATTTGCTTACGTACAAGTACGCACCAAAAGGAAGTTTACGTGAGGGGAGGATTTTTTGTTTTTTTAAAAAACAGCATTTCACTTCAATTAGTAAAGATAGAAAAATACATTCATGACATCCTTTTTTTTTTGGAGGGGGGGGGGAGAAATAAGTATTTGGAATTTAGCTAAATAAACATAATACGCAACGTTGAAATACAAAAGATTTTTAAATATGGGATTACTAAAAAACGTTAAAAAACTTCTCAATACTACTTACCAGACACGGTATTTTCAAATTTAAATTCATCTTCCTTCTGGAATACAAGTCGCAACTTATAATTCCATCTATCAACGTCAGCCAGCTGTTGTTTAATCTCATTGAAAGACGTTGAAAAAATACACTTTGTCGGGTATTTGATGATTTTCTTCTCAAAAGAAATAGATTGGTTTCCTTTCATAAAGATAACCGTCACGAAATAGTCATCCAACAAGGGAGGTTCACTATTACCTATGTTAATTTTGACTGTGCGTTCATTGTTAGTCCATCCATAGAAGACTTCAGCATTGCACTTTGAATTCAAAACACTAAATAACGAACTCGCGAATGTACCATTTTTAACTAATGAATCTTTTAATTCTATATCTACTGCGCAATAGACTACGCTACAGTGCGACATAGTTCGGTTCCAAGGTATTTCCTCTAGGAGGAAGTACTTCACTAAACGAGGTGATTATATTTACCGCCATGCATTATATGTGAGATGAGTTGAGTTATTTCATGGATCGGTTAAGGCCGTAAAGGGTTACATACAAACGGAACGCTTGCAATTTCGATGACGCAAATTTTGCAAGTTTTTTGCAAATACAGTCGGCAGCAAAAGTATCCGAGCACTAGCGAAAATTCCTATGTAAAAAAAGTACACTTAATGCAGTTTTGTTAAATAAATTCTTGCCGAATCCTGTTTTTAGTCAGTCTAAGAACATGATTCGACAAGGATTTATTTAACAAAACAGTGCTAAGTGTGCTTTTTTTTTTTCACATAGGAATCTTTGCTAGTGCTCGGATATTTTTGCTGCCGACTGCAGTCATACAGTTGAAACGCTTGCAAACGGCTTTGCAACTGAAAGTGTTTCACTTGTACAGTCGGTAACAGAAGTGTCCGAACACTAGCAAAAATTCCTATGTAAAAAAAAGTACACTTCATACGGTTTTGTTAAATAAATCCTTGTCGAATCATGTTCTTAGTCAGTGTAAGAACATGATTCGATAAGGATTTATTTAACAGAACCGTATGAAGTGTACTTTTTTTACATAGGAATTTTTGCTAGTGTTCGGACACTTTTGTTACCGACTGTATGTACCTCTATGGGACAAATTAAACGTTTTTTTTTTTTTTTTTTTTTTTTTTTTTTTTCTTATGGTGCACTAGTATTTCGAATTAGGGAATTTACGATGGTTTGGGACTCACTCCTAGACGTCATCACAATTTTGATCCTCAACGGAAGGGGTGCGCACTGAATAATTTACTGTCGGCAACAAATGTATTCGAGCACTAGCAAAAATTCGTATATAAAAAAGTACACTTATTGCAGTTTTGTTAAATAAATCCTTGTCGAATCTTGTTCTTAGTCAGCCTGAGAACACGGTTCAACAAGGATTTATTTAACAAAACAGTATTAAGTGTACTATTTTGACATCGGAATTTTTGCTAGTGTTCGGATATCTGTACTGCCGACTGTAGAACAGCTTCCTGTGACGTAATTAGATCTTGAAGCAGCGCCAATCATGAATGTTTATGCTGCGCATTTCGTCACATTTTCATCCTAATAAGCATTGGATCAACCACGTGACCCAATATCCCAAGATTTGTTTCTGAGCAGCAAGGAAATCACCCCAATTCGTGGAAGATCAAAATTGTAGTGGCATGTCCCCAAACCACCCTTAAGGGTGAGTTCCAGACCGTTAACAATTGCCCGTAGTGTTTCACAAGAGTGGCGTAAAACCCGCACAACGATAAAATAAATTTTAAAACCGCTAAGTTTTGTCATCAATTAATTAGTCCGTTCTTGCGGTTTACGTGTATGAAAAACTGAAAGTAAACTCTCCTGCAGTCGGCAGCAAAATTATTCGAGTGCTAGCAATAATTCCTATGTAAAAAAAAACGTACGCTTAATACTGTTTTGTTAAATAAGTCCTTGTCGAATCATGTTCTCAGACTGACTAAGAACATGACTCGTCAAGGATTTGTTTAACAAAGCAGCATTAAGAGTACATTTTTATCATAGAAATTATTGCTAGCTCTCGAATAATTTTGCTGCCGACTGTAGTAAGGCAAACAGCACTATATAAATTAGGGAGCCACCAGCTAAAATATAAAAAATATTACATTGAAATTTACATGTATCATTTGTTAAAATATCTATTTAAATCTTTTCTATTCTAAACTACATAATCTGATGTATACTCGGCAAAGTCAAAAACGAGTTATTTTTAGCAATTTGCGTGTGATTAACCAATCAGAATACTTTATTTCTTCTTCATTTTAGTGTTCGTGAAAATTTTGAACGAGAAATAGGGATTTAAGAAGTTATTTTGCAAAGCATTGAAAGTAGGGCGACAAGTTTTTTAAATTTAATTTGAGGACAAATATAGGAGCATCCTCGAGTTTCGAGGACTAAATAAATAAATTCCATTAAATCGTAAAATTTTAGTAATTTTTATGTATAAGGTGTGCCCAAATGAAAAGGAGACCTTAGCTGTAGCGGCGTTATATCAAATCCCAGTGAGTTAATGTGTTGGCCGATATATGGCATGGTGGTATTGCTACATGGACATGCGCAGTTAACGGCTTCGCATCAATATCCTCATTGCTGGAGAGTCATTTCCGCAGTTCGTTGCGTAATGGATTCCGCCAGATCAGCACAAAAAGATCGGCTGTGGATGAGCTCATACGGCAGAATCGACGGATCACCACACGTGAAATTGCTGCTGAACATTCGATAAACAACTGAACTGCGCATCACATAATCCACAAAAAGCTTGGTTATGTCAAAGTTTGTGCACAATGGGTGCCCAAGCATCTGTCAGAGAATCAGAAGACGGAGAGAATGGATGTTTGCCTGACCCATCTGTTGAGCCATCTACTCCCTTCCTACGCGCTGAGATTAGTGTATCAAATGGCAATTATATATAGTTGTACTATAATTACTGTAATTATAACATTGTAATTATAACATTGTACTGTAATTATAACATTGTACTGTAATTATAACATTGTTATTAAAATTTCTTCACATATAACTTTAGTCTCCTTTTTAGTTAGGCACATCTTTTGTGCTGATCTGGAGCAATCCATCATGCAACGTACTGCGGAAATGACTCTCCAGCAATGAGGATATTGATGCGAAGCCGTTAACTGCTCATGTGCATGTAGCAATACCACCATGCCATATATCGGCCAACACATTAACTCATTGGGATTTCATATAACGCCGCTACAGCAAAGGTCTCCTTTTCATTTGGGCACACCTTATATGACGTACAGAAAGAACTTATTTCAATTTATTTATTATACATATTAATAAATAATAAAACATTAATAACTTCATAACCGGTGTCCCCAAATATGTTCGAATTTTTTGGAGACGAAGGTACTTTTTGAGGCCTGTCCTCGTGATTCAAGAACGCCTAATTATCATCACTGAAAGCCATCTAGATTACAGATTATTATACAGTAAGGACAGCGAAGCTAAAATGCGAACAGGAGTGATAGTAGCACCACTGGCGTCAACACACTGAAGAACTACTGAAGGAAATGATGGACCGGTTTTCGTGTGCCGTTTTTGGAAGGTGTGTCTTCCGAGCGTTGCACGCCAGAAAACATTTGATACCTTTATATTTCAAAGTAAAATTGTGTAAAGGTTGTCTGTTCGAACAATCATATCCTAAAAAAGATATTACAATTTGAAATTTTAATTTTTTAAAAGGTATAATAGTAATAGACGACCCGACAAATGTTGCTTGCCGTGCAAGGTAAGACATTGTACGGCAAACGATTGCACGAACACTGCGTAAAGGTATTAGAACCATTTGCTCCAGTTGTTCTTCAGCTCAGTGAGTCAACAGAGGGGTACTAAGACTTCCAAATGTGTTAGGTCTACATAAATAGCATCTTTTATCGAAAATTAATTTTCTATTTCGCGAGTAGTTAGTAGCAGGTTAGAATTTGAAGTTTTCTTCTTCTTCACTTTATATTATTTTTTAATTTAAAAAAAACCATACTCAAAATCATTACAGCTATTTTTCTAAGGAATAAAATTAATTTTTATAACGTTTAAAAAATTACTTTGCCAAACACATTCATATCCAAGTACAAATTAAAATTACAGTCGGCAGCAAATGTATATACATATTCTTATGAAAACATTGACAGTTATGTGTGAGGTACAGTCGGTAACAAAAGTATCCGAACATTAGCAAAAATTCCTATTTTAAAAAAGTACACATAATACAATTTTGTTAAATAAATCTTAGTCAAATCATGTTCTTAGACTGACTATGAACAAGATTTGACAAGGATTTATTTAACAAAACAGTATTAAGTGTATTTTTTTTACGTAGGAGTTTTTGCTAGTGCTCGGATAATTTTGCTGCCGACTGTACAATCTGTACGTCTGAAATAGTAATATGAAATCGTTAAATATTTAACATTGTTTTTTTTAAGCAATACAAAATGCTTTGAAATAAAAATATATTTTTGGTTCATGTACCTTTCCAAATTTATTTGCTTAATAACAGTCCTCGGAAAAATAGCTCCCCCCCACCCCCCACTGCTCCACTTGGGGATTGAATTTCTAAAATTCCAGAAATTGGTTTTTAGATTTTTGTATTAGCTATATTTTAGAGCAAAAATTTCATGTATATCTATTTTTTTGTTTGAGATATATAGGATTATGTGAAATCACGTTTTGGTTTTACGCATGTGAAATCACGTTTTGCCCTCTCGCCCCCCTTGGGGACCGAATTTCTAAAATTCCAGAAATGGATTTTAGGCATTTGTATTAGCTATATTTTAAAGCAAAAATTTTAGGGATATTCTTTTTTTTGTTTGAGATATGAAGGATTTTGTGAATTCACGTTTTGCGCCCCTTCCCCCTTTCGGGGGCGAATTTTGTAAAATCGCTTCTTAGTGGATGCCTACGTCATAGAAAAAACATTGTCACAAAATTTCATGCTTCTAGGTCCAGGGGTTTGGTCTGGGCGATGATGAATCACCCACTCACTCATCCTCTCGCTTACTCAGTCAGGAAGAACGATTATACAGTCGGTTGCAAAATTATTCGAGCACTAGCCAATAATTCCTATATTTAAAAAGTACACTTAAGACTGTTTTGCTAAGTAAATCCTTGTCGAATCATGTTCTTAGACTGATTAAGAACATGACTCAACAAGGATTTATTTAACAAAGCTGTATTAAGTGTACTTTTTTTGGCAAGGATTATTGCTAGTGCTCGAATAATTTTGCAGCCGACATACATAGTGTTTTGATCGCCACAACATATTGGTTTTGTTTCTTTCTTCTTTTTATGCATCATGTAAGAAAAATATTAGAATCACGAAAACGTTCGAAAGTGAGATTTTGGTGTATCTATACGTTTTGAGGTCGCCTGAATTTATGTTTGTTATTTTCACAGTGATGTATGCAGCGTTGCCAACCGTACAATAATACTTGCCAACATTTCTAATTTTTAAATTAGGTTTTACGCCAGTACTTTTTGATAGACATATTTTATATTTATTTGCCAAGATTAAATAAATAAGTGAAAATTATTATAAGGTAGGTGAACCAAAGGCGGCCACTGTTCCTAAGGTAGCCCACCCCCTGAAAAAATGTTTCACTTAATATTTAATCAGAAAAGGGCTGTTCTGCATTGTAAATCATGTATCTCCAGGGCATGTGACGGAATTTGAACAGATTATTTTGATCGACTGCCACTGTATGTAGTGATTTCACTTTAGAGGAGTAGTCATTCTAATTTCCAGGTAAGAAGGTATTTTAATTTACATGTGCATAAGTTCTTAGAACTTTGTACTGTGATATGCTTTCTGAAAATTTATTTCATTCTCCTTAACCACATCACAGATTACTATACAGATAGGACAGTGAAGCTAAAACGCGAACCGGAAATATAGTGGCACCACTAGTGTCAACAGAGGGAAACTGCATGTGTGAAGTCTACAAGATTAGCATCTTTGATCGAACATTGTTTTTCTCTTTCGCGATTAGTTAGTAGCAGGTTAGTATGTGAAGTTTTCTTTTTCTTCATTTTTTATTATTTTTGAATTCACAAAATCATAAAAAAAAAAAAAAAAAAAAAAACATTCACAGCTATTCTTCTAAAAGAAATAAAATTAATTTTTATTATGTTTCAAAATATATTTTGCCAAACATTTCTTATTCAAGTACAGATGAAAATAACAAACTGTGACTCTGAAATAGGAGTGTGAAATCTTAAATATTTAACATTGCTTGGTTTAAATAATACAAAATGCTTTAAAATGAAAAAAAAAAAAAAAAAAAAAAAAAAAAAATTATAGATTTATGTATACTTTCGAAATTTATTTGGTTAATATTTAGTACTTGCTTCTTAAAATAAATTGCATTCGACAATCAAGTTCGTAAACAATAACAAAGTTGCCAAACGTAAACATCAATACAATGGTTAGTTGGTTAGATGTTGGGTTTAACGTTGCACTAATATTACGATATGAACATAGATACAATAAAAATAAGACGAGCGATTGCGTAAGCTGGAGAGCTCGAGAAACTTACAGCCGTTGACAATAGGGTCATTGCAGTCAAATGTTGGTTACCGAAGAATATACGGGAGTGTCCTATCTGTATAATAATCTGTGAACCACATTAACTTCATTTTTAATAAATTTATCAGATTAAAAGTTTAATGCCGTGAAAATAGGCGACCCTATGCATGTTCTCAAGCTGGCCCAGATATCGGGCAGCCTTGGAACACGTGAACCAACTCAGCAAATGAATACGGAAATAAATGCAATAAGGATAAATTTCAAAATTTCTGCTTAAATATCTAAAAAAAAAAAAAAAAAAAAAAAAAAAAACTTATCATCATTTATTCTCTAACTATTTCCACACAATGAGGAATTTGCACGTTCTCTGATTTTATTCTTATATAATACAATATGAAAAGGTAAGAAAATAAATGCATACATTTTCTTTATTTGATATCTAATGACTGATTTATAGCAATTTTAACATTGCACTATTTACTCTGTCGAGAAAACGCCGTATAATATATCGTGACGTCACTCTTTATGACAACAAACGGGGGTAATCGTCGTTTACATTCCATTTCGTGCTTTGCTTTGCTTCTTGAAGGTTTTGTATTTTATAATAATGACGGATATTAAAAAATCGTAGAATAAATATTGTATTGTTCCATTTTGCACTAATACAACGGCTAAATGCTTCTCAAAAGCTACCTTTAGCGTTCCACAGAATCTTATTAAACGAAAACATTGGCCAACCACCATGAGAAAAAACAATTGAAAATAATGATAATGGAAAATGGTAATAATGGTATTAAATGATTATCAGATGAAAAAAAAAAAAAAAAGCTCAGAAATCACATAAACGGTTAATAATTACAAAAATTAAAATGAATTGCTGCTTGCTAACTAGGCTAACAAAATGTAAACATTGAAGCATCATAAAGTGTGACGTCAGGCAGCGTTTTGAAGTCATGTGATTTTTGGTTAATTTTAAAGTTAATTTTAAAATTAATGGGAACCTTTTTTGCATTTTTAATGAACTTTTTGAAATTTATGGGTCTAAAACTACCAGAAAAATAGGATTTTGTTCAAATCCCCCATGTGTGCAAATTCGTCATTGAGAATACCAAAGATCTCCCGAATGAAGTCTATGAATCCCAGAATAAAAATCCTGACTACTTTGCACAAAACTGGTTTAAAGTTTTTTTTGTGTGTTAAAAAATAAATTGCATAAGAAGAAAAACATGAAAAATAACAAAAGAGCATCTTAGGCACAATTTAAAAGTGCTTTCAATATATGGGCTACCTTTGGAAACACTATGCGACAAAGGTGGCCCACTAGATATAATTTTGAAATTCTGTTATAACTAGTATGTTGTGGCCACCACGAGACTTTCTTCTATATTTTCCTATACAAATTCACTCAGTAACAATAAAAAAAAAAAAAAAAAGTGGGACTTTGACAAAATTTTGGGTAAAATGTGAAAATTTGTTAAAGTTTGTCAAGACACGGAAACCGTAGGACTTTGACAAAATTAGGGGAAAAAAGCAAAAATTAGTTTAAGTTTGTCAGAACACGGAAACCGTGGGAGTTTGATAAAATTAAGGGGAGAGAGAGAGAAAAAAAAAAAAAAAGATTTTTTTTCTAATTTTTTTTCGTAAAAAGTAAAAAAAATCGATAACTTTGTTTTAAATTATCACAGATTTATAGTTCAACCATTCGTTTTAAAGGTACTGATGAGACCTTTCGAAAGATACCCATCTTGAAAATTTTTGCCCTATATCACCCTGTTAAAAATTTAGAAAAAGCGGGATGGCAACGCAACCTGTAAGACGATATTTTCCAAAAGTTGATAGGCACTGATTTATGTCAAGGTGCAACTACATACCAATTTGTATGAAATTCTGTGCAGTAGTTCCAGAGATACAGTTGCCACAAAATTTTGTCACACACACACACACACACACAGACAGACAGACAGACAGACAGACAGACAGACATTTTCTAAAAATGGTAAAATCGTGTTCTACAGCTCTCAAAACGTGTAAATCCATCAAAAACCCGAAATCGAAAATCTTTACGAATCCAATACTTTCTTCTATTGAAGATAGAAGAAAGTAAAAATATCTAGATTTCACTTTACCAAGAAAATTATACTTGATATGTGTAAGAGATAAGTGTAGCATTTTACGATAAGAATTCTAGCCACATACACCCAACCAAATAATTATAAAAAATTACTAAACGCAGTTAAAAAATACTAAATATTAAATTTAGAAAATATTATTAAAAAATATTAATATTAAAAAATACTAAAAGCAGTCTTTGGGGACTGCCGATAGAAGTGAAAACTACGTAACTTGTGAATTGCATCGTCGAGCATGTATATTAGTATTTTCGAATTATTTTTGGTTTGTAAAGAAGTGTTTATGATCTGTATTATATTATTCGGCACAATATTTGTAGCTAACCAAATTAAATGAACTAAGCCTTATATTAGGTAAAAATATTGTAATATGACTAAAATAATTTTCTTTCTTTTTTATTATTTATTTGAAAATGTATATTGAAAGCAAAAAGAAGAATATAAGAATCTGTATAAAAACACGTGCTTGCACTTTGTGAACTACGTATATACTGTGGATAAAGTACATACATACATAGAATATAGAACTAGAAAGAGACAGATGCCAGTAGCCAGTATACTACTCGTATTAGTATACATTTATATATATATATATATATATATATGTATGTATGTATATGAGGCATGCCACGCCGTGCGCTACATATATGGATATATATGTAGAGAGATATACTGTTTGTATATATGTAATGTATACTAATAACGCACGGAGGTATATCTATGTACATATATACACAGTATACATATAGCTCATGGAAAGCGTTCGGTGACGATGACGCGAGTTCCATGATTTTTGTTCATTCAAAAAGTGTTCAACGCGCCTAAAGAAGTTTTCACTTCAAAAATTCCAAAGCTCTTAACTATAGGCACTTTTGGGTCACCTACATTAGAAAATTTCTGGTATGAATCTCCCGCCTAAATCGGACACTTGGCAACTATGTGTACGATAACTATAGTACAGTTGGCAACACTGGATGTATGTGTGTGTGTGTGCGCGCATGTAAGTAAAAACGATAGCGTTTAAACGCTTTTATCTTATTGTTTTTGTACATTATATTGCATTACATTGCATTATAGAATATATTGTATATAATATGTATGTTATTGTGTGCTGGAGTGAAGGTTACAAGCATTCCAAGAGGTCAGGGGTCGTGTGACCAGACGGAACGGAGCCATGGAAAACCGTCTGAGCGACAACTGCTTTGTGTGAAATAATTTTATATTTTCAAAAGAAGCGGTAACATCACAAGGTTCCAATTTCACGCATGGGCTTTGTTCACTACCGACATTTCTCTGAGTTTCGGGTAGACGAAGATTGGTGGAAAATGATATCACAGGCATGGTGATATCACGATCAACGAATCAGTGTTTCGTGTGGGGTATTCCTCCCCCCTTTCCGAAGTGTGCTCGGAAGTGGGAGAGACTCGAAAAAGAGAGAGACTTGGTGCTTAAAAGCTGCAGCATGTGTTTTTAGGATGCTCGGAGGCGAGCATTTTGTAATAATTTTTTTTTTTTTATTTCTTTGTATTACAACCTTTTTTTTTGTTAAGTTTCACTGATTGTTAAGTTGAATAAAAATAGCAAAAATCGGCACTACTGGACTCATGCATTTTGTATTTTGTTCTCCGAGGTGTACTCCCAAAAATCACCACAATTGGTCACCGTCACATGAACTGTATAGAATTACTGAGTATAGCACTTAAAGTTATTTTAGAGGAATGCAAAGAAAATTTCTTTATTATTAAGGCATATGAACTCAAATAATCTAAATTCTGATAGCATCTAAACGCCTTATTCGATTGAGATAAGAGTATTGTGGGTCATCATTGCACGAACTGCATAGACTTTTAAGAATCTAAACACTTATATATATATATATATATATTTTCTTTTTACAAGGACACAAAGAAAAATTACTTTTCATTATGGTCTATAGATTCAAATTATCGAAAGTACAATAGAGTATAAACGTTTTATCCATTTCAGCTAAAATTTGGTAGGTAGGTTATAGGTCATCATTGCACAATTTCTGTAGATTTTAAAGAGTGCAAGGCTTATATTTCTTTAACAGGGACACAATGAAAAATTCTTCATCGTAATAGCCAATGAATATAAAAAATTTGAAAAGTGATAGCGTCTAATCTCAACGTTCGATAAAGATATAAATCAGTAGGCCTATTAAAAGCTAATGTCGCAAGAACCGTGCAAATTTACAGCAGTTTTTCCTTTTTTTTTTTTTTTTTTTTTTAATATTGTGGCTACGGATTCAAATTATTTAAAGTTCTCTTTAGTAAGGTTAAATTATTTAAAACTTAGGGAGAAATAATTATTAAAAAAAAAAAAAAAATATATATATATATATATATATATACACACACACACCATGTTTTAAATTTTCTGATGAATCATAAAGCTCTTATCAATGTGCATAAAATTTTTAAATTGATAATGACGTCCATTTTTGTGAGATGCATAATTTAACTTTTTACAATTTTTTAACGCTCACGTTTAATTAAATGTATTTATTTTCATGTCGAAAGAAAATGAACTCGTAAATTTTTTTTTTGGCAACAATTAAATTATAGCTAGTATTTTAATGGCTATTGTAACGCTATTAAGATGTTATTATTTTCATATTTTAATTAATTATAAAAAAACTAATCAAAAATTCCAGAATCAAACTTCGAAGTATTGTGTTGTCACCGGGTTCTGAGCTACTGTGAAAGTTTCATATGTCTAACTAGTAGGGACGTTATTCAAAATTCGATTGCAAGATTTGTACCGGACAAACAAACAAACATACAAGAAAACAAACAAGAATAGAAGTTAATAAAAACATGGTAAAATAGTTCATACTGCGATCTTATTATTTATAGTTCTCTCATAGGGATGCACAAAAGAATTTAAATAGATTAGGATGCATTAAACAACATACAACTTGCGGGGAAACATTCAAACATTCCAGTATGATTTTCATGTTTGTCTTTTTAACGACCTCTCTTATTTAACTGAATTTAAACAAGCGTTAATTATTAAATGTTCGGGAAGTCGAGCGGAGTCACTCCAGATATTTTTTATAATATGCAATTTTTAAGTTTTTTTTTTTTTTTTTTTTTTTTAACTCTTTTCTATATTCAATAGAAGAAAGTACTGGATTCGTAAAAATTTTCGACCGCGGGTTTTTGATGGATTTACACGTTTTGAGAGCTGTAGAACACGATTTGACCATTTTTAGAAAATGTCTGTCTGTCTGTCTGTCTGTGTGTGTGTGTGACAAAATTTTGTGGCAACTGTATCTCAGAAACTACTGCACAGAATTTCATACAAATTGGTATGTAGTTGCACCTTGACATAAATTAGTGCCTATCAACTTTTGGTAAAAATCGTCTTACAGGTTGCGTTGCCATCCCGCTTTTTCTAAATTTTTAACATGGTGATATAGGACAAAATTTTGTATAAATGTGCATAAAGAGAATAATTTTTTAGTAATCATTATAAAATTTACAAGAATTATTTATAATAGAGATAGTCAACTGAGAAAAACTTTTTGTATATGTAGGAGCCTCACCCCCCCCCCCCCTCGAGGGGAGTAAATTTTCAAGATGGGTATCTTTCGGAAGGTCTCGTCAATACCTTTAAAACGAATGGTTGAACTATAAATATGTGATAATTTAAAACAAAGTTATCGATTTTTTGTTTACTTTTAACGAAAAAAAAACTGATTTTTTTTCCTTAGTATTATTGCTGAGTGAATTTGTATAGGAAAATATAGAAGAAAGTCTTGTGGTGGCCACAACATACTAGTTTTTTTTTTTTTGTGTGTGTGTGTGTGTTTGTGAGATTTTACTTTTAATTTTAGAAAATTAAATAAACACAGTAAAGAAAAAGAGAAAAATGCATAATTATTTTAATACAAACACTTGTTTATTAACATAAACATTAAATCTATTTTACATTATCACAGAAACTCATTTTGAAATACTATGATCACAAGATGAAAATTGTTTGATGTTAACAATGATAATAATTCTAACAAATCACTTTAATAATAATCCTGATTACATTATTAATAATAATCAACATTAATAACAATCCTTTCAAATATTTTTGCAAAACAAAAACTTTAAGCAAAAATACATGGTTTTTTTTCCCATTTTAATCGATTTTTTGCTATCGTATCGAAATTGAAAAGAAGTAACATAGCATCACCATAGATTTATTATTAGTGGACGGGACAATGGCAGCCTTTTTGTGTGGTAAAAGAACAATCCTTTCAAATATTTTTGCAAAACAAAAACTTTAAGCAAAAATACATGGGTTTTTTTCCCATTTTAATCGATTTTTTGCTATCGTATCGAAATTGAAAAGAAGTAACATAGCATCACCATAGATTTATTATTAGTGGACGGGACAATGGCAGCCTTTTTGTGTGGTAAAGATCACTTATAAAAAAGTCACGTGACACAAGGTACTACAGTGATTACAGGACCCAAACTGGCCAACACTGAAATTTTCTCGCCAAGCTCTAATCTGCGCTTTCTCGTACGCAAACGATATCTTTCCTTATTTTTCAAAGTGCTTTTTAAAATTTATATTTTCTTTTAAAAGTTAGATTGTTTTGAATCTAAAACAAATTTTATTGTAATCAAAGGTTGTTAGATGTTGCGTAAAAAGTTGTAAAGAATATTTTGTAAAAAGAAGAGATAAGGACTGTGCCGAATGATATGGGTCAATTTTGAAAATGTATAACTAATTTTTTTCTACATCTATGCATCTGAAACAAATTTCTTTTTCCTGTATAAACCTTGAAGAGTACAAGTTCAGGATATTTATACTATAAATTACAGTAGTTTGAGAAAAAGAAATGAATGAAGGTGAATGTAGAGAACGGATTGTTGCCGAATTCTTAAAGAATCCACAGAAACTATGGCATAACATTGCTAAAAATTTAAAAATTCCCAAAAGTACTGTAAATAGAGTATTAAATAGATTTAATGAAACATTGTCAACAAAAAGGAAATCTCGTTGTAAAGAAAAATTTGGAGCTCATGATATTCAACTTGACAAAAAATATAGAAAGAACACTATGTCGAAATCGAGGAATGTCAGTCAGAGATGTGGCAAAAAAATGTGGAACAAATTTATAAGTAGTTCAGAGGGCTAAAAAATGATTGAACTTAAGAACGTTTAAAAAACAAAATATACCTAAAGTGACAGAAAACAAAAAATATCTATAAAATTAAAAGCTAGAAAATTGTGTGAATATACAAGCAAGAATAAGTTTCCTTGAATTTTAGAAGATGAAACCTCCGTCAAAGCTAACTTTTCTACTCTTCCTGGCCCTCAATGTTATACAAAAAAGAACTTTGAACATCTGCCTGAATTAGAGACATCCATTAGTTTGAAAAAAATTGGAAAAAAATATCTTGTTTGATCGCTATTTGTCAGTGTGGAGATAACAGTAAACCATTTGTAACAGAAGGTACAATTGATCCAGAAATTCATGTAAATGTATGCCTCAAGAAGCGCTGCTGTATTAAAAAACAACAACACGATATGCTTACATTATTTTGGCCGATTTAGTCACAGCTCATTATTCAAAAAATGCAACAAATTTTATGAAACAAAATTCTATCAATTTCATGCCAAAAACCATGAACCCACCAAATGTCCCACAGTGTCGCCCCTTTGAGAGATATTGGGCTCTATTAAAATAATAATAATAATAATAATAATAAGATCCTAAGAAATGTGCCATCAGCAAAGAACATTTCACTCGTTTGATCGAAAATGCTATCAAGGAGGTCCCAAAAGAGACCGTCAAATCACTAATGAAAGACTTTCGTACAAACCTGCGAAAAGAAAATGAAAAACTGTAAAAAAAATTTGTTTTCACTTCTAACATACTTTTGTACATCCAATTCATCATACTCATGCAAATATTGCTGAATAAATTTAAGATTAATAAGCGTTATATTTATTCGTCACAGTCCTTATTACATTTCACTGGTAATTTTTTTTTTTTTTTTTAATTTTATTATTTCATGCTTTTCAAGTAATTATTTTATAAAATTCGTATAAACGCTATATATAGTTCTTCAAATTAAATTAGTTTAAATATATTATACCAAATATATTATATATGGGAGTTAAAACGAGTAATTGACAAACAGATAAAGTGACGTCATAAACATTTTTGAACTTTGTTGGAAAATGTAAATAACAAGGTAAAAAGAAATTTCAGCTACTGCAGTGTTTTACACAAGTGTTGCTTGCTTTATATTTTAACACTTTTGCGACCGCTGACATAGATTCACGTCATTTGAAAATATGTAACTCCTCTAGTGGGCGCTTCTTTCGGGATTTATATGTTACTTATTTCTTAAGAATATACCCAATATTCATATTTGTATAATCAAATATACTATGGATGCAAATACTTTGATTAGAAAGAATATAATTATAATGTATATCCCTTTGTAATATAAATGTGAATATGGAAAATTTTATTCTGAATTATTGTAACTCTGTAGAACAACGCCCACAGGCGGACCTTACTCTCAAAAAAGACAAAAACTTGCTGTCGCGAAAGTTTAATTAAAAATACGTACATATATATTCAAAACAAATAATAGCCGATAACGCGATAAATGCCAAAAAAGTTAACCTTTTGCTTTCATTTAATTGTTTCACCTTTGACACACTTTCTTATATTCCTGTAATAAAGGAATGCTCCGTACACTGTAATAATAGGTCTATGAGCATGACTATATTTTTTAGTTGAGGTTTTATCTGAAATACGTGTTAGATAAAAGTATAATTTAAACTGAAATGTAATTCATGTTTGGACAAAAACAATATATTATGCATGTATAGATGATATTTAACATATATGTAATAGCAAATGCCTTAAATCAAAATCTTTTCTCTGTCATGGCTCTACCATATAATAAGTTTATACATCTGAAATTTTATTTTTAAGGGGACTTATACATGGAAGGGGGTTAGTATTGTGGAATCCCACTTATACAGGGAAGTACTCTCTGTTCACGCGAACTTTAAAATCTCAACTTTTTTTTTTTTCTAATCAGATTATACAAACAAATAATACCTTCTTTTATTAAAAATATACATAAAAATAATAATAGCAACTTTTAATATTTTAAAGTACTATTAAAGTTGCTATTTCAATCTTTTATGGAACTTTAACAGTAACTTTAATCTTTTTAATAATTAAAGCTCAATTTTCCCGGAGTTACCGCTGAAACTAACGTCATAGCTACGAAATTATTGAAATAAAGAAAATTAAATATTATCCTAGATTTCGACGAATGAATAAAATAACGGAAAAGGAGAATTTAACGCACGCATGCACACACAAATAATAATAATAATAATAATAACAATAATAATAATAAATAAAAATAAAAATAAAAATAACGTTACAATTCCAACAATGTATTGAGAAAAAAAAAATTACGCGGGATTTGAAACAAAGAAAATAAGAATAAAAGATTATTTAAATCAATCGATGCAATTATATGTAAAAGCCGCCACTTGGTGATTTGGCGTTTTTTTCCCCCCTCGACCACGTCTTTTTTTTTTTTTTTTTTTTTTTTTTTTTAAACCTAAAGTGGTTATAATAAATAATATAAATAATGTTAAAAATAATATAAATGAAAATAAATAATAATAATAAAATAGTATTTTTCTGTTATGGGGATCGGATTCAGTTAGAATTAATAAAAAGTAATAAATTTGGTATTCAGGTATTATCCGATCCAGACATAAATTAACGACGATTTTGACGATTTTCCTTTGAAGTTATTTTTCATAAATAATTAAATTGAAATTATATTTCATAACTCGAATTCCCTTATTTTCATAATAAATAAATACAGTTAAATTTTATATAATAATTTTTTCCTTATCGTTTTTTTATCGGGACATTTGACTGCGGTGTACCATTTTTGATTTAGTGAATATGACGAATTGAAAAAAAAAAAAAAAAAAAAAAAAAAGTTTGGAAATATTTATTTCTAGGCGGGAAAAGACCGACTAGTACTTATAATTATTATAATTTTTCAAGATTTTTTGGAAGTATAAGAAATAATTTGAAATACTTAAGGTAAACGCACCAGTAGTGAACACTTTAAGGACATTTTCCGGCTATTTTTTGAATAATTTCCTAAATTTTAGAGTTTCAAAAAATAATTAATATTTCAGACCTTTGCTAACTCTTTCTTAACATGACTGTATTACGAAAATTGCTAATTGTAGCATTTATATATGTAAAAAAACAAAAATCTGAAAAGCTTAAAATGAGCCAGTAATGGACACACTAAAAACTGAGTAGGGGACCTTTTTTTGTTCCAGTAGTGGAGCCCTTTGAATTTTTGCTTTAAATTTCAACTCTAAAATTGCTAGATTACACAATTGTGTCCACTACTGGATCTGGCATTCAAAGTCACATGAGCCAGTAATGGACAGGACTGTCCACTATTTGTCATGATGACATTTTTTGGCACCAGTAGTGGACACCCATAAAAATACTATGTGTTAATACAAGATTTAAAAAATAGCACAATAAATGAATTCTGCATACTTATTTTAGTCATATGAAAGCAAAAGGTAGAAGAAATCAATTAAAAATAAGCAGAGAGCGAGCAAATAACATTTCTTTTCCTTATTCAAAGTGATAAGTAGAAAACGGCAAAATCACAAAAAGTGCAAATTTTTTTAGTTAAACTAACATTATTTTAAAACTAATGTCCGGAATTAATTTTTCTTTTAACAGTAGAGGACTATAACTCCCTTCCTGAACATTACTCGAATCTTCAGAATTTTTAGGTAGCTTATTTTCCAAATTTAAAATTAAAAGTGTCCACTACTAGTACAGGGTCCACTACTGGTGCGTTTACCTTAATTGAAAAAATATATTTTAAAATTAAATCCGTCTAAAGATTTTTTGCCTCCGAACCCTTTTTGTCTACAAGCTGAACAAACACATTTTATTGAAGTCGTGAAATTTGAGTGGATTAGAAATAGTAGTATTTCCTGCCATATGTTCAGTGGGATTCCACAATCTTACCCTGCACGTGATAAACACCCTCAGTAATCCATTAGTAAAGTCACTTCGCTTATTATGACTTCAGTTCACTTTGGAGAACACTTCGTTTTATAAGCTAAGTACAACACCTCGTTTGCCAGCTTCGGGTAGCTGTCACAAAACCTAGGCCACTCTTTTGAACTGAGTGGCGCATCACTGTCCACTATGTAATATATGACGCGATCTTTTAACTCGATATCATTATGGACATCAGCTAAAGCGAGTATTTCGTACACGTTGTCATGGGACAGATTTTCGAATAAAAAGTCAGCACATCTCTTCCTCAGACCTTCAACTGCATACTTATCACTGGTTTCGTACAGTCGCATTACAGTTTCTAAGGACTGTTCAGAGAGTGTGCTTGTATAAAGATATCTTAGAAACTCTCTTAGGACGTGAAAATCCATATCGACGATTTCAATGGAGTTTGTCCGTTTCTCTAGCATGTCAGATTGTAGCATAGCCTCGAAAACGGTAGAACGAGCACTCAGTATGGCTTTGTGGGCAGGAATGGACTGACCTCCGCATCTGAGCTCTAGGTCCGGATGCATACCACCATCCAGTAGCTTGCTAAAGTCCATTGTTAAACTTTCCAGACAGGACGATATCTCTGGAGTATTCTTTTCTGTAATAGAAAGAATGCATAAAAAAAAAAAAAAAAATCAATCACATCATATGCATTAACATGTGAATTAAGAACACTTGCGAGGAATTAGTAGTCTCCATGCCTCAAAAATTAACTTAATTAACTTAAGTAGTAAGTAAAAAATAGTACGAGACTCAAAATTAAACACAAATAAAGTTTTATTAGAGCTTAAGTGCAGGGAGGACACTTGGGCCAAACTCAATATAAAATCTTAAATACTTTAGAAAGATAACTTCAATAAACAATTTAAATATTATATATTCAGAAAGAAAGCTCACCCACAGTAGATAACGTAGTAAGAATATTACTCTCGCCGTTCCACAGCACTTTTCTAATCGTAGGCTAAAGGCAAAAAGGATTCCCTGAATCCGCCTAACTCTACACTATAAATTATCATCTTCAAAATCACCACAACATTTATCGAACTAAGAACTTAATCATCCAAGAACAATTCTGTTCTATTTCCCATTCTACATCACCACCACACTATTCTTCTTCGCCTCTACATCACACACCTTTCTTCACCACACTCATTCATATTATAATTAATCTTCATCAACTCCACTCACTTCATTTAACAACTCTAAAACCTCTCCGTATTCACTCGCGCTTCGCAACTTGTTTTCTTCGCTGCAGCGCTATGCTGACGTGACTCCAACCTTACACACTAAGAACAAAATATGTACCGCCTTCGTCTAGAACGAATAAGCAGTCATTTTCTGAATCCATAAACTAGAAATATATATAACTATATGTATAAGTAAAACAAATAAGCTAAATAGACGAAATGATCGAGAATTTCTAGTCTATATATTTCTAGATGGTGAAACAATATTATTAATATTATGATATTATAAATCCCCTGTACTGGGAGAAATTCTCGCTTGGTTTTCTGGAATCGAGTTATAAACTCGAATTATATTTGCTAAAACACGCCTGTTGTGTTCACATTTATTTGCTGACATTTCTAAATAAGTTTGACTCTACGATAATATATACACACGCTCTAGAATTCTAATAAAGGTTTCTAGAATTTGCTTTCAAAGGGGACTAGTATTTATAAGGATGACATGGAATTATTTTTACTACAGTCACAATTCAGTTTCTAGATGTTATAGTCACATAATTTTTTCTCAGTGAAACAAATTGAATTTTAAATGTAACAGTATGCTTAGGTACTAAGTATGCTTAGGTACTAACTTTTATGCTTTTTGGCTATCGGGATTTTTTTTATAGAAATTATTTTATGTATTTCTGTAACAATTTTCGCTAATTTAATAAAACAAAAATTTCTATACAAATTTTCCGTGGAAACTAAGCGTAAAAGTTGGCAACAATGTGAACGTTTATTTTCATTCAAGAATTTTTGTCGGAATAGTGAAAAGTGTTTTTAATCAGTTTTTTGTCTTGCCAGATCTATGGTATATTTTATGATACACTGCTGCAATTTCTTACTTCACTTTATTAGGGTATAATTCAATATTAACTTCACTGATTTTTTTTTTCCCAGTGGGGCTTGTTAAAATAAATAAATAAATATATTTTGCAATTCTTAAAATTAAATCTTTTGAAATTTTGTTATTGAATTTATAAACATTCATATAGTTTTTAAGCAACTTTGCAATTTGTATTAGATGTCTAAAATCAATGATTGTGGGAATGAATACCAACGTCATTTTTTTTCGTATACTGTATGTATTTTGCAGATTTTTTAAGGTCGGAATGACAAATTTTGTAATGGTCGTTATTAAAATTAAAGACTGAGCTCTAATAACGCATGTTATTAAAAATTATCGCACGTCGACAAAATAATAATAATAATAATAATAATAAATTATATCTGTTGTTGAAATTAAATATTATAAAAACTTACTTTTGATATGAACGTTACATAATAAAGAAAAGAAAATATTTTTTTAAATAAATATATTATAGTACAACAATAAATAATTAACAATTTCAGTTTATATAAATTTGAAGACTCACATAATTATTTCAAAATACTGTACGCTTCTTCATGTTCTAATGACAGCTTTATAATACTGCATATTTCTCAAAGGTTATTAATTCAGCAATAACAACAACAACAACAACAACAAAAGCTAGTGGTTTACAGAAACTATCTGAGAAAATTAATTTTTTTCCCCTGATTTTTTTTATCTTTTTCTTTTCTTTTCTTTTTTTTTTTTTGGGGGGGGGGGGAGGCGTGGTTAAAAATAAATTAAAATATATAACATTATTTTAAGTTATCATAGTGCTATAGCTCAAACATTCTTTTGGATGGTAATAATGAGGTTTTTTTGAAAAAAAAAAAAAAAAAATACTTATATTGGAAATTTACATCTCCGAGGGTAAGTGATGTCCCTGCATATACAAAATATTTTTCCTGGTTAACTATTTCGTTTATAAATAACTCTTTTTATTTTAAAAATGGTTCGTTAAAAATAATTATCATTGTATACATTTATACAAAATTTTGTCCGATATTACCATATTAAAAATTCTGTAAAAAAAAAAAAAAAAAAGAGATAGCAATTCCACCTGTTGGACGAATTTCACCAAAAGGCTCTAAATTGCATCAAGGTTCCATTACAAATAAATTTGCATTCAATTATGGGCATTAGTTCTCGAGCTAGATCTTCTACAAAATTTTTGTCATATACACACGTACACTTTCTAAAAATGGATTAACCGCATTTTGAAGTTCTCAAAACGTGTAAATATATCAAAAAACGTTAGTAAAAAATTTTTTATGGATCGATTTTTTTTCTTCTATTGAATATAGAAGAAAGGGAGGAAAAAAATCACCAAAATATTTGCTTTGTACATTGATATTTATTCTTCATAAAATACCGTAATCTAAATTTTTATCATTCATTGTACACTGAAATGATATATTTCCTCAAACTTAAAATATGCTTGTTGATAAACACTCGGAAAAAATGATAGAAAAAATATTCTTGTGCTGTAAAATGATAAGAAGTGTAATTTTGCGTATTCGATAATATTTTATCATAAAAGACCTACAATTTTTTTTCACACGTACTCTTTGCATTATCGATATACGGTGATAAATAAAAACCCACGCATCTTTTCTTTTCCTTTTCCGCAAAAGGAAAAAAAAATGAATAAAAATAAAAATAGTTCAAACTAAAAAGATATTAGAATCAAATCAAATTGAATTTTTCAACAATTTTGTTTTGTGTTTGTGAACTTTATAACAGTCAACAAAGAATAGCCAGGAAAATTACACGTTGTGCATGCGTGTCAAAATTTATCAGTAACGAGAGACAATGGCGCATTTGAAATTATTTAACAAATTGTAATCTCAGAAAAAATTAGTTTTTAATGTTTAGTCCACTTTTTATCAGGTGGTGGCGGGTGCGGATAAATTAGGCCAATTGTTTGCACTAGGGACCTAGGACTGGGTGAAATGCCCTTCGTGGAGATCTTTCAAAAGAGTCCCACCCCGTATTCACAGGAATTTTGGAGAAAACTACGGAAATTTTTGAATGGCTGGACTAATGAGTATGACCTGGTCTTGAACTCGGCACTACCAGGCTTTTCATTAAGGGTGGAAAATATATATTGCTTCAAACATTTGGGTGTAATTAAAGAATTAATTGTTTTTGTGCATAACATTCGAATTGACATGTTGTTACCAACGAGATAAATGAATTAGAGTGCTGATTCAAAGGATAAAGGATTTGCTTTCCGTGGTTCAACATGAATCACGTGATATGAACCAATAGGTTGCTATGTTTGGCCCTTTATCGCTGTTTTGGCATTTAAAATTTCAGTTTGACACATTATCATTATTATTAGGTAGCACAACAGTCCTATGACCGAAATAAATTGTTTTTAAAATAATTTTACACATATTTCACATTATAATAAATAATATATATATATATATATATATATATATATATATATTCATGATTTTCCAACAAGTGTTTATAAAGAAAAGTTAAACTTTTAAAAGAGCTAAATTTAACAACAAATAATAATTCATCAACTATAGTTAAATATTTTGTCGGTTAGATTTTAACTACACGAAATAAACTGGTATGATGTGGCCACCACATGATTTTCTTCTATCTAATATCACACAAAATTTATTCAATACAAATTGTTCATTGAAGTACCAAATTATTTTCCATTATAAATGTAGACGATTTTTATATGACAAAATTATAATATCACTAAATGCCGAAAGATGTCAATTTTTTGCAAATCAGAATTTTTTTTCCCAGTTTTTTTTTTTTTTTTTCGTTAAAACATAAAAAAAAATCGATAACTTTGTTTTAAATTATCACAGATCTATAGTTCAACCATTCGTTTTAAAGATATCAACGAGATCTTTCGAAAGATACCCATATGGAAAATTTACTCCCACCGGGGGGTACTCCCACCCCAGGGGGGAAGCGATGCTCCCACATGCACAATTTAGTTCACTATTACTATTATCAATAATTCATATTAATTTTATAATCACACGATTAAAATAACTCTCATTATGTACATTTATACGAAATTTTGTCCTATACTGCCATGTTAAAAATTTAGAGAAAAATGCGATAACAGCGCCACCTGTTGAGAAATTAAACCACAAATCTAATCAGCACCAGTTTATGTCAGGGTCCAACAAGTTTGGTTAAATTTAGTTCATTGGTTCGTGAGATACAGCGTCCACAAAATTTGTGATAAACACACACAGAGACAGACTGACATACAGACATTTTCTAAAAACAGTTAAATTTTGTTCAGGAATCCCAAAACGTGTAAATCCATCGAAAACTGGAGTTCAAAAATTTTCCCGAATCCAATACTTTCTCTATATGTACGTACAGAAGGAAGTAAAATAAAAACTGTGATATAGAACAAAAAATATTAAACTACAGAAATAAACAAAATCATTGTCGGTTATGATTTTCGCAAAATAGAATATCCAAACCGTTGCCATAGAAATTTATTGAAAAATAAGTTGTTACCAGGGGTTGATGATGGTTGATGGTTGGGTTTTACGTAATACTAGTGCTGCGCAGGTTGTTACCAGGGGAACCAACGCATAGATGGTTCGTCTCACATGACTCATGTTGGACCATGTCAGGGTTACTATTTATCACTCTACTTTATTTATCTCGTTGGTTGTTACTGCCAGTAAACTTAGTTTTCACTGATAATACGGTCTTCAGTGAGGGAAAAACGTATGTAAAAAAAAAAAAAAAAAAAAAAAAAAAAAAGTTCTTTCTAAATTAATTTCGTAATATTTAAAAAATATACTAGAAACATTGAAACACAACACTTCCTATCTTGAACTGTAGTAATACATTTACAGTAATATAGGGTAACAGACAATAATGTAAGTGACAACCCAAATTATTTTACAGGTCTGGGAAAAAAGAAAAAAAAAAAAAATTAGTTTTTTTTTTTTTTTTTTTTTGGTAACTTAATGTTTTTGAGGATGTTGAATCCAAAAATCAGTCCCATTTTTGTTCATCAAGTACTTTTTTTTTTTTTTTTTTTTGAGGACTGAGGACTATTAGTCTCAATCTACCGATTTTTACGATACGAGTTTTACGATAGTTGGACATTTATCGAAATCGAAAATTTATCGAAAATATAATTGAATAATTTGAAAGCGATGTTATAATTTGAAAAAGAAATAAATAAAGAAAAACTAATAGTCCTCCGAACTAAAATAAATTCTGCTTTTGCCAGAATTCCATCAAAATCCTTTTTTTTTTCTTTTAAAGAAAAGGAAAAGAAAATTAATGATAATCAGTTTCTAAACAAACAGTATCTAAAAAGTTTTATATATATATATATATATATATATATATAATTTTGAAATAAAAAACGCACATGCAAAATGAAATCTATATATATAAAAGAAGACTTCCTGAGCGGGTGATCTATCAACGCCCAGACCAAACCCCTGGACCTAGAAGCATGAAATTTTGTGACAATGTTCGTTCTATGACGTAGGCATCCACTAAGAAGCGATTTTACAAAATTCGCCCCCCAAGGGGGGGAGGGGGTAAAACGTGATTTCACAAAATCCTTCATATCTCAAACAAAAAAAACAGATATCCGTAAAATTTTTGCTTTAAAATATAGCTAACACAAATGTCTAAAAATCGATTTCTGGAATTCTCGAAATTCGGTCCCCAAGGGGGGTGGGGGGGGGGGGCAAAACGTGATTTCACACGCGTAAAACGTGATTTCGCATAATCCTATATATCTGAAACAAAAAAACAGATATCCGTAAAATTTTTGCTTTAAAATAGAGCTAACACAAATGTATAAAAATCAATTTCTGGAATTTTCAAAATTCTGTCCCCAAGGTGGACGGGGGTGGGAAACGTGATTTCACATGCGTAAAACGTGATTTTGCATAATCCTATATATCTCGAACAAAAAATAGATACACGTGAAATTTTTGCTCTAAAATATAGCTAACACAAATGTCTAAAAACCAATTTTTGGAATTTTTAAAATTCGGTCCCCAAGGGGGCGAGGGGGGGGGGGGCAAAACGTGATTTCACATGCGTAAAACGTGATTTTGCATAATCCTACATAATCTCAAACAAAAAAACAGATATCCGTAAAATTTTTGCTTTAAAATATAGCTAACACAAATGTCTAAAAACCAATTTCTGGAATTTTCAAAATTCGGTCCCCAAGGGGGACGGGGGGGGGGTAAAACGTGATTTCACATGAGTAAAACGTGATTTTGCATAATCCTATATATCTCAAACAAAAAAATAGATACACGTGAAATTTTTGCTCGAAAATATAGCTAATAAAAATATCTAAAAACCAATTTCTGGAATTTTAGAAATTCAGCCCCCAGGTGGGGCAACAAGGGGGGGGGGCTATGGGGCAAAAACAAATGGAAATACAGTTAGGCCGTTCAAAATTGGTACAGACAGGTTTTAAAGGCCTGCAAGTCGAATGGGGATATTTTAAAAAGTGTTAAGTTATTAGGAGGGGCGTGAAGGGGGGAGGGGAGAGGGGGGGGGCAAAAAAATAAAAATAGTGTTATCGTTCAAAATTGGTATATAGAGGTTATCGATATTTACAAATCGATTGCGGATATTTTCGAATTTTTAAAATTATTAGGAGGGGCGGGAAGGATGGTGGGGCGGTAAGGGTGGGGCTATGGGCAAAAACAAATAGAAATACAGTTAGGCCGTTCAAAATTGGTACAGATAGGTTTTAAAGGCCTGCAAGTCGAATGGAGATATTTTCGAAAGTGTTAAGTTATTAGGAGGGGCGTGAAGGGTGGAGGGAGAAGGGGGGCAAAAAAACAAAAATAGAGTTAGATCGTTCAAAATTGGTATATAGAGGTTTTCGATACTTACAAATCGATTGCGGATATTTTCGAATATGTAAAATTATTAGGAGGGGCGGGAAGGGGGGGCTACGGGGCAAAAACTAATAGAAATACAGTTAGGCCGTTCAAAATTGGTACAGATAGATTTTAGAGGCCTGCAAGTCGAATGGGGATATTTTCGAAAGTGTAAAGTTTTTAGAAGGGCCGGGAAGGGAGGGGGCGGAGGGGCAAAAAAAATAAAATAGAGTTAGATCATTCAAAATCAGTACATAGGGGTTTTCGATACCTACAAATCCATTGCGGATATTTTCGAAATTTTAAAATTATTGGGAAGGGGCCGGAAGGGGGGGAGCGGTGGGGCAAATAATAAAAATAGAGATAGATTGTTCAAAACTGGTTCTTAGAGGTTTTCGATACTTACAAATTGATTGCGGATATTTTCG
Source organism: Salticus scenicus (assembly GCA_963930645.1). Taxonomy (NCBI): domain Eukaryota; kingdom Metazoa; phylum Arthropoda; class Arachnida; order Araneae; family Salticidae; genus Salticus; species Salticus scenicus. Next base: position 11,030,756 of record OZ005658.1, on the reverse strand, counting down.
AATTTGTAAAATTATTGGGATAGACGGGAGGGGGGGGGCGAAGGGGAAAAATAATAGAAATAAGAGTTAGAGCATTTTGGGATTTTTTTCCGAAGGCAGTGAGAACCCGGTGCGACATTTTTCCTAATCAGATTTTGTTTCTCTTTTTTTTCACGTGATAAAAATTAATGCAATTTTGTGAATTCATTATAGTGATTCATTTAAAAATAGGGACCAGCGAAGCGGACGTTGCCTGCTAGTAAAAAATAAAATAAGATTTATAAATGGACAATATTTAAGGTAGTGGACTCAGTTCAATGATAGAATAAGACAAAATGACGACATTAGTCAAATGAGATTAAATTATTATTATTATTATTATTATTATTATTATTTTTTTTTTTTCAAAATATTGAGCTTTTCAAAAAAAAAAAAAAAAGAAAAAAAAAAAAAAAAAGCACTCAGTCTATTACCATAAACTAAACATATTTTTTCTAATAATTGGATCAACAATTAACTAATGATTTAACACATTCTGTATTCACTATTATTGCCTGCTAAACCTTTTCTTAGAGATCCTGAATGAAGAATTATAGAAAAAAAAAAATGGAGAATGGAGTAATATCATGTAGGTTCTCTACACTTTCACCCCTTCTACTGCAACCCACATCCTTCCTATTTTCAATTATATATATATATATATTTTTTTTTAGCTTTATATTAATAAAAAAAATTTTAATTAACAAATGATTATCGAACATGATTTTATAATCAGTTACAAGATACCAATTTTCATGAATTTACGAAAAATTTAACTAGAAACTTGTATTTTGAAAAAAAAAAAAAAAAAAAAAAAAAAAAGAAAAATGGACGTGCTGGAATTTCCTTTACTATATGTTTTGGTCTCAGTTCTTAAAAATGTATAAGAAACCGTTGAAATACTTAACCTAGTTTTTCATTGTGTAATCAACCAGTGTAATATGACCAGTATACTCATATGAGGATAAATAAGAATTTTTTATACTTTTCTTCACCATTCAACAATCTTCTTTAGTGCATTTTTAACCCCCAACCGAAAAAGAGGTCTTATGAATTTTTTAGCCTCTGTCTCTGGTCTGTCTGTAGAACCGTAACTTCCAAATGAACAGACCGATTTTTTTTAAGCGCTTTCTTAATTGAGATTATTCTTAGCTACGTTTGGTAAAAACTTTTTTAATTGAATTATTTAGATTAATTAAAATGTGCTTTTTTGAGGATGCACTAATATTTTTAAACTTGTGAGTTGGCAATTATACGACTTCTCAATGAAATTTAAGAGCTGATAATTTTCCAACTCGAAATCATGTTAGATAGTTTGGATTTTGCAGGTGTGATTTTAGTTCCCCATCATACTATAGGTATGGGGAACTTAAGTAATCGTGAAAATTTTCGACCTCGGTTTTTTCGCTTTTTTACACGTTTTCAGATGTGAGGAATCCGAAATGACAAAATTTGCATGGTATCTGTCTGTAGGGTGTCTGTTAGTGTGTTAGTCCGTTAGTTTGTTAGTCTGTGTACACGATATCTCAAGAACAAATTGTCGCAGAGAGGTCAGACCAGTTTTAAAATATTACTTTCGATACTGGCAAGAACCCTATTTATTTGCAACATTCGAATTAAAAAACTTCGTAAGTTATTAGAAATTTACGATTTTCTTAACATGGGAGAATAGGACAAAAATTCACTTAAACGTGCTTTAAATGGAACCTTTTTAATGTAAAAATGTCAGACCAGTTTTAAAATATCAGATTTGATACCGGAATGAACATCAGTAATTATAAATATGCTACTTTGAAAATTTCGCAAGTTACTGGAAATTTACAAATTTCTTAACATGGCAATATAGGGCAAAATTACACATAAACGTCAATTTTGAGAGATATTTTCATCGTAAAGATGTCAGACTACTTTTGAAATATTATTTAGGACACTGGCACGAATATTAATGACTATGAATTTTCCTATATAAAAATTTCGTAAGTTATTGGAAATATACGAATTTCTTTACATGGCAGAATAGAGCAAAATTTCACATAAACGTCAATCTTGAGGGATATTTTCAGCGTAAATATGTCAAACCACTTTCGAAATATTATTTAGGATACTGGCATGAATATCATAGACTAGGATTTTTCACATTTAAAAAATTCGTAAGTTATTTGGAATTTACGATTTACTTAACATGTCAGAATAAGGCAAAATTGAGCATAAACTTCCATTTTTTAGGATCGTAAATACATTAGACAACTTCAAAATTACATTTATGATATTTGTTTGAACATGATTGAATACAAATATTCTAACAGGAAAATTTCGTAAATTATTCGTAATTTACGATTTTATCAACATAGCGAAATTGTAAATTTTTCATATAAATATGAACTTTGAGGATTATTGCATTGGAATTAGTAGCATGAAAACTAAACAACGGAATTGAACCTGATAAAATAAATTGATATAGATTAGAATAAGATAAATATATCGAAGTGAACGGTGGATAGCCTATTAGGCGGGGATTTCATTCTGTCACTGTATCGAGCTTTGGTCAAATTCATTTCTTTTAACATGATTATAATATGTCTCGCACTAGAAATTTATGAGAACATAAATATGATGGGGAACTGAGCAGAGCTCACCTATGCCAACTAGTTTTTGAATTGGAGTACAAAAATGCTTTTTCTTTCTTTTCTTTATTTATTTTAAATGGCAAGTTTAAAATAGATTTTGACAAAAGTTAAAAATTGGCTTTAAATAATGATTAGATTATGAATTTCTAGTCCAAAAATCTCTAAAATCGGTTCAAAGTTAGAATAGATTTTTTTAAAAACAATTAAAATATGATTTTTTTTCTTCTTTTCTTTAGGTCACTATAGGTCTATTTTCTTTTCTTTAGGTCATATTTTAAAATTTTCGAGCCGTCAATCTTCCAAAATATAGATGTCTTTTTTTTTTTTTAAAGTGTATAAAAAAACTTTTTTTAAAATAAATAAATATGCTTTATGCTTTAAGTAAATAAGTAAATAAATTCTAATCGATTTTGCCAAAAATTAAAACTTGGTTAAAATTAGCTATTATGGGTTCACAGTCCAAAAATCACTAAAATCAGTTGATACATTAGAGATTTTAAAGAAATATAATATTTAATTAAATTCAAGGGCAGCCTTCGTTGGGATTTTTTAATTTGCGAGCTAGCGTCTTCCAATCGAAAATAGCACATATAGAAAAATAATATTTAATTAAATTAAACGTCCGGATTCTTTTTTTCTAAAGCTAGCTTTGCACTTGTATTGAAAAAAAAAAAAAAAAAAAAGAAGCTTTACCTGTTTTTGTTCCTTTCCACGATTCTTTTCTGAATCTTGTTATAGTGGGGCGATCAAAGATGAACACCAGTGTGAACAGGTTATCCACCATAAGCTCATGTTTTCTGTCCAGAATCTGTGAAGAAAAATGGGACGCTATACATATTGAAGAAGGTCCCGAAATCGACAACTTAGCGCAGTCTATCTGTTCCAATTTCCCTTTCCTGTCTTCTATATACGTCGTGACTTGGAAACCTCTCAAAAATTCTAGGTGACTGAGATTCTTTAAGTTTATCAACCAGAGATCTGTCTCCCAAAAGTCATTCGATTCCACTTTCGACTCAAAACACCAGTCTGAATCTTCTAGCGTGAATATCGGACTTTCGCACGAATTTCGGATTTCTGGACATTCCGTTCTCCATATTACGCTATAGAGCCTTCGGCAAGTGCAAACCCTTAGAGCCATTTTAGAAGTTCTAACACTTTCTCTGTCTAGAACCTATCTCGTGTTGAGATGCCGAGAGAGACAGTCGTCTTTATCACTTCTCTGGTCTGAAGGGCGACTTCGATAACGGGGGCATTGCATTACCTGTTTATTATCTTTAGCGGAAAACTGCATTTGGCCGCCGATTTCCGAAATGAACGGAATCTAATTATTGACATGACCTTTTCTGGTATCATAGAATCCTTTGTATTAACTGTTTGCCATCTGATACTTAATCATGTTTGTAAGTTTATTTTTCATGTTAGAAATGCGTCGTTGAAATAATCATGTGACCAAAATCCATAGTTGGCCATTTTTATGTCTCGCCTTAAAAGGTAATCGGCAATAGGAAATTCACGTTATGTAATGGTGATATAAATGCGATTAAATTTTGAAAAACAATATCAAAAGAATATTGGTTTTATTTTCAGATATATTTTCACCAGTACAATTCAATATACCGTAATTTCTGGTAGATAACCCGCAGGTAAGATGTGTCATTTCTCCACCAGAAATTTTATTTAATAGAGAAATCTATACTCGTACAAATATAAATTTATTTATCAATTGAAATTTCTGATGCAAAACTGGATTATATAACCTGCGGGATATCTACCAGAAATTACGGTAATTGTTTGTTATAAGATATTTAATCAGGTTTTTAAATATATGTTGCCATTTAAATTGTCCTGATGCAATAATCATGTGAATAAATTCCATGATTGTTTTTAACTAGCCTGCCTTCGGCGAGGAACTGGTTCGCGATCCTTGAAAAATCTCACCGTATTAAACTCCAGCTTGGTGACGCCTGCGGTGCCTCATCCCCGTGAAATAAACAAGAAAGGCATCTGCAATAAGATAGTTTCATTTAAGTCTATTTTCCTGTTTGAAATGCATCGTTCCAATAATCATGTGACCAAAAATCCATAGTTGGTTATTTTTATGTCTCGCCTTAAAAGGTAATCGGCAATAAGAAATTCGGATTATGTAATGGTGATATAAATGTGACTAAATTGTGAAAAGCAATATCAAAAGAATATTGGTTTTATTTTCAGACATATTTTCACTGGTGCAATGCAATACAGTTGTTTATCATGTACCATCTAATAATTTTACTCGGATTTTAAGTTTATGTTGCTAGTTGAAGTAATCTCTTCAAATAATTATGTGATTAAATTCTATGATTATTTTGAATTGCTAATCAAAAATGAGGTGTGTTATGAGTTTGAAGTCTTTGTCTCTTTCTCTCTCTTTATGTGTGTCTGTCTGTGGCACTGTACCTCCCTGTTAGATCAATTTTAAACCAGTTTTATTATTATCATTATTGTTATTATTATTATTATTAGAACGCTTATTTAATTGGAATGGTTCTTAAGAAATGCTTTATAAAATCTATTTGATAGATTTTATAAAATTAACTAAAATGCGTTTTTCAGGTCACTTTTCACTGATATTTTAAAATTTTGTCGATCTGTCAATCTCTCAATTTCCAAATAAAATTTGCGAGCTGACAATTTCTCATTTACCAAATAAAACTTAACAATCTTCTAACTTCTAACTTAAGTCAGACGATAAATCATGTTTATTTCTTTTTTTCCCCTTTTGGATTCGAGTACAAAAAAAAAAAAAAAAAAAGCCTGCGAGTTTAATGCAAAAAACGATTAGACAAAAATTAAAAATTGACTAAAAAGTTCACAGTCCAGAAATCGCTAAAGTCTGTTAAAAAATCGAATAACTTAATGAAAAGTAGCACAAATTCAAGACCAGAGTCGTGTTGATAATTTTATAATTTGTGAGCTAACGTTCTTCCTAATGAAAATTACTACAGATTTTATAGTAAAATAATATTTAATTTAATTCCAGGCGGGAGGTTTTTACAAAGCTAGCTTTACACTTGTTATGTCTCGTTTTAAAAGGGTCTCTATGTCATTAAGACATAAGTGCGTTAGAATTTAAAAAATAAAAAATATCTGGTGTGTGTTGCGAAAATCGCTACTTCCACTTCAACTTTTTGTAATAAGATCGTCTGCGCCTGCGCGCACGAGAGGAATTGTGCGTTCGATAGCAAGAAGAAGAATGTTCTAAGTTTCCAAAATGTAAATATTGTGTATTGTTAGCGCGCGTTAAGTATTTATGTAATTTTATCAGTATTATGTCTTTAATAATTTGTGATTGTGTATTTACCAGATAAAATGCGTTTATTTAAAGAAAATGACTGTTCAATGAGTGAAAGTTTCCACTTATTATTGAATTAAGAACTAATATTTCATCCCTCGAACAAGATAGATGAAGGAAGGTAAGTTTTTCTTACCTTTTATTATTGAAAAGAAACATAAATGATTCTATTTGTTTTTTAATACGAATTTTTTGATTAGATGAAGATTTGTAGAATCAATTTTGTTGAATACTAATTTATTTAAAATTTAGTATATAAATATCGAATATAGGTATTCTTAAAGTTTGAATTCGATATTTATTGGCATCCTACTGTCGGGATCTGTTTACCTAGGATTATAATGGAAAAATTAGCTAAAGAAAGAACACCTTTAAGAAGTGCGTTTACACGTATCGCTAATTTATTAGAGAATAATTTAATAGAGGAAGATAAGAATATAGAAGAAATTGAAGTTTTATATGCTCAATTAAATGAAAAATGGGCAATGTTATGTCCAAAAGAAAAAGAAATATTAGATGTTCTTGTTAAAGATGATAAGTGTACACAAGATAATTATGATAAAGAGTATGAAGGCTTTAGTTCTTATGAAGAAAAATTTATTAAATTAAGAACAAAAGTTGAAAAACTTTTGAAAAGTTCTGAAATTGAAAACAGTTTTCAATCAAATGAAAATATAATGAAACGAAAATTCAAACTTCCTGAAATAGAATTTAAATTGTTCGGGGGTGAAATAGAGAAAATACACAACGATGAAGAGATACCAAATGAAGATAAATATCAGTATTTGTTGCAGGCCACAATAAAAGGCTCAAGGGCACGGGAAATTGTTGAATCGTATCCCGCCACAAAAGATAGTTACAAAAATGTAATAGAATGTCTTAAAAGTCGTTTTGGGCGTACAGATATGTTAATTGAAGTTTATATACGAGAAGTTCTTGCGTTAATGATGAATAATGCTATAAGTAAAGGTCCAAAAATGCCACTTTTTAAATTGTATGATAAAATTGAAACATATTTACGGTCATTGAAAATGCTAGGTGTTTCAAGTGAAAATTATTCATCAATTTTATACCCGTTAATTGAATCCTGCTTACCTGTAGATATTTTAAAAATATGGGAAAGAAATTTGAGTTCGACCTTGAACTACGCAAAACAGGAAAATGATGATGAATTGAAATCGGGTAACAAATTAGATTGTTTGATGAACTTTTTGCGGCATGAAATTGAAAGTGAAGAAAAGGTGAAACTTGCTCGTAGTGGATTTAATTTTGAAAATGTGAATAAAAGTACTTATCCGCCACCCGTTCGACGTGAAAGAATTATTCCTACCGCAGCTGAATTATATAATTCTTCTGAAGTGAAAAAAGAAATGTGTATTTTTTGCAATAAATCACATGTAAGCAGTGAATGTAAAAATGCTGATAGTTTATCCTATGAGGATAAAAAGCAAATATTGATGAAAAAAGGTGCTTGTTTTAAATGTTTAGCTGCAAAGAAACATTTATCCCGATTTTGCAAAGCGAAGATACCGGCCTGTGATTGCGGAAAATTTCATTTCAAGATAATGTGCCCTGGGAAAAGCGATCAAGAACATCGAATTAAATTTCAGCAATTTGAAAATTTAAATTCTGAAAATAAGAAAGACACTGTTTTAGCAAATAAAACCAGTACTCGACAAGTTCTTTTGCAAACTCTGATTGTTCGTCTTAGAAAGGGAAATAAAATGAAATACATCAGGATATTGTTTGATTCTGGCAGCAGCAAGTCCTATTTGTCAACTTTTGCATTAAATGAAATGGGATATGAATGCATAGGTAAAGAAGATTTGACACATAGCTTATTTGGTGGAGTAGAAACTGTGATACCCCATAAGAAATATTTAATAGGTCTGAGTGACTATAATGATAATTATCGTTGCAGTCTTGAAGTGTTAAATCAAGAAAAAATTTGTTCTGAAATACCAAAAATTCCCTATGGTTCATTTCTAAATGAAATTAAGCATAAAATTCATTTGTCTGACCTGAATTGTCATGTTGATTTATTGTACGAATTCTCCCCGAATGAAATCCATGGCTTAATTGGAGCTGATGTCATTGGAAAACTATACACTGGAAATATAAAACCATTAAAATCTGGTTTAGTCTTAATAGAAACCCGCCTTGGGTGGACGCTAATGGGAAAAATCGGACAGAAAGTTTCAGATAGTACAAGTAGCGTTATGTCATTACATGTAAATGACACGAAAATTTCTGATTTATGGCGACTTGATGTGCTTGGGATTCTGGATCCAGGAGAGAAGAATAGCCGAAAGGAACTTGAAATAGCAGCCGAAGAGCATTTTAATAGAAGTATCAAACGTGACGCTGAAGGGAGATATGAAGTGAATCTCCCATGGATCCAAGGCCATCCTCCTTTACCCACTTGTAAAAATATTGCAGAACGAAGATTAAAAGGTTGTATAGATTCGCTCAAGAAAAAAGGGACATTAGAAGCTTATGAAACAGTATTAACAGAATGGATTCAAGAAGGTGTTATAGAAGAAGTGAAAATTCTGGATAATGATGAAAGTGAACATTATTTACCCCACAGGGCCGTAATAAAAGAAAATTCTACTACCAGAGTTAGGCCTGTTTTTGATGGTTCTGCCAAAGAGAAAAATTCACCTTCAATCAATGATTGTTTAGAGAAAGGACCTAACACCGTCGAACTGATTCCAGCAATCTTAAATAAGTTTCGATTGAAGAAAATAGGAGTAATTGCTGATATCCGAAGAGCTTTCTTACAAATTGGACTTAGTAAATGTGATAGGCCATTTCTGAAATTCTTATGGTGGGAGGAAGGTGATCCCACGAAACCTAAAGTTTTTCAACATCGTAGAGTTGTTTTTGGACTTTCTTGTTCACCATACCTACTCGGTGCTACTCTTCGATATCATCTGAAAAATGTTTCTGCTCATTTTGAAGAAACAGCTACCAAGTTGTTAGAATCATTTTATGTGGACAACTGTATCACCAGCGTTGAAAACTATGAAGACCTCGTGAAATTTGTCGAAGAATCTAAGTTAATTCTCAGTGATGCTAAATTTGAGCTTCGAGGGTGGGAGCACAATTTCCCCAGTCCATCAGAAGAAAGATGTATTCCAGTCCTGGGATTGACATGGAACTTAAAGAATGATACCTTGTCTGTAGATTTACGAGATACTTTAGAAGATGATACCCCTGCAACGAAAAGGAAAATACTGAGTGCGGTACATAGAATATTTGATCCCCTTGGCTTCACATGTCCGGTTACCTTGGGGCCGAAGATTCTCCTGCAAGAGTGCAGGAAATTGAAAGTATCATGGGATGCAGAATTGCCTGAAAAAATTACCAAGAAGTTTGAGCAGTGGCGAAAAGAAGTTCCTAAATTGAAAGAAGTCAAAATCCCAAGATGCCTCACTCTGAATCATGAGGTGCCAGAAAATTTAAGTTTACATATTTTCTGCGATGCAAGCAAGAGTGCATACGCTACCTGCATATTCTTAAGAAGTGAAACTGGAAGTTCAGTGTCTTGTCAACTTGTACAGGCTAGAAGCAGAGTTGCTCCTATGAAAACTACTTCTATTCCAAGATTGGAACTCCTTGCCTGCTGCATAGGAGCGAGATTAGCTGAGACTGCGGTGAATGATCTCCGAATAAAGAATATCTCAAAATTTTTCTGGTCCGACTCCGCAAATGCACTATATTGAATAAAGGGAAGTGAAAACTGGGCGCCTTTCGAGTTAAAGAAATTAGATCTCTGACAGAGCCTGAAAATTGGCACCACGTACCAGGGTCTTTCAATGCAGCAGATTTACCATCTCGCGGCTGTAGTGTCCAAACATTGATTAAATCCAAGTGGTGGGAAGGTGTGCAATGGTTGAGGAAGCCAAGACAAGAATGGCCAAGATCTAATGCTCTTCCTGACTTCGATATAGTGTACTCCGAGAAGAAGAAAACAGTAATTAGTGCTACAAATCATGAAGATTCAAGTGAGAAGCTTTATAACCGTATTTCGTCATACAATAAATTGTTAAGAATCACTGCTTGGATTTACAGATTTTTTAATAATTGTAAAGTTAAACCTTCACATCGAATTTTTGGATTCTTAACTTCAGAAGATATAAATGATGCTGAAACTGTTACGTTGAAAAATGTACAAAAAGAATCATTCTCGGGTCCTGAAGATAAACGCCTGAAATCCCTTAACTGTTTTATGGATACAAATGAACTTATGAAAATGAAGACTAGAATCATCATGAGAGAAGATACACAAAGTTTCCGATATCCGATAATATTGCCATCCAATCATCCAGTGGTAGAAAAACTCATCCGAACCAGACATTTAAATTTGAATCATGCTGGTGTCCAGATCCTAATGAATAATTTAAGAGAAGATTTTTGGATTTTAAAGTATCGGAAGACAGTAAGAAAAGTTATCAGAAATTGTGTACGCTGCAAAAGATATGATGCTAGACCAAAGCCCATCATAGAAGCACCTCTCCCAGTTGACAGAATAAAGGAAGCAGCAGTGTTTGAGGTCATAGGAATTGATTATGCCGGTCTTCTAATTCTTCGAGGAGGTCAAAAAGTCTGGATAGTCATCTTCACTTGTGCCGTCTACCGAGCCTTGCATTTAGAGATAGCTACATCCATGTCGACTGAAAATTTTCTACAGGCTCTCCGAAGATTCATAGCTCGAAGAGGAAGACCCACAATAATTTACTGTGATAATGGCTCAAATTTCGTTGGTGCGGAAAATTTACTTAAGAAAATCAATTGGGATACCATTTCTCAATACAGTGAAGCTCAGAAGATCATTTGGAAGTTCAACCCTCCATCTGCACCGTGGTGGGGTGGGTGGTGGGAACGTTTGATTGGTATAATCAAGGGAATTCTTCGAAAAAGTCTTAGGAAGAAGTTCGTTGAATTTAGAAGAAATGAATACTGTTATTTGTGATACTGAAGGCATTGTTAACCAACGTCCTTTAACTTACCTCTCCGAAGATGTTAATGATCTAACTCCGCTTACTCCTGCTATGTTTTTACGGGATATTAAAGAATCAGGCATTCCCGATCTTGATGTTTTAGATTCATCATCTCTCAATAAAAGATATGCCTATAGACAGCGAATAAAAGAAGATTTACGAAAAAGGTTTCGAATTGAATATTTGGGGCATTTAAGGCAATCTTCGAAATTTACTAAAAATCAACGACCCATCCAAATTGGTGATATCGTTATAGTATCCAGTGAGAATATCAAGAAAATTGACTGGCCTCTCGGTAAAGTTATTGAACTCTGTCCATCTAAAGATGGCCATGTTCGACTAGTAAAAGTGAAAATGAAAGGTGGTGAATTTTTCCGTCCAGTGCTTAGATTAATTCCTCTAGAAGTAACTCCTAAAAGTTGTGCAGATTTACTTTTTTCATCACGAATATCTAAGTCGAATATCCAACCTCCTGAAAATAACTTTGTTCCAGTGACTGTTCCAACTGAATCTGTTCCAGTGACTCCTCCAACTGAGTCTGTTCCAGTGACTGAACCTACTGAGCCAGTTGACAAAAGTTCTGTAAAGGACATTCCTATAGAGACTGTTCCACTTGAAAAACGATCCAAATATGGACGTTTGTTAAAGCCAAAAGTGAAGTTTGAGTTTCTCTAAAAATCCTCGAAACTCAAAGGTGGGAGTGTGTTGCGAAAATCGCTACTTCCACTTCAACTTTTTGTAATCCGATCGTCTGCGCCTGCGCGCACGAGAGGAATTGTGCGTTCGATAGCAAGAAGAAGAATGTTCTAAGTTTCCAAAATGTAAATATTGTGTATTGTTAGCGCGCGTTAAGTATTTATGTAATTTTATCAGTATTATGTCTTTAATAATTTGTGATTGTGTATTTACCAGATAAAATGCGTTTATTTAAAGAAAATGACTGTTCAATGAGTGAAAGTTTCCACTTATTATTGAATTAAGAACTAATATTTCATCCCTCGAACAAGATAGATGAAGGAAGGTAAGTTTTTCTTACCTTTTATTATTGAAAAGAAACATAAATGATTCTATTTGTTTTTTAATATGAAATTTTTGATTAGATGAAGATTTGTAGAATCAATTTTGTTGAATACTAATTTATTTAAAATTTAGTATATAAATATCGAATATAGGTATTTTTAAAGTTTGAATTCGATAGTGTGCAACAATCACGCGACCTTTTGTTATCCATTATTACGCATATTATACACTCTTTTTGGAGATAGCGTGTTCAGAAGATATTGATTTGATTTAACATACCAGGCACCTAATAAATTTACAGTAAAAGCAAACTAATACATTCGTCATACGATCGTCATAAAAACAGAGTTTACATAGCGAATTAAAAAAAGAGAAAAAAGATCGATAGAGACGTGTGTGTTTATTGAAACACTTATTTCCGAAATCTATAATTGGCATACTTAATATCGACGCCTGTAAAATTTTCTGTAATAACTAAATAACATATAGAAAGGAAATCTAGAAAGGAGTTTATATAGCGAATTTCAAGTAAATAGTTAGAGTCGTTATTTAGATATCGATTTCTGTCCCACTTCCGATTTTTATCAAAACCAGCCAAACTCATTGTTTCATCAGAAACCAACAAATACGGAAAGGATAGCTAAAAGAGAGTTAATAAGACGAGTTTGAAGAAAATCCGTAGAGCCCTTGTTAAAGGAATGCACTCGTGAAACCTCAAATCGGCCTATTTATATAGGAATCTACTATTTTTTTTTCTGAACTAACGAACTAATACATACGGAAAGGATAGCTAAAAGAGGGTTAATAAGACGAGTTTGAAGAAAATCCGTTGAGCCGTTATTAAAGGAATGCACTTGTGAAACCTCAAATCGGCCTATTTATATAGGAATCTACTATTTTTTTTTCCTGAACTAACGAACTAATACATACGAAAAGACATCTAAATAAGGTGTTTATGTAGCAATTTCGAAGAAAATCATTAAAGCCATTTTTGAAACACAGACTTACGGTTTCATTTATGGTTTTTAATGTCCCGTCTGTTCACAGCACCACCGCATTTTAGAATGTGGAAAAAACTGGAGGAAAATTAAAAAAAAAATCATAGAAAATAACATAATGAAAAAGAGAAAAGAAAAAAAAAATACTTCGCACAATCACAAGTGTGGGAAAATAAAACAACTAACACCAGTTAGAAACTGCAGAAAAAATAGATGAAATAATTAAGTGGAGGGAGGGGGGGGGTGGCTTTGAAGCTATCGAGGAGGGTTAATTTCATATTGTAGACAGTGGTCAAGTTCAGTGGGATTTCATTTACCATTTACTAAGTGTAGTTTTCCTGAAAAGAAATTGTCTCATAAATAGATAGTTTTTGTTTTTATACCTCATGTGTAATAAAACGTAGTAATTTGTAATAAATCAGATATTAGAATATAAAGAAGAGGAAAGACAGACAAAAAGTAATTGGCAGGAAAATACCTATTTACACAGAGGATAATTTGACTGCTTTGTAGTATGGAATACGTTTTTATTTACATACCTTACAAAATGTATTTTTATTACAGCGATGTCTATAAAGATCTGTATTAAAAATCTCTCTCTTAAGTTTTGTATGTTGCTGCCATTTGTGTACTCTTAATTAACAAGAATGAAAAATCATGTTGCTCGCTTAGATTAATAACACATTCCAACTTTACGTACTCGTTACCGTTGCATCGTTTAACATTCATAAAAAGAATATAAAGATATTAGAATATAAATAAGTGAAAAGATAGTCAAAAATAGTTTGCTGAAAAATACCAATATACACAGAGGATAATTTGACTGCTTGGTGGTACAGAATAAACGTTTCGAGTTTTTATTTACACATTATTATAAAATGTCTTGTATTGCAGTGATGTCTATAAAATTCTATATTAACCCTACAAGGCTCAATTTTTTTTTTAGTGCGCGACAAAAATATATAGGCTGTGATTAGTTACCAGAAGATACGGAAAACTTATAAAAATAAAACCATATTTTACGGAAAAATCAACTTTTTAGCTCAACCTACCGTATGTGGAACATACATAAAAAATATGATTTACTAATACGTTTACTATTGTAATAATAATAATTAAAAAAAAAAAAAAAAAAAAAAAAAACTTGCCTCTGCAAAATATACACTTCGTTATAACACACAGTATTTTTTTTTTTTTTCCGAGTCAAAACTGTTCAATAACTATTCTTTTTTTATTTTTGAATTTAGACAAACGACTAACGTATCACTTTCATTCAAATTTCACACTGAGTGCACTCTAACAAAAACACGAACGGCATCTTTAGGTAAAGGTTCGTATTACTACATTACTAAATGTCAGTAGCTTCTATCAAGATGTCAAGAGATGTCGCTACTAATAATTTTATAGCTATAGGAACGATTAAAATCGGTGTTCCACATATGGAACTGGGTGCCTTGTAGGGTTAAAAATCTCTCACTTAATATTTGTATGTTGTTGCCAACTAAGTACGGAAAATCACACAGCTCGCATAGATTATTAACACATTCCAACCATACGTACTTGTAGCACCGTTTGACCTTTAATGTGATTTTGTAATTTTCCCTACCTGACCACACAACGGAAAGACAGGCGGACAAAATAACAGACAGGTAGATTAATCGAATTCATAACCACTCTTAAGCATTGTCGGAAATATTAAAAATACTTACAAAAACGGAATTGCAATTCCAGCAACTTCCTATTGTAGGCTTTGATATATCTAAATATTTTACTGTGGCTATATAAATCTTTACAATAAACATATCCTATAGAAAGATAGACCATTTTCTATAGAAATAAACTATAGAAATAGACCAAGACTCTGTAGACATTATTCTATAGAGAACATTTTTGTAGCATATGAATAATAAATGTTAATTTCATTATGGCTGGTGCTGTACAAAATTACTTAAATATGATTTAAAAGAATTCTTCTCATAGAAGTACAGTGGCATTATTCTGGCTGTCCCTGTAGTTACCAGTTGTGTCATTTATACGATTTTAAATAAGAAACATGCAGTAATGAACCTGAATAACATACATTATTAAATATATATACATATATATATACATATTTACGGACGCTAAATAGCGAGAAACGGACAGAAAGACAGAGAGATAGACTAATTCAAATCAGAGTTACTCTTAAACATTGTTGTAAATTGCGTTAAAGATGATAAAGAAAAACGAAGATATTATGAGGTTTGCGTTGACGCAGACCCCATCTTAACTTAATTAACTTAAGTATTAAGTATAAGAAGCACAAAGACTCATATATATATAAAACAAAACTAAGAGTTTATTCAACTAGAATAATGGGAGGATTGGTCTGGATTATCTAGCTCAGTCAGCAGAATTAAATATTTTAGCAAATAAATATAATAACTAATTTAGGTAATTTGAAATATCTCACCCAGAAAATAGTAGAAGTTGTAGAGACGGGTGCGCACCTTTACTTAGATACCGTGACTTTCAAATAGATCAGCTGATTCCCGGCTGAATCAATTTTCCATTCACGAATACACGCACTAAAACACAGCAACACTCATTAAACTACTTAACTTAAGTGCAACTCAATCTCCTCTATCGAAATATAACTTTCTCCAGGCTCTAAGCCTTAAACTTTGTCGTAGACAGACGTTGGACAAGACTCCACTACACCACCACTTTTACGAAAATCATCTCCATCTTATACCACTTTCCACCAACTTCCCTTCTCTTCATTTCAACCAAACTTTTAGAATCGCTTCCTATTCGTCTACACCTCGCAACTTAATTCCTTCGTTGCAGCACCATGTCGACACAAAACTAATCCGACCTAAAATTTCGCCGAGTCACTGGCGCCGAAGCGATTTAACTATACCAACTGAATGCTTTGCTGGATTCAGCTTAACCCTTTGCGGCGCAAGACAATTCAGATCATTTAAATTATACTGCCACCGGAATTCATGAACTAAATTAAACTAAAAGAAATTTTAAAATTTGAGGTTAAAAAAACTGGCCTTTTCTGATATGTTATAAACGTAAATTTTTGCTAAAAATTTTCCGGGATGAAATTTTGCAGCTGTATCTTAAATTTTGCGTCCTCGCAGCGAGGACGCCGCGCGTTAAGGGGTTAATTTTAAACAAACTGTGGTGACTTACCGTCACGACCTCACAATACAATGTCAGAAATTTCCATTTACAGCCCATAAATGTAGCTAAATATTTTTATGTGACCCTGTAAATAGTAATCATACCATATTTTATTGATTTTTTTTTTTTTAATATGAATAATAAATGACAATTTCATTGTGATTTGGGCATATAATGGTATTGAAATATAGTTTATAGAAATACTTCTCGTAGAACGCAATACTCCGGGAGTCTTTCAGATGTCCCTGTACATAAATCAGGGGCGGTATTTACTCCATTTCGAATAGGGGACATTTCTTAGGGAACTTAAATAGCTTATATCAGTTCAAAGATATTAAATAAATGTGTATGAGAGTAGAGGAGACAGTCAAACCGAATAATAATCTATTAAAAAAAAAAAACTTTTAAAACCCAAATTCCTAATGTATCATATCACATAAATCTTTTCGAAGTTATGATTTTGCAAATTTCTTCGTATTAAGGTGAAATGATAAATTTCAGCGGAAAAGAATTTGTACTCTTTTATAAACCACGGAAGTCTAGGCGGTAAGACAGTCGAAGATTCGATACACTCATGCTTAAGCTTTTTAAATAAAATCTATATGTAGTAATTTCAAATCACCCCCCCCCCCCCCAAAAAAAAAAAAAAAATTCTGAGGCATTTGATCCATTGACCGATGCATTACTATGGTTGACCATTAGTTATTGCTCTGGTTGTGCCATCTATCGGTCATTACAAACGTAAAAATGCATTTTTTTTTCTTAAATAATTGCATAATTGTTTTAGAATTATAAAAATATGCATACAACGTTGCTCCCTATAAACAATTTTTTTAATTTTGAGTTTAAAAAAATATTTTAAATATGTTTGTGAATTAATCGATGAGTTAATTTTTATAAAACATTTTTATGTTTGAATACTAAATTTTGCCTTAAATTTCAGCATTCGAACATTAAAAAAAAAAGGCTTCTTAAAAAAACTCTTCAAAAATTCTTAGGATACTGTATAGTAAACGAAAAATTTTCTTTTATCAATTGACACCTTTTCTACTAATTATCTGCAAAAATTAACACTACGGACCTTCGAACGCTCGACTACCGCGTTACTAACTTGGCGCTCTAACCACCTGAGCCACGGAGAGACAAATGAAAAAGCTTATATTTATCTTAAAATGGAGGCACATTTTTTATTAGCTTGAGATTCACAAACATACCGTAGTGAATGACAGTAAGTACATAAGAATTTGGGAAAAACCGAAAGAAAATAGAAATTCCAGTTTATAAGTTTAAAACATTGCATTTTAAAATATAGTTTAGAACAGGATTCTTGAAAAGAACTAAAATGAAAAAAATTAAGGTTATAATTTTAAAAGATTTCTAAATATAAGTTAAAACATTATTGTTTATAAACATTTGAAATTTTACACCATTGCGTTTGGTACAACATACATTTCTCTTTTGTAGAATAAAGGTAAGCACGTGACAAATATGAAAGTAATTAAACTTTAAAGCAGCCAATTCTAAAGAGATATATTCAAAATTACTATTACTAAATATCTGAAATTTTGTATTATTACCTTTGATATTATATCATATATTTCTCTTTTGTACAAAACAATAAAAATGAAGTACATAAAAAAGATGAAAATTATAAAATATTAGTAAGATAAAACTTTATCTCAAGGGAGAGTTTAATGTTTTTCCCACTCAAACTAGTTCATTCCCACTTATATCACTGAAGTTTTAAGATGTCTTTAATCTTATAAAGTTCTATTTTTAGGTCAAGATAAAAAAGATATGATCCATCATATTTCAATGAACAATTGTGATAGTTTGAGCCAAAAATCATGTGATTCATCGATATTTTGGAAAATTTTTATATCAGATACAAATGAAAGATAACGAGTTTGTTAAATAGTAGAGAAAAGCTTACATATGTTTCTATTAAATAAAAGGACTGTTAAAAATTGCAGATATCACATGAAATATTTCTTTTTCTTTTCCTTTTTTTTAATCTCTTAAAGAGTCACGTGAAATAAACAATCTCCTGTTCGGATAATAATTAATCTCACCGGCAGCCAAAGTCCATGTTATTGTATGGGGAAATTTATTTCCACAATTTCTCATTACTTAATAAATTTTTTAATATTCCGTTTTCACAGTCAAAAAATTCACAATTGTAAATGAGTATTTATTATTGAAAAAAGTTATTTTTCACATTTTTAATAGTTTTCTTTCTAACTAAAAAATCTGGAAAAGTGCTATTAGTTATTTTTTTAACTAAAAAAATTAAAAATAAAATAATAATAATAATAATAATAATAATAATAAATAAATAAATAAAAACGAGTAGCAAATTCAGAGGTTGCGAATTTTCTGAATTCGAAAACGAAATTTTTAAGGTAATGAATATTTCTGAAAAAAAAAAAAAAAAAAAAAAAAAAAAAATCCCATAGAATAACAGGAGCTTTGACAGTCGGCGAGATTATGCGTTGTCCATTCTGAGCAACTTGAGTTGTTCATAAGGTGTTGTGAATGATATCGAAATGTAATTTTATGCGTAAATTCAGCATATATATTTTCATGCTGTTTTCAAATTCATGCCTATATGGAAAATTTAAATGAATTAAAAAAAAAAAAAAAAAAAAAAAAAAAGAGTTAAAATTATTCAAAGTTTTGGACTTTTTATTTGGAAAATTATTTCTACATATCATGTTTATATTGCCTACAATAATAATTTTATTATAAGAACTCTTCCGAGACTATACATACTACTTTAAGTCTTAAGGGTTTTTATTTTAACATAATTTTAGAAAGAAAAACTCGACTTTTCAAACATTAAGTAATCAATAATTGTTTAAATAATTCATATTAACAGAAGTCTGAAATCGAATCAGCTCAATCGAATGAAGCATTTCACGCAATTGTACTTTCAATAACTTGAGTTCACAAGTCATAACGATAAAGAATTTTTTGTTGTGTCCCTGTAAAAATCTTTAAGTGCTAGATTTACCAAAATCTACTCAGTTCGTGTAACAGCAACTTATAACATGTATACAAAATTTCAGCTCAAACGGATAAGAAATCGGATAGACGTTATTGCACTTTAAGTAATTTAAACTCATAGACCATAATGGTACAGAATTTTTCGTTGCGCCCCTGTAGAAGAACTATAAGGACTAGATCCACCAAAATCTATACAAGTACTTTCTGAGAAATTTCATAAAAATGTCTGAAATCAAAATTGCTTGGTCATTTAATGGGAAGGTATTTTATTTGACAATTGTATAAAAAAACATTTTTATTTATTCTAAATTTAATGTGTTTGGGGGAGGCGATCACCTTCTCAGATTAATTGTTAAAAATCTCATTTTTGGATTAAGGAAACCTCAAAACGTGTAGTTATAACAAAACCTCTATTCTGAAAACATGACCCAAAACTCATGCTTTCTGCACTATATTCGGACAAGAGAAAGTATAAATCCACTAAGCGTGTCTCCCTATTCTACCCACTGAGCTATCACTGTAAAAAAAAAAAAAAAAAAAAAAAAAAAAAACTGTTAAAAGTACAAGAAAAATCTGGTAGCTGGGATGCCAGTATTTCTCCGTCAAATATACAGGACAAAACTGTGCTTTTAACAAAAAACATGTTTGATTTACAGGATTCCTGTGTAAAATATATGTCAGGGATACAATTTTACGGTTTTAAACTGTATATTTCGCGGAGAAATACTGGCACCCCAGCTGCCAGATTTTTCCTGTACTTTTAACGTTTTTTTTTTTTTTTTTTCCCACTGTAGTGATTCTACCTCTAATACGAGAGTTGCCTTTTTTGTTTTTACAAACGACCAATAGAAGGCGTCACTGAAATTTGTCTTCAGGATACTCGTAAAATTCATATATGTCTTTTTTTTTTTTTTTTAAATCTTGGAATCAGTGGCATCTTAGAAATCGTCTGCGTATTTTGTTTACAATGTGTGTTTAAAAGAAGCAAGTGAGTGAAAAAAAAATGGAAGTAACTCGTAAAGGTTTACGTTGGATGATTTTTTATGATTTTAAGAAAGGCCTCACTCAACAAGAATGCATAGTATCGCTTCGTGAAACTTTTGGTAATGAAGCACCATCAGAAAAGACTGTTTATAATTGGTTTGCAAAATTTCCTCGTTGTTGTGCGTCCGTCAGTGATGAATCTGGTGAAGGATGACCAAAGTCGGTAGTGATTCCAAACAACATCAATGCTGTGCGCAAGATGATTGAAGAAGATTGGCGTGTGACGTATCGTGAGATAGAAGCATCCCTTGGCATACACATACTGAAATACATTCGATTTTGCACGAAAATTTAGCTGCTAAAAAGATTTGTTCCAGAAGGATTCCGTACAATTTGACAGAAGCTCAAAAAGAGAATCGTGTAAATTGGTGTAAGGAAATGCTAAAAAAATTCAAATTGGGAACAGCAAAATCCGTATACAACCCATCGTTACAGGTGACAAAACTTGGATATATTCATATGAGCCGGAAACTAAACAACCATTCACTGCTTGGGTGTTTCCGGATGAACCGAATCCTACGAAAGTTGTTCGTTCACGAAGCATTTCCAAGAAAATGATTGCTTGTTTCCTCGACCTTACAGGACGTATCGCAACCATTCCTTCAGAAGATCGAAAAACTGCTAACGCTAAATGACATACAGAAATCTGTTTGCCAAAAGTCATCAACGAAATCAGGAAAAGCAACAAAAATCGCTGCATCATTCTTCATCACGACAACACCAGCTTCCACACAGCACATAAAACAATTGATTATTTGAAGGATAAACATATCGAATTAATGTCTCATTGCCCATGTTCTCCTGATTTGCCGCCTAATGACTTTTTCTTGTTCCCTTATGTCAAACAAAAAACGCGTGAGCAGCGATTTTCATCACCTCAAGAAGCTGTTGATGCCTTCCAAAACCATGTGTCTGAGATAACAACTTCAGAGTGGAAAAACTGTTTCAGTAATTGGTTTAAACGGATGGAAAATTGTATAAATCTTAAAGGCGAATATTTTGAAAAGCATATGAAAAGCAATATGAATGATGATGAATATAATATGAAAATGCAATATGAAAAGCAATAAAATAGTTTGTTCCCAAAAAATTCTTTTTCTTCATACTTTTTGTAAAAACTTAAAAGGCAACCTTCGTATCATCGTCTCTGTATGTATATGATGATTTAGATTACACAGAGGATTACATTAGAGATGATTTAGATTACACAGAGGATTACATTAGAGATGATTTAGATTACACATGTAGAATTTTGATTTTATAATTTTGGCTGATCTTTATGCTTTTTGGTGTGCTGAAACCGAAAATGAACCCAGTTTTTCTCTATCACGAATATATTTTTGTTAATACAGGGTGCTTACCTATACAATTTCTTTCATTACTCTTCCATCAGTATAATTATATGGTAAGTTTTATAGTACGTTTCCATGATTAATTAATCATGGAAACCTATTGTTGTAATTGCACAGCACTAGTGCGATGTAAAACCGTACCAACTATCCAACTAACCAACCAACCTATTATCTATATATATATAAAAGAGCAGAGTCTGTGTGTCTGTGTGTGTGTCTGTCTGTCCGCTATAGAAACCTAGGCCGTTTCACCGACCGGGACAAAATTCGGCACGGATAATGTTTACGACCCGAGAAACACAACGCCGCAAGCGATTTTACAAAATTCACCCCCCAAGGGGATGGAGGGGGGCAAAACGTAATTTCACAAAATCCTTCATTTCTCAAACAAAAAACAGATATCCGTAAAATTTTTCCTTTAAGATATATCTAATACAAATGTCTAAAAATCGGTTTCTGGAATTTTTGAAATTCGGTCCCCAAGGGGGGCTGGGGGGCAAAACGTGATTTCACATGCGTAAAACGTGATTTCGCATAATCCTATATATCTCAAACAAAAAAAATAGATATACGTGAAATTGTTGCTCTAAAATATAGCTAATGCAACTATCTAAAAACTAATTTCTGGAATTTTAGAAATTCAGCCCCCAGGTGGGGCAGCAAGGGGGGGGGGGCTATGGAGCAAAAACAAGTAGAAATACAGTTAGGCCGTTCAAAATTGGTACAGATAGGTTTTAAAGGCCTGCAAGTCGAATGGGGATATTTTCGATTGTGTAAAGTTATTAGGAGGGGCAAGAAGGGGGTAGGGGAGGGGCGGCGGCAAAAAAAATAAAAATAGTGTCAGATCGTTCAAAATTGGTACATAGAGGTTTTCGATACTTACAAATCGATTGCGGATATTTTTGAATTTGTAAAATTATTAGGAGGGGCGGTAAGGGGAGGCTATGGGGCAAAAACAAATAGAAATACAGTTAGGCCGTTCAAAATTGGTACAGATAGGTTTTAGAGGCCTGCAAGTCGAATGAGGATATTTTCGAAAGTATAAAGTTAGTAGAAGGGCCGGGAAGGGGGGGCGGAGGGACAAAAAAAAAAAAATAGAGTTAGATCATTCAAAATTGGTACATAGAGGTTTTCGATACCTACAAATCGATTGCGGATATTTTTGAATTTTTAAAATTATTGCGAGGGGCAAAAAAGATAGAGAGATAGATCGTTCAAAACTGGTGCATAGAGGTTTTTGATACTTACAAATCGATTGCGGATATTTTCGAATTTGTGAAATTATTAGGATAGACGGGAAGGGGGGCGATGGAGGAAAATAATAGAAATAAGAGTTAGAGCCTTTTGGGAATTTTTTCCGAAGACAGTGAGAACCCGGTGTGACATTTTTCCTAATCAAATTTTGTTTCTCTTTTTTTTTTTAGTTCCCCATCATACTATAGGTATGGGGAACTTAGGTAATCGTGAAAATTTTCGACCTCGGTTTTTTGACTTTTCTACACGTTTTCAGGTATGAGGAATACGAAAATGACAAAATTTCTATGGTGTCTGTCTGTAGGGTGTCTGTTAGTGTGTCAGTGTGTCAGTCCGTTAGTATGTCAGTCCGTTAGTGTGTTAGTCCGTTAGTTTGTTAGTCTGTTAACACGATATCTCACGAACAAACGATCGCAGAGAGGCCAGATCAGTTTTAAAATATTACTTTCGACACTGGCAAGAATCCTAGTCATTTGCAACATTCGAATTTAAAAACTTCGTAAGTTATTAGAAAATTACGATTTTCTTAACATGGGAGAATAGGACAAAAATTCACTTAAACGTGCATTTAATGGAAACTTTTTACTGTAAAAATGTCAGACCAGTTTTAAAATATCAGTTTTGATGCCGGAATGAACATCAGTAACTATAAATATGCTACTTTGAAAATTTCGCAAGTTATTGGAAATTTACGAATTTTTTAACATGGCAGTATAGAGCAAAATTTCACATAAACGTCAATTTTGAGAGATATTTTCATCGTAAAGATGTCAGACTACTTTTAAAATATTATTTAGGACACTGGCAGGATTATTAATGACTATGAATTTTCCAATATAAAGATTTCGTAAGTTATTGGAAATTTACGAATTTCTTAACATGGCTGAATAGAGCAAAATTTCACATAAACGTCAATCTTGAGGGATATTTTCATCGTAAAGATGTCAAACCACTTTCGAAATATTATTTAGGATACTGGCATGAATATCATAGACTACGATTTTTCCAATTAAAAAAATTCGTAAGTTATTTGGAATTTACGATTTACTTAACATGTCAGAATAAGGCAAAATTGAGCATAAACTTCCATTTTGAGGATCGTAAATACATTAGACAACTTCAAAATTACATTTATGATATTTGTTTGAACATGATTGTATACAAATATTCTAATAGGAAAATTTCGTAAATCATTCGTAATTTACGATTTTATCAACATAGCGAAATTGTAAATTTTTCATATAAATATGAATTTTGAGGATTATTGCATTGGAAATAGTAGGATAACTAAACAACGGAATTGACCCTGATAAAATAAATTAATAAATTAGAAAAAGATATATATATCGAAGTGAACGGTGGATAGCCTATTCTGTCACTGTATGAAGCTTTGGTCAAATTCATTTCTTTTAACATGATTATAATATGTCTCGCACTAGAAATTTATGAGAACATAAATACGATGGGGAACTGAGCAGAGTCCACCTATGCCAACTAGTTTTTTTTCACGTGATAAAAATTAATGCAATTCTGAGAATTCAGTAATTATAGTGATTCATTTAAAAATAGGGGCCAGCGAAGCGGGCGTCGCCTGCTAGTGATTGTATATGTAAGTAATTGTGTCTGTAAACACCCTGTATTCACAAAAATCTATGCGTGATAGAGAAAAACAGGCTGCATTTCCGGTTTCAGCACATCAAAAAACTTAAAGATCAGCCAAAATCATCAAATCAAATTTTGTCAACATCATTTTTGTGGGCTTGTGGTATATATATTCAAGTATAAAAGTTTTCATTAGTTTCAGGATATTTTGAGAACATCGAAATTTTAAATCAAGTTTTAAAATTTATAATGTACAAAGTTTTATTTAAAGTTTACTGTAGTTTTATAAAAGTTACGAAATTTATCATCTCGCCGACTTTTAAATGAAATCCAATGATACTTTAAAATTACGGGGGACTTTACAGAGATTACCGGACTTTAAGAGAAGACTTTACAGAGATTAACTCACCTGAATCTCTGGCCTTTATTCAATGAAAACTGGAGCCAGTAGTGCGTATCGAACGTTTTCTGAAACTTTTATATTTTGTAACTTCAATTCCAATTGTTTTACCAATAAACCTATAAGTGAAGGCATTTGAATCTACGTATATGTCGATAAATTTTGTTTTTATATAAATAAATAATGCCTTAAAATAAATTGCTGAGGAGCACTAGATCTTAGAACTTAGAAGGAAAGTATAGACAAAATAATTTATCTTCCGTTTCCATGTGAATAAAGGGAGATAGGAATTTATGGCTTTAGGGAAAGTGCATTAAAAAAAAAAAAAAAAAAAAAATGACGGATAGAGATTTTATTGATATTTTCATTTGTTTTCATATTATCGTACATTTTGAAAAAGCTAAAAATTTTATACGTTTGTTAAAAAAAAAAAAAAAAAAAAAAAAAAAAATGGATTATATAAATAAATTATATTTCTTGGAACAATTTTCAATACTATAAGGAATTTATCATTAATTTTCATAAAGTTTTTTCAACAAATATACCACACTGGAAAAAAATTCTGTAATTGACATCTAGATTCTAGTTTGTGTCTCTAGTAAAAATAGTTCTGTGTCATCCTTATAAATTCTAGTCACCTTTGAAAGCGAGTTCTAGAAACCAATATTAGAATTCTAGAGCGTTTGCCTATATTACCGAGGTCAAACTTATTTAAAAATCTCTGCAAATAAATATGTATATAAGAGGCGAGTTTTAGCAACTGTAATATTGGTTTATGACACAATTCCAGAAAGCCAAGCGAGAATTTCCCGAAGTTCAAAGTATTCAGAATATTTAGAATAATCAGAATATTGTTTCACCATAGCCTCCTAAACTAGATGCTTGCCGCGTTGCTCGGAAACTTGGCAACAGTTCAAGCAGTAGACAGCGCCACCTAGTACAGATTGCGCGACTTTTTTATTAAACTGTCACCAATAATTTTAGGAAATGATATATGATATACATAATCGACGTTTCTTCGATTATATTCGCCTTTAATGTATGTCGAATCCCACTTTTAAAAATTTTTGGTGGCTATTGAATGGAAAAATCGCGCAATCTGTACCAGGTGGCTCTTGTCTACCGCTTGAACTGTTGTCAAGTTTCCGAGAAACGCGACAGGCATCTAGTTTAGGAGGCTATGGTTTCACCATCTAGAAATGTATACACTAGATATTCTCGATCATTTCGTCTATTCAGCTTATTGGCGTGCCTTATATGACTATGAATTTGGTTTGGAGAATGAAAAAAAAAATTATAATTTAACACCTAAAAACAAAAAATTTAGAATGTTTAATGAATAACATTAACAATAGATTAAAAAAATATAAGAAATGTAATACATAGTTTCAGTGACAATTTCCCCCTAAATTTTCCCCTTGCCGCAAATGTTCATGTTTTAGAATTTTTCAACTCTGTAGCCCCTCAGAAGATATTTAACAGTTAAAATAATCCTCTTCACCTAAAAATCAAAATCTGTGCAGCACTAGTGCGACGTAAAACCCAACCATCCAACCATCCATCCTAAAAATCAAATTTATAGCCATAAAATTACCGAAAAGGGATTAAAAATAGGGGGCCCGTTCCTAAAAAACGGTGGGTGATAGGGCAAAATGGGCGCCCTATTCGGATTCAGGAGGTCATTTTACACAAGAATATGTTGAAATGGTGTCAGAGGTAATTTTCATACCGAGTAGTGATATTTAATAAGTTTTCATTGATATATTTTATTAAAGTATGATTTGGTGGACATTCTTCACTATTATCAATATGTAATTTTTTCTCTCTATTTCTAAATAAGATTCTTCTTTTCTAAGAATGTTAAAGATGGGTATCATTATCTATTTATTTATTTATTTTGCGGGATTTTGGGGATTATGTTACAGTGAGTATTATAATTTTTTTTCGCATCTTTATTAAAATTATTGCTGGTTAACATTTAGATATCTTTTTCAAAGTTGCTACTGGTTATTTTTACTTTTGTTATTAAATAATCCATTTTGGTTCTTGCGCATTATAGTAAAATTTTATCTTATTATTATTGTTTTTTTTTTTTTTTCCTTCATTCTGCTACTTTGTTACTACATATATGTACTATAATTACGTACAGTTTACCTTACTTTTAAATCAAAATTTTTCAGCACAAACATTCTTACTGTCGTACGTAACAGAATGTTCTAACAAAGTTCCACAATTTTGCATTGTCGTGAATTATTGCCAAAATTATGTAATACATTTAAAAGAGCTGCTTTCCAGGTGTTCAAAGTTCTGTATTTAAGCATTAAATTTTAAGGGGAGTAAGAGATTAAGCGTGACTATATCTACTTCGTTCTGTGGAAAACAGCACACTAAAGGGTTAAATGATACTTTCTCTATCATACACGGGCAGGAGAAACTAAAAAATGCATGGAGCGTATCTCCCGGTACTACATGTTGTCTCGTCTACTCTACCGTAAACTTACCTTACTTAAGGTTAAATATATTCTAAGTACAGAACTTTTTATTTATATTTATGGATAATTTAAAGTCATCTGATTTTTAAATCGAGTTTTAAAAATTTATTGTGTACAAATTTTTATTTAACCCCTTAATAATTTCGTAATTTTCAAAAAAACGGTTAAAAAAAAAAAAAAAAAAAAAAAAAAAAGAAGTGCTTATTTTTTAGAAATTTTTTATATGAAATTGACTTTGTCATCGTGTCTTCATGTCACGCTGGTAAGCATGGCTCCTTCATTTTAAAGTAAATATAAGCCATTTCTTTGGTTGCTCCTTGGTTCAGTTCGTTAGAGCGTCACGGTTAATAACTCGGTGGTCGAGAGTTCGATCCCCGGAAGGTCCAGCGTGCTAATATTTGCGGATAATTAGTAGAAAAGGTGTCAATTGACACAAGAAAATTTTTCGTTGCTTACACAGTATCCAAAGAATTTTTTGAGGAGTTTTTTTAAGAAACTTTTTTTTTTGGTAGATGTTAAAAATCACAAAATATTTTTGATAGTAAAAAAAAAGCACAAAAAAAAAAAAAAAAAAAAAAAAAAAAAAAAGTTACAAACTTTATGTTTTTGAAATTGGATTTTGTCATCGTGTCTTCTTGTCATGCTAAAAAACAAAGCGCTTCCACTTTAAAGTAGATGAGAGTCATTTTTACATGGTTCAATGGCTCAGTTGGTTAAAGCGTCATGTTGATAACGCGATGGTGGTGGGTGGGTTCGGTCTTCAATGGCCGACGTGTTACTTTTATGTAGATAATTAATAAAAAAGATGTCATTTGTTAAAAGCAAAACCTTTCATGGCCTACACGGTATCCTAAGAAACTTTGATTAGTTTTTTTTAAAAAGCTTTTTTTTTTTTTTTTTTTTTTTTTTTATGCTATAAAATTAAAAGTTCCAGCGATAAGAAAATTAAAAAAAATAATGCAGATACTTCACTTTTACACGAAATAAAAATTCTTAAACATTCAAAGTATTCCAAAGAGCATTCGAGAAGAATATTTTTTTGCATTACTTAGATTTTTCTAGCATGATCTTTGACTTTTGGTTAGAATGTCATGCTGATAACGCGTTGGTAATGGGTTCGATCCTCGAAGGCCGATGTGCTTTTTTTTTTTTTTTCAGATAATTTAAGAAAAAAGTCAGTAACTAAAAGAAAATCTTTAGTTGTCCACGCAGTATCCTAAGAAATTTTGATTAGGTTTTTAAGAAGCTTTATTTATAACTAACAAGCGCAAAATAAAAATTTGAGTAAAAATCTTTTTTTAAGATTAGAAGCTTTTTATTGTGCATAAAAAGCATAAAATAAAAAGCATAAAAAGCATAAAATAAAAATTATTGATATAAAGACATGCTATAAAGAAATGAAAGTTTAACACTAATTAAATTTTAGAGAAAAAATATAGATATTTCCATTTTGCAAGAAATGAAAATTTTTAAATATTCAAAATATTTTAAAAAGCTTTCAAGACCTTTGAAATTTATGGCTTAACGAATAATTACACAAAAAACTAATAACTAAGAATATTGGTCTCGAATGCTTTTTAAGATATTTTGAATATTTAAAAATTTTCATTTCTTGCAAAAGGGAAATATCTATATTTTTTCTCTAAAATTTAATTAGTGTTAAACTTTCATTCCTTTATAGCATGTCTTTACCTCAATAATTTTTATTTTATGCATTTTAGGGCTTCACAATAAAAAGCTTCTAACCTTAAAAAAGAATTTATTTACTCAAATTTTTATATTTATTCAAGGAAGTTGTATAAAATAGAGTGTTATGATTGATATATGTAATCATTTTTTTTTTTTTTTTTTTTTTAAATCTTGAAAATCAAGAAAATTTTATTTTTCAGAAAAATCAACAATCAGGGTTATTATGATTGAATGTTGGTTTTCGAAAAGTATTAGAAAAAATAAAAGACACGTGTTTTAAACATTAAACAGAATTTTATGAAAAGAATTTTACGTATAATACAACACTATGCGTATAACATGCTGTTTTCAGATTCACTATTCGAACCTGAAAAAAATATCACTTATTTCTGAATCTCTCTCAGATGCATTTATACTAAAATTAGAATCTGAATCACTTTGTGATTCTGACTACATAATGTACACATACACACACGCAAAAAAAAAAAAAAAAAAAAAAAAAAGAAGAAATAAAGAAAGAAAATTACTACAGAGCACAAAACGAAGTTCATTGAAAAGCCTAACTGAGGAAAGATTACAAAATAAGTATAACAAATACTTAAAATTGATCAGTACAATAAAGTAAACCTAAAGTTTTAAAGTAAACCTACTACAATGAAAAAAAATTTTGTAACTGACATCTAGAATCTAAATTGTGGCTCTAGAAAAAACAGCTCCAGGTCATCCTAATAAATTCTAGTCCCCTTTGAAAGCGAGTTCTTGAAACCTCTATTAGAATTCTAGAGAGTTTGTCTATACTATTGAGGTCAAACCTATTTTAAAATATCTCAAAATAAATGCGAAAACGAGAGGCGGGTTTCAGTAACTATAATCTTGGTTTGTGATCCAATTCTAGAAAATCAAGCGAGAATTTCTCGCAATACAAAAGATTTAGAATATTCAGAATATTGTTTCACCATCTAGAAATGTGTAGACTAGAAATTCTCGATCATTTCGTCTATACAGTTTATTGGCGTGCCTTATGCGCATAGATCGGAAATCTATATTTCTAGTTAAGGGATTTAGAAAATGACCACTTATTCGCTCTAGATGAAGACGGTATTTTTTTTCTCCTCAGTGTATCTCCAATTACATTTTAAATAGTGTGCTACTTACATCTAAAGTGTGAAATCGGAAATAAAAAAAAATTTCGGTATCAGAAATGGTTTGTTTTTAAATCTTTTTAGTGCGTTACTTTTGAACACTCCACCCCTGAAATATCACGGGCAACACAAATAGAGAGCGAAAACTCACCCCGTCATTTTCATGGAAGAGAGAAGGAAGGGGTTAAAGTGTTCTGCAGTTTTTTAAACTTACAAAATATATCATTTCGCCGACTTATAAAAGGAATCCGATGATACTTTAAATTTATAAGAGGAGTCTTTTAAGAGATATTAACTCAACTGAATCTTAAGCCTTATTCAATGAAAGCTAGAACCAGTTGAAGCAATATCGAACTTTTCTAAAACTTTTATATTTTGTAACTTCAATTCCAATTGTTTTACCAATAAACCTATAAGTGAAGGCATTTTTGAATCTCCGTATATATCGATAAATTTTTTTCTTATAAATAAATAATACCTTGAAATAAATTGCCGGAGAGCGCTGTATCTTAGAACTTAGAAGGAAGTAGATATAAAATAATTTATCTTCCGTTTCCATGTGAATACAGGGAGATTAGAATTTATAGCTTCAGAGAAAGCCCGTTATCAAAAATAAATAAATAAATAAATAAATTTTTTTTGATATTTCAATTTGTTTTATATTATCGTACATTTTGAATAAACTAAAATTGTTATTCTTTTCTTGTAATAATGGATTATATAAATAAATAATATAAATAAATAATATTTCTTGAAACATTTACAAAAATTCATAAGGAATTTATTATTAGTTTTCAGATCAGTTCTTGAACAACTCTTTCTAATCATCAATATCATCAACAACAATCTTATTAATATTGGGTTGTTCGGAAAGTAATTTCGTTTTTCTCAGAAGATGGCTTAATTGTACTTTTTTCAAACCATCTTCACAATTAAGCTGCATTACCATTATGTATTGTGACAGCTGATATAGCAAGGTTTGCTTGTGAAAAAGATCGTTTTATTCAGTTTAATAGGCTTTGGTGGGTACCTTATCAAATAAAGAAAATCGTAAGCGACATTTTCGGCATATTTTGATTTTGCTATCAAAAAGGCAAAAATATTGTTCAAAGAAGGAAAAAAGTATACGACAGAAAATTTATATAAAGAACGTCAGTGTCAAAACTGATTTACCAAATTTTGTTCCGGCAGTTTTGACTTTGAAGATGCATTACGTTCTGGAAAACCAGTTTATGCTGATGAAGACAAAATAAAGTATTGATTTATGAAAGCTGCCAAATGACAACTCGTGAAATCGCTAAGAAACCGATCAAAGTGGAGAATATATAATTCAATAAAAAAATTATACAATATAAGAAAATCGTCTTTCATTTTCAAAGGAAGAAACTAAATTATTTTCTGAACAACCCAATAATAACTAAGTGAATGAGTGGATTTTTATCTCGACCTAGTGCTACAATAGAGGCAAGTGACGACTGTCTCGGACACCCATCTAAAGTTGGTCTGGAATAATAATATCATTTAAATTCGTAAATGATTATTTACAGAAATTCATGCTGATATTTGATGTTGCGAATTGCTTGAATAAAATGTTTGATATTAAGTGGGTTTAAGGTCGCACTAGAGCTACCCAATGAAAATTAGCGACGATCTGGGATTCACCTCAAGGATAGACCGGTAATACGTCATCATAACTTTGATCTTCAGTACTAGAACTCCTACATTGATAGGCTGACGCATCCGCCATTTTCTAACCCACAAGACCGGTTGACGATTTATTATTGGTGATTTTTCGGTAATAAATTGCACGAATAACTCCATAAAAAGGCACCGCCTATTTATATTTTCTTCTAATCCAGAAAGAAGGAAAAAGTGGATAATAAATTGCAGGTGTAACTCGTGGATACCCGGAGCAGGAGCACAACTTTGTAGCGTAAGATTTCCCTTATTTTCAAGTTATTTCATTTTATTTTCAAAGTTGTTTGAGAAATTCAGTATGAATGTACTGTTTTTTTAAGTTATTGTTTCTAAATTCTTTTAAAATTAACATTAATATTACATTTCTTTTAACGTGAAGGGTTGCATGCAGTTTTGAGAATGTTGGCGATGTTCTTAAAATTGCCAACTTGTTTGTTTCGTGATAAGAAGTTCTAGCTCACTTGATCTGTATTGAAGTTTAAAGGCGATAACAACGCTAATCAGGTAACCTAGCTTTTTCTAGCGCCAACGTTTTCCCAGATGGGCTAGAAAATGGCGGACACTGCGCCAGCTCGTATCATATAGGAGCCTTATTCCGCACAAGAGGATTGCTGCCCTCGCTTCGGTAACCCCCATAAATATTTTTACAAATCATGGGGAACATTCCAGCCATGACCGTTTTCACGTTCACGAGACACCAGTAATTCATACAACAAACAGTTGTTGGCCAGTTGCAGTATCGAACGTGAGATTTCGACGCTCGATCAAATCGGCTACTATGGCTTGCTTGAATGAAAAGATAAATTGTTTTATTATTCTAAGATTTACAAATGTTAAATAAAATTGACGGAATTAAACTTATTAATTTTGAGAAAGGGCGTTTTTTGAATAATTTTGATGATTATGCTATTAATTTCTTGGATTTTTACTTCCATTACCCTACTACCGTAGGTAATGGAAGTATTGTCTGAGAATTCGATATCGGGTTTTCACCTGATTTACACGTTTTAAGGTCCCCTAAGTCCAAAAAAGTGGTTTTTGGCAGTTGGTCCGAGTGTATGTATGTATGTGTGTGTATGTATGTATGTGGAGAATCTTCTGGCTATTATAGCTCAGAAACTAATAAAGATAGAGCTACGAAACTTTAGAACTGAAATACGTCTGGTGTACAGATGAAATTTCCAAATTTTGGTGAAAATTGAAAAACCGGAAGTGGGACATCGGAAACCGGAAGTGGGACCGTAAGTCTGTATCTCAAAAACGGCTCTAACGATTTTCTTCAAACTTGCTATATAAACACTCTATTAGATGTCCTTTCGAATGATATAGTTGGTTAGTTCAGGAAAATGGATAGGCATCCTGTATAAATAGCTCAATTTCAGGCCTCGCAAAGGCGTTCCTTTAAAAACGGTTGTACGGATTTTTTTCAAACTCGCCATTTTAACTCACGTTTAAATATGCTTTTGTATGTAATTATTGTTTTTCCTGTCAATAATTAAGTTTAACCGGATATATAAAATGTTTATAATGTGTGTAGTACTGGGTAATGGAAGTCGTGTGGCTGTTACACACCAGATTTTTTTTTTCTTCTTTTGTTGTTTCTTCTTTATAAATAAGAAAAAACAGTACTGGATTCGTAAAAATTTTCGAACTATGATTTTCGAAGGACTTACACGTTTTGAGATGTCACGAATACGATTTGACTATTTTTAGAAAATGTCTGTGTGTGTATCAAAAAATTTTGAACGCTGTATCACATAAACCAATGAACGAAATTTAACTAAAACTGACATTTTGTTGGACCTTGACCTAAACTTGTGCTGATTATATTTGGTAATATTCATTCAACATGTTCTAGCATCAATTTTTTTTTTCATAAGTTTAATATGAGAGTATAGAATAAAATTGCGTGTAAATGTACAAAATGGGAATTATTTTAACGAATTATTTTAACTAGTATGAATCATTGGTAATAGTAGTAATAAACTAAAAAAAAAAAATCTGGTGTGTAACAGCCACACGACTTCCATTACCCAGTACTACACACATTATAAAAATTTTATATACATTTTTGATTTAAATAAGTAACAAAATTGCTCTATCCGTCAAATAAGTTATTTAAAATAATAATTAGAAAAATAATAATCAACCAAATACAAATTTTCAAGAAAATCGTTAGAGCCGTTTGTGAGATGCCAACATTTACAAAAAGTCAATTATTGATCGGAAACAATAATTACATACAAAAGCATATTTAAACGTGAGTTAAAATGGCGAGTTTGAAAAAAAATCCGTACAGCTGTTTTTAAAGGAACGCCCTTGGGAGACCTGAGCTTGAGCTATTTATACAGGACGCCTATCAATTTTCCTGAACTAACCAACTATATCATTCGAAAGGACATCTAATAGAGTGTTTATATAGGAAATTTGAAGAAAATCGTTAGAGCCGTTTTTGAGATACGGACTTACGGTCCCACTTTCGGTTTCCGATGTCCCACTTCCGGTTAAACTCAATTATTGACAGGAAAACAATAATTACATACAAAAGCATATTTAAAAGTGAGTTAAAATGGCGAGATTGAAAAAAATCCGTACAACCGTTTTTTAAAGGAACGCCTTTGCGAGGCCTGAAATTGAGCTATTTATACAGGACGCCTATCAATTTTCCTGAACTAACCAACTATATCATTCGAAAGGACATCTAATAGAGTGTTTATATAGCAAGTTTGAAGAAAATCGTTAGAGCCGTTTTTGAGATACGGACTTACGGTCCCACTTCCGGTTTCCGATGTCCCACTTCCGGTTTTTCAATTTTCACCAAAATTTGGAAATTTCATCTGTACACCAGACGTATTTCAATTCTAAAGTTTCGTAGCTCTATCTTTATTAGTCTCTGAGCTATAATAGCCAGAAGATTCTCCACATACATACACACACACACACATACACACTGACCAATTGCCAAAAACCACTTTTTTGGACTCAGGGGACCTTAAAACGTGTAAATCAGGTGAAAACCCGATATCGAATTTTCAGACCGAATACAATACTTCCATTACCTACGGTAGCAGGGTAATGGAAGTAATATGTGTGTAGCATGTCACTCCCTTCGTAGAACTCTCCTCGGAGGTGTCAATTTTCAATATGGGTATCTTTCAAAAGAACTCGTCAATAGTTTGAAAACGAATTGTTATGTCATAGATCTGTGATAATTTAAAACAAAGCTATCTATTTTTTTTTTTAATGAAAAATAAATAAATAATAAATAAATAAATAAATAAGTAAATTGTATTTTTTCTGATACCGGCGCAAAATTGACTTTTATTTGGCCTTTGCGGTTGTAATAATTAAAAAACTTTGAATCAACACCATACAATGCAATGCACTGCTTTGTTGGGGTGCGTTTCCGCTTTGATTACAACACTTGTGCCTATGCATTGTTCGCCTGACAAAGGGTCGTGTCTTCATTCGACCTGAAACAACTGCTGCGAGTTTATTACATTTCCTGGTGTTTATTCAAAGTTTTGTACTTATTACTTTAAAACACCAGTTCTGTGGTGCTTTCTTATTTAGTGTTATACTTTTACTTCTCTGAGATGAAAAAATGTCTGCATTTATCATGGGAAATAATTTTAATATAATAATAATTCAATAAAATTTAATTCAATAAAATCCCAAACTGCCTTTTAACATATCAAATGCCTAATAAAAAACATCTCATAAGCCTGCGCACAGGGTGGGCACAGGTGGGCACGGGCCCACCTTGAAATTACTTGGAGTCTATTTGGGTCCCCTTCAGTCGATTTATTAAAATTCTGAAAATAAAAATATTAATAATTTCATTGCCAAAATTTAAAACTAATTAGAATCATCCAGGGAAACGTGTAAAATTTTAACATTTTCTCACTTGTTTAAGAAAAATAATCGGTACATACGGCACAAAATCTGTCAGAAATAACAAGATACTGTAAATAACAGCATATGAGTCTAATCGTGATTGATGCTTGTACTGATATCAGCTCTTTTTTAACGCGCTTTTATTAGCTTCACCTGTATGTATGTTTGTATGTATGTTTGCATGTATCAATGTATGTTTGTAACTGCTCTGGGAACAAACAAAAAATCTATATTGGAAAAAAAAGACTTTCCCTACGTGAACGCTGTGGCTGTGAGGTAAAGCTCCGCGCTACGAACCTAATGGTCTAGCGTTCGAGCCTTGTCAGGGGAGATTTTTTAAAAACGGTTTTTGTTTAATTCTAAATTATGTTAATTAAAGATTTAAATGTATGTAAATATTATTGTGTGTCGCTCACACGATTTTCTCTTACCCTGCATTTTAATACTAAGATAGATATTTTGTGCTTTTTAGTTCACATTTGTATATAAGCGTGTTCTTTAATTTTTTTAAAACTATAATATTATCTTCTCTACAGTGCAACCAAATGCGTTTCTTTCAAAAGACTGGAGATAAGTTTGGTCAATCCGTCATATAAAAAGTAAATACTGATGTTTCGGAAGTAAAAAATCACTGGTTCTAGCTACAAATGTTAACTGTCCTGTATGGATCCCGGAGAAAAGGGCAGCTTGGAAAAAGAGCATCGGTAAAAAGGGCACCGATAAATAGGGCACCGAAAAAAAGGGTACTTTTTCTATTCGCAAACCGCAAAATAATAACGATCAAATAATGAATTTAAAGAATGACTTTCAAATTACATTTTTAGAAATTTCAGTTGATTTGGTAAAACTTTCATTTAGTATATACTTGGGGGAATAGGGGGGGGGGGGGTAGGAGCAGATAGAAAGAAAACAATTGTTTTTATATCACTTTCTTACCGATTTTAATTAAACTTTGTATAATCACGTACAGGTACAATTTGTGAAAAAATTACAGTAAGTGTCAGACATATTTGGGAAGGGGGGGGAGCTAAGAAATAACATGATTTTTATATCACCCTTTTACCGACCTTAGTGATTATTCTGTGACTATCACTTACTTTTTATGAAGATCACAATGAGTGTATTATATACCTTGGGGGGGGGGAGGCGCAGATGAAAATAAAATATATTCTTCTTTAAACTACCCTATGATCGATTTAAAAAACTTTGTATAATTACGTATAATTTGTGAAAAAATTACAGCAAGTGTTAGACATACTTAGGAGGGGGTTAAAGAGGGAAGAGGGGGCAGAGGAAAATAAAATGATTTTTTACATCACCATTTCACCGATTTTAATGATATACTTAATAACTATCACTCACTGTTTATCACAATTTAAGATCACAATGATCGTATTATATACCTGGGGGGCAAGTGGGGGCAGATAGAAATAAAATATATTCTTCTCTAAATTACTCTATTATCGATTAAAAAAAAAAAAAAACTTTGTATAATCACGTACAATTTGTGAAACAATTACAATAAATTTCAGACATATCTGTGGGTGGGGAGTTAAAGAGGGGGAGGAGAAGAAAATAAAATGATTTTTTTATATCACCATTTTACCGATTTTAATGATATATTCTATAACTATCACTTACTTTTTAAGATTACAATGAGTATATTATATACCTAGGGGGAGGGGGCAAGGGGGCAAGGGGGCGCAGATGGAGTTAAAATATATTATTCTTTAAACTACCATATTACTGATTTAAAAAATCTTTCTGTATATACAACTTACTGTTTAAGAGAAAATACAGTGAGTGTTACACATATCTGGACGGTTTGCTAAGGGAGTGGGAGGAGGCAGAGTGAAGAAAATGGTTGTTTTTATATCACCATGCTACCTATTTATATGAAACTTTGTACGACTATCACTTACATTTTATTAAAATTACAGTGAAAGTTACTTATAGTTGATATGGGGGGGGGTAATGAAAATAGAATAATCTTTTTAAACAACACTTATTATCGATTTTTTTATTGACATATTGTGTAAATATAACTTCCTATTGATGAAAAATTACAGTAAGGTTGCATATGTCTGTGGGGGGGGGGGGATACAGAAGGAAGGAAAATGAATGTTTATTACTATATTTTGCATTTTAATAAAAGTTATTATAAATATCACTGAATATTTTGGAAAATTTACGATGATTTTTATATATATCTTCGGAACGAAGGGGCAGGAGGGCGAAAGAGAAAAATAATTGCATAAATATCACAATGTTACCAATTTTAATAAAAATTTCAAAAACTGTGATCTACTTTTAATGAAAAATTTCAAAGAATGTTACATATACCTAGGAGGTGGGGGGCGGGGCAGCTGAGGGAAAAATATGATTATTTTTAAATCAGTTTTCTTTACATTTATAAGAAATTTAGTATAAATATCTCTTATTGTTTATCAAAAATTGCAGAGAGGTTTACATTACCCTTTGAAAGCTAGGAGCCTCATTGAAAGAATGTATTTTTATACCGCCTTGTCTCTGAACTAATGAAACTTTGAAGAAATATTACTTACCGTATATAAAACTCTACAGTGAGGGTTACGTATCAGTTTCTTTCTCTTCCTAAGTTTGTACGCAAAAATTTAATGTATGATTTAAATCTGTAAAAAAAGTTACACAAAAATGAAATTTCTTCTTTTAATCGGTCTATTTTGTTCCCCCCCCCCCCTCCACGCAGAAATAAAAAAATTATGCTCTCTTCGATGTTCAGCATGAATTTTACAAGGAAAAATTCATCTTTTACACGCCGCATTCAGATCCGGGTGTAATTTAAATTAGTTTTTTTCATAGTTTGCCTTCTAATGCTTTAGCTTAAAGAACTATACCGTTAAAATGTGAAAAATATACACCCCGCGACAAAAAGATAGGAACAAAGGGTTTTTTCTTTGATTTTTCATAAAATAACGTTATCTAAATTGTGCTTATAATTTATTATTATTATAAAATAGGACTACTCCCGGACTAATTTTTGTTTTAAGACTAATTTAGAAAAGTTTTAAGACTAAAATTTTTCTCATTTAAGACTACACAGCGCGACAAAAAGATAGGAACAAAGGTTTTTATTTTTAATTTTTGAATATGATTATTCTGAATATGAATATTTTGAATATGATTCAAATATTTAATATGTTTTTGATATGATAATATTTTGTTATGATAATAAATGATCAGCACAAATTAGATAATGTTATTTTATGAAAAATTTAAAAAAAAACCTTTGTTCCTATCTTTTTGTCGCGGAGTGTAGTCTTAAATTAGAAAAATTTTAGTCTTAAAATTTTTCTAATTTAGTCTTAAAACAAAAATTAGTCCAGGAATAGTGTTATTTTATGATAATAATAAATGATAAGCACAATTTAGATAACGTTATTTTATGAAAAATCAAAGAAAAAAAACCTTTTGTTCCCATCTTTTTGTCGCGGGGTGTAAATATAAAGATATATATAGATGTATAATTAAAGATTATTATATTTAATATTATTAATTTGATGTTACTATATTTTAATATTATTACATTTTATACTATTTTAATAATGTAAGCTATTTTTAACATGCCAGCCCATTTATAGAAACATTTGCTTATTTTTCTAAATTATGAGAATTTTTAAACTGTGGGGCGAAAGGGCAATTGGTAAAATAGGTCATTTTTATAAATTTCTCTAAATTTCCCCTTTCATGATTGAACTGCAATTTCTATTTAAAAAAATGAAGTCACCTTTCTATTATATCCGATATTTTTTTCGAGTCAGTATTCACAAAATTTAATTTTTAAATGAATTTTTAATTACATGTTCCATTTATGGAACTTTGGCGTGTAAAAGGTTAAGAAAAGTGCCCTATTTTCTGCGTTTTTTTATAATTGCTACTTGAAAAATGCACGTGTGCTTGCAAAAATTTCCTGAGGTTAAGATGCACACACACACAAAAAAAAAATTATACTGTTTATATCACAACATCATTTTCTTTTTCTCTTCCTCTTATAACCCTTTAAATAATTTTGAAGACGCGTGTCTTTTAAAAGAAGCTACCTAAGTGTAAACAAAGAACCAGAATGTAAACAAAAGACTATAAATGTAAAGAAAGACCCCAAATGTAAAAAATGATCTAAATATTAGAAGACCTATATATAAACAAAGACGGTAAATCCAAATAAAGTCTATAAATTTAAACTAAGACTACAAATATAAACGAAGATCTAAATGCAAAAAAAGATATTAAATTTAAACAAAAAGTATATACAGAGTATTACTGTGTGTATAATATAAACAAAGACCCCAAAGGAAAATAGAGACCTAAATGTAGACAAAGACAATAAGTGCAAACAAAGGCCTAAATATAAATAAAAGACTAACCATAAACAAAGAACTAAATATAAAAAAGACTATAATTGTAAAAAAAGACCCTAAATGTAAACAAACACAATAAATATAAATGGAGACTATAAATATAAAGATCCTAAATGTCAACAAAGACTATAAATGTAAACAAAGACTGTAAATTAAAAACAAAGACTACACATATAAACAAAAATTACAAATGTAAACAAAATCCATGCATAAACAAAGATTTAAATGTAAAAAACAACTAAATGTAAACAAGGACCCAAATGTAAAATGGTTATAAAAGTAAACAGACTATAAATATAAACAAAGACAACAAATATAAAATAGACACTAAATGTTAACAAAGACCCTGAATGTAAACAAAGACTACAAATAGAAACAAATACCTAAATGTAAACAACGACCCTAAATTTAAACGACGAGTATACACAGAGTATTACATTTTGTATAAATGTAAAAAAAGACCCTAAATTTAAACAAAGGAACCTAAATGTAACCAAAGACTGTAAATGCAAACAGACTACAAATATAAACAAAGACCTTAAATGTAAGCAAAGGCTACAAATATCTACAAATGTAAACAAAGAACCTAAATGAAATCACTCCAAATATAAACAAAAACATAAATATAAATAAAGACCCTAAATGTAAACAGTCTATAAATGTAAACAAAGATCTCAATATAAACGAAAACGCTAAATGTAAATAGACCAAAATGTAAAAAAAGATTATAAATGTAAACAAATACTCTAAATATAAACAAAGTTTATAAATGTAAACAAAGAAACTAGATGTAAACAAAGACCTAAATGTAATCAAAGAATATATATGTAAACAAAGACCCTAAATGTAAAAAAAAGAACAAATATAAACAAAGATCCTAAATGTAATCAAAGAGTATATATGTAAACAAAGACCCTACATGTAAAAAAACAACAAATATAAACAAAGATCCTAAATGTAAACAAAGATGTAACAAAAAAACAATGACTATAAATCTAAACAAAGATCCTAAATAAATAAAGAAAGTAAATGTAATCAAAGAACCAAAATGAAAACAAAGACAATAAAATAAATGAAAACTATAAATGTAAACCAACACCTAAATGTAAGCATAAATCTAAACAAACCTAAATGTAAATAAAGATAATAAATATAAACAAAGACCCTAAAGTAAACAGAATCCAAATATAAACAGACCTAAATCTAAACATAGGCCTAAATGTAAACAAAGATCCAAAATGCAAACAGAATATAAATGTAAACAAAGACCCTAAATGTAAACAAAGACACAAAATATAAAAACAAAGACTATAAATCTAAAGAAAGACCCTAAATGTAAACAAAAATTACAAATATAAACCAAAATTATAAGTATAAACAAAGAGCATAGCCAGAGTATCACATTTTGTATAAATGTAAACAAAGATCCTAACTATAAATAAAGACCTAAATGTAAACTAAGAATCTAAATGTAAATAAAGGGCATAAATGTAAACAAAGAGCACAAATGTTAACAAAGAAAAACAAAATATAAATAAATACCTAACTGTAAAAAATACCTGAATATAAAGAAAAACCTGAATGTAAACAAACACTATAAATGAAAAGAAAATTTTTAAATGTGAACAAAGACTACAAAAGTAAACAAAGACCTAAATGTAAACAAAGATTGTAAATCTAAACAAAGACCATAAACGTAAACAAAGACTATAAAAGAAAACAAAGACTATAAATGCAATGAAAGACCTGAATGTAAACAGACTTTAAAGGCAAAGACCCTATGTGTAAACAAAGACTGTAAATGTTAACGAAGACCTAAATGTAAACAAAGACTTTAAATAAAAACAGACCTAAATGTAAACAAATATTTTAAATGTAAACAAAGACCTAAATGTGAACAAAGACAATAAATATAAACAAAGACCAAAATGAAAAGAAGGATCATAAATAGAAACAGACTATATATGCGAACAAAGACCCTAAATGTAAGCAAAGACAAATTATATGAACAAAGTTCCTAATTTTAATCAAAGACCTAAATGTAAAGACTATAAATGTAAAAAAAACTGTAAATGTAAACAAAGACAATAAATGTACATAAAGATTCTGAATATAAACAAATACCCTAAATGCGAACAAAGGCTATAAATGTAAACAAAATCTCTAAATGTAAATAAAGACCTAAATGCAGACTTAAATGTAAACAAAGAGTATAAATGTAAACAAAAGTCCTAAATGTAAACAAAAGTCCTAAATGTAAACAAAGATGTAAATGTAAACAAAGATTATAAATGTAAACAAAGACAATAAATGTAAAGAAAGATCTAAATGTAAACAAAATTAAAAATCTAAACAATGTTCCTAAATGTAAGTAAAGATGATAAATGTAAACAAAGACTATAAGTGTGAAAAGACCCAAATTGTAAACTAAGAACTATATGTAAACAAATACACTTAATATAAACTCAGAACTAAATGTAAATAAAGACACCAAATGTAAATAAATACTATAAATCTAAACAATGACCCTAAATGTAAACAGACACTAAATATAAAAAACACCCTAAATATAAACAGACTATAAATGTAAAAAACCTTTAATGTAAACAAACACTACAAATATAAACAAAGGCCATATTCAGAGTATTACATTTTGTATGATTGTAAAAAGACCCTAAATGTAAATAATAATCTAAATGTAAACAAAGACTATAAATATAAACGAACTCTATGAAAAAAACAAAGACCATAAATGGAAATAAAGACCTGAATGTAAAGAAATACCTGAACGTAAAGAAAGACTATAAATGTAAACAAAGACTACAAAAATAAGCAAAGACAAAAATGTAAAAATGGACCTAAATGTAGACAAAGATTATACATCTAAACAAAGATCATAAATGTAAACAAAGACTATAAAAACAAAAAAAGTCTATAAATGTAATGAAAGACCTGAATGTAAACAAAGACTATAAAACTAAACAAAGACAATAAATGTAATGAAAGGCCTGAATGTAAACAAAGAACTAAATGTAAAAAGACTATGTAAACAAAGACCCTACATGCGAACAAAGGCTATAAATATAAACAAAAACTCTAAATGTAAATAAAGACCTAAATGCAGACTTAAATGTAAACAAAGAGTATAAATGTAAACAAAAGTCCTAAATGTAAACAAAGATCTAAATGTAAACAAAGATTATAAATGTAAACAAAGACAATAAATGTAAAGAAAGATCTAAATGTAAACAAAACTAAAAATCTAAACAATGTGCCTAAATGTAAATAAAGATGATAAATGTAAACAAAGACCCTAAGTGTGAACAGACCCAAATTGTAAACTAAGAACTATATGTAAACAAATACACTTAATATAAATTCAGAACTAAATAATAAAGACACCAAATGTAAATAAATACAATAAATCTAAAGAATGACCCTAAATGTAAACAGACAGTAAATATAAAAAAACCCCTAAATATAAACAAAGACTATAAATGTAAAAAACCTTTAATCTAAACAAAACACTACAAACATAAACAAAGGCCATATTCAGAGTATTACTTTTTGTATGATTGTAAACAGACCCTAAATGTAAATAATAACCTAAATGTATACAAAGACTGTAAATATAGACGAACTCTAAAAATAAAAACAAAGACCTTAAATGGAAATAAAGACCTGAATGTAAAGAAAAACCTG
The DNA here is from genome assembly GCA_963930645.1 of Salticus scenicus. Classification (NCBI taxonomy): domain Eukaryota; kingdom Metazoa; phylum Arthropoda; class Arachnida; order Araneae; family Salticidae; genus Salticus; species Salticus scenicus. The sequence goes on along the minus strand of OZ005658.1, from coordinate 10,986,907 downwards.
AACGTAAAGAAAGACTATAAATGTAAACAAAGACTACAAAAATAAGCAAAGACATAAATGTAAAAAAGGACCTAAATGTAGACAAAGATTATACATCAAAACAAGAACTAAATGTAAACAAATATAATAAAGGTAAAAAAAGACTCTAAATGAAAACTATGGCTACGAATATAAACAAAGACCTAAATGTAATCAAATTCTAAATATAAACAACTATAAATCCAAGATAAACTTCTAAATGTAAACAAAGAATACAAATGTAAACTAAGATCTAAATGTAAACAAAGACCTAAATGTAAGTAAAGAATATAAATGTAAAAAAAGACCCTAAGCGGGAACAAAGACTATAAATGTAAACAAAGTTTTAAATGTAAACAAAAACGCAAACGTAAACAAAGACTATAAATGCAAATAAGGACCTAAATGTAAACAACAACTATAAATGTAAACAAAGAACCTAAATGTAAATGAAGATTTTAAAGAAAATAAGGATTATAAATGTAAACAAAGACTGCGAATATAAACAAAGACCTAAATGTAAACAGAGATCTAAACATAAAAGAAGACTACAAATATAAACGAAGACCTAAATGTAAACAACGACCTAAATGAAAGCAAAGACTATAAATGTAAACAAAGAATTAAATGTAAACAAAATCTCTAAATGTAAACAAATACTATATATGTAAAAAAACAATAAATGCAAATAAGGACCTCATTGAAAACAGAAACTATAAATTTAAACAAAGACCTAAATGTAACTACAGACCTAGACGTAAACAAATACTATAAATGTAAACAAAGACCCTAAATGTAATCAAAGACTACATATATAAATAATGATCCTAAATGTAAATAAAGACTATAAATGTAAACAAAGATCATTAATTTAAACAAATACTACAAAAATAAACAAAGACATAAATGTAAACAAGAACCTAAATGTAAACTAAGACTACAAATATAAACAAAGGCTGAGAATGTAAATAAAAAGCAAAATGTAAACAAATATTATAAAGGTAAACAGAGACTCTAAATGTAAATAAAGGCTGCTAATATAAAGAAAGAACTAAAGGTAAACAAATTCTAAATATAAACAAAGACTATAAATCCAAACAAAAATTCTAAATGTAAACAAAGACTACAAATATAAACTAAGACCTAAATGTAAGCAGAGTATAAATGTAAACGAAGACCCTAAGCGTGAACAGACTATAAATGTAAACAAAGATTGAAGTGTAAACAAAAACCCTAAATGTAAACAAAAAGGCAAATGTAAACAAAGAATATAAATGTAAACAAAGACAATAAATGCAAAAAAGGACCTAGATGTAAACAAAAACTGTAAATGTAAACAAAGACCCTAAATATGAATAAAGACTACAAATATAAACAATGATCCTTAATGTAAACAAAGACCTAAACGTAAAAAAGCACAATAAATGAAAGCAAAGATCCTAAATATAAACAAAGAATAAATATAAAGACAATAAATATATAGAGATCCTAAATGTAAACAAAGACCCTAAATATAAACAAAGAGAATAAACAATGTAAACAAAATCTCTAAATATAAGTTGACCGAAATGAAAACAAATATGTAAATGTAAACAAAGACAGCAAATATAAATAGACGCTAAGTGTGAGCAAAGATCCTAAATGCAAATAAAGATCCTAAACGAAAAAAAACCTAAATGTAAACAAAGACTATATATGTAAAAAAAACTTACAAATGTAAACAAAGACTAATATAAACAAAGAGCCTAACTGTAAATAAAGATCTTAAAGTAAACAAACACTATGAATGTAAACAAAGACCCTAAATAAAAACTAATACTACAAATATAAACAAAGGCTGCAAATATAAATAAAGAACTAAATGTAAACAAATATTATAAAGTTAAAAAAAGACTCTAAATGAAAACAACGGCTACGAATATAAACAAAGACTACAAATGTAAACTAAGATCTAAATGTAAACAACGACCTAAATGTAAGCAAAGAATATAAATGTAAAAAAGGACCCTAAGCGGGAACAACGACTATAAATGTAAACAAAGTTTTAAATGTAAACAAAAACGCAAACGTAAACAAAGACAATAAATGCAAATACGGACCTAAATGTAAACAAAAACTATAAATGCAAGCAAAGAGGCTAAATGTAAATAAAGACTACGAATATAAACAATGATCCTAAATGTAAACAAAGACCTAAAAGTAAACAAAGACAATAATTGTAAGCAAAGATCCCAAATGTAAACAAAGACTGCAAATATAAACAAAGAACCTAAATGTAAACAAATGCTGTGTATATGTAATCACAGACCTAAATGTAAATAAATATAAATATAAACAAAGACCTAAAATTTAAATAAAGACCTAACTGAACACAGACTTAAATGGAAACAAAGACCTAAATATAAACAAAGACTGTAAATATAAACAGACTGTAAATGTAAAGAAACCCTAAATGTAAACAAAGACAATAAACAATGTAAAAATGATCCGAACTGTAAGTAAACCGAAATGTAAAAAATGAAATAAATGTAAACAAGGACAGCAAATATAAACAGAAGATAAATATAAACCAAGATCCTCAATGTAAATAAAGATCCTAAATGCAAATAAATACCTAATTGTAAAAAAAGACGGTATATGTAAACAAAGAGTACAAATGTAAACAAATTCTAAAATAAACAAAGGCCTAAATCTAAATAAAGATCTTAAAGTAAACAAAGTCTATAAACGTAAACTAAGACTACAAATATAAACAAAGACTGCAAAAGTAAATAAAGAACTAAATGTAAACACAGATTATAAAGGTAAACAAAGACACTAAATGTAAACAAAGACTACGAATATAAACAGACTTAAATGTAAACAAAGATCTAAATATAAACAAAGACTATATATCCAAACAAAAATTCTAAATGTAAACGAAGACTACAAGTGAAAACTAAGACCTAAATGTATAACCAACGACCTAAAGGTAAGCAAAGACTACAAATGTAAACAAACACCCTAAGCGGGAACAAAGACTAAAAACGTAAACTAAGATTTAAATGTAAACAAACCCCCTAAAAGTAAACAAAAACAAAAATGAAAACAAAGTCAATAAATGTAAACAAAGGCAATAAATGCAAATAAGAACCTAAATTTAAATAATGACCTAAATGTAAACAAAAACTATAAATGTAAACAAAGATCCTAAATGTAAATAAAGACTACAAATATAAGCAATGATCCTAAATGTTAACAAAGACCTAAACGAAAACAAAGACAATACATGTAAGCAAAGATCCTAATTGTAAGCGAAGACTACAAATATAATCAAAGAATCTAAATGTCAACAAAGACAACAAATATAAACAGACTCTAAATGTAAACAAACGATATAAATATAATCAAAGACCTAAATGTAAATAAAGACTATAAATGTAAACAAAAACCCAAAATTTAAATATAAACCTAACTAAACACAGACCTAAATGAAAACAAAGACCTAAATATATACAATAACTCTAAATATAAACAGAATATAAATGTATACAGACCCTAAATGTAAACAAAGACAAAGAACAATGTAAACAAAGACCCTAAATGTAAATAGACCGAAATGTTAACAAAGAAATAAATATAAATAAAGACAGAAAATATAAACTGATTCTAAACGTAAACAAAGATACTAAATGTAAATAAAAACCTAAGTGTAAAAGAGGATTATATATGTATACAAAGACTACAAATGTAAGCAAAGATTAATATAAACAAAGAGCCTAAATGTAAATAAAGATCTTAAAGTAAACAAAAATTATAAATGTAAACAAAGACCCTAAATGCAAACTAAGACTACATAGATAAACAAAGACTGCAAATGTAAATAAAGATCTAAATGTAAACAAAGACTACGAATATAAACAAAGAACTAAACGTAAACAAAGACTATAAACTTAAACAGATTCTAAACGTAAGCAAAGACTAGAAATGAAAACGAAGACCCAAATGTAAACAATGACCTGAATGTAAGCAAAGACTATAAATGTAAGCAAAGTCTAGAAATGTAAACAAAGACACTAAACGTGAATAAAGACTATAAATGTAAACAAAGATTTAAATGTAATCAAAAGCCCTAAGTGCAAACAAAAATGCAATTATAAAAAAGACTATAAATGTAAACAAAAACAATAAATGCAAATAAAAACCTAACTGCAAACAAAAACTATAAATATAAACAAAGACCCTCAATGTAAATAAAGACTACAAGTTTAAACAATGATCCTAAATGTAAACAAAGACCTATACGTAAACAAAGACAATAAATGTAAGCAAAAATCCTAAATGTAAACAAAGACTACAAATATAAACAAAGAACCTAAATGTAAAATAAGATAACAAATATTAAGAGACCCTAAATATAAACAAATGCTATAAATGTAATGAAAGACCTAAATGTAAAGAAAGAGTATAAATGTAAACAAAGACCCAAAATTTAAATAAAGACATAAATGCAAACAAAGACCTAAATACAAACAAAGACTAAATATAAACAGACGATAAAAATAAACAGAACTTAAATGTAAACAAAGAAAATAAACAATGTAAATAAAGAATTTAAATGTAAACAAAGACGATAAACAATGTAAACAAAGACGATAAACAATGTAAACAAAGATCGTAAATGTAAGTAGACCGAAATGTAAACAACGAAATAAATGTGAACAAAGATAGCAAATATAAACAGACGCTAACTGTAAGCAAAGGTCCTAAATGTAATTAAAGATCCTAAACGTAAATAAAGATCTAAATCTAAACAAGGAAGACTATATATGTAAACAAAGACTAATATAAGCAAAGAGCGTAAATGTAAATAAAGATCTTAAAGTAAACAAACACTATGAATGTGAACAAAGACCCTAAATATAAACTAAGACTACAAATATAAACAAAGGCTGAAAATGTGAATACAAATCTAAATGTATACAAACATTATAAAGGTAAACAAAGATTCTAAATGTAAACAAAGGCTACGAATATAAACAAATAAATAAAGGGACAAAAATTCTAAATATAAACAAAGACTATAAATTCAAACAAAAATTCTAAATGCAAGCAAAGACTACAAATGTAAACTAAGACCTAAATGTAAGCAGAGTATAAATGTAAACAAAGACCCTAAGCGTGAACAGACTATAAATATAAACAAACACTTAAATGTAAACAAAATCCCTAAATGTAAAAAAAAGCAAATGTACACAAAGGATATAAGTGTAAACAATAGCCCTAAATGTAAAGAAAGACTACAAACATAAACAAAAATTCAAATGTCAACAAAGATCTAAATATAAACAAAGACTAAATTCCAAACAAAAATTCTAAAAGCAAACAAAGACTGCAAATGTAAACTAAAACCTAAATGTAAACAACGATCTAAATGAAAGCAAAGACTATAAATGTAAACAAAGATCCTAAGCGTGAACAAAAACTATAAATGTAATCAAATATTTAAATGTAAAAAAACTTAAATGTAAACAATAACGCAAATGTAAACAAAGACTATATTTGTAAACAAAGGCAATAAATGCAAATAAGGATATACAGGTAAACAAAAACTATAAATGTAAACAATGACCCTAAATACAATTAAAGACTGCAAATAAAAACAATGAGCCTGAATATAAACAAAGACCTAAACATAAACAAAGACAATAAATGTAAGCAAAGTTCCAAAATGTAACAAAGGCTACAAATATAAACAGACCCTAAATGTAAACAATTTGTATAAATGTAATCAAAGACCTTAATGTAAATAAGGACTATAAATGTAAACAAAGACCCAAAATTTAAATAAAGACCTAACTAAACACAAAGACATAAATGCAAACAAAGACATAAATATTAACGAGGACCCTAAATATAAACAGACTCTAAATGTAAACAGACTCTAAATGTAAACAAAGACCCTAAACGTAAGTAGACCGAAATGTAAACACAGATCCTAAATGTAAATGAAAACCTAAATGTAAACAAAGACTATATATGTAAACAAAGATTATATATGTAATCAAAGACTACAAATGTAAACAAAGACTAATATAAACAAAGAACCTAAATGTAAATGAAGATTTTAAAGCAAATAAGGATTATAAATGTAAACAAAGACTGCGAATATAAACAAAGACCTAAATGTAAACAGAGTTCTAAACAACGAAGACTACAAATATAAACGAAGACCTAAATGTAAACAACGACGTAAATGAAAGCAATGACTATAAATGTAAACAAAGATCCCAAGTGTAAACGAAAACAATAAATGTAAACAAAATCTCTAAATGTAAACAAAGACTATATATGTAAAAAAACAATAAATGCAAGGTAAACAAAACTCAATGTAAACAAAAACTATAAATGTAAACAAAGACCTAAATGTAACTACAGACCTAGACGTAAACAAATACTATAAATGTAAACAAACACCCTAAATGTAAACAAAGACTACATATATAAACAATGATCCTAAATGTAAACAAAGACTATAAATGTAAGCAAAAATCCTAAATGTAAACAAAGAATAGATATATAAACGAATACTTAAATGTAAAAAACGACCTAAATGTAAACAAAGACTATAAATGTAAACACTGCTAATAAGGGAAATTTGAAAATTTTCAAAGCACATTTCCGAAATGTGCGATATTTTTTCACTATGAAAAATAAACTTTTCAGTTTAATGTATAATTGCAAAATATTCTATATTTTTATTGACAATTTCTGAAATGCAGGACACTATTTGGCTTATTTACATTAAATATCCTAAACATGTAATTTTCCCATGTTGAGTTTACAGCATTCGTGTTTAAGATTGTCAGACTTATACAAACGGAAAATGAAAATGAAAAGAAACAAAGAAAAAAGAAAAAGTGACGAGTCCTATTTTTTTATTTTTTTATTTTTTTTATTTTTTATGTTACTATTTTATTTCGTTTAATTTGAAAGTAGGTATATTTAGATATAATATTCAGATTTATAGACTGGTATATTCACTTTTATTTTAGGTGAAGTTTAATTTAAGGAAGAAATGTCAGAGTAATGAATGATGACTCTGGAGAAATCCACTCAAGCTTCTCTGATGATCGAAGGAGCAGTACATTTTTTAAGAGATTGGCAAAAAATGTTTTACACTGATAATGTCTTAAATTTCTATTTGATCTTTCTGTAAAGAGATTTATTGATGAACGCTTTAAAATTTTTTTTAAAGATAATATATATAGCACAGAGGTCGCTAGCACCAGCTGTCTCCCAAAATAAATGGCCAGAAATCCAACGACAAAGTCAAAAGGCAAGGACTAGCAATTAGAGATGGGTGTTATTTCACGTAACATAATAAGAAATATTATTATAGCATTGTAGCCTATTAATACTGTAATATATTACTAAAAATAGCCTATTAAAAAAATAATATTATCAACTTTATCTTTGTACTCGAAATAGACGAGGAATTTCTGTCTACAAAACTGATTCCATACACAATCATACGAGTAAAAATCTTGAATTATTTCTTTTATATAAGGGATTTACAAAATATAAAAAAAATATTATGAACTCCGGTTATTACTGAAATCCAAATCATACGAAAAGTAGCAGTTGGAAACGCATTATACGGGTAAGGAAAAAGCACTGAGTAACGAATAAAACATCCACCTTTTCGCGTCTAAAATGTTCCAACCCCGCATGTTTCATACAGCATCATACACATACAGGTAACGAAGAAGTTGTGAGCAATGAATAAGACTCGCATCCGACGACGCAGTAATGAAATACGAAAAAACGAGAAAAATTCCAAAGTACCGATTTGTTATTTCGAGTCTGAAAGAATACCCGTATCCCAGTAACGAATACATAAGTTTTGCTACAGCTCTGCTGTTCAGTGATATTGTAGGTCAGTAATTTCTTTCCATGTTCATTCAATACATTAAAAATTAATATAGCTGAGCTTTCTAATATTTTATTCAATATATTACGGAATATTCCTTGTGAAATATATTAATCTAAATAATTTTAATAGGCAAGAGAATTTTAACGTGGAGGATAAATAATTTCTAGCTATTATTGAACATCCTTCATTTTAGCTCAGAAATGAGAAATTGGTATTGATTATTTTTCATGGGATAATAAAATCGTTTGGGTATGGGATTGTTTGTTGAGATTTCCTTTGTTTACGGATTTGGGCGTTTTTCATTAATGTCTAGCTAGAACTTGCCGGTGGCTGGTAGGATGATAATTTGAGATGATAGCAGCTGGGATTGAAATTAATAATAGCGAGTGACGCAAGAAAATGTGCTTGGGAATATTATAATTTTTCATGTGCTTTTATGTGGCGATAAATTCGATAAGAGGGTGCGTATTTGTATTTCGTTTTTCATTTTCTTATTTATTTTAATAAGTTCATTTCATTTTTTTTTTCTTTTTTTTTTTTTTTTTTTTTTTTTTAACAGAGACTTTTCTATGATGAGTAAAATGATTATTTATGGTCGTATATGTCCGTTCAAGATCCGATTCGGAAAATTTCATTATGCGATATTTGCGAACAAAACTTAAGTTTTATAACCACTGTACCAGATTTGAAAAAGCATCTTGGAAGACGTGATCCCACTGTACGTTTGTTAAATATGATTGAGAAGAATAATTCGATTGTCAGTTTGGAATTTTTTTTCTACCGAAAAAAAATATATCAGTATCTTCTGAGAGGCACTTTTTAAAGCTGTAAATTTAATTTTAAAGGGCCTTTTACGCCTTAAAACTAATTATGTTTAAAAATTGTTATTTTTGAATAGAAGAGTCTTTTAATCAAATGAATTTATTTTACTTTTAAGATACTAAAAGTGCTAAATGTTTAATTCTATATAAAGTGCATACGTATGTATTTATCATTAAATTCTGTTTTAAATGCGCAAGTTAAGTTTTCATTTTCAAATTAATGCACTTAATAATAAAATACATTAATATCTTTCATTGAACAATAAATCTAAAATCAATTATAACATAATTGTTTTGAAATAATTGTTACAGCATGGTTCTAGTGTTGTCTTTATTTATTTATTTATAATTTTTCATGTAATAAATTATTTGGCAGTGTAGGATTTGAAATATTGTAATATATATATTTTTTAATAAAATATTTTTTTAAAACAATTGAATAACATTTTTTGCATAATATAGATTATATATTTGTATTCTTGGTTACAGGAAACGGACATATGTTTCTCAGTATTATTTGCAATATTCTATTTTAGCATGTGCGTACCGTTTCAGGGCGAACGTTTCAGTTTTACTATTATTATTTTACGATAGCAATTTTGTTGTTCAAATGAAAGAAAATGCGATTACATTAAGACTGATATTTGAAAGTGTTATTATACATAAACATAAATCGTATGAACTATGTACAGCATGTGTATACAGTGAAACTTGAATAATTCGAACTTGTTTAATTCGAAATTCTGGATAATTCGAATTTTTTACTCGGTCCCTTGAATTCTGTATTAAACTAATGTTAAAAAATCGTGTATAATTCGAATTCTATTTTGGATAATTCGAATTTTTCATACGATTACCTTTCAAATATTACTGTAAAATTTGTTCTCGAGATTTTTCTCAGCTAATATATTTTAAGTCTTTCAAAAGAAGGATAAGGAAATACAAAAGAAGCCCCTAGCTAGTGCATCAGAAGATATGGTGTATATATATGAATTTCGAGGTTTTTTGAATTGAATATCATGTCTAAGGAAGAAGATTCTATTTCTGTATCAAGTCATACGCTATTACACAAAAATTGTACTTAAAGAAGAAAAAAAGAAATATCTGACAATTTTTTAAAAAGTGTTGAATAATTAAGTTCGTAAAAAATATTGATTTAATGGAAGGGGGATGTAGAAGTATGCTTAGATATAAAGTTTATGTGTTAAATCTTTGATCGTAGAATTTTAATTTATCTATTTTTTTTTTAACAAAATAATATATGTAATTCGAATTTTTTGATATTTCGAATTTTTCTCTAGTCCCTTCACCTTCGAATTATCCAAGTTCTACACTGTATAATGCATGTCTCGAAAGAACCTTTCAATTAAGTAGTAATTGGTTATAAAAGTAATAGCCTATTGGAATATAGTATCATAGGCAGTATGAAAAGATGTAACTTATTATTGAAATGTATTGTTTATCCAATCTCTACAAGAAGTGCTTAGTAATATATTCTGTACTGAATTCACATTAAACAAGCCATTATAATAACTGACATTTTATCTGCAAAGGAAAAACGTAAATAAAAACTTAAATGTAAACAAAGACTTTAAATACCAGACTTAAATGTAAAGAAAGAATATATATGTAATCAAAGGCCCTAAGTGTAAATGGCATTAACTGTAAACAAAGACACAAAATGTAAACAGAGTATAAACGCAAACAAAAACCCAAATGTAAATAAAGATCTAAATGTAAATAAAGATCTAAATGTAAACACGGACTATAAATGTAAACAAAGACTACAAATATAAACAAATACTCAAAATGTAAACAAAGAAAACAAATATAAACAAAGATCCTAAAACTAAACAAAGGCTATAAATGTAAACAACACGTAAATGTAAATAAAGGATATAAATGTAAACAAAGAAAATAAATGTAAACAAAGATCTAAATATAAACAGACTATGTATGTAAATATACACTAAAGGTAAACAAAGACTCAAAGTGAAAATAGACCTAAATGTAAACAGACCTAAATGTAAACAAAGTATCTAAACGTAAACAAAGTCAGCAAGTATAAACAAAGATACTAAACGTAAATAAAAAACTAAATGTAAACAAAGATCTAAATATAAACAAAGAATATAAATCCAAACAAAAATTCTAAAAGTAAACAAAGACTACAAATGTAAACTAAGACCTAAATGTAAACAACGACCTAAATGTAAGCAAAGACTGTAAATGTAAACAAAGAGCCTAAGCGTGAACAAAGACTATAAATGTAAACAAAGATTTAAATGTGAAGAAAGATTTAAATGTAAACAAAAACGATAAATGTAAAAAAAAAAATGCAAATGTAAATAAAGATTATAAATGCAAATAAGGACCTAAATGTAAACAAAAACTATAAATGTAAACAAAGACCCTAAATGTATATAAAGACTACAAATATAAACAAAGAACCTAAACATAAAATAAGATAACAAATATAAACAGACCCTAAATGTAAACAAATGCTGTAAATGTAATCAAAGACCTAAATGTAAGTAAATATAAATATAAACAAAGACCCAAAATTTTAATAAAGACCTAATTAAACCCAAAGACATAAATGGAAACAAAGACCAAAATATAAACAAAGACCCTAAATAAAAACAGACTATAAATGTACACAAAACTTAAATGTAAACAAAGACAATAAACAATGTAAACAAAGACACTAAATGTAAGTAGACCGAAATGTAAACAACGAAATAAAAGTAAACAAAGACAGCAAATATAAACAGACGTTAAAGAAAAACAATGATCCTCAATGTAAATAAAGATCCTAAACGTAAATAAGGACCTAAATGTGAACAAAGACTATATATGTAAACAAAGACTACAAATGTAAACAAATAAAAACAGAGAGCCTAAATGTAAATAAAGATCTTAAAGTAAACAAAGACCCGACATGTAAACTAAGACTACAAATATAAATAAAGACTGCAAATGTAAATAAATAACTAAATGTAAACAAATGATTATAAATGTAATTAAAGACTCAAAAATTAAACAAAAACTACGAATATAAAGACCTAAATGTAAACAAAGATCTAAATATAAACAAAGACTATATATCCAAACAAAAATGCTAAATGTAAAGGAAGACTACAAATGAAAACTAAGACCTAAGTGTATAACCAACGACCTAAATGTAAGCAAAGACTATAAATGTAAACAGATAATCGTGAACAAAGACTATAAACGTAATCAAAGATTTAAATGTAAAAAAAACCCGAAATGTAAAAAAAAAACAAAAATATAAGCAAAGTCTATAAATGTAAAAAAAGGCAATAAATGCAAATAAGGACCTAAATGTAAACAAAAACTATAAATGTAAACAAAGTACCTAAATGTAAATAAAGACTACAAATATAAACAATGAACCTAAATGTAAACAAAGATCTAAACGAAAACAAAAACAATAAATGTAAGCAAAGATCCTAAATGTAAACAAAGACTACAAATATAAACAAAGAAACTAAATGTAAACCGAGACAATAAATATAAACAGACCCTAAATGTGCTATAAATGTAATTAAAGACCTAAATGTAAATAAAGACTTTAAATGTAAACAAAGACCCAAAATTTAAATATAAACCTAACTAAACACAAAGAACTAAATGAAAACAAAGACCTAAATATAAACAAAGACTCTAAATTTAAACAGACTATTAATATAAACAGGCCCTACATGTAAACAAAGACAACGAAAAATGTAAACAAAGACCTTAAATGTAAATAGACCGAAATATAAACAAAGAAATAAATGCAAACAAAGACAGCAAATATAAACAGACGCTAAATGTAAACAAAGATACTAAATGTAAATAAAGAACCTAAATGTAAATATAAACCTAAATGTGAACAATAATTATATATGTATACAAAGACTACAAATGTAAACACAAAGAGCCTAAATGTAAGTAAAGATCATAAAGTAAACAAAGACTATAAATGTAAACAAAGACCCTAAATGTAAACTGAGACTACAAATATAAACAAAGACTGCAAATGTAAATAAAGAACTAAATTTAAACAAAGACTACGAATATAAACAATGACCTAAACGTAAACAAAGATCTAAATATAAACGAAGACTATAAATCTAAACAGATTCTAAATGTAAACAAAGACTAGAAATATAAACGAATACCTAAATGTAAACGACGACCTAAATATAAGCAAAAACTCTAAATGTAAGCAAAGACTATAAATGTAAACAAAGACCCTAAACGTGAACAAAGACTATATATGTAAACAAAGCTTTAAATGTAATCAAAAACCCTAAATGCAAACAAAAATGCAAATATAAACAAAGACTATAAATGTAAAAAAAAATAAATACAAATAATAACCTAAATGTAAACAAAGACCCTAAATGGGAATAAAGACTACAAATATAAACAATGATCCTAAATGTAAACAAAGACCTAAACGTAAACAAAGACAATAAATGTAAGCAAAAGTCCTAAATATAAATAAAGACTACAAATATAAACAAAGAACCTAAATGTAAAATAGGATAACAAATATAAACAGACCCTAAATGTAAACAAATGCTATAAATGTAATCAAAGACCTAAATGTAAATAAAGTGTACAAATGTAAAGAAAGACCAAATTTAAATAAAGACCTAACTAAACACAAAGACCTAAATGCAAACAAAGACCTAAATGTAAACAAAGACTAAATATAAACAAAGACTAAATATAAACAGACGATAAATATAAGCAGACCCTAAATGTAAACAAAGACAATAAACAATGTAAACAAAGACACTAAATGTAAGTAGACCGAAATGTAAACAAAGACATAAATGTAAACAAAGACAGCAAATATAAACGGACGCTAAGTGGAAGCAAAGATCCTTAATGTAAATAAAGAACCTAAATGTAAATAAAGAACTAAATGTAAACAAAGACTATATATGTAAGCAAAGACTACAAATGTAAAAAAAGACTACATATGTAAACAAGGACTACAAATGTAAACAAAGACTAATATAAACATAGAGCCTAAACGTAAATAAAGATCTTAAAGTAAACAAAGTGTATAAATGTAAACAAAGGCCCTAAATGTAAACAAAGACTACAAATATAAACAAAGACTGCAAAGGTAAATAAAGAACTAAATTTAAACAAAGATTATAAATGTAAATAAAGACTCTAAATGTAAACAAAGACTACGAATATAAACAAAGACTAAATGTAAACAAAGATCTAAATATAAACAAAGAATATATATCCAAAAAAAAAAAATTCTAAATGTAAACAAAGACTACAAATGTAAATTAAGACCTAAATGTATACAAAAACTATAAATGTAAATAAAGACTACAAATATAAACAATAATCTTAAATGTAAACATAGGTATAAACGCAAACAAAGACAATAAATGTAAGTAAACATATAACCTAAATGTAAACAAAGACAGCATATATAAATAGACCCTAGATGTAAACTAATGCTATAAATGTAATCAAAGACCTAAATGTAATAAAGTCTCTAAATGTAAACAAAGACCTAAATGTAATAAAGTCTCTAAATGTAAACAAAGACCTAAATGTAATAAAGTCTCTAAATGTAAACAAAGACCCAAAATTAAAATAAAGACCTGACTAAATACAAAGAACAAAATGCAAACAAATATCTAAATATAAACAAAGGCTCTAAATATAAACAGACTCTAAATGTAAACTGACGTTTAATGTAAACAAAGAAAATAACCAATGTAAACAAAGACCCTAAATGTAAGTAGACCGAAATGTAAAATAAGAAATAAATGTAAACAAAGACAGGAAATATAAACAGACACTAAATGTAAACTAAATCCTAAATGTAAATAAAAGTCCTAAATATAAATAAAGATCTAAATATAAACAGACTATAAATGTAAACAAAGACCCTAAATGAAAACTAAGACTACAAATATAAACAATGGCTGCAAATATAAATAAAGAACTAAATGTAAACAATGTAAACAAAGACTCTAAATGTAAAAAAAGACTATGAATATAAACAAAGACCTAAACGTAAACAAAGATCTAAATATAAACAAAGACTATAAATCAAAAGAGATTCTAAATGTAAAGAAAGACTAGAAATATAAACGAAAACCTGAATGTAAACAACGACCTAAATGTAAGCAAAGACTATAAATGAAAACAAAGACCCTAAGTGTAAATGAAAACTATGAATGTAAACAAAGATTTGAATGTAAACAAAAACCCTAAATGTAAACAAAGACTATATATGTAAAAAAAAGCAATAAATACAAATAAGAACCTAAATGTAAACAAAAACTATAAATCTAAACAGACCTAAACGTAAACAAAGGCCTAAATGTAACCACAGACCTAGACGTGAACAAAAACTAAAAATGTAAATAAAGACGCTAAATATAAACAAAGACCCTAAATGTTAACAAAGACTACAAATATAAACATTGATCTTAAATGTAAACAAAGACCTAAATGTAAACAAGGACTATAATTGTAAGCAAAGATTCCATTATTCGTTACCTTTTGAAGTTTCTTTCGAAATTCAGGGAAGTAATACCTTTTCCTTAAGGGCAGGAACGTTCGCCGGATATAAAAATCAGCTGCTTAATAAAATCACTTTGGCTCAGAACGAATGTGATTTTAATAAGCGGCGGGAACTGCACATATATTTCGGTCTAAGTTGATCTATATGTTAATTTAAATATATATATATATATATATATATATGTGTGTGTGTGTGTGTGTGTGTGTTTAAATGTAAAAAAGATGCATAAATGTTTAGCATTCAAAAATAAAAAATATTTTCTTAAAAAAAAAAAATAAAAAAAAAAAACTTATTAATTGATATACAAATAATACTCATATATGTTTATAGTATATTGTTAAATTATAATAGTATAATATCGAGGAGTGGAAAAAAACAAAAACTAGTTAAACGTAGGGCCTTTTAAAAATTTTCAAAATAAATGTAAAAACTTAGAATTTCATATGTTTATCACCCCATTAAAACAGGGATAAAAACAGAAAATGAATGTTCATTCTTTATTCGTTGCATTTTTAGCGCCAGCGTTGCATCAGCAGTCACCCCTTTATCGGAGTTGAATCTTCGCCGATTATGTACGAATCGTATCGGTAAACGAAGGATACGGTTGATTGATTGATTGGGTTTAGTGCTGCGCAATGGGCAATTGACGATGGTCTGGGACTGACCCCTAGAGGTGGTCCGTAGACATGTTATTACAATTTTTATCCTACACGGAAAGGATGGCTCTCTGCTTCGGTAACCCCCCGAGGTGTAATTTTGATGGGAACATGGAGGACATTGCGGCCACGACAGATTTTGCGTGCACAAGATTAGTGTACACGACGGTCTTCGGCCGGATCGAGTACCGAACCCGCAACCTTCTAATTATGAGCTCGGCGCTACGAAGAATATGGACACACACATCAAAATAATAATAATAATATAGCGTATTCCCTATTTATTTTAACTATTTTTCATTATATTTCGTAGTAAATATTCAAGAAATACTTCTATTGTTATCCCAACGAGATTTCTTAAAATTAGTAATATGTTCTGAGACATATTGTAGTATTTCTCAGCTACTAAACTTGTTATTATCATTATTATTATTATTTTCGAACGGCTTTGGAAATCCCTGAAGCATATCACAGTACCTAAATGATACAGGGAAAAACTAGGAATTATGGCCTGCATACACATTTTTTTTTTTTATCGTTTATATGCCGAATGTTTTTTATAGTTATATATTAGTTTCACCATCATTGCTTCTAAGATATACATGGTTGAGAAATTTTTCGATTAAATTGCACAGCATATATATACATAAGTATAAAAAAGAATGCGTACTGCACTGATCAACTGTATTTTTATGATTTTTATGGTTATTTTTTTTTTACTTTTTGGGGATCAAATGTTTATACAAGAAGAATTCAATAAATGTACATTTAAGTTATTTTACGGTAAGTGTAATTGATTAATAAATAATTTTATTCAAAATTTAAACAAAAAAATTGCAACTTAAATAAGAATTTCTTACTACTGCATTAAAAAAATTATTATATTAACTGCATTTGATAATATATTTTTTTTTAATTTTCTGGCACATTTTGGAGAGTTAGTGCAATTATAACAAGTAAATAAAAGAAATTTTTTTAAAGTCAATTCCTACTTACAAACACTATCGAAAAAGTTTTTTTTAAATAATTTTGAATCAGGAAATAAGAAGCGCGCGCGCAAAATGAAATAAAAATAATTATAAGAAAAAAAAAAAAAATTATATACCATGTTATAAATTTTCTGATGAATCATACAGCTCTTATCAATGTGCATAAAATTTTTAAAGTGATAATGGCGTCCATTTTTGTGAGATGCATCATTTAACTTTTTATAATTTTTTAACGTTCCACGTTTAATTAAATGTATTTATTTTTATGTCGAAAGAAAATGAACTCGTAAATTTTTTTTTTGGCAACAATTAAATTATAGCTAATATTTTAATGGCTATGCTAATGCTATTAGGATGTTATTATTTTCATATTTTAATTAATTATAAGAAAACTAATTAAAAAAATTGAAAATCGGACTTCGAATTATTGTGTTGTCACCGTGTTCTGAGCAATCCTGGAAGTTTCAAATCTCTAGCTAGTCGGGAAAGTTAGTTAAAAATCGATTGCAAGATTTGTACAAGATGTATATAGGGAGAGTGTGAACTAATAGTAGGAATTGAAAAATAAGTTTAAAGTAGAATGTCGTTGCCACCACAAGTTTTTTTTCTATGTTATTTTATACAAATTCATACAGTACAAGTTATTTATTAAAATATTATTCATTAAAAATATTTTCCATGATGAATGCAGACGATTTTTGTCTTACAGACGTATAACACTAAATGCCGAAAGAAAGCTAATTTTTGGTCATCATCAGAAAAAATCCGATTTTTGTTTCTAATTATTATTATAATTATTATTTTGCGTTAAAAAAAATGATAACTTTGTTTAAAATTATCACAAATCTATGATACAACAATTTTTGTAGTTCAACCAATTCTTTTGAAGACATCAATATCGAAAATCCCCATTCCCCGAGGTCTTCACCTTCAGGGGGAGCAATGCCAAATCAGTCTTAATTTAACCAGCTTAAGCCGTCTTAATTTCTTTATGGTGTTTGTACATTACATAGTACAGAATAAAGTATATTTAAAATATTTAAAAATCATCACGTCTCATATATAATTATATTAAACTTTAATCACATCAAAACCGAGACAATATACATTAAAAATATACAATTTAAAACATTAAAATACACAAAACATAAATTTAAACGTTTCGAGCCTTTTACAGGCTCCTACTACTCAATGAATTACTTTTTGATGTTTCACTGATATGGAGCCTGTAAAAGGCTTGAAACGTTTAAATTTATGTTTTGTGTATTTTAATGTTTTAAATTATATATTTTTAGTGTATATTGTCTCGGTTTTGATGAGATTAAAGTTTAACAAAAGTATAAGTATGGAAGACGTGAATAATGCATTTAATATAGTATATTCCGAGTGTTTTAATACAAGTGCTAGTGTACACTTGGATTCAATCCGGGAACTAGTGTACAATTGAATTCAATTGGAGTACAGACTGAATGCGGTTCAAGCGCTAAAGCGCACACATGCTGAAATATTGTAGTTAATTTCACAAAATAAATGCCCTTTAAATGCTTGTGTTACATTTTTAATGATAGGCACCAACGCCATCTATGAGCGAAATTTTAAACTATTTTTTTTTTATTTTCTCGAACAAAACTCTTGCAAACGAAGCTTTGTAGTATAAACGACATTCTCACACGTCAATTTCTTGATTTTATTATTATTATTATTGTTATTATTATTAAATTTTAAAACATATCAAGGATTTTCACCCCACCCTATATATTAAAAATAAATTTGAGCAAAATATGTCTGTATATACTCTTATATTTTTACTTATTTTTTGTTTCTATTTCTATAGTGTAAATTTACTTTTCTTATATAACATCAAATAAAGGCTATAAAATCCCTAATCTATTCTACAACATATTTACATTCTTTCTGTTTCAAGGCTTTTTTTTTTTTTTTTTTTTTTTTCCTAAACAGTGAACAAAATTAATGAAGTATATCGAAATACTTTGATAGGAGTAAAGGGAAAAAAATGAGTTATGGTACCATGCGCCTGTTCTTAAACGTTTATGGCAAATGGCTAACATGACTGTCGTAAATTAGTTTCACAGTCATCGCGTTTATGGCATGGCCGGTCAAGAAATTCCGGATATAAAGGATATTATGTAGGGATATTTATGTCCATCAACAGCGAATTCTTATTGCCCCACCAGCTGTATTGACTGAATTTATGTAGCTGTTTTTTTTTTTTTTTTCTTTATTTTTGTGGGAATGAATCCTCATGGTGGATATATTTAAAGAGCGATGGCAGTACGTTGGCTTTTCTTAAAATGTATATTTTAGTGTGGCTTTAAAAATATATGATATTATTTTATATTAAGTAAATAAAATAAATGCATATAAATAATGTATATCAATATATTGTTCATAATTCTTAATTCATAAGACTATATATTTAAAATAATGCGTATAATTCGCAAAATTTTTCTCCGTTACATTTTTATTTCCAAGCTGTTACAGAAACAAGAAGGTATATCTCTTTGCCACGTAATACAAAAAAGTGCTTTGAATTAAACAAGATGCTCATCATTAACTATCAAGTCGCGTTAGCCTGATCCGTAGAGCACCGAACTCGTAATTGGAAGATTGTGAGTTCGATACTCGAATCAGCCAAACACCGTCGTATATACTATACTAATGACGGCTTGTGCACATAAAATCTGTCATGGCCGCAACGTCCTCCATATTCCCGTCCAAATTATTCGTCTGGGAGTCACCAAAATGGGGGAGCCATCATCTGCGTGGAGGATCAAAATTATGGTGATATATCTCCGGAAAATCCTTAGAAGGGTTCGTATACTCCTACAATTTTCTTGATCTATGCAACCACTAATTTTATATTGTAAAATTTGTAATAATAGAAGCCTATAAATTTAGAAAGAAATTTATCGTTAAACAACACTGGAGGAAGACTCCTACAAAAAAGGTTAGCCGTGCGTGAGTCCAAGACTGTCGCCAATTGCCTATAATATAGCACTAGTGCGACGTAAAACCCATTCATTCATATTGAATATGTACATTTGAAAATTCTTCAGTTTTCGACTTTTTCGTAAACTATTACTGCGAATATAATTTTAATGTATTAATATCATATGTATAATACCGGTGTATAGTATTTATATTTCAATATATATAGTGTCGTAGTACACTGTTAAAAATAAAATCGTACTTTTTACCAGCAAAATGATTCTAATTTAGGTGCAACCAATATGTTAGTTGCATTTGATTTTCACTAATTTTCTGGTGCCGTTTTAGGAGTAAACACTATTACCATAGTGAAACATAGTACTGCAGCAAATTTGGAACTACTTTTTTTGTGAAAAATGACATTTTATTTTTAGCAGTGCACAATATGTAAATAAAGTAATTATAACGACAAAAAAAGTAAGTTAAGACTTTAAAAGTAAGTTGGCGAAAGCTTTTGAATTAATTATAATATATAACACAGAGCTGCCAACCTAATCCGGCAATTTGTAAGTACTTCCCATTTTTCTGCACCACTTAATTTTTAAAGTAATTTTCTTCAAATATATTTGCGATGCATTAAGAAGAAAAAAAACTCTAAGAAATGACTGGTGTAGAAAAAGGGGCGGTACTAACAATTTGCTGGATAAGGTTGGCAGCTCTGATAACACTATATATAAACATTTGAAACCCAGCTAAAATATCTGAAAAAAAAAAAAATCTTGTTGAAAAATGCAGATAACATTATGCAGCAAATTTGGACTTTTTTTCTGACCATTATATTAAACTATGTGATTCTGTTTGTAAACAAAAGAAACTTCATTCAAATATCAAAGTCAAAATAGTCCACCACGGACCGTTTTTGTAAGAGGCATACTTCTCATGTGTATTCAAATTGGTTACAGAGAAAGGTAGCAGAGGCTTGATTATAGAAAATAGAAACATGTAAATATATATATATTTTTTTGGGTCGCTTCCCCTTGTAAGCATTTGTTACTGTGTCCCTAAAAATATTCAGCTAGCATACTTCCATTCCATCGTCCACTGAAATACATTTCAAATATAGAGATGTTATTGGTAAAACCTTTCTACATGCTCATCAATAATTTCACCAAGATTTTAAGAAATTACAATATTTTTTTAAATAATTTTAATTATTAATTATAATTATTATAATTATTAATTAATATTAGTTATAATTTAATTATAATTGTCTAAAATATGGATTTTTGGGAAAATGGTGCGTAATAAACAAAAAAATATATACAGATTCATTATTTTCAGCCAAAAATACACAAGAAGTACACATTTTCTCCTAAAAGGTATTTTTTATGTTGCACAGTGTAATCTGAAGGTATTTGATGTACAGATACTATAAAAACTGCAGAAAAACTGCAGTTCAAAATATAAATCTGTAAAAAAGAGAGGAAAAAAAAAAAAAAAAAAAAAAAAACAGGGAAGTAAAAAAGTATTATTATCTGCAATTTTTCTTTCTTCCAAATACATATTTGCCAACATCCTAATTAATATTTCATAGTGTTGTTAGCTCCGCCCTTTTTTTCACGCCAGTAAATTTTTAGAGTAATATTCTGGAAATTCAATTACGATTAAATAAGAAGAAAAATACTCTAAAAAGATACTGGTGTGAAAAAGGAGACGGGTCTAACAATACTACGGAATATTAATTAGTATGTTGGCAAGTATGCCAATTACCTAAAAAAAAGCTGCAGATAATCTGAAGAATTTTGAAATAATGAAAAGTTGCAGGTAATAATACCTCTTTAATCTGCAGTTTTCTATTTCAAACTGCAGTTTTCCTGCAGATTCTATGCTCCAAATACTTTCAGATCATCTGAAATTTTATATAATTTTCCTGCAGGTTATTTTTAGTTGATAGTTTACGCAGTTTTTGATATTCAATATCTAAACCGTTATTCTTATCTTTTATTGCAACGTAAATTACCAAAAAGTTTTAAAAATATGTAATGTCCTAAACTGCATATGTACATTTGAAAATTATGCTGATATTTTATTTTCCTCTCTAAATTTTCACAGAAACACCAAATTCTATTTCCTAGCCGAGTGAACGGGCATGTTTTTTTAAAAACTGTATACAATGTTAAAATTCTTATCTGAACATTTGAAAATTCTACAGTTTTTATTGATTCTGTCCTTAAGTACATCCGAAAACAGCCGATACTGATAAGAAAATTCACTATATTATCGCGAAAAAATAGGTTGAGCAACGACATCTGTTTTGTGACAATAAAATCGCATGAAAATATATTATGTTTTACATTCTCTTACTCATGTATACAGAGAAATTATTGGTTTTGGGTCGAGTTCTCAAAATTGAGATTTTGATATGTTTACACGTTTTGTGCTACTTCGTGTCCGAAATTCAGGTTTTTAATAATTGGCTTGTGTGCCTGTCTGTTTATCATAGCTTAAAAATAAGTATTAAAAGTAAGTTAAAACTCAGTAATCTACATATGGGTGATATGGAGAAGCAACTTAAAACGTTTTTATTAAAATCGGCAAAAGGTTTGTGTACAGGGACATCCAAGAAAATTCAAATATATTATTTCCTATATAGACGAAATTTCTAATAGCTCACAGTTTAATAAATTTATACTGTACTACACAAAATGAAATGAAGATATACATTTTTTTTTTTTTTTGTGCGTAAAATTGCATGATTTGTAAACGATATGGTATGAAAATCTTTCACCATTATAGTTTACTGGGCCTCACGAAAATTTTACGATATATTAAGACTATTCTAGAAAATTGTTAGTGTATTTTAAGTTATGTATTTTTCATACTGTGGTAAATTTAAGTACACTGTTAAAAATTTAGTGTTAGTTTGAACCAAAACTTGGTACTGAAGTATACCTACAACCACACGATGATTTAATCTTTTTCTATCATTTGGTAATTTTATGTTGAACTAAATATCGGTATTATGTTTTAAACAAAGAAAAAAAAAGTTTCATCATTCGACCGAGGTGGGGATGGAACCGAAGACCTTCTTGTCTTAAGTCCAACACTCTGGCACTCTGTGCTACGTTTTCTTACCCCATTATTCTGTGTTTCGTTGATTTTGACAAAAGGGGCTAAATTTTCTAGGGTCTTACCTTGACTCATGGGTCAGTTGTTGGATAAAATTTGCACTTTACCTTATGTTTTCAACCCCGCTTTTTAATTTAAGCTCGGTTTGGTTTCAAAAAGAATTTTACTGATTCCTACTTCCTGGACTGTATAATAGATTTTTCCTTCTTCTTAAAGGAATATACTTCAATAAACTTTCTTATAGTAACATCTGGTTAGGGATCAACTAAATGCACAACTCCTTTTTTTTTTTTGTAATAAATGTTGGTTTTGAGTGACATCACATGCGATTTCGCTTCACAAATTTCATTTTCACTCTCTGATTTATAGCCGGTGTTTTTCAGCGCGCTAGTGGCGCTATCTCTTGAATACAAAGGGAATTATAATTGCATGTACGCCGAAACATTTCTCCAAGTTTTGGTGCAACTGAAATTCAATCGCAAGATATAGAAAACTAATAAGTGAGATTGAAACATATTATATGGTATTACTTATAACATTAATCCATATAGTGGTTCATGTTTGAACTGGAATTTTTAACAGTGTATACTCTGTAGTGTGTATATGCATTTTGAGATTTCCATAATACGAAAATAAAGTTTTTAGAAGTTGACACATATCTGTTTGTTATTAGAATAATTTAAATACAAATGATTAAAGGAAATTCAAATTCGCTTTGAAAGATCAAATGAGGTTGCCACTTGAAAAGTTTAACCGAGAATTGGTACGTTTCAAGGAGTGGTATGTGAATTACAGGAAATTCAAATTTGCTTTCTAAAGATCATATGAATTTTGCCACTTGAAAAGTTTAACCGAGAATTGGTACGTTTCAAGCTGTGGTGTGTGAATTACACGAAATTCAAATTTGCTTTCTAAAGATCAAATGAAGTTTGCCACTTGAAAAGTTTAACCGAGAATTGGTACGGTTCAAGGAGTGGTATGTGAATTACAGGAAATTCGAATTTGCTTTCTAAAAATCAAATGAAGTTTTCCACTTGAAAAGTTTAACCGAGAATTGGTACGTTTCAAGGAGTGGTATGTGAATTACAGGAAATTCAAATTTGCTTTCTAAAGATCAAATGAAGTTTGCCACTTGAAAAGTTTAACCGAGAAATGGTACGGTTCAAGGAGTAGTATGTGAATTACAGGAAATTCAAATTTGCTTTCTAAAGATCAAATGAAGTTTGCCACTTGAAAAGTTTAACCGAGAAGTGGTACGTTTCAAGGAGTGGTATGTGAATTACAGGAAATTCAAATTTGCTTTCTCAAGATCAAATGAAGTTTGCCACTTGAAAAGTTTAACCGAGAATTGGTACGGTTCAAGGAGTGGTGTGTGATGAATAATTTGGAATAAACTTTTAAATTAAATAACAGTCTTAACAGTTTTAGAAATGTAGTTATTATAAACAACCACTCCAACTCTCTCACATAGAAATATATATGAGGAATAAATCTGTGTGTAAACTTGTTTAAATCTGCTTTTTATATTTATATACAGTATTTTCCCCTTACTTTCTATCATTTATCTGTCTTCATAGTATTCCAATGTAGGATAAGATAAATTTTTAAGAACGTTACACCAGATTATTTAACTACTCACACATTAATTTCGACCCAATTTCTCACCCTAGATTTAGAGATGCCATTACATCCAAGTAAATAAAAACGGTATAACAGAACCACGTAATCATTCGGTTGCCATGCTGATCAAATTAATGTTTTCAGAAAAGCACAAAATTAACAACAACCGAGTTCTTTTCAGCACATCTCAATAATATGTAAATTAATTAAACTCTCGGGACGAAATTTTCTTTTCGTATAATCTTACAATAAAATTAAAATTAAGTAACGAAAATGCTTAAAAATCTTTTATTTCCATTACCTACGGTAGTAGGGTAATGGAAGTAAAAAATTTAGCAAACATCGTATTTAGGTTTTAGTATTTTAAATGCTACAAAACTTCCTAAATTCGACGTTGATATATTTTTACTTCCATTGCGTGACTACCGTAGGTAATGGATGTAGTGTATTTGGTCCAAAAATTCGATATCGAGATTTCACCTGATTTACACGTTTTAAGGTCTCATGAGTCCAAAAAAGTGGTTTTTGGCAATTGATCAGTGTGTATGTATGTGTGGAATCTTCTGACTGTCATATCTCCCAAACTAATAAAGATAGAACTACAAAACTTCAGAATTAAGACAGGTCTGGTGTATAGATGAATTTTCCAAATTTTGGTAAAATTTGAAAAACCGGAAGTGGGACATCGGAGACCGGAAGTGGGACCGTAAGTCCGTATCTCAAAAACGGCTCTAACGATTTTCTTCAAATTTGCTATATAAACACTCTATTATATGTCTTTTCAAATGATATAGTTGGTTAGTTCAGGAAAATTGATAGGCGTCCTGTATAAATAGCTCAATATCAGGTTTCGCAAGCGCGTTCCTTTAAAAACGGCTGTACGGATTTTTTTCAAACTTGCCATATTTACTCACTTTTAAATATCCTTTTGTATGTAATTATTTTTTCCGGTCAATAATTGATTTTTTGTAAAAGTTGGTATCTCAAAAACGGCTCTAACGATTTTCTCTTTAGGTCACTTTTATGTTTTTTGATCACATTATCTCTCAAAAATGCATATAATGCGCGTAACAGAGAGTAATGGAAGTCGTGTGGTTGTTTCACACCAGACTTTTTTAAAATACGTATTTTGTTGGTATAAATGGGTCCACAGAGTGAAAAGCAGAGTCTTTTAAACAATCACAACATTTAATAATATAGTAAAGTAGAATAACATAATGCGGGCATTTCTTGCCGCACGCTTAGCAAAGCTTTCTCGTACAGACTCATATAAACCTCTCTTTCTCAGAGAAGCGAAGATGCGCTGTTGATTACGTAATACAGTTACGTCACATCTGACGTCATGACAGGTGTCAGCTAGTTAACAGATGATATGAGGAAACATGCATTGAAATCCTTCATTTCCCCCTTATTCAATAAATGTTTCGAAAATAAAACATATTTATGCATTATAATAGCATATTAAAAATTACAGAAAATTATTTTTATGCAAGAGTTACTTAAAATAAGAAAAGTGTTAGTAAAGAAATAGAATTATAAGCAAATAATTATGGTTAATATAATAAAATAAAATACGTAAAATATAAGCAGTTAATTTCTTAATGAAAACACAGTTTAAATATATATATTTTTAAGTTCGTCAGTCCTGAGTATTAAGTCCTATCATATCACAACATTTTTCATGTTTATATGCATTTAAACTTTTTGTTAAATTATCTGCAGGTTGTTCATCTGATGAAATATATTTAATGTCAATTAGTTTATTATTGTAAACTTCTCGCACAAAATGATGACGAATGTCAATGTGCTTAGATCGATTGTGATGAACAGGATTTTTTACTAATCTCAGTGCAGATTGATTGTCGCACATGATCTCAGTCGGACTTGATACAATTTCAGGATCCAATTCTTTTAAGAAATTTCTAACATGAATTGTCTCTTTTGCGGATTCAGACAGAGACATATATTCAGATTCTGTTGTGGATAGAGCAACGGTTCGCTGCTTTCTAGATTCCCAAGAAATAGGTCCACCGGCATATTTAAAGACGTATCCTGTATATGATTTTCTATCATTTATATCCGATGCCCAATCGGCATCAACAAATGCTGTCAATGGTTTATCGTCTCTGTAATACACAATTCCTAAATTTCTAGTGCCATTGAGATATCTTAGTATTCTTTTAGCAGCTATCCAGTGAGGTTTTCCTGGATTGTTATTAAACTGACTTAAATAATTTACAGCATGGGTGATATCTGGTCTGGTAGCAACCGACAGATACATAAGAGAACCAATTAATTGTCTATAAGGAATTTTTGACATGTATGATTTCTCTTCTTCTGTATTTGGACACATTTGTTTAGTTAATCTTACACTGCTATCTAAAGGTGTATTCACCACTCTAGAATCTTCCATATTAAATTTATTTAATAAATCTTCAATGTATTTTTTTTGTGTTATAGTGATGCTGTCCCTATCTTGATTAAATTCAATGCCTAAGCAATAATGCAGAAAGCCCATATCTTTCATTTTGAAAGATTCTGCTAATTTATTTTTTATATCAAAATAGTGCTCTTCACTTTTAGTGAGACAAATTAAATCGTCGACATAGACGATTATAATAGCATCAAAAGGATATTTTGAGTAATACACACATTTGTCGGAATTCAAAGGGTTAAATTTCATTTTTCTCAATTTCTCATCTAATTTCTTAAACCACTGTCTTCCTGACTGCCTAAGGCCATACAAAGATTTTTTTAATAAACACACTTTATTTTCGTGTATATCATTTTCAAAAAATTCAGGAAGTTCCATATAAATTTCTTCATGTAACATTCCGTTAACATATGCCATAATGAAATCTAACTGGTATGCTGTGAAACCATTCTGGATAGCATACGCGATTGCAGTTCTTATAGAACTTAATCTGGCTACTGGTGAAAAATTTTCCTCAAAATCTATACCTTGTTTCTGTGAACACCCTTTGGCAACCAATCTGGCCTTAAATTTTTCAATTTGACCATCTGGTTTGAATTTTGTTTTTAAAACCCATTTACACCCAATTACTTCTTTATCTTTTGGTCTATCTACAATTTCCCAAGCGTTTTGCTTAACTAAAGAATCATATTCTAATTTCATCGCGTTTTCCCAATTTTAAGCATAATCTCCATTTAACGCGTCGATCACGCTGGGATTAATTTCATTAAATGAGTTATCAGCTAATTGAGAAGTTTCATCTTTATATTTTGTATCTGTAATACACTCCTTATGAGAGTTTTGAAAGTTCCAACTTTTATTTTTTTTAGGTCTTCCGGGACCACGTTTAAAAATAGGATTGTTTTTATTAATCCTTTCCTCTTGTTTACATATATCGCCAGCACTCTCCTCCCCTCCACTCACATCTTCTACGTTCCCCCCTTCAGAGTGGCTCGCTTCCCCCCCTTTCCAAAAAGAGAAACTTTCTCCTTTGAATTCAGGGGGATAGGAAATCGATCCGCTGTTTTCCCCCCTGTGGATGTCTGCGGTTTGAGTAGGGATAGGAGTTTCATTTTTAATATTACAATCATTGCATTTATTCTCAGACGGAAAAATTAATTCTAATTGATCAGTAGTGGCTGAATCATTTGTTTCAAATTCGTCTATAAATCGAACATCACGACTTATGACAATTTTTCTGGTATCCCTATTCCATAATCTGTAAGCGCGTGATTCATTTGAATAGCCAACGAATATATGTTCGTGTGACCTAGCTTCAAACTTTCCTTTTGATTTTTTATTTAGAACAAAACATTTCTGTCCGAAAATTTTAAAATAGTTAACAGTTGGTTTATAACCGAAAAACAATTCGAAAGGGGTTTTATTTTCTTTAATTCCTTTAGTGGGACACCTGTTTCTAATATATGCAGCGCAATTTACTGCTTCAGCCCAGAATGTATTTGGAAGGTTTGATTGCATTAATAAACACCTCGCCATTTCGCATAATGTACGATTTTGTCTTTCAATTCTAGAATTTTGCTGAGGGGTCATTGGTGAGGAATATTCGCGTTTAATACCGCATTCTTCAATATATTTATTGAATTCTTCGCCACAATATTCCAATCCATTATCAGTATGCAGTATTTTAATTTTTTTTCCTAATCGATTTTCGACTGCTGCTTTATATCTCCGGAACGCGTACTTAGCTTCATCTTTTGTTTTTAGAAAATTTACTTCAATGTAACGAGATTTATCATCCAAAAAAGTAATAAAGTAACGTGATCCGCCATGGGATTTAACATTTATAGGGCCACATAAATCAGAATAAACTACTTCTAATAATTCCTTACTATGAAATTTGTTTTCTTTACAAAATGGTTTCACAGTTTGTTTAGACTGAATGCATACTTTACAATCTTTTAAAGAATCTTTTTCATTAAAATTTAAATCTCTTAACATATTTTCAGATTTTAATAATTTTAAATCTTTTTCATTTAAATGTCCTAATTTTAAATGCCATTTATGAAAGTTGCTTACCTGAGTTGTTGCAGCGATATCCACCTGCGGCTGAAAAAAATATAAATCACCTTTTCTCGTAGCACTTATAATTAGAGAGCCGTCCTGCTCCGTAATTTTTGCACATTTTTCAGTAAATACAACTCGGCAGTTGTTTGCAGTAGCTTTTGATATAGACATTAAATTGCATTTCAATTTTGGAACGCACAAAACATTTGTTAACTTTAAATTGGTTACACCGTGATTACCGGGAACTTTTAATTTGACTGTTCCAACACCTGTGATCTCCGCTGTTTCATCTATAGCTAATTTTATAAATGATCCAATTCTAGGTTCGAAATCTATAAACAAATTCTTGTCATGAGCCATATGTGATGTCGTACCGCTATCGAGACACCACTCGGAATGTTCTTGGAAAGAGTTACTGGCTGCCATCGTGAACTCTGTACTATCTTCGACCATAAATGATCTATCTTTGTATTTATTCGATGAAGTGAATTTTCTGTCTGAGATCTTCTTTCTGCATTCTGAGGCTTTATGCCCTACTTTTGAACAGTAATTGCATTTGAAGATTGCATAATTTCTTTCGCCATACGTGTTCTTGTTCTGCACTGGCTTTAAGATTTCTCTTTTGATCTTTTCAGGAAGATTTTTCTTGTGACTCGTAAAATACGCATTTGACGATTCTTGATGCTTTTTATTTTTTCTTGACTCATATTCTTCCATCATTTTAATTTTCAGAGCTTCAGGCTGCGGCAATTCATCTCTTGCTTCAATAGCGCAACGAAAATTTTCGTAGCTGTCAGGAATACTGTATAAGAGCAAAATTGATAATAGATCTTCGGCTACTTGAATGTCCATTTCTTTTAGCTTGTCCACAATATCAAAGAAAATATTGAGGTGATCGGACATATTTTCACTGTCAGTCATTTTCTTAAAGAGTAGCTGCTTCAACAGGGTGGCTTTCTTTGCCGGTCCTCTTGATTCGTAAACTTCTTTTAATTTATTCCATACTTCATTTGAGGTGGTACAATGTTTAATATGACACAACTCACTTGGGGTAATTGCTAGGATTAAATCGGCTCTAGCTTTAAGGTCATTTTCGAGCCATTTTTCTTCACCTTCGGCGCCTTCATCGGGCTTAATTTTCGTTCCGTTAGCATAACTCCAGTGATCATTCTTGATTAAAACAGCTTCTATCTGCAGCTTCCAGGTGTCAAAATTATTTTTCGATAACTTTTCTATATTTAATATTTGCGACATATTTAATCAGCTATAGTAGCTTCTTTATAAAAATAGAATCAAAAATACTTTCGATTTCAGCCCTTAGGCTTAACTGTAAGTCGCACTTTCGTTTTAGCGAATGTTAATTTAAATTTTTAAAAAGTCCGCAGTAAGATGCGTGTCTCTGGGCCCATAACCATTGTTGGTATAAATGGGTCCACAGAGTGAAAAGCAGAGTCTTTTAAACAATCACAACATTTAATAATATAGAAAAGTAGAATAACATAATGCGGGCATTTCTTGCCGCACGCTTAGCAAAGCTTTCTCGTACAGACTCATATAAACCTCTCTTTCTCAGAGAAGCGAAGATGCGCTGTTGATTACGTAATACAGTTACGTCACATCTGACGTCATGACAGGTGTCAGCTAGTTAACAGATGATATGAGGAAACATGCA
The DNA here is from genome assembly GCA_963930645.1 of Salticus scenicus. NCBI lineage: Eukaryota > Metazoa > Arthropoda > Arachnida > Araneae > Salticidae > Salticus > Salticus scenicus. The sequence continues at coordinate 10,956,060 of OZ005658.1, read as the reverse complement.
TTGAAATCCTTCATATTTAAACTTTTTTTTTTTCAAATCTAAAATTACTATACAGATTAAAACCTATTAATATCTGAATTTTGTTAAAATTTCCATAGAGCTGAAAAGTAACTAGCGTGCAACTTGCATTCTCATTTCCTTCTTTTTCGCATAACTTTTAAACAGATGAACATATGTACTTAAAATTTAGATAGCATGTTTTCGTTATAAAAATTTCATGTAACTTTAACATATATAATAATTTTTAGTCGAATAACAGTTTATTTATTTCTTTATGTATAAAATTACGCTTTAAAAGAAATGAAAAATTTAAATAATTTAAAAAAAAAACTTAAATTACAAAATGGTGTTAAAGACAACAGATGCATTAATTAAAGCTGACCTAGTGAACATACTTTGTGAGGTATAGCAAAGTTAGCTACAATTAAAATTCGCACTTTTCGAGTAAAACATGAATGTGAAGAATTTAGGATTCAGTTGAGTAATAGAGTTAGTTCTCATCCTAAACTCAAATTGTAATTGACATTATGCTAATATTTTTGGAAACTGAATTGTATAAAAGGAGAAGGAAGGTTGCTTTTGGAGGTTAGTTGGAAGAGATAGATAGTTGAGAGGTAGTTGAGAGCTAGATGGTGAATTAGACGTAGTAGGGGGTTGGCGGAGTTAGTTGTTAGCGGATATAGTTGAAGATAGTAAGTCGAGTAGTATCGTGTAGAGGTGAGTTCGGGCTCTATTTTGGCAATCCGAGCCCGCCCGGGCCCGAAACATTTTTGAACTGAGCTCGCCCGAGCCCGAAAACTTTTGTGTGATCAGAGCCCGAGCCCGCCCGAGCCCGATATTGAAAGTGGTACGCTATGTAACGCATACACAATAGTAAAATTAAATACCGTTTTCATTTTCAAATTAATTTTCTTATTACCAATCCTCAATTTAAATAACTATAAATGTTATTATAACAATTTATAATGTCTGTGTCTCTGTATACATGTATATATAATAGATATTTATAGTGCAGCCCATTGTTTATAACGCGCCTATCGGGGGACAAAAAATTTATCCGAATGAGTGATGTAATGGGGCCCGATATAACTAAGGAGGAAGGATTACTGTATAACACTATGACATAATATGCATCCCGTTGAAAAAAGAGTTCTATTTAGAAAAAGAAAAATCAAAGCTTCGAAGGTTTGCAAGATTGTTTTGTGATTTATAACCTATCATGACTATTATGACATTACTAAAGGTGCTCTCAAAATGAATAAAATTTCTTTCTTTTCTTTTTTTTTTTTTTTTTTTTTACATTTTCCAGTTAGTGAAGAATAAAATAAACGGAACTTTTGGCTTGAATCCGAGCCCGCCCGGAGCCCGAAGACTTGCGTAAGATTTGAGCCCGATCGGGCTCGGGCTTACGGGCTCGGGCTGAGCCCGTCTCATCTCTAGTATCGTGGTGTCAGGGAATCCTATCACATACGAAAGATTACTAAGCAGTAGAGTTAATGAATTTAAATAAAGTAATTGAGATAAGTGGTGGTTATTTATTGATGTTAAGGTATTTAAGAAGGTTGCCATCTTAAGTTTATAATTGTATTAAGGGAGATTATAGTCCAACGCCCGCTTTCTATTAAGCTCTTAATAAAAGCTCATTTATTTTATATATCTGACTCTGTCATTTCTTCATAAATTTAGTTAAGTAGTTAAGTTTCAGCTTCAAGCGAAAGCTAAATGAGTATGGCGACGACAAATAGTTCGTCACAACTTTTGGTTAACAGCGAGTCATTATTTTACGAATGACCAATTAATTAAATAAAAACAAAAACTTATTTAACTAAACAAAATAAAAAACTTTAATAGAGATGATAGTAAATAAAAAAAAAATAATGATGATAAATACAAAACTCTGAGTAAACACCATAAAATGCAAGAATTCGTAACAAATGTTTCGTGTCGAAAGAAGACACAACCCTTCGTCAGATGAACAAAGTAAGTGCGAGTGCTGCAAACAAAGATTGTGCACCAGTAATGCACCTGCCGCTTTGTTTGCAGCACTCGCGTCTACTTTCTTCGCCTGATGAAGGGTCGTGTTTTCTTTTGACCCGAAACAATTGTTGCGAGTTCTTAGATTTTAGGGTGTTCATTCAAAGTTTTGTATTTATTACTTTTAGAAGGCCAGTTCTGTGGTGCTTTTTTATAATTTTTTTTATAAATAATGGTGAATATACATGGGCATATCAATATTCAGGGTCATTAACACATAGTTAAATAACATTATTAATTTGCTTATCTTCATTAAATTTAAAGTAAGTAGGGTAGGTGCTCCAGTGATTGGCATGCTCCAGTAATTGACATCTATCCCGAAATAATTAATAAATAAGAAAAATAATAAAATCATATATTTTACATATAAGAATTTTAACATTTTATGTCAAACACTGGAGCATAGGGTGCTAATAGCTGGCAAAATGAATCACTAGCAGTGTCAAACACTGGAACATAGGGAGCCAATGACTGATAAAATGAAAAACTGTCAGTGTCAATTACTGGAACATTGAGTGGGTGTCAAATAAAAATTCCTAAAAAAGAATAATTGCTATCAAACGTATATGTTTTAACATATATGTGGTTCTGGATGTCTTTCATGCCATATGTACTAACTTAAGATTTCTAAAAATATTTTCTGATGACTGGAACATTAAAAACATCAGAGATTGCTCCAAAAGTGTCAATCACTGGTGCACTTACCCTATAATTAAATGCACGAGCAATATAAGATTAAAAAAATGAAATTTTATATTTAACAAGATGGATAGAATTAGCAGGGATGGGTAAAGAGACAAATGTCTTTTTACTGAAAACATCGAACCAAAATTTCATACTATTAAGATTACGACGTATAGGAAAGGAAACGACCGAGAGACTTCAAAAGTAAATTTTGTAGAAGGAAGTTGTTTATTAAAATTTTTAATGAGATTTCTGCATAGGGCCAAGATTAAAAAAAAAAAAAAAATGGTCAATGACATAATGTATGATATAGATATGTTTTCCTTAATTACTTTCTCTTACCCATAGGGTCGAGAAAGTATTGTTTTAGAGTAAAATTTTCGAACTTGAGTTTTTATTATATTTACATGTTCTGAGGTCCCCTGAATACGAAAATCATGTTTTTAGTGAATGGTCTGTGTGTCTGTTATCAGTATATCTCAAGAACAAATAGTAGCAGAAATTTCAAACTCGCTATTCTAAATGTGTATCATATAGGGATGCTACAGTAAGCTTTTCGTTGAGATGAAGCAAATGGTTCGAGTATAGGGACACTCAAAATTATTCAAATACATTATATTGCCCCGCCTCCCTTCCTAGGGGGGTGGGGAAGTCCCCCTCGAGGGGAGTAAATTTTCATGATGGGTATCTTTCAAAAGAGCTCGCCAATACTTTTAAAACGAATGTTTGAACCATCGATCTGCGATAATTTAAAATAAAGTTATGGATTTTTTTCATTTTTAACAAAAAAGTTTTTTTTTAATGCAATATTGAGAATAAATTTAACTTTTTTTTATATTTAGTATTACACTACTTCTCTAATATGGAAATCGTCTGCATTATCATAAAAGATAATTTTTTTGAATAATAATTTTAATAAATTATTTTTTTAAAACAGAATTATCTTTTAATGCGAATTAAATTCTATATAAATGTAGGTGCATTAATGAAACGGGGGGTTGAGGGGGGCTATAACCCCCCCTCACACAGAACTAAGTATCATATAAAACTCTTCCTAAGCCTAATTTGAATACTTTAACATAGGTTTACATAATAGTACTCGTTATCTTAACTCTTAATATGCAACCTGTATTTATAGTATTAAATTTCAGGGTAAGAGAAAGTCGTGTGAGCGACACACCAGATTATTATTATTATTACTATTATTATTATTTTGGTGCTATCTAAAATCTTCATCAAGTTAAAAATAATAATGAATAAATAAAGAAGTAAGTAATAAATAAATATTATACTTAAAAATGTGGTGTGTGACAGCTGCATGACTTACTTTACCTGCTACTATACACATATTATTAATTCGTTTTGGTGATTGGTCAATTTCACGGCTTCTAACCACACTCAAAAATTCAGACACTTAACAATTTTCCTACAGGAGAAAAATAACGCATACGCCCTAAAGACATGTAAATGGAAAAATACGCATCTAGTTAAAAAAAAAAAAAAAGAGAGAGAGCCATTTTTTGAAACACACATTTTCGAGACTTAGATTTGGCCTGCCTACACTGTTAAAAAAAAAGTGCAACTTTGCTGCCAGAAATTCTCTGTAATTTCAGAAAAAAGTCACAAAATACGGAAAAATTACGTTGACAAAACGTATTTTTCTGTAATTACAGAGAATTTCTGGCAGCAAAGTTGCATTTTTTTAACAGTGTGATGAGGACTCCTGTCAATATTCCGTTAGTAATCAAGTAATATATTCGAAAGGACCTCTAAAAAGGTGTTTATATAGTAAATTTAAAGAAAATCGTCAGAGACGTTCTTTAAACGCAGACTTTTGGTTATACTTTTGGTTTTTACTAAAACTTGGCAAACTCATGTATTCATTGGGAACCAACAATTACATAAGAAACACCCTCTAAAATTCAGTTATGAATCAGAAGATTATATTATATACTAGCCGATTGTTAAAGGCCCCTTTTTTGAATTTTGGTGACCTTAAAACATATAAATCATTTGAAAAGTCCATATTGAAATTTTTGACCGAATACAGTACTTCCATTACCTACCATAGTTGGGTAATGGAAGTTAAAACGCTGTCTGTTGTTCAATTGATCAGCAAGATCTCTCTCTCATATTGTTTACTTGAAACGTTATTCTTTCTATAGCTCCGCACCCAATTAGTGGTCCAAAACAACATATATATATATATATATATGTGTATTTATTTTATCTATATATGTATATATGCTATATATATACATATACAGTGTGGTTTTAAATAAACGTCCCCTATAAACAGCATCCTACAGCGCAAACGGGTGAACGGAATGCAACGAAATTTGGTATATAGACTATACACGAGATGCGCTCCCGGAATTTCGAAAAAAGAAATTTAGTGCCACAATGTCCATCAGAGGGCGCCTTTTCCGGAAAAAATTAAATTTAACGCAATAAACGAACAAAACAAAATACAGAAACAATATTAACAATCCAGAACAAGAATTGTGAGTAATAAAATGAAAAAACCGGTAACAGCTGTCAGTTCTAGGGAAAAAAAATGTCGAGATTTGCATAATTACGAAGAAGAGGAAGTTTTATGCTAAACAGGTATTACTTAATGTGGTTCGATGACAAGGTGATCAGAAACTAGTCAATAAATGTTAATATTGTTTCTATATTCAGTTTTGGTCGTATATTGTGTTACATTTAATGTTTTTCCTGAAAAAGGCGCCCCCTGGTATACATTTTGAAACTAATTTTTTCTTTTCGAAATTCCGTGAGCGCATCTCGTGTATAGTCTATATACAAATTCCGTTGCATTCCGTTCACCCGTTTGAGCTGTAGAATGCTGCGTTTATAAGGGAAGTTTAATTATAACCACCCTGTATATGTATGACAATCCATTAACCCATTTTTCGCTGGTGTTGCGTTAACGCAACACCAGATGTAATTGCGTTTAACAGCTAACTAAAAAAGATATTTTATATTAAGTATTGTTTTTAAGTAAGGAATGGATAAATGTCTATTTTATTACAAAATATTGAAAAACAATTTTATATTTAAAATAAAATTTCAAACTTGTAGCACTAATCAATCCAAAACTTTTGAATTATTTGATATATTAACAACATATTTGAAAATTAAGATTAAAAACTATTAAAAGTTTAAAATTAGAAAACATTTCACGTGTATATATAATATATAAAAAATATACCTGTAATATACTAATAATATACCTGTTTCTTCCGCTCATCCTACTGAATTTAAAATAGCTTTTTTTCGCTCTTATATTTTTCGTGCCATTAATTATACTTCCTTTCAGTTTAACGAAAATAAAGAAATTAATAAAATTATTCACTTAGGTATTAACGCTAGGTATAGTAAAAACACTGATTTAAAAATAATCAATGGGGTCAAAAGCAAAATGTATAATAATACTAGTATTAACCATAATCCTAAAATTAAATATACCAATAGTCTACCTTTCTGTAATGAATTTAAAAATTTTAAGCATTCTATTTTACGTACATTTAATCTATGCATTCCTTTCTCCTCCCCCTGTACTATTAAAAACTCAGTTGTTAATGACAGAGATATCAACAGACCTACTGGAGGGGTTTATAAAATCCCTATCAAATATAATGATGAACTGTTTTACTACATTGGGCAAACACGTCGCACTCTTAAAATAAGAATTACTGAACACATTCGTAATGTTAAAGAGAAAAAAAAGTTCAATTCTAGTAGACTTTCTTTACGAGCACCCTGAAGCTATTCCTCTGTGGACCCAGTCCGAAGGCGGCCGAGCGGTTCTGCGCTCAAAGCTGGTAGATGGGAGGTGCCGGGTTCGATCCCTGGTCGCGCTCATCGACCTAGCCGTTCGGAGTTTTCCGTGGTTTCCTCCGAAACTCGCGTAAATACGGGCTAGGACCCCTTAGAAAGACCCCCACGGAGGGCATTCCCCCTATAGGCCTAGGACACATAAGGAGTCAATCGGCCTTAATCCTCCAACCAACCAACCAACCAACCCAGTCCGAAGTTATTTCAGCCCCTTGCGACTTTCAAGACCTGCTAATGACAGAAGCAGAGAATATTATCAAGTACAATAAAGTTATTAACACCAAGGATGCTGCATCACTTCATAAAATATGGCACACGTTGTGCTCATAAAGGAAAAGAAAAAAAATACTGAAAATTATATTGAAAAGAAAAAATTTTTATTGTAACCGTAACTTAATTTTTTTTTTTTTTTAATTGTAATCGTAACTTTAAACCGTTTGAACTTCTCTTGTTTATATATTGCTGGTTCTATGTAACGTAATTACACCTGATGATGCTTTTGTTATAATGTCGAAAAGCTTTGTGTCGTTTTTATAAAAATAGTTTATCTACGTGTTTTAAAGTGGTTTGTTACTTTTTATATATTTAAAAATGTTTATGTCCAAACATATTTGAAAATGTTTACATAACTTGTAAAAAAAAATGTTTCATAATAAAATACTTTACTTTTAAAGTCATCTGTAGTTTTTGTTGTTTTATGCTCCCTCAAGGCAATTTCCGTAAACATTTATTTGTATTCATACTATACTCTTATTCCACTGAAGTTGTACAAATACAACATCCTCTATTTAGAATGATAAGACTAATTTTAATAATTTTATTTTAAATTATTGTTATATATGATCAAAATAATGAGTATTACTGTTTGTATTTAGAAAAAAATCCTTATTTCTAGTCTAGGCGGTTAATGGGTTAACGAAAACGTTTGCATGTAGCATACACATTTTAATATACTCATACGTTTTCGTCTTTTTTTTTTTTTTTTTTAGCATGCTTATATGAAAAACATGCTTTTTTTTTCTGACTCTCAAAGAAGGTTTCTTAAAAATAAATTTGAATATCACTAATTTTATCTACTAATTTGAGATTTGACAAATAGTTGTTGTCCGTCGATATTTATTAAATATACATATATATATATATATATATTATAAAAATTTTGGTATCAAACATTTTTATGGTAACCCTATCAGCAAATGAATTCTTTCATGCGCTATAATGATATTTAACCTTATATTCTATTTAGAATTCAACACATTAAAATATTCCAGTGTGAAAATATTATTGAGATAGACTTTTTTTTTAATTTCTAGTCGAAATCTTTTATTTAAACATGTTTTTATCGAACTGATTATAGAAACCTAAAGTAAAAGTCATCATACTTGTTGAATAACAGATTTATCAAAATGACGCTTTTTTCTCTATAACGTTTTGAAGAGTGTAAGCCATTTTTGACTCCATTTTGTTGTTTTAAAAAACACTTAAGTAGCATTACTATTCCGTTAAATATTTATTTAACAAATATTTTTTTAAATATGATTGATGGTATTTATATTTTTTAAATATTCTTTTAGCTTTAGAATAATATTGGCTGGAACATGCTATATTTTATATTGAGAAGTTAAATGTAAATATCATTGGCCGTAAGAATAACACCTTTCTGCACAATACATATATATATATATATATATACGCAAACACATACACACACCCACATAAATTAAGACTAGAAGGCTTTGCCCGCTTCGCTGGGAACTATGTTTAAATGATTTCTTTTTAATTCAATAATTAAAATATTTAAATAAATATATTTCGATTGACGACTATTTTCGTCACAACTTTAGTATAGGACCCCCTTGGTAATATCAAACATTTTTTGAACTTCTCGAATCTCAACAAAACTGTTATTAAAGCGAATATTCTCGAAAAAGTCCAATAGTAGTGCTAATTCTTCGATTATTTTGGAAACAGTTGAAGCTGTTACTCGTACAATAAAAGTCACTATTCATTGAATGTTCTGGAACAGTCCGAAAAATAGTCACTTGTTCCACAGGAGTAAGACAAATAACATCAAATACTCCAGAGCAGAAATTTTCGCTAGTTCACGAAAAATGTCTAGTCGATTAGAACTCAATCCTAAAGTACAATCACTCAGAATAGGTCTCTGAATAATTCTGTATCACAGTGATTGCATACTTTTTCGCGGAAATCGTATCACTCCTATTTATAACTTTTAACGATGATTCCATCGAGAATCCCACGGAAAGCTCGAGATCTATGTTCCCGTACGTCGGAGAGCTTCGAAACCCAAATCTACCATTTTCCACCAAATTTGGTCGCCCATTCGCCAAGTTTGTCGCCAAGTCTGACCCCACTAGAAGGGAATGAACTGCCCTTTTATTTTCACTTTGCTTGTAACAACTTTTATTGCACCAGTACAACTGATGCAGGAAAAAGACTTAATCCCATATAACAATATCCTATGAGCACTATTTCTGCAGTATTTTAGACAACTAATGTTTCTATGGTTATATATATTTCTCATTAAACGTATTTTTATTCAGTTATTAACACGCTTTTATTAGCTTCACCTGTATGTATGTTTGTATGTATGTTTGTAACCGCTCTGGGAACAAACAAAAAATCTATATTGTAAAAAAGACTTTCCCTACGTGAACGCTGTGGCTGTAAGGTGAAGCTCCGGTCTACGAACCTAAAGGTCTAACGTTCAAGCCCAGTCAGGGGAGTTTTTGGTTGGTTTTACAAAAGTTGGTTAAACAAAAATGGTTTTTGTTTAATTCTAAATTATTTATTAATTCACAGTTCAATAAAAGCGTATTTTTTAATTTTTTAAAAGTATAATTTTATTTAATTTAGTTTTATTATGACTGTCCGAACTACCGTTTTCGAGAATAGTGAAACACACACACACACACACATATATATATGCAAATCTTGCTCGCTTAATGGTATAAGATTTATTAATGATGAATCATGCAAAATTACAGTGGAATGTAACAACGAAACCTAAAATGTCAATACTAAGTGTCAACCTAAAGTGTCTTACTTTAATTTATTTAAATAACCATTAGTTAATTAATATTAAAAAAATCGAGTGAAGTCACTTCAAATTTTTTTTTTTTTTTTTTTTTTTTACTGCAAAACAATTGATAAGTTTACTCTCAAATTATTTAAAGCATAAAAATGGTGATCGCATTACCTTTACATTTCAAATATTTCCGTTTTATCTCTTAAAAAGATAAGTAATTGATACACAACGATAATTTTTTAAAGTTTTTTTTTTTTTTTTTCTTACCCATAATGGCTGCCAGAACAAAGCTGTTTGAAGAAAACTCCGTGTACACATGGGAAGTAGAAAATTATTCTATTTTAACCAGCCAGCTAGTTAGTCCACCATTGTATTTCCTTGATGGTTCCAAATGGGAACTAGTCTTAAGGCCTGGTATTTTCCACAATTTCCACGAGCAAGATGTCATTTATATTAGAAGGAATACGACCCTCACTACAATGGAACACCGCATAAGGGCAAAAGTGTGGATTAGGGACAAAGAGGGTGGAAAATGTCATGAGCGATCTCAGGAAGATATTTACATATCTGATGGATGGAATTACCTAATTTGGAATATTGATAAGTTGGTTTTGGAGAGAGAGCGAGATGACATATTTTTGGATGACACGTTAACAGTTCAATGCCAAATAAGATCCAGTTTTGATTATCAAACAGATATTATTGATTCAGGTATGTTTTTTTATACTTGTTTAATTCCTCAGTAGAAGGAGAAAATTTTATTTGAATACTGAAAAAAAAAAAAAAAAAAAAAAAAAAAACGCTAATTTAACTAATTATTTATTTTTTAAAAATGTAGTTTATTTACCTATTTTTCATATCCATCTAAGGAAGAAAAAATATTGTTTTGAATAAAAATTTCCGAAATCGAGATTTTGCTATATTTCCTCGTTTTGAGATTCCCTGAATCCGAAAATTAAATTTTTAACAGTTAGTCTGTATTAGAGACTCTACATGTCTAGAGACTAAACATTGATCAGTTAGTTGATCCGCCATATTTGTTAAATCTGTTTTATAACATATACTATTACTCTTTGCAAAAATTTTTAATGACTTTCTGAATGTTTCTTGAAAGAAAAGTGTGAGATCCTTCTAAAGGTATAATACGTTCTATGACTGTCGAGAATGGCCTTTAAACGAACTTCGCCATTTTTGTTCAACGTCTAGTCTCTCTCCTTTTAGGGTCTCTAGTCTGTATGTGTGTTTGTCTGATCTGAGTGTGTATTACTAGCATATCTTAAGAATAAATATAATCAGGGAGTCCAAACTTGGTATTATGAACTTGTATCATAAGGACACTACTTAAAATTTTTTATCGAATTCGAACAAATGGTTCGTATACAGGGATATTCAAAAGCATTCAAATATATTACGTCCATGGATATTTCTGTTGGGTATGAACATATTTAGACGGCAATAAACAAAATAAAATTTTTAGTTTTACAGAGAATATGGTATGAAAAATATTTATTTTTTCGTTATTTTTTTCGTTTACAGCGCCCCAATATATTTGTAATATTTTTGGAAATGGTTAGAAATGTATATCAAGTCTTTTTTTCTTTCCTGTGTAAAGTTTAAGTATATCATTTAGTACATGTATATTTATAGATGATATACAGTGCTACTCAAAATTAGTCCAATAAATTTCAAAGTATGATATGGGCTGCGAATATCTGAATTATTTGAAATAAATTTTAAAATTTAATAACAGCCTTTAATGTTTTATTAATTCAGCTGCAACATTCAAATGTGGGAATGAGGGCACAGTAGCCTTACTGCTACTGTACAGATCCTTACTGTGCAGCTACTGCCTTACTGTTCCTGCTACTGTGCAGTAGCCTTACTGCTACTGTGCTACCTTACTGCTACTATTCCTTACAGAGCAGCCCTTAGCAGCCCTTAGATCTTACACAGAAATTTTTACCAAATAAAACTGTTTTAGAACTGTTTTTAACTGTTATTTAAAATCTATCCATTATGATTTAAGATTAAGAGATAGTAATGTAAGTGCACCATGTTATTTTTATTATTATTACTAGCAGGCTTTGCCCGCTTCGCTGGCCATTATATTGAAATGAATCCCCAAAACAGCATATCATTAATAATAAAATATCTAAAAAAAAATAATACAAAAATATCATTGAAATCCGTCAAAATCTTAAGTTTAAGTTCCTGCTACTTTCTGTAGCGGTATTCTGCTTTTTACCCCCCTCCCTCGCGGTTAAAATTGAAAGTTTTACAAAATCTCATCAAAGTACATATTTCGCACACTTAACACCCACACACCAAAATTCGGCATTCTTAGGTAATTTGGACGGATTTAAGCTTCAAAATGTGGTTTTTGCCCCGCCCGCCCCAAGGGGAAGGGCGGGGGGGGGGTGAATTTCCAAAATTACTTTATATTGCATGTTGCATACACATACCTAACCGACACATCAAAAAATTGAGATCCTGAAATTATTTAAAGCTGAGCTATGCTTTAAAACTTTTTTTTTCTTTTAAATCTCTCCCCTCGCTCTTAAAGGAGGGAAGGAGGAGGGAATTTCGCAAAATCTCTTCATACTATGAATTAGATACATATAATCGTCCATTACATAAAAAATTTCCTACCTAAGATAATTTAGTGCAGCGTTACGTATGAATACATGTTTTTGCCCCCCATTCTCCAAAGGGCGGTAGGGTGGAATTTCACAAAATCCCTTTGTAGTGTGTGTTCAGTTCGATTTCCTCGTGTGTTGAGTACCATTTTTCGAAAACCTTTTCCCTTCCCTCCCCCCCTTAAAAATCCAAAATTCCAAAATCGCAGAAAATATTTTTTTTGTACTCAAGTCTGGCCTTTCCATCTGCAATTTCTTCACCGTTAAGTAATTTGGAGCCGAATTATGCCTTTTGCCCCCAAGTGAGACAGGGGGGTATTTTGCAAAATTCCGTCTTAGTGGGGGGGGGGGGGGGGTCAGGCTCCGAAAACCAACATGGTCACTAAAATTTGTGACCCTCTTTCCCACAGAATCGTCATGGCAGTGTTGAGTCAGTGAATCAGTGAGTTTACTCTTTTATATGTACAGATTTGTTTATATTTTTTATGGACTACTTGGCTTAAAGTTGTGGTCACAAAAATAGAGTCCTTGGCGAAAAATGTCCTATCTACTTCAGTATTAAAATTAAAAATATACCCAGCATTATCAACAAATAAAGCTCTTTAATACAGATCTGAATTAGCTTTCATTTTCTTATTATTTAATTTTGATAATGACGTCATGTTGTCATGTGCCTAAGCAAATTTAATTTTTAATATTTTTTTTTTATTATTATTATTCGCGTGAAATATTCTTTGGCAACAATTAAAAATTAAAATGAATTATTTTAAAGTTTTATAGGGCAGTTCTTTGTTTGTAAACAAACATCTCAACTTTTATGAGTGGTTGGCAAAAAGGCTTGGGAAAAGCATAGCGATGGCGGATCACCAATATAGTATCAATGGTGGGCGGGGCGCGGGAAAGTCGAGCGCGCTTTTTTGCCAACCATCAGACGTCACGAGGAAATGCTCTATTATAGAAGAAATATCTATATTATATAGCAGATTTATTAAAAATTTACATTTCTCCGGTATAAATAGTAGCCTATGTCTTATTCCAGACTATTATCTATCTCTGTACAAAATTTCATCCAGATCCGTTTAGCCGTTGTGGCGTGATTGAGTAACAAACATCCATCCAAACTTTCGCATTTATAATATTAGTATAGATTAGTTATCATGTGCATGTGTTAGATTGAGTTATTTTGCTGTCAAATTGACAAAATTTTAATTTTAAATTTCAAAACTTTCTCGTTATTGGCGCTTATTGTATTTGGTGATCAAAAACGTAATACGAAAATATACATGCCAGATGTATATTTTCGTAATATCCATTGTACGAAATATTGTTTCATATTATTCATTACTCTCTTAATATAAGTTGTTAAAATAACCATGATTTTTGAAAGGAATTAAGTTATGTTCGCCAAATAATTTGGCGATATTTTTTTTTTCTGCCAAGGATGACCGATATCAAATCTATTCCGATGCAACATATTAGTATCTTATATCAGATACTTTATTTAGACATTTGAAAACAAATTTGACTTAAAATTATGATAGAATATTTATCATTTTCCTTTTAATTAGTATATTATTTGGATATTTATTGTGTAAATGTCATCCTTTGAAATGATGAGTTTGTGTTTTCAATCGAATATGGAAGTTTGCCATGTTTTTTTCTCTAAAGTTTTGAAATTAAAAATTCAAACTTTGTCAATTTTACAACAAAAATAACTTTATCTAACGGATGAACATGATAACTAATACATATATATACATAAATATGGGGATTAAAATCGGGAAGTAATTTTTTAGATTTTTAATATTTTTTTACAAAAATCCAATGGGCGTTTAACATAGGAAATATTTTTCTTGCATCCACGAACGGCGAGTGACATCATCATTTCGCTTGCGTATTTCTTTCTATCTTTTCCTTGGCGAAAAATGTCTGATCTACTTCAGCATAAAAAAAAAAAAAAAAAAAAAAAAAAAAAAAAAGAGTCCAGAATTATCAATAGGAAAATACCTTTAATATAATGCTGAATTAGCTTTTATGCCAAGCGTGCTCCATCCGCCGCACAGTGGATCGAACAATGTTAAAATACGAACATAGGCCCAAAAATCAACCTCTAAATAACTGATATTTTGCAGTGAAATATTTTAAAAGAATGTATAAAAAATACAAATATATGGTTATTTCTTCAATTACACGAAGTTTTGTTGTATATAAATAAGTTCAAAACGAAAACTTTCAGAAATAAGATTTTTCGATGAATTTCAATGACTTTATTTGAATAGCCATCAAGTGGCACTTACGATAACAATGAAAAAATACGAAATAAAAATACTTTTAATAATGTCCTAATAAAAGTTTAAGGTACTTCTGCCAACATTTTGTTGGTTTTTTTATGTTGTGATTCACGCATGAAATGTGAATATAAAATTAACAACAAAATTAAATGTATAAGTTGCGTAACTTTTTTTGTCCAAAATTGTCCAAAATTTCAAACACATTTTACTACTCCCAAAAGTATGCATTTTAATCTGTGAAAAGGATTTGCGCCATAAATCGCCACTTTTAGAGTAAAATAAAATTTTATTCTGTTTACCCTCAAATTATCAATCGAGAAATGTATCTGAATAACTGTATTCATTAATGACAGAAAATATATTAAAATTTTTATCGTGAAAATATTATAGAATTTAGATGATTAAAATAAATTTAATAAATCAGAAATTAATTTTTTTTTTTTAATATTTAATAAAATAATTAATTTTACTTTAATGGTACTGAAAAGTACCGTTGGACCCAAAAAAGGAGGGAAATGTAAATAGTTGCCGTAATATGTCATAAAATGTTAAAATTAAGTAAATGTTTAGCGTTAAATAATCAAATGTTAAAACTAAATAATGTAATAATATATTACGATTTAAAGTAAAAGTTCCTGTGTTTCAGGAAAAAGTTCCTTCCTTTGCACATTTATTTTATTCGTTCTGATGCTTGAAATCAGGGGGTCAGATGTTAATAACAAGTGATGTAGCAAATCTTCGTTACAAGCTCTTCGATTTATTTTTCTCGTGTGGTATTCTCTGTATTTACGAAACTCTTTATTTCGGGCTTCGCTAGCTTCTTCTGACAATTGTCCAATTGGAATAGAAAAATTTTCTATTATGTCTTTTCCATGTATCAATAGTTTGTGAACTGAAGCTGGCATATAGTACCACACATATTTTGAGACACATTGTTTCGCTGTTTGCAAATTTTCCAAATTTGTCTCCTAAATTTCCCTTCCAAAATTGTTCTCCTAAAAATAACAGAACCTAGAAACAACGTTTTTTAAAATTTCTTTGATAAGAATTCACTTTATTTGCTTATTTGTTTAAAAATTATTTCTGATAGCAAAATAAAACAAATAAAAAATCCAGTTCAATCAAAAAAATGCATTAATTATTGATCGCCTGCCTTCCATAAATCTTTAGTAAAATAAAGACAAAAGTAATTTTTTTAAGAGAGTTTGTCAGTAAATGCCTGCATGAGTTTTCTATTGAAAAACTACATAAAAAAAAAAAAAAAAAAAAAAAAGAAAAAAGAAGCAGTAATCTAATGATATATTTATCATTGTGTGCTAAATTAATTGTGTTACAAATATAGGTTTTCTTCCCGAAATTTTTATTTATTTTCTTTTATTCTCTTCTTTTATACAACATTTGTTTCTTTACCAGGTATGTTTCTAAATACCTATTTGCAGCAGAAAAATATGATACCGCTTAACCCCTTTATTAAACCATTTTTTCCTCAAATGGCACATTAAACTATTTTCACGAATAAAATTTGATGTAAAGTAAAAAATTCATTTAGCCCATTAGAAATAATTAATTTTACTTTTGGCATCTTATTCTCTTAGTCAATCGCATACTTCTCACAACGCATCGTATAAGCATAAGCAGGATTGTCACAAACAACTACTTTTTAATTTTTTTCCCACTAGAATTATCAAAATAATTTTGATAGTGATCTTTTTCCAGAAAAATGATACACAGGAATCATTATTTTAAAAAATTGGTGCCAGGTGAATAAAACGATAACGAATTTGGTGGGGAAAATATTCCCTCGGCCTTATAAAGGGTTAAAAAAAAGCATGGAATCGCTTTAACTATCATACATATATACATATTTAAATCGAAATGTGACAAAAAACATCATACATAGATAATAATAATACCATAACGTTCCTATGTTCGCGTCTGCCTATACTTCGATCCACTGTGCGCCGTACTAAAAAAAAAAAAAAAAATCTGAAGTTGAAGTATATAAAAAAATGCTGTGAAATAAAATTCAGAAGAAAATGTTCGATTTGTAATATTACTATTTTATTTTAAAATTATAAAGTGTCATTTTCTCATCGACCAATTTAACATTTAGTAATTTTTAATTTTTCGCGTGAAAGCATATTTCATTTTAGAAAAAATAAATAAATAAATAAATAAATAAATAAATAAATAAATAAAAAATATCTCGTAAACTTTTTTGGCAACAATTAAAAATTTAAATGGCTTATATTATATCTATTACCAGTTTATTAATTTCATATTTTAATTAATTAAAAAAAATCTAATCAAATTCCCGGTATAAATAGTAGCCTACGTTCTATTCCAGACTATTCTCTATCTCTGTACCAAATCTCATCCAGATCCGTTTAGTCGTTGTGGCATGATTGAGTGACAAACATCCATCTATCCAAACATTCGTATTTATAATATTAATATAGATAGAAAAACGAAGTGATTGCAATAGGTCGATTTCTAAAGAAATCAACCTAAAAATCACCCAGGAGGATCTATAAATAAAACTGATTTTAGTACAACCCCAAGCAGCACCGAAACGTTCTCTGAACGTTCAAAAATTGTTCTGCAAACACGTTCTAAGAACGTTCACTTTGAACGTGTTATAGACGTCTATCTGTCCATCTTGAAGACGTACAATAGTACGGTTCAGAAAACGTTCAATGAACGTGTAACTATCACCATCGGTGTTATAGAAGCGTTCTGAGAACGTTCTATGTATACGGTCTCAGAACGTTCTAAACATTTTTAGAACGTTTTCAAAACGTTATACACATTTTCAGAACGTTCCAGAAAACGTACTGTAAACGTTCTAAAATAGTGTAGTTAAAAAAAAAAAAAAAAAAAAAAAAAAAAATGTGACGTCATTATAAAAAAATCCCCTCAGTACGAGCGTTTAGAAGTAAAAATTACATAGCTGATGACGAATAATGATACAACACATGAACAGGGATATGAATTACTTTTTTTTTCAATTCAAATAATGTTTGAGAAATTTTAACATACTTACTATTCTTTTAATTTCAACGTATATGCATCAAAAATTCTATATTCTATGACAGCTTTCCCCAAAAAGTGTCATAACGTCTCTTTATACCTTAAAAAATTTCTTAAATTTTTGCATTTTTTAAAAATTTCTTTTTTTTCCCTAATCTGTAGATAATGAAGTTATAGTATTAATTACAAAACTTTGAATAAACACCATAAAATGCGAGAACTCGCACCAACTGTTTCGGGTCAAAAGAAGACACAACCCTTCATCAGGCGAACATTGTAGGCACGAGAGCTGCAAACAAGCACGTTGAGTGTGTGGAATGCGTTGCCGCTTTGTTTGTAGCAGCCGTGCTTTGTTTGTAGCAGTTGCGAGTTCTTGCATTTTATGGTGTTTATTCAAAGTTTCTTAATTAATACTATAACGCCATTATCTTCAGATTAGGGGAAAAAAGAAATTTTTTAAAAATGCAAAAATTTAAGGAATTTTTTAAAGGGATATAGGCACGTTATGACACTTTTTGGGAATTACAGTCATAAAAAATGGAATTTTTCATGCATATACGTTGAAATTAAAGGAATAGTAAGTATGTTAAAATTTCTCAAACAATATTTGAATTTAAAAAAAAGTAATTTATATCCCTGTTGCTGTGTTGTATCATTATTCTTCATCTGCTATATACAACTAAACTCTTGATTTATTTTGCTTGTTTTAATCCTTGTGATTCCGAATGCGTCATCCTATGATTAATGTTTGTTTTTCATGGTTGTTTTCTGTTTGATTCTCTGATTTCTTGAAGTAAATAATTTATTCCAATTTATTCTTCATTTCTAACTTCAATTAATTTCTTGTACGATAGGGTGCCCGCTAGCAATATGCTATTATAGCTGCTAACGAACGAAATCGTACATTGGTGCTCAACGACGAAAAGGGTCACCCTTGACGAGTTTTTTTTTTTTTTTTTTTTTTCTACCATTCTAAGCTTTTCCTACAAAAAATGTTTAAAATGCTGTCTTAATTTTTTATTTCCTCGTTGCTTGTTTGTATCTTTTGATTTGAGTTTCATGTGGTTTTTACGCACCGGCAAAATTATTAAAATTGCAACTAACAATATAGGAATAAATTTAAGATTAGACTGAAGTTAAATAAAATAAAAATCAATAAATAAAATATAAATGTTTCAATAAATCACAATCAGTCTCCCCAGGTTATTTAAATTTGTTGTAATTTTCTTCTCATTGACCTATGTGGTTTCAGGGATCTTATATCTGTTGCTTGCCTTTAACTAAGATTAAAAATTCATTTATACATACATATATATATATATATATATATATATATATATATATATATATATATATATATATATATATATATATATATATATATATATATATATATATATGTTTTTTTTTTTTTTTTTTTTTTTTTTTAAATACAGGGTGCAAAGCATTGTGACGAGAATACCTTTATCTCCGTAACTATTGGTCGCAAATATATAGTTTCAGTTACAAAATGTTTTAAAGAATATGAGCATTTGTGGTATAACATGTTTAAATTTAAAATATCTATTTTTTCAAAATTGCAAAAACTAAATTTTTACATAGTCCCAGATCCCTATAATCATATTTAGAAAACTGACACTCATCCTAACAAACAGTTTCATTTCTATTCTCCCAAAATGGAACATGATATTTAAAGTTTGGATTTTCTAACATATTTCGGCCTTCAATAAGGGATCGGTTTAAAAATCCTAATTGGACTTTGTTTGCATTTTCCCTGGGTTTATTAAAGAATTTTTCATTGACTTTTTAATAAAGCCCGAGAAAATGCGAAATAATCCTAAATTTTGAAACTAACTATCTCAGACAATTTTGGGTGCACAAAAGTGAAACTTTTTGTGTTATATTTTTTAGGTTAGAACTCAACTTACACTATTAGTGTCATGAAAATTGTATAAAAATTATCAGTTTTTATGATTTTTAGTAAATTGATTTTTTAAATTTAAACATGTCATATAATGAATTCTTACATTTTTTTTTTTTAAATACATTTTCTTATTGGAGGACGTTTGAGACCAATTGTTGCGCAAATAAAGGCCTGCTCTCGACTTTGCACCCTGTATATTCTAAACATTTCTGGGTACTACTTTGTAAGTCCATGGATAGTTTATAAATATATTTGAATGCTGAAGTTTATAGAAAGTTTTAATATTTCAACATAAAAAATAATTTCAAAAATGAATGTACCAATACACCGCTAAAATAATATATAATTGAGTTTAGAATATATTGTTAATTTATAATAATAAGAAATTGAAACAAAAAATTAAAAATTAGTTAGAAGGAGGAAATTTTTAAAATGTCCAAATACTTAAATACATATATATATATATTTAATCATAATATTTTTCTAAAATATTTAACATACTTCATATTTTTAAATTTCAGTGCATGTGTGCATACATATTTTCAGTTTACAGCAGCAGTTTACAAAAATGATGTTTGCAGGTATTTAAATTTATTCCACATGGCAATGTAATTGGTATTTTTTAAATGTTTAAATTTCTTTAAATTGAGTCAACGCAATTTTTACCTCATTTGATGCAATTATGCTATCATGGCATATTAAATAATTGATAAATGTAAATATTATTAGTATTAATAAATAATATAGTAAATCGTCCTTTTTTTTAAGCAGAATATCTTTTTTTATAAAGATGTGGAATAAAATTGAATTGAATCTTTGTTTTATTATGCAGTTAAACAATTTCATATATTTTATTTAATAAATAACAGTAAAGAGATATTTAAAATTGTAAGTCGGTGAAACTTAGGATATTATTTTAAAAATATGCAATTTGCATAACCTAGATTGTATATATATTATCATATAAACATTAAATAAATACTTCAGAATTTAAAAAGAAAAGAAAAAAAAAAAGAATTACATACCTTCCTCATTTTCTTCATAAGAATTTCTCCAAGAAAACACCCTTCCAACTAGCATTTTAAAATACATAATGACCAGTCTGGAAGGGCATTCACTTAAAATTAGCTCTCATCTTTTAAATTCTTTATGTTACTTCATTCAGAAGCATAATAACCAAAAATAGTCATTTTAACAATTTCCATCTCAGAAGACTGAATTAATAAAATGAATCCATAATTTCTAAGCGGTTTTCTGTAACAGGAGCAGTTTTTTCTGCGATACAATGCTACTTACAAGTATATCAAATGTTAGGCTTAAGAACTTACGCAGATATGAAAATGATTGTTTAATTGATATTAAAATAAGACTTTAATAAATAGAAAATAGAGACTATTACAGGTTAAAAATATTACATTTTTACCTTTTCTAAAGCTTATCCAAGTCATTATAACGCGAAAACTGAACAAAACAGATTACATTACACGTTTTAAAATTACCGCTTCACATAACGGCACGACATTCCCAAGACCTTTGAATTTGCACTGTCAGCGAGAATTAA
The DNA here is from genome assembly GCA_963930645.1 of Salticus scenicus. NCBI lineage: Eukaryota > Metazoa > Arthropoda > Arachnida > Araneae > Salticidae > Salticus > Salticus scenicus. Next base: position 10,935,011 of record OZ005658.1, on the reverse strand, counting down.
ATAAATGCAATCCACAGATGTCAGTTTCATCTGCTCTTCCCTTGTTACATCCGGAATAATCATGTTTCAAAGTTCAACGTTTGAAACATAAATTTATTAAGCATTTATAGCTGTAGAGGTCAATATTTTAAGGAAAAATGGAGCTGAGTTAAACAATTATTTAAATTTTTATAAAGTATTTGAAAAACTTATGAGATCACTTTATTTTTCCATTTTAAAATCTCGAATTAAACGGAAAAGCATATTTTGTTTTAGTGTATATTTTAGTATTGAATAAAATATTCAGTGAAAATAAATAAAATAAAATAAGAACAATCAAACAGAGTAACGATTTAACAACATTATCAATATTGATAATTTATCAGTAACATTTAAACTTAAATAGAATCATAAATAAAATATAATAAAAGTTTAAAATTATGCTTAAAGAAAAGAAGAAAAAAACTCATTCTGTAACTTCCCGATGAGTATTAGAGACCGCGAGGTTCTACTCTCGAACCTTACAGACGGGAAGTGTTGGCTTCGATTCCTGGTCACGCTCGTCGACTTAGGTTTTCGGAGTTTTCCCGTGATTTTCTTTGAAACTCGCGTAAAACACTATATTACTTATTCAATAACATCCGTGATTAGCTTTTTGTATCTAAACTTTGGGTCTGGGGAATGCATAGATTTTCATGACAGAAGACAATCATTTTTATGCTGTATAGAAGATCTTAGAAAATGTATTTTTCTAGGGGTTTATTATTATTATTATTATTACAAATGAAAAAAAAAACAAAAAAAAAACGGTAAATTTGTTTTAAATCATCAGAAAACGATGTTTCAGTTATTCGTTTTAAAGGTGATATCGAATTCTTTTGAAAGATAATTATAGTGAAAATTTTTATCCACCCTTCCCCCATCCCCCAGGGATCATGCATACTTATTCCTATGAATGATAATAATAATAAAAAAACTGTTTGACTATTACTCGTTATACAGCCAAATTGAATCAATATTATATATCAAATGTATGTCACGCAGAAGGTTTGGTGAGTATATATATTACAGAAGCTGATAGATAGCCTTTCTGTGAATGGAAAATATTGGAACAGTGCCACCTGTCGTCCGATATGCACCCAAAGGCAATCTGTAGAGTTTTACGTAATATTAATTTCACTTACCAAATTTACAATATTTATAAATCACAGAAGTTGAGATTTTTCGTTTCTGTTATGAGATTAAATTGCAACATACCACGCCACCTGTTGGCCGATGTGCATCCAAAATGGACCAGTAAAGCTTTACATAAAATCGATTTCACTTATAACTTCAGTGTATCACAAAATTTATTGTTAAATCACAAGAGTTAAAATATTGCCTTTCCGTTAAAATGATTAAATTGCAGATTAGCAACGCCACCTGTTGGACAATGTATACATCCAAATTGTATTAGCAGAGGTTATGATGATATATGCCAATATATCATGTTTAATACATTTGTACACTATAGAAGCTGAGATATAGCCGTCCCATAAATGGAGGGTTTCATTGCATAGCACCGTAATCTATCGGGCGATATATCCCAAATGAAATTCAAATAAACTCCAATTTAGGGCAAGATCTAATATTGTAACAAGTTTGGTCGAATTCCATACATTGATTCCTGAAATACAAAATCCACAAAATTTTTCCATGAGTTTAAAATTTTGTAATTTTTTTTCACCTCACCGCTACTGATTATTGGGAAGCATTCTTTACTGACGTGCTAACAAAACGTTGAACTGAAAATGTAAAAAATGCTCTATTCTCTATCATGCTAAAAATTATAAATTTCGAATAACTTACGAAGTTTTTAAATTAGAATGTTGCAAATCTCTCAATAAGATTCTTATCAACATCATAAGTGATATTTTAAAACTGGTCCGATCTCTCTGCAATCATTTGTTCTTGAGATATCGTGTATATGAACTAACGGGCTATCACACTAATAGGTGCCGATACACATTAACAGATACCATACCAACCTTTTGACTTCCGGATTCCTCACGCCACAAAACGTGTAAAAAAATCAAAAGCTGAAGTCAAAAATTTTAAAGGTTAACACCTAGTTTCCCAACCAATAGTACTAAAAAGTCATTTTGTCATATTCGTTATAATTACACTGTTACAGAACGTGTTATGACGGTGTCACACTTGAACGTTCTATATAGAACTAGAATTGTACGTTTTATAGATGGTACAAATCAAACATTTTCAGAACGTTCTAAATAATACTATTTCTGAACGTGTTTTAGAACGTTCTTTTGACACGAAACACGGTGTTTGAACTATTGAAACCGTTATTAGACGTTCACAGAACGTTCCTGTGCTACTTGGGAACATATATTATCATCGTAAACTATATTAGCACTTTAACAATGTGTAAAAGAAATTTTAAATTAAAAATAACGTCAATCTTTGTGAGATGCATATTTTTTTTTTTTTTTTTTTTTTTTTTTTTTTTTATTGTTCATGTTTAGATAAATGCATTTATTTTCCTGTTGAAAAAAGAAAATAATAATAAACTCGTATTATTATTTTTTTTTGGCAACAATTAAATTATGGATAAAATTTAAATACAAATATTGCTCACTTAATAGTATAAGCTTTTTTTTTTTGGCAACAATTAAATCATGGATTAAATTTAAATGACTATTTTTTGCTATTATTAGCTTATTCTTTTCACATTTTTATTAATTAAAAGAAAACTAAACAAAAATTCGAAATTCTGACTTCGGTGTGCACAATGATCCTTCGGGAGGCACTTTTGTGTTAAATCTCGTGACTGTCCGAACTACCGTTTTCGAGAACAGTGAAATATACAAATATTGCTCACTTAATAGTATAAGATTATTATTATTATTTGTCAATTAAAAGTGTTTTAAGATATTTCCTGAAGTTATTTCTCGATATTTAAAGATATCCAGAATTGACTTACGTACCTTAAGGCATTAGAATATAAGCGATTATCAGTAAAATTGTAAGGTCGAGGCTGTGATAGGTAACCACCATTTTAAAATACTGCTGGATCCAGCTCTCGTAATAAGTTGGGGAGGCTAAAAATGCTTCGCCATCAGTCTCGGCGAAGTTTTAGGTTAGAATAGTTTTGTGTCGACATAGCACTGCAAAGGAGAAAGGATGTTGCGAATGTGAAGAAGCTTTAAAGTTGGGTTGAAGTGTAGAGACGGGAAGTTAATTGAAGGAAGTATAAGTAGGAGGTTATTTTCGTAAGGTGGTGGTGATGGTGGTGGTGTGTTCTGGTCTAGTGAAGATAATTCTGACGTCTAAATACGCTATATTTTAGGGCATAGCTCTTGAATTAAATTATTGTCGGATAGTTAAGCTCTAGTGCTGCTGGAGTTAATTAGTTTGATGTGTGTAGAAGTGCGGTGTTGTTAGATATAGTGATTAGAAAAATCACTCGACTGGGAAGAGGGAGTTTATGTAAGCTAGTGAACAGAGTGCATCCGTCGCTAATCTTCTGCTGTCTTCTGTGGTGAGATATTTAAACTTATTTAAATTATTTCTTATGTCTGTTTTCTAAAGTATTTATATTACATTGATTGAGTTTATCACGCCAGTTTACCCTGCCATTTATTCAAGTCAAATAAGACTCTTATTTTATTTTACTCAGTTGTCTCGTGCTCATATATTCATTAGTCGTTTCTACTTGCTTTAGTTAACTAATATGGAGGTTGCAACAACGCAAACCTCACAAAATTTGAACCAGAGGAACTGGTGATGAAAAGTAATAAACAAAAATCTTTGTATGTAAACACCACGAACTGGAAAAAAATAATCTGGTGTGTCACTAACACGACTTTCTCTTACCCTGAAATTTAATACTATAAATACAGGTTGGAGATTAAGAGGTAAGATAACGAGTACTGTTATGTAAACCTATGTTAAACAATTCAAATTAGGCTTCGGAAGAGATTTATATGATAATTAGTTCTGTGTGAAGGGGGCTACCGCCCCCCTCAAACCCCCGTTTCATTAATGCACCTACATTGATACGGAATTTAATTCGGTTAATAAAAAATAATTCTGTTTTAAAAAAATAATTTATTAAAATTGTTATTTAAAAAAATTATCTTTTATGATAATGCAGACGATTTTCATATTAGAGAAGTAGTATAACAATAAATATAATAATAATAAAAAAAAAGTTGAATTTATTCTCGAAAAAAATCGATAACTTTATTTTAAATTATCGCAGATCGATGGTTCAACCATTCGTTTTAAAGGTATTGGAAAGCTCTTTTGAAAGATACCCATCATGAAAATTTACTCCCCTCGAGGGGGGACGAGGGTAGGCTAAGCTCCTACATACGCAAAATTTTTTCCCAGTTGACTATCTCTATTACAGAATTCGTTTCATTTGGTTTAGTGCAGTCTATAGATGTTAAAATCTACTTACCTGTAATTTTCCCCATAGACGTAATGTATTTGAATACTTTTGAGTGTCCCTGTACATGAACCATTTGCTTCATCTCAACGAAAAACTTACTGCAGCATCCCTATATGATACACATTTAGAATACCGATTTTGGAATTTCTGCTACTATTCGTTCTTGAGATATGCTGATAACAGACACACAGACAGACAGACAGACAGACATGCAGAGCATTCGCTAAAAACATGATTTTCGTATTCAGGGGACCTGAGAACATGTAAATATAACAAAAACTCACGTTCGAAAATTTGACCCTAAAACAATACTTTATCGACCCTATGGGTAAGAGAAAGTAAAATGTATCCTCACAACAATTGTTTGGGTCGAAGTAATGACATGGACCTTTGTCAAGCGAACTACGTTGGCACGAGTGCGGCATTAAAGTGGCAACGTCGAAGGATCATGTTCTTATTTTAACACGAAACAATTGTTGCAAGATTTTTGCAATTTATTGTACAACTTTACATACAATTTATTTACATACAACTATTTTTTTTTTTTTATTATAAACGCTTGTACTCGAAATCGTGTTGTTCTGTCACTACATCTCAAATTGAAAAAAATTGTTTACATATAGTTATATTGGTTTTCGTTCAACATAGTTTGTGAATTTTTATTTATAATGGTGTAAATATTGTAAACTTAAGAATGAACATGAAGATCATAATCAAACATATTTCACTTAAACTTTAATTTTTAATTTTTTTAACTTCTCCAATTTCTTTGGTTGTGCTTGTTACATTTCGAACAATGCTAGATCTATTTTCCCTTTGTACTCTATCAGTGTCTGAGTGGTTCCCCTCTGAAGTTGATGGACAACAGGTGCCGGGTTCGATTCCAGGTACTACGCTCGTTGACGTAGACGTTTAGAATTTTCTGCGGTTTTCTTCAAAACTCTCGTGAATGCGGGATAGTTCTCTTTAGATATACCCAATGGAGGGCATCCCTCCCAGGCCTAGGTCTGTACTGCAGACAATCGGCTTTTCCCTACAACACCAACACCCATCTACGCGTGCAGATATGTTTTGTACATGTATAAAGCCTTATAGTGTATTATATATATTACTTTGAGTTTTTTTTTTAAGAAACATGTCAAAAAAAAAAAAAAAAAAAGACTTTAAATTGATTTCAGTTTATACAATATTTAACGGTTTAGACTATACGGCATTGAGATAAAGCTTCGAATCAAAATAATTTTACATGGCTGTTCATCTGGTGGAAAAAATACGGGCAACGCGTGAAATAAGCAACGTGATGCTATTATTTCGATTCGAAATACATACTGGATTTTTTTTTTTTTTTTTTCAGTTTATGGTATTTTTATGTAGACTTTTTTTATAATAATCGTACTTAATTATTTTGACTTGAAACAATTTGTGTGTGTTCATGCAATTTATAATGCTATTTTAGAAACTTTTTATTCTTTACTTTTTCAACATGAGTTTTTGGCGCAGTTTATTGCAATTAGATCGGCAGTGTTTCGAAAATTCGAGAAATTGGTTTTTATATATTTATTTTTGCTATATTTTAAAGAATAAATTTTACGGATATCTGTTTTTTTTGTTTGAAATATAAAGGTTTTTGTGAAATCGCGGTTTGCCTCCCCCCCCCCTCCCGCCCCTTGGGGGGTGAATTTTGTAAAATAGCTTCGTAGTGGATGTCTACTTCACAGAAGGAATGTTTTCACTAAATTTCATGCTTCTAGGTCCATTGATTGCGGCTAGGCGATGATGAATCACTTACTGTTGGATTATGGGTTAACATTAATCTTATAATCCAATAAAATATTAATTAGCAGAGATCCAGTAACAGTAGAGCGCGGTCACTGTTTTTAGTTATGCTTAATTTAAATCTGAAAGAGCTTTGAGAAAGAGAAATATTTAAATCAGAATTTGAATAACTTAACCTTATTTATAAACTTTAAATCCTTCCAAAAATTTAAATCAAGTTGGACCTTTAAATAAGATAATTTACACACATATGGTAAGGGAAATAAAACAGAATCAAAATTAAAATAAATTTAGTTTATTAAAACTAAAATGAAGTTTTTGTTTAAATAAAAACAGAAAAAGAAAAAGCCATTATGGCATTTTTACAAAACACATGCAGCTTTTGCACCAGCTTAGTGCTTTCAATTCCTTCTGAAAAAAAAAAAAAAAAAAAAAAAAAAAAAAAAAAAACTGGAAAAGAATATTAGCCTCGGAATACTCTTCTTCTGCAGGCTAGGAAACCCATGAAACGAAGGAGGTAAGCGAGGAAGGAAGCGACTCATCATCTTCGGATCTTCGGATGGAATGGTTGGGAGGCACCTGTGACAGCGTCACGCATCCTCCATTACAGATGTGGAAACTAACGGAGTGAGGGTCCGGAACAACAATTCACTGCAATGGAGAAAGGGGGGGGGGACATAAAAGGCACAAGAAACAATAACAGATAATTTTAGAGCTTATGGAAAGAGGAAACACAATAATAAAAATGAGTAGGAAGGTTAAGTACAGCATTACACAACTAGGAGAAAGTTTATGGATAGTAAGAATATTTTTTATTTTTCGGAGAGCAAATTTTTAAATTTTTTTTTTTTTTTTTTTTTTTTTTGTATTTTAAAAATACAATTTTTTTTTATTTTTTATATATATATATAACATAAGGACAACAATAAAACACAATACAAGACAGCACAAGGACGAGGACAGGATATAATCTCCGAAGAGAAGTCAATGCCCGAAGGCGATAGAAAAATGAAAATAAAAAGTAGTTAACATAAAAAAGATTAAAGGTGGGAGTTTAGACTGAGGCCCGCTCTGGGTCTGCGTCTATTCAGAGGATCATTATGGTCATATGTTGCGATTGTGTTCAAAGCAGAGTTATCTAATGATTCAAGAGCCAAATGGAATTGCATATTTAAGTATTGAATGAAGTCGTTAAGTCTAGGAGTTTCAATTTCTTTATATATGTGAAAATTTCTAACGTACCAAGGCATATCAAGAATTTGCCGAATAGTTGAATTTTGAGCCCTAATGAGTAACTTGATATGCGATTTGGCAGCATATGACCATACCATACATGCATAAGTGAGAATGGGTCGTAAGTAGGAAGTGTACAAGAGCAATTTGTTATTAAAGTTTAATTTACTATTCCGAGCTAAGAGGGGAAGTAATTTACTTTTAGCAGCACGGAATTTGTTACGCGTGGTGAGAATGTGTTGTTGAAAAGTGAGAGATTGGTCTAGAATAACACCAAGGTATTTACAGTGATTTGACCATGGTAGGGGGGTGGCGCCGAGGCTAATTTGGAATTTATCACGTTTATCAGATGTCATAGCATTTCTTCCACGTGAAAAAAGAATAGCTTCAGTTTTGGTAGTATTAAATGCTATTCTCCATTTATAAAACCAATGAACCAAAATTTTGAGGTGACGGGAAATTGCCGAAATAGCATAACGCCTGTTGACGCTCGAAGCGAAAATACAGGTATCGTCTGCAAAAATAGCCAATGAGGTGTGAGGGTATCTAGGCATATCATTAATATAAAGATTAAATAATTTAGGACTAATTTTGGAGCCTTGAGGAACGCCGAAATGGGCAAAAAAGTTCCGTGAAAGAGTGTCTTTCACCTTCACGTGGAAGTTCCTGTCAAGTAGGTAACTATGAATTAACTTAATAAGGGCGGGTGGAAAGTTATAATTAATAAGTTTAAAAATTAGGCCAGAGGTCCAAACTTTGTCAAATGCCTTTTCGATGTCAAGAAAAACTGCAGCAGTATATTGCTTCCGAATTTTGCCGGTGGTAATGTGCTCAACTAATCTGTAGACCTGGTGTGGGGCTGAAAGGCCATTGCAGAATCCAAATTGTTCGGGGATCATAATATTATTTTCTGCAATATGAAAATCAATCTGTTGAGCAATAAAGGCTTCGAATAATTTACTAAGAACATTCAGAAGGGAAATTGGGCGGTAACTCGAAGCCCTATCAGGGGGTTTGGCAGGTTTTAGTATCGGAGCAATGACTGCAGTTTTCCAATAAAAGGGAAAATAATTGAATTTAAAAATATTATTGAACAGATGGGTGATTTTTGGAATATAAGTGAATGGTAGATTCTTGAGGGCGTCATTAGTGATTCCGCTGATGCCTGGGGCTTTTTTGTTTTTAAGTTTTTTGATTTCGCGGATGACATCAGCGTGGGTTACCAAAAAATCAGATGGAGGAATGGGGTTATTCAAGAATCTGCTAACAGTAGAATTGACTTCTCTCTCAGTTTCATCGCTATCAATAGGATTACCTTGGAATTGTGTCTCGAGGTTTATAGCAATAGCATTAGCCTTCTCCTCGTTAGTGTACGCATAGTTCTGGGAATTTGGAATAAGGATAGGGGGCATTGGTTCAAAGGAGCTCTTAAATCTCCTGGCCGCTTTCCAGATGGAGTTATCCTCTGGAGACAGGGATTCGAGGAATTCTTTCCAACTGTCATTGCGTTTTTTATAAAGATAATCTTTAAGATCCTGCTGAGCTCGATTGAGAATAATTTTATCTTGAATTCTATGCGTACGTTGCCAAGTTTTCCTGGCTCTATTTTTATTAGTAGTTAGAATGCGGACGTGCGGGTCTAATTTAAAAAATTCGTTAGCAGGTTTGGAAGTAGTAGCATAGTCAATAGCACTCTTAATATCATTAGTGATGGTGTTAACCAGGAGATCTATGTCATTAGTGCTATTGATGGTTGGAAGGGAGGGTGGAATATCGTTAATAAAATTTGTGAATTGAGTCCAATTAGTACGAGAAATAATTTTTTTTTGGGGGGGGGGTCAGGGGGAGACGAATTTGAATATTAATTTTAATTGGATTATGATCAGAACTCAATTCAGCCAAGGAAATAATATTTTTATCAAAGTTAAACCCATTAAAAAGTCCAAAATCAATAGTGCTACTACTTAAGCCAGTGTGATGGGTAGGGGAGTCCGGAAAAAGGATGTCCGCATAATCGAATAGAAGGATGTTGTCATGAATTGCTCTACCATAAGCGTTCGAGGCATTACAATTCCAAGAGGGATGGTGGGCATTAAAATCACCAAGGAGAATGGTGTTCGCGTCATATCTGAGTAAAGTTATTAAATCAGATTTAATGTCAACTGCGCTCTCATTACAAGGAACATAAACTGAGAAAAAAGTCAAGGGGGGGAAACCTGGAACCATGAGAGTAATGCCAGTGGCATTGACAATGTTCAGAGTGGGGCGACTCATCACAGTCTGCGTGAAGTATTTATACTTCTTCCAAGTCCTTGTATTTGCATACTGGCGTAATGCGCCCTCTGGGAAACTCTGTTGAAGAACCATTCGTGAATTAAATTCACTGCAGTTGCGACTTGAGTTGGAGGAATGGAATTCAGGAGAAATGAAGCCGTGGCGATCATTACGGATTCTGTAACATGGAGTCAGAATGAAGAGACTAAATGGTTATTTTTCCGATGGAAGTCCAATTGTCAATATCTGACTGTCTCGTATCTTCACACTTACTCACTCACTCACTCACTCACTCACTTATTACAAATGATTTTAAATATAACTAAGTATAGATTATAACTAAAGCTAGTAATATGTATATCGTAAGATTATTAATTATATTTTTTACATACAATTTAAATTTTAAGAATTTTAATAATATGATAAATTTAGAACAACTTTGTAGATAAGTATCAAATGCAGATAAGTAATTCATAGCAGTAACTAAGGTTGGTGAACCAAAGGTGACCATCGTTAAGCTTTGAGAATTTTTTATAATTTTCTGATTGAGTGTATGTGGCTGGATTTTTTTTCGTAAAATGCTACAGTCGGTAACAAAAGTGTCCGAACACTAGCAAAAATTCCTATGTAAATAAAGTAAACTTCATACGGTTTTGTCGAATAAATCCTTATCGAATCATGTTCTTAGACTGACTAAGAACAGGATTCGACAAGGATTTATTTAACAAAACTGTATTAAGTGTACTTTTATTATATAGGAATTTTTGCTAGTGTTCGGACACTTTTGTTACCGACTGTACACTTATCTTTTACACATATTAGGTATAATTTTCTTTGTAAAATGTAATTTAGATATTTTTATAATACAATTTAAAAATTGTAGCTTGTGGTCCAACTTTGGCGTATAGTGTTCTAATGGTGGCCCATATATTGAAAGCACATTTAAAATGTGCTTAAAACACTCTTTTGCTTTTTTTCAGATTTTCTTTCTTATTCATATTATATTTTGACACAAATAGACTTTCAACCACTTTTTGTACAAATTAGTTCCGGACTTAACAGCACATCTTCTCCAAATAACATTCTCAGGATGTCCTATGGATGAAAAGACATCCTGTGGATGTTTTCAGGATGTATTATGGACAAGTTTGTTGTTAGGGATCTATTCTGAAATTCATTGACTTCTTTCGGGTGACCTCTGGTATTCTCAATAGTGTGCAAATAAATAAATGTTAATAAATTTTTTCAGATGTTTAAGCAAAAATTTTGAAAGTCAAAAACTTACGTATTTGCTAAGTTGCCCACACGTCCCAACTTTTCCCGACATCTGAGCCATCTTGAGAACATGCTGTGATATAGTCGGTAGTAATAGCCGATGACATTATCACCGTTGTTATACGTCAAAAATATTATTCCAGTAAAACTAAAAAACACAAATACTTTGTGTTAAACTTAACGAAACTTTAATAAAACTACTTTTAACATCCTGCTTTACAGGTAAGAGAAATACAACATGCATCACAAAAATCTGTGAACTCTAGCATGTCAAAAATTTACAAAAAAAAAAAAAACATTTTGGAGAACGACTTCTCTTCGCAGTCATCATCCAAGTCTCCAGAGTTAATATCTCAATTTCCAGTTCTTACTAAAATCTTGATGATCTGAAAAAAAGGGGGGGGGGGAACCATTTTCCCACACGACAACCACCAATCAGACTGTCTTTGGTCATGAGGAGTATCCAGGTTTACACCCAGGTCAACAGTTCATTGGGGTTTCAAGTGGCGTCAGAAAGGCGGGGTACCACCCTCGCTTGGTGTGCGCAGGCGGCAACATCAAAATCATCCGTGAAATCGCGGGAACTTTGACACTAGGAAGATGAAAAGCCGCCTGGCATGTCCGGTTTTCTCGAGTCTGCAGACAATCTGGTACCATGGACCTCACGCAGTCTGTTGTGTACAATGGACACAACCTTGACTATGTCACAATGCATAGGATTGCCATTTGCACGGCATTAAACTTTTAATCTGATAAATCTATTAGAAATGAAGTTAATGTGTTTGAAAAGAAAGAAATAAATTTTTAGGAAACATATCACAGCTAGAAGTTATAAGAACTTAAACACCTGTAAATTAAAATATCATCCTACCTGGAAATTAGAACGACTACTCCTCTAAAGTGCATACAATGACGGTCGATCTAGATAATCTCTTCAAATTCAGTCACATACACTGGAGATACATTATTTACAATGCAGTAGCAGCATTTTGTGATTAAAAATTAAAATAAACCTCTTTTAGGAGGATAGGTCACCTTAGGAACATTGGCCACCTTGGCTCATCTATCTTATCCCTGATATTTACCATTAAAATTTTTGTAATACAAGCTTAAAAATTATTCGATTCATCATCACTCTCAGTGAGAAAAATTGAAATCTAATGTTGTGAGAAATGGCGTCTGAGGATATCCTAAAGGTAAAATTATCATCAGTGAAATTTCTAGTAAATCCTTATAAATTACAAGTAATGTTCAGATTTTTCTACGGCCCACTAAAATTTTCTCTTGGACAATTAGTGGTCCATAGATCACCTGTTAGTGACCCCTGATCTAATCCATACAAATTTTCTATTTTTATTTAATGTATAATTTTTTGTTGAACAATGTGGTTATAAATTTACGATAAAATTTATGTTGTGAAAGTTGGTTGGTTGGTTGACTTTTTGAAACGCAAGATCTTGAAAGGTACATGTTGCATTAAACATATTTATTTTGTTAAAATTCACTGTTACACTGAGAAAAAATTCTGTAATTGACATCTAGAATTTAAAGTGTGGCTCTAGAAAAAATAATTCCATGTCATCCTTATAATTTCTAGTCCCCTTGGAAAGCAAGTTCTAGAAGCCCCTATTAGAATTCTAGAGCGTTTGCCTATATTCTCGAGGGCAAAGTTATTTAAAAAGCTCTGCAAATAAATGAGACTTCAAGAGGCGGGTTTCTGCAACTATAATCTTGGTTTATGACCCAATTCGAGAAAATCAAGCGAGAATTTCTCGCAATATAAATGATTCAGAATATTTAGAGTATTTAGAATATTGTTTCAGCATCTAGAAATGTGTACACTAGAAATTCTCGATCATTTCGTCTATTCAGTTTATTGGCGTGCCTTACGCGCATAGCTCTGAAATCTATATTTTTAGTTAAGGGATTTAGAAAATGGCCACTTATTCATTTTAGAGAAAGGCGGTATATTTTTTTTCTCAGTGTAATATTATGAAGCTTTTATCAATTATAACAATAATAAAAGTGATAATAATAATGAACTATTTATTTTTCATTTTTAGAGACCCTGCAACGTACAAAATCATCCTGGGAGAAACTGGTTTTAGACTTCAGCAGTTTGTTTGAGAACGCGGAACATTCCGATGTTACACTCAGATGTGGAGAATCTACACTAGCTGCCCACAGATGCATCTTAGCTGCACGATCTGAAGTCTTTTCAGCTATGTTTCGACATGAAATGAAAGAGAAAACAAAAGGGATTGTAGATATTGACGATATCAAGTACGATGACCTGTACAAACTTCTACAGTACATGTACAGTTGCAAACTGGACAGTTTGAACAATGAGCTTGCTTTACGTCTGTACGAAGTTGCGGATAAATACGCTGTCGAAACGCTGAAGGAAGAATGTTCTTTATATTTACAGAAACACTTGTCGACAAGCAATGCTTGTGACATCTTATTGCCGTCAGATATTCATGGCGATACAAATTTGAAGACGTTTGTTATATGCTTCTTGATAGAAAATAAGAAGTTTTTGACGTCCGTGACGTGGAAGGAATTTTGTAAACATCATACGGCGCTATGTAATGAAGTTCTGTGTTCTTTTGTTGAAGTGAATAATGACTGGGAAAATTTTGGAATGATTTTGTCATAAAAATGAATTTTTGAAACTTCATCAGTCATCTAGAAACTTCAATATATATATATATATATATATATATATATGTATGTATATGTAGGGTAAGTGCTCCAGCGATTGGCATGCTCCAGTGATTGACATCTATCCCGAAATAATTCATAAATAAGAAAAATAATAAAATCATATATTTTACATATAAGAATTTTAACATTTTATGCCAAACACTGGAGCATAGGGTGCTAATAACTGGTAAAATGAATCACTAGCAGCGTCAAACACTGGAACATAGGGGGCCAATGACTGATAAAATGAAAAACTGACAGTGTCAATTACTGGAACATTGAGTGGGTGTCAAACAAAAATTCCTAAAAAAATATAATTGCTATCAAATGCATATATATTAACATATATGTGGTTCTGAATGTCTTTCATGCCATATGTAATAACTTAAAATTTCTAAAAAAAATTTCTGATGACTAGAACATTAAAAACGTCAGAGATTGCTGTAAAAGTGTCAATCACTGGTGCACTTATCCTATATATATAGACGTTTGTTTATATTATTTGTTTTATTTATTTAATTTGTTTTGAAAGTTTATTTTATTTCAGCTTCCACTTGATAGAGAACTTTAAACAAGTTCTTAAAACTAAATATCTCGAAAGTAATTAATAAGCTTCATACGGCATGTATAATGACGTATTTTGTTCTTTTGTTGCAGTAGTAATAATCGGGAAGATTTAGAAAAATGGATTTGTCATAAAAACAAACAAACAAATGAATAAATAAATGAAATCCGTATGTATCAATCTTTTTCAAGTTTCAACGGGAATTTTTAATAGCTTTCGTGAATATTTAACCTTTATTTACATAATTTTGATAGTTTATTTAATTGGACATATTCATGAATTTCTAAAAGTTAAAAAAAAAAAAAAAAAAATCTGGTGAGTCACTCACACGATTTTCTCTTACCCTGAAATTTAATACTATAAAAACAGGTTGCAGATTAAAAGGTAAGATAACGAGTACTGTTATGTAAACCTATGTTAAACAATTCAAATTAGACTTCGGAAGAATTTTATATGATAATTAGTTCTGTGTGAGGGAGCTACCGCCCCCTCAATCCCTCGTTTCATTAATGCACCTATTTATATAGAATTTAACTCGGTTATAAAAAAATAATTCTGTTTTTAAAAAATAATTCATTAATATTATTATTTAAATAAATTATCTTTTATGGTAATGCAGACGATTTCCATATTAGAGCAGTAGTATAACACTAAAAATAAATAAATAAATAAATAATAAAAAAAAAGTTGAATTTATTCTCAATATTACATTTAAAAAAAAGTTTTTTTTTTTCCTGTTAAAAATGAAAGAAATCGATAACTTTATTTTAAACTCTACCAGATCGATGGTTCAACCATTCGTTTTAAAGGTATTGGCGAGCTCTTTTGAAAGATACCCATCATGAAAATTTGCTTCCCTCGAGGGGGACTTCCCCCCAGGGGGTAAGGCGAGGCTCTTACATACACAATTTGTTCTTTCCCAGTTGACTATCTCTATTACAAAAATATATATTCGTTTCAATTGGTTTAATGCAGTCGATAGAAGTTAAACTCTACTTACCTGCAATTTCCCCCGTAATGTATTTGAATACTTTTGAGTGTCCCTGTACACGAACCATTTGCTTGATCTCAACGAAATGCTTACTGTAGCATCCCTCTATGATACTCATTTAGAATACCGAGTTTGGAATTCCTTGTACTATTTGTTCTTGAGATATGCTGATAACAGACACACAGACATTCACACAGACAGGCACACAAACAGACAGACACACAGACCATTCGCTAAAAACATGATTTTCGTATTCAGGGGACCCCAGAACATGTAAATATAACAAAAACTTGTGTTTGAAAATTTGACAATAAATCAATACTTTCTCCGCTCTATGGGTAAGAGAAAGTAATATAAAAGTGTCCTTGTTAAAAGAAATGAAAGAAAGGATAGCTTTTCTGTCACAGTGTGGAAGTGACAATTTAAATCTGAACAACTACTACTCAATGAGGATAATTTATCTTTTATTATAGCTAATTATAATTGGAAAGATTTTGGAATGACTTTGTCATAAATACTAGATGGTGTAGGTGGACGCTGCACTGTTCCCCATCGTATATTTAGTATCATAAATTCTTGGTGAAGGTCATATCATATTCATTTTAAGAAAAATGAACACCTTTTTTTTTTTTTTTAAAAAAAAAAAAAAAAAAAAAAAAAAATCTTTTGTTAGTGTGAGATTTGAATTATAAGTGAAAACGTAGAAGGGATTTTTATATAGATCAAAAAGCTTTCGGATTTGAATTCACATTTTACCATGATTTTATTAACTTCTATTGTTGTTTTTGTTTTGTTTGTTTGTTTGTTTGTCTGGTACAAATCTTGCAATCGGATTTTAACTAACTTCCCTACTAGCTAGACATTTGAAACTCTCACAACAGCTCAGAACCCAGTGACAACACAATACTTCGAAGTCCGATTTTCGAATAGTTTTCTTATAATTAATTAAAATATGAAAATAATAACATCCTAATAGCGTTAAAATATTAGCTATAACTTAATTGTTGCAAAAAAAAAAAAAAAAAAAAAAATACGAGTTCATTTTCTTTGGACATAAAAATAAATACATTTAATTAAACGTGAACGTTAAAAAATTATAAAAAGTTAAATTATACAACTCACAAAAATGGACGTCATTATCATTTAAAAAATTTTATGCACATTGGTAAGAGCTCTATGATTCATCAGAAAATTTAAAACATGGTACATAAAAAGTTTTTTTTTTTTTTTTTTTTTTTTTTTTAATCTAATAATTAATTATGCTGGCTTAGTGAATTGTTTTCCGTTTCTGTGATTGTGGAAAAAATTACAGAAACACGCGAAACACTTAAGCATTAAAAAATAATATGGTGTGTCACTCACACGACTTTCTCTTACCATGAAATTTAATACTAAAATTACAGGTTAGAGATTAAGAGATAAGATAACGAGTGCTGTTATGTAAACCTATGCTAAAACAATTCAAATTACGATTCGACTTAGTTTTATATGACACTTAGTTGTGTGTGAGGAGGGCTACCTCCCCCCTCATCCCCCCGTTATTAACTTGAAAGTGAAACTTTTGGATCTCCTGAAATTATTTGTTTTTATGGTGCCTGTCTACCTTTAAAATGCAATTTTTGGTCAAAACTCCGATTTTCTTCCGAAAAAAAAACTTTATTTTAAATTATCGCAGATGTATGGCTCCACCATTCGTTTGAAAGATACCCATCATGAAAATTTACTCCCCTCGAGGGGGGGACTTCCCCCCAGGGGGGAAGGCGAGGCTCCCACATACACAATTTTTTTCCCCATTTGACTATATCTATTAGAAAAAATATATATTCGTTTCATTTGGTATAGTACAGTCTATAGTTGTTAAACTCTACTTACCTGCAATTTCTCCCATAGACGTAATGTATTTGAATACTTTTGAGTGTACCTGTGCACGAACCATTTTCTTCATCTCAACAAAAAGCTTTGTAGCATCCCTATATGATACATATTTAGAAGACTGAGTTTGGAATTTCTGCTACTATTTGTTCTTGAGATATGAGGATAACAAACACACAGACAGACAGACACACAGACAGACACCACAGACCATTCGCTAAAAACATGATTTTCGTATTCAGGGGACCTCAGAACATGTAAATATAACAAAGACTCACGTTCTAAAATTTGACCCTAAAACAATACTTTCTCGACCCTATGGGTAAGAGAAAGTAATTACATTAAAGCTTCTGAGAATAATGGACAACAAAGAAGTAATTACAGTTAAAATATATGTAGTATTTCTCAAAAACGTTTTAATTTCTGAAATTTTCCATTGTTTATTTTACTGTGTTTCAAGTTATATATAAAGTATTAAATTTGTATAAAAAATTATGAAACTATTTTTTTTCTGAGTTATGGGTATTTTTCCAAAAGAAAAATGTTTTAGTGAAGAAATATCTCCCGATTTTTCTTTTCTCCTGCATACTCGAGCTAGCAATTCGAATTCGAGAATTGAGCTTTATAAATAGGGTAATCTACTTTTACTTTCATAATATGATAAAATGACAGAAGAAGGCAAAGATTGTGTAAATCATGATATGAAGAAATATAGATTTACTCACAAACATACATTAAGTCGATAGACATTAATTCTATTCACTTCAAACAAGTTTCTTCAGGTGATAAATCAAACTCACCAAAGCAATGCAACACTTAACTTTGTCTCTTCCCATTAATTGATGTACGATCTTAAGGATGATTACACAAAACAATTCTTTCTCTTTATGACAAATCCGGAGTATTTACCCATACCTATCCCCGTATCCAAGAAATCAACAGGAGCATTCGGTGAAGATTTGGGGCGCCATACATTCATCATTCCCAGGATCTTGCTTATTTCTCTGGAGGATCCGTTTTTATTTTTATCGGTTTTATAAATCATGATGTAGATCATTCTTGATAGTAAGGGACATAAACGTTCCAGCATATCTTTGCTGAGTAGCAAGTATAAAGAAAGCTTATTATCATTAGTGAATATTATTATTATTATTATTACTTACCGAACACTATAGTGAGGAAAATATTGTAATCATGTCAAAAATCCGAATTTGAGATTTTTGATGTTTCTATACGTTTCGAGGTCCCCTGAGTCCGTTTTCACTATTTTTACGATGATGTATGTATGTGTGTGTGTATGCATGTGAGTGAATACGCTAGCGTCTAAACGCTTTGTTCGAATAAGCTGAAAGTTGGTATATTGTAAGTCACCATAGTACGAACCCTATTGATTTTGGTGAATCTAGCACTTATAGTTTTTTTACAGGGACACGAGAAAAAATTCTTCATCATTATGGCCTATGGGGCCGAATATTTAAGAGTGCGATAGCGTCTAAACGCTTTATTAATCTGAGCAAAAAGTTTGTACATATTTTATAGGTCACAGTTGCACCGATTGTATAGATTTTGGCGAATTTAACACTTATAGTTTTTTTACAGGGACTGCAGAAAATTTTTTTCATCATTATGGCCTATGGGGCCGAATATTTAAAAGTGCAATAGCGTCTAAACGCTTTATTAATCTGAGCAAAAAGTTTGTACATATGTTATAGGTCACAGTTGCACCGACTGTATAGATTTTGGTGAATTTAACACTTACAGTTTTTTTACAGGGACACAAAGAAAAATTCTTTATCATTATGGTCTATGGGACTAAATTTTTAAAAGTGCGATAGCATCTAAACACCTTATTCGATTGAGCTGAAATTTTATATGTATATTATAAATCACTGTTGCACTAACTATAAGCATTTTGGTGAATCTAGCATTTATAGGTTTTTACAGGGAAAGAACGAAAAATTCTTTATCATTATGATCTATGGGCTCAAAGTACAGTAGCGTTAAATTAAACATCGTGTAATATATGGAGAAAAATACTCAAACACTCTATTATGGTTTTCTCTCTTTTGTTTGTTTAACAAATCCTCTTTCTTTACTTTATCTACGAAACTGTTAATTATTCAATGTTCGGAAAGTCGAGTGGAGTCACGTTATTATTATTATTATTATTATTATTATTATAGATTTTTATTACTATTATTATTTTGAAAAGTAACCTTCATAAATGTGTATTTCAGCAAATGTGAATACTTAGTTATCAGAAACTTTTAATTATTAAAATAATGCAAAATTACTCTCAGCTAATTAAATATTTGGTTATTATTACTTTCTTCTGTATTCAAGAGAAGAAAGTATTGGATTCGTAAAAATTTTCGACTTCCATTTTTCGACGGATATACACATTTTAAGAGGTCTAGAACACGATTTTATCATTTTTAGAAAATGTCTGCCTGTCTGTCTGTGTGTGACAAAAATTTTGTGGCGACTGTATCTCCTGAACTACTGCTCAGAATTGTATATAAATTTATATGTGGATGCACCTTGGCCTTAATGATGGGGTATCCAGCTCAAAAGGGGTGGAAATGGTGGGCTGGTGGTTGAAATTTTCATTTGCCTATAATTTCATTAATATTGAAAATAGGAAAAAACTTCAAATCAGGAGAATTATCGCCTTCCTCTAAAGAACAATTTTTGTGTTTAAACTTTTTCGATAGCTTCAGTTGCTTAAAAGCTACAAGTTAAAAAGTGATTTTTCGTCCATTGTGATGAAGCCGACTTTTTCTATAGCTTCAATTGCTCAAATTTATAATTTAATGATTATGTCATGTGCAGACGATAATAAAAAAGTTCACTTAAAATATAAAACCATCGTAACCGCTTTATTTAATCATTTAAGAATATAAAATTAAAATAATACGTTAGTCTTAATAAAAATATCGTTTGTGTGTGAATAGTTTGAAACACCGGTATAGGCAAGAATTTAAAATTTACGATTGAAATTGAGAGTAATACGCTACAGTTTCCTTTGACTTTTCAGACAAACATCTACTAAAACAGGCCAAACCATTTTTACGACAGCTCAAATGTATAAAACCCTCGAAAATCGGAAATCGAAATATCTCACGAATTTCAACTTTTTCTCCTGGTGTACATAGAAGAAAGTAAGAACTATGTGTTAGTAGAATTGAATGAAGAAAAAAAAAATAAGTAAATAATATATATATATATACATTTGTACTGAGTCTATTTGTTTAGGAAAATATAGACGAAAATCATTCGGTGGCCGCAACATACTAGTTTTTTAATAATCATTATGAAATTAATCAGAATTGTTTATAATAGTGATAGTCAACTGTGAAAAAAGTTATGTATATGTAGGAAACCATCGACCTGCGATAATTCAAAATAAACGTATCGATATTTTTCATTTTTAACAAAAAAAAAAAAAAAAAAAAAAGATGCCATATAGAGCAAGAGTGGCCTACCCACGGTACGCGGGCCGCATGCGGCCCACCGCGTAGTTTCTTGCGGCCCTCGAGACTAACGGTATTTAAAGTTTGACAACTTCGGTTAACGGATTAAAAATTAATAAACACGTTCTAACTTTTCGAAGTGAAAATACCTTTCAACGATTATGGTAGCTAAAGAACTGTTGTAATGAAATTATTTTTATTATAGTTTTAATATATAATTATAAATTTTTCACGATTCTGTTATTAATTTATAAATGAAAATAATTTAAATTAATGTATTCTGCTTCAAATTTTCACCCTGCCTTTCCCCGAAAAAAGTATATACATACATGAATCATATACTCACAAACATATATGCGCATATGCATATGTACTGTCATAAAATAATAATAATAATAATAATATTTTCCTTCCCCGACTAATTTCGCCGTAAATTATCGTAGAAATTAGCAGGTGATGCCTAACGATTGGTAATAACATCTAGATTTTAATTAATTAGATTTTATTATTTTTTAGATTAATTTCTAAATTTTGTTTAGGGTGTCATCTACATATTAAAACGTGCACAAATTTCATTTTTTTTTTTTTTTTTTTTTTTCCTACTTTCTCTTACCCATAAGATAGAGAAGTATTGTTTTTGAGTCAAATTTTCGAATGCGAGATTTTGTTATATTTACACGTTTTGAGGTCCCCTGAATACGAAAATCATGTTTTTAGCAAATGGTCTGTATGTATGTCTGTGTGTCTGTGTGTCTGTGTGTGTGTTGTGTGTCTGTATGTCTGTGTGTGTGTCTGTCTGTAATCAGCATATCTCAAAAACAAATTATGGCAGAAAGTTCAAACTTGGTATTCTAAATGTGTATCATATACGGATGCTACAGTAAGCTTTTCGTTAAGATCAAGCAAATGGTTCGTGTACAGGGACAATCAAGAGAATTCTAATACATTACGTCTATGGGGGAAATTGCAGGTAAGTAGAGTTTAACGTCTATAGACTGCACTAAACCAAATGAAACGAATATATATTTTTTGTAATAGAGATAGTTAACTGGGAATTTTTTTTTTGTGTATGTAGGAGCCTCGCCTCCCCCCCTGGGGGGAAGTCCCCCCTCGAGGGAGTAAATTTTCATGATGGGTATCGTTCAAAAGAGCTCGCTAATACCTTTAAAACGAATGGTTGAACCATCGATCTGCGATAATTTAATACAAAGTTATCGATTTTTTTTTTTTTTTTTTTTTTTTTTTTTTTTTTTTAAATATTGAGAATAAAATGGACTTTTTTTGGATATTTTGTGTTATACTACTTCTCTAATATGGAAATCGTCTGCCTTTTTATAAAAGATAATTTTTTTAAATAATAATTTTAATAAATTTTTTTTTAAAAAGAGAAATATTTTTTAATAACCGAATTAAATTATAAATAAATGTAGGTGCATTAATGAAACAGGGAGTTGAGGGGGGCGGTAGCCCCCCCTCATACAGAACTAATTATCATATAAAACTCTTCAGAAGCGTAATATGAATTGTTTAACACAGGTTCACATAACAGTACTCGTTATCTTACATTTTAATCTGCAACCTGTATTTATAGTATTAAATTTCAGGGTATTAGAAAGTCGTGTGAGTGACACCAGATTATTTTTTTTTTCCCTCCAAATAGTAACACCCATTTTTGACTACATGTTCGAATTTCTGAGGTCGAGGCGGTTATATTCTTTATATCAAAGTCTGCATAGAGTTGCAAGCAAAAATTGGATAGGTGTAAATCTCTATACTTAAAAAAAAATAAATTAAGTTACCAAGCAGAAAAGTATTATATCCATTCAGATAATAATCGGAAAAGAAGTATAACAATTTTAAGTATAAAATAAAGTAAAGTAATGCTAATTAAGAAATGAGATGTGTACGTTTAAACTTACTTGAATAACTACTTTAAATCATGTGCAAGGAAAGTAATATATGACAGAAATGATAACGAGTGACAGCCCCCTTATAAAAATTGAAATATCACTATAATTCGAAAAGTAACGATAGGAATGAGCTGTAAATTTAGGAACCAATATTTTTGATGATGATCATTATATTCGTGGAAAAATTAATGTAGGTCATAACTCATATTTTTTTGAAATATGAATTTATTAATAATTTTTATAATTCAAAAAATGTTTTTTAATCAAAATTATGCATGGAATATATTGTTACTTCATTCCAACGTAAAAAAAAAAAAATAATAAATAATAATATATTAATTTTTTGGGAAGACATAAATTATTACATTCATTTAACATTAGCATCTCCATATTTTAACAAATTATAACTCTGTGAAAAATTGAGAGAAACATGTATATTATACTATTTTCTGGGCTGATTTGATCCAAATAATCCAAAAAGCTTGTCGAAATTGGGGGTTGCCTTCGAAAAAAATTAAGTTGATGCCAGTTTTAATATGTAGACACCCCTTCAGCAAAATATAATTAAACCGTTCTAAACTAGGCCTTATTACTAATCAATCAGCACCAGTCATATGTCTCTACACTAATTTACGGCGAAATTAGTCAGGAAAGGAGGGAGGGGGTTGGGGGCTTTTTCTATGACTGTACATACGGTGTGGCCCGAATGAATAAAATAGATTTTCAATGTGTCCCACCAAATGTTTTGGGTTGGACAGGCCTGATATAGAGAATAAAATTAATTTTCTTTGGATATTTTGTGATATTACTATTTCGCTACAATGGAAATCGTCAGCCTTCATCATGGAAGATAATTTTAATAAATAATAATTTTAATAAAGTATTTTCGCTGAGTGAATTTGTATAGGAAAATATAGAAGAAAGTCATGTGGGGGCCACACTATACTAGTTTCTACTGCATTACCATTTGATTTCAACAGATATAAATTTGCTTTCAAATGGATAAATAAAAAGAAAAAGAAAAGTAAAGTAAACTAATAATAATCAGTATCGAAACAGACAGTACCGAAAAAGTTTTTTTTTTTTTTTTTTTTTTTTTTTTTTCTAGGACGGAATACTATTAGTCTCAATCTACGGATTTTTATGATACCAGTTTTATGATACCAGTTTTATGATACCAGTTTTATGATAGTTGGACATTTATTGAAATCCAAAATTCATCGAAAATATAGTTAAATAATTTGAAAAAGAAAAAAAATAATAATAGTCTTCCGAACTAAACTACATTCTGATTTTGTCAAAATTTCATCTAAAAAAGAAAAAATTTTCTTTTTTTAAAGAAAAAGAAAAGAAGATTTAATAATTATCAGTATCAAAACAGATTATTTACACATTTTATTAGATAGTATATTTTCTTTTCTTTTTCTTTCAAAAAAAAAAAAGTAAAATCAGCATAATACCTCCTTGAGAGGAAATAAAATTTCGTTAATTTAAAATAAATTGTCACCAGGATTTACTATCAAGTCTAAACAAAAAGAAGTAAATGAAGATTTCCCTTATACTATTCGCCCACCAGCGGCCGAGCGGTTCTGCGCTCAAAGCTGGTAGATTGGAGGTGCCGGGTTCGATCCCAGGTCGCGCTCATCGACCTAGCCGTTCGGAGTTTTCCGTGGTTTCCTCCGAAACTCGCGTAAATACGGGCTAGGAACCCTTAGAAAGACCCCCACGGAGGGCATTCCCCCTCTAGGCCTAGGACACATCAGGAGTCAATCGGCCTTAAATCCTACAACCAACCAACCCTTATACTATTCAAGTGAAATTTTGTTTAAAATTTCCGGGATGATTACATGGGATATAATATATCCAATCGCCTCTAAAAGCGTTAAATATCTATTTAAAAGCAATATGTCAGTGGAAGGTATTAATTATTAAAATAATAATAATAATAAATATTCTGTTCAAGTATTAAATGTCCGAGTATAAATTTTCAATTACGCAATCTTTCTGGCAAAGAGATAAAGTCACTTCTTTCAATCCGGGTCCTTTGTTAAATTGAAAGATATTGTATTTCTTCCTTTTTAAAAGTAAATACTTACTCTAAACGTTTATCTAACATTTACCTAAACTAAATATTTCTTTGGGATAGCAGCAACTAACGAGGTATAGAGAAATGTCAAGAATATTTCCTATTTTGTTATTGGAAAAACTTTTGTTACTACAAAATATGTAGGTTTTTAATAGAATAAAAATCCAATACATATAAAGTTACGCACCGCTCGTTATGTTTCCTAAAATGAAATGTAATTTAATATGTTAAGGTATTTATTTTTAATTCTATAAATAATAATAAAAAATTATAAGATGTTATTTCTACATATAATAAAAGGTGATTGTGTCTGTGTCCGTTGCTTTTTAGGCTACAGCATTTTTCTTGGAGATTCGTGTTAACTTTTCCTGATGCACTACGAAGGCTGATTTACGAAATTTTGATTAGGTTTTTTTTTTAGGGCTGAGGACTATTAGTCTCTATCTGGGATTTTTGCGTTGTCGTTTTCGATTGTTGGACATTTGTCGGAATCATTTTTCGATAGTTAGACATTTATTGAAATCTAAAATTTATCGAAAATACAATTTAAAAATTATACAGACACGACATTATTTCATTATTTAAAACATGAAAATCTGACATTGACAGATTTTAATTTAGTGCCAGAGGCCTACTGCTAAACTTGTTAATATCGACAAATTCTTCTTTGGTTAATTCGTGACGATCTAAATTCCATGATAAAGTTTTCATTAAATCAAACCAATGTGTTTCAGCTGCAGATATTGTAACAAATAACGTTGGAAGTCCAAACTGTCTTATAGCCGCAAAACAACGTTTTTTCTCTTTTTCCCAATGAGGGGAAGGTGTGCCTTGGGGGGGACTCATGTCAAAGGTGTGCCTTGGGGGGGACTCATGTCAAAGTTGGGCCTTGGGGGGACTCATGTTAAAGTTGGGCCTGGGGGGGGACTAATGTCAAAGTTGAGCCTTGGGGGGACTCATGTCAAAGTTGTACCTTGGGGGGGACTCATGTCAAAGTTGAGCCTGGGGGGGGGGACTCATGTCAAAGTTGTGCCTTGGGGGACTTCATTCAATAAATCCCCATTCAATAAACCGACTGAAATAGGCCCTTAGCACTATTAAGAGTGTATTATAAAAATTCGACAACGCTGTACCGACTGAAATAGGGGTACCTTGGGGGGGACTCATGTCAAAGTTGTGCCTTGGGGGGACTTTAATCAATAAATCCCCATTCAATAAACCGACTGAAATAGGCCTCTAGCACTAATTAAGAGTGACCTATAAAAATTCGACAACTGTACCGACTGAAATAGGCCTCTAGCACTAACAAAAAAAAAAAAAAAAAAAAAAAAAGAAACTAAAAGTTGCTGTTTGTTTTGAATTCTTAAATCTTTACAGTTACTTGATATTTTTAATGTAAAATAAATATATAAATTTATAAAAATTTGAAAACAGGATTTGTTTATGTGAGTATAAGTACGTGTAAATACGCGATATTTAAAATCGCCCAAAATATTTTTTATTGATTTTTTTTCTAAGGTGTATAGTTAGGTAAGTTACATTTCATTAAGCTCGCAGCATGTAACTCCGTTTGAAATCAAAATATAAATATGGTTTTTATTAAATATAGCGCATCTCGTGTATAGTCTATATAACAAATTTCATTCCATTCCCATCACTCGTTTGCGCTGTTGGATGCTGGATATAGGGAAGTTTAATTATAATTACTATAAGTTTGTTCAATAAAATATATATACTCAGGCGACAATTGTAATGGATTTTGACATACAGTAACCGCCGCTTAATCCGATCAAATCGCCAGGACTGGAATCAAATAAATACAAACTGTTTTTAAAACCGCCGCTTAATAAAATAAGCATCGCCGGTTATTAAACTCAAAAAATATCTTCAGCAGCAGAAATATCATTTATGCACTCTAAAAATTTTATTTATTTATTTTCTACATTGTGACTTTTTTTTTTTTTAATAAAAACGAAAATAAAACACTGCAATTTCTCCGTTATCTCTCTCTTTGTCAAAAGTTTTACATTTGCAGCATAGTTGCAAATTAAACACACCCTATCAATTGTCTCAGTAACAATTTCAAGGAAAGTATTCTTCAAAGCGCGGTAATAAGTTACAAATTTGATTTGAATCGCAAGTGATAATTCATTTTTATTATTATTATAATTTTTATTTATTAAAAGACAATTTCTAGTTCTTATTTTGAAATAACTATGAAGCAAGAGGTTAAAACCTATATAGTATTTTAAATTTAAACTAAACGAGGGAACTTTCGGCAAAGTAAATTATGGTTTTCCTCACAGGGAAGCACATCAGAATTTGTAATGTATTTAATTTACTTATTTTGATGAAGAAATTAATTAATTATCTATCAAAAATTTATTAATATTGTTTATTAATTCCACTATTCGATATCTTTCGAAATTTCCTTCCAAATTTCAGGGTAGTAATACCTTTTTCTTGAAGTTTCAAAACCCACCGTAAATCTTTTGGGTAGGTTCTATTAAATGTCCAAAAGAAATATTTAGTCTTTGCTTAAATATCTGCAGAAGTTTCAGCATTTTAAAGATCATAAATTCATAAAAAAAAAATGCAAACTGAGAAAACGTAATTTAAAAATTTCAAATCTGTAAAAAATATATTAAAAACCTATCATAAGAATTGTAGCCTATATACGGACTGATTATAATTAAAATTACGATTTCCACGCTATAATTTTAAAACTACCCATCAGAGCGATTTGATATTTCACCAGAGCAATCGTGAGGGAATGACATTTTGTTTGGAGGAGGAAAAAAGTAGTTCCAACATGTTCCTATAGATGGCGCTGCCAGAGTAATGTCAGGGGAAACGCCTAAATGGACTCATTAAACACAGGAATATTGTTAGCAGAACAATAGAATGGCAGGGAACAATAGACTTCAAGTGTTTACTACAATTTTTTTAGCAAAAAGACAAGAATACGTGTTTACCGCAGAAACAGTGATAGTGAAAAGAGAAAAAGAGGAGCTTCATGAAACAAATACATTACGGATAATTAACGGCATATTTAGGAACCATTTTTCTTTTTCTCCCCAAAACAAAATTTCGTTGCCCCACGATTGCTCTGGTACAATATCAAATCGCTCTGATGTGTAGTTTTAAAATGATAGCGTTTTGGATTCGTAACTTTAATTATAATCACCCTGTATATATATTGAACAAACCTAACGTAGTTCAATTTATATGTATTAAATGGAAATATAAGCTTTATATGAAACCTTCAATGGTCCCATTAAATGTGTTGCAATAAGAATTTTGCTTAGATTAACAAAATAATTTTAACAGTTTACTTTTCCTTTTCCTTTATTATTTTTTTTTTTTTTTCTGGTTGCAAACAGGCTATTTTTATTTTATTTTTAACATGATATTTTATGTTTATAAAATATACAAAAATTATAGTAAAGTTAATTAAAAGCAAAAATGAAAAAAGAAAGAAAGAAAGAAAAATGTTAGAATTTAATAAATTTGTTTCCTTTAAAAAAAAAAAAAAAAGAAATAAATAAAAAAGAAAAACCAACAACAAAACTTATTTTTTACTTCTAACCAGGATTCTCACAAAGGAAAATTTGGATATCAGACATTTTTCTAGTAATTTTTTTAAAATATATATCAACGGAACAATGATTAATCAAGTTTAAATTTACTATATAAAAATAGTTGTATTAAAAATTATTTTTTTGAGAACTCAGCCTCTAACCAAAATAAAAGGAATAAAATACTTTTTATTTATTTATTTTACTTTATTTATTTATTTTTTTACCAAATCCTTGCTTCCTCTGGCTTATCGTTTCGAAAATTAAAAATCCTTCCTATATGAATAAATAGTGAATATTTATAATTACATAAAAAAAAAACCTTTATATAAAAATATTTACATTAAAAAAAAAAAAAAAAAAATCCGTAGAAAATGCTAATTTATTTCGCTATCGCAATAATCAAGATTCATGACATTTTTTATTTTATTTCATTTTAGGAAAATTAATAGAATTAATAATTTTTTCTAATGATATTGATTATATTGTTTGGAATTAATAAAATAATAATAATAAAAATTGATAAAGCTAAGGCTTTCTGTAGGATGAATGCTTTCTTTATCATTGATTAATTGGCGTAATTTATTATGCACATTATTAAGGCATTTATTGCCGATAGATAAAAAATGAAATAATGCCTCCGCTGTTTGTTGAAAAGAAAGAATAATATTTTAGGAAGGATTTATATGCCCAGCATTTATCTGCCAGATATGTTTATTGACAAAATATTTTATTATTAGTGACTGTCAAGAAGTAATACATTTCAGTAGCATAAGTCTGCATCTATATCGTAGACACTGAGAAACTAGTATGTTCTGGACACAAGACTTTCTTCTATATTTTCCTATTCAAATTCACTCAGTAACAATATATATACATATATATATATATATATATATAAACGCTTTTTTTTCTAATTTTTTCTAATTTTTTTTTTTTTTTTGTTGTTAAAAGTAAAAAAAAAATCGATAACTTTGTTTTAAATTATCACAGATTTATAGTTCAACCATCGAGACCTTTCGAAAGATACCCATCTTGAAAATTTGCACAATTTTTTTTTCCTTGTTAACTACTACTATTATCAATAATTCATATTAATTTTACAATCACAAGCTTAAAATAACTGTCATTATGCACATTTACACGAAATTTTGTCCTATACTGCCATGTTAAAAGTTTACAAAAAATGCGATCACCGCGCCACCTGTTGAGCGATTGATCCCCAAATTTAATCAGCACTAGTTTATGTCAGGGTGCAACTAAATACCAAGTTTGGTTAAATTTCATTCATTGGTTCGTGAGATACAGCGTGCACAAAATTCGTGATACACACAGACATTTTCTAAAGACTATCAATTCGTGTTCAGGACATCCCAAAACGTGTAAATCCATAAAAAAAACGGAGGTCGAAAATTCTCACGAATCCAATACTTTCTCTATATTACATATAGAAGAAAGTAAAAAAAAAAAATTGTGATTGTCATCTAGAAACTAAATTGTAGTTCTAGTAAAAATAGTTCTATGCCATCCTTTTAAATTCTAGTCCCCTTTGAAAACGAGTTCTAGAAACCACTATTAGGATTCTAGAGCGTTTGTGGATATTATCGAGGTCAAACTTATTTAAAAATCTCTTGTAAATAAATGCGAACACAAAAGGTGAGTTTTAGCAACTTTAAATAGAATTTATAACTCAATTCTAGGAAACCAAGAAAAAAATTTCTCGCAATACAAAGGCAATTATAATGTTCATAATCTTGTTTCGCTATCTAGAAATGTATAGACTAGAAATACTCGATCGTTTCGTCTATTCAGTTTATTGGCTTATTTTATACGCATAGCTCGGAAATCTATATCTGTAGTTTAGGAATTAAAAAAAAAAAAAAAAAAAAAAAGACTATTTATTCATTTTAGATGAAGGCGGTATGCATTTTTACTTCCTTATACAAAGTATAAGGAAGTATAGTAATCCCGATTTGCGAAATGGATTTTGTATTTCACATTGCTCGAAAACGAATGATCGCTGAATGTTGCTAATTTATACGTGTGACTTTCATGATGTCTAGTTGCACACCTGCAAGTGTCATCTTAACACGAGCTCTCGTTTTAGAGATATAAGGGATTTTACACGATTTTTCGTGACGTCTGTATGTGTGTGTGTGTGTCTGTGTGTGGGTATGTCGCATAACTCAAAAACGGTTGGACGTAGAAAGTTGCGAATTGGTACATAGGTTTGTTATAACATCTAGTTGTGCACCTCCCTTTTTGGACTTTCTATGATTTTCCGTTTTGGAGATATTTAGGAAAATTAGGTTCATAATGACAAAAATTTGGCCATAATATATCAAAAAACGGTAATAACTCAAAAACGGTTTAGACAAATCTTGCAATTTAACTGACTTTCCGATTAGCTACACATTTGAAACTTTCAGAAAAGCTCAGAACACGTTGACAATGCATTTTTTTTATATTTTTAGCCAACTGTTTCCGATACCTGCTGCCTTCAGCAGCGTTTATGCGATTCAACAGAAAATTTATTTAACTAACTTCCCGACTAGCTAGACATTTGAAACTTTCAGATTAGATCAGAACACGGTGAAAATGCATTTTTTAAATACTTTTAGCCAACTGTATAGGGTCCCTGCTGCCTTCGGCAGCGTTACCAGTTCAAATCTTGGAAACGATTTGTAACTAACTTCTCGACTAGCTAGACATTTAAAACTTCCGGAAAAGCTCAAAATACGGTGACAATGCATTTTTAAAATATTTTTGGCCAATTGTTTCGGGTCACTGCTGCCTTCGGCAGCGTTTACATGGTTCAACAGAAAATTTATTTAACTAACTTCCCGACTAGCTAGACATTTGAAACATTCAGAATAGTTCAGAACACGGTGAATATGCATCTTTTTAATACTTTTAGCCAACTGTTTCAGGTCCCTGCTGCCTTCGGCAGCGTTTATATGGTCCAACAAAAAAATTATTTAACTAACTTCCCGACTAGGTAGACATTTGAAACTTTCAGAATAGTTCAGAACATGGTAAAATTCCTTTTTTTAATACTTTTAGCCAATTTTTTCGGGTCCCTGCTGCCTTCGTCAGCGTTACCAGTACAAATCTTGCAATCGGTTTTTAGCTAACTTTCAGAAAAGCTCAGAACACGGTGATAATTCATTTTTTAAAAATATTTTTAGCCAACTGTTTCGGGTCCAATGTCAATGTTTTTTAACATTATGTATATTTCTAAAAGTGTATAAGGAAGTCATGTGGTGCCCACATCAGATTTTTTTTTTTTTTTTTTCCTCAGTGAATGTTAGATATAAAGTTAATGCATTTTTCTCAATAGAGTATGAGAAATATTTTAATAGAGTTTTTTTCATTAACTCCGATTTCCCAAGATCAAGGCGTTACTGCAAAAAAAATTGCTTTCAGGTGCCGCTTGGCACGTTACATAGAAGTTTAATCAATGAACAAGTGTGCAAATAGTTGAAAAGTGTTAAAGTCTATGCAAAGGCACGATTTTTCATTCTTGTTATTTAATACTTTTTAATTCCAGACATTTAGTGCATTTTTGACATTTATCTACAAAATTGGCTAAATTAAAGAGCTATTTTTGCTTATAAAAAAAAAAAAAAAAAAAAAGAGCGAGAGATTTTTAGAAAATTTTTACACATATTAACGTTTATAACTAACCCCCCACCCCCACCCCATCCCTCAAAAAATAAAATAAAAATAAATTAATTAATTAATAAATTAATTAAAAATGAAATAAATAAAAATAAAATAAATAAATAATGATTGTAAGGAAATAAACATTTATTGAAGGAAATTATACATTTACTTTTTTTTTTTTTTTTTTTTAGAATAAAGCCGCAGCAGTGACCGAGAGGTTCTGCTTGAAGCCGGTAGAGTGAAAGTAGCTGGTTCCATCCCAGGTCTTGCTTGTCGACCTTGCCGTCAAGAGCTTTCCGTAGTTTTCTCTACTCGCGTAAATAAGACTTAGGCCCCTTTAAAATGACTCAAATGGACGGCATCCCACGCAAGCCTGGAGCTCACGTACAATCAATCTGCATTTATCTCTCTCAACATCAACACTTCAATATAAAACGTGCTCCCAATCCCATTATGATTTTTTTTTTAGGATGGAGAATAATTTACAGAAAGTATATAGATCAGAATGATGGTGCTGCCATCTGTTATGTTTAAAAAAAGTCATACAATTGATTTTTTTTAATGTTTTACTTCAAGAAATTTATTGAAAAACAGACATATTGATACATATACTACTGTTGAAGGGCTTTAAAAATTTTGGGTTGTGTTGTGGGAATTTAGGCAGATTGACTGCACTAGGGGGGTCCTCCGTGAAGGTCCTAGTCCCTTAAAAGAGGGAATTTACATCACTGATAAGATTCAAGCACAGTAACTTATAGCAACCTAACATCATATAGCTGCTGCAAAATTAAGAGGCACGTACATTTATTTAAAAATTTGAACAAAATGTAGCAGAAGTCATAACAGAAATTAGTGAAAAACGTGTGGGCCAACAAAATTTTTACGCTCGTATGTTATTACTATAAAAACAATTAACTAATAAAATTTGCATTGTATTACTTCAGGATTGTCTTTCATTAAAGATTATTAATAAATTTATGTTGGAATTTTTGAAATGTTGAGATTAACATTTTTTTCTCTATTTTTCGTTTCTTTCTTTTTCCTCCCGCCTCCTCTTTTTATTCCGATCAGAAATTTAACTGAAGTTTGTATATTTTTAAAGATAAATAAACAAGAAGGAATTGACAAACTATAAATTTAAAATGCATTACATAATTTGTTTTTATTTAATTGAAAATACAAATAGAAATAGCAAAAAGTTACTTCACTTTATATATTTATTTAAAGTTATTACGCTTAATATCGAAAAAATAAAATAATAATAAAAATAATAATAAAATAAACATCAATGTAATATTCAATAATATTCAATTAAATAACTTTAATTAGGAAAAACGTAGGAAGTATTAACATAAAAATAAAAGAGAGAGAAAGAAAGAGTGAGAAAAGAAAAGGAGAGAACTAATATAAGTTATGAAATCCTTTTTAGATTACCAAAAAATAACAAATCTACGTTCACTAAAATAATAATAACAATAAGTAACATTACTTGTTTTAAAACTTTTATTTACATATCTTACGTGAATTTTTCTCGTACTTTTCATATATAAATATTTTTGTACATAAATTTTGTTAAAAACTTCATGAGCTTTTCCTTTTTTTTTTTTTTTTTTTTTTTTTTCACTTGACAAAAACAAATTAAAAAAAAAAAAAATACTTTTCTTATTTTTAAGAAACTGAAAGAATTTGTTACCTATCAATAATAATAAATTGCCGATAGTTAATAATTATAATAATAATAATAAAATAATAGTATATTATTAATATTATTAATAATAATAACATTAATATTAATTATATTAATAATAATAACAATAAATTTTAACAATAATTACAGTGTTTCATTTTTGAGACATTATGGGTTTAACCCTTTGCATCCCAAATTATTTTATTTTTGGAAAAATATTTTGAAATTTTTTTATTATATCTCTTTAAGCATGAGAATCATCTCATATTAACACTTTTGCGACCGCATGATTTTGAATTTTTGATAGTAAGGCCCGCCTGTGGGCGTTATTCTCCCATGTTACAATATTTCAGAACAGAATTTTCTGTATTCACATTTATATTAGAAATGGATATACATTATAATTATATTCTTTCTTATCAAAGTATTTGTATCCATAGTATATTTCATTGTGAAAATGTGAATATTGGTTACATATTTAAGAAATAAATAGCATACAAATTGTGAAAGAAACACCTACTGGTGGAGTTATAGATTTTTAAATGACGTGAAACAATGTCAGCGGTCGCAAAAGTGTTAAATTTAGGTTAAACTATAGCTTAACTATAGGGAAATCTTAAACTATAGGGACAAAAGCTTAAACTATAGTCCCAATGAAATTCTGTAGCAAATTTTAGGCTATATTGAGGAATTTTTTTGATGGAACTTTAAAGCCCTGGTGGGATACAAAGGGTTAAGTGTTGAAATATAAAATCTGCCAGTGACTTTTGGGACATCTTGCATATTTAACTAATGTAGATCTTATTTTAAAATTTTAATGTAACTATTTCTTATAATTTTTAAATTTGTTTATAGATAAACTTGAAACTGTCTGAAATTAATTTTATCGGATTTTTCTTTTTCCTCATCCACATCACTACCAAGCTGATGCGAGAAGTAAAAATTTTTCCCTCGTGTAAATTAGCGCAACGATTTCTGATATAGTTGAAGCAAAATCAGAATTCGATAATGAAGTTACAAAGTTAAGTTTTCAAAATTAATACCACTAAAATTCTTTTGTCAACTTCATCAATAAAATATCCCTCTCTTAGTGGTGGTATAAATCCTTATTTCTCTCTCTCTTTCATCCACTTGAAACGAAATGGGAATTGAGTCTTTCACTATTCGAGAATTCTTTGATTCAAAGAATTAAAAGTTTCTCGAGATTTATTTCTAACCATTATTTATCTGCAAGAAACTGTATTTATCAAGAAAGGCTGGGAATTCAAGAATTTTGCTTATTGGATTGTCACTTAAAATTATTGGAATGGATACGATGTTTCAAAAAAGATTCTGCGTTTAGGTTGTTTTATTATAGTAAATGCAGTATGTCA
Source organism: Salticus scenicus (assembly GCA_963930645.1). Classification (NCBI taxonomy): domain Eukaryota; kingdom Metazoa; phylum Arthropoda; class Arachnida; order Araneae; family Salticidae; genus Salticus; species Salticus scenicus. Next base: position 10,900,114 of record OZ005658.1, on the reverse strand, counting down.
TTTATGTTGCCATAAATATAATAGTATATATATATATATATATATATACTATTATATATATATTACTATTATATATATATATATATATATATATATATATATATATATATATATATACATATCAATAAATTTTTAAAAAGTAGTAAAAGCCTAGCAACAGAATATTTAAGATATATTGTATATAAAAGAATATTTACAAATAATTATAAGATAGAAAAATTTTATATACCATGTTTTTATATTTTCTGTTGTATCATAGCTATAGAACTACATTAGCACTTTACCAATGTGTATAAAATTTTTAAAGCAATAAAAACGTCCATTTTTGTGAGATGCATAATTTAACTTTATACAATTTTTTAACGTTCACGTTTAATTAAATGTATTTATTTTTATGTCGAAAGAAATTGAATTCGTAATATATATATATATATATATATTTTGGCAACAATTCAATTATAGCTAATATTTTAATAGCTATTTTTAAAGCTATTAGGAGGTTATTATTTTCATATTTTAATTAATTAAAAGAAAACTAATCAAAAATTCGAAAATCTGGCTTCGAAGTATTGTGTTGTCATCAGGTTATTCTGAAAGTTTCAAATGTCTAGCTAGTAGGGAAGTTAGTTAAAAATCAATTGCAAGATTTGTACCGGGCCAACAAATAAGAATCGAAGTTAATAAAAACATGGTAATAAGATTATTGCTACAACTCTTTTTACATAGATGTCAATTTTAACAATTCTGCTTACCGGAAGATGTTACTAGAAATTTTTATATTATTTAATCATTGAAAACTGCTGTAGAAATATCTATGTAATATTTCTCTATCAAGGACCAGTTACGATTAAATTTTCTTGAAATGATATGATAATGACGTAACGTGCTCTCTGATTGGTCAACGCAGACCCATGCTTAAAGTCAGCTGCTAACGATTTCGACTACAAGAATTTAATCTAATACACTTAAAATGCATAATCTTCTTAAAGAAATTGAAGAAATATTAACTTTTTGTTCTGAAACTTGTGCTCAGAATCTCATATTTAGAAACATCTTTGGAAGAATTTAACGCCAGTTAAGCAGCCTTGCATTTCATGGTGGCTATTCGGCAGAACGGTGGTATCGCCATCTATTATTATTATTATTATTTCAATTCAATAATGAACGTTATTTCTTTTTGTTTAATTTTTTATTTTGTAGATACATTTATTAACTGCATAATTTCTGCTATGTATGGTCAACTCTTCATTTTAAAAGATTGACGAATGTTTTTGAAAGACACATATAAATTCAGATCATTGACGTATCCATACTGCTACATCTACATTTTTTGTTACACTTAAATTTTAATCACATTAAAAACTGAAACAGACAATATACACTAAAATTACATAATTTAAAACATTAAAAACACAAAACAAAAATTTTAAACTTTTCGAGCCCATTACAGGCTCCTCATCAGTAAAAAACATCAAATGTAAATGCTGAGAAGAACAACAGACTTTGATTAAGTGAGTACAACGTATTCATCGGGAACTGCGCATGCCTCATTAAGGGGTGAAAAATGTTGTTTTGTGTACCAGCCCCCCAGGAAAATTCTTGAATGATAATTTAAACAGTTAGATTTGATTATTTTAGTACTGTTAAAATCAGATAAATGGTCAGTTTCTGTGGCATGCTGTACAATTTTCGAACGTAAATCACGGTTTTTGAAATTTGTTTTATGTTCCTTAATACGAGTATGAAGAGAACGGCCAGTCTGACCAATATAAACCGAACTACAAGATTTACAAGGAATCTCTTGCATTATTAAAATCTTGTACGCGTGTATTATAAATAACACCTGTACGGGAAAAAGGGGAGATAACTGTTTTAAAATTAGAAAGGAAATTACGAATTAAAATTTGGGGTTTATAGGAAACAGATAAATTAACAGTGCGTAAAACTTTGGCAATAGATTCAGAAAGTTCAGAAAATTCAGAGAAAATAGATTCAGAAAATTTCTGAATCTATTGCCAAAGTTTTACGCACTGTTAATTTATCTGTTTCCTATAAACCCCAAATTTTAATTCGTAATTTCCTTTCTAATTTTAAAAGAGTTATCCCCCCCCCTTTTTCCCGTACAGGTGTTATTTATAATATTCCTTGTAAATCTTGTAGTGCGGTTTATATAGGTCAGACTGGCCGTTCTCTTCATACTCGTATTAAGGAACATAAAACAAATTTCAAAAACCGTGATTTACGTTCGTAAATTGTACAGCATGCCACAGAAACTGACCATTTACCTGATTTTAACAGTACTAAAATAATCAAATCTAACTGTTTAAATTACCATTCACGAATTTTCCTGGAGGGCTGGTACACAAAACAACATTTTTCACCCCTTAATGACGCATGCGCAGTTCCCGATGAATACGTTGCACTTAATCAAAGTCTGTTGTTCTTCTCAGCATTTATATTTGATGTTTTTTACTGATGAGGAGCCTGTAATAGGGTCGAAACGTTTAAAATTTTTGTTTTGTGTTTTAAATGTTTTAAATTGTGTATTTTTAGTGTATATTGTCTGTCTCAGTTTTTAATGTGATTAAAATTTAATTTAACTACGAGACGTAATGATTTTTAAATATTTTTGTTACACTTCTTTTACAAATATTACTTTAAATTTACTGTCAGTTGATAAAAAGTAATTCTTATTCTGTACATGTATAGGGATTTTTGCCCTGGACTGGCGTATAAAATATTTGAATAAACTGGATGGCAAGGCAGCCTGTAAAACGATATATTCAAAATACAATCAGCACCAATTTAAGTTAACGTCTAATTAAATATCCAGTATTTTTTTATTCCGTTCTTTGGTTCCTGAGATACAGCGTCCACTAAATTTTGATAACAGATTCGCATGCATTTTCCAATTGTGCTCAGGACATCTAAAAACTGGAGATTGAAAGTTTTCACAAGCACATTACTTTTTTCTCATGTAAACAGAAGAAAGTAAACATATATCACTCATATATTCTACAAATTCTTGTTTTTTTTTTTTTTTTTTTTTTTTTTTGAAAGAAAACCGAATAACTGTTGCATAAAATGCAAATAAAACACGAGATATCATTTACCGTAATTTCGTGTATATAACCCGCGGGTAATCTATAAAAAAAACCTGACTTTGTATGTCCTGCGGGCTATTTTTTATTTCCTCTAATTTTAAAAAATTATCTTACACACACACACATATATATATATATATATATATATATACATACAATACTGAAATTGCTTACATCACTTTATTTCTGTATGAGACAATTTTATTTTTTGAATTTTTTTCTTCTTGTATGGGTCTTGTAGAAAAAAATAGACTTAGTAATTCAAAAATTGAATTTTCATGAAATTTTTGATGGATTTTGTAAAAGTTTGCACATATTTACGCATATTTGTAATTTTCTTTTATATGTCTAAGATAAATGCTAAAGGAATTGATTCCATGGTCAGGATTTTTCGAACGCTCTGTTAACAAATAATTGTTTGTAGCACTTGTCCTAAACATTTTTAACAGTTCCGTTATGGAAAAAATAAATAATTAAATTAAAACATTAATATATTATTAAACTAAGATGTAGTGTAATATTTTGCACTGTATTCAGATAAATTTCCTTATTAAAAATATTGTGTAATATGATAGTGCTATATTGCACCATCAGTGCTGTACTTATGCTGCTTTAAAATTTTTTATAGTGTTACTGCAGTAAAAAATAAATAAATAAATAAATAAATTTTAAATTTATTAGGTACCATAACTTAATAATGATAATTCAATCCTTTTTTATAATTACCAATCATAGAATATAATCCTTTGTGTAATAATAAATATTATGCGTTTGTTGCGCAGTAGAATATGCCATATTCAAAAACAATATAACTAATGGACTCTTCCCACCTGACGTCAGAGGCCACATGATAGGTGAAAAACAAACAGCAGACGAAGTCTTCTATATCTATTGCGATTTCTGAAATAACATATTTTCTATTCTTATTTTTGATCAATCGTATTTAATCTGTGTTATATTTTTTTATACATCATCAATTTTAATTCGTTTTGTATCATTATTCATCATCTTTTGTTTGCTGTATGCATTTACAATCATCATTTAGTTTATATTTTTGATGTTCATGGATAACGTGTTAAATACTCTGATTTTTGGTACTTACATCATTGACAGTGCAACATCGTACGGTGTAAAGCCATTTAGACCAGTAACTAAGCTAATTAACTTGTTGTAACACCTTCATGCAATTAAATTTAGTTGAAAACATTGTAAAATTTCAAGTTATAATCCATAAACATTCCACAAGAACAAGCAATTATTTATTGCTGGATCAGTTAATGTAAAACTTACACTACAACATGCAAAAATCGATTCTTTTAGGTGAAAATAAATAAACACATTAAATGATTTTTTTAAATTATTAAATTTACAAATATAATTATTCTACTATTTACAAATGTACAATATTACTTTTATTTTATTTTATATTAAATATTAAAACTTGTATTCTTAAGAACAATATTTAATTGAATTCGATTCTTTGTTTTTCCCTGTCGTATGATTGCTCTGAATTTAACCAAACTTGATATTTAGTTGTACCTTGGCTTGAATTGTGTCTTTGGATATATCACCCAACACTACGATTTCCACTCATTTCAGTGAAGGCTCTGCGTCTACAGTGAACTAAACTTAGTAAGAAAGATATATATTGTGAAAAACTCTGCTGATTCAATTAAAGCGCGTATCGCCCGACAGCTGGCACTGATATGTTGCAGTTTAATCACATTTTGGTGAAATCTATACCTAAGTAATGGAAATTTATAGGGAACTGAGCAGAGTCTGGTTATGGCAAATAGTTTTAAATTTCTATTATCAATATTATATCCAGCATTTTAAAAAACTTTTGTAGATAATTAAATAAAACAAATATTTATTATAATTCCATTCGTTTTAAAAGCTTATAAATTACAGTAAAATAACAGACATATAATAGTCTAAACTCTAGAACTATAAAAATTACTTTTAAAAACAAATTCTAACTCATTGAAATTTCCATATTTTTCATGCGATAATATAAAAATTCTCATTCATAAATCTCACAGTTTAAAGTCAGTGCTATTACTTGTATATTATTCTGTCAACGCTATACCTTTAACACAGTTGAACGGAATTGTTTACGCTATAAATCTTTGTAAGTTTGATGCAAGAGAAAATGTCAATATATTCTTTCAAGATTCTCGTCCTCTTCTAAACAACGGTAATAAATCAAAGCAGAGCTGGTCAAATGCAAGAGTTATATGCATTTAGATTTGAATATTTGCACTCGATTTAAGACATCAGTTTCAAATATACTTTCCCGACATTTTTGCTCGGCTTTAAAGTACAGGTGAGACAATTCTAGGTTTACAGAATATCTAGCTTTTTACTTTCTTCTATATGTAATATAGAGAAAGTATTGGATTCGTGAAAATTTTCGAACTCTGGTTTTCGATGGATTTACACATTTTGGGATGTCCTGAACACGATTTGATTGTTTTTCGAATATGTCTGTCTGTCTATATGTATCACGAATATTGTGGACGTTGTATCTCATAAACCAATGAACGAAATTTAACCAAACTTAGTATTTAGTTGGACCCTGACATAAAATTGTGCTGATTAGATTTGGGGATCAATCGCTCAACAGGTGGCGCTGTGATCGCTTTTTTTCTAAATTTTTAACATGGCAGTATAGGACAAAATTTCGTATAAATGTACATAATGAGAGTTGTTTTGAACTTGTGTTTGTAAAATTAGTATGAATTATTGATAATAGTAGTAGTTAACTAGGAAAAATAATTTGTGCATGTGAGAGGTCTCGTTAATACCTTTTAAAACGAATGGTTGCACTGTGGACCTGTGATAATTTAAAACAGAGTTATCGATTTTTTTACTTAAAAAAAAAAAAAAAAAAAAAAAAGAAAAAAAGAAAAGAAAAAGAAAAAAAAAAAAACTTAGAAAAAAAATCGTATTTTTTTTTTTTTTTTTTTTTTTTTTTTTTTTTTTATATTTAGAATAAAATGGACTTTTTTTTCTTTTTCTTTTTTGGATATTTAGTGTTATACTACTTCTCTAATATGGAAATCATCTCCATTATCATGGAAGATAATTTTTGTAAATAATAATTTTAATAAATTATTTTTACTGAGTGAATTTGTATAGGAGAATATAGAAGAAAGTCATGTGGTGGCCACAACATACTAGTTTTTGCATTGTAGAAAGTGTAAAATACATTTTTCAATATCATGTGAATACAACATGTAAATTTAAAATGAAATAACAAAAAGAATTTGTAGAGATATTAATTCTGTTACAAATTGGAGGAACTGAAGTTTCCAAAAACGAAGTTGATAACATAATAACGAAGGAACAAGTAAAGGATAAAGTAAAATATAGTTAACTTTTACATTACTCCAGCACAAACATGACTGAAAAGCGCAACGTTCCATTTTTAACTGTACTGCGCTGTTAAAAATTTCAACAGAAAACTGTAGGTAATCATTTATATTAAGTCTTTTGTAAAATTACAGAGAAAAATAAACATAGATGTTAAAGAAAAAAAATATATATATATTTTATATGTGCATTTTAATGACTACTATTAATTTAATTAATTATTCGCAAGGTTGCAGTTGGTGACTTAGAACGCTTTTTCAAAATAGAAGTATTCATTTTAAATTGTTATTGAGAAATTAAGTAATAATAATAATAATAATAAAACATCACTGGACACCCCTGCCTTGCTGTGCATGAATCTGAGATATAATGTAACTCGTTTTCGCTGCAATCAGTATCGCGCACACAACTCCCCCCCCCCCCCCAAAAAAAAAAACAAACATTGAATCATTAAATTCATTTTTTTACTTATTTTTATTTCATATTATTTCACGCGCACTTTTTCAGGGATGGAACACGGGCGCAGAATTCATACCGGAATCTGCATAAGAAATTTCTCTACCTATAATATCGTTGATTTAAGAAGTAGAAAAATTTCTTACATTGATAGTGGTATGAATTCTGCGCCCGTGTTCCATCCCTGCTTTTTATTTCCTAATTCAAAATTATTAAAAAAAAACTTTTTCGATATCGCTTGTAACGATACTGATTATTATTAATTTTCCTTTCTTTTTCTTTCAATAATAATAATAATAATAAAAAAAAAAAAGATTTTGATGAAATTCTGGCAAAAGCAGAATTTAGTTTAGGACGGAGGACTATTAGTTTTTTTTTCTTCCCAATCATAACATCGCTTTCAAATTATTCAATTATATTTTCGATAAATTTTAGATTTCGATAAATGTCCAACTATCGAAAAATGATTTCGACAAATGTCCAACTATCGAAAACGGCAACGCAAAAATCCCAGATTGAGACTAATAGGCCCTCAGTCCTAATAAAAATAGAGAATTAAAATTGAGAATCTCGATTATTATTATAATTAATTTGAGTAAATTTACAGAAATCTTTTGCAGTGTGGGAGAAAATAATTTAGTCTAGTTAAGGAAATATATTTAAAAATTTCAGTAAACATAAAATAGCGCCATGAGAAAATACTTTAGATGAGTAATATTACATAAGTATTAGAAAAAGATAATATTAGAAGCTAGAGTAGATAAGTATTAGTAGATAAAAATTAGTATTAGATAAGTATTTGGAAGAGAAATCTGTTACATATAATTGGATAACGTACAAACAAATATTATTTATTAATGCTTATTTGATAACACGGGCCTACAAAAATGAAGTTGACAAAATTTGATTTGATGATTTCAGCTAATCTTTAAGTTTTTTGATATGTTGAAACTGAAATCGCAGCCAATTTTTCTCTATCACGTATATATTTTTGATTTTTGCCAATACAGGGTGTTTACCGACACAATTTCTTATATATACCATCATAAGAATAGGTTGGTTGGTTGGTATATATGGTTTTAAGTCGCACTAGTGCTTCACAATTACAAAAATAGGTATCTATGTTTAATTAATCATGGAAACATACTATAAAACTTACCATATACAATTATATTGGTTGAAGAGTAATGGAAAAAATTGTATAGGCAGGCACCCTGTATTGATAAAAATATATACGTGATGGAGAAAAACTGGCTTCATTTTCGGTTTCAGTACACCAAAAAACATAAAGATCAGCCAAAATTATAAAATCAAAATTTTACATGTCAACCTGTGTAATGTAATAAAATAATAATAATAATTTTCTGTAACTTTAGGTCATAAAGATTTATTTATTTTAGATTTTTAAAAAATTCTTTTGTATTTGAATATCACAATAACAAAGTTTATGTTTGCAGTTAAAAGCGTTAAACAAAACTGGGTGAAAATTGTAATTTTCTTTACAATACAAAATGAAAAAATACAATGCTTGTTTCGAAATTAGTCAATTACCTGTGTCTCATCATGAGGCATATAATACATTTTTACCATGTTTTTAATAACTTCTATTCTTCTTTGTTTGTATGTATGTATGTGTGTTTGTTTGTTTGTGCGGTACAAATCTTCAAATCTTGCAATCGAATTTTAACTAACTTCCCTACTCTAGACATTTGAAACTTTCACAGTAGCTCAGAACCCGGTGACAACACAATACTTCGAAGTCAGATTTTCGAATTTTCGAATAGTTTTCTTTTAATTCATTAAAATATGAAAATAATAACATCCTAATAGCAATTAAAATAGCCATTAAAATATTAGCTATAATTTAATTGTTGCTAAAAAAAATTACGAGTTCATTTTTTTTCGACATAAAAATAATTACATTTAATTCAACGCGAACGTTAAAAAATTATAAAAAGTAAATGATGCATCTCACAAAAATTGACGTCATTATCACTTTAAAATTTTATGTACATTGATAAGAGCTCTATGATTCATCAGAAAATCTAAAACATGGTATATAAAAAGTTTTTTTTTCAAATCTTATAATTATTATAATGTGTAATAGATACATATTTAAGTTTTTATATTGTTAATTTAATTATTTAAATTAATAAACTTACAATAAAATCATCGAAAATGTAATATACCTATATATAAGAAGAGAAAAAGCCCGTACAGAATATGAAAGTTTTAACACCTTTCTAAATTCCGTAGTTTTCATACGATTTCTGATTTCTAAATCTCCGAGTTTTAGGTGAGTGCTATTACTTGTATATCATTCTGTCAAAACTACCTTGAACACAGCTAAATGGAATTGTTTGCGCCATAAATCTTTGTAAGTTTGATGGAAGAGAGAATGTCGATAGATTCTTTCAAGATTCTCTCCCATTTTAAACAACACGGTAATAAATCAAAGCAGAACTGATCAAATGCAAGAGTTGTACGTCGTTAGCTTTGAATATTTTCACTCGATTGAAGATCTCAGTTTTACATATATTTCAAATATACTTTCTCGACATTTTTTGCTCTGCTATAAGCTGTGGAGGAGATAGTCTCAGATTTACAGAATATTTATTCGTCTTTTTGAATTGTAGAAAGCATAAAACGCATTTTAGAATATTATGGAGCTATTATGTAAAGTTACAATAAAATAAGAATAAGGATTGCTTTTTAACTTTAACCCTTTATCTACTGCATTATGATGCAGACAAAAATTGTGTTTGAAACATACATTTTTAGTTACTAAAGTGCATTATTTAAAGATAGATATATGTTAAAAATTATGCCTATCACCTCATCATAGTAATTAATGAGAATTTTGGGAGGTCGTACTTTAGTGTACCACTGGTACATGGAGAATGAAAAAGTTATTTCGACATGAAAAAAGTGTAGAGAAATATTTACTCTTTATGCTCCTCACATTTTTTCTAAGATTAGTGGGATATTCTTGAAATAATATAGGAATTAATTATAACACACATGAAGATCGTGAAAAATATCAAGCAAAAATAGCAAGTGCACTGCATAAAATCCCTTATGGAACAAAAAAGGCTCTATGTATCGTCTAATGCTTTGTAGTGAGATTAAAGGGAGGTATATCTGTTCCCTTCTTATAAATATCTTTGACATTTCTTATATAAATTCGATTTTATACTCTTTTTAAAGTAATGGTACTTTAAAGTACCGTCAGTAGATAAAGGGTTAAATCATGTGCAAGGAAAGTAATATATGACACAAATGATAACAAGTGACAGCCCCATAATAAAAATTGACATGTCACTATAATTCGAAAAGTAACGATAGGAATGAACTGTAAATTTAGGAACCGATATTTTTGATGATGATCATTATATTCGTGCAAAAATTAATGTAGGTGTTTTTAAAGTGATGGTACTTTAAAGTACCGTCAGTAGATAAAGGGTTAAACCTGTAACCCCTTATTTGGATCTAATTAGCTTAATATATTTAATTCCTATTATAAAAATTGTAAATATGTTTATATAGGTGAAACTGGTACAGCAAGAATTAGATTACAGGAGCATAGACCATCATATAAAAATTGCCACCAAATTTCTAAAATTGTAATCCATTCGATAGAAACCGACAATATTCCTGATTTCGATAATATTAAAGTTCTAAATTCTGGTTTTGATAATTATAAGTCACGTATTTTCCTTAAGAGTTGTCACACTGCTAGTCATCTCCACACTATCAACGAAGCATGCGCACTGACTTCTCAATATTCTGTACTTCTGTAAATTTCTTGTTCTTCTGTAAATTCCTTGTATTTCTGTAAATTCCTCCTGTAAATTCTGTAAATAATAATGTAATGCTTGCAAATTATGCTGTATTGATACTGATGAGGAAACTAGGATGGGTTTTGAAACGTCTAAATTTGAATTGTTTTTAAATGTATATTTTGACTAAAAAATTGTCTCGTAAAAAAAAAAAAATAAAAAAAAAAAAAAAAAAAAGCTTTTGATATTAAGAATAAGGATATTAGAGTTTATACAATTCAGTTATAAAGTGACAGAAACGTGAAGTTTCCAATAACGAATTTGATAATACAGGAAAAAAATGATTGATGAAGTGAAATAAAAATCTATTTTTACAAAACTATTTTACACACATTATTCCGAAGTACACTACCTAATTTTTAGTTTTAACGGAAGAGAATAATTTCGGCCAGCTAAAAAGAAAACCATATTTATTGAAATTTTATTTTTCCAACTGAGTGAAAATAATGCCTGGACCGGGAGTCGAGCCCCGGATCTTTGACTTACAAGGTCAAGGCTCTACCAATTGAGCTATCAAGGCCGACACCCGACCGACATTACTCACTCAGACAACCTTTAGGCAGAAACAATCTGGTCTATCATTTAGATAGCTCAACAGAAATAAGCCGCAGGTAATGGAAAACACCATTAGATAATGGGAGAAAGAAATACAATTTTTAATAAAATCACACAATCAACTGTGGAAGAAAATCATATTTATTGAAATTTTATTTTTCCGACTGAGTTTCTGCCTAAAGGTTGTCTGAGTGAGTAATGTCGATCGGGTGTCGGCCTGGATAGCTCAATTGGTAGAGCCTTGACCTTGTAAGTCAAAGATCCGGGGTTCGACTCCCGGTCCAGGCATTATTTTCACTCAGTCGGAAAAATAAAATTTCAATAAATATGATTTTCTTCCACAGTTGATCGTGTGATTTTATTAAAAACTGTAAAAAGAAAACATTGGAAATTTCCAGAAAACATAAAATTACACCATACGAAAATATTTTAGATATATATTAGAAAGAGGTAGTATTAGTTGGAAGAGAAGATAAGTATTATTAGGTAAGTGCAGGGTTTAAGATGCCATTAATTTTTTAGCATTTTGCTACATTTTTTTTTTTTTTTTGTTAAAATATGTTGTTTAGAATTTCACTAAAAAACTAAACTGGATACCTTAAATAAAATATCTCAATATAATAACCTCTAATTTTTTTTTCTTTTTTAAATATTCGCTGGCAAAAATTACCAAAAAACTGAAATTTTTAGTAATCTTTATTTATTTAGTAATATTTGGATTTATTTTCGATTTTTAATAATTGAATTTGAATGCAGAAATATTTAAAAGTAGGGTAAGTGCTCCAGTGATTGATACTTTTAGAGCAATTTCTGATGTTTTTAATGTTTTAGTCATCAGAAACTATTTTTGGAAATATTAAGTTAATATAATATATGGCATGAAAGACTTCCAGAACCAAAAAAATGTTAAAACATATAAATTTAATAATAATTATTTTTTTTCATGAAATTTTATTTGACACCCACTCAATGTTCCAGTAATTGACACTGACAGTTGTTCATTTTACCAGTAATTGGCCACTATGTTCCAGTGTTTGACACTGCTAGTATTTCATTTTACCAGTAATAGGCACCCTATGCCCCAGTGTTTGACATACAACGTTAAAATCCTTGTATGAAAAGCATTTGCTTTTATTTTTTTACTTATTTATTAATTAGGTTCGGGAAGGAGTCAATTACTGGAGCATGTCATACACTGGAACACCTACCCTATATCAGAATTCAGAAATTTCTTCAAAGAATCGTTCTCAACCCTAGTATAGCACTATTATCTACACCTACTCATTATTTCCCTTTTAAATCGCTTTTAAATTTTTAAATTTTTATACCTGACATATCTGGCTCTTTTTTTATCGTTGAAATCAAAAGAAAGTTTCACTGATTCATGTTTCTTAAATCACAAGCATAGATGTTTGGTGAATATAATCAGTTAAATAAAGGATTAAAAAACGAAATTGGGGATAATCAAGTTAAGTGAAAGAAATGAATGTGTATCCAAAGATTTAACCTAACTTTCGAAAAAGCTAAAATAATGCGTGTGTATTAAAGACAATTTTTTGTCACGTTCAAATCTGGTTAAGTATTATTATTGTATAAAAATTAGAAAATGAAAACTATTTTATATAATTAACATATGAATGTAATTATTTATATAAATAATTTTTATACGATATGCTAAAATATTTGTATACAAAATATAATTATTTGTATAAATATAATTATTAATATAAATACATTATTTTAATTATGTAATCATACACTCAAAAAATTTTTCAGTTATTTCAGTTTAACAAACTATATTCATTTTCGATTTTTGAAAATCTGCTTTTGATATTTGAATAACACATTAAGAAACATTTAAAAATGCGTCATAAAAATCAGACGTTTCTTGATGAGAAAAATCTGTAACATAACACTGTACAAATGAAAAAAGTGCAATAACTCTTTAGAAACCAAATAATTAACCACGAATCTCCATCAGGTGCATAATGCACTTCAATAATATATTTACTAAATACCCTTTTTAAATATTTATATTACTAATTTAAGTATGTATGTTTAAAAACTAATAATGAAGTCGTTGAAGTTTAACATAACTAAACTCACTGAGAAAAAAAATATACTGCCTTCCTCTAGAATGAATAAGTGGCCATTTTCTAAATCCCTTAACTAGAAATATAGATTTCTGAGCTATGCGCGTAAGGCACGCCAATAAACTGAATAGACGAAATGATCGAGAATTTCTAGTGTACACATTTCTAGATGTATATAGATTTTAAAACTTCTTTACACACCATAAATTTTAAGCCATCTCAACCGGTTTTGAAAGGATGTAGCCTTTCTTCATCACGTGATACTGCCTTGGAGGCAAAAGCAAGACTGAAAGCAGGGCAAAATCCAGAAGGGGAGGAGGAGCAGCACAAACAACCAATAGGAACCATCATGCAGGACCAATCAGAGAGGAACACACATACACACACACACACAAAAAAAAAAAGGTGATGGTGAAACGTGATGGTGAAACTAGATGGTGAAACAATATTCTGAATACTCTAATATTCCGAATCATTTATATTGCGAGAAATTCTCGCTTGATTTTCTAGAATTGGGTCATAAACCAAGAATATAGTTGCAGAAACCAGCCTCTTGTAATCTTATTTATTTGCAGAGATTTTTGAATAACTTTGCCCTCGAGTATATAGGCAAACGCTCTAGAATTCTAATAGGGGCTTCTAGAACTCGCTTTTCAAGGGGACTAAAATTTATAAGGATGACATGGAACTATTTTTTCTAGAGCCACAATTTGAATTCTGGATGTCAGTTACAGAATTTTCTCTCAGTGCGTAGGAATAAAAAACTTAAGACAAGAGATGAAAATTTTAATACATTTAAAATTTCCGCCTCTATTTTTTTTTACTTTAATATAAAAATTCCGATTTATAAATCTCCGAGTTTTAGGTCAGTGCTATTACTTGTATATCATTCTGTCAACGCTACCTTGAAAATAGCTAAATGGAAGTGTTTTCGAAATAAATCTTTGTAAGTTTGATGGAAAAGAGAATGTCTATAAATTCTTTCAAGATTTTCTCCTATTCTAAGCAAACAATAATAAATCAAAGCACAGCAGATCAAAAGCAGAAATGTATAATTTTAGCTTTGAATATTTGCGCTCAATTTTACATATATTTCGAAGTTACTTTCTCGACTTTTTCTGTCTTGCAATCGAGAACATCTTAAAATATTTCTTCAAATAACTATGTATATTTGAATTGGTATCTCGGAAATATGAAGAACAGGTAACAGAATTCCTGAAAAAAAAAAAAAAAAAAAAAAAAAAAGATATATTTAGTTATAAAATATGTTATAATTTACAAATCAATGAAGTTTGACGTAATACACTATTCCTACAAATGCAAACTGAATAGAAAATATTTTTTCTACTAACCCTAATGCCTATAAAATACGATTTTAAAATAAAATAAATTAATTAACAATGTTGCTCCTAATTCGTATATATTTAAACGAACTAAAATTTTAAAACATGAAATATTATTTTAAGATATCTTCTCGTTAAAACACACAAAATTTGTTACTTACAAGGAAACATTCAAAAGGTGCCGTCTTCAAAAAATATTGAAAAAAATATATGTGATTCTGCTCTTCATAAAACACCAGAAAGTGAAAAAAATATCGGGTGAAATGAATTACAGCGACCACAAAAAAATTATCAAAATTAAGCATATTTGGCGATTTCACATTGTTAAGAGATTGATTTTGAGTACTTGGCGGAGAAGCAAAACACGGTTCTGTTCGTACGCGAACTTATCGCCTAACAGTGCTAAACCGCCAAAAATGCTTAATTTTGATAATTTTTTGGTCTCGCTGTAATTCATTTCAGCCAACAATTTTTTCACTTTCTGGTGTTTTATCAATAGTAGAATCACAAGTTTTTTTAAAATATTTTTTGAAGACGACACCTTTTGAATGTTTCCTTGTTAGATTATTGGTCTCTGCATCGATGAACTAGTTGCGTAAACTAAACCGATACTTCAATCGAACACCACCAATCTGTCCAACGGCCTGGTAGTTGGATAGGTAACCTCCTTTTCTACAAATAACAAGTTATAAAATCTGGCTGAATGGTTAATAGGTGCACTGTTCGAGTTCCATTTCAGGCATAAATGATTGTATTGATTTGAAAATCACCTTAAGCTACACGTCCCTTTCTAATTGTAACTAGTGTGCAAAAACTGATCATAGAATTAGATTGATTGAAAAAAAAAAAAAAAGTAAGTAAATGAAGGCACCAATCATCATGCAGCCCTAAATAAGATTAGCGCTTGGGAGAGGAAGGGGGTTATTCATACTTCGAGAGACTGTGAAAAGAGCAAGAAGGGGCAGCAAAGTCAGGCTTTATCAATACGCTCGATTTCGCGCGCAGGTCGTTGGGCCATTAATTCGGGAGAGCGTTTTATAGAGGATCAGAATTACGATAGCATGTCTCTATACCACACATAGGGTTTCAGAACTTTATATATATATACATATATATATATATATATATATATATATATATATATATATATATGTAGCAGTCATTTCAGTGTGTTTGATGGTGCATTTTTCAATGCATATAGAAAAGAATATTAGAAAAGAATATTAGATAAGAAAAAAAAAAGAAGAAGAAGAAGAAAGTAATAATAATAATAATAATAAGAAAAAAATATAGAAAAGAATATTAGAAAAGAATATTAGTTAACACGTTAACACAACAAGTTAACACGTTTGTTAACACATTAGTTAACACGTTGAGAATTAGTTAACGCGTTTCCTTTTATAGAGGATCAAAATTACGATGGCATGTCTCTATACAACACTTAGATAAGGTTTCAGTCCATTATTTATTTATTTATTTATTTATTTTTTATTATTGAAGATAGTAGTAATTTAAGTGTATTTGATGGCGCATTTTTCAATGCATATAGAAAAGAATATTAGGAAAGAATATTAGATAAGAAAAAAAATAATAAGAAAGTAATAATAAGAATAATAATAAGAAAAGAATATAGAAAAGAATATTAGAAAAGAATATTAGTTAACACGTTGAGTGCCACTCGAATTCTTAAGGAAGTCCCTGTCAGGCCACGCGCGCTGGGTAGAATTGCTTTATGCTTACCGTGTTTCAACAAAAATCCATTAAAATACCTTAATGATGTCCTGTTATAAATAAAAATTAAGTAAATTTTAAATAAATTTTCAGTAATCACTTAAAACAATGTAATTTTTTTTTTAGTTTTATATAATATTTTACACTGTCAGTCACCGGTGGTTGACGCGGTCTAAACGGAAAGCTCAGTGTCAGCCACCGATCCAAATGGGCGAAAAACGCCAGATCACCGCATGGCGACCAGCTACTCTATGATCTGCTAGAACATCTAGCTCTCTATGAGCTGCTAGAAATGAGCTGTATTCGGAGGAGCAAGGATAAGACTTTTAACAGTAGACTTCTATCATATAGATAGGACTTTGACATTGCGATTTCGCTTTTCAGAGTTTTTTTTTTTTTTTTTTTTCCTTGGACACTGTGCTCGACCAGCACAACTGCACCTCCAAGAATGAGCAACAGGAGAGCACAGAGCATGCGCCAGGATACTGGAATTTTGAAATAAGAGCAGACCTAGCTGAGAATATAGAAAAAAAAAAAAAAAAAAAAAAAACAATTTCAGAACAGGGAAATGGGCAAGGGGAGCTGCGGAAGGTGCTTGTACATGGGAACTTACTAGCCGAGAGGATGGTGGAACAAAGGTAATTTAAGAGAAAAAAAAATAGGGGAAAGGAATTGCGAAGACACTCCTGCTTGAAGGTTGAAAAATGACTAAAGAAGCTGATAAATAATATACTGGGGAAAATAAAAACATGACTGGAGAATTCTGTAACTGACACTGGTGGAGGAAGGAAAAAAAAACTTAGTGATGTGCTTAACTTAATTTATGTACCGAGATATGCGTGGTTGGTGATTAAAGACTGAATGAAAAACGTATTATGCACATGAGTTACCGAAAAGAGAAGGAATAATAAAAGGGAGGACCATCTCAATTTTTATCCGCCACGGGGGATAGAGCCTCACGTTGGAAGCCTGACGAACTGCTGACGATCACATCAGGCACTTGACGGTGCAGCACACATTAACGAGGACCAGACACCGCCACACCCTCGGTTCCAAATGGAACGAACATAATATAGCGTTAACATAAAACTATATAATAAACATAAAATAATTGTAAACCAAGGAAAAAAAGTAACTGAATCTTAATATATATATATATATATATACATATATATGTAAAAGATACATAAATAACTTACACATAACTAGAATTAACGGATAACGGAGGGAAAACAAAAGAAACACAACATAACATAATGCAAAATAACAAAACAAATAATAATTAGAGTTATTCATTTAAACAAGTATTTTCATTCAAACGGACTGCTTCTTGAGTTGCGAGAACGGATTTAAACACTAACTATCATGAGACAGGAGTCTTTTTCTATATAAATTAGTAGGTGCACCATTAAATACACTGGAACATCTGCTATCCCATTTTGTTTTGAAAAGGATGTAGTGGAACACTTTCTGCGTGCACTCATTCAATTATTTACCAATTATATAAATCTTGGTTTACGGCCATTCTATGCCAGTTAGATCTATTTTTCGTTACTTGAGATACACTGAAAATTTATGGCGGAAAAGTAAATGTTCCAATATATTTTCATAAACAATAAAAATCTCTAAGAATATGGAATGACACGGAGGATTATTTTAAAGCGACTGTCGTATGCAGTAATTTATCAAACAACAATCGGAACATTTTTCTTGAGTAATACAAATTTATCTCGAGTGAAGATGCATTGAGTGATTGATTTAATAAAGTTTTAGAAACTGTCTTTGGGTTATTGTTTCAGTTAAACTTATGATCACAAAAATGTATAGTTAAGAGATAAATTTGAAAATTACTTAATTTACCACCCAATAAGTTTAAAGTTATGATAAACGCAATAACTTCTTAACTAGGGATAAAATATCGTATCCTATATATTTACTGTAAAATGCTGACTACATTTATCGATTGATAATTCTCAATATATCTTTCACGTAGAAAAAGCTTCTCTAGAGTTAATAAATAGGATGAAGTTTCAACATTTTTAAATGTGTATCAGGTTATAAGAATAATTTTCAAAGTACTGTTTTTGTAAAAACAAATAGATGTAAAATATATTTTCTTTCTATATAAAGGTTTTTCCATTAAGAGTGATACAATTAAAAAAAAAAAAAAAAAAAAAAACATAAATTATTCAGTGAGACACTTTTTTTTTTTTTTTTTGAAAGCTTACATTATGCCATTAAGTATGAAAATAATATCGTTCATGTGAGCAGCACCACGACTTCTCTGTACATACCGCATTCTGTCAACACAATTTTCCATCACTCTTTCACATAAATTTGGTGTTATTTCACGAATAACACGTTCAATGTTGGTTTTTAATTGATTAATTTTATTGGATTATCAGCATAAACATGTGACTTAATATATCCCCAAAGAAAAAAAATCACAATCGACCGAGTCGATCAACTAAATAATGTTGTCCAAGAATTCTTCTCAAATTTCTCTCAGTATTCACATATGAACACTGATTTTTATGAAACAATTTAATAATTTCGAAACGTTGTTCAAGCGTGTATCGTTGCATGATTAAATGGCATAGCATACTAAACGCAAATGACTCAAGAAATGTCAAAAAATAATACTCAGTGTTGCCATTCTATCCATTTAAAATTGTATCATCCCTACTGGGAAACCCTTTATATTTAAATATTAGTCATTACAAAAAAGTCAGCGAAGAAAAAAAAATGCTTACAGGTGTTTCTTGTCGCAATAATGATGCAAAACATTTCATCAGATGGTAATATATGCATGAAAAAAAGGAACATATTTTCTGCTTGAGAGATTACCAGAAATTTAAAAATTACCTGGTGGTTACTTCGTCACCATTGTTGCCAACCATTTGAATTTATTCCGAAGCTTGTTAATACCTCCCTCTTTTCATACAACTTCTTTTGAAGAACAATTTTCTTCTTTTTAAATCTTAGTTACATGGTAGAGAAAAATTACTCTAGGAAAAATGTGGCGCAAAAAAATGGCGTTACTAACAAGTCATGCAGAATAAATTATAAAAATTGGCAACTCCGTATTAGTAACGTTCACTCTTGTATCATTATTTGAAATTAGAAATGCAGAAAAGTTTTTTAAATGCTTAGTTTATACTATTTAATTTATTTCGTTTGATTATAGTTATTACTTTTTAGCTAAGAGATAAAAAATTATGTATTATGGTGATGTAAATAAAAATGATGATCTAAAACTCATGTGAGTGTAATGTTTGTTTTATTGAAAAACGACGAAATCCTTCAAATGACAGTTTTGATTTTCAAAAAGTAATTTTGTGAATTTAAGCAAACTGTAGAATTTTTTACTATTAATTCATTTATCTAAATATTGCATTACTGAGAAAGTCAAGCTAGTACTATAACCAAACAACCACCTGGACCATCCATATTCCACTTTCATTCATCGCTAACTATCACTGACGTCCATTTCGGTCCACGTGATATATGGTTTCCAACCCTCAACATTTCTTATAACTCATTGTATGGATTTAGAGTAGGTATTTTTTTTCTCCCATTATACAGCGAAGTTTTGTTTCTATTCCCACACAGCCATTTACATCCATATGACATCTATGTATAAACACGTATGAAAATTTAAAAAAATGATCCATTAAACTTCTATAAATATCCCACAGATATCTATGAGCACGACCAATGTCACTTTTTTTACATCCATTACATGTCTGCTACATATCCAATAAATCTCCAAATATCCAATAATTGGACTTGTTAGATCTAATAGCTATTGAAAATCTCTAAATCTTGTTTTGATCAAACATGTTACATCTATTAGACATTTAAAAAAGCACGTCTAAATTTCTTCTATATTTAAACTTCTAATAGATATCTACAATTAGTACAGGATATCCAGAAATTTTAACCCTACAAGGCTCAATATTTTTTTTTTTTGTTGTTTTTTTTGTGTGTGTGTGCGCGAGAAAAATATATAGGTTGTAATTAGTGATCAGAAGATAGGGAAAACTTATAAAAATAGCTCAACGTACCGTATGTGGAACATACATAAAAATATGATTTACTAATACGTTTACTATTGTAATATATATATATATATATATATATATATATATAAGGTAATTTCGGGTGAGTTGCCCCGCTTAATATAATTTCGAAACGCAATGATAGATGGCTCTGCGAGTCCGATTATTATTTCCAGATAGATGTTGAATGGTGTGCTGTGGAAGTTACGTGAACTTATTTCTTTGTGTTCTGCTGTCACAACAATATTTCAAGTAAGTACCATGTTTTTTCTACTCTGTTATAAGAGTGATTTTGCATTGTAAGGCTGGCACTAGTTAATAAAAATGGATTTTTTTTTATATAAGTTTAAAAATCTGTAGTAAGAAGTTGATCAGTCGACTTCGGCCATTGTGCCGCCATTTTTGCTGTCTTTTACTTTGGATAGTTGCCGGGGCATCTCTCCCATACCAAAAGGATAGATGCCCCAGATTATATTCGGGTGAGATGCCCCACATACATTTACAGCGAGAAAAGTCATTTAATTGTTTAAATTTTGAACTAATATTGTTTTTATAAAATGCATAATTTACAAATGCAAATATTTGTAAATCGTTAAAATTTTTAACTTAAAAATATTTTTTGAAATTATGAATTTAGATTAAAATTCATCAAATAACATTCAAATTCGCGTGATCTCTAGAAGTGGCAACTCAAAACGAAATCACAAAAAAGCAAATTGAATCCAGATAAGAAAACAAAAAACGCTCAGGTATGTCAGACTGACCTTTGACATTTAAACTATAACGTAAACAATCTTGGGCGCTAACGAAAATGTAGGTGGGCGGTTAATTGTGCCGGTAATTGAATATTATTGCATTTGTTAATGCAGTTGTTCCATGCTTCTTGTTTGTTTTAGGAAAGATGACTACAGTATATAAAAAGAAAACAGTATATAAAAAAGAAAGATGACTACAGTATGTACAAAAGAAAAAATACTGGAACAGCTGGTGGGACCTGGACAGAAGACCATTTAAAAGAGGCTCTTGAGACTAGAAGCAGGGGAAATTGGTGTCATTGAAGCTGCTAGGTACTATGGAATTCCTTCTCGGACAGTTCGTCGTCGAAGAAAAACAGATAATACCAAAACAAGCTCTTTGGGGACCATTGACTACTATTGATCACTATTGACCAATGTTAAAACCTTTTATTATGTTTTTTACAGGTAGGGCATCTCTCCCATGTGAGTGGGGCATCTCACCCGCAACTTCGGGAGGGATGGCAAAATGTAGTGCTGCCGCAATTTTATTTTTTTTTAAAGAAAATTTACAATATGGTACAAAAAAACTACTTAGTAGTAATAAACAATATCTATTATGTATTTACCACAAATTTTCGTTGTCATTGTTACTACCCAATTTATTTTATAGCTTCCTTTCCTTAAGTGGGGCATCTCTCCCGGAATTACCTTATATATATATACACTAAGCGACAAAAAAAAAGCCGCACTTGGATGTTTTCCTTTTCGCCTTCTACAACCGCCAATTTTATCGTTTAAAAAGCAAATTTTCGAACAGATTTTACTATGTTGTCCTCCACATACACTTTAGCTTTGAGTCTAGTGTTAAAAACAAAATGCAATTGTCAGGAAAATTGTAATTTTAGAATTTATTTCAAAAATGGTTAGAATAAGGCAGTTAACGATGCCACAAAAAGTATTAATTCTTAAACGAAAATCAAAAAATATTTTAATACGTGAGATGGCAAAATAATTAACTGCTAACGAAATATTGGTAAAATGAATTTTAGCAAAATATAAAATTTTTTGGCCGTTTAAACGGGGAATTTGGCTTTAGGCGGTCATGTTGCTCATCCAAGCAAGATAACCGCAAGTTAAAATGCGAATGTTTAAAAAATCGATTTGTATTATGTTCAGAACTTAAAAAAGATTTTTAAAAAGTGTATAGTAAATTACTTTCTTCAAAAACAATGCGGGAACAATTAAACAAAGCGGGTTAAAGAACGGAAGATCTCCGAAAAAAGCCATTATTAAGGAAAAGAATTAGAAAAAACAATACTTTGGTTGACCAAAATTTAAAAACATTATCAGTTAATTATTAGGCTGAACTGGTTTTCTCTGATGAATCAAGTTTTCTTCATTTCGTGCAGTTGAAAAAAGCTAGAATGAAGACGAAAATGTGACCGACTTAATGAAAATCGCACTTTTAAAACAGTGACACATTCTCCGTACATTATGGTACGGAGGTGCATAAATTTTCAAACACTCGGGGAAATTTTTATGCTCAAGGGATCAATTAACTCGAAATAAAACACAATCTGCATAAAAGTGGTGCCTGACCGACTATTTTGGAGGTATCTTAGACATTTCCGTAAACAGCATTTGAAGATAATAAGGCACCTTACTACACGGCGTCTGTGGTAAGTTTATTCACTTCAAATTGTCAAAATTTCTTATACATTCCCATGAGAACCTATAATTCTGTAAGTAATCATACTTTTTTTCACTTTAAGTTAAATACCACAAAGGATATAGTAGAATTTCTTCTTTACCAGACATGGAAATGGTCAAAATCGCGATCCGCTCGAAAATGTTTCGTCTATAAAAACGCGGGGGAGAGGGGAGAGGATTCGAAATTTGCAGCCTATAACTCTGCCAGAACTAGAAAAATTTATTTGTGGTATTTGGCACATTGAAATTTCTGAGATTTATATTAAAACACTGTATAAAACTATGCCATTGCGCATTAATGCAGTAATTCCATATAAAGGTGGAATTAACCCAATGCAGAATACATATTTTAACAAAAAATTGCTTAGATCTAACAAATAAATAATTTTATTTCATATATTAAAATATAACTTGTTTATTTCATATAATAAATCATAATAGAATGCAAAGTGTAGAGTTATTGCATTATGTTCAAAAAGAAAGTTTTATACAGATTTTTAAAAAGTACTTCGTAAAGTGCAATAAAGCGAATTATTAAATGGAAAATATACATAGGTATCATTTCATACCTTTGGTATTATGCAAACAAAACAGTTTTATTTGTTTCAAACATTAATTTTAAAGTTATTACAAATAAAAAAGGTATAAGTCATTTTTTCTGCAGTGCGGCTTTTTTTTTGTCGCTTAGTGTATATATATATATATATATATATATATATATATTTATTTTTTAATTCAGACAAACGACTAACGTATCACTTTCGTTCAAATTTCGCACTGAGTGCACTATAACAAAAACACGAACGACATCTTTAGGTAAAGATTCGTATTACTACATTGCTAAATGTCAGTAGCTTCTATCAAGATGTCAAGAGATGTCGCTACTAATAGTTTTATAGCTATAGGAGTGATTAAAGTCGGTGTTACTGGGTGCCTTGTACGGTTAATGGACATTTTTTAGATATTTTGTATGTTTTATGGATCATTTGGCCGTAATTTAGATGTCTAATGTATATCAGTGACTGCATGGCTTTCATAAATTCGTCTATGATATTTATACTTTGATACCGATAGTTCAAATGACCTGAGAATTTCAGCAGCAGTCCTTACACGCGTTTATTTTTCAAACGCGGCTTTTCAGTCTAAATTTAGCTTTAATATTTGAAACTAATTAATAAAACTCAGTAAACAGATTTCTTTGATCTATTTAAGGGGGCAAAAAACGTTGAAATAAATTACACAGGTGTGCAATGAAATTTTTTCTTCAAAAGGATGTATTTTTGTGGTACACTTTTGAAGGATGTTTAATAAAATCTATTCAAAGTTTTCCGTCACATCAGTTTTGATAAAAAATGGGATTTTTTTTTTAGTTTAAAGCTCTACTCTTTTAACTCCCATCTAACAAGGAAACATTCAAAAGGTGTCATCTTCAAAAAATATTGAAAAAAATGTACGTGATTTTACTCTTCCTAAAACACCAGAAAGTGAAAAAATTATCGGCTGAAATGAATTACAGCGACCACAAAAAGTTATCAAAATTAAGCATATGTGACGATTTTACACTGCTAGGCGATTGATTTTGAGTACTTGGCGGAGGAGCAAAACACAGTTCTGTTCGTACACGACAATCTCGGTGCTATCGAACTTATCGCCTCAGAGCGCTAAATCCCCAAAAATGCTTAATTTTGATAATTTTTTGCGGTCGCTGTAATTCATTTCAGCCAATATTTTTTTCACTTTCTGGTGTTTCATGGAGAGTAGAATCACGTATATTTTTTCAATATTTTTTGAAGACGACACCTTTTGAATGTTTCCTTGTAAGTTATTTCCCAAAAAATCTGGTTGATGTAAGTGAAGGACAAGGAGAGCTATTTCATCAAGATATTATAGAAATGTAGAGGAGGTGTCACGAACGATGAAGAAATTTAAAAAGAAATAAAAAAATATTTAAAGAAAACATATTAAATAATAATAATAATAATAACATTAAGTTACAAGATGAAATGATTATCTTAAAATTTGTACATTTCCTATTCAATCTGGATGTTTTCCTGTTTCCTGATTTGATCTTTCGTTCACCACAATGTTCACTTATCATTATTATCCCAGTTTTTATTGTTGGTGTAAGTGGTGCAGCTTTGTTACAACTACCCGGTACAAGTAACACATTCAAACTAATCTAGTCATTCGCCGAAGTTGTCTCTTGGTACAGTTCTTGACATTCAATAAATTCATTTCCATTGTCTTGTTATTACCAATAAGCTGCGTAATTTCTCTTAGTATGAAAATTAATGAAATCAATGCACAATTTATTCTAACAAGGAAACTTTCTTTAGGTAAACTCATAGAATTCGATGAAACTGGTACAGGTGTTAGAAGAACTTATAGGAAATTCATACTCTGAAAATTAGCTGCTTAAGTTCATTAGGAAAAGCGTAGAACGATGTTGTAAATTGAATCGGGGTTACCAGAATCTTCCAGTTTGCATGAATTGGCGACAGAGAACACATGGGCATTTAAGACTTGGTGCTTTTCTCAGTATCTTCGCCAAGTAGGGTTGTATTTGACGTTAAAAATGTTGATTTTTATTAATTTTTTACCGTTTTTCCGTTGCAATTAAGCAGCTAATTTTTTCTCCGCAGATATTTTGATCCATCTATTATCACCTGTAATTTTTTCGTTGAATTCTATGAGTTTAACTTAAGAACGTTTCCGTGTACGTAGTAAAAAAGAAAATTCTCCCATTTCTATAGGAGAGATTGCGCAGACTGTTATTCCATAATTACTTTTTTTAATAGAGAGAACATTTGGTGTTCATATCGTTAGACTAGATTAGTAGCTTCTGAGAAATAGTTTAATTAAAAAAAAAAAAAAAAAAAAAAAATGTACTGCTGCCATTCTATAGAAATTCTTAGGAAGAGTTGTGAACACTCAAACATCTATTTTTGAGAACAAGACAGAATAACAACGTATTATTTTAGACGTTTGACTCAATCAACATGCACATTCAATCGGAACTCCCCCATTGATGTTTCCCCAAATCAGGTTTTTTTTTTTTTCCCGAAAAAATCCCCAACTTGATTTCTACTAAAAAGGGAAAATAAAATTCCCCCCCCCCCCCCCCAAAAAAAAATATATATATATATACATATATACATATATTTATCAAGCAGATTTAAGGGAATTTAAGCTCAGATTTTTCCCCAAATGAAGGCAATTTTTGAAAAAAATCCCCAAATAACAATAAAACTATTGAAAATCCCTGGTCATAGGGATAAATCATTACGTTGCCAACATTGACAGAAAGTTGAAGAATTTGCCCCCAGATTTGTCCCCCAAAATTTTAGAATTCCCGAAAAACGTCCCCACAAACATTTGGTCCTCAAAATTGTCCCCAGAAGCTTAAAAAATCCCCGAAATGGGGACAAAATTCCCAATCTAGCAACACTGACTTCTTCCCTGTGATCCTCTATACCCTGGATCTCTCCTACCGCGCCATCGTTTTTAGCTTTACCTTAACTATGAGTTTTGAGGTTATCTGAATACTAAATTAAAGTTTGTAACGGTTAGTCTTTTTATACGTTTGTTAGCAGCGTAACTTAAAAACAAATAATTACAGAGAATTCAAATGAGGTATTTTATAGTTTATATGAGGTTGCTAGTTGAAAAAATTGATCAATAGTGATAAGATTCAAACGGTGGTACGGACGAAAACTGTATGTATAATTTGGAAAAAAACATTTACATTTAACAACAACCTTAAATCCTACTTAAAAGGAGCTACCACATTAAAACGGGGGTAGGGGAGGAGTTGAGGGAGGCAGTAGCCATATTGACAGAATTATTTGTTAAAAAAAAAAAAAAAAAAAAAAAAAAAAAAAGAAAAAAACTCTTCTAAAACTTTATTTGAATTCTTTTTAACAGATGTTTACATACAGAACTTATCTTACCTCTTAATTTGTAATTTGTCTTAATAGTATTTAAATTCAGAGTAAGAGAAAATCGTGTGAGCGCCACACAATAATATTTCTTTATCATTTTAGAAAACAAAATTAACGCATCTTTATATAACGTCTCTTTAAATAAAATATTTTCGTGGGATATAGTTTTATTTCACAAAGTGATGACACATTAAAATAAAAATGCATTTGCATCCTTAAAAGCAAAAATATTTTTGCATTTATCAAGTAACTGTTTTTCTACCTTTACAGGTAGAAATAGATGAAAGGGAGAACTACTCATATGAAGCAGTTTTAACTCGTCTGCAAATTTTCGGTCGATTTAAAACCAATTTCCTTTTTTGTCACCTTTGAAATATGTATTCTTTATTCAAAAGTTGACTTTAAGAGTGCTGTTGATTTTTTTAAAAAATGTTTTTGAAAGTTTTTTTTTTTTTTAAATAAAATTAGACATTTTCAATTAAAAACATAGACTATTTAAGCGGACTAGGCGTCACTGAAAGATTCATATAAAAAATTATATATTCATTTAATATTTATAAATTGAACTGTATTAGGGTTTTCTCAATGAAATATATATTCACGCAACAATTCTTATGGTTTTTCATATAAAAAATTATATATTCATTTAATATTTATAAATTGAACTGTATTAGGGTTTTCTCAATGAAATATATATTCACGCAACAATTCTTATGGTTTTTCATATATATATATATATATATATATATTTAACAGATTTGAGCTCTTTAAATTGCCCTTTTTTTTCATTTTTCATTTTTCGTGATTTCATAATTTTCAAAATGCTTAAACATCTATAGATATTTCAGAAAAGCCTTTATATATTTTTAAAATGTTTAATAGAACCTACTTAGAAGAATTATGGATTGATTTTTTAAAGACAAAATATTAAAAATAAAAATATAATAAAAATCAGATTTTTTTTCTTTCTTTCTTTTTTTTTCCGGAAACTTTTACATAAGCATGCGCTTTTTAATTTTTTTCCTCAAAAACTAATTAACGAATTTAAAAATCCATCCCTACTTCTTTTAAGTAGGTTCTACAACCCAAATTAAAAAATATAGAAAATACTTGTCACTTTTCAAAATTAAGTTTAATCTAGCAAAAAATAAGTACGAAATAGACATTTAAATGAACGTGTAACCTTTCTTAGCCTTTAAAGTATTAATAGCATTTGATATACACTTAAATTCAAATTAATACTAAACTGAATTATCAAAAAGCTTACAGTGATGATGGTTTACATAGAGTCAAAATATTAAATATTAAAACAAAAATAACAAATAAATAAAATAAAATAAATAAAATTTCAAACAAAACAATATTAATACTTCGTCGCGTCACCTTTTGCTAGAATCGCAGCTCTGATCCTTTCAGGCATGGATTCCACGAGCTGTTTACATTCATCGTTACTGATACTGTTCCATGCACTCTTTAGTACAGCAATGAGTTCAATTTTGTTGGTGGGAACTAGGTCCTGAACCTTTTTCTTTAGATGATGCCACAAATTTTCCATCGGATTTAGATCCGGAGAGTTACTTGGCCAGTTTAATACCGAAATCCCTCTTTCTGTTAGCCATTTACGAGTCGATTTCGAAGTATGACACGAAGCGGAATCTTGTTGAAAGATAAACGCGTCTTTGCATAAATCCTCAGAGGAGGGCATTAAGTACTGCTCCTGCTCCAGTATATCTTGATACACTGCGGAATTTACACGCGTTTTTAAAATTCATAATTGTCCTTTTACAGAAGCACTCATACATCCCCATACCATGACGGATGTCGCAAATTTTACGGAAAACCTTATACAAGATTTTTCAAAAGCTTCACCTTTTAAATGCCAAACCCGGACACCTCCTTCGTCAACGGATATTTGAAATAACGATTCATCACTGAATAAAACTCTTTCCCAGTCTTGTTCCCCCCAGAAGAGCTTCTCTTTGCACCAAAGGAGTTGTGCACTTCTCTGTTTTATGTTCAGCTTTGGCTTTACTTTGGCGACCAGCGATTGAAACTCAAATTTATGCAATCGCCTAAGCGTAGTTGACTGTGACACGGCAACTCTAAATTCTTTCCAACAGTATTCTTGGACTTCTTATTGTAATAAGAAACACTTTTAAAGCGATTATTTTGGACGATTCATTTTAATTTGCGTTCATTTCTGGCAGTCGTTACAATCTTTCTACCACATTTACTCCGCTTATTTTTTAGTTGGCCGGTTCTTCTATATTTCTTTGAAACATTCGAAACTGTAGACTGCGAAACCTTCACTTGATCCGAGATAAACTGTTGATTTTTTCCAGCTTCAAACAATGATACATTACACGTTTTCGTTGTTTCCGAAATATCACGTTGACGACCCATTTTAAGCGAAAGACTAACTTAAGGTCTTCCGAACGCCAAGCTTTATACTTGTCGCAACCTATCGGTTTACAGATATGCACATTTTCCTCTGCTTTTTATATTTATCTATTGAATAAATTGATTATTCTAATTTTATGACCCATATAAAAAGTCAACATAATTTTTAAATGTGTTAAAGACCCTTAAATTATTAAAATAATATCTATATAGTTGTTGAAAATTGTTTTGCCAATTTCTGAATAACATACGTCACATTTTTAATTTACATACGTTCGTTTTACACAATGCATTGCCAAGTTTTGTATAGAAAATACTGTTATTCTATTATTTTGAATCTGGTTTGTATTACACATCCATAAAATATTAAGTCTTTTCATAAATATCTGTAAAAGTTTTACCATTTTGAACCTCATAAATTCATGAAAAAATGCAATCTGAGTAACTCAATTTAAAGTTTCTAAATATGTAAAAAAAATTATAAATAAATAAATAAATAAAATAAAATAAAATAATTAAAAACCATAAGAATTGTTTCCTACGTGCATATATCATATCGAACAAACCTAGTCTTATGAAGTTTGTTGCTGCAGTGATCGATGTTTAGTGGAGAAAGCAGAAAGAAAAGGTAACCAATAAACGTTACAAAAATACAGTTGATTCCAGCCATCAGGATGTCTTTATTGAAGAAACTTTCAAAAAATATCTAGGCTAATAATCTCAAGATATAAAAATACAAAGCACTGATCAATATTAAATAAAAATGCAATAATCCCTGGTGAGACGTTGAGATTGTCGAATGAGATGGGGAAGACAGCGAATGTAATTGCGAATTACCTAAACGATGGGGCCGCGGTAGCCCAGTCGGTAGAGCGACGGCCTCGTAATTTGAAGATTGCGGGTTCGGTACTCGAGCCGGCCAAAGACCGTCGTGTACACTAATGGTGGCTGGTGCACGTAAAATCTGTCGTGGGCGCAATGTCCTCCATGTTCCCATCAAAAATTATACCTCTGGGGGTCACCGAGGCGGGAGAGCCATCCCTTCCGTGGAGGATCAAAATTGTGATGGCATGTCTCCGGACCACCTCTAGGTGTGTGTCCCAGACCGTCGCCAATTGCCCATCTGCGTAGCACTAGTGCGACGTAAAACCCAACCATCCATCCTAAACGATGATTTGGAGCAGCTCTCTGTTCCCTTTACTAGAAAAAATCACGGATGCCTGAAGTAAAAAGCCAATATTCAGAAAAAAAAAAAACATTCAAATTATAGTGCCAAATACTTTCTTTGTTTCTCGAATAAAATGATATCAATATTTTGAAATAAAAAGTTCGTTATAAAAACTTATAGCCAATTATTTCGCCAACAAAATAAATTAGACGAATCAAAAACCGTTACATCTAACGATTGCACTATAATTATAATTTAGAAACTAAATCATTTTTTTTTTTATATATATATTATTAACTGACAAGGATGTCTAAATTTAGCTTTAATGTAAACCCCGCGACAAAAAGATAGGTACAAAGGGTTTTTTCTTTGATTTTTCATAAAATAACATTATCTAAATTGTGCTTATCATTTATTATTATCATAAAATAACACTATTCCCGGACTCATTTTTGTTTTAAGACTAATTTAGAAAAGTTTCAAGACTAAAGTTTTTCTAATTTAAGACTACACTCCGCGACAAAAAGATAGAAACAAAGGGTTTTTTCTTTGATTTTTAATAAAATAACATTATCTAAATTGTGCTGATCATTTATTATCATAACAAAATATTATCGTATCAAAAACATATTAACTATTTGAATCATATTCAAAGCAATCATTTAAAAAAAAAAAAAAAAAACATTTTGCTCCTATTTTTTTGTCGCGGTGTGTAGTCTTAAATTACAAAAATTTTAGTCTTAAAATTTTTCTAAATTAGTCTTAAAACATAAATTAGTTCGTGAATAGTGTTATTTTATGATAATAATAAATGATAAGCACAATTTAGATAACGTTATTTTATGAAAAATCAAAGAAAAAACCCTTTGTACCTATCTTTTTGTCGCGGGGTGTAATTAAAATTGTGCAATATTATTTGACGCTGAGTTTTCTAAAAGAGTAATTTGTGTAAAAAATAATACTCTTAACTGTCAGTGTTCACTTTTGATGGGTAATAAATTATTTAATAACCAGAAAAGATTTAAATCGCATCAGTTTATGATATTTATTCAACGAACAGAGTAATAAATCTGCACTTAATTATTTGAGCTAAACGGAAAATACAAATTGTGTTCCTTCAATACGTATTTTTTATAATATTAAAAGAAAAAATGTATTGAACGAACTGAGGTATTTAGTAAATTTCGAATAAAAATTATATTTATTTAAATAATATATGAGTAACTTCTTCACATCTAGTATAGTTCAATTTATAAATATTTAAGGGAAATATAAGTTTTACATGAAAACCTTAAGTGACACCAAGTAGTGCCAAACCTCCTTAAAGAAGTAGTCTTTCTTTAAAATTCCTTTTTACTAGCGTCTAAATATTGCAAAAACGCTTTTGAACTTTTTAATGAAATTTTATTACTTTGTCTTATATTCATTAGAAAAAAGTACTGGTCAATTTCGGTTTTCAACACATTTACTATTTGCATGTTTTGAGAGACATTGTACTATGTATTATAGTACTCTCGATAAAATTAATTTAATGATAATCACTATGTATTTAGTAAATGAAAGCTTGTGTAAATCTGAATTGAATTGGTTTTTTAAAAAATCGAAATATTAAAAGACAAAAGAAATGTTCCAAAAAAATTCCGGGGAACACTTTGATGGAATTAATGGATTGAATACGACAAAACAATATTTGATTTATGATTTGGAAAGAAAATATTTTGATAAAGTGGGTTCGCATTTATTAATAGCTGATATTAATGCTTCTAATAAATCAATGACATTACATAGCGAAATGATAAATGAGTTACGAGATTTCTCTATTCATTGTTCGAAATGTAGTAAATAGTAGAAAGAGGTATAATTAATAATATTCATTCTCAGAGGCTTTTTTACAAGTATTTTTGTAAAGCAATGTAACAGTTAATACAAGTGAATTATGTATTTATTTATTGACATTATTGTCATTCTGGTAACAGTGATCAATTTACGAATAACTGTTTCAGCGATAAAATTTTGCAACAGGAAAAAAGTGTGTTAATGTTTAGAATGAAGTTCTATATTATGAATTTAACTTCAGTAATCTGATATAGAATTTTAATGAACTAGAACTGAAAATGGGGTAAGTGGGAGGTACACTTGGGTGGGTAGAGCTAATGTATTACGTATAGTAAACAGTTAATTTGGTAGAATTTATCGATTAAGTGATATGTCACAAAAAAAGCAATTCTTTTTTTAGGATGTCAAAAAATAACATTTAGATTTATATAATAAGAAACATGAACACATTTTTTCAAAGATTTTAAATTGTATAAATACATATTTCTTACCTATATTTTATTT
Organism: Salticus scenicus; assembly: GCA_963930645.1. Taxonomy (NCBI): domain Eukaryota; kingdom Metazoa; phylum Arthropoda; class Arachnida; order Araneae; family Salticidae; genus Salticus; species Salticus scenicus. The sequence continues at coordinate 10,867,261 of OZ005658.1, read as the reverse complement.
ATTGCGTTGGCTGTGCATAATTTGGTATTTTAAGGAGTGAATGCTGAGGAATATACAATTAAAAACTGAACTGAAAAATCTATATTAAATACTGTAAGCATAAATAATATACGGTTGAAAATTATTTTCAAAAATCCATTTTCGCCAAATAATACCAATGCACATAACAACTAATTATTTTACACGGTGATGCAAAAGATCTACGATTCTTTATGTATGAAGTGTGTTAACTGCTGTATGTGTGTTATCGCTAAGTTTATCTTCTATTGGAGCAGCCCATACGGTGTGGTGGTTGGCATCCCTGACTCCCACACGGAATAGGCCGGGTTCGAATACCGGACAAGGCATGGATGTATTGCCCCTGTTAGGGGTAGTAATGGACACCAGTTGGATGCTCCTTCACAAATGGCGGGCTGTGGCAGCCCAGTCGGTAGAGCGCCGGCCTCGTAATTGGAAGATTGCGAGTTCGGTACTCGAGCCGGTCGAAGACCGCCGTGTATTCTAATGGTGGCTAGTGCACGTAAAATCTATCGTGGCCGCAAAGTCCTCCATGTTCCCATCAAAAATTATACCTGTGGGGGGGTCACCGAAGCGGGAGAGCCATCCCTTCCGTGGAGGATCAAAACTGTGATGGCATATCTCCGGACCACCTATAGGGGTGTGTCCCAGACCGTCGCCAATTGCCCATCTGCGCAGCACTAGTGCGGCGTAAAAAAACCAACCACAAACCAACCTTCACAAATGGCCATCAGTTCGGTGTTATCACTCCTTCCCCATTTATCACTCACTCGCATGTACCACTCTATTGGAAATAATAATAATAATAATAATAATAATGATAATAATAATAATATATACAGGACTCGTGAAATGCGGTCGCCTGGTCGCTATTGGTGACCAAATATCTGGCGACTACATTAACAACAAAAACACAACATTTCTGAAAAATTTTAATATTTTCTTGAAAGAATTGAGTCTAGAATCAAATGACGAAATCTACACTAAACTGCAGTCTAGTTCATATCAGTTTGTGTAAGAAACAAATATAATTAAAACAGCGACTCATTGGCTATCTGTACGTGTTTTGCACGCCGTCGTGTTGAATTAAGACAAGAGTGTTGAATCAATATACCAGTAGGGAATTTACACCGCGTTTCACTGTGATACATGTTTAACAACCAGGTGTAGAATTGAAGCAGTTTACACCGCTCTTTTTCACTCGCTTTCTGGTGCTGAATCTGTGCACCATAGATATAGTAATAAGACATAGATTGATCAGTGAGAGGGAAAAAGTGATACCTTTTTTCTCTGGAAAAGTCACTCTAATGACTGCTTTTCCCCGAGTAAATCACACACAGGAATAAACACGGATAATTTAGTAACTAAAATTTTTGAATAATTTATTTACTTAAGGTGAATGAAAAACTCCAGATACAGTTTCAACTTCATTTTTCTATTTTTTTTCTTTTTATGAATATTCTCTAATGGCTGATTTTAGAACTTTTTTTCGGCATCAAAAATTTTTGCTCGATAACATGGGGATGATAGATCTATATAATTATTATATCTACGCTGTGCACTGGACTGTGTGCTGCTGCTGCATCTGTACGATGTCTCGTTAAAAAAGGAAAAGGAGTATCACTTTAGTAGAAATAATAAAACTAGTTTCAGGTTGTTAAATTTAAATAGGCGTTTCCTTATGCATAGTCCAGTCTTAGTTAAAATTTGATTTTTATGCACAAAATTTTAATTTCTATATGCACGTAAATTTCAAAATTGAAAAATAAACAAATAAATAAATAAAGGTGGGTTTCTTTCTTTATTTTACTAGCTACCAAAAACTGTCCCTGGCAACCACTTTTTTTCAAATTCCTGGCGTCCTGTGTATATACACACACACACACACACATATATATATATATATACCCCGTGGCAGAAACACGGCGACACGGCGACAATGTCGCAGAAACAGAAATGTTCTTGCAGAAAGATTTTACTTAAGTCAAATAAATTTTGTCATTGTGTTTAAAAAAAAAAAAAAAAAAAGAGAGAGAGAGAGAGAGAAAAACTCAAAGAATGATTTATAAACTGTTCTGCAGAACAAATTTTCGTTTCTGCAGATACGATCCCCTCAATCCTGAATAAGGAGAGGAGATAGAGCGAATGTAACTCATTTGGGTTAGCTTTGATACGGCATGCATTAGTGATTCGTGACGCGTTGATATGATTCGGTGTATCGACACTTTTCACTGGTAACCTCTTCACATCGGAACTTCATTTTCGTGTCTCCATACTTTGTTTTCGCGCCGCGCCTGCCGCTCGTGTCGTGTGTATTTATTGTATTGCAAAAAGATATTTTTCGAAAGAATGTGGCTTTGCGACCATTTTACGAATTTCATATTTCATGCATTTTCAGATTCATGCATAACAAAATAGCTGCATCCAGTGATTTTTTTTTTTTTTTTTTTTTTTTTTTTTTTTTTAATAAGTGCGTGATTGCTGCTGTACCGATTTTCATACATTTTCTGATTTACGCACAACAAATTAGTTGTATCTAGTGACTTTTTTTCTTTAATGTATGCGAAGCGTGCATACGTGCATGGTAGTACAGTCGGTAACAAAAGTGTACGAACACTAGCAAAAATTCCTATGTAAAAAAAGTACACTTCATACGGTTTTGTTAAATAAATCCTTCTCGAATCATGTTTTTACACTGAATAAGAACAGGATGCGACAAGGATTTATTTAACAAAACCGTATGAAGTGTACTTTTTTCACATAGGAATTTTTGCTAGTGTTTGGATACTTTTGTTACCTATTGTAAATACACGTAAATTTTTAAAAGCTGCTTTAATTTTAATGTTTGGTTCAAACTATGCAATACATTTCACAAATATATACAGAAATAAGACTGTGGGGAAATTTTTATCGTCTGTAGTTATACGCAAAATAAAAAATGAAGCTTCAAACCTTGCTTCAAAAAATAGAAAATTAAGAAATTAATCTTAAAAATACTTCATTGGTTTTTAGCATTTTATATGTAGTAAAAGATCTTAACAATAAATATTAATGGATATCTTAAGTTGATAGTTTTCTAATTTTTTTCCTTACTAATCATTAATTAAATTAATTGTGATTAAATTTCTTAGCTTTAAAGTTTGTTGTTTAAGCATATGAAGTCGTTAAAAAATTATTAATTTATTTTACAGAAATACTCTTATCATTAGTTTCTACAGCTTGTTCATTTCATTTTTTAACATTTGAATTTTTTTAAAAATGTTTATTTTTTTTTAATTGAAATATTGCAAATTAAATAGTTATTTTGAATAAAAGTCAATCCAAAGGTTTTGTTGAATTTTTTTTTCTTTTTTTTCTTTTCTTTTCTTTTTTCTTTTTCTTTTTCTTTTTCTTTTTCTTTTTCTTTTTTTTTTTTTGTAAGCAGAAGGAAATTTTTCTAATAGTAGTTGTTTTGAATAAATACTAATTAAACAGCAAATGCTTTTATTTATTTTTATTTACTTATTCGTATAGATATCAATATCAAATATTACTTTTAATTGATTTCTATTTATTTCATTCATCTGTAATTATTATTTTCTATGAGAGATATTATCCATGAAATCTGTTATATTTCCCATTTCAACATTTCCTTAAAAATTAAATGTTTCACTTGCTTCAATCTTTATGAAACTATTTCGACTATGCTTTGTCTATAATTGTGTTACTTAGATCTTGCATTCTGTTTTACTTTATGTATTTAAATGTTGGAATAAATATATATTCTGAATTCTTTAATGTCAAGTCGCATTTTTTAGATTTCAAATACACATCTTTGTGCTATTTTTATATAATATAAAAATGAGTCTTGTGTATTAGAATGTTATTTTGCAAATGTTATTTTCTCAAAAACTATAAATGTTGTAAATTATATATATTTCATTATAATATTCAGTAATCTATATTAATTTTTACTTTTAATTTGTTGTAATTTAATTTTGAGTTCTGTATTATAATTTATGTTATTTGATTTGCACCTTATGAAATAAGTGCATTTGTGTATTTAAGTATATATATTTAATATAAAAAAAGTAATGAAATTTTAAAAGTATTTGTAACATTTGTTAAATTTAGACATTTCATGATTTAAATGCCTTAAAAAAAAATTGCATATTATTTTTGATGTGTTACTGCATTTTATGGTTTGAATTCATAGAATATTTTATAACAATATTGTATGATATATTAATGTGAACAAAAAATCTGAAGCAATTAAAATCAACAGATCTATTTTCACCTTTCTTAAAAGAAAAAAAAAAAAAGGGTATTTTCTTGCAATAGTGAAGATATGTGCATTTGTGCCTAGTTAAAATTTAAATACATTGGTTATACTGAATATTATTTACTATTTAAAAATAATTTATTTTGAATTCATAAATGTTTACTTCACAAACTATTCCTGCAGAAAGATTTTGGTGTTGATGAAGCTTGTCGCAGAAAGCATAATAAATTTCTGCCACAGGATATATATATATATATATATATATTCCTACTGGATAAACAAAGCCAACTTTCAAGGGCTAGATGTAAGTGGCCACAGGTGTTTACTTCATTGTTAGTTTTATGTTTATAATATGGATCAATTAGAAATTAATTAATCAATGATGAGGAAAAGAAATGCGACCCCGAGGCACCTGATCAGTTAATCCACTAATTTTAATCTATGAAACAGTATTTGCATATATTTGTTTATATTTGAATTATACTTTATTGAACATTGCAAAATCAGAGCTAATGATTATACATTTAAAATATACGTATATTCAGCATTGCAAGTATTTTAATTAAATTACCAAAACATCTGAAATTTTCATATTCTGTGTAGAAAAATGAGTGTAGAAAAAAAAAAAAAAAGAAAAAATCCCGGATCACCAATCTCCGAGTTAAGTCACTTTTATTACTTGTAAATCATTCTGTGAGTATTAATTAAAACATTTCTAAATGAAACTGTTGCATCATAAATCTCATTTTGTGTTGGATTGAAAGGAGAATTGCTAAATTTTCATTTCAAACGATTTTGAAAATAGTCTGAGAAATCGACTGAATTTTCTAAATTTTTAAAGAAAATTTTATAAAATAAAAATATTTATAATACATTAAAAAAAAAAAAAAAAAAAAAAAAAAAATGTGAATATATGCTTTTTGTTAACCTTCAAAATCTATGTAACTCTTGACTTTTTATTTATTTTTATTAAACAATTTACCATATTAGGTACGCCTGAATGCGTTTATACTTAAAATGCATATTTTCTTAAAATTACTTTATCCTAATAAACGACATACATTAAAATATATTCCTCTTTAGTATTACAAGCATATAAATTAAATTTCTAACTGAATTTTTTAAGTTAATATTCACTGTTGCCTAAATGTTCATGGATATTTGTGCTCGATTTAAAAACTTAGTTTTAAAGTTTTTTTTTTTTTTTTTTTTTTTTTTTTTCATATGTACATTAATTACATTTCATACACAAAAAATGTATAAAAAATAAATCTATATGCTGTGTGTCATATACCTGTGTGAGATGAGTATGATTATATTATAAAAATATGCTCGTTTATATGCTTGATACTGGAAATTGCGTATATATATATATATATATTTAAATATGCTTATATCTATAAAATGTTTGTATGTTTCTGCGTGTGATAGTAATACGTTCGTACATTATAGCAAAATATGAGTGCTTCAACTATTTTTAAATATTACATCGTTATAAAAATAAATAAGGCTTTCCAAAAGTTGGTGGCTTTACTAATCACTAAACAACAGTGAGTAAATTGTTTTATTTTGTGTATAATGTAGATTTTAGATAGTACCCATGCACAAATCACATCCATATCAGCATATATAGTTACGCTCATCACTGACTGACTGAGTCTTTCATGGTTAAAAAGGTTAAGAGATTTCCTTGGACTCTGTCTGTGTGTGAACGCAAGTTGCCACCTCATTTTCATACTTTAGTTAATTTTAAAAAATCTAATTCTCCGATCGGTAAGCTGTGTCATCCGACGGATTCAGAAAAAACGTCCCTTTCATTGGGTACCTTATTTGTAACGAATTTTTGATTGGATTTTTTTAAAAATTAATTAAAATGTGAAAACAGATATAGCTTTAAAATAGACATTCAAAATTTTAATTTTTTGCCTTTTTTTTTTTTTTTCCCAGCATAAAATAAAATATGCTTTCACGTGAAAAAAAAAAAATATATATATATATATATATATAATATTAAATTTGCTCATGCATATGAAAAAAATGGCGTCGATAAAATAATAATAATAATTTTAAATTTTAAAGGTAACGAAGAGATAAATAAAGTGGGAAATTTCGCACGGGCTGGCTAGCAAATGAATTATTTGCAGTGAGAAATAAATAAAATGAAAAGATCTTTTATCAACAGGCGCCTTAGTCATCCTACAACTAACTAGTTATAAATATTTCCTTTATCGATCGTATTAAAGGCGTATCTAAATGTTTACAGATTTAAATTACATATCAAAGGGATAATTAAAGAATCAGACTTAATTATTATAGCTGTGAATTACAGAATATTAATGCAATTTCTAGCTTATCTAAAAATTTCATGTCTAGAGAAAAGAAACTAGAAAAAAATTTCCGCTTCACCAATCTCCGAGTTAGGTCAGTGCTGTTACTTGTATATTATTCTGTCAGCACCTGCAAAAACATTTCTAAATGGAACTGTTGCACTATAAATCTCTTTTTGAGTTCGATCGAAAAGTGAATGCCGATATATTCTTTTGAACAGTAGAATGACTCTTCTGTTTCAAACAGCGATAATAAATCAAAATTGAACTTTTCGAATGCAGTTTTGCTTTAGCTGATTGTCCATGGATTATTTTGTTCGATTTAAAACCACAGTTTTACATATATTACTTTTGCTATTCGACTACATTTTATAAAGTAAGTATTACAGGGTGATTATAATCAAAGTTACGATTACAAAACGCTATAATTTCAAACCTACCCATCAGATCGATTAGATATTTTACCAGAGCAATCGCGAGGCAATGGAATTTCGTTTGGCAAAAGGAGAAAAAATTAGTTCTAAAATGTGCCGTTCATTATCCGTAAAGTATTTGTTTCACGAAGCTCCTCTTTATCTCTTTTCTCTATGACTGTTTCCGCTGTAAACACGTATTCTTGTATTTCTGCTATTGTACAACCGCGATAACTTGGCACGCGAATCACGTGTTTTCAGAAGATTCCATTAATGAAATAAGGTGAGAGGTTGTATTCCCATGGTAACACAGAGTAGATTGGTTTCCAGATTTGGCGTTGTTAGCTCGTTTCTTAGTGTAAAATTATAATTTGAAGTTGTTGATAAACTTAATTTTTGGAGGTAATTTTAATTACTATTTAAAAGGAGTGTTCGGAGGTACTATTGTTTACAAATTTTAAAGTTTCGGCGATCAAATAACATTAAAAAAGAAATTTTGATTTTTTTTAAATAAAGTAATCTTAATGGCTTCCGAGAAGTAATTTTTAAGTACAATCATTATCAGCAGAAAGGGATGAAAGAAGTAACTTAATTAAACTTTTAAAAAGTTTATCTCTACAATGTATGAAATAAAAGAAACCATGATTAATACCATTACAGTTTTGATAAAATAAACATTAAATTATTGTAATTGTCATTAAATAACATGACATAATCATATAATGGTTGTAATAAAAGTAGAAAGGAAGAAATTTAATTAATCACGATAGTTAATATTTACAAAACATTCAATTATGATATAATTTTAGATTTAAATAATTGAAATAATCATGATAGTGAATATTTACAAAAAAAAAAAAAAAAACTGTTTTACGTATACTACAAGAAGTTAAAAGCTAAACGAGTAAATTTTAGGGATTCAATTAATTTAAATACTAGAAATAAACATACATGTGGACACAAATTTTAAGCAATGTTTAAAGCTATTTTGTTTTATCGATTTTCTGAATATCTGATAAAAAAATTATAAGAAATAATTAAAACTATTTAAATTGACAAAAATTTAGCAATTTTCTATTTAATTAGCAGCAATAGACACTTTGACTGCTCGTATAGGTGCCAAAGAAGCTGGTAAGTCAAAGAATTGTTTGGCGAAAAGAACTGCCGCCAAGCATCATTCGCATTTCATTCGGCCGCCCCTTCTTCAAAATGAACTATTCCAAGGTCGAATGCCATCTTTTCGCGGTTGCACAGTAAAAACATTGTAGTAAACCCTTGAAATATATAGTTTCCTGCTATTCCATAGTATTGCTAACAACACTCCTGTGTTTAATGAGTCCATTTAGACGTTTCCCCTGACATTTACCCTGACAGCGCCCTCTCTAGGAACATGTTGGAACTACTTTTTTCCTTCCCCATACAAAATTTCATTGCCTCACGATTGCTCTGGTAAAATATCAAATCGCTCTGATGGGTAGTTTGAAAATTATAACTTTAATTATAATCACCCCCGTATATTCGGTCAAAACTATCACTGTCGAATTTTCACCTGATTTACATGTTTTTGAGTTTCATGTAACACTGATTCGGAAACAGTTTCTTTTTATGAAAATGCTCTGTATGTGTATGTGTGTGTGGTAGAAGGAGGAGGGGACCTTCTGATTTCTGACTTATCCTATCATTATGCATATCACATTCTTATTATATAATATATTATCATCGACTATCACATCATGAATCTTTTGACAAACATACCATCAAAACAAAGTAAGGTAAAAGGATAAATTTTTATAGTAAAGGCATGTGTACTGTGCAGACGAATTTGAAAAGTTTTTCTGAAAATTGGAAAATCGGAAATGTAACCAAATTCGGTATCTCAAAAATGATCAAACGAATTTCTCCAAAATTGTTATATAAACTTCTTTTTAGGTGTCCTTTCGTAGCATTAATTGATTTAATAATGAAAAATATTTAGGTCAATTTTAATTTCTGGGTGTGAGTGTCTGAAAAAAAGCGGTTTTGTCGATTTTCTTTTCTAGTTATATCTATTATTATTAGTATTATTATTTGGTGTAAAGATGAATTTGCCAAGTTTCGGAGAAAATCAGAAGTGGGATTGAAAATCGGTATCTCATAAACGGCTCTAATGCTTTTTAGTGCTAGAGGCCTATTTCAGTCGGTACAGTTGTCGAATTTTTATAGGTCACACTTAATTAGTGCTAGAGGCCTATTTCAGTCGGTTTATTGAATGGGGATTTATTGAATGAAGTCCCCACAAGGCCCAACTTTGACATGAGTCCCCCCCAGGCCCAACTTTGACATGAGTCCCCCCAAGGTACCCCTATTTCAGTCGGTACAGCGTTGTCGAATCTTTATAATACACTCTTAATAGTGCTAAGGGCCTATTTCAGTCGGTTTATTGAATGGGGATTTATTGAATGAAGTCCCCCCCCCCAAGGCACAACTTTGACATGAGTCCTCCCCCAAGGTACAACTTTGACATGAGTCCCCCCAAGGCCCAACTTTGACATGAGTCCCCCCCCCAGGCCCAACTTTGACATGAGTCCCCCCCCCAAGGTACAACTTTGACATGAGTCCCCCCCAAGGCGCACCTCCCCCTCATTGGGAAAAAGAGCAAAAAACGTTGTTTTGCGGCTATAAGACAGTTTGGACTTCCAACGTTATTTGTTACAATATCTGCAGCTGAAACACATTGGTTTGATTTAATGAAAACTTTATCATGGAATTTAGATCGTCACGAATTAACTAAAGAAGAATTTGTCGATATTAACAAGTTTAGCAGTAGGCCTCTGGCACTAAATTAAAATCTGTCAATGTCAGATTTTCATGTTTTAAATAATGAAATAATGTCGTGTCTGTATAATTTTTTTTTTTTTTTTTTTTTTATCAATTGGCTTTATAAATACTCGTTTAGATCTTTGTTCATATATATTTGGTCATTACAACATAAAAATTAAGTTGCCTGGAACAAGCAGTTTAATTTTAGATCTCCAAAATAAATTATTCAGAAAATGGTTTCGACGAGCTGTAGGGGAGACTGTGGCCCGGTGGACCACTTTTACACACTTAATTTTTTTTCACAAAAAAAAAAAAAAAAAAAAAAAAAAAAAAAAAAAAAAACAGAAAAGCAATGTACTTAAAAAAAAAAAAAAAAAAAAAAAAATGAAACAATCTCTAAGCCCTTCTCAACATGTTTTAATTTTTTTTTATAACAATATTTCTAATACATTATGAATAAAAAAATAAATTGTGAGCACTCACAAAATGGACCACTGTGCCCCATCACCGAAGTACAGCCTCTTTTGCTTATCTTAAATTAATATAAATTTCTTTTTTCTTTTTTTTCCTCTAAAATTAGTTTCTTTATTGAAAATATTATCTCTAGTCTAAATAACATAATTCTAGCATTTTCATGAAATAAAATAACCAAAATTATATTAAAATAAACAAATAAGAAATCAAATTTTAGTAATAAAATTTATTAAGTTTAAATAGATATTGTTTTTCATTCTTTTATTAATATTATATAAATCAAATATTTTTTTAAATTCAGATATTGATAAATATTATACTACTATTCAAATATTTAATATTTTTCTAATTATTTTGAGATATAATTAATTTACATTGTATTTGTAGAATAAATTTTAATAAAATATATTAAGCTACTTCTTTTCTTTTCCCATGTGATCTTTAAAAACAACAAAAATAATAAATAATTCCCACTATTTATTAAATTAGATATTTTTTATTAATACTATGTTATTCAAATAGTTAATAAATTTAGATATTAACAGTAATTGTATTTCTATTCAAATACTTACTCATTCAGAAATTTATTAGTATTTTTTTTATTTTATTATAACATTAAGATATTTATTACTTTAAGATATACTTTACATTATATTTGTATCTATAAATTTAACTAAAACAAATATATTAAATCTAATTTGTACTTTTAGGCACACTGGAAGGTGGTCCACTGTGCCCCATATAGAGGTGGTCCACTATGCCCCGTGAAAGAGTAAAACAAATAATAATAATAAAATAATATATAGACTATAAATATGCCAATAATGTTTAGGAATTTAAAAACAGCAATATCTTGCCTTCCTTTAACAGCTATATAGTATTTATAGTCACTAGTTCAATCTTTATAAAATTTAAAAAACTTCAATGTGAAAAAATTACTTTGAGCATCTCAAAACATAAAAACTGCTCAAAATGGCTATCTTACTATTTCCCATGTGATTTTTTTCGGCTGCATACAACTATAGTCCATTTCCTCATCAGAGGCACTTCAAGGCCACGGAATTCAGAGAGGGAGATCACGTGCTCAATTCCATCCAGTGAGATATCGTTGTTTCTTCAGTAACCTAGCAACGGACGGGGAAAGTGAAATCACAGTTCATCTGAGCGTGGCCTTGAGGCGACTGCGTACAGGAAATAGAGTATATGACTATGCTGCCATGCATGTGTATCCATATGAACTAAAAGAGTTGAATATTAATGGATTTAAATAGGGGTGGTCCACCGTGCCCAATCCTCCCCTGCATGTTTGAGATATGTTTGATTTTAATATAAACTTTTGCTCATTTATGTGTGAATAAATAATAATTAATTACGTGTGTATAGTTTAATAAGTGCGTTTTTAATGCATATGAGTATATGCATGTGTAATATTAATTAGTCCGTACATTATTATAAAATGTGTGCGCGTGAATTAATGCTACAGATTGAAACTTTATAAACAAAAAGTAGCGAGCATTTCACTTTTGTATATAAACGTAGATTTTAGCTAGAGTCCAAACGGAAAATCATATTATTGTTACAATTATTTAACTAATTGACCATATTAAAAAAAAAAAAAAGTATAAAATCACTTTTAAAACACGTATATAAAATTGTTTTATTAAAATCAAACACAAAGCTTTTCGCTATAATTAAAATAGCCTCTTCAGGTGTTGTTAATTAACAGCAGAGTAAACAGCATTATATACTGGAGAAGTTCAATACAGTTACAGTTAAAAAAATAAGTCTTGTAAAAATCACGAGTCATTTGAGATCACTTGGCGTCACACTAGGGTTACACAGCAAGTCCTGTAGAAAACGTTGACACACAAAAAAGTTTTGAGCACACCGGAACTATCTTGTAGTGTAGCCACGTACTTTTAGAAAAAAGAAGGTCCAGTTCACAAAAAGTCGCACCAGAACTACATGGCAAAGAAACACTTGTAGAAGCACACACAAAGTCCCGAGCAGGAAGATTAGAAGTCTCAATAACAGCAGTCAACGAAGTTAAAAAGTCAAATACAGCCATGAGGCAAGGTTAAGGTCCAGAAAGGTCACAATGGTCGATATTACCCGAAGAAACCAAAACTTAAAGGCATACAATAGAAACTCGAAAAATGGATTTAAACAAAAACTTCAGTAATCTCATAAGCACAAAGTGTGCCATATTTTATGTAGAGCTGCAGCATCCTTAAAGTTAATAACTCTATTGTATTTAATAATATTTATTGCTTCTGTATTAAACAGTTTTATATACGTGGTTTAAAAGTGATTTTAGACCTTTTTTTTTTAAATATATTTACACGTGAAGTCTTTACAAATTTTAAACTTTCAGTAGTTTTTAATTTTAACTAATTGACCATAGTATGTTAGCCTAAACGTATTTATATTTGGTTTATATATAAAAGAAGGTTACATAATCATACTATACCATTGTCTTTGAATTATAAAATATTAACTAAATTTCTAACAAATCCGAAAATTTTATATCAAGAAAAAGAACGTGGAAAAAATTCCGCTTCATCAATCTTCGAGTTAGGTTACTGCTATTACCTGTATATCATTCTGTCAGCATTTCCAGGAACATTTCTAAATGGAACTGTTGCACCATAAATCTCTTTTTTGAGTTGGATCGAAAAGAAAATACTGATATTTTCTTTTGAACAGTAGAATGTCTCTTCGAGTCTAAACAGTGGTAATAAATCAGAGGTGAACTGTTCAAATACAGTTATACCGTTAGCTGAATGCTTTTGAATATATTTGAGATCGATTTAAGAAGTCAGTTGTACATATATTTCTTCTTATCAAACATGTCTAGATTTTTGTTCCTTATATATATTCAAAATTGTATTTCAAAGTATTGAAAAGGGGATATGTTTTAGACCAAACTTGTGTGCGCGTGTGCAACAAATGGGAGTTTAGTTATAAATTGTGTGTATATTTTTTGTATAATGTGTGCGTAAATGTATTAAAATTTGTGTGTCTAGATTTCTGTTCCATTAATTAAGCATATAGCAGTATACAGTCGGTAATAAAAGTGTCCGAACACTAGCAAAAATTCCTATGTGAAAAAAGTACACTTCATATGGTTTTGTTAAGTAAATCCTTACCGAATCATGTTCTTACACTAAGAACAGGATTCGACAAGGATTTATTTAACAAAACCGTATGAAGTGTACTTTTTTTACATAGGAATTTTTGCTAGTGTTCGGACACTTTTGTTACTGACTGTACCTGGTGTTTCATAAGTCTGCGAACGTTTCAAAAATTCAAAAAGATTGAAGGAATTGATAAAATTGAATACTATTTGCAAAAAAAGTTATTTATTCTCATAAAAGGTTTTTTTTTTTAATTAAAAAAATATTAGTTAAATTTTTCGTCGATAGAGGGTGCTGTATACGAAGAAATCACACATTTCCGTTAAAAACTATATTCATTTGCTTGTAAGTGTTTACAGGCATATAAATCCTTTTCTATTAAATGTTCGCCATCACCGCAAATTACAGTTTGCAAACGAATTACAACACCGCCAACTGCAGCTTTAGTCGGCGGTTCTTACCAGAGAGAAAACATCTTCACCAATAACGCTTTATCCACCAAGTCAACTCCGCCATTAAAACTTCACGCATGCGCAAGTAGGAAGCAAACTAAGAAATAAGTTATGTTAATCAGAAAACCGTGTATTTTATAGGAATCTAATTTCCATATTTTTCACTTTGCGCTTTCTGTCGACGAAAATCTTAACTATTATTACTTTCTTCTATTTGTAATACAGAGAAAGTATTGGATTCGTGAAAATTTTCGACCTCTGTTTGTTGATGGATTTACACGTTTTGGGATATCTTGAACACGAATTGATAGTTTTTAGAAAATGTCTATGTCTGTCTGTGCGTATCACGATTTTTGTGAACACTATATCTCACGAACCAATGAACGAAATTTAACCAAAGTTGGTATTTAGTTGGACCCTGTTATAAACTGGTGCTGATTAGATTTGGTGATTATTCGCTCAACTCACTGTCCTAAACTTCTCACATGGCAGTATAGGACAAAATTTCGTATAAATGTACATAAGGAGAGCTATTTTAAACTTGTGATTGTAAAATTAATATAAATTATATTCATAACTGTTGTAGTTAACTAGGAAAAGCATTTCGTAAATGTGGGGAAATCGGTTCCCCCTCTGGGGGGAAAAATTTTCAAGAATGGTATAGTCGGTAACAAAAGTGTCCGAACACTAGCAAATATTCCTATGTAAAAAAAGTACACTTAATACTGTTATGCTATATAAATCCTTGTCGAATCCTGTTCTTAGTCAGTCTAAGAACAGGATTCAACAAGGATTTATTTAGCAAAACTGTATTAAGCGTACCTTTTTACATAGGAATTTTTGCTAGTGTTCGGACACTTTTGTTACCGACTGTATCTTTTGAAAGGTCTCGTCAATACCTTTAAAACGAATGGTTGAACTATAAATCTGTGATAATTTAAAACAAAGTTATGTTTTTTTTTTTTTCCTTTTTTTAAAAAAAAAAAAAAAAAAAAAAAAAAAAAAAGAAAAGAAAAAAGCTTAGAAAAAAAAAATCGCTTTTTTTTTTTTTTTTGTAATAAGGAGAATAAAATGGACTTTTTGGATATTTAGTGTTATACTACTTCTCTAATATGGAAATCGTCTGCATTATCATGGAAGATAATTTTTTTTAAATAATAATTTTAATAAATTATTTTTACTGAGAGAATTTGTATAGGAAAATATAGAAGAAAGTCATATGGTGGCCACAATATACTATTTTTTTTTTTTTTTTTTACTAAAAAGAAAAAAAAAATAAATAAATAAAATACAAAAAGCATAAAAATCTGTCATTGACAGATTTTAATTTAGTGCCAGAGGCCTACGGCTAAACTTGTTAATATCGACAAATTCTTCTTTAGTTAATTCGTGACGATCTAAATTCCATGATAAAGTTTTCATTAAATCAAACCAATGTGTTTCAGCTGCAGATATTGTAACAAATAACGTTGGAAGTCCAAACTGCCTTATAGCCGCAAAACAACGTTTTTGCTCTTTTTCCCAATGAGGGGGAGGTGTGCCTTGGGGGGGCCTCATGTCAAAGGTGTGCCTTGGGGGGGACTCATGTCAAAGTTGTGTCTTGGGGGGACTTCATTCAATAAATCCCCATTCAATAAACCGACTGAAATAGGCCCTTAGCACTACTAAGAGTGTATTATAAAAATTCGACAACGCTGTACCGACTGAAATAGGGGTACCTTGGGGGGGACTCATGTCAGAGTTGGGCCTGGGGGGGACTCATGTCAAAGTTGTGCCTTGGGGGGACTTCATTCAATAAATCCCCATTCAATAAACCGACTGAAATAGGCCCTTAGCACTATTAAGAGTGTATTATAAAAATTTGACAACGCTGTACCGACTGAAATAGGGGTACCTTGGGGGGGACTCATGTCAAAGTTGTGCCTTGGGGGGACTTCATTCAATAAATCCCCATTCAATAAACCGACTGAAATAGGCCCTTAGCACTATTAAGAGTGTATTATAAAAATTCGACAACGCTGTACCGACTGAAATAGGGGTACCTTGGGGGGGACTCATGTCAAAGTTGGGCCTTGGGGGGACTTCATTCAATAAATCCTCATTCAATAAACCGACTGAAATAGGCCCTTAGCACTAATTAAGAGTGACCTATAAAAATTCGACAACGCTGTACCGACTGAAATAGGGGTACCTTGGGGGGGACTCATGTCAAAGTTGGGCCTGGGGGGGGACTCATGTCAAAGTTGGGCCTTGGGGGGACTTCATTCAATAAATCCGCATTCAATAAACCGACTGAAATAGGCCCTTAGCACTAATTAAGGGTGACGTATAAAAATTCGACAACGCTGTACCGACTGAAATAGGGGTACCTTGGGGGGACTCATGTCAAAGTTGGGCCTTGGGGGGACTTCATTCAATAAATCCCCATTCAATAAACCGACTGAAATAGGCCCTTAGCACTAATTAAGAGTGACGTATAAAAATTCGACAACGCTGTACCGACTGAAATTGGGGTACCTTGGGGGTGACTCATGTCAAAGTTGGGCCTGGGGGGGACTCATGTCAAAGTTGGGACTTGGGGAAACTTCATTCAATAAATCCCCATTCAATAAACCGACTGAAATAGGCCCTTAGCACTAATTAAGAGTGACCTATAAAAATTCGACAACTGTACCGACTGAAATAGGCCTCTAGCACTAAAAACCTTCACGAGATTAACTTTCTCGCAAACGACATTCAATTCTACCAATTCCTACAATTTTTATAAAATTTTAAAATGTCATCAGGGACACCCGGTATATATATAAATCGTTAGTGTGTTCACACCCCATCCAAGGCCAAGACTTATTGCTCTCAAAGATGGGAAGTCTCAGGTTCAAACGTGAGTCGCGTTCACTGAAGCGCTGTTCTAAATTTACTCTGCTTCACGAAACTCGTGTGAATATTACCTAAACACCTTACGGAAAGCAGTAAACTTGTCCCTCGCATGCACAAGTCAATCTTACTAGGCGAGACGTATTAAACCCTCGACGATAGTTTTAATGCCCTCAACCCACCCATCCCGCTCTGCGGTGCTTTTTCTATTTAATTTTGTCCTATTATTCTTTCCGGTGTTAGACTTTTTGTTACACACTTAACATTTCGAGTTTTTATTTCGTTTTCATCCCATGCTTTTTCTATAAATCTTTAGGTTTTTTCCCTTTGTTTTCTACGTTCTAAATTGCGGTATA
The DNA here is from genome assembly GCA_963930645.1 of Salticus scenicus. Classification (NCBI taxonomy): domain Eukaryota; kingdom Metazoa; phylum Arthropoda; class Arachnida; order Araneae; family Salticidae; genus Salticus; species Salticus scenicus. The sequence goes on along the minus strand of OZ005658.1, from coordinate 10,850,150 downwards.
ACCATAACACACTCTTAGTATGCATACATTTTTTCGCTTGATGAAGCATCTTGTTTAATTATTTTTATTCGAAATAAGTGCTGTAGGATTTTAGATTATACTGTGCTTATTTAAGAAATTGCTCCGCGAGTGGCCATGAAATTTTTCGCTTTAAATCCGCATGGTTATCTTGCATGTCAAGATTCGTGCATTTATAAACAATAGAAACTCAGATATACACTTGCCATAAATGGCTTAAATTTTAGTATAGCAATGTTAGTTGTTGGGTGATACATAACAAAATATTATTAGTACCCTTATATATCAAAGTCCTAACAAATATAAAGTTGTGTTGAAATCTGCCCCTTATTTGTAAGATAAAACACCTACGAAATTTTATTAACACACATGGAGACATTTTCTATAATTCCCAAAATCACGTTCCGAATACATCAAAACGTCTAATTCCATCTAAAAGAAAGAGTTAAAAATTTTTACGAACTCAATCCTTTTTTACTCTCTTCTATATGTATGGAGAAAGTATTGGATTCGTGAAAATTTTTGAACTCCAGTTTTCGATGGATTTACACGTTTTGGGATTGCCTGAACACGATTTGACTGTTTTAGAAAATGTGTCTATTAGTCTGTTTGTGTGTGTGTATCACAAATTTTGTGGACGCTGCGTCTCACGAGCCAATGAACGAAATTTAACCGAACGTGGTATTAAGTTGGACCCTGACATAAACTGGTGCTGATTAGGTTTGTGGAACAATTGCTCAACAGGTTGCGCTGTGATCGCATTTTATCTAGATTTTTAACATGACAGTATAGGACAAAATTTCGTCGAAATGTACATAATGAGAGTTATTTTAAACGCGTTATTGTAAAATATGAATCATTGATAATAGTAGTAGTTAACTTGGGAGGGGGGGGGGGTTGCATGAGTGAGCATCGTTTCTTCCCCCCCCCCCTTCCTGGGGGAGTAAATTTTCAATATGGGTTTCTTTTGAAAGATCTCGTCAATACCTTTAAAATGAATTGTTGAACTATAGATCTGCGATACTTTAAAACAAAATTATCGATTTTTTTTTTTTTTTTTTTATCTTTTAACGAAAAAAAAAAAAAACTTTTAAAAAAATCTTATTTCTTCTGACAATTGCAAAAAATTGACTTTCTTTCGGCATTTAGTGATATATATAATTCTGTAAGTTAAAAATCGTCTGCATTTATAATGGAAAATAATTTAATAATTTAATAAATAATTTGTATTGAATGAATTTTGTGTAAAATTTTATAGAAGAAAGTCATGTGGTGGACACATCATACTAGTTCTTCTATGAAGATGAGAATAAAAATGTGTCATAGTGTGCTATGTGTGTTACTGTACTACACATAATTTATGTGCTATTATACAAGAACTATGTGTGCGCATGCTGGTGCATTGTGGACGAGATTGTAATCTGCTACAAACACAGATGTCTAAAACCAAGAGTGGCCAACTGTCGTCCCCCGGATCGCATGCGGCCTCTCGGGTAACGTCTTGCAGCACCCGCGGAAATTCAGGAAATTTATTAACGCTATATTCTGTAAACAAAATAAAAACTAAGAAATCCGTTCTGGTTCTTCCGATAAATTTCAATGTGAGACGACATTTATATTTTTGACACACACACACACACACACACACACACACATATATATATATATGAGGGTTTCCTACCCTTTTTAATAGCTCTCTCACCTATATTCCTTAAAAACAACTTTCTTCTTAAAGATATATGCTTTTTTATGACAAAAATTTCTGTTTAAAATTAGTCATATGCAAAATTAAGGATGGGAGAAACTTGTTTGAAAATTAAGCATTGTTCATGTACATTATTTTCTACCATGGTGCTTTTAGAATTGAATTTAGATAAATAATATATATAAAATCAATCTCATATAAAACTCATATAAAATTATTAAATATTATTCTACTTTTAGCGTTGAATTAAAAAATAACACACACACACATATATATATATATATATATACATGTATACTACATTGAAAAAATTTATAACATATTATGGTATTCAATTAAAATTAGTCTTTTGACTAAATTAATATGTTACGTTGAATATATTGTGGAAAACAAAACAAATTGTTTAATAATAATAATAATAATAATATGTGTACATATATATTTATACATTTAACATTATTTAAATTTGATTTTATTTAAGCATAGAAATAATTTTAATGTTTGTCTAAATAAGTTAAATTTAATAAAATTAATTTTATTAATAATTTCACACTGCTTTGTCATAAACTGATTATAATTTTTACCGACAGGTAACGCTCACTTCCATCTTTCTCTTCATCAACATTTAATGAGATAAACTAAAATGATAATGTGAATCTCTTAAATTAAACTTTATTCCTTTCATATCCAGTTTTAAATGTTCTTCGATTCCATTATCTAATTTTCATATTAATTTTGGATATGGTTTATCTTGTTGCTCTCTTTAGCATGTCCAATTAGGTTAATTCTTATGCTTAATTTTTTCCTAACCTTGCTAAATTGCTGATAGCAATTCAACATGTTTTATGTATCTTGTGTTTGTAACCAACGAGATAAATAAATTAGAGTGCTGATTCAATGGATAAAGAATTATCTTTCCGTGGTTCGACATGAATCACGTGATATGAACCAATAGATTGCTATGTTTGGCCCTTTATCTCTATTTTGGCATTTAAAATTTCAGTTCGGCAAATTATCATTACAGGCAAACCCGTGCGAAATATTCGCCCTTTATTTCTTTTCTTATTTACCTTCAAAATTTTAAACTCATAAATGTTATACCAATTTCACCACCGAATTATAATTTTAATGTATCAGAAGTCAAATTATTATTAAAACAAAATTAATATTGTACAATATTGAAGCCAAAATCATTCAAAGAAAAGTATCCAAATAAAATTCAGGGTTCATGACCCAATTTTTATACTTCCACAGGCAGCACTGTTTTAAAGTAGGTCTCCTACGACGCCTTTTAAATTTTTGTCGCCATGTTGAAGATGACTTTTTATTAATTTTGGTATATTCTTTTTGTTAAATAAATAAATATATATATATATAAATGATACGTAATAAAATTTAACCTTAAAGTTTAGCAATTAATAGATACAAAACAATACCAACACAACAAAAATGGAACTGATTTTAACTTATAGGTAAGACTAACACAAAAATGTTGCGATACAGATTAAGAACCAACAAGAGACAAAAACAATTTAAATTACTTACGCCGACATGAATAATAATAATAATAATAAAAGGACCATTAAACTTTATGATGGAGAAAGTAAATAAAGGACCAAAGAAATAATAATTGGATAAAAATGCTTAAAATTTGAAGTATAAACTCATCAGGGGCATGTACTTCATAAAGCTGTGAAAGCTGCATCGATTTCGTAAAACAATATAGCTAATCATAGCAATTTATATTGTTTCAGCCCCGATCGAGGCAGCAAAACCGTTTTGAATGAGAAATTAAATAATTTATTACATCAAATCATCAAGGAATCCAGAGAGCAAACTAGAAAAAAGCAGCGTAGCCACATGTAAAACTTTTACATAAACTGGAGAATAGGAAGATGCCAAGAAATTAATGAAACTAAAATTAAAAGCATTGCAAACAACGATTAATCGATAAAGAATTAAAGTCTGAGCATTTTCATTAACGATAAATTTCACTGAGTAATTATTTATTGAGTTAGTTAAATTATAATTTTAATTGTACGTAAATCTATGAACATTAAAACTTTCACAGAAAGGAAACTAATGATAGAAAAACTTTAAACCATCTAGCGTTTAGCTAGATAAACAATAAGTCAATTAAATTATTGCAGGTTCAAACAAACCATTGCTTTAAGGTGTATATTTTTTAAGAAATTTACATATAAAATAAATAAATAAAATAAAATAAACAAAACTAATTCCTATTTTGATTATATTTTTATGATTGTGTTTTTTAGTCAATTTATGACACAAAAGTTCATATTCGGTATATATCTTTAAAATACTGCTAGGTTTAAAATGACGCTTGCAAACATTCTGAACACAACTGTTAGAAATACATTTTTTCGTAAAATAATTTCATTAGACAAATGTCCTCAGTTTTTCTTATTAGTCCATTGAGCTAAGTCCGCGTGCTTAAATATTGCCCATGTATAAATATTATTTTTTTTATCCTTGCGTATCGTATCGTTTCGACAAAAAATAATTGAAACTGGTCCACGTTAGAGAAATATTATATAGATTATTAGGTAACACGACAGTCCTATAACCGAAATAAATTATTTTAAAAGTAATTTTTCTCATATTTCACATTATAATAAATAATAAATTACTTTTCTTTTTTTTTATCATTTTCCAACAAAGTTTAAAAGTGTTTATGAGGAAAAGTTAAACTTTTAAAAGAGCTAAATTTAACAACAAATAATAATTTATCAACTATTTTTAAGTATTTTGTCGATTAAATCTCGACTACACGGAATAAAAAAGAAGTAAAATAAAAACTAAAATGATTTAGAACAAAAAAATATTAAACGATATAAGTAAACAAAAATATTAGCGGTTACGACTTCCGCCAAGTACAATCTTCAAACCGTTGCCATAGAAATTTATTGAAAATAAGTTGTTACCAAGGGAACCAATGCATAGATGGTTCATGTCACATGACTCATGTTGGACGATGTCAGGGTTACCATTTATCACTCTACTTTATTTATCTCGTTGTTTTTGATCATGTGTATGCACGTTCAGTATATTTTTAGCTCTCTGTAACTGTAATGGATTATATTTTGAACTTTCTGTAACTGTAACGGTTTATATTCCTAGCTTTTTGCAATAATTTATATATGGATTTTGTTTGTTTCTATCTCTTTATCTCTTTTTAATGTTGGATTTTGTCGCAAGATACGGACATATTCTGTTATTTTATTTTATTTTATTTATGTATTTATTTTATTATTATTATTATTATTTTGAACTTAAAACAGCTACAGAGTCTTTGAAATTTTGTGATGATAAGCTCCACGAAGTATTGCATGCACCCTAATTACAAATTCTGCTTATATTAATCATTTCGCACTTGTTATTAAATTTGTTATGTTCATCTTATTTATTAAAGGTCTTTGAATAATGAATATGCCTTTTTATTGATTTTATTGGTTCTATTATAATATTGGCGTGAGTGTATTTCATTTTTCATTACAGCATGAGTTCTATGTTTTAATAATACATCTTTTGTATGCTAAAATTTATTACGTTTCACATTTAGATTTTTATACGTTATATACATATATATACATACACACACACACAATGAGACCCGCATGAAGGAAATGCATTTCCAAAGCAGCTCTCATGATCTTTCCGGTTGGATAGTCCTGCTTTATACTAAAATTTCGGTGACAAAAACTCACAGAAACTAGTATATTGCAGTGAAACAATATATATATATATATATATATATACCGCATTCATCTAGAACGAATAAATGGCCATTTTCTAAATCCTCAAACTAGAAATATAGATTTCCGAGTTATGCGTATAAGGTAAACAAATAACCTGGATAGACGAAATGATCGAGAAGTTCTAGTCTATACATTTCTAGACGGTGAAACAATATTATGAACACAATGAATATCATGAATCGTTTGTAATGCGAGAAATTCAATTTTCTAGAATTGGGTCAAAAACAAACATTATAGTTACTAAAACTCGCCTCTTGTGTTCGCATTTATTTGCAGAGATTTTTAAATAAGTTTGATCTAGATAATATAGACAAACGCTCTAGAATTCTAATAAGGGTTTCTAGAACTCGCTTTAGAAGGGAACTTAGAATTTATAAGGATAGCATGGAACTATTTTTTCCAAAGCTAAAATTTAGATTTTTGAAGTCTGTTACAGCATAGCCTCCTAAACTAGATGCCTGTCGCGTGGCTCGGAGACTAGGCAACAGTTCAAGCGGTTGACAGCGCCACCTGGTACAGATTGCGCGACTTTTTTATTCAACAGCCACCAAAAATTTTTAAAAGTGGGATTTGATATATATATAAAAGGCGAATGGAATCGAAGAAACGTCGATTATATATATCATATATCACTTCTTAAAATTATTGGTGATAGTTGAATAAAAAAGTCGCGCAATTTTTCCCAGGTGGCGCTGTATACCGCTTGAACTGTTGCCAAGTTTCTGAGCCACGCGATAGGCATCTAGTTTAGGAGGCTATGGTTACAGAATTTTTTTATCAGTGTGTGGCCAAATCGAAATCTTCTGTTTTATTTTCTTATATAAATAAACGCAGGGCAAATTATTTATTAAATTATCATTTATTAAAGTTATTTTTCATGAGGAATGCACGCGGTTTTCATTTCAGAGAAGTACAATACTCAGTACCGAAAGAAAATGCTGACATCTGAGGAAATATTTTCTTGTGTGGCGTGTGTGTGTGAGTGTGTTAAAAAGGGAAAAAAAAAACAGATAATTTTGTTTTAAATTATTATAGATCTATGATTAAATTATTCGTTTTGATTCTATTAACGAGTTTTTTTTTCTTCTTCTGAAGATACATATATTGGATATTTACATCCCCCAGAGGATACTTTCCCCACAAGAGGGAGGAGGTGAGTGATGATAGCACTACATATACAAAAATATTTCTTGTTTGACTATTCCTATTTTGTTTGATTATTATCATATATATATATACAGGAATATGTGTATATAATATATACGTGGGATATGTGTATAAATCATTATACACAGACCCTGAATTCATGGGCCAAACTTTAAGGGGAAATAGGGAACTTTATAAGAATTCAGAATTGCATAGTTATCCATGTCCCCAAATGTCATTTTAACCCTTTAAGAAATGGATGTTTTGCACTACTTTGTACTACTATCTCCGCCTACTGCGTGAGTTTATAAGCTTGCATGCATCATTCAGAACGTTTGTATTATTGCACAATGTACGTATTATTGCAATCATTGCGACAAAATACATCGATAAAAATAGAATGTATTTATTTATGTAAATATTAGCATGTAGAAACTCTTTTAAAAATGCAACATTGGAGAGCCACGCCCATATCCACGCAAAATCACCCGGTTTTGAAAGGGTTAAAATGACGTTTGGGGATCTGGGTTCCTGTGCAATTCTGAATCCTTATAAAGTGCCCTATTTCCCCTTAAAGTTTGGCCTATGAATTTAGGGACACCCTTTATATCTATATATATATATTCAATTTCGCGGAGAAAAAATAAAAATAATTCTTAAACGAAATTTTGTCCATACACTGAGAAGAAAAATATACCGCCTTCATCTAGAATGAATAAATGGTCATTTTCTAAATCCTCGAACTAGAAATATAGATTTCCGAGCTATGCGCATAAGGCACGCCAATAAACTGAATAGACGATATGGTCGAGAATTTCTAATCTACACATTTCCAGATGGTGAAACAATAGTCTGAATAGTTTGAATCTTGTATTACGAGAAAATCTCGCTTGATTTTCTAGAATTGGGTCATAAACCAAGATTATAGCTGCTGAAACCCTTCTCTTGTATTCACATTTATTTGGAGGTATTTTCAAATAGGTTTGTCCTCGATTGTATAGGGAAACGCTCAAGAATTCTAACAGAGGTCTCTAGAATTCGATTTCGAAGGGGACTAGAAAATTTTTTATAAGAAATTTATAAGAATGACATGGAACTGTTTTTTCTAGAGCCACAATTAAGATTCTAGATGTCAGTTATAGAAATTTTTCTCAGTGTATTGGCGTGCCTTATACTCATAGCTCGGAAATCTATATTTCTAGTTTAGGAATTTAGAAAAGGACCACCTATTCGTTTTAGATGAAAGCGATATATTTTTCCCCCAGTGTATTAAAGATTATACATAAAAAAAAAAAAAAAAAAAAAAAACAGGATGGCAGCGCAACCTGTTGAGCGATTTTTTCCAAAAAATAATCAGCACCAATTTAAGTTAATGTTCAACTAAATATCAACTATGGTTAAATCCACCCCATTGATTCGTTAAGTACAACATCCATAGAATGTTTGACACACACGTAAACAGTCATTTTCTAAAAATAAACAAATCATCTCCAGGTCATCTCTAAACGTGTAATCCTCTGAAAAACGAGAGGTTGAAAGTTTTCAAGAATCCAAAACTTTCATCCTATGTATACAGAAGAATGTAAAAAGGTAGTTTATTTCACCAAAGTATTTTTCTTTAAGTATTACTGTTCCCGATATAAATTTAAAATAATGTTTATTTATTAAATAATTATTTATGAAAATTAAATTTTTACATAAGATTTCAGGATTTCATTAAAGAATTTTTAATAAACTTGAATATAATAACTATAAGATTTAAAAAAAAAAAAAAAAAAAACTTATTATAAACCATTTTTTTTTTTTAATTTCTGTTGAATCATAGCTTTAGAACTACATTAGCACTTTATCAATGCGTATAATTTTTTTAAAGTGATAATGACGTCCCTCTTTGTAAGATGCCTAATTTAACTTTTAACAATTTTTTAACTTTCACGTTTAATTAAATGTATTTATTTTTATGTCGAGAGAAAATAAACTCGCATTTATTTATTTATTTTATTTTATTTATTAATTAATTAATTATTATTATTATTTTTTTGACAACAATTAAAGACTTTTTTTAAATGTTCGTGGTACAGTCGGTGACTAAAGTCTCCGAACGCTAGCGAAAATTCCTATATAAAAAAAGAACACCTAATACAGTTTTGTTAAATAAATCCTTGTCGAATCCTGTTCTTAGTCAGTGTAAGAACATGATTCGATAAGGATTTATTTAACAAAACCGTATGAAGTGTACTTTTTTACATAGGAATTTTTGATAGTGTTCGGACACTTTTGTTACCGACTGTACAATAAGGGCGTTGTACCTAGGGCCAAGAGTGAAGTTTTTTTTAAAAAATCTTCTACTTGTCGGAATTTATTATTTTAGGTATTTATATTAATCCTAATTGGAAGTATTTAGTCCTAAAGATATGTACGTATCAGTTTGATAATTTTAAACAGGTCAAGGGCTCTGTTTTTGGGCGTTGAAAAAAAGTGGCCCTAGGTATACGGGTCTCCATTATATATATATATATATATATATATATATATATATATACATATATATATATATATCAGTGTAGGACCCTTCTTGCAGTTAATCTGTCTTAAAACTTACGCATACACACCCAAAAGGACAGAGTAACTTTTAACCAGGGTTAGATATTTTTTTTTTTAGGCCTGAAATATTTGCTAACTCCAATTAGCTTAAATAAAAATCAAAAATTTTTTCATTTCATGACCTCCGTTATGAAATATATCATGAGAAGCTACATAGGGTAATTGCAAATAAATAAAACGTACATGGATTAACTGTACATTATTTAAACATGCAATTATTGATGTACATTTTTACAAAATTAATTATAAAGCATTGCATACGTACAATATATAATGCAATAATTTAATTTGAAAAAAAAAAAGTGACGAATGTTTATAGTTCTTGGAAATCATGTATTTTTCTGTCAATGAATGTCTGTAACTTCTTGATATTCTGTTTCTGTTATAACTACATACAATTTTAATATTCATCATTAATGTCATTTACCTGTTTCTTATGTACTTAACACAAATATATGCGTACAGTCAGTAACAAAAGTATCCGAACACTAGCAAAAATTCGTATATAAAAAAAGTAGAGTTAATACTGTTTTGTTAAATAAATCCTTGTGGAATCCTGTTCTTAGACTGACTAAGAACAGGATTCGACAAGGATTTACTTAACAAAACTGTATTAAGTGTACCTTTTTTTAATAGGGATTTTTGGTAGTGTTCGGATACTTTTGCTAACGAATGTGTATGGAATATATATATATATATATATATTTAATGCAATTTAAGAGATTCTTAATGAAGCATAAACTATTTGTTTCTTTAATTCAAATTGTTGCCAGTTCTAAGAAGAAATAAATTTTAAACTTCTAAGTCATACCATATAGACATTAAACAATAAATGTACATATAAATACTTTTTTTTTCTTGGATAAACCATAATTTATTTATCCTAAATCACGTATTATATGGATACTTTTTTATTATGTATATTTCAATTATGCTGTCAAAATTCGTAATCTCAAACCTGGAAGATAGAAGGTGACGCGTTTGTTTACAGATCGTGCTTATTGGTCTAGTGGTTCGTAGTTTTCCCTGATTTTTCTTTGAAACTTGCATTAACCCTTTCTATCGCAGTGTTCCCGCTGATGGAACACCTCATTTTAATTCTCAAGTGCAAAAACGCATCCCGGAAATTTTTTAGCAAAAATTTTCATTTATAACATAGCAGAAAAGGCCCTTTCTTTTAGCCTGAAAATTTAAAATTTCTTTTATTTTAATTTTGTTCGTGAATTCCGGTGGCAGTGTAATTTAAATGATCCGAATTACCCTGCGCCGCAAAGGGTTAAGACGGGCTAACCCCCCCTAAATCCTAAATATCAAATCCATGTTTCTTTAATAATCTATATCAAACTTTACTGTCAAATTATCAGTTATTATAAAATTGAATTAGAGTTAAATCTAGCGATTTCAGCAACGGCTATGAAGTATAAATATTAAAAGTTACAGCCTATCGTCAGAAATCGTTATAAAACGAAATTTTCTTTATTATAAAATATTATTGTACAGTACATTGGTACTGTGTGATATATTTCGTAGCCACGGACCGTGTTCGTAGCGATATCGCGAACCAGGTTAACTGTAACAGGCAAAGAATGCATGAGAAGAGAAATTCTCACTATCGTTTTTAACAACGTGATAATGTAAGAAAAAAAAAAAAAAATCGCAGAAGCGTTCCTAAATGCTGAATTTATGAACATATTGCTAGACCGATGCGTGAAAAAAGATAAAGTAAGTAAAATTTTTTTCGTTTAAAGTTTGAACCTTGTTTTACGTCTTTAAATAATAGACTGGCGTATATTCTTATCGAGGTTTGGATGAAAGAATTTTTGGATATTTTGACAATATTTTAAGAATGTTCATTCAGTACTATTAAGAAAGAGTTTTGATAATCTTCTTCCTTCCTTTATTTTTTCAATTATATTAATAAATAATAGAAATATAAGGGTAAAAAGTACTGGCACAGTAAATTTCAAAACCCTCCTTCAGGCCGCGGGAAAAAAAAAAAAAAAAATATATATATATATATATATGGATACAAGATACAAATGCAGTATAAAAGCAGAAATGTTGAAAGAGTAAGTATACATTTCATTACTTTCACCAATGACAATTGTTACGTGATTTATGCATTTTCTTACACATTCCCTGTTCTTTCTTTTTCAATGCATTTTTTGAAATCGCATGTCAGTTAATATAGGAATTTAAATTTATCTAAAATCAATTGAGTTATCAATATGCACTAACTCCCAGTTCAAATCTCTGATATTCGAGGGTTTTATCCTACCTGTATAATGACTATACAAATAAATTCACTAATTTGTTTTACGGAAAAAAATAATTTTATAATTTTCTTTTTATGAAAGCCGTTATTTCAATATATGATTGTCAATTTTAACTGGTATCTAATAAAGCAATCATTATTAACATTAAAAAGAAAAAAAAATTATCATTATACTTTGCTTATTTAGAAAAAACAGTTTTACTGTTAATTTTCATATCGGAGTCGGGTCGCGGTAGCCCATTCGGTAGAGCGCCGGCCTCGTAATTAGAAGATTACGGGTTCGGTACTTGAGCCGGCCAAAGAGAGTCGTGTACACTAACGATGGCTGGTGCACGTAAAATCTGTCGGGGCCGCAATGTCCTCCATGTTCCCATAAAAAATTATATCTCTGGGGTCACCGAAGCGGTAAAGGATCCGTGGAGGATCAAAATTGCGATGGCATGTCTCTGGACCACCTCTAAGGATGTGTCCACAAACTTCTTGTTCTTTCTTTTACAACATCAATTTTTCATAGCATTCTTTTGTCCTGCACAGTGACTGTAACAAAAGTACCAACAATTTTGGTCTTATTTGGAAAAAAAATCTCTTTATTTATTTATTTATTTATTATTATTATTATTATTCATTTATTCTTTTTTTTTTTATTAAATCTATTATTTCAGTACAGTTTTTCTTAATTTTAACTGATGTCTAGTAAAATAATCAATATTAACAGAAATACTTAAGAAAAAAAAAGAAAATTACTTTTTGTTTTTATATTGAAGTGATTTCCGTGCTGTTGAGCATGCGTCACTGTGACTTCATAAATAATAAGGTTGAACGGGTTAAATGTCGCATTTATGCAATGGGCAGTTAGCGGATGTCTGCGATTCGCAACTAGGTATGATCCGGAGAATGTCGTGACAATTGTTATCCTCCGCAGATGGGACATTAACCCGTTAGCGCCCAGTTTCCTCATTTGAGGACAGCTAATAAAATGGCACGTATATTTTTTGTGGTTTCTTGGAATGATTTCTGCTTTTTAGTGACAGTTTATAGCGTCACTCTAAATGATCCCTGAAAGTTTTGTGTGCCTACTATTAATTATTATTTCATAATTTGGATAGTCATTTTATGATATTTCATTCGTCGCTGAATAATGATCAAGTTGAATAATTTTATATATTATTATACTTTAATTTCGAGATCTTTGTCAACATATAATAGGAAGTTTTTCTACCTCGAAGTTTTCTCGCTAGAACACTAAACGTCGATAAATGAGGATAGGTTTTAAATTTAAAACTATCGGAAGAATTATTCAAGTTAATATATTTTACTGTCAGTTGTCTATATTAATTCAGAAGTGAAATAATCAGCTAATAATATTTTACAAAATTAATTCGGGCGTTAACGGGTTAAAATACGAATGAGAGAAAAAAGTGGTTATATTTTTTTCCATTTGTTTGACACTTCCATATTTAAACAAACACTACACTTTTTTTTTAATCATTAAGAGAATTTTTTTTATTTCTGAAACATTTCAATTTTTGTTAAATTTACTTATTTTGAATTGTCCTTACCCAATATGATATATATTTTTTAAAATACCTCTTAAAAATATCAGTGCGTAACACAGATATTGTGAACTATGTGATTTAAAATTTGTTCTATTAATGTTATTATATAAAAGTAAATAAAGATATTTCATGGATGTATCAGAAAATAATGGAAACTGGGATTAATTCTCGATGTTTATTGGTCAGAAAACACATTTATTCTAACAGAATGGTACAATGTATGTAATTTACCGAATGTAGTGTCCTTCGCCAGCTCTAATATTTCCCCACTCTTCAGGTAACAAATTTTGTGATTAAAAAAAAAAAAAAAATGAAGAAAATAAAATAATAATAATAATCATGATCTTTTGAGGTGATACAATTTTGAAAAAAAGTTTTCGATAGCATTAAAAGTTGTGAAGTGAAAAGCTTCATGTGATCAATGGCTTTTCAAGCATGGGATAGGGGAATGTCTCGCGAATATCGCGGGCGGTGTAAGACACTCCATCGAAGCAGTGATGCCAGATGGTCGAAAATTACTTCAATAGTGTAAAAAGGACAGTTCTGCTGCACGGTGGTGGCGTAGTGGCGTATTGTGGCGTAGGGTGGAGGCGTGCCTCCACCTTGACACCTCTACGCCACCACCCTGCCGCAGAACGTTTCCTTTTTACACTACTTAGTCATCATCTTGGACGAGGGGGTGTTGCCACCGGAAGAATAGAAACTTTTAGAGCGTTGCCACCGGAAGAATAAAAAACTTTACGTTGCCACCGGAAGAATAGAAACTTTGGATATCATCTTGGATGAGGTTTGGTGGTGCCATCTATAGGGAATTTTGAGGAGTTAGATTTATTTTCCTAAATTTCGGACTTAGTATTTTTTTCATAATTTCGGGGACTTCAAAATTTTTTCGAAGTTTTGCGGGAAGTGAGATGACGTCACGATCTTTTGGGACTTAACCTGAAAAGAGATACATACAAAATTTACAATTAGAGAAATAAGTGAAAGGGAAATGTATAGAAAAAAGTTAGAAAGAGAATACAAATTTAAGAAAAAAGGTAGAAAGAATAAAGTTAGAAAAAAGAGAAAAGAGAGAAAGAAAGAGTTCACCTTGAGCGCCTGGGAGACTGCCCTCCCGAGGCCCTGCGGTGCCCCTTTTCACTCCGTAGAGCAAGGCGGGAGTTAGTTCCTTTAAAAAAAAATAAAAATAAAAATAAATAAAAAATGTCAACCTGAAGAACTCATCACATAGTTTTCTGAGGTTGTCTTCAAAGCATGGGTTCAGACAATCTTCATAGGTGCAAAACAATTGATATATACAGGGTGCAGGAACAATCTTCATGGATGCAGAAACAATTTAAAAATATACAGGATGCAGGAACAATCTTCATAGGTGCAGAAACAATTGATATATACAGGGTGCAGAAACAATCTTCATAGGTGCAAAACAATTGATATATACAGGGTGCAGGAACAATCTTCATAGGTGCAGAAACAATTGATATATACAGGATGCAGGAACAATCTTCATAGGTGCAGAAACAATTGATATATACAGGGTGGAGGAACAATCTTCATGGATGCAGAAACAATTTAAAATATATACAGGATGCAGGAACAATCTTCATAGGTGCAGAAACAATTGATATATACAGGGTGCAGGAACAATCTTCATAGGTGCAGAAACAATTGATATATACAGGGTGCAGGAACAATCTTCATGGATGCAGAAACAATTTAAAATATATACAGGATGCAGGAACAATCTTCATAGGTGCAGAAACAATTGATATATACAGGGTGCAGGAACAATCTTCATGGATGCAGAAACAATTTAAAAATATACAGGATGCAGGAACAATCTTCATAGGTGCAGAAACAATTGATATATACAGGGTGCAGAAACAATCTTCATAGGTGCAGAAACAATTTAAAATATATACAGGGTGCAGGAACAATTGATATATACAGGGTGCAGGAACAATCTTCATAGATGCAGAAACAATTGATATATACAGGGTGCAGGAACAATCTTCATGGATGCAGAAACAATTTAAAATATATACAGGATGCAGGAACAATCTTCATAGGTGCAGAAACAATTGATATATACAGGGTGCAGGAACAATCTTCATGGATGCAGAAACAATTTAAAAATATACAGGATGCAGGAACAATCTTCATAGGTGCAGAAACAATTGATATATACAGGGTGCAGAAACAATCTTCATAGGTGCAGAAACAATTTAAAATATATACAGGGTGCAGGAACAATTGATATATACAGGGTGCAGGAACAATCTTCATAGGTGCGAAACAATTTAAAAATATATACAGGGTGCAGGAACAATCTTCATAGGTGCAGAAACAATTTAAAATATATACAGGGTGCAGGAACAATTGATATATACAGGGTGCAGGAACAATCTTCATAGGTGCGAAACAATTTAAAAATATATACAGGGTGCAGGAACAATCTTCATGGTTGCAGAAACAATTGATATATACAGGATTCAGAAACAATTTAAAAATATATACAAGGTGCAGGAACAATATATACAAAAATTTTCACTATGGATGCTGCGGTATTCTGTAATGGCCATAAGCCAGACTGGTGATTCCATCATCTAGCAGATACCTCTTGTCATCAAAAGGAGATAAACACTTTTTGTTTTGATTAACTGTATAGAGTTGATGACGTTCTTGTAGGATTCTGGTTTGTTGCTCATACGTGGCTATCTCCTTTTGCAGGCATTCTTGATAGTCTTGAACACTTAATTTCTTCCTTACGATGCAGGTTGATATGCCTTTTGCTGTCTTCTTTTCACCACCAGCTGACTGTATGGCATACATTTTTGGCTTTAATCCAATGAATTTGTAAGCAGCTTGACTGTGGAGTTCGTCTTTAAACTTTCCAAGGACCTTTTTGTTAGTTGTAGAATATAGCGGATGATTTTCTGGATACTCTGAGAAGTCAAAATGGTGCTGATCTTCCTTCATATTTTGATACATGTCTGCTGTCTGGATACAGTACGTCAAGGAGTCTGTATCCGTGAACAACAAAGTTGCACGACTTTCATACTTTTTCATAACGAAATTGTAGTGAAAGTCGTACATGAGCAACTTTGCTAA
This sequence comes from Salticus scenicus, assembly GCA_963930645.1. Lineage (NCBI taxonomy): Eukaryota > Metazoa > Arthropoda > Arachnida > Araneae > Salticidae > Salticus > Salticus scenicus. The sequence continues at coordinate 10,833,956 of OZ005658.1, read as the reverse complement.
TTCAAGGATACAGAAACCCACGTATATTGGCCTATTCATCAGGATGGTGGGTTTTGTTCTCTCCACAGCTACGAGGTTATTGCAAAATTCTTTAAAAGTCGTGAAATTCGGTGATGCAACTAATTTTTGGGCTCTGACTTCATTGTTACACAGTTCTATGTTACGACGTTTTCTCAAATTTTCGATGGTCTTTCCATAGACGCTATTGTTCAACAGTTTAAAGAAATCTTTCTCAAAGCTGTTCTTTGCAGATTTTCGTTTATCTGTGTTGAAGTCTACATACTTTTTTAGCCAGGGTGCTTGTCGAAATTTCAAAACCTTGTTCACTTTTAATAGCTTCATTCCAAGTTTTAGGTATAACTGTAGATTTCTGTAATGTACAACATACTCTGATTTATTGTGAAGGTTTGGAATGAGTTTGGGTGTTCCTGAATACTTTTGGTTCTGCAACAAGGACTTGGCATAGGTGGAGAGCATTTCTTCTGTCACGGTCATTCTTTCAGGTGCAAGTGGGTAGCTATTGTGGAGGTCATGCAGATTTGTCGGGTACTCCAAATTCACTTCAAAAATGAAGCCTTCAGCTGCATCTTCGGGTATGTTCATGATGAAATCTTCAGTAATGTTAGAGGGATCCATCCATTGAAATTTGCCATAAGGCATGTACTGGGACATAGCCCAACCGTAAAGGTTGTTCGCATCCCAGTACATGATATAACTAGAGGGCTTACTTGAGTCGTAGTGAGGAGTGTGCGGGTTGTTTGCAACAGCGAAACGGTGTGAAATCTGCGACACACCCCCGCGCACCCCTTTTTCAATAAACAGCAGCATGTTGATATCCGTAAGCAGCTCTAGCTTAACATCAGTCATCTTCAGACAGGCTTGCCAGGACAGTCCAGGAGAGGTGTATAAATGGGCAGCATCGATGTTGTAATAGTGTAAGCAAAGACTTCTAAAATTTTGGAACACATCGGCAAGGAGCAAAACATCTGTCTTCACATACAGGTCATGATACTCGCCGAGGTTTCTTATCTGGAAGACTTCCCATATGTTTTTTGCATGTTGATAATCAGATTCTTCGACGGCTTCGTTCGTGAGAGAGTTGAAAAACGCTGATGGAGGCGGCAACACTGTTTCTTGGAATTTATCAAATCCAGTAATGTAGTCATAGGGGTATACTCCTTTTCTGGTGAGGAGACTTAGATCGGTACTTGAATTAAAGTGATCTTTTAGAATGTTAAACTGGCTAATATCCAAGTTCTTCACCAACTTTTCTAACGAAGCAGGCAAAAATTGGAAGGAGTCAAGAAAGACGAGTTGTACAGGACTGTCAGGTTTCTTCAAAGTGAATGATATATATTTTTCTAACGTTGTTGCGATAACTTGTATCTGATGGTCTTGAAAATGGCCTAATTCTGTCATAATATGGTGGGCATCATAATTCTTCAAGTTGTGGAAAACCACGGGATTCTTCATAGGGTGATTAAAATTAAGGTTGCAGCTAGCATGGGCGGCACCTCTAAAAACTCCAGTTTCGTGATTGTGATCCCGAACTTTAATGCATCCAGGTAACAGGGGTTGAAGACATATGCTGCACCTTGTAGCATTTTGGAAGGCCTCCTCTTCTTGGGCAGAGAGCTTCATAGGCTTAATTTCTCGTAGTTTGTCTTCAAGGATATCTTTTTCCATGATGATATTTTCTAGAAAATGCTTGACTGCATTCTCTCCTCGATGGCTAAAGATAGGCTTGACGGCTTTGCCATCAGACCCTACGATTACATAAGCGTATCCGCAGGGTGTATGACGGGCTGTATGTTGCAGGTAGGAGTTTAATGAGGATGGAGCAGCTGATGCAATAGGTTCTAACAAACTTTCAAAGTCTGCGTAGATGATATAGCTGATAGGGTGTTGAAGATGGGTTCCCGTGAACTCTAATATATTTTTCTCCTTAGAGGGCATCTCAATGGCTTGAGCAGTGTGTTTTTTGCAGTTTGTTTCATGCTCTTTTAACAAAAGTTCTGTCGAAAAACCATGCAGGCACCTATAACAATAATACTGTTTTCCGTCATGTTTTGTGCGGTCTCCCATCAATCTGGAAAAGTCCCGGATTAGACAATAGTGGTGAGCACCTTCCTCGTTCGCAAGGAGTAATAAGTTGATAGCTTCAACATCTTCTACTTCGGAAATTCTTAAAATGGTCACTTTAGAGTTTTCGTAGCCGAAGACGTTGATTCTAAGATTGTTCAGGTTTTCTATGAGGCCTATTTTTGAGATGGGAACAGGATATTGAACATTACCCATCTTGATTTCCTCTTTATGAGGTAAATAGTGGGAGACTCGTTCGGGATTTCTTGTACGATCCAAATTCAGTTTGTGTGCTAGCAGGCACCATAGGAAGCACTTGTTATCTCTGTTCTGTATATTTAAGATGGCTTTCTTGGCAAGCAGTTTCGCTGGCAATTCTTGATAGCTGCTCGCTCTCAAGGGGTTATATTTAGCAGGCTTGAATTCTAGGTAGTAGATGTTTCTCAGCACCCAGCCGGAACCTCTCTCTAAGAACTCTTCGTAGTTTTGAATAATCTTCATAAATCCTACACTTATTTGATCATCAATTAAATCAGGAGTGTGTTGCTGGTAGCAGGGTGTTCTGAAGTACGCATCCATAATTTCCAGCTCTCCTTCGGCTGTCTCTCTTTCAAAGCAGACTTTTATTACCAGGTACCATTTGATCGAATCTTTCTCATACAATTCCTGTAGGATGTTTTCATGTATCTCGGCACGAATAGACTCTAAAAAGATTTTCACATCGTACCGAGTGGCTTCAGTAGGTTCAATGAGCACCGTCTTAAACGTGTTCAAAGCTTGTGTATAGGGTCGTCTTCGAGAGAGTGGTGGAGGAGTCGTTTTCGGTTTCTTCCGGCTCTCACTTAGACTATTTGAATGCTGGAGTCGCATATGGTTCATTAATGATGACTTAGAGGAGAAGGTGGACTGACATTCTTTGCAGGGATAGTTATGACTCTTTAGATGAGCGTTGTACTCGTCCAGGCGACTAAACTTTCGTTGGCATGTAGCACATTGATGGGTGGAAGTGTCAGCATCATGCAACTTCTTATGTCGGTTTAAGGCATCCTTTCTGGAGAACTCCTTCAAACACACAGAACAGGAGAAACCCTATAAAAGAATAAAAAAACGATTTTTTAATTGAAGTGTTACAATTTTTAATCAAAGTGTTACAATTTTTCGAAATATCACAAAAACTTTAAGAAATAATACATACCTTAGAAGGACCGGGCTGAGGATCTACAGATTCTTGTAATTCACTCGTGGACTGATGCGATTTTCGGTGTCTGTTCAAAGCATCCTTTCTGGAGAATTCCTTATGGCAAATGAGACACACGAACATTTTTTCTGTGTTGTGTGTTTTCTTGTGTCTAGTCAAATCACAATTCCTCGCAAACGATTTCCCACAAGTAGGGCAAACAGGTTGAACCTATAATAAGAAAGACAATTTTTTTAACTTTTGTAAAAGGGACAATTTTTCAAACTTTTCTAAAAGGAAACACTCTCATTTTTAATGCAAAACAATACATACCTTAGAAGGCTCAGGTTGGGCTTCAGGTTGAACCTCAGGTTGGGGTTCAGGTTGGGCGGCGTCGTCCCATTGGGGGTTTCGCCACTCTTCGTCATTCATCTCGGCAACATCACACAGCATATGAAATTCGTCATCGGGTATACCGAAGGAAATACCCAACTGAAAATAAACGAATAGGATGCAACTTTAAAAAATTTTAGAAAAATAAATTCTTCTAGTTAAAGATTTCATATACAAAAGGTTATACAAATCTAACTTTTATACAACATAAATAAATAAATTTAATCTATTCGATGAGTCATTAAATAAACGAATCATTTTATAAACATAGGATGCAACTTTAAAAAATTTTAGAAAAATAAATTCTTCTAGTTAAAGATTTCATATACAAAAGGTTATACAAATCTAACTTTTATACAACATAAATAAATAAATCTATTCGATGAGTCATTAAATAAACGAATCATTTTATAAACATAGGATGCAACTTTAAAAATTTTTAGAAAAAATAAATTCTTCTAGTTAAAGATTTAATTAATCTAACTTTTATACATACACGCTACCATTTTAATAATCCAAATACACTATTTTAACTAAACATAGGATTAGGTATGCAAATTTTAAAAATTTTTTAGAAAAATAAATACTCCTAGTTAAAGATTTAATAAACAAAAGGTTATGTAAATCTAACTTTTATACATACACGCTACTATTTTAATAAACCAATACACTATTTTAACTAAACATAGGATTAGGTATGCAAATTTTAAAAATTTTTTAGAAAAATAAATTCTCCTAGTTAAAGATTTAATAAACAAAAGGTTATGCAATTCTAACTTTTATACAACATAAATAAATTGATTAAGTATAATCTAATTGATAGCTTATCAAACGATGAGTCATCCTAAACATGTCTGAACACTAACATTTTATTGTATAAGCTATGCAATGACTCATCAAACGATGAGTCATCCTAAACATGACTGAACATGAATCTACTTGAACACTAACATTTTATTGTATAAGCGATAATTACTATATAAATCACAAAGTATAGGATGTTGGAAATTAAATAAACAACACTAGTTGATGAAAATTATAAGTAAACTGATTTTCTAGTTAATAATTAAATTTTTTATTTATAATGAATGCAAATTAAGTTTCTCATAAGTAAACAATAATAATAATAACTTTTTGATTTGAATAATATAAAAAGCACCTTTAAACGAAGTATGAGTCATAAATTTTGTAAGGAAATAAATTATTAGAATAATAAATTTTTAGTTTGAACTTATGAGAATAAGTTTTAATTAAATCTTCTAATTAAAAAGTTTTTCACTTATAAAATAATTTCTATGTGATATGATTGTAAAAAAATAAATAAACTTATTAAAATTTCTATACAAAGTTTTTCACTAATAAAATAAATAATTTCTCAGCATAAACAGATTTTACACATACTTAAATTTCACTTTATATAGTTTATCAAAATAAAGATTCGAAATTCAATTTATTTTAAACACATATTATAAATAGATCTTCACTTATAGAATAAATAATTTCTAAGCATAAACAAGTTTTACACATACTTAAATTTCGCTTTATGTAGTTTATTGAATGAAATAAAATAGATTTCTCATTTATCAAATTAAAGATTCGAAATTAAATTTATGTTTACCACATATTATAAATAGATTTTCACTTATAGAATAAATAATTTCTAAGCATAAACAGATTTTTCACATACTTAAATTTCACTTTATATAGTTTATCAAAATAAAGATTCGAAATTCGATTTATTTTAAACACATATTATAAATAGATTTTCACTTATAGAATAAATAATTTCTAAGCATAAACAGATTTTACACATACTTAAATTTCACTTTATATAGTTTATTGAATGAAATAAAATAGATTTCTCATTTATCAAAATAAAGATTCGAAATTAAATTTATGTTTAACACATAATAAATAAAATAGATTTTCACTTTGTCAAAATAAAGATTTGAAATTAAATTTATTTTTAACACATATTATAAATAGATTTTCACTTATAGAATAAATAATTTCTAAGCATAAACAGATTTTACACATACTTAAATTTCACTTTATATAGTTTATTGAATGAAATAAAATAGATTTCTCATTTATCAAAATAAAGATTCGAAATTAAATTTATGTTTACCACATTATAAATAAAATAGATTTCGCATTTGTCAAAATAAAGATTTGAAATTAAATTTCTTTTTAACACATATTATAAATAGATTTTCACTTATAGAATAAATAATTTCTAAGCATAAACAGATTTTTCACATACTTAAATTTCACTTTATATAGTTTATCAAAATAAAGATTCGAAATTCGATTTATTTTAAACACATATTATAAATAGATTTTCACTTATAGAATAAATAATTTTTTAACCATAAACAGATTTTACACATACTTAAATTTCACTTTATATAGTTTATTGAATGAAATAAAATAGATTTCTCATTTATCAAAATAAAGATTCGAAATTCAATTTATTTTAAACACATTATAAATAAAAATAGATTTTAGCATAGTGTAAATCAAATTTATTTTTAACACACATTATAAATAGATTTGAAACTCATTCTATTTTGCATAGTGTAAATCAAATTTATTTTTTTAACATATCGTAAAAAGTAATAATAAATTAAAGAATTCTTATTTCAATTTAATATCTCATATTTCACTAAAAATGATTAAACACAGTTAGAAAATCAATGATTACTAGATAAATATACTTACTGCATTTTCAACATCCATAGCTTGATTGTCGTTGTTGAATCCTTCCATTATCCAAGTACGGGAAAAGCACACTAAACGATGCGGTAAAAACACAAGATATTTCCGGAAGAAAACTTCGCGAACGTCGGTAAAGGAGAGAACACAAAGTACGTCTTGCCTAGGCAGTAGATAATCTACGAATGACCCGAGAATTGAGTTGCAGCGGCTTATCTAGATAAGGGGGTTTCCCCCATGCGTCACCCTGACTCACCTCTGTAGATCTTACGAGAAACTTCTCGAATTCTGATTCACCATAGAGGTTGATTCATTTGCATATTTCCCCTCGTGGATTTTCCAAGGTGAGTCACCCCCTCCGTGTTCGTACAGGTATAATATCTTACGGGAGATATGAAACATACTCATTTGCATATTTCTAATGAAGAGATAATGTCTACACTTTTAATTAATGGAAAATAACAATTATTATTTCAATTTGATTATTAAAAAAATTTTTTTCAAGTGGATTGTTTCATGAATAAATGGTTTTATTATATGTTTTACGAAATAAAATATATCTTTTCGAAACAATATTTTTCCCGAATATAAGTTATTAAATGCATAGGAAATGGTTTTATTATATGATTTAATAAATATATCTTTAAAATAAATTATTGAATCCCTAGAAAGTGAATCTTTTAAAAATATGTTGTTTCATGAAATAAAATAGTCATTTCAAACTTATAAATTTATTGAATCTTTTATGAAATAAAATATTTCTAATTAAATCTTTTAAGAAATAAAATCAATAAAATATTTCAAAGACAGACAGACACAGATATTCAGTTTCAATCTATTTATTGAAATTCCATAAAAATATATACACACATTACTTATTGGATACAATTGTTTAAAGAAGTCGTTTTCATAAACACACATTACTTTTTGGATAAAGTATCTTCAATATATTTTTCATACAAGGTCATATTAAATTGTTTAAAGAAACCGTCGTTGTAATGACAGGAACAATTAATTTTTTTAACAATAGCATGCATATTTAATTTTAAAAGTATTTCTTCACGATATAATTGATATTTTTCAAACATAGATTTCATTAAACACTCGTGTGAATTTTGATCGTCTGAATTAAAAACACACCCGTCACATTGAAATAAATTTTCAATTCCTAACTGAATTTCATACACGATAAAATCGAGTAAGATTTCCTTAGCACTTTGCTCATTTTCATGAGAAATACACACAAGGGGTTTATTTAGAATTAACATAGGAAGTTGAACGGTGAATATTGCATCAATAATAAAATGAGTTATTCTCATTTTGAGTTCTCTAAGCCTAAAAATTTGATCCTTGGACAATTTAATGACATTCGGTTTTCAATAAAAGCCAGAAGGATTTAAAGAAAACATTTGCTGTAAAGTACAATAATCCTCATCTATGTAAGCCATTATTAATTGATTGTTAGAAATAAAACTATCATTTACTGATTCAAAATTAAAATTTTCAATCTTACTTTGAAAATAATACCATGTCTGAGCTGTCATTACAACGCCTTCTTTAGTAGGTATCCATTGACCTGTATGTAATTCTTTAAAATTACGAATGTGGATTCTCACATTAAAATTCTTTTCTATTACAATTTGTAAAAAACTGCTAAAGTTTAAATTAAATTCACCTCGTATAGGATCCCAAGATTGTTCACGTACCCATTGGTTTAACCAATCATTCACATTCAATTCTTCACACATGTCTTGAGAACAGTTTTTAACAGAAGTATCACAATGAGAGTTTTTCGAAGTATCACAATCAGAGTTTTTCAAAGTATCGCATGCACTGGATGAAGCATCACTTATATCAAGTCTTGGTTTCTTTAAAGGTGGCATGATAGGGTTGGGTATTAAGTGACGAAAAGTCAGGCTGATTCTCATATCTTTGATGATAGGATTCGGTGCAATGCCGTGGGTAAACAGTTCGTTCGTAGGCTTTAACATACTGTAGAGAGAACCATGTTCTAATGAAATCAAAGTCGAAGGTGTTTTAGGCTTCTTGAATTCAATTGTTCGTTCGGCACCAAAGCTGAGGACTGCGATGGGGAAAGTTGCATCTAATCCACTTTCGTTGTCTTTATGTTGAGGTATGTAGCTGTATCCATTGCTGTAGAGGTTTAGCAGAACATAGTTGAAGGTAGAAGCCGTCCATTTTTCCACTCGATCCCGCAGCTCCAATACCAGACGTGTCCAAGAGTTAGCAGGCACATGAGTTCCGCTGAAGGCATAACTCAAAGTTGAATCGCCGTATCCCAGAACTTGTCTTTTAGGCTTAAAACTTTTTCCATGAATTCTAAAGGTTGGCGTGTAGAAAGGTAAAGTTTTTAACTCGGCAAAATACCGATCTGCTTGTTCCTTTTCGATGAAGTTTGAAACATACTGGACATTCAGTCCGTTTTCCGTGAAACTCACTGCAGACATGACGAGACAACCAACACACACGAAATCAAATGGTAGACTGAGCCGTGATCGCTGATAAGCAATCTCTGATAAGATAAGACTCTCGTCACGTGACCAGAGGTAGCCAATCAGATAACTCGTGACGTCACTCACCACGTGACTGAGCATAGCCAATCACATTACTCGTGACGTCACCCTAATCACGTGACCTCGCGTCGCTGATAAGAACTCTCCTTATCATTCATTTCTCTCAAGGCAGCCGTTGGAGTAGGACGTGTTTTCAGGTAAGTGTATTTTATTCTATAAATAATCACATGTATGGATAGATACAAATTCATTTTATTTAGTATGTTTCCCAGGTTACAGGGTTGAGTTTAACAACAGGTTTTTTTACAATAAGTTTCTTTTTCGGTTTGACAATGTTTTTTCTTGAAGACAAATATCGATTCTTAATAATACTTTGGGGTACTCCCATATCTTTCAAGGCTTGCAAAAATTCACTTTGTCCTGTAATAGGTGGTTTTTTATTCACAGAAAAGATGAAATGAAAGAGTTCCGCTAAATTAGAATGTTCCATGGTCCTTCCGTTGTAAGTAATCTCTCCTTTCGGGTTCCACTTAAACTTGTTTGAATGAGACTTATTGAAACCTTTGGACAGCCCCTGCCTGCCTGGACGAGCCAAGCTTAACGGGTTGGATACTGTCCGCCGGAGCGAATAAATCGCCGGATCACTGCATGATAGCCGCCTACTGCCAGACAGTAATCTAGACGCAACAGAGAATGAGCTGTGTCCTATGCTCGTTCAGACTTCTAACGTCAATCAGGAGATGACCACTCTTCAGCTAAGGAACAGGGTGACATCACAAGACAGCTCTGGTACGACAGGTTGCAACATCTTCTTCTGGACACATAATGCTCGACTGACACACCACACCTCCAGATCGCACAAGGTAGGAAGCGCACAGTCACGCTACCTGGATGCGAGAATTTTGAATATGTGCACACTTTCCGTGAACCAAAGGGGAAGAAAAAAAAAAAAAAAAAAAAAAAAAATTTTGAATTTTGGAGTGGGGGGGTACTTCAGGGGGAGCCGAAATGATAAGTTGTGCACTCAGAATTATGCCAAAATGAGGAGGCTAAAAAAGGTAAGGGGGGGGAGACCTAAACACCAAGACTGCTGAACGACAAACGTGAGAGAGAAGAAGAAAAAAAAAAAAAAAAAAAAAAATTAAGGAATTTAATTCTTGCCACTGGTGGGGGGAAGGAAAACTTTTGTAGCGCATAGTCTAGAAATTGGAAGTGGCTGGGCCGAGAGAAAAAAAAAAAAAAAAAAAAAGGGGGGGAATAGGGACCATGCGCTAAAGGCCTAAAAAGGAGAGGAAAGAGGGACCATCGCAATTTTGATCCACCACGGGGGGATGGTGCCCCGCGTTGGTAGCCCGACGACTGCTTAACGACCCCATCGAGCACTTGACGGTGCAGCACATTTTTACGAGGACCAGACACCGCCACACCCTCGGAACGTTGACAAAAAACAAAACAAAACAAAAAAAAAAAAAAAAAAAAAAAAAATAATAATAATAATAATAGTAAAGTAGAAAAATTAAAATTAAAATGGTTAAATGAATTAATAATAATAAATAATAATGATAAGATAACTAATAAAAAAAAAAAAAAAAAAAAAAAAATAAATAAATAAATAAATAAATAGATAAATGAATAAATATAAATAAATAAATAATAAATAAAAAAAAAAAATAAATAAATAAATAAATAAAATAAAAAAAAAATAAATAAATAAATAAATAAATAGATAATTAAATAAAATGAGGTAATATAAAAAAAAAAAAAAAAAAAAAAAAATTTGAAAAGATGGAATTAATTTATAATTATTGTTGTGGCGGTTTGTTGTTGTTAACCAAACCTTCGGAGCTTCGGAGAACTGCGGGGAGGTGAGGAGAGAGCAGCGGAGCTTGCAGGGAGCCGGGGAAAAAAAAAAAATAAATAAAATAAAATAAAATAAATGGGGGGAGGGGATGGCCGCTCTTGCTTGGCTCCCGGTCACCTTACCCACTTAAGGGTCCGGTTCAGGAAAACCAAGGGGCCCAGAGGGAAAAAAAAAAAATTATTGGGGGGAGAGCCACTCAAGCTTGGTTCCCGGTCGCCTTACCCACTTAAGGGTCCGGTTCAGGATAGCCAAGGGGCTCAAAAAAAAAAAAAAAAAAAAAAAAAAGAAAGAGTGGGAAGGGCCGCTCAAGCTTGGTTCCCGGTCACCTTACCCACTTAAGGGTCCGGTTCAGGAAAACCAAGGGGCCCAGAGGGAAAAAAAAAAAAAAAAAAAAAAAAAAAAAGGGGGGAAGGAAGGGCCACACAGGCTTGGCTCCTGGTCTCCTTACCCATTTAAGGGTCCGGTTCAGGAAAACCAAGGGGCCCCCCCCAAAAAAAAAAAAAAAAAAAAAAAAAAAAAAAAAAAAAAAAAGGGGGAGAAGGAAGGGCCGCACAAGCTTGGCTCCTGGTCTCCTTACCCATTTAAGGGTCCGGTACAGGAAAACCAAGGGGCCCCCAAAAAAAAAAAAAAAAAAAAGGGGGAGAAGGAAGGGCCGCACTAGCTCGGATCCCGGTCGCCTTACCCACTTAAGGGTCCGGTTCAGGAAAACCGAGGGGCTCAAAAAAAAAAAAAAAAAAAAAAAAAACTGCAAACCATGACTCTGACCGCTCCCCGCACCTAACCAAACTAACCCGCCGAAGGAAGGGAGGAGAGTTAAGGGGAGAAAAAAAAAAAAAAATAAAAATAAAAATTATTAATTTTGTTAATGGTATTAACAGTTAAGTAATTAGTTAATTCAGTTAAAAAAAAAAAAAAAAAAAAAAAAGTGCATGACCAAGATTCGAATGAGGCACTACGGACGTAAGGTGGCTTGCGAGGCCCGATGCGAGGATTCAACCTTTTGGGACCCTTCCTGGGAGTCTGGAGTTTTGTTCTTCTTCTGTTCGGGCCTAAGAATGCTGATAGGCGAATCCAAAGCGGTGTGCTGAGCGGTAGTGCCTAGCTTCTTGGTCACGCCAATCACACAGCTAAAAGGAGAGGAAAAAAAAAAAAAAAAAACTGGAATTTGTACTTAACTGAGAATTATTAATTTAGTTACTTTGTTGATTCTAAGAGAAGAGAGAAAAAAAAAAAAAAAAAAAAAAAAAAAAAGTACTAACTTAATTTTTTGGTTACATAACCCATTCATGCGCGGTCATGAGCGTGGTGCGGACTTACAGACCAATTAAGACCGAGGACCGTTTACATTTTTATGCACATTTTTTATACAATTTTTTTTTTTTTATAATTTTTTATACATTTTTTTATTATAATAGTTTTTTATACATTTTTATTTTTTTAATAATTTTTATTTTACAAAGATTTTATGATATTAACATTTTTATTTTTACCGGGCCTCAGGTAATATCGATGCTAGCCGCTTTAACAACAAGGGCCTCGTTCATGACCTAAAATAAACAAAAAGTGGCGGTAGCGGTGGGTGCCTCATTGGCTGGGAGGTCCTCTTCTTTCGGTTGTTTGTTACTATTTCCTCTGAAGGTTGTAGACAGTATTAGAAGGAGTTAGTTGTGGGAGGTGCAGACACTGCTTTGTTGTTATTGTGAGATGTCATCTATGTTGTTCGTGAGCCATCTGACTATGTGTTTTGCCTTGTTCTGTACATGTGTGTTTTGTGCTAGCTGTTTGTACCATAGTGTTTCATTTACTTGTGTTATTTGGGCCAGATGGTGTTTATCCGTTAGAGGGCAGGCTGTTAAATAATGAATTGTTGTGCCTAGTGCACCACAAGCGCAGTCCGGGCTTCTCTTCTTCTTAATGCGATGAAGGTAAGCCGGAAAGGCCCCATGTCCTGTGTAGACTTGTGTTAATAGCTTGCAGCTAACCAGTGTTTTTGTGTCCACTTTTGGGAAGTATCTGTGTGTTAGCCTGCCCGTGTCCCCATAGTCCCACTCGAACTGCCATTGATCCAATGTTAACCCTTTTAGGCTTCTCTTTAAGTGGGAAATCGGTTTTTCAAGATGGATGTAGTTGCGGTTTGTCTTGTTTTCCGCTGCTGTTTTTGCTAGTTTATCTGCCTCTTCATTCCCGTATATTCCTACGTGGGCTTTAACCCATTCTATTTTGAAGGTGTTGTTGGATCTTATGATTTCCGAATGGATTTTATGGACCATGCTATCTGTCGTAAATGGTTTAGAGAGGGCCTGAATGGCTGACATGCAGTCCGAGTGGATGCTATATGAAATGCCCTTTGTATTTCCCCACTCCGCAGCTTTGAGTATTGCCAGTAGTTCGGCCTGGAAGACACTGTTGCACTTTCTTAGGGGCGCTGACCATTCGTAGATTTTGGAAGTGTTTTCAAAGGCTACATAGGCCGAGCCTGTAGCTCCTGATTCCAGCTTCGAGCCATCCGTGTAAATTTGTATGTCGTATTCTGAAGAGCCGATTTGTGGTTCTGGTGTGTCGGCTGGGTGCTTGCGCCAAATGTTTTGCTTCGCGACATAGTCGGTGTGGTTGAACATTTTGTTGTGTAGGTTGTAGTTCTTGTGGAGCCTTGTGATTGTGCCATATGCTGCCTCGTATTGTACTTGGAGGTGTACTGGAATCAGGCCTGAGAGAACCAGAAGTGCCGATGTTGGGGCTGTTCTATATGCCCTTACGATGGCCAGCGCAAAGTGCCTTTGGCAGCTGAGCAGTTTGTTCTTGTTCTGCTGCGTTAGATTGTTCCCCCAGATCGGGGATGCATAGGTCAGTGTCTTTTCCACTACTGTTTTGTACCAGGTTTTTACCAGGTTTGGCTTTAGTCCCCATCCCCTTGAGACCATACGACCAAACAGATTGAAGGACTTGTAGATTTTTTTAGTTTGATTCTCTATGTGGGGTTGCCATCTGAGGTTTTTGTGGATAGTTACACCTAGATACTTCATTTTTTCTTGAGTTTCTAGCGCTGTCCCATTATAGTGTATCCCTTCTAGTTTGTGGGAGCACGCGGTCGGGAGGTTTCCTAGTCGTGGTCTGTTGAGGTATAGCAGTTCCGTTTTACTCCAATTAATGGTTAGGTCGTTTTGTATTGCCCAAGTTCCGAATTTATGTATTGCTGTGTTTGCTGTGTTTATGAGTGTTTCTTTGTTTTTTGCTGAGATTGTTAGTATGAAGTCATCTGCGAAGGCTTGGATCTTTGTGTTGTTCCCCCAGCTATGGTTGAGTGCTGTCTCAGCTATTAGTAGCCAAAGGAGGGGCCCTAGGCAGCTTCCTTGCGGACAGCCTCCGAATGTTTGTTTCGTGACTATTATTCCATTTTCCTCCAGTGTCACATACCTGTCTTCCAGAAAGCTTACTATCCAGTTAACGAGATATGTTGGACAGCTGGAGTTTTTGAGGTTGTTGATCAGAGTCGGCCAACGAATGTTGTCAAAGGCACCTTTGATGTCTATTGAGATTAGCAGTGTTTGTTTCCTATCTGTTCTGTCCTTGTTTATGTTGTCTATCAGTTTTTGTAGTGCATTTTCTGTGGAGGTGCCTTGTTTAAAGCCGTATTGATTTGGGTTCCAATAGTTTGTAGTTGTTAGGTGGTGGTTAATTCTGCCGTGAATTATTCTTTCTAGTATTTTGCTGATAGCTGGAAGGAGGCATATTGGCCTATAATTTTTTGGGTCTTTGGGATCCTTGCCTTCTTTGTGGAACAGAACTACTATACCTTGTTTGAATTGTTTGGGGAAATGTTCCAGCTGGAGGCATTTATTAAAAAGTGTGAGGAGGAGGTTCTGGCTTACGTGGTTGATTTTTTTGATTAACCTGTAATCTACATAGTCGTGACCCGGGGCTTTGTTTTGCTTTATGTGGTTGATTATCCTGTTTAGTTCCTGTGATGTGATTCTGCGCGGGCTACCTTCGTCGAAGCGGGGGGGTAGAGTGCTTAGTCTGTGCGGGGTGTCTTCTTTTGTTAAGTATAGCGAGTCTAAGAATTTATTTAGTGTGCGATCTATTGTTACTTGGTCGTTGTTTTCTAGTATGTTGCAGAGTTTAGCAGGGGCTGACATTTTGCCTGAGGCGATTTTGTATTGTGGGCCGTAGGTATTTTTGGCGCTCTCACAGAAAGCTACCCATGCCTTTGACCTTTCTTTCTTGATTAGTTTTTTGTATATCGCTCGTTCTTTCTTGTATAGGATATGTTGCTGACTTCTGATGCTGGGGTCTGGCTGGGATTGGTACCTACGGCGGAACGCCCTCACTCTATTCCTGGCTGCCTTAATCTTATCCGTCCACCATTTCGGCTCTTTTAGTTCTGGGGTTTTCCGCTGCTTGTAGCAGGTAAAGGCTAGGGATTTCACTTCACTAAGGAGGTCTTCCGTAATTTTGTCTAACGTAGCCCTATCAGTTGTGCTGTCAATATGAACGATATACTTTTTACTCAGTTTTTTAACCTGTTTTTCGAATTTGGCGTGTTTGCCGTGTTTGGTTTCTAGCCTGTGTCGGCGGTAGCTATGGTTGCTATAGTCGAGTGTATACTTGATGAATTTGTGGTCGCTGCCTGAGTGATCGTCACTCACTTCCCAGTTTTTGATGTTATTCAATAGTGAGGCCGTTGTGATGGTGAGGTCTGGCCATCCCCTAAACCTGCCCGCCTGAAACGTTGGAGGTGCTCCCTGCTCGTTTCTTACTAGCAGCGAGTGTTGCGCTAGGAAATCTGTCAGTTGCCTTCCCCGAGTATCTATGTCTCCGTATCCCCACTGGGTGGAGTGGGCATTGAAGCAGGACACTACCCTGTGTTCTAAGTAAAATTTGATCAAGTTCTTGTAGGACCAATGTGAAGTTTGAGCTAGGGGGGGCATAGGTGTTTATTAGTGTAATTTTTTCCTTAACATTTTCTATTAGTATCGCGATCACGTGTTCTGTACTCTCTAGTTCGAGCGGATTTGTGCCTACGTTGGTTATAATTGCTGCTCTATTGTTTGGTGTTTTGAAAGTTTGCCATCCCGATCCCTGGCCTGAGATCTTGCCCGAGTGTTTGTTAATATGGAAGTCTTGTATGAGGGCTATATTTATTTTGTGTTGCGCTAGATATCCGAATAGGTCTTTGGTTGCCTCAGCACTTGAGTGCAGGTTTATTTGTAGCAATCTGATGGCGCGTGGTCTCGTTGTGTTGTCTGTGTCCTTTTGAGTTTCTGTGTTTTGTGTTGTATTAGCAGTGGTTTCACCTTCCATGCTGGCTTCTGTAGGGTTGTTGCCTGGTCCGGCCATTGTTGTTTCTGCTCCTATTTTCTCCTCTTTTTGAATGAGACTTGAGAAAATTTAATAAGGCTTCGGCTTGTTTCTTCATGGGTTTAGCTACAGATGATAACACAAAGGTTTCATAGTCTTCTTGGGGTTCTTGTTTTATAGACTCCACTTGTTTAGGTTCCACTTTTTCAGGTTCTTCTTCGAGTTGTTTAGACATCCAAGGCAAATTATATTCTTGCAAATCCATTTTTCTTTTTAAGAGTTCGTAGTAGTGCTGAATTTTTTCCTGATCCGGTAGAGAACTATTTAATATTTTAGCCATAGCTAAATCAAATTCCGTCATTTGCTTTTTAGAAGGTGTATGCTTAGAAAATTCTTCTTCCGGTACCAACGCATACTTAGCTGCGAATTCCATTGATGATGCCGGTTAAAACAGACAATGCAGCCGGGATTAAAATATTTAAAAATCCACCGTGTTGAACAATCAATTTTTTCTTGTTGAATAAACTTCCTTTCTTGGTACCAATTTTTCGAAGAGTCGTCTTATATTTCCTTAAAGACCTTTTCTGATGAGAGGAGAGAGGCACGTTTCCTTTTAATACGTTCAGAGTACATTCGCAAATAGCCTTCACAGATCGAGTCGGTAATTTTTTTAACAAATGCTTGCGTAAGGTATGAGGACAAGACTTTATAAGCTCCAAGTCTCGAAGTTGTTTCCTCGTTAACGTCATGATCCCAAATGAATTAAAATCGGTAGGGCTTTCCTTTTAAACCTTTTTTGGGCTCGTACACAAATTGGGTTTCCCCCGGTAATATACGCGTTCTGAGTCGCATTCCTTCGGGGGTTTCATTCCTTAAATCCACCAACAAATAAGAGAAGGGCTGTTTGGTAGCATCCTCGAACACTTCTTGAAAAAACTGAGTTGATCTCGGGTATAATTGTCTGCCCAAGTGCGTAATTTGACTCATGTCCCGACGATTTTTAAAAAGTACTAAGTATTGACTGTTTAAGGAAATACCTCTCATTTCTTTACCTTTATGAAAAAGGTTTTGAGTAATAAAAATAATACTTAAATTTAAATGGTGACTTCCTTTGGTAAAGAGGTGGGTTAATCGTTCATCACCCCCACATTCCACCATTAAATCATCTAAAATCATTAAAGAATGGGTACCTAAATATTCCCGATAATTAGAAGGAAACCCTTCCACGAATGTCACGTCGGGAATTTCCTCGTGAAGCTTTTGAGAGATGCCGTAAAACCAAACGACTTTATCGGGTTGAGGGTTAAACATACGCCGTCGTTCTGCCAGTAAATCCCGCAGAAACCAACTCTTACCGACCCCTGTGGGGCCTGCTAAGAGCATTGTAAAAGGGTGTTGAAAGCGTGGAAACTCCATTCTAAATAAACACAGACACAAAGGTTTACATTATAAATAGTTTTTTATTGATAAAAAGGAGCACGTGTGCGAAATCGTTTGGATACAAAATTATAGACTCTATGGTCGTTACATATATTTTCAGTTACAAACTGCTTTAAAAAATCTTTCAAAGTTTTGCCACGACATCGGCAATAAATATAATACACACAAAATTGACCACAAACAGCTGTCACATGACTTTGCAGCGGAAGTGGATTAAACACCACTCGTGAAAATTGAGATACATAGTTCGATATAGGTCCTTTAAAAAAGTTCGGCTTGTTTCCATAGGAATCAAAGAATTCCGCTTCCGTAGGGGAGGATAGATAGAATGCCACCCAGTGGCTTCCGGCTTCTGTAGACTTGTCCACGTTGCATACAAAACATGCAGGATAACGCTCGATCTTCTTGGGTAATTGATCACTGGGGAAAACACCGGAAAAGTATTTCTTGGTTACTGGATCGTGGGATAAAATAGTCTCGATTTCTATAGAATTCATTTTCAGTTGGGGAAGTCACACAACACATGTCGTGTTTTACTAATTTCTATAATGTTTTCAAATTCCGCATACACCAATACAGTCGTGGTTCTTTCTAAGGTGTCCGCAAACTTGATTTCAATTCGTAAATTTCCTTGTTGCTGTAGATTCAGATGGGGTCCGTCACACATATCAGGGCTCAGGTCGAAAGCATACAAAGTATGTCCGTTCGCAAAGTCCTCTCGGGTCAGATAAATGCCGGTATCCCGGTTAAATCCCGAAAACAAACGATGATACGCTCTTATATAGTTATTTTCTTCGAAATCCAATTCCAAGGGTTTGCTGGGTACGGGTTGTCCATCCACGTAAACACTTAAAAAGTTGACCTTGTGATGATAGAAATAAAAGGGATTTAAATCATATTGTCCAGTGTAGGCACTATTTTCTAAAAGTCCAATAATAATTCTTTTCGGCATGGCTCCTAAAAACACATTGTCTTGCATAAAGGATTTACTTCCGGTTGAGATCGAATAGGTCTTGCATAACACTCGATCGATGGGATACTTTGCTGTACTTTTCTCTAAGGCCTTGGCATGACCCAGTAATACACCTGGGCTCACTTTCACTTTACGTATGAAAATAGAAGCATGTTCCAAAATCACTTTGTAGTTGGGAATGGGTTTCGCCGCATCGATTTTACACATTAAGGAAAATTCGGGCTTGCTTCGGATCATCTTAATTTTCAAGTCAACCATATTCAATAGCAATCGATTTTGTTGAAAAATATCACAATGCAAAGGTCCAATCATATCTAACGTTTTGCTTTTATTCGTGAGTGCGTAACGTATCTTTAATCCGGGGTTGTCTCCAGCAGGATCTGTAGCAGCTAAATTCTCATCTTTGTAAAAACATTCGCAGGTCAATAAACTTTTCTTGGCATCTTCTCCATAATTCAACAGCGTTTCAATATAGGCGCGGTAGGGGTAGGTGTTACTCGACGAGGAGATCACTCTTTCGTTCAGGCTAATATCCACTTGAGAAAACAAGGCGTGTAAAAATAAATTCACGGGGGCAACTGCATCTGTTTCCGCTAAGGGTGATCCATCAAACTTGGTAATTTTCACTTTCACATACAGGTAGGAAGCTGATAAATCAATATAGTCTTCACCATTTCCGGAAATATTAAATTCCACAGGTCCTCCGTCTCGAATATTCGCAAGAGGGTGGTATTCAACAAAGTATCCTTTTTCAATAGCCGTTTGCGTGGGTGGGATCAAAAATAAATCCAATTCGGATTTCGCACAGGCAGCAGAATCTTTATGGATGAGTCCAGACATCTTTAAGCGAAAATATCTTGTACCTTCACTTTATTGGCTTTACGTCGAATGACTGCTTTGGTAGAACGCTTCCTCTTTTTATACCGGTGGCCCGATCCAATCATCGTCTTCACTTTAGTAGCGGCTTTGTCGGTTAACGTCTGTCCAGCTTCTTTTAATCTTCGCTTGGCGGCCATTTTAATGTCTTCTCCGCGAGACAGGTCACTTAACACGTTCACACCTGAATGAAACAACTGCTTGCCGACCGCTTTCGCTCCCGATTTGAAGAGGGGTACTGCTGCACGAAAAAGGGATCGAAACAGTCCACCGAATCCATATCCCTTTTGTAAAGTAGTGCCTTGATAATAATTTAGACCACTACCCGACTGATGGGAATAGTAATCTTCAAAAGATTTCGCACAACACTGGTAAGGAACAAACATCACGAGAGGTATTTTTGACGAAAGTGAAGCTTCACGTACGAGCGCCCACGTTCAAATGGCGTGAGTTCGCCGAGGTGGTTCCTTATAACGATTTCCAAAGAGTCGAACGATTTTCGGCTGACAGGTAAATAGTGTGGTCGGTCAAATGTCTCACAAATCATTTCTCCATCTTTTCCTCTCACATTAACAATTCGTAAAAGGGGTGCTAACACATCTCCGATAATTTGGGGTTCGACAATATCCGAATAAACCAGCAACACTCTATAATGCGCACAGGGATCTGCGACATAGGTACTAAAAATAGTTTGCTCGATATTTATATCCGGCGAGGCGATTTCACCTGGTTCGAATCCCAACATCTGCGCTATCCCCTCATGCAATATCAGTTTTGTTTTATCTTTCACGTTAATACACACCTTTTTCGTGTGCGGATCATAAGTGAAAGAAATTTTATTTTTAATCTCTTCAATAGACATTGCTTTTAAAATGTCATCAACCGATTCGTAAAAGCCAGGGGGAATTCTTCTACCAAACGGGGATTTCTGGTCATTCAAATCGAAACCAAATAAATTATTATTTTGATTCACATTATACCAGGTGTGAGGGTAAATAAATTCGACGAGGCCTACTTCCCATTCCCCTTTCAATTCAACGGGGGCGGGTAATCGCGTAATAAAATGAGAAATTTTATTCTCAGGAAAATAATTCAGGGAACTGTCCGAAGGTAACGTCACGTAGAACGACATGCTTTCAAATGATCTTTCAACAATCCAAACACTTGTTTTATAAGGCGAATAAATCAGAGGATGGAATCCATTGGTCAAATTTGCTGGGATAACCTTTAAATTTCACTTTGTATTCCACACGCTTTTTCCGTATCCGCTTATCTAAAATCTTTTCAATCGTATAATTCTCTTTTGGTTTCACTTTCTGAAGTTCTTGAGGGTAAAAGGTTCCTTTAATGGGTTCTTCTAACAGGTCCTTGATTCGGTAGACGGGAGGGTCTCTTCTCACACATTCAGTCACCACAAACACTTCTTCCGTCCAGTTCGTTTCATATCCTTTTTCGAAGGTTAATTTCTGCTTGGAAACTCGTACAACATCTCCCGGTTGAAACATGCAGGGTTTTCTTTTCACATTTTGCATGTCATCGTATAAAGTATCCCATACATCGCTTTCATTTTCAGCGGTTACTTCAACTGGAGCTCTCTTGATACTCGAATGGTAAGTATGATTATAACTGTGTAACAACTGATCCAACACGTCTAAATAGCGGTAGGTATGATTATGGGTAAAATATTTCCACATTTTCGTTTTCAAAGTTCGGTTAAATCGCTCCACGACAGATGCTTTCGTATTGTTATTCGTCGTAAAAAACCGCACGCCTTCTTCTTTCAAAAATTTTTGAAAAAGTCTGTTTTGATACTCTTTTCCGTCATCCGATTGCAGGGACTTGGGTTTCCTCGTCGCGAAAATAGACCGGAACGCCTTTACAATATCTTCACCCCGTTTTTGCTTCAAAGGGACCGCCCACGCAAATTTAGACAGAATGTCTATACAAGTCAGGATGTAGCGGTACCCTTGATTGAACTTTTGCAAACTGCCGAGATCCACTAAGTCGGTCTGCCACTGTTGATCGATTGAATACACTATCACTCGATTGGTCGGGAACTTTCTTCGAACAGGTTTGTGCAACGTGTATGCATCGACTCCGCTCAGCCAGTCCTGAATCTTCTTCTTCGAGATTTTGCCTTTGGCAGCACGAAATAAGGCATTTACACCACCAAAACTTCCTGCGTGACTTGGGTTCTGATACACCTCCATCGTTACAACACAAAATTTTATTATGACTCACATTCACACGAAAGCGCATCATATCTTCCTCGTACGAAGATACTTTTCAGAATGACTCACTAGCGCAACGCCTCTCTTTATATACCTTATAAGTGCACTCACAAGCATAGCTTCATGGCTTGATAAATAAAACCCTTATCCACTTATCAAGCCGTGAAACTATTTTACCTTCGGTTCGAATCTAACCCCAGCAAAAATTTGAAAAAATTTTGAAGTCCTCGAAATTGTGAAAAAAATGCTAAGTCCTGAAATTTAGGAAAATAAATCTAACTCCTCAAAATTCCCTATAGATGGCACCACCAAACCTCATCCAAGATGATAGTCAAAGTTTCTATTCTTCCGGTGTTAACGTAAAGTTTTTTATTCTTCCGGTGGCAACGCTCTAAAAGTTTCTATTCTTCCGGTGGCAACACCCCCTCGTCCAAGATGATGACTAAGTAGTGTAAAAAGGACACGTTCTGCACCACGGTGGAGGCGCGGAGGCGCTCTCCAACAGGGTGGTGGCGCGCGCGCCTCAGCGCGCCTCCGCGCCTCCACCGTGTTGCAGAACTGTCCTTTTTACACTACTTACTTCCCCAAACAGGTCTTCAAATTTCCCCAAATCAGGTTTTTTTTTTTTTTTTGAAAAAATCCCAACCTTGATTTCTACTAAAAAGGAATAAAAAAAAAAAATCAAGCAGATTTTTCTGATTTAATCTCAGATTGTCTCCCAAATAACAATAAAGATATTGAAAGTCTCTATTCGTAGGTCTCCATTCGTAAATCATTATGTTGCCAACATTGACAGAAAGTTGAAGAACTCCCCAGATTTGTCCCCAAAAATTTTAGAATTCCCCAAAAATGTCCCTGCAAACATTTGGTCCCCAAAATTGACCCCAGAAGCCTCAAAAATCCCCAAAATGGGGACAAAATCCCCAATCTGGCACCACTGCATCGAAGTCCCTTTAAGATTCCCTTCATTTGATTTGCAACATGATAATTTGGCATTTTAACGAAAAAGAATGGCTTTGTCATGTCTCAGAGCATATTATGGGTGTTTTCTGTTAACTGCGCAATTCAAATTGAGTAGCTGTGCTTTGTAGCGTTCTGATACAAATAGAATCGGTTGCATCAGCTCATAAAATGCCTAACCGAATTACTCCCACCAAATGCCCAGCATAATCTTCTTACCGAGAATATTCGGTTAAAACATTTAAGTTGATACTTCGTTGGGACGATCCTGTGATTTCTTATGTTATCGAATCTTCCTGAACTGTATTAGGTTTACCTAGGGAGCCTCTATGGAGGGAGACGACAGATGAATAAATTACGCTACGGCGCATGCTCATAGCGGACATTTTTTCTACCAAACTGGGTTTTGGTAGAAAAGTTCGAACACTTCACAGATGAATATCAACAACAAAAGTTTACAGATATCGTTGTTTTTCAATATTAAACATTCATTTCAGCTGTAGTTTTGAGCACAGTGCTTTAAAGACTTTAAAAACACTTTAAAATGTGCATGATAGTCAAAAAAGTTTTTAAGCCAATCAGAAGCTGACTCGCTATTGACGCCTCTCTCCTTGTAGGCTCTCTAGGTTTACCTAATAAAATAAATATTAAGGCAGCAATTTTTATGGTTTTTGATATATTTTTTACAGATTTGAAATCGTTTTTTCAATTTGCAGCATTTTTTTTCCATGAATTCAGGACTTTTAGAATATTTTTGTGTTTTATACTAACACCTGTCATAAAAATTTTGAAGAAAAGTGAAATATAACATGCAAGGAGAAAAAAAATAATGCTTTTAAAAAGTGTTTTGTTCTTTCGGCTTTTCCTGAATTTATTGGGTAGCCCCATCAATAAACGAGAAGTTCTGATTTCGAAGCTAATAGGTGAGAAGGACCCGGTTCGATCCCAGTGTTTTCTCTGAAACTAGCGTTAATATGGCCTAGATCTCATATAAAGATATCACACCCGGCAAAATACCCACTTGCAGTCAATTGACCTGAACCCCTGCACACATCTGAATTTATTAGGAAATCGTTTGAAAAAAAAAATATGTTAATAAGAAATTTTTAACTTGGTGGTAAAATGTTAAAGATAAAAAATTATTGATATTAAAGGATTATGCCATAAAAATTACAACAAAAAACATATGCATAAACGGGAAATAAAATTAGTCTTTGGAAAATTTTGTTTCAGTGATCTTTCGGCTTTTCCTGAATTTATAGGGAAATCGTTTGGCAGGTATACGTGTCGGGTAATAAATTCTCACTATCGCTGTCAGCAACCCCAAATAACATGTATAAAAAAGAAAGAAAGGCAAAATGTTCCGAACCACTGGATTTACGAGCTTGATCGACGCTTGGAAGGGGGAAAAATAGTAAGGGGGGGGGGACTGAGTTGAAACTGCTTCGATAAAAATTTATCATATTTCACGCTTTTGAGTGATCGAGTGAGTATTATGTATGCTAATCTAGATTTCTTCAGCAAGAAAAGTTTCTCTAGTGTTTTTGATTTTCGTTCAATGATTTTTTTTTTTTTTTTTTTAATCAATATATTACGTAATACATTTTTTCTTGTATAACGAAAGAGTTGAAAGGATTTCATAAGAAATATTTTTCTATCATTACTATTCATATTTAGAATATATATATATATATTTAAAGTAGGTATATTAACAAAAGTCTGCAGAAAAATTATAATTTTTCTTTACGTTATCACCCAGAGTAGTACATAAAATTGAAAGTCTGTATCTTTTTGTTAATAATTTATTGTTTGTTTTTTATTCATTATGTATTTTTATTATACTACTAAATTAAATGGAACTAATATTAATTTTAATAGAAGACTGAATTTGACTAAATTATTAATTACAAATAAACGGCTAGTTTATGTGTGTGTGTAGGTGTATGAGATAAAGCTAACTGGCTTCACATGAATCTTAAGCATGGTTAAAATGAATGTTCTCCATTTGGGTGATTTTAAGGGTCTTAGCCTGTATTTTTCATGTGTCAGAGAAAACCTCGAAAATCCCAAACGGCTAGGTCGACAATCACGACTTTGAATTTAACCCGAAACTTTCCATCTACCCGCTTCACCTGTCGACCATTATTGGGGCCACTAGTCTATTTTAAGAATTTATCTATACTCTTAAATAATTGTTTCCACTAACAAATGACCCCTAAATAATCACTGTTTTTTTTACATTGCTTTAAAATTAAAAACTAAAAAAAAAAAATATTTTTTTTTTTCATGACTTTTATGGCGATTTTAATTGAAATATTGGATTTTCAAATAATAATAATAATAATAATAATAATAATAATAATAATAATAATAATAATATATATATATATATATATATATATGTATATATATATATATATTATACATTTTATAAAATTTAATTATAGCCTATAGCACTCAGGGATAGTATAGCTTCTAATGAGTGACTTTTTTTTATTCGGTTCAGTAGTTCTAGAGATTATCCACCACATACAAACAATCCTTTCCTCTTTATAGATTAGTATAGATAATATAAGCATAATTAACAGAATGACAGATAAATTCAGTGTTGGGCATAATTGATTAAAAAGTAGTTGAATTACAATTGAATTCCAATTAAATTAGAATTATAATTATTTTACTGTCAATCAATTAACAAGTAATTTTTTGGAAATAAATTGAATTATTTATTCAATTTATTTGTAATCAATTACTTGTTAATCGATTGACAGTAAAATAATTATAATTGTAATTCAATTACTTTTTAATCAATTATGCCCAACACTGTAAATAATCTCGAATTTCACAAAAACCATTTTTAAACTATTTCCCTTCACAGGGATCCAACTCACAAACTTTGGATTCTGAACCCGACGTTTTACCTCGAAGCCACGATGTTCATCAATTTCCTTTGCAATAATTCATTCTTTTATTTTCATAGTTTTTATGGGGATTTTAATTAAAATATTGAAATTTCGAACTTTTTTTTTTTTTTTTCTGAAAATTAATTATAGCCTACAGCACTCAGGGATAGTGTAGCTTTTGATTAGTGATAATTTAAAAAAAAAAAATCGATTCAGTAGTTCTAGAGATTACTCTTCAAATACAAACAAAATTTTCCTCTTTATGTATTAGCATAGATTAATTAAAAAAATAACGAATCAAAAATTTAAAAATATAAAATCAAAAATTTTAAAAGCCGCGTCAGAACAGGTCATAATGAACCATCATGCAGAGATCACCATGAACCATCAGGCAAAAATCCATGAACCATCATACAAAAGTCATAACAAGCCATCATGCAAATTTGCGTAGCTCTGCGATTAGCCGTTTTCTTAAAAAGTTCCAGATGTATATACGCACTGACACACACACACACACACATCTTATTTTATTATATAATAAATATAGATTTCATTTATTCTTAAAAGTAACCGATTCAATAAGCATTGAATAAAAAATAAGTAGACAAATCTTTCAAAAGTTTCTTGGAAATGGATCATTTAAGTAACCATATGCTAAAAAGTGATTTATTCAATTAAACATATCGTAATCATGAGTATTTCAATTAGACCTTGATTTAAATAAACGGATGATTTCGTTGGCCGACGATTTATATCAGTGGGGGATTCAATTAACTGCTAATTTACTTAGCATACGATAAAACTATACATTTCTTTGTGTAAGCAGTAACCTTAAAGACTGTCTGTGAATCATTCCTAAGTGTAGTCCGGAGACATGCCATCACAATTTTGATCCTTTACGAAGGGATGGCCTCCCTGATTTGGAGGCACCTAAAAGTATTATCTTGGATAGGAACATGGAGGACATTGCGACCAAGACGTATTTTACGAGCACAAGCGATTATTAATATACACGGCGGTCTTTGGCGTATGTTTAGTTAGTATTACATGAAATTAGGTATATGTTCTGATTGGTTAGTTCAGTTTTATACCTTCTAAACATATTACACTACTGCTCAAAAATTTAGCAAAGTTTACTAAAGTACATTTTCTTCTTTTATTTTTATTTTATTTTTTATTTTTATTTTTCAATTTACAAATTGTTCAAATGATGAAATGTGTTATTAAATTCTGGAGATGAAAAGAACAAAACCGTCCACGACTCTTTTAGGAAGACTGGATTACCATTATAAGTTTTCGATCACCCTGTATCATTACACAAGTAGAATGATCTTAGCAAATGAATATAGTCCCCCTGTACAATTTTTTGAAGCACTTGTATAACATATATGTCAATTAATAATGTTACAAGTTTTTATTTAAGATTTTGTACAAAACAATCAGCAGGAGGCTGCGCTGCAGCCTCAACCTATAAATTGTCTTTTTGCATGATCAAAGGCGTAGGCGTGTGATGGCAATCCAATCGATACTCAGATTTAAAACTCAACTTTTTATTTTTCTTGTAAAAGAAGAAGGGGCACGAAGACATGGACGTAACTAAAATTTACTCAGTTGAATAAAAAGCGACTACTAATTAAAATTATGTGAAATGGTCTCACCACATAAGTTCTCCGGTGCCACCACTGGAATATTTTTACATGGAAATCTTTAATCACACTTCCAAATTAGTAATCATAAAGAGCAAAATAATATTTAAGTAATATGGATTTAATAAAAAATATTATAAAAATTTTTGAATAATGATTCGTACAATTAGGATGGTGAGGCTTCTGATCTGGACATCCACTAGCTTAAACAGCCGTTAATTACCTAAAGTTCGGAAAGTCGAGTGAGTTCACTCCAGATGTTTTACAGTGTACTGCTGAAAACATTTATCAAAAATAAGTGGAATAAGAACCAAACGTAATTAAACACAAGATGATGAACATATATTATTTAATATGAGAAATCCATAAGAACATTTACATTATGGTTTTGAATAAATATAGAAACGATTGTCTGTATACGATTAAAACATAACTCTCTTATTAACATAATATATATATATATATATAGATAGATAGATATAGATATTACATATTAGTATTAGTTACAGATGTCTTGAGAACATATATACGATATAGATTCAAACGTTATTCATTATTATTATGCTATTTATATATTGCGTTATGCTTTGAGTAAAATTATTAATAAATATTATATTCGTATATTTTGTATTACGTATTTTGATATACAGTTATAAATATAGTATATTTTCATACATATTATTTGCTATAATATTGTTATGGCGGAGGACTATTAGTTTCAATCTGGAGTTTTTGTGGACTAGTTTTGTGTAACACCAAAAATAAATTAGAAATATCATTCCTATCATTACAAATTCAGTACCAAATGAAAGAGGGGATTTTTCTGAATCCAGGGGTACAAACAGTTTTTCAACATGACAATTAGATTTTTACTTTCCGAACACTATAGTGAGGAAAGTATTGTAATCATGTCAAAAATACGAATTCGAGATTTTGATGTTTCTATACGTTTAGAGGTCCCCTGAGTCCGTTTTCACTATTTTTACGATGATGTTTGTCTGTGTGTATGTATGTGTGTATGTGTGTGTGTATGTCTGTGAGTGAACACGCTAGCGTCTAAACGCTTTGTTGGAATAAGCTGAAAGTTGGTGCGTATATTGTAAGTTACCATAGTACAAATCCTATAGATTTTGGTGAATCTAGCACTTATAGTTTTTTTACAGGGACACAAAGAAAAATTCTTTATCATTATGGTCTATTGGACCAAAATCTTAAAAGTGCGATAGCATCTAAACGCCTTCTTCAAATGAGCAAAACATTTATACACATATTATAGGTCTCAGTTACTCAATCTGTATAGAGTTTGGAGAATCTGGCGCTTACAGTTTTTTTACAGGGGCACAAAGAAAAATTCTTTATCATTATGGCCTATGGAGCCAAATTTTTAAAAGTGCTATAGCGTATAAACGCTTATTTAATCTGAACAAAAATTTTGTGCACATGTTATAGGTCCCAGTTGCACAAACTGTGTAGATTTTGGTGAATTTAGCACTTACAGTTTTTTTACAGGGACACAAAGAAAAGTTCTTTATCATTATGGCCTGTGGGACCAAATTTTTACTTTCTTCTATATTCAATAGAAGAAAGCATTGGATTCGTAAAAATTTTCGACCTCGGGTTTTTGAAGGATTTACACATTTTGAGAGCTGTAGAACATGATTCGACCATTTTTAGAAAATATCTGTCTGTTTGTCTGTCAGTCTGTGTGTGTGTGTGACAAACTTTTGTGGCAACTGTATCTCAGGAACTACTTCACAGAATTTCATACAAATTGGTATGTAGTTGCACCTTGACATAAATTAGTGCCTATCAACTTTTGGTAAAAATTGTCTCACAGGTTGCGTTGCCATCCCGCTTTTTCTAAATTTTTAACATGGTGGTATAGTACAAAATTTTGTATAAATGTGCATAAAGAGAATTATTTTTTAATAATCATTATGAAATTTACCAGAATTATTTATAATAGAGATAGTCAACTGGGAAAATTTTTTTTGTATGTGTAGGAGCCTCACCTCCCCCCTCGAAAGGAGTAAATTTTCATGATGGGTATCTTTCAAAAGAGCTTGCCAGTACCTTTAAAACGAATGGTTGAACCATAGATCTGCGATAATTTAAAATGAAGTTATCGATTTTTTTAATGCAATATTGACAATAAAATTGACTTTTTTTGGATATTTAGTGTTATACTACTTCTCTAATATGGAAATCATCTGCATTATCATGGAAGATAATTTTTTTAAATAATAATTTTAATAAATTATTTTTACTGAGTGAATTTCTATAGGAAAATATAGAAGAAAGTCACGTGGTGGCCACAACATACTAGTTAAAAGTGCGATAGCATCTAAACGCCTTTTTCAATTGAGCTGAAAATTTATGTGAGTATTATAAATCACTGTTGCACTAACTATAAGCATTTTGGTGAATCTAGCATTTATAGGTTTTTTACAGGGACACAACGAAAATTCTTTATCATTATAATCTATGGGTTTAAAGTTCAGTAGCGTTAAATAAAACATCGTGTAATATATGGAGAAAAATACTCAAACACTTTATTATGGTTTTATCTCTTTTGTTTGTTTAACAACTCCTCTTTCTTTACTTTATCTACAAAATGTTAATTACTCAATGTTCGGAAAGTCGAGTGGAGTCACTCCAGATTTTTTAAAATTAACAAAAGTATGAAATTTAGGTGGTAACACTTCATTTTTATTCACTTCAGTCATTTCAAAAAGTACGTGACCCAGTTTTAAGATCAAAATATACGATAAAAACAAAAATTAAAAATTAAAAAATAAAAATAAAAATTCACAGATTGAAATTAATTGTCCTACGTACTAAACTAAATTCTGTCTTTGACAGAATTTTTATTTATTTTTTTTTTTAATTATACTTTTGATTACTAAAATTTTTAACTAGTTTATAGCAGTGTGTCATATTCTGTTTATATTTCGATCGCACGACTTGCAAAAGTAAAGAAAGAATTTATAAAAATACATTTTTTATTTCTGTTTATAAATAAAATTACAGTTGTTACAAAATGATTTAATGATATATATTACATGTGTCGTGATAATGTGTACTATGCAGTTATATTATTTCAAATAATAAGTTATGAAAATGAAGGAAAGCTAAATATAATTTAATATTTGTTGACACGTGCATCTTTGTCTAACTATATTATATTCTCAATACTCTTATGCAGTTTTTTCCCCTTAAAATCATATATTCTATTTATTTATTTATTTTTATTCTATTTATTCTATTTATTTACTTTTATTTTATTTTATTTATTTATTTCAAAAACGGATTTTAAGAAAATGAAAGTTTATATCTGTTTGGCAACAGAATATAAAATATGATATCGAACATGCCCTCCGAATTTTATGTTCATATATTGATTTGTGTAAAAGCTATGAGGAGAAACCGAGAAAGAAACAGAAAAAAAATGTTATTATTGAAATTAGTGTATAAACTATACACTATGTTATTTTTCTTTCCCATTTTAAAGAAGAAATGCAACAATAGTTGAAATTTTCAACAATTACAATACCTCTTAATAATAGCAAAAATGTTGTTTTAAACAATTAAATAAATATGTAAAGCAACAATGCATAAAGAGAAATTACAACAATGGTTTTTCTAAAAATTAACTCTTTGCAGTCATTGAGCAAATTACGAGTAGTGTGTAATTTGACACTGTTCTTATTTTGAAAATAATTTCAAAGTGATTTAAGTATTTAAGTGAGCTATTTTTGGTTGAAAAAATGGAGAATTTACGTAAAAAATATAGACGTGGTGAAATAAGTAAAAAATTATTTAAACTGCGAGCTTTAGAACATACGCTCTCTAATTGGGAACGGAACAACTTTGTCTATGCTGGGGAACTGTCGAATGGATTTCATAGAGTTATTGTAGAACTCGATAGCAATGATACACAAATTAATGTGGAAGTAAAAGTATTCCTGGGTGATATAAACATAAATGATGAATTCAAAAGACTACAAATAATTATAGAACGAGTCACTCCACTTTTGACTTTGCCGAACATAATTGAAAACTACAGAGAGTCATATAGTAACGAAATAAACTATCAGAAAAAACGTAATTGCAAAAATCAGTTTCAAAGTACTGCAAATCTTTCAAAAAGAAACAAAATTGTTATAGATGAAAATCAGCTTAATGAAGATTATTCAGACAATGTGAACTGTGATCATTCAAATGAACTTATGTTATCACGTACGACTGAAGAAGAATCAGCAAGTGTCAAAGATTTATCAAAGTTTGAAAATGTTATTGAACATGAAAATATCCCCAGTTTTGCTGATAATATCATGGTTAAAAAAGATGATGTATTAATGACAGAAAATGGATCTGATAATAACAATATTATTGAAAAAATAAGTCTAAATGTTACTGAACATACTGAAGATGAGAATTACTTTGAAAAACTGAGTCAAAATGAAACTGAAGATGATGAAAATGCATCTTCTAAAGAAAGTCAATTGAGTTTTGATGAAAATTATAATAATGATTCAGTTTCTGATCAAACATCAAGTACAAACTCAATATATTTTGATTGCCAGGAAAACGTTAAAAAGAGATTTGTCGATAATGATTTAGAAGATTATATACACAAAATACTATTAGAACGTTCAAATTATGATAAAAATATCTGCAACAACAGTGATACTAATAAATTAAATTTGAACCCTTCAAAAGTTGAAAATTCAAAGGGAAGTTTCTATTTAAAGGATCATTATATTCATCATGTCAAACATAATTCTGCTCCACTAAAATCAAAAACACCAAGTAGAAGAAAAGTAAAAAGGAAACATCATAAAAAATATGTCTCTAAAACTGCAAAATTGAAAATCGACCAAAAAAAACCTCTAGCGACAAATGCGTCTTCTAGTAATGTCATAAAAACTGATAGAGAAACACAGACATTCGAAGTTAATGCAATCAAAAAACCTAAAGTACAAATTTGGTGGGAGCAACAAAGAAAAAATTTTAGCGAACTTTTTACTTCTTGCTTTCCATGCTGTAAGAAAAAAACTGAAAAGTGACATTTCCAAAAACCTAATGTTTTGTTTATTTCTGGGTTATTTAAAGCACATTTTATAATAGAACTGATAACATACCATTGAACTGAAAGAATTATCTTCAATCCATAGAACTGGTTTACAATAGCCTTGAATATGGACCCTCCAAACTCCAACCCGCCCGGAGCAGTTGTGTCTTCGAAGTCTGTTTGTCATCAGTAGACAGTGTCATCTAAATATTTTTTATGCAGTAAATTTTAAATATAAAATAAAGCACTGCTTCGGGTAAAAAGCTTTGTGTTTGTCATTTTTAAGAGTAGAATAGATCTTCTTAAAGGTAAAATTCTTGAATATTAAAAGTGGACTTGGCGCTAGATAACTACACCCAGTAAAAATCTTCAATGTGTTGAATGTTAAAGAGAGAAATTGACAACTGTTTCAGCCTCACTAGATACGGTACGCAAAATGCTACCAAAACAGTTGTATGCTATTAAATTTTCTTTCTTTGGCGTTCAAGACGTTAAAGATTTTTCCTAGATTTAATAAAGTTCTTGGTTTCACAGTGGTAACGTCCCCGACATAATTTCATAAAAAAATTTCCTGATATAAATTTCACGAGGAGGGGATGGGGGGGTGGAATTTATGCCATAGCTGCTAAAACAATGCATAGAACTGGTTTACAATAGTCTTAAATATGGACCCTCCTAACTCCAATCCGCCCGGAGCAGTCGTGTTATCGAATTCTTTATGTCATCATCAACAGGCAATGTCATCTAAATCGCTTTTATGCTGTAAATTTTAAATATAAAATAAAGCACTGCTTCGGGTAAAAAGCTTTGTTTAAGAGTAGAATATTATCTTCTCAAAGGTAAAATTCTTGAATATTAAAAGGGGACTTGGCGCTAGACAATTACACCCAGTAAAAATCTTCAATGTCTTGAACGCCAAAGAGAAAAATTGAATAACAGACAACTGTTTCAACTGCACTAGATACGGTACGCAAAATGCCACCGAAACAGTTGTCTGCTATTCAAGTTTCTCTCTTTGACGTTCAAGACGTTAAAGATTTTTCCTAGATTTAACAAAGTTCTTGGTTCCACAGTGGTAACGTCCCCGACATAATTACATAAATAATTTTCCTGACATAAATTTCACGAGGAGGGGATGGGGGTGGAATTTATGTCATAGCTGCTAAAACAATGCACTGAAATGTTTTACAAAAGCCTTGAATATGGAACCTCCAAACCCGCCCGGAGCAGTCGTGTCATCGAATTCTGTATGTCATCATCAGCAGGCAACGTCACCTAAATCGCTTTTATGCTGTAAATTTTAAATATAAAATAAAGCACTGCTTCGGGTAAAAAGCTTTGTGTGTGTGATTTTTAAGAGTAGACTGTGTCTTCTTAAAAGTAAAATTCTTGAATATTAAAAGGAGACTTGGCACTAGATAACTACACCCAGTAAAAATCCTGAATGTCTTGAATGCCAAAGAGAGAAATTGACAGCAGTTTCAGCTGCACTAGATACGGTACGCAAAATGTTACCGAAAGAGTTGTCTGCTATTCAATTTTATTTCTTTGACGTTCAAGACGTTAAAGATTTTTCCTAGATTTAACAAAGTTCTTGGTTCCACAGTGGTAACGTTCCCGACATAATTACATAAATAATTTTCCTCACAAAAATTTCTCGAGGAGGGGATGGGGCAGGGAATTTATGTCATAGCTGCTAAAACAATGCATTGAAATGGTTTACAATAGCCTTGAATATGGACCCTCCAAACTCCAACCTGCCCGGAGCAGTTGTGTCTTCGAAGTCTTTGTCATGAGTAGACAGTGTCATCTAATTTTTTTTTTTTATGCAGTAAATTTTAAATATAAAATAAAGCACTGCTTCGGGTAAAAAGCTTTGTGTTTGTAATTTTTAAGAGTAGAATGTACCTTCTTAAAAGTAAAATTCTTGAATATTAAAAGGAGACTTGGCGCTAGACAACTACACCTGGGAAAACTCGTCAATGTCTTGAACGCCAAAGAGAAAAATTGAATAACAGACAACTGTTTCAGTTGCACTAGATACGGTACGCAAAATGCTACCGAAACTGCTGTCTGCTATTCAATTTTCTCTCTTTGGCGTTCAAGACGTTAAAGATTTTTCCTAGATTTAACAAAGTTCTTGGTTTCACGGTGGTAACGTCCCCGACATGATTTCATAAATAATTTTCCTGACATAAATTTCACGAGGAGGGGATGGGGGTGGAATTTATGTCATAGCTGCTAAAACAATGCACTGAAATGGTTTACAATAGCCTTGAATATGGAACCTCCGAACCCGCCCGGAGCAGTCGTGTCATCGAATTCTGTATGTCATTTTCAGTAGACAATGTTATCTAAATCGCTTTTATGCTGTAAATTTTAAATATAAAACAAAACACTGCTTCGGGTAAAAAGCTTTGTGAATTCTTGAATATTAAAAGGAGACTTGGCGCTAGACAACTGCACATGGGAAAAATCTTCAATGTCTTGAACGCCAAAGAGAGAAATTGTCAACTGTTTCAGCTGCACTGTTGCAGCTGAACTGCAGACAGCTGTTTCAGCTGCACTAAATACGGTACACGAAATGCTACCGAAGCAGTTGTCGGCTATTCGGTTTTCTCTTTTGCGTTCAATTCCTGACATAAATTTCATCTAATGAGAGTGAGGGGGTGGTACAATTTATACGTCATATCTGCTAAAACAATGCAGTGAAAAAAAAAAAAAAACTCAATCTATGCTTTCAGGCGATTAAATTGTATATATATACACCGTGACCAATAAGTTCTCATACAACTTTTGAAGCACGTTAAAAATTTGTACATATGTGTTACTGTAGTCCCAATTATTTTGCAGACAATTTAGTGTTAGGTATAAAACTATTGCAAGTGTAAATGTTGTACTAATTATAATTTTTCTTTACCTAGGTAGAATGAAGAAATTGAGAGAAATTGTAATAAATAAATTCATCAAAAGAGAGCAGGGGATTGAAGTTTTCAGAGACTTGAAAGCTCTGGGGGTGAAGAGAGATTTAATTTGCAGAACTATCAGAAGGTGTAATGAGACGTCATCTGTCGATAACAGAAAAAGAACTGGCAGACCGAGGTCCGTTAGGACAAAAGAGACTGTGAAAAGGGTCAGGGGAAGGATACGACGAAAAGGACAAAAATCTGCTAGAAAACTAGCACGAGAGCTCAAAATATCGAGGGAATCAATGTTAAACATTCTTAATAAGAACCTCGGGTGCAAGGTTCATAGAAAACGTAAAATTCACGGAGTTTCGTATTCTGTTAAGAAGGAAAGGAAGCAAAGGGTGGTAGAAATTCTTGCTTGTCACGCTGGGGATGAATTTGTCTTTTCAGACGAGAAACTATTAATTTTACAGCAAAGTCTGAACCCCCAAAATGACAGAGTATGGTCAATTTCTATTGATAACATCCCTGAGAGACAGCATTACGTTCCGAGTTATCAAAATGCTTCGTGTCTGATGATTTAGGCCGCTATTTCCAAAAGAGGAAAACTCCCGTTAGTCTTCATTGATGAGGGAGTAAAAATCAATGCCCAATATTATAAAACTGAGCTTTTGGAAAAAGTTTTACTACTAAGTGTCCAGAGTATGTGTGGGGTGGAATATTTCTGCTTCCAACAAGATGATGCTCCTTCTCATACCGTACGTTTGGTTCAGCAGTGATGCAGTGAAATTTAGCTGACTTTTTGTAAAAGAACGAATGGCCTCTCAACTCCCCCAATCTGAACCCGCTTGATTATTTTGTGTGGTCATATATGCTCTCCCAACTGAATAACTATAAAATTACCGATTTGAGCAAATTCAAAAATGTAATTCAAATGATATGACAGGAAATGTCAATGGAAGCCGTGCGTGCCGCATGTGATGGATTTGAAAAGAGACTTAAGCTCGTTAAGAAACTAAAAGCCGGAATTATTCCAAAGCATTTATTGTGAAGATACTCAATGATTACTACTTTAATTTTATGCAAAAAGTTTTTGTATGATTTATTTTGTGTTACTGTAATAAAAATTTCAAAGTGTATGAGAACTTATTGGTCACGGTGTATATATATATATATATATATATATATATATATATATATATATATATATAAAGTCTAATTTAACAGAAAATAATATTTTCAAGTGACTTATGATACATAAATTTATAATATTGAGTTCCACCTTCTTTCTAATACCACAATCTCCAGTTTATGTATTATAGGTTTAAAAAGAATATTTTTTTTGTCTAATGCGAAGTATACAGTGCCGCGCAGGGTTGCCAGATTTGGCCTTCTTTTTATTCAATAGTCACCAATAATTTTTATTTTTAACGTTTGACTAATCACTTCGAAGATGACAGTCTATTATATATACCAAATGACACTTCTCAAAATTGTTGGTGACTATTGAATAAAAAAAAGGCCAGATCTGGCAACGCTGGTGCCGCGTATTATTTGCAAAATTTTTCCTACACCATTCTGAAAATGTCAGTAATAAGTTTTCTTATTGCAAATATTATTGATTTTGCAAAGAATAGTACAATGTAGATGTAAATTTAATATATATTGTAATATTATATAATATATATATATATACTTATTAGGACATTGAAAAACTTCACGCTGTTTTCTTTTTTTTTTTTTAATTGCCCCCAAAGTTCTTGCGTCTCGATCATTCTTAACGCTTTCAGACAGTACGAAACTGTTGTGTCATCTACTCATAGTGAATTTAAAAGTTCAGCTAGCGTCTAACATGGGTCTTTATTAAGTAATTCCTCCAATTCATCTTAAAACTTTTTCGGTGCGCCAGAGTGTTCTTTATCTTCAAGATCAAAATCGTTATTTTTGAAGCGTCCAAACCAGTCTCTGCATGTCGTTTTCGACAGAGTAGCTCACTGTAAATCTCAACAAGCATTCTATGTGCTTCAGCTGCAGATTTCTATCGAATAATGTAGTGTAATAAAATTCCCCGCAGACACTCTTAACTTGACATAAAATTCGACATTTTAAAACTAAGAACATAAAACGTTGTTTACACTGTGGCGAAGTAATATACACTGAAGTTCAAGCCTACCGAAAGTACGTCCTTTGTAGATGCGTTACCATCTAAAATTACATGCACGTAACGCCATCTGTTAGGAAATAGCGAAAACTTATTCAAGGTTCTAATATGAATTTCTAAATACATATTTGAATTTTCTGCAAGTATTTATTTTTAAGCTATGCTAATAACACATATATATAGTCGGCAGCAAAATTATTGAAGCGCTAGCAATAATTCGTATTGAAAAGGATGGATCGTTGGGTTTTACGTCGCACTAGTGCTGCGCAGATGGGCGATTGGCGACGGTCTGGGACACAACCCTAGAGGTGGTCCGGAGACATGCCATCACAATTTTGATCCTCCACGGAAGGGATCCTCCCGCTTCGGTGACCCCCAGAGGTATAAATTTTGATGGGAACATGGAGGACATTGCGGCCACGATAGATTTTACGTGCACCAGCCACTATTAGTGTACACGACGGTCTTTGGCTGGCTCGAGTACCAATCCGCAATCTTCCAATTACGAGGCGGCGCTCTACCGACTGGGCTACCGCGGCCCCGTATTAAAAAGGTGTGCACCTAATACTGTTTTTTTAGGTAAATATTTGTCGAGTCATGATATCTGTCTTATAGTATTGTGAGGTTGAGACTACAGAACGTCTCCACAGTTGTTTGAATTAAGCTGGATCCAGCAAAGTAGAAAGTGGGGACGGTTAAAATCACTTCGTCGCCAGTGACTCGGCGAAAGTTGAGGTCGAGGTAGTTTTGTGTGGGCAGGGTGCTGAAATTAAAGACTTAGATTCTGAGTGTTAGATAAATTAGAAGTGATTTTAAAAGGACGGATTGAAATGAAGAGAAAGGAGGGTGTAGGAAGAAGTATAAAATGGCGATGGTTTTAGTAGTTGGGTGTGGATGTTGGAGGATATTATAGTGGATGTTGGAGGATATTATAGTGGATGTCGGTGCATATTATGGTGTGGATATTGGAGTATAATAGTGAATTGTGGAAAGTCTTATTTTGGCGAATATTGAGTAGCGGAGATTTAGAGGAGTGAGGAATAAGTCGTGATGAGTGTTAGTACGAGTATTTGCTAGCGCTCGTGAAAGTGAATTTCGATCTGTAGGGAATCATCTAATCGAAAGTGACGTTGAAGCAGTGGAGTTACGAGTGCAACCGTCTCTACACCTTCAATTGTTTGCTGGGGTGAGACATTTAAGATTATCTAATTTAATTGTTGATATATATATTTTGATTGATTAATACGCTGACTGAGCTAGTTTAATTGCCAGGCCACCCTCCCATTAATCTGCTCAAATAAACTTTAGTTATTGTTAATTCAAGTCTTGTGTTCTCTTACTTATCGATTTAGTGATCTAATTAAGTGAAGATGGAGTTTGCATCAACGCAAACTTCACAGTATTTATGAAAAAGTAAGTTGATGATAAAAATTAGTTATCAAACTAAAAATAATAATAAATAAATAAAAATGAAAATGGTGGATATTTGTTTCAATAACTTTGCTGCCGACTGTATACAAATCAACGTTAAACATTTGACTTTCGTGTTCAGGAGGTATCAGAACATACAGATATTATACAATAAATCAGAACCGAAAATGTAACCTAAAAATTACTTTGTATACCGGGTGGATAACAATTTTCACTTCTGAACAGTTTTTATAGGCATGTAAATAGTATGTAATAAAGCACATGAATCAATTACATTCAATAGAAAAGTATACTTTAGTTTAATTTTAGACAGCCCTGTATATTGTCCATAATTTATATACACACTACATATTGTACAGTCGGTAACAAAAGTGTCCGAACACTAGCAAAAATTCCTATATAAAAAAAGTACGCTTAATACAG
The DNA here is from genome assembly GCA_963930645.1 of Salticus scenicus. NCBI lineage: Eukaryota > Metazoa > Arthropoda > Arachnida > Araneae > Salticidae > Salticus > Salticus scenicus. The sequence continues at coordinate 10,794,869 of OZ005658.1, read as the reverse complement.
TTTTGCTAAATAAATCCTTGTCGAATCCTGTTCTTAGACTGATTAAGAACAGGATTCGACAAGGACTTATTTAACAAAACAGTATTAAATGTACTTTTTTTACATAGGAATTTTTCGTAGTGTTCGGTCACTTTTGTTACCGACTGTACTGTATCTTCTGCAAGTATTTGTTTTTAAGCTATGCTAATAATACACTAATATACAGATCAACACTAAATGTTTGACTTTCGTGTTCAGGAGGCATCAGAACACGCAGATATTATGCAATAAATCTATACTGACCAAACGTCCCCATTTTCCGGGGACAAATGGGGACGCCCTTTTTTTTTGAAGGCATTTTTCTAAGTTTTAAAAAATTGTAGAAACAAAATTATTAATCAGTAACACTTTATTTGTAGTCCTTATTTATTAGGAATGAAAAAAATGCATAAATAATTTGATAATTGTGGCAATTTTTTATGCTTCTCTATTACAAAGGTACTTTGATCTGGGCAGCCTAAATAAACCAGAGTTGAAAGTTTAAACTTAAAATTATTTTGTTTATCGGGTGGGTATTTTTTTCTTTTTTTCACTCCTGAACAGTTTTATAGACTTGGTAAAATGTAATAAATTGCATTCAATAGAAAAGAAGGCTTTACCTTAATTTTAGATAGCCTTGCATATTGGTACAAAACATTAAATAAACACCATAAAATATAATAACTCGCAGCAATTGTTTCGTTAAAAAAAAAAAAAAACACTACTTTTCGTTAGGCGAATAAAGTAGGCACGAGTGTTGCAAACAAAGCAGCAGCAATGCATAATACAGAGTTTAGTGAAGAGCAAAAGCAAATAAAGTCTCATGTAAATATAAATACTCGTGTGACCAAAATTATAAAATGAAAGAGGAAAATATGTAAATAAATAAAATTAAAAATTAAAACTAAATCTAAATATCTAAAAAATAACGAAACTAAACGAAAACCGAAGTTATGTGAGTACATTCCAAGCATCAGACAAAAACGGAGTGAAAGAAATATCATTAACAAGATTTTTCGAATTTTTAAATATGTGAAAAGGTTCTTCCACTCCGTTTTTGTCTGATGCGGATACACATAAGCAGTTACAGATCAACCGCTGAAAATTTAACGTTCGCAATTAGGGCACTTCAAAATGTGATATTATAAAAAAAAAAAAAAAAAAAAAAAAAACAGAGTTGAAAATAGAAATACAAAAAATATTTTTTTTTACAGTATGGTAATGAAAAATTAATTTTGCAGTATTTGTCGACGTAGTAAAATGTACAAAGCACTTCCATCAATTACATTCAATAAAAAAGGACGTCTTGCTTAATTCTGGGTAGCCTTATTTTTTATCCGCAATCAGTATTCACTATAAGCAATACTGTGTAATTAAAATTCGTATTTCTTAGAAAATATCCAACACAAACGGAATTACGATTCCTACAATTTCCAAGTACAGTTCCAATATATCCAAATACTTTGGGGAGCCTTGTAAATGAAAGATACCACAATCTACACGAAACATGCTTTTATGAATATAATAAATTTTGTTTGTTAGTCTATAGATGTTACACTGTACTTGCCAGAAATTTCCCCATACACACAATGTAAAACAATTCTCTTGGGTGTCCCTGTACACGAACCATTTGCTTAATCTCAACGAAAAGCTTACCGTAATATCCCTATATGATACATATAATACCAAGTTTGAACTTTCTGCTATTATTTGTTATTGAGATATGCCTATAACAGACAGACACACAAATAAACCCAGAGACCAACCGCTAAAAATATAATTTTTGGATTCAGGGCACCTCAAAACGTGTAACTATAAAAAAACGCAATTTGGAAAATTTGACCCAGAATCAATACTTTCTCTATACCATATGTATGGGTAAGAGAAAGTAAAAAGAAAGAAAAGAAAATCTGTCCTTTTATAAATCTTACTAAACTTTTGGGCAGGAGCGTATATCCAAATAATCTGGTGTGTCACTCACACGATTTTCTCTTATATAGATTTTAAAACTTCTTTACACACCATAAATTTTAAGCCAGCACAACCGGTTTCGAAAGGATGTAGCCTTTCTTCCTCAGGTGCAAATGAACACGTGCTACTGCCTTGGAGGCAAAAGCAAGACTGAAAGCAGGGCAAAATCCAGAGGGGGAAGAGTAACACAAACAACCAATAGGAAGCATCATGCAGGACCAATCAGAGAGGAACACACACACACACACACACACAAAAAAAAAAAAAAAAAAAAAAAAAAAGAGGAAGCATCTGATAAAGAAAGGCTACGTCCTTTCGAAACCGGTTGTGCTGGCTTAATTTCAGTCTTGCTTTTGCCTCCAAGGTTGTAGCATGTGTTCTTTTGCACCTGATGAAGAAAGACTACGTTCTTTCGAAACCGGTTTTGCTGGCTTAAAATTTATGGCGTGTAAAGAAATTTTAAAATCTATATATTGATTGTACACCAATTTTGAATTTTGTTTTCACATTCTCTTATCCTAAAATTTAATACTATATCAAACAGATTGGGGATTAAGTGGTAAGATAACGAGTACAATTATGCAAACTTATGTTAAAACAATCCAAATTACTGTGCTGAGTCATCTGACTATCATATCTCCGATTAGATGTCCATCTTATGAATTAGTTCAGGAAAAACTTTTTATAAGTATATTCAGGAAGCTTTTTATAAGTTCAGGAAAATTGGTAGGCGTCCTGTATAAATAGCTCAATTTCAAATCTCGCATGTGTGTTCCTTTAAAAAGTGATTTTTTTCAAACTCACCATATTAATCCCCCTTTTAGATATCCTTTTGTACGCAACTGTTACTTTCTGGTCAACAACTGAGTATGCCAAGTTCTGTTGAAAGTCACTATCTCAAAAACTGCTCGAACGATTTTCTTGAAAATAGCTATATGAACTCCATTTTAGATATCTTTTCGCATGTGTAACCCAGTTATTACAGGAAATTGAAGAGTCAGCCTGATTATATAGGTCAGTTTTAGGTCTCAGAAACTGGTGTTTCAGAAAATGGCTTTACTGATTTTTTTTTAAACTCATTTTTTTAACTCGCTATGTTTTGTTTCATATACATTTACATGTGTATCAGCTTCCTCTTAACAGACAATTTTTAGGTGTCTCCTTTGTTAAGTCGCTTTATGTTTTATGGTCACATTTTCTCTAAAAAGTGTATATAATACGTTTAATAGTACATACAGTCGGTAACAAAAGTGTCCGAACACTAGCAAAAATTCCCATGTAAAAAAAGTACACTTCGTACGGTTTTGTTAAATAAATCCTTGTCGAATCCTGTTCTTAGTCAGTGTAAGAACATGATTCGATAAGGATTTATTTAACAAAACCTTATGAAGTGTACTTTTTTTACATAGGAATTTTCGCTAGTGTTCGGACACTTTTGTTACCGACTGTACGTAATGGAAGTCGTGTAATTGTTTCCCTATAGATTTTTCTTAATTGAAAAGTAAAATAAAATATACCATATACTTCATTGTCTTGCAAATTCATTATCATTTTATTACTTTTTTTCCCATATATATTTATTGTATAAATCTTTCAAATTAGATATATTATTTTATTATAATACTCTGTCAATTTAAGAAAATTTTTATAAGTTGAAGTTTCCCTACAAAGTGCTTCAATTTATTTTTTTATTTTATTTTATTTTTTTTTACTAAGATTACACAATAATCCAGCTGTATACTGCTTTTTTTTTTTTTTTTTTTGTCTTGCTTTTGCTTACAAGGATATCATCCAATAAATAGTTACACTGATCGTTAGTAGATGGCGTAACTTGTCATAAGGAAATAAATTTCAGAATAAGAAGTGTTTTTTTTTTTTTTTTTTTTTTTTTTTTTGAAAGATGTGTAATGCAAAATCACGTTTATGTTTATAAAGAATGTATTGGTTTAAGCTGTACTACAAGCTGTAGTTATCAAATAAATTTGTTACTAAGTACATTTATCATTAGCATATTTGACAACGTTAATGAAATATTTTATAAAAATGAAAAATAATGCAGGCTATAGTTCTTTTTTTTATTGAGTAGAATTCCCCTCCCCACTAAATGTGTTTTTACCTGAATTGCTCGTCTCTTTCTGGGGGAAAAAAAAAATTAAATAAATAAATAAATGAAAATACATAGTAAGTAAATAAACAAAAAAAGAAATGTGTAATTGAATTTTAAATTTTATCATAGATTCAATATAAAAAAGCTATTTTAATTTTTTTTTTTTTTTTTTTTTTTTTAGTTTATTTATTTTATTTTTGTCAATGAAAATTTAAATGCACATATGTTATTGGAATGTTTAACAGCGTGTTTTCTGTGGAAAATACTAAGAATAGAATCGTTAATTAGTTTACAGGGCTATACAAAATAATTCCGATATATCATGCAATATGTTTGGCATAAAATTAAGTATATGTATTTATGAGTTACAAGAGATTAATACGAGGTTATTAATTGCGAGGAAATATATATATTATATTTACATATATACAGATAGATATAGACATATGGACCCTGCGGGGGGTTGAGGGGGGGGGGCGATAGCACCACCAGAAAAGCATCTGGTTATGTAGTGAATTATACATATATATATAATTATTTCAAATAATATGGAATAGATAAAAATGATCTGCTGAGACTCCTGATCTGTGTACCCACTATAGTTCTTGAATTTTTAAAATTCAGTTGTATTGCAGAAATAAAATTGGTTATTAGAAAAAAAAGGTAATTTTAGAACATATCCGCCCTCTTACAGGTAAAATTATATTTATAAATATTTTAAAAAGCTTAGGTAATTTAGGACCCTTATATTTTAGTTTAGCGGAAAGGTAATTTATAATAGATTTTTTTCTGTCTCTCTATATATACTTTTACTTATGCATGCGAACGAATATATATATACTAGCAGACCCGGCCACGCGTTGCTGTGACTAAGTTATACGTTGAATTATACGGCTGTAAACAATTTAGTACAGTCAAATTCTTATTTACGAACAAAGACGAAAACGTTGTAGCCGATGTAAAAACCCACAGGGTTGAGATTTGAAACTTAGGTCAAAATTTGGAAGCGATTGATAAAAATTTTCGTAGTGTTGATATTAAGCACAAATTAATTTTATTGTAGGGTCCTATAAATTTTAATGGAGAAGTGATATATATTATTTCTAATGCTACTTTGGATAAAATTGCTAAAATGACTAATATATAAATTAAATTCTATTAAAATTCTATTAAAATAAAAGTATAAAAGAAACAGACGATTTTAAAATCAATTTTTATGGAGGAGTGAAATATAATATATGCTATAATGGATAATTTTACTATAAAATGACCTCATCATTTTAAATATTTTAAAGAGGGCAACAGCTGTAGTTATAAAAAGGAAAACAATAAGGCTAAACCAGAAAAATAAGTAAATTTGATAAATATTTTAAAACTTTAAAATTGGAAATCTTATGAAATATTGGACATTTAAAGTAAATACATGTATCATTTTAAATAGAAAAAGATTTTGGAAAAGTTTAGTGTATTTTAACGAAGTGATGAGAAGTTTTTGAGTATGTTAAAATTTTAATAGTAAATTCAAGTTAATAAAGATGGGAAACATTGAGGATTAAGATAAGAATAATTATAAGATTAAAAAAAAAAAAAAAAAAAAAAAAAAAAAAAACTTTTTATATACCATGCTTTTAAATTTTAATATACTAATAATATACTAATTAAAAGGAAAATGATAAATATTATATCATAGTTTGAAGTCAAATTTGTTTTCAAATGTCTAAATAAAATATCTGATGTAAGATACTAATATTTTGCAGCGGAATAGATTTCATTTCTGTCATCCTTGGCGAAAAAAAAAGAATATCGCCAAATTATCTGGCGAAAATATTTAATTCCTTTCAAAAATCATGGTTATTTTAACAACTTTTATTAAAAGAGTAATGAATAATATAAAACAATATTTCGTACAATACATATTACATGTCATACATACGTACAATGAATAATACATATTACATTTCGTACAATGCATACATCTGGCATGTATATTTTCATGTTACGCTTTTGATCGCCAAATAATAATAATAATAATAATAATAAAGCCAAGGGCGACAGAGTTTTGAAATTTAAAATTAAAATTTTGTCAATTTGACAGCAAAATAATTCAATCTAACACCCGCGATAACTATTACATATCCATACCCAAATATAAGGATTAAAATCGGGAAATAAATTTCCTCGATTTTTAATAATTTCTTACAAAAAATCCAGTGGGCAATTAACATAGGAAATCTTTTTCTTGGCTGCACAGACGGTCAGTGAATCACACTTCGCTTGCGTATAGAACTCATAGATATAGTATAGCATATATAGAATAGAGTGATCATTGGGGAGAAAAAAGTTATTCCTTTTCATTTGGGAAAAGACGACGTTTTTACCAAAATATGGCCGTCTTTCCCCGAGTGAATACACACGGGAATACATACTAATATTTTAGCAAATAAAATTTATGAATAATTTATTTGCTAAATGGGAATGGAAGACTCCAGATACAGTTTCAAATTCATATTTCTTTCTTTCTTTTCTTTTCTTTTCTTTTCTTTTTTTTTTTTTTTTTTAATACCACTTAATGGCTGTTTCCAAAGCTTTTATTTTCTTTTTTTTTCGGCATCAAAAATCTTTGTACGATAACATGGGGATGAGAGATCTATATATATTACTATATCTATGATGGAACTACATTAGCACTTTATCAATGTGTATAAAATCTTTAAATTGATTATGACGTCAATTTTCGTGAGATGCATAATTTAACTCTTTATAATTTTTTAACGTTCACGTTTGATTAAATGTATTTATTTTTATGTCGAAAGAAAATGAACTCGTATTTTTTTTTTTTTTTTTTTTTTTGGCAACAATTAAATTAATGGAACTCACAGATATTTTGGAGCAACTTTAATAAAGGTCTATAATTAACAAATAATTGCAATAAAACAATATTGTGACGATAAATTGAGATAAAAACTATCCTATCTCTCAAGTGGGACCAAACTGCACACAGTGTGCAAAATTTCATTAAAATCGGTTCCTTAGTTTAGGAGTTTACCCCGGACAAACATCGTGACACGTAATTTATATATATATATACTAGCAGACCCGGTCACGCGTTGCTGTGACTAAGTTATACGTTGAATTATACGGCTGTAAACTATTTAGTACAGTCAAATTATTATTTACGAACAAAGACGAAAACGTGGTAGCCGATGTAAAAACCCACAGGGTTGAGATTTGAAACTTAGGTCAAAATTTGGAAGCGATTGATAAAAATGTTCGTAGTGTTGATATTAAGCACAAATTAATTTTATTGTAGGGTCCTATAAATTTTAATGGAGAAGTGATATATATTATTTCTAATGCTACTTTGGATAAAATTGCTAAAATGACTAATATATAAATTAAATTCTATTAAAATTCTATTAAAATAAAAGTATAAAAGAAACAGACGATTTTAAAATCAATTTTTATGGAGGAGTGAAATATAATATATGCTATAATGGACAATTTTACTATAAAATGACCTCATCATTTTAAATATTTTAAAGAGGGCAACAGCTGTAGTTATAAAAAGGAAAACAATAAGGCTAAACCAGAAAAATAAGTAAATTTGATAAATATTTTAAAACTTTAAAATTGGAAATCTTATGAAATATTGGACATTTAAAGTAAATACATGTATCATTTTAAATAGAAAAAGATTTTGGAAAAGTTTAGTGTATTTTAACGAAGTGATGAGAAGTTTTTGAGTATGTTAAAATTTTAATAGTAAATTCAAGTTAATAAAGATGGGAAACATTGAGGATTAAGATAAGAATAATTATAAGATAAAAAAAAAAAAAAAAAAAAAAAAAAACTTTTCATATACCATGCTTTTAAATTTTAATATACTAATAATATACTAATTAAAAGGAAAATGATAAATATTCTATCATAGTTTGAAGTCAAATTTGTTTTCAAATGTCTAAATAAAATATCTGATGTAAGATACTAATATTTTGCAGCGGAATAGATTTCATTTCTGTCATCCTTGGCGAAAAAAAAAAGAATATCGCCAAATTATCTGGCGAAATTATTGAATTCCTTTCAAAAATCATGGTTATTTTAACAACTTATATTAAAAGAGTAATGAATAATATGAAACAATATTTCGTACAATACATATTACATGTCATACATACGTACAATGAATAATACATATTACATTTCGTACAATGCATACATCTGGCATGTATATTTTCGTGTTACGCTTTTGATCGCCAAATAATAATAATAATAACAAAAAAAGCCAAGGGCGACAGAGTTTTGAAATTTAAAATTAAAATTTTGTCAATTTGACAGCAAAATAATTCAATCTAACACCCGCGATAACTAATACATATCTATACCCAAATATAAGGATTAAAATCGGGAAATAAATTTCCTCGATTTTTAATAATTTCTTACAAAAAATCCAGTGGGCAATTAACATAGGAAATCTTTTTCTTGGCTGCACAGACGGTCAGTGAGTCCACACTTCGCTTGCGTATAGAGCTCATAGATATAGTATAACATATATAGAATAGAGTGATCATTGGGGAGAAAAAAGTTATTCCTTACTTAATGGCTGTTTCCAAAGCTTTTTTTTTTTTTTTTTTTTTTTTTTTTTCGGCATCAAAAATCTTTGTACGATAACATGGGGATGAGAGATCTCTATATATTACTATATCTATGATAGAACTACATTAGCACTTTATCAATGTGTATAAAATCTTTAAATTGATTATGACGTCAATTTTCGTGAGATGCATAATTTAACTTTTTTTTATAATTTTTTAACGTTCACGTTTGATTAAATGTATTTATTTTTATGTCGAAAGAAAATGAACTCGTTTTTTTTTTTTTTTTTTTTTTTTTTTTTTTTGGCAACAATTAAATTAATGGAACTCACAGATATTTTGGAGAAACTTTAATAAAGGTCTATAATTAACAAATAATTGCAATAAAACAATATTGTGACAATAAATTGAGATAAAAACTATCCTATCTCTCAAGTTGGACCAAACTGCACACAGTGTGCAAAATTTCATTAAAATCGGTTCCTTAGTTTAGGAGTTTACCCCGGACAAACATCGTGACACGTAATTTATATATATATATACAGATTTGATTCAATATAAAAAAGCTATTTTAATTTTTTTTTTTTTTTTTTTTTTTAGTTTATTTATTTTATTTTTGTCAATGAAAATTTAAATGCACATATGTTATTGGAATGTTTAACAGCGTGTTTTCTGTGGAAAATACTAAGAATAGAATCGTTAATTAGTTTACAGGGCTATACAAAATAATTCCGATATATCATGCAATATGTTTGGCATAAAATTAAGTATATGTATTTATGAGTTACAAGAGATTAATACGAGGTTATTAATTGCGAGGAAATATATATATTATATTTACATATATACAGATAGATATAGACATATGGACCCTGCGGGGGGTTGAGGGGGGGGGCGATAGCACCACCAGAAAAGCATCTGGTTATGTAGTGAATTATACATATATATATAATTATTTCAAATAATATGGAATAGATAAAAATGATCTGCTGAGACTCCTGATCTGTGTACCCACTATAGTTCTTGAATTTTTAAAATTCAGTTGTATTGCAGAAATAAAATTGGTTATTAGAAAAAAAAGGTAATTTTAGAACATATCCGCCCTCTTACAGGTAAAATTATATTTATAAATATTTTAAAAAGCTTAGGTAATTTAGGACCCTTATATTTTAGTTTAGCGGAAAGGTAATTTATAATAGATTTTTTTCTGTCTCTCTATATATACTTTTACTTATGCATGCGAACGAATATATATATACTAGCAGACCCGGCCACGCGTTGCTGTGACTAAGTTATACGTTGAATTATACGGCTGTAAACAATTTAGTACAGTCAAATTCTTATTTACGAACAAAGACGAAAACGTTGTAGCCGATGTAAAAACCCACAGGGTTGAGATTTGAAACTTAGGTCAAAATTTGGAAGCGATTGATAAAAATTTTCGTAGTGTTGATATTAAGCACAAATTAATTTTATTGTAGGGTCCTATAAATTTTAATGGAGAAGTGATATATATTATTTCTAATGCTACTTTGGATAAAATTGCTAAAATGACTAATATATAAATTAAATTCTATTAAAATTCTATTAAAATAAAAGTATAAAAGAAACAGACGATTTTAAAATCAATTTTTATGGAGGAGTGAAATATAATATATGCTATAATGGATAATTTTACTATAAAATGACCTCATCATTTTAAATATTTTAAAGAGGGCAACAGCTGTAGTTATAAAAAGGAAAACAATAAGGCTAAACCAGAAAAATAAGTAAATTTGATAAATATTTTAAAACTTTAAAATTGGAAATCTTATGAAATATTGGACATTTAAAGTAAATACATGTATCATTTTAAATAGAAAAAGATTTTGGAAAAGTTTAGTGTATTTTAACGAAGTGATGAGAAGTTTTTGAGTATGTTAAAATTTTAATAGTAAATTCAAGTTAATAAAGATGGGAAACATTGAGGATTAAGATAAGAATAATTATAAGATTAAAAAAAAAAAAAAAAAAAAAAAAAAAAACTTTTTATATACCATGCTTTTAAATTTTAATATACTAATAATATACTAATTAAAAGGAAAATGATAAATATTATATCATAGTTTGAAGTCAAATTTGTTTTCAAATGTCTAAATAAAATATCTGATGTAAGATACTAATATTTTGCAGCGGAATAGATTTCATTTCTGTCATCCTTGGCGAAAAAAAAAGAATATCGCCAAATTATCTGGCGAAAATATTTAATTCCTTTCAAAAATCATGGTTATTTTAACAACTTTTATTAAAAGAGTAATGAATAATATAAAACAATATTTCGTACAATACATATTACATGTCATACATACGTACAATGAATAATACATATTACATTTCGTACAATGCATACATCTGGCATGTATATTTTCATGTTACGCTTTTGATCGCCAAATAATAATAATAATAATAATAATAAAGCCAAGGGCGACAGAGTTTTGAAATTTAAAATTAAAATTTTGTCAATTTGACAGCAAAATAATTCAATCTAACACCCGCGATAACTATTACATATCCATACCCAAATATAAGGATTAAAATCGGGAAATAAATTTCCTCGATTTTTAATAATTTCTTACAAAAAATCCAGTGGGCAATTAACATAGGAAATCTTTTTCTTGGCTGCACAGACGGTCAGTGAATCACACTTCGCTTGCGTATAGAACTCATAGATATAGTATAGCATATATAGAATAGAGTGATCATTGGGGAGAAAAAAGTTATTCCTTTTCATTTGGGAAAAGACGACGTTTTTACCAAAATATGGCCGTCTTTCCCCGAGTGAATACACACGGGAATACATACTAATATTTTAGCAAATAAAATTTATGAATAATTTATTTGCTAAATGGGAATGGAAGACTCCAGATACAGTTTCAAATTCATATTTCTTTCTTTCTTTTCTTTTCTTTTCTTTTCTTTTTTTTTTTTTTTTTTAATACCACTTAATGGCTGTTTCCAAAGCTTTTATTTTCTTTTTTTTTCGGCATCAAAAATCTTTGTACGATAACATGGGGATGAGAGATCTATATATATTACTATATCTATGATGGAACTACATTAGCACTTTATCAATGTGTATAAAATCTTTAAATTGATTATGACGTCAATTTTCGTGAGATGCATAATTTAACTCTTTATAATTTTTTAACGTTCACGTTTGATTAAATGTATTTATTTTTATGTCGAAAGAAAATGAACTCGTATTTTTTTTTTTTTTTTTTTTGGCAACAATTAAATTAATGGAACTCACAGATATTTTGGAGCAACTTTAATAAAGGTCTATAATTAACAAATAATTGCAATAAAACAATATTGTGACGATAAATTGAGATAAAAACTATCCTATCTCTCAAGTGGGACCAAACTGCACACAGTGTGCAAAATTTCATTAAAATCGGTTCCTTAGTTTAGGAGTTTACCCCGGACAAACATCGTGACACGTAATTTATATATATATATACTAGCAGACCCGGTCACGCGTTGCTGTGACTAAGTTATACGTTGAATTATACGGCTGTAAACTATTTAGTACAGTCAAATTATTATTTACGAACAAAGACGAAAACGTGGTAGCCGATGTAAAAACCCACAGGGTTGAGATTTGAAACTTAGGTCAAAATTTGGAAGCGATTGATAAAAATGTTCGTAGTGTTGATATTAAGCACAAATTAATTTTATTGTAGGGTCCTATAAATTTTAATGGAGAAGTGATATATATTATTTCTAATGCTACTTTGGATAAAATTGCTAAAATGACTAATATATAAATTAAATTCTATTAAAATTCTATTAAAATAAAAGTATAAAAGAAACAGACGATTTTAAAATCAATTTTTATGGAGGAGTGAAATATAATATATGCTATAATGGACAATTTTACTATAAAATGACCTCATCATTTTAAATATTTTAAAGAGGGCAACAGCTGTAGTTATAAAAAGGAAAACAATAAGGCTAAACCAGAAAAATAAGTAAATTTGATAAATATTTTAAAACTTTAAAATTGGAAATCTTATGAAATATTGGACATTTAAAGTAAATACATGTATCATTTTAAATAGAAAAAGATTTTGGAAAAGTTTAGTGTATTTTAACGAAGTGATGAGAAGTTTTTGAGTATGTTAAAATTTTAATAGTAAATTCAAGTTAATAAAGATGGGAAACATTGAGGATTAAGATAAGAATAATTATAAGATAAAAAAAAAAAAAAAAAAAAAAAAAAAAACTTTTCATATACCATGCTTTTAAATTTTAATATACTAATAATATACTAATTAAAAGGAAAATGATAAATATTCTATCATAGTTTGAAGTCAAATTTGTTTTCAAATGTCTAAATAAAATATCTGATGTAAGATACTAATATTTTGCAGCGGAATAGATTTCATTTCTGTCATCCTTGGCGAAAAAAAAAAGAATATCGCCAAATTATCTGGCGAAATTATTGAATTCCTTTCAAAAATCATGGTTATTTTAACAACTTATATTAAAAGAGTAATGAATAATATGAAACAATATTTCGTACAATACATATTACATGTCATACATACGTACAATGAATAATACATATTACATTTCGTACAATGCATACATCTGGCATGTATATTTTCGTGTTACGCTTTTGATCGCCAAATAATAATAATAATAACAAAAAAAGCCAAGGGCGACAGAGTTTTGAAATTTAAAATTAAAATTTTGTCAATTTGACAGCAAAATAATTCAATCTAACACCCGCGATAACTAATACATATCTATACCCAAATATAAGGATTAAAATCGGGAAATAAATTTCCTCGATTTTTAATAATTTCTTACAAAAAATCCAGTGGGCAATTAACATAGGAAATCTTTTTCTTGGCTGCACAGACGGTCAGTGAGTCCACACTTCGCTTGCGTATAGAGCTCATAGATATAGTATAACATATATAGAATAGAGTGATCATTGGGGAGAAAAAAGTTATTCCTTACTTAATGGCTGTTTCCAAAGCTTTTTTTTTTTTTTTTTTTTTTTTTTTTCGGCATCAAAAATCTTTGTACGATAACATGGGGATGAGAGATCTCTATATATTACTATATCTATGATAGAACTACATTAGCACTTTATCAATGTGTATAAAATCTTTAAATTGATTATGACGTCAATTTTCGTGAGATGCATAATTTAACTTTTTTTTATAATTTTTTAACGTTCACGTTTGATTAAATGTATTTATTTTTATGTCGAAAGAAAATGAACTCGTTTTTTTTTTTTTTTTTTTTTTTTTTTTGGCAACAATTAAATTAATGGAACTCACAGATATTTTGGAGAAACTTTAATAAAGGTCTATAATTAACAAATAATTGCAATAAAACAATATTGTGACAATAAATTGAGATTATCCTATCTCTCAAGTTGGACCAAACTGCACACAGTGTGCAAAATTTCATTAAAATCGGTTCCTTAGTTTAGGAGTTTACCCCGGACAAACATCGTGACACGTAATTTATATATATATACATATATATATATATATATATATATATATAGTAAAATGTATGGAGAATGGGTGGCCGGATGTAAAATTAAGTAGGCAGGTTGGTGAGAGGAACGCAAACAAAAAACAAGATACAAGAAAAATAAACATACAAAATGGAAAGAAGGAAATTTTAAATATTTTTATTTTTAATTTATTTAAATAACATTCATCTAAATAAATTTTATTTATTTATTTATTTAAATTTATTTAAATTTATTTAGGGTAGGTGCTCTAGTGATTGGAATGCTCCAGTAATTGACATATATCCCGAAATAATTAATAAATAATAAAAATAATGAAATCATATATTTTACATATAAGAATTTTAGCATTTTATGTCAAACACTGGAGCATAATGTACTAATAACTGGTAAAATGAATAACTAGCAGTGTTAAACACTGGAACACAGGGTGCCAATGACTGATAAAATGAAAAACTGGCAGTGTCAATTACTGGAACACTGAGTGGGTGTCAAATAAAAATTCATAATAATAATAATAATAATTGTTATCAAATGTATATATTTTAACGTATATGTGGTTCTGAGTGTCTTTCATGCCATATGTACTAACTTAAGTTTTCTAAAAATATTTTCTGACAAGATTTTTTAGCACAAAAATATGCAAAAAATAAATTAATTAATTAATAAAAATGTATCGCCAACATGGTGACAAAAATTTAAAAATCGCCATGAGGGTCTTATATTAAATCCGTCCTGCCTCACGAAGTATGAAAATTAGGTCGTTAAACATGAATTTTATTTTTAAGTCTTTCGGGAATGATATCGGTTTGATTATCATTAGTATTTCATCTCGGAATATTAATTTGTTTCTAATAATAAATTGGCTTCTGATGAATTAAAATTACAATTGAGTGGAAGAATTGGCCTAAGATTTATGAGTTTCAAATTTTAAAGGTAAATAAGAAAAGAAATAAAGTGCGGAAGTTTCGCACGGGTTTGCTATTATTTTATAATTTTTTATTTTTCGCGTGAAAACATATTTCATTTTATGCTAAAATAAATAAATAAATAAATAAATAAAATAAATGACTGGTAAATTTTTTTAGCAACAATTTTAAATTTAAATGTCCAAATTTGAAGTTATTGCCAGGTTATTATTTTAATATTTTAATTAATTAAAAAAAATCTTATCAAAACTTCGTTACAAATAAGGTACCAAATGAAAGGGGCTTTTTTTTAATCCGCCGGACTAAACTGCTTATCGATCGGACAATTAGATTTTTTTAAATTAACTAAAGTATGGAAATTAGGTCGCAACTTGCTATATAGATGAGTACAAACCGGAATCGTCATCTCTCTTGCAAACCATGTGTATAAAGATGACTAGAACATTAAAAACATAAGAGATTGTTCTAAAAGTGTTAATCACTGGTGCACTTACCCTATTTAGTTTTATTATATTCTTTAATCACATTTCTTGAAATGATGGAAGCTTCTGTGCATGTGGTGGCTTAACGAGTGCAATGTTAAAATAGGGGTGATAGTCATCTAATTAACAGAAAATAAGCGATAAGACAGCGGCGAATGACTGGGTGTTTTGCAAATCCCAACGTATCGATCAATTTGGCAACCCTCCAAGCCTTTGGTGTGTTGGTGTTAGGGATTAAGGCCGATTGACAACACTGGGGTCCTAGGCCTGAGGGGGAGTGCCTTCCGTGGAGGTCTTTCTAAGGGGTCCTAGCCCGTATTTACGCAAGTTTCGGAGGAAACCACGGAAAACTCCGAACGGCTAGGCCGACGAGCGCGACCGGGGATCGAACCCGGCACCTCACGTCTACCAGCTTTGAGCGCAGAACCGCTCAGCCGCTGGTGGGCCCCCCCCCCCCAAGCCTTTGGACTCGTTCTCGTTGCTAGCTTTAGGAGACGTGGTTACACTATCTATATAATAGTTTTCTAACGTGGGACCAGTTTCAACAATATTTATACATGAACAATATTTAAGCACGCGGACTTAGCTCAATGGACTAATAAGAAAAAATGACGACATTTGTCTGGTGAGATTATTTTACGAAAAAAATGTATTTTTAACAGTTGTTTCTTCAGAATCTTTGCAAGCGTCATTTTAAACCTAGCAATATTTTAAAGATATATACAGAATATGAACTTTTGTGTCATAAATAGACTTACAAAAAAAAAAAAAAAAAAAAAAAAAAAAAACAACTATCATAAAAAATATAATCAAAATAGGAATTATTTTATTTTATTTTATTTTATTTATAAAAAAAAAAATTACCAAAATTAATAAAAAGTCATCTCCAACATGGCGACAAAAATTTAAAAGGCTTCGTGGGAGTCCTATATTAAAACTGTACTGCCTGCCTAAATCTAAAAATTGGATCGTGAACCATGAATTTTATTTGGAAACCTTTCTTTGGATGATTTTGATTTCACTATTGTACAATATTAATTTGGTTTTAATAATAATTTGGCTTCTGGTAAATTAGAATTTTAATTAGGTGGTGAAATTGGTATAACATTTATGAGTTTCAAATTTTGAAGGTAAGTAAGAAAAGAAATAAAATGCGAATATTTCGCACGGGTTTGCTAGTATATATATATATATTTATTTAACAAAAGGAAGGAATTTATTTAATCGAATTAAGCAAATTTTTCCAAGCTGTAGGCAGCAAAGTGGAATGAAAACTATGGTGACTATATTTTTAATTTTCAGGAAGTCAAAATAATCTTTTATGCCAGACGCGTTTCGGAGTTTGATTTTCTGGAAAATTTAGCAATATATCTTAATCGCGATAAAATTATTATTGAGAATTCCGATTCCCCTTTGCTGTCCACAATTGGAAAAAAATTGCGTAATTCGCTTAAAAAATTTCTTTTAGTTTGTTTATTAAATAAAAAAAAAAATAAATAAATAAATTAAAATAAATAAATATAAATAAAAGATTGCATAAATTTAAATGAATTGCATTAATTTAATTGAAAGGTATTAAAAAAAAAAAAAAAAAAAAAGAAAATATTTAAAATCCCTACCCTCCTTTTTTTGTGTGTTTGTTTCTCTTGTATCCTGTTTTTTGGTTGTGTTCCTCTCTGACTGGTTTTGCATGCTGCTTTCTACTGGTACGTTGTGTTGCTCCTCCCTCCCCCTTTTGTGTTTGCACTGTTTCCATTCTTGCTTTTGCCTAAAAGGTAGTAGCTCGTGTTTTGCACCTGAAGAAGAAAGGCAGTGTCTTTTCGAAACCAGAAGTGCTTTCATTAATTTTATGGTGTGTAAGGACGTATTTAAATTTAAATAACTTTTAGAAATATGGTGGAATTGCTTGGAAACCAAAATACGAAACTAACAACAGCATTAAAACAGGAATAAACTACTACGTCAGAAACGCCAAAGAAAAATTATTGAGGTGCATACAGCTGTTTCGGTAGCCTAAAGCGTACCGTCATCAGTGCAAAAAGAATTCTGAATCTTGAGAAGTGCTCGTATATATAGGAGAGGGACCGGATTTAGTTCAACCAATAGGAATACGGAAGAGGTGGGGAGTGTGGCCAATAGGAATTAAGGAATTATTCCTATTGGTTGAACTAAATCCGGTCCCTCTCCTATATATACGAGCACTTCTCAAGATTCAGAATTCTTTTTGCACTGATGACGGTACGCTTTAGGCTACCGAAACAGCTGTATGCACCTCAATAATTTTTCTTTGGCGTTTCTGACGTAGTAGTTTATTCCTGTTTTAATATTCCAACGCGAAGTCTCCTGCTATTATAACAACAGCATTATTAAAGAAACAAATTACGAGAAGGTAAATGTGTCGATGCCGAGGGAGGGTAGCCTATTGATGGGAGTATTTCAAATTCTGATTGTATCAGGCGATCATTGTTCTCATATTGTCTGTATTGTTTGAACTATAATAGAAATTTATGGGAATAAATTTACGGTAAGAAGCTGGGCAGAATCCATTTGTGGAAACTAGTTTAGATTACAATTACTTTAACAGACGCGATAAAAAGATATGTCTTTAATCTAGAATATAAAACGAATTCATTTAGTTACAATATTGGTTAATAATTACACTGAGCTGCGCCCCCCGAAAATAAATAAATAAATAAATAAAATAAAATAAAAATTAGAGCTCTGATACCCTTCTTGCTGATTCTTATGTAAAATTACCTCCTCCCAATCACACACACCGTTTTCTCGGGACGTGAACCCCCTGCCTCAAATTTATCAATGTTCGGTATTTAAATTGCCATTAATTTGATTTGGAGAATGGAAAAGAATTATCTTAACACTTCAAAAGAAATATATATATATATATATATATATATATATATATATATGTATATATATAAATAATGTATAATAAATAATAAATAATACATAATAAATAATAATAGTAACTAATTAATAAAATATAATAAATGTAATTTATAATTTCAGTAGCAATCCTCCCCCCCCCCCCTAAATTTCCTCCTTGCTGCAGGTGTTCATGTTTTAGAATTTCCCAACCCTGCAGTCCCACAGAAGAAATTTAAAACTGTTAAAAGAATCATCGCACCCCCCCCCCTCTACAAATCAAATTTACAGCCGTAAAATGATCAAAAAGTGTTAAAAATAGGGGAGCTTCAATAAAAAACTGTGGGTTATAGGGCAAAATGAGCGTCCTATTCGGATTCTGGAGGTCATTTTACATAAAAATTTCCAAAAATGGTGTTCGGCCGATTTTCATGCAGAACAGCAACTTCTTAATTGGAATTTTTGGCAAAATGTGATTCAATATATCCCATGACATGAACCAACCTAGCCCTGACTTGAGGCATCTTGATAAATTTTTCAAAGTTCTATAACAAAATTTAAATAAAAAAAAATTACTTCAGAAATATTTAAAAACTACTATGTTGTGACCACGACCTGACTTTCTTCTATATTTTCCTATACAAATTTACTCAGTAAAAATAATTTATTAAAATTATTATAAAAAAAAAAAATATATATATCTTCCATGATAATGCAGATGATTTCCATATTAGAGAAGTAGTATAACACTAAATATACAAAAAAAGTCTATTTTATTCTCAATATTAAAAAAAAAAAAAAAAAAAAAAAAATACGATTTTTTTTTTCAAATTTTTTTTCCGTTAAAAGAAAAAAAAAAAAAAAATCGATAACTTTGTTTTAAGTTATCACAAATTTATTGTTCAACCATTCGTCTTAAAGGTATTGACGAGACCTTTCGCAAGATACCCATCTTGGAAATTACTGCCCATCCCAGAGGGGGGGGATTCCCCCCCTCCCCCAAGGGGCGAAGCGATGTACCCACATGCACAAAATTTTTTTCCTAGTTAACTACTACTATTATCAATAATTCATATTAATTTTATAATCACGAGTGAAAAATAACTCTTATTATGTACATTTATACGAAATTTTGTCCTATACTGTTACGTTAAAAATTTAGAAAAAATGTATATACAGCGCCACCTGTTGAGCGATTGATTCCCAGATCTAATCAGCACCAGATTATGTCAAGGTCCAACTAAATACCAAGTTTTGTTTTATTTCGTTCATTGGTTCGTGAGATATAGCGTCCGCAAAATTCGTGATACACACACACAGACAGACATTTTCTAAAAACTATCAAATCGTGTTCAGGACATCCCTAAACATGTAAATCCATCGAAAACCGGAGTTCGAAAATTTTCACGAATCCAATACTTTCTCTATATCACATATAGAAGAAAGTAAAAATCTTGGATGGTCAGGAACGTATATAATAAATATTTACCAAAATCTCGTTAATATAGTTAATTTTTTAATGGGATAAAAATTAAAAATACGGATCATTAAGCCCAACTTCTCCTAACGTTTGTGTGTATTTTAAACTTTTTAATTTCTTATATGTGGCGTATGTCTGAGTAAGCTAAATATAAAGTATTCCTTACTCATTATTATAAATTTCAAAAAATATATTACTGCTGTTAAAAACTGCAATTTCCGTTCATTAGCTGTGTATTTTAAACTTTACAATTTTTGAAAAAGGCTATAATTTTTAACAAGCTCATACATAAAATCTCAGACTGAAGTAGTAAAACTGAACATAAAAATTTGCTTTTACAACAAAAATTCTTTATTTAGATAATAAAAATTTAGTTTATTAATAAAGTATACCTCATTTTTCTTGAACCCCCTCTATATTTCTTTTCTAAAAAGTTAAGTGCAAATAACTTCCAAACATATTGTTTCTAGACTCTTAAAATAATTAATTAGCAACTTATGTGGAATATTAAAAAGACCGTTAATAGACAAATTACATTCCATAATTAACGTTAACAATATCATTTTTCACTTAAGTATCTCTTAATATGCTAGTTAGAAGGAATAATTTATGTTGACAATTTTTGTAAACTATATAAGTAAGAAACAAACATACCTAGAAAAAGTTATTTTGCAGTTGAAGTTAAAAATAATTATATTTCATTTTAATTTTTAAGTAGCTATTCAGTAATAGTTTTGTTTATCAAAATCATTAGTGCACTCACACACACACACACACACCAAAATTCATGATGCTTTCACAGATTGTAATATATTTTTCCAACTGTATTTACATTTAAAAATCATTTCCTTTAATGTGTTTTACATAAGTGATAATATCTTGAAATATATTTCGTTTTGAATCAGAAAAAAAGAAATCTAAAGTTAAATAAATAAATGAATAAATAAAACATATTTTAAAAATATAATATTGCTTTAAAATTTAAAGTATTCGAAAGATTGCTTTTAGAGAAGTCTAAAATATATCTATATATATTGTATTGTCTATATTGTTTCATTATCGCATCATGTAGTGGGCCAAGTCTTACAAGGAAACATTCAAAAGCTGTCATCTTCAAAAAGTATTGAAAAAAAAAAAAATATATATTTGATTCTACTTTTCATAAAATACCAGAAAATGAAAAAAATATCGGCTGAAATTAATTACATCGACCACAAAAAATTATCAAAAATAAGCATATTTGCCGATTTCACACTGCTAGGCGACTGATTTTGAGTACTTGGTGGAAAAGCAAAACACGGTTCTGTTCGTAACACGGCAATCTCGGGGCTAGCAAACGTATCGCCTAACAGCGCTAAATCGCCAAATATGCTTAATTTTGATAATTTTTTGTGGTCGCTGTAATTAATTTCAGCCGATAATTTTTTCATTTTCTGGTGTTTTATGAAGAATAGAATCACATATATTTTTTTCAATACTCTTTGAAGATGACACTTTTTGAATGTTTCCTTGTTAGTAAAATAAAAAAAAAACTTTATAATTTAACCATAAACGTATTTCGAACTGTCTTCATTTTTAACCCATATCTTACACATTTATGTAGCTCTGTAAACCAATCATATATTTTATATAGCCTATATTACTTTAAAATTGCAACATTCAGTCTACTAAATATTTAGTAGAGTAGAAAGCTAGCATGATGTGGCCACCACATGACATTTTTTTCTGTATTTACCTATACGAATACACTCACTATAAATATTTTATTAAAATTATCATTTATAAAAATTATCCTATCTGGCGAATGCAGAAGGTTTTCATTCTTCAAATTCCATGCCCTACATATACAAAATTTTTTCACAGTTGACTATCACTAGTTTTTTGCAATTGGTTAGTGTGTGTGTATGTATGCATATGGGGAATCTTCTAGCTATCACATCTCTAAAACTAATAAAGATAGAACTACGAAACTTCAGCATTGAGGAAGGTCTTGTGTACAGAGGAATTTTTAAAATTTGGATGATAATTGGAAAACTGGAAGTATCTGAAAAATGGCTCTAACGATTTTTTTTTTCA
This sequence comes from Salticus scenicus, assembly GCA_963930645.1. Lineage (NCBI taxonomy): Eukaryota > Metazoa > Arthropoda > Arachnida > Araneae > Salticidae > Salticus > Salticus scenicus. The sequence goes on along the minus strand of OZ005658.1, from coordinate 10,772,795 downwards.
AAGTTACTGTATAAACACTCTATTAGATGTCCTTACGAATGATATAGTTGGTCAGTTCAGTAAAATTGATAGGCATCCTGTATAAATAGCTCAATTTCAGGTCTCGCAAGTGCCCTCCTTTAAAAACGGCTATCCGGATTTTTTTCAAACTCGTCATATTAACTCTCTTTTACATATCTTTTTGTATGTAATTATTGTTTTCTGGTCAATAATTGAGTATGCCAAGTTTTGGTAAAAGCTGGTATTTAAAAAGCGACTCTAACGATTTTCTTGAAAAATTGTTACAGAAATCCATTTTAGATATTTTTTCTCATGTATTAGGTGGTCATTATAGGAAAGAGTTAACAGTCATCCTGATTAGGTAGGTCAGTTTTAGATTTCAGAAATTGGTGTTTCAAAAAATAACTGTACTTTTTTTTTCTTATTTTTTAAATCATTATATAAACTTTATTTTATATGTCTTTACGTTTATCAAGCTTCCCATACCGGAAAAGTTTTTCGTAGCTATTTCGTTAGGTCAATTTTATGTCTTCTGATCACATTATCTCCAAAAAATGCACATAATACATATAATAGTGGGTAATGGAAGTCGTGTGGTTCTTCCACAAAAGATTTTTAATGTCATGATGATTCTTAAAAAATAATTATCTTTATGTGCATTCATACGAAAATTTGTCCTATACCGAAAAATTGTCCTTAAATGTTTAAGAAAAACCACCTGTTGGATGATTTTAACCAAAAGCTGATAGGCATTAATTTATGCCGAGGAGCAAGTATATAACATTTTGCATGAAATTCTACGCAGTAATTTTATGGTGGCACACTGTTGCTGCAAAAGTTTTTCAAACAAATATACACAAGCGGAAAGACAGACATTTTCTGAAAATGGTCATATCATGTAAATCCATTGAAAATAACGATGTCAAAAATTTTGAAGAAACCAATACTTTCTTCTTTTGAATATAGAAGAAAGTAAAAAAAAAAAAAAAATCTATAATTTAAACAAAAATGCACGTGTTTTAAAATTTGTTTTAAGATGTCACAGAACCATAGTTAAGCCGTTTGTTTTAAAAGTACAGACGAATTTTTTTAATGATACTCATATTGAAAATTCGCACTACACATTGGGAGTACTGCCTCAAGGGTGGAGGGTGTATGAAGCGATGCCCTTGTGCATACAAAAGAAATTTCCTATTTGGATATTACTATCATAAATAATCGTTATTAATTCTACATAAAAAAGTCAGAAATAATTTCCATTATGTATATTTATACGAAATTTTATCCCATACTGCTGTATTAAAATTTTTGAAAAAGTGATGACAGCAACACCTGTTGAGCGTCTGATCCCTAAATGTCATCAGTACCAGTTTAAGTCAAGACCCAATTAAATATAAAGTTAGGTCAAATTTCGTTCATTGGTTCGTGAGATATAGTGTTCAAAAGTTTTTGATACACAGACAGACATTTTCTAAAAATCATCAAATCTTGCCTAGGACAGGGAATATTCAGACACATTCACTTATTTAACTACAACCGGAACACGTTTCGTAAGAAAATGTTTCATATTTAATTGATTACGCACGATTTTCCTTTTACTTCTTTATTTTCTATAATGCAAATATGTTAAATAAATTTATACTGAAATCTTTATCTTTCACTTCATTTTTGTTGTTTACGCGTTTTATTTAAAAGTAAGTATATTATGTTAGGTCTATCAATTCCTACTTAAATTTGGACTTTACTTGCCTGCTTCAAAGATTTTGGCACTCGTGTCCAGTGCCACATATCTTATTCGGCTTAATAACATAAAGAAACTAACGTCATGCATCATCTATTACTTAATAACATAAAGAAACTAGCGTCATGCATCATCTATTACTTAATAACATAAAGAAACTAACGTCATGCATCATCTATTACTTAATAACATAAAGAAACTAACGTCATGCATCATTTATTACTTAATAATATAAAGAAACTATCGTCATACATTTTCCTGTACTTGATAGCATGATGAAATTAATGTCATATATCTTCTACTATTTAATAACATAAAGAAACTAACGTTACACATATTCCTATATTTAATCACATAAAGATATTAACGCCACACATTCTTCATCATTAATAACATAAAGAAACTACAAGGAGAGAAAATTTAGGAATTAAATTGATTTTTAATAAGGAAGAGTTAAAAAAAAAAAAAAAAAAAGAAACAACATAGTAACTCTAAATTAGAAATTAACAAAACCTTTTGAGCTTATCACAAAATTTTGAAGAAAAATAAATTAAATTAACAAAAATTCGAAGATTAGGTATAGTTTCTGGTAGCAATACAATAATTGTATGGATCAGACGACCTCTTTTACAAAATTTGTTAGTGTGAGTATTCTTTTTTTATTTTTAATTCACAAATGTGCATCGACTATGTTTTAAAGTAATTTAAAAAAAGGTACGCTAAAAAGTAAACTAATAATTAAAAACAAAAATATTTTAATTCTCAAAGAATTTTAATTAAAAATACTTAAAAATATGAAATAAGTTATTGAAAAATTTAATATTTAAAATAATATTAAAATAGTTAGCTTATGGTAGAATACATAAACGAAATTAAGGTCAAAATATAATGTAATTTTTTTTTCTTACTTAAGTGCATTCTTTCTTTTTTAAATATTTTTTTATTATAACAATTTTGGAGCGTTTAATTAGTCCATAAAGCCTGTTTTATTTTTGCCAAGCAATCATCGATTGACTTTAAATTCTATTTTGTGAAGTTTTTATAGTCGTTAAGCTCATTAAATATATATACCGCAAGCTATTTATGGCTCTTTTTGTTTGTTGTAATTTTTATACACTATTATTAAAGCACTTATAGTGACGTATAATGTTCAGACAAATAGTTTTTTCATTCTATTTTCCTTTTAATTATATGTTTATTACATTGTCTGACATAAATCAATAATTAAATAAAAAAAAAACTTTGATCTGGTATTTAGTAAATTATTATATTATTATTATTAATATTGTTGAAGTATTTTTATAGTAATCCATTTTAATAGTAATCCGTTTTAAAAAAAGTGTTATACAAAACTGAATTTTAAGGTATTTTTAAAAAGTAAAAAAAAAAAATAATAATAATAATAATAATAAAAAAAAAATAAGTATTTTTATAAAAAGTATTTTTACTTAATTTTCTTGTTTTGTAAACATGAAAAAAAAAAAAAAAAGAAAGAAAGAAAACGAATATCTACAGTTTTTCACACCACCTTTAGTACATAAGTTATTCATAAATTTTATTTGCTAAATTATCCGCATGTATTCACTCGAAGAAAGACGGCCATTAGCTGGAAAAAATGGCCGTTTTTCTCGGAGTAAAAAGGAATCACTTTTTCTCCCTCGATGATCAATCTATGTCTTATTACTATATCCATGACTGGGCCAAGTATTTTTTAAAATGACTGAAATGAATTAAAATGAAGTGTTGTCACCTAAATTTCACATTTTAGTTAATTTTAAAAAATCTAATTCTCTTGTCGAAAAATCGTTTGGGCCCCTGGATTCTGAAAAATTGCCCCTTTCATTTCGTACCGAATTTTGTAACGAGCTACGTACTTTTTAAAATGACTGAAATGAATTAAAATAAAGTGTTGCTCCCTAAATTTCATACTTTAATTAATTTTAAAAAATCTAATGGTCGTGTCGAAAAACTGTTAGCACCCCTGGATTCTGAAATATTGCCCCTTTCATTTGATACCGAATTTTGTAACGAGCTACGTACTTTTTAATATGACTGAAATGAATTAAAAGAAAGTGTTGCTCCCTAAATTTCATACTTTAATTAATTTTAAAAAATCTAATGGTCGTGTCGAAAAACTGTTAGCACCCCTGGATTTACAAAAATTGCCCCTTCATTTGGCAGGGTCAGGTGGAGTAAAATGGGTACATGGGGTAAAGGGAGTATAGTGCTTTAAAAAAAAACTGCTGTATATTTAAAATAATACAATATTTTCTTTTTTTATATATATTTATTAAACGGCTTCACAGTTTTTCTGCTACAGACAGAAATAGTGGCAACTTCAAAATTATCTTTTTTAATTTAAATTATTGCTCGACGTACAACATATAGCAGATGTTTTTCTTTCAAAGTTCTTTTTTATAGTAAAATTATACGTTTAAAAAAAAAAAAAAAAAAAAAGAATTATAAGCATAAAATATCTAAGAACATTTATTCACTTGAAGGTAAATTAAATTTATTGTATTTTGTATTCTATGGGTTATTTCATCACGTGGGGTAAATTGGGTATAGCATTAGGCTTAATTATATGACTAAATAATTATAGGTCATTCTCACGAAAACTGTCATTATGATAAAATTGAAATGAAAGAAAAGGTTTGAATTTTTTTTTAAAACAGATATATGTTATTGAAACATTAGAAAAATATAGTGCCTGCATATTATTTGCAATATTATTAAAGCGATTAATGAAACTGAAAATCCATTTTCAGCAATTTTGTTTATTGCCTTTAATCCACGAGTGGTTTGAGTTCTTTTGAGTGACCATGCAAATCTTAATATTAATAATACGGCATTTTATAGAACACATATCTTTTTTTGTGTTCTTTGATTGTGAATAATAAATGTGAATTTCATTATAATCTCTACAAAATAAAGGCATTAAATTAAGGTTTAAAAAAATCAAAGCAGTCTTTGGGGACTGCCGACAGAAGTGAAAACTAAGTAACTTGTGAATTGTATCGTCGAGCTATTAGATTATTATTTTCGAATTATTTTTGGTTTGTAAAGAAGTGTTTATGATCTGTATTATAGGATTCGGCACAATATTTGTAGCTACCCAAATTAAATGAACCAAGCCTTATAATAGGTAAAAATATTGATTACTTATGAAATTATTTTAATTAGTAGCTGAGATACAATAGAAAACCGATTCAGGACACCTCAAAACGTGTAAATCAGGTGAAGTCTCGAATTCCACTTTCGATAATATAAAATAACTTTAAAATATCTTTCGAAGGATGTATTAAAAATAATTTAATCATAATTAAAAATTGAAATATTGAAATTTTAAAATATTACAGCGCCATCTGGCGGTAGAAATTTCTGTAATCTACTGTTCTATTCCAACTCAACAAGGCTTTCAAATGGTGTATTACTTATGAAATTATTTTAATTAGTAGCTGAGATACAAAAGAAAACCCCATTCAGGACACCTCAAAACGTGTAAATCAGCTGAAATCTCGAATTCCACTTTCGATTCTCATGAAAAGCCTTCGCTGACGATGACGAGAGTTTCATGATTTTTGTTCACCCAAAAGTGCTCAACGCGCCTAAAGAAGTTTTCACTTCAAATGGAAAACCTTCCCTGACGATGACGCAAGTTTCATGATTTTTGTTCACCCAAAAGTGCTCAACGTGCCTAAAGAAGTTTTCACTTCAAAAAATATGTCTCATAGAATGCAGTGCTTTGAAATTCTCTTGGGCGTCCCTGTATACAAAGCAGTGGTAGTATTTACTCCAGTTTAAATAAAGAACTTCCCATAGTAAATGTAAGTAATATATACAAATTTCAAGGGATTCTATGGATATTTATGGGAGTTAGAACGCTCACGGATGGACAAACTGACAGACGGGCTAATCGAACTCATAATTACTGTTAAACTTTGTTAGTAATTGTTAAAAACGCTTAATGAAATCGAAAATGCAATTTCAGCAATTTTCGGTTACAGCCTTTAAAATATCTGAATATTTTTGTGTAGCCCTGTAAATCTTAATACTAGTCGCACTGTATTCTACAGAAAACATTTTCTTACTGTGTATAATTAATGACAATATCATTATAATAGGTGCATTAAAACATGGAAATTTATGGAAATACCTCTCATAGAACTCAGTGCTTTGGAATTATTTCGGGTTTCCCTGTAGACAAACCAGCGGCGGTACTTCCTCCATTTTCAATAGGGAACATCCAATACTAAACATGAATAAAATATATCAGTTTTGAAAAATTTCCATAACTATTTACGGGAGTTAGAGCGCGGACAGACCGACAGACAGGCAGCCAAACAAAGGCATAAACTCTTTTTAACTTCAGCTTTGTTGGAATCTTTTGGAAAACCCTTTACCCCATGCCATTGGGTAATGTGGGTATAAAACTTAGTCTATTTCACAAATCGTTATTATTTATTTATTTTTAAGTTCTGAGTCAAAAATTCAAGCACTATGTGTTCTCAACACTTGTAATGTACATATGCAACAAAAAAATATTTAATTTTTTGAAATCTTATATTAATTTTGTACCACTGATTTTCAAAAATGGTGTTTTTATACCCATTTTACCCCCACCTGACCCTACAGAATTTGTAAAAAGCCACGTACTGTTTAAAATGACTGAAATGAATTAAAATAAAGTGTTTCCACCTAAATTTCATACTTTAGTTAATTTGAAAAAAATCTAAATGTCGTATCGAAAAATTATTTACACCCCTGGATTAAGAAAAATCGCCTCTTTTATTTGGTACCGAATTTGTAAAGAGCCACATTCTTTTTCAAATGACTAAAAAGAATTAAAATAAAGTGTAGCCACTTAAATTTCCTACTTAAGTTAATTTTAAAAAATCTAATGATCGTGTCGAAAAACTATTTGCACCCTTGGATTCAGAAAAATCGCCCCTTTCATTTGGTACTGAATTTGTAACGAGTCACGTACTTTTTAAAATGACTGAAATGAATTAAAATAAAATGTTGCCACCTAAATTTTTTACATTAGTTAATTTTAAAACGCCTGATTGTCGTGTCGAAAAAATGTTTGCACCCCTGGATTCAGAAAAATCGCCCCTTTCTTTTGGTACCGAATTTGTAACGATAGGACTGATATTTCTAATTTATTTTCGTGTTACACAGAAAAGGACTACAAAAACTTCAGATTAAAACTAATAGTCCTCCGTCCTAAAAAGTATACTTATTAAATAAATAATAACTGTACAAAAATAAATAAATGAGTAACTTTATCTTTCAAAAAAATTTAAATACTTAAAATGCAAAATCTATCTATAAAGTTCTTTACTTTTAAAATAATGTTTAAACAATATTATCATCATCTTTTTCAGAATGCATAAATAACATTAGTTTGTAAGCATGATGAAAATTTTTTTCACCTGCCACAATGCACTCTTATGCTTTTTAAAAATATATTTTTCTATCATAACAGTTTTGGAGCGTTTAATTAGTCTATAAAACTTGTTTTATTTTTGCCTAAGCAATCATCGATTAACTTTAAATTCTGTTTTGTGAAGTTTTTATAGTCGTTAAAGCTCATTAAACATATGGACCGCAAGCTATTTATGGCGTCTTTTGTCTGTTATAAATTTTTATCCACTATTATTACTGCACTTTTATAGTGACATATAATGTTCAAACAAACAGTTTTTTCATTTTATTTTATTTTTTAATTACGTATTTATTACTTAGTCTCAAATAAAATTCAAAAAGAAAAAAAAAACTTTGTGCTGGTATCTTTAGATTAATTTTTTTGGAAGTAAATAATAAGCTACTTTATTAGAGGTGTTTTTCTCAAATGAATTTTAAGCTTATTACAAAAAGACTTAGTGTTTTATTTAATTCTTTTGTTTTGTGTGAAAATATATTTTTAAAGCTATGAATCTGTTTATCCTAAAATATTGCATATAAATAGTTATAATTACATCCCTGTAAAATTACAAATTGAATTTTATATGTTTAAAAAAAATATGTTTATATATATATAGCGCTCCGTATACATATCAATATTGCTTTACATTTGAAATAAAGAAATGTTATACATATACAATAAATGAGTAAACAAAAAATGTACTTTTTTTTTTTCAAATTTCATATATATTTATTCAAAAATAAATAAATAAAAAATCCTAAAATTATATTTAACCTTACGCGATCATATGCAAATGTGAAGTTAAATAAACCGTTAATTTTTAAATTTAGTTATTGATTTATTTAATCCTTAAATTACTTATTCTATAAATAAAATATAAAATATGATGGAGTGTTATAAAGACAAAAAAGGTTTTATTTTTTCGTTAACAAGCACATTGTCACTATCAACATGCTTTCTTCTGTATAATTTTATATAATAATTTCAAATACGGGTTATAATATGCGCAAAAATTTAATCACAGCTTCACCCAATACATATTTATAAACACATTTTAATGCAATTTTAACAGATAGAGGCTGACATATAACTATAGAAAATTCCAGAAGATGAGTTACGAAGTCGCAACCTATTGGCCGTTAGACACCTAAATTAGATCTTCATTATTCTTTAATAACAATTTTATAAATCAAGTTTGGTGAATCTGTATACTATAAAAAGTGAGATATAGCTAGCCCATATAAGGGTAAATGGATCAGAAATGCTCCCAATACAAATTAGTCTCTTTTTTTTTTACGATCCTTTCACATACAAATTTACGTGAAATTATATACCATAGAATCTGAGATATAGCCTTCCTGAAAATGAGAGAAAATGCAGCATAGCATATTTTGGGCGATATTATTAAAGGTTGATAGGTACCAATTTATGACAAGGTACAGGAAAGTATAAATTTTAATGCAATTTTAACAGATAGAGGCTGACATATAACTATAGAAAATTCCAGACGAAGTCGCAACCTATTGGCCGCTAGACACCTAAATTAGATCTTCATTATTCTTTAATAACAATTTTACAAATCAAGTTTGGTGAATCTGTATACTATAAAATCTGAGATATAGCTAGTCAATATAAGGGTATATGAATCACAAATGTTCCCAATATTAATTAGTCAATTTTTTTTTTCATTTTATGATCCTTTCACATACAAACTTACGTAAAATTATACACCGTAGAATCTGAGGCATAGCCTTTCAGAAATTGAGAGAAAATGCAGCATAGCATATTTTGGGCGATACTATTAAAGGCTGATAGGTACCAATTTATGACAAGGTACAGCAAAGCATAAATTTCTATGAAAGTCTGAATATTAGTTCTTGATCTATAAATGTCACAAAATTTTCTTTAAACACAGACTTTTTCTAAAAATATTCAAGCAGTATTCAAGACCTCTCAAAATGTGTAAACCCATCGAAAACTGGTAGTTTTTACAAATATTTACTTATAAAACTAGTATGTTGTGGCCACCACAAGACTTTCTTCTATATTTTCCTATACAAATCCACTCAGAAACAAAAAAAAAAAAAAAAAAAAAAAAAAAAGATTTTTTTTTTTTTTTTTGTTAAAAGTAAAAAAAAAAATCGAAAACTTTGTTTTAAATTATCACATATTTATAGTTCAACCATTAGTTTTAAAGGTATTCATGAGACCTTTCGAAAAATACCCATCTTGAAAATTTACTCCGAAGCTCCTACACATACACAAATTTTTTCACAGTTGACTATCTCTATTATAAATAATTCTTGTAAATTTCATAATGATTACTAAAAAATATTTCTATTTATACACATTTATACAAAATTTTGTCCTATATCACCATGTTAAGAATTTAGAAAAAGCGGCATGGCAACGCAACCTGTAAGACAATTTTTACCAAAAGTTGATAGGCACTAATTTATGTCAAGGTGCAACTACATACCAATTTGTATGAAATTCTGTGCAGTAGTTCCTGAGATACAGTTGCCACAAAATTTTGTCACACACACACACAGACAGACTGACTGACAGACAGACAGACATTTTCTAAAAATGGTCAAATCGTGTTCTACAGCTCTCAAAACGTGTAAATCCATCAAAAACCCGAGGTCGAAAAGTTTTACGAATCCAGTACTTTCTTCTATTGAATATAGAAGAAAGTAAAAGTATTACAATATTTACTTATAAAATATTTACAATATACGAATCAATATTTACTTATATTGTATAATAATACTTATACAACATTTACTTATAATTACAAATATTTACTTATTTAAAAGAAAAAAAAAGTAAATATTCAACAAACATAATATATGAAATAATATTTTTCAGTGTTTCATCACATATACATTAACCTAAATAATTTACCGGAAATGTGCCTATATATATGTGTGAAAAAACATCCTGTTGTTTTACATACTGTATTTTTACGTGTCTCTGGAGAAATTTAAAGAAATTTAAATATTAAAACATCTGAAACGTTCTTAGGTTTTTACATCCCCCCCTTCTTATCTTCCACGACTATAAAACCGCCTTATTTTTTATGGCGCTCTATGCGACAAATATGTATTTTTACTGTCCCAAGTGGATATTCCTGTACTGGCCATCGTGTCAAAATGCAGGACACGAAAATATCCCTATAAATGTCAGTTGAGATAAAGGAATAATAATATTTACAAGTATTACTCTCAAAATGATAACATCTTTAGAAAAATTACTTTTATTATTCATTTACAGTTACATTTTACTTAACATTCATATTTTTATGTCTTCTTAAAAGTTTATTAATAATATAGAGCTATTTTTTATTTACCTTATGGAGTTTTACTCACTTTAGCAAAATGTTATACCAAAAACATCTGATGTGTTCATGACATGACTTTCTTATACACCCATTGGAATATACATATTGTTATGAAAACATTGACATTTTTGTGGGAGGTAATGGATTCTAAAATAAACAGGCAAGTTAGTCCACGAACATTTCTGAAAACAAAGAAGAAAAAAAAACTGTTACTCCAACCACAAAAGTCACGATAATAGGATTATACATAACTAAAATTGAGAAACGATTTACTAATTCTGGCTATCGTGACAAAATATTTGCCGCCAAATTTGTAGCCAGTGTAGATCTTGGTCTTTTTATTCTTTTTATCGACTAACTTTAATGAGAACAGAGTTCTAGAATTTTCCGGAAAATTTCATTGGTTTATAGCGCAGAACTAAATTCTTCGAAAGTTTTATAAATGATTAACAAGACTACAATAAAAAGAAGAGTGATTATTGATGATTGCAGACTAGACGTTGGCTATATCTTTGGGTGCTACTTTATATAGAGTATTACAGTAAAAGTGGAAACGCATGGTAGTTTTTTCATTTTCACAAAGGTTTGGCGTTGATTTAGCGTTAAATTAAGTATTCAAATGTGGGGAAAAGTGATAGTTCAGGATTCCCAAAGTTTGGAATTTCTAACTTCAATAGGAGTCGAGTTCTGGAATTATTTATAATGATTCGTGGTTTCTAGAGCAGAACTACCTCAAAAATTCTATAAGCCACTGAAAATACTCTCGATGAATTCAAATTATATGAATTCGAAATATCTTCCCTGTAGTGTATTTAACAATTTTTATTTGATTTCTGTAGTAAGAATGAATATTTCATTTGATCGTTTCAAGAATATTCAATGATTATTGATTCTTGTGGCACAAAAAAGAGATTTATTCAACTGTTTCCTCAATATTCATTAAATAAAGAGCCTTCATCGACTAGAACCTGATTATATATTTAAGAATTACTTTCTACTCGCAAACATGTCGACAACTTTCATAACAGTATTATTACGGGCTCTATCGACGAGCTGCTTATTCATTAAATAGAGTACAATCGTCGACTAGAACCTGCTTATGTCTTTAAGAATTACTTTCTACATTAAAAAAAAATGGCGACTCCTTTCAGAACAATATCAGTACGGTCTCTATCATTAGCTTCTTTTGAAATCTCTACGATGGTAGGTCATATATAATGGCCAAAACATACAGACATCATGAAAAATCGCGTAAAGTCGCAGATATCTCTAGAACGGGAGCTCATATTAAGACCAAAGTTGCAGGTGTACAACTTGACATCATGACAGACACGAATATAAGTTTTCAGTATTCTGCGATCATTCTTTTTTGAGCTACGCGAGATACAAAATTCATTTCGCAAATCGGTATTACAATGCTTCCTTATACCTTGTATAAAGAAGTAAAAATTCATTACTTTATTTATTTAATTTTTACTTCCTCTTACCCATAGGGTCGAGAAAGTATTGTTTTAGGGTCAAATTTTCGAACGTGAGTTTTTGTTATATTTACATGTTCTGAGGTCCTCTGAATACGAAAATCATGTTTTTAGCAAATGGTCTGTGTGTCTGTCTGTTATAAGCATACCTCAAAAACAAATTATGGCAGAAAGTTCAAACTTGGTATTCTAAATGTGTATCATATAGGGATGCTACAGTAAGCTTTTCGTTAAGATCAAGCAAACGGTTCGTGTACAGGGACAATCAAGAGAATTCTAATACATTACGTCTATGGGGAAAATTGCAGGTAAGTAGTGCATAACGAATGGTTTGGTATTTTAGCGAATGGTCTGTGTTTGTGTGCGTCTGTGTGACTGTTATCAGCATATCTCAAGAACAAATAGTAGCAGAAATTCCAAACTCGGTATTCTAAATGTGTATCATATAGGGATGCTACAGTAAGCTTTTCGTTGAGATGAAGCAAAGGGTTCGTGTAGAGGGACACTCCAAAGTATTCAAATACATTGAGGGGGAAATTGCAGGTAAGTAGAGTTTAACATCTATAGACTGCACTAAACAAAATGAAACGAATATATATTTTTTGTAATAGAGATAATTAACTGGGAAAATTTTTTTTGTAACCTCGCCTCACCCCACGAGGGGGGGGGGGAAGTCTCCCTCGAGGGGAGTAAATTTTCATGATGGGTATCTTTCAAAAGAGCTCGCTAATACCTTTAAAACGAATGGTTGAACCATCGAGCTGCGATAATTTAAAATAAAGTTATCGGGTTTTTTTTTTCATTTTTAACAAAAAAAAAAAATAAAAATAAAAAATAAAATAAAAAATAAAAATAAAAAATAAATAAATAAATAAATAAAATAAAATAATGTAATATTGAGAATAAATTCAACTTTTGTTTGGATATTTAGTGTTATACTAGTTCTCTAATATGGAAATGTCTGCATTGTCATAAACATAATTTTTTTTAAATAATAATTTTAATAAATTATTTTTTAAAAACCGAAATAAATTCTATATAAATGCAGGTGTATTAATGAAACGGGGGGTTGAAGGGTGCGGTAACCCCCCTCACACAGAACTAATTATCATATAAAACTCTTCCGAAGCCTAATTTGAATTGTTTAACACAGGTTTACATAACAGTACTCGTTATCTTACGTCTTAATCTGCAACCTGTATTTATAGTATTAAATTTCAGGGTAAGAGAAAGTCGTGTGAGTGACACAACAGATTATTTAACTCATATTTTTTGTTTAAATCTGTATAAAACCTTTGAATCCGTTATCCAGTTGTTGTAATAAGTAAAAATTTTTGAATAAACATCGTAAAATACAAAAACTCGCGAAAATTGTTTCTGGTTGAAAGTAAACGTGACCTTGCGTCAGGCGAACAAAGTAGGCACGAATACTGCAAATAAAGCGACAAAACATCGCCTAATAAAGTATTATATATAGATTTTTTTTTTGACCCGAAACAGTTTATGTATTTTATGGTGTTCATTCATTGATTTTACTTATTACCAGTGCCTGATTTAAGGCAGGGCATTAGGGGCACGTGCCCAGGGCCCTCACAGTGAAGGGGGCCCCCAAAAATTCTATCATACATTTTTAAAAATAGTTAAAAGGAAAAATTCCAAATTTTACTATAATGACTGTTTTTTTTTTTTTTTTCAATGGATGGAGGAATTAATGTGCTGTTTTATTAATCGGCGTGATGATCTTTAAAGAAAACTATCAACTCATCAGAAAAATTGCAATATTTTCGCTAAACGCAAATACAACTGCCTACAACTGATACTTGCATGCCAAACTTTTACTCCAGTGCGACGTAAAACCCAATCAACCAAACTTTTACTAAGATAAACTAAATCCGAAGCCTGCACTGCAATGCAGATACACTGGGGCGACGTACGTCGATCCCAGGGTTTAAACTGTCATTAGTTTTTTTAGCATTTTGCTGAAAGGTATCATATTTTGCTAAAACATGTTGGTCAGAATTTCGCTAAAAAGCTAAAACTGGATAACTGTATAAAATATCTCTATATAATAACTCAGATTTTTTTTTTTTTTTTTTTTTTTTTTTTTTTTTGTAATATTTGCAGGCAAAAACTATGAAAGGACTGAAATTTTTGGGAATGATTATTTATATAGTAATTTGGATTTATTTTTAATTTTTAATGATTGAATTTAAATGCAAAAATATTTAAAAGTATGTCAGAATTCAGAATTTGATTCATAGAAGCATTCTTAGCACTAGTATTTCACGATTATCTACCACTACACTTTACTTAATTTTTCAATTGCTTTTTCATTTTACATATATGAGTACCTCTTTTTCTATTGTTAAAATCAAAAAATAGTTTCCCTGATTCATATTTTTAAGGTCACAAATATGGATGCTTGGTTAAAATCATCAATGAACAAAAGAATAGAAAATAAAACTGAGGATAACAAAGCTAAGTAAAAGAAATCAATGGTATCCAAAGAATTAACTTTCAAAACAGCTAAAATAGTGCTTGCCTATTTTCGCTAAAATGCTAAAGTAATTTTTTTGCCAGGTTAAACCCTGGTCGATCCGATAGACAAGTGACAATCTTGTTTAGCCTTACTTTTACCAACAAAATGAAATGTGAAGTGAATTTTTAGACGGTGAATTGGAAATAAGCAGTTTATTTTGTTTGTTATAATATTAAAATACAAAAAAAAGGGGTCCATTGAACACGAGTGCCCTGGGCCTCCAAGTGAGTAAATCGGTCCCTGCTTATTACTTATAAACACCAGTTCTGTGCTGCTTGTTTACTATCCAATTTTAGAGTCTTAAAACCATATCTAGTAATTATTCTCACTTTACAATAATAATTCTAAGAGTGAATGAATGTAAAATGTAATACAAAGGGGGAAAAGGTGGAGTGGGAGTGGTTGCAATTTTGGAGAACCACCAAAGAGAAGAAGAAAAAGAGTGATCACTGAATTTTAAATATATATCATAAAGGAATTGTTTGTTTAAATATGAGAAAGATTATTACAATGTAATAAAATTAGATTATTTATCATCGCTGTTAATATTTTAATATTACAATCCCCTATTCTTTTACAAACAAAAAAACATATGTGATGGAGGGAAGGGAGACACTTTTGAATTTAGCATCCTAAAAAGGTAAAATTTACTAAACAAATTGCATGCAGTTTTCATTTATTTATTTATTTATTCAGATTTCTGTAATTATTGTTTTTTTTCACTTAGGATAAATTTGCGAAACACTAATTCTTTATTTCTAACTTACTATTATTATACAACGATTATCGTGATAAGATTCTGAATCACATAATTTTATTCTTTAATTAAAACTATTTTAATCGGAAGTAGTGGTACTCAAAAAGCAAAAAAATTGGCAGATACGTGATTGTATGATATATATATATGATAGTAATCATAATAAATTTTAACATTAAAATTATGGCATTTAATAGATATATGCTAATACCAACACAACAAAAATAAAACTGATTGTAACACAGTACAGAAACTAGCACAGAAATTTTGCGATTCATATTTAGATCCAATAAAAGAAAAAAACAATTTAAATTACTCACGCCCACATGGGTAAAAAGGACCATTAAACCAATTGACGGAGAAAATTTATGAAGGAACTCATTAAATGTATTGAAAGTGATTCAGGAATTAAGAATTCAGTTAAAAAGTAAGAAAAAATAAATAAATAAAGGACAACATGAATACTAATTGTAATAAAAAATGCTTAAAAATAGAAGTATTATATCATCAGGGAGCATGTACTTCTTTAAAGCAGAGAGAGCTGCAAGATTTCGTAAAACAATATAGCTAACAATAGCGAAGATATATTGTTTATGCTCCAATAGAGCAACAAAACCATTTTCAATGAGAATTGAAATAAAATATTAAATCAAACGATCAATAAAACCAGAGAGAAAAATGGAAAATTCAGAGTAACCACACGTAAAGCTATCACACAACACTGAGAATAAACTGTTGCCATCGAAACAAAGAAATTAAAAATAAACTAATTCCTTGCAAACATCGATTAAACGATAAAAAATTTATAACTGAGCATTATCAATAACGATCAAATTCACTTTGTAATTGTATCACTAATTAGTTAAATTTTAACCTTTTCTTAAATCAAATAACTTAAAAACTTTCATGGAAAGGAATTTAATGACAGCAATCATTAATACATCAGTGTGCTAGCGTCATCTATCGTGAAGCTAGAAAAACATTAAAAATCAGTTAAAAGGATTTGAGATTAAACAATCAATTGCTATTAAGTGTATTATTTAATAGAAGATCTATTAGGATTAAACAAGCAATTGCTACTAAACGTATTATTTAATAGAAGATGTTTAATTTTAATGATGTAAGTGAATATGTGGCACATTTTTAATTAATTAATTTGATCCAAATTATGTTAAACCTGAAGTGATTAATCTTAATCTTAATGTTAATAACAAGAATTAAATGTTAAGTTGTAAAAAGTAATAATCCCAAAAAGCACACGTGTAAGGTTAAGCAATTCAAGGCGATCTAAATTTAATAAATTTTTTATTTTATTTGTTTATTATTGTTATTATTTATTTATTTATTTATTTATTTATTGAAAATTTTGTACAATTTAAACGTAGGAAGCCACTAATAGCCAAAATGCACCCAATTAAATCTTACGTATGAAGAGCTCATAATTCACAATATCAACCAGTAAAAAATAATAACGTATCTCGCAGTAGAAATAATCCCTTATATATATATATATATATATATATATATATATATATAGTAATACAATATTATCAGTGCAAAAATTTGAAATTTAAAGATGATTTAATTTCAGTATTAAAACAATTATTCGGATCATGAGCGAAGACTACACAAATCAAACCAAAAAAGAAATAAAGTAAAATCGAAATGAATTATTGGAAATTGGAATGAGAAAAAAGCATTATTTGCATTCTAATATATATATATATATATATAATATACATTTATCAGTATGGATTTTGAAAAACATTGATTTCAGTTTTCATTCCTTAAACATTCTCTATAAAAATAATTGTACAATTATGGTGCAAATACAGTAAATTATATAGTAATTTTACAGTATGGATTGACTACCGTATGTATAGTATTTCTATGATACTTTAAATTTAATTGTGGTAGTTCTACATCAACGTATCATTGGCTATGGATGTAATGACGTCATGCAAAATATAGATACCTATGAACTGTTACAACTAATGTAAGACCTATATAATCCTCTATATATATGTTTCACTCTAAAATTGAGTCAGTCTTTAAAATGTAATCACCTGTGTTATAAGTCTATGTTAGAAGTATTTGTTTATTTGTCTTTCATTAAAATATATGTAAAAATGAAAGAACGGCTTCTAGTTCTAATAAATACTCTACTCATGAATTCTCATACTGAAAATATACAATAATAGTGATAAATAATTTTTCTTTTCCAAATAATGTATAAATCTTACATTTATTAAATACAGTTATTGCTATAAAAATTAGCGCACTAAGAAAGATTTATCAAAATGAAACGAAGTTTTACACACGTAAATTCAACGTTGATGCAAGTAAGTGATTACAAAACCAAAGCGTAATGATAATTTATTACACGAAAAATTAAAAAAAATATGGAGGTTTTAGCACACTGTTGGGCTACTTCTTGCGTGAATGTACGATGCTAGACGGGCGGGCATTGAGGCATACAAGTCCCGTATGAGCTCTTGCGGCATCTCGTTCCACATTTGTTGTAAACGCGCCTCTAATTCGTCCAAACTAGTAGGTTGTCCAGCTTCAAGTACCAAGTGTTCCCAGATATGCTCTACTAGTGACAATTCTCGGGTTCGAGAAGGCCAGGGAATGGTGGTAAAGGGGTCGAGGCAATCCTGTGACACCCTTGTTGTGTGTGGACGAGCATTGTCCTGTTGAAAAATGGATCCTGGGAGCCCCACCATGAGTGGAAACACATGTGGCTGAACGATATCGTGAACGTACCGTTGGGTTGTCATGGTGCAGTGGATCAATATTAGGGATGATGGTGTGTCGTATGCAGTGGCGTATCGTGAATGACGTTTTGGGTATGCTCCATATGGGTGGGTAGAAACAACCCGTTTCATGAAAAGCTCATTCTTCTGATTGGCTGTTGAAATGTCGTCATACCTATGTTGTTTCTCAAAATAAGCGAATTATCCAATAAGATAATTGAATATATTTTTTAATGTATTGTTTTTAACTATTGGAGAGGAGCATACTCAAACCGTCATTCACGATACGTCACTAGTCGTATGCGATGTCATCTCATAGTATCACACCAGCTGTAAGTTGGTAAATCTGTAAAGCAAAGGCAGGATTCAGGCGTTCACTACGGTTCCTACTCACACGTACACGATTGCCATCACTGCCCAGATTGAATATGGATTTGTCTTTGAAAAAGACCTGGTTCCATTCGTTTGCAGTCCGATACCTTCGAGTGCGACACCACTCCAAGCGAAGGAGAGGATAAGTGGGTGGGTATCATTAGCAGCACACGTACTGGACATCGCGACAAAAAATGTCCTTCAGCCAGGTGCATTGTGATAGTACGGAGAGACACAGGGAAAGGTCGTGTAGATGCTGCATGTGTCCGGATGGTGGACAATGAAACAGTTGGCGCTTTGCATTTGTTTTATATGATGTGATGATTTTTTCGACTATTGTCTGTCGAGGGCATCCTGAGCCTGGTCGCCATGTCAAGCGACCTCTCTCTTGTCCACAGGTCCCAACACCTCCTCACAATAAAATAAGAACGACTTAGGTGGCGGATTATTCGCCGAGCTGACCACCCAAATTCCATCATACCCATGATTCTTCCCCTCTCGAATTCTGACAGCTGCACATATTGTCTAACGGCGTAACAAGCGTCCTTCTGCAAGCGATTAAGTACACTAAATAAGCTCTGCCTACCTGTTTAATACTTCTAAAAGAACTAAGTTCAATACCCTCTGGTGGCATTACGCAATGTACCAATAGCGCAGCATTTCTGATCACTTGCATACCCGCCTGGCACATACCTTCATGCCAAGTTTCGTTATGATCCCACAATTACTTCTCGATCCACAAATTTTTATTCAATGAGTGTATATACAGTTAGTGCAACAGTGAACTGCAACTTAAAGGCGGTGGTAATATTATTATATTTTTCTCTGTTTTCTAAAAAAAATACTAAACAAAATGGCCTCCAACTGCAGTTAGGAAAAGGACATTCATAAATTCATACGAGTGACGATTTAGTGACAGTGACGATTTAGTAATCAATGAAAATAGGGGATCAACCATAAATTGAAGAAAATCAAAAATGCTTTGTATTACCTTGAATCATAAAAAGTTACAAAATGCTTGTACTTTTAGCACATGGTTTCACTTACTATGTATAATGTTTGCATGCTGTTTTATAAGAATATAAGCAATATTTAGAAAGATATTTTTGGAAAATGATTGTTTTTTTAACAAGGTATTTTCTTATAACAGGAACAGATTACAATAAAATTTTGCAAAATTTGCAAAAAAATTTATTAAATATTACAAAAACTTTATTCTGAAACACAAATTGCATGTGTTTAATTTTCAATAAAATACGAGTATTTGTAGTAAATTGATAACACACATACATGAGATTTGTATGCTTGACTTGTAGTCGGCTTGTAAATTTTCGTCAGATAAAGACAGACAGCACATGACAGAATTACAGAGACGAAGAATTGGAAAAAGGGGAAAAACACTGAGGGCCACCACAGGAATCGAACCCACACTCCTACGCTCGAAGGCGATTAACAGTATGGTGACATAACCACTATGTAGTAAAAAAATTTTAGCGCGTATGATTACAGCACATTTTTATTGAATAGCTTTAAAACGAAATATATACGATAACATTTGTCAAAAGGTTCATTTGAATCGAATAAAAAATAAGAAAATTATCTTAAAAAGAAACAAATGAATTTTTTTTTTTCCTTTTTCTTTTTTAATACTGCGATCTGATATGGGATTTCTCATAAAAATGATTTTTTTTTTTCATCATTTTTAATCACTTTTATCATTTTATGATTTTAAACCTTTAAATTAAATACGTGGTATATGGAACACTCTTTCCAGGATTGTAACTCTAATATAATTTATTTACTAAGATTTTTCAGTTCATAAGCACTTTTTCATAAAACTATTATTTACATTGTTTCTGAAATAAATAGAAATTCAAATTAAATGTATGACAGGGGGAAAATTCCTTATAAAATTGTAACTCTTGAAAATATTTAAAATGCAGCCCATTCTTTTGACAATAATTTACTTAATTTTCACTCATTTGAAATGTACTTTTGATATAGGGTAAGTGCACCAGTGATTGACACTTTTAGAGCAATCTCTGATAACGTTCTAGTCATGAGAAAATATTTTTAGAAATCTTAAGTTAGTACATATGGCACGAAAGACATTCAGAATCACATATATGTTAAAATATATACATTTGATAACAATTATCCTTTTTTATATGAATTTTTATTTGACACCCACTCAATGTTACAGTAACTGACACTGCCAGTTTTTCATTTTATCAGTAATTGGCCTCCTGTGTTCCAGTGTTTGACACTACTAGTTATTCATTTTACCAGTTATTAGCACCCTATGCTTCAGTGTTTGACATAAAATGTTAAAATTCCTAAATGTAAAATATATGATTTTATGATTTTTCTTATTTATTAATTATTTCGGGATAGATGTCAATTACTGGAGCATGCCAATCACTGGAGCACCTGCCCTACGTTGCCCTATACAGGTCCTGGACAAAATAATGGAACACTTTCGCTTTTTTACGTTTTGCCGGAATAAGGAAAACATGTCTTTCCTCAATTTTTTCAGCAAAAAGTTTGTCACGAAGGTCCTTAGGGGACGAACAACAAATCCAATAAAATAAAAAGTATTTGTGATTATCCTGTATATGGAAAAGTGTCGATTGATCGGCAAATTTTAGATATGGTTATAAACGTTATATTTTATACGTGTGTAGAGTTTAGGGGGGATATCTCGAATATTTAAGGAATTATTAATATTTTATTAAAAAATGCAAAATTTTTTCGAAAGTTTTTACTTTATAACTATAACGTTTTTCTTCCAATTTCATGAAACTTTCGGAAACCATGACAACATATGCCTAAATCATTATACTATAGTTTAAAACAAATATATTTAATATTCAAAGAGATATAGATAATTGTAGTAAATAATTTATTACTACGCATGCGCAGTCTGTTTCATTTGTGAATGACCCCTTATTGTAAAGACCGTGCTAGAAAACAGCTGAAAAACAGCTTATTTAACCGATATCTCTATGAATTTTTCTGATATTCAACTGGATTTTTTTTGTAAGTACTGTATACAGTTGAATATCAAACTATGTGAAAGTTTTTTTTTTTTGCTACAGTCCACGCATGCGCAGTAATAATTTATTTACTACAACTGCCCATATCTCTTTGATTATTAAATATATTTGTTTTAAACTATAGTATAATGATTTAGGCATACGTTGTCATGTTTTCCGAAAGTTTCATGAAATTAACAACAAATATGAAAAACATTTGGAGTTATAAAGTAAAAACTTGCAAAAATTTTTTGTATTTTTCAATAAAATATTAATAACTCCTTAAATATTCGAGATATCTTCACTGTTCTTTTCCTCTATGACGTTCAAGAACATTTCGTGTAGCATTTCATTAGAAAATAGAAAAAAAAAATCTAATACCTTGATCAATAAAGCTATAAAAACGAGATTAATCAAAATAAAGAGTGTGTGCGACACTGACCTATAGCATACCTACCAATTTTCTGCTCAATAAACTAATGCGTTTAAATTTGTCGTTTTTACACACACGTGCATCCCTGTAAAAATAGCAAAAGTGAACTCGGGAAGCCTCAAAACATACATAACACCTAAATCTAATAATCGAATTTTTTCATGATTACATACTTTATAAAATGTATGTTCAGAAATTAAAAATAAAATCTTATACAGGGTGTTTATAAAGTCCCGGACTCATTTTGATGTTTAATAACTCATAAAATAATAAAGATAGATTAAAATTAATAACATAAATGGTTAGATAGACTCAAAATGTTTCATGACCCTTGTCAATGAACTTCCACGTGTGCCCCCTTCGTCGCACGGAGAAGATCAAGTCGATAGTCTTCACGCCAGATAGCGGCAAGCATGTCGGCAACCACAGAGCTATTGCGGTTGTAATTCTGACTTTTAGGTAATTATTCGACTGCCGCTCGAATAAAACATCACATACAAAAGTACTATAAAGAACAAACACATCAAAGTAAACATAACATTGCAATAGTTGCGAAAAACAAAAGAGAGAAAAATGCAATTAATAAGCAGACGATATTTAGAAAAGTACAGATATTTGACTGGAAAATGAAATTATCTGAAATTAACCACACTCGCAGACGATATTTACAAAAGTAAAAATATTCAAACCTGAAAAGAAAATATATGAGTTATTCCATCAATAAATGCCATAAGTTTGTTTATATCTTCTAGGGCTAGATTATTTATCAATATATCCCTAAGTATCGATATTTTTTTAATATCCCGATAACAATATTTAAGATCTAGCTCCTCCAATATATCCCTTTAACTATATTGCCGAGTTCGCACCCGAGTGAACGAAACTCGAGCGAATGAAACCCGATCAGCCAACATACAACAGCTAACGAGAGCGAAACCGGAAGAAAAAAAGCGCCGAATATCTTATTTTAATACTCATTTTCTACTTTCCTCTAATTACTCACTGATAAACTAGAAAAAATAGCCCCACGCCAAACGATTTCTATTGCAACACATATACATATACTTCCTCATCCTTCATAAACTCAAATCTAAACATCACTGCTTTAAAAAGGCCACCGCATAAAAAAAAAAAAAAAAAATAATAATAATAATAAAAAAATTTATTGAAAGCCATCTGCTTTGATTATCCCGTGAATAAGCTGACTTCGTTCAAGGTCACAGTTCTACCCCTTCAGAAAAAATTCATCAGACATACTCCAATATCACAATACCTATAATCAGCAGGTGTGTTTACTAGGGAAGAGAAACGATATATCCCTATCCGAGATATCTATTATGGGTTCTGATATATTACACTATACTGATTTCCCAGATTCCCACTCTACATTCATGCATATCGTAGGTGATGGAAACCACAGAAAAGGCAATATGACGAATGAAAACAATATCTTCTGTTTTAGCTCCTTTCCTGCTATTGGTTCATTGATATCGGTCTATTTCAAAGTGTCGATATAAAATGGCCAATAACGTGCTTCAACATGTGTTTAATAAAGATCATCAAAACCGAACTGATACAGTGATGCCAGATTGGGGATTTTGTCCCCATTTTAGGGAGTTTTGAGGCTTCTGGGGACAATTTTGGAGACCAAATGTTTGTGGGGACTTTTTTGGGGAATTCTAAAATTTTTGGGGACAAATCTGGGGCGTTTTTCAACTTTCTGTCAATGTTGGTAACGTAATGATTTATCCCTATGTCTAGAGACTTTCAATAGCTTTATTGTTATTTGGGGATTTTTTCAAAAATTGCCTTCATTTGGGGAAAAATCTGAGCTTAAATCATAGAAAAATCTGCTTGATATTTTTTTTTTGAAAAAAATTTTATTTTCCCTTTTTAGTAGAAATCAAGTTGGGGATTTTTTCGAAAAAAAAAAAAAAAAAAAAACGTGATTTGGGGAAATTTGAAGAATTGTTTGGGGAAATAATTTTCGACCATCTGGCGTCACTGAACTGATATCTACTAGAAGAGTTTTTTTGCAAATTTTCTTAGCGTTTAATAAAAAACTTCTGAAAATATAAGCAATTATGGAATGTATTTTTTTGATTATTATTTTATTATTATTAAATATTTCGATAAAATATTTTTTTTATTAAGACTGTACATCAGTCAGATAGCTTCCTTTCTCCTTTCCCATGTTATCCAATGGGATTTTCGTTGCTTCGTTTTATAAAAATATCTCATTCAAAAATGAAGTTTTTCAAATTCTGTTTTTTGAATATTACTCTTTGAACGGGTCGCCTTTTAGCTTAGTGAGCAATTTTTCGAAAAAATTAATTTAAATATTTTATTTCAATAAGTAAATTATGGACTCTTAGTGTGGATCTCTATGTAAAATATTTAAATTTATTTTTTCGAAAAATTGCTCACTAAGCTAAAAGACGACCTGTTCAAAGAGTAATATTCAAAAACCAGAATTCGAAAAAGTTCATTTTTGAATAAAATATTTTTATAAAACGAAGCGACAAAAATCCTATTGGATAACATGGGAAGGGAGAAAGGGTGCTACCTAACTGATGTAAAATAAAGTTTTATCGTCAGTAATTTTACAGTGACAGTTTCTTTATAGAATTATATAATATTGAATAGTTTATTACTTTTTTTATGTAGCATTTATATTTCTCTTTCCATTTATTTATTTATTTATTTTATTTTTAAAGCCGTACATGTTAAATAAAATTGGTTTAAATGCAAAATGAGTTACTTTAAGTAACAAAATGAAACTTCAACATAATTTTGTTTAAATAATATAATTTTTATACTGACAATGTATACATAAATACACACACACACACACACACACAGACACAGACACACACACACATTATAATATGTAATTCAAATTTCAATTACTGTGAAACTATTACGAATGTGAATTGAACATATATATTTAAAAGAGATTGTAATGATTTGGTAAGAGGATACAAAAATAAAAATGACAAGTAACTGACATTTAGGATGCATATAAGAGTTTTAAGTAAAAAATATTACTTTCTACAACCAAAAAAAGGTGTATTCAATGGCAATTCTGAACTATTTATAATGGCAATTCTGAACTAATTAAAATGATTTTTATTTTTATTTAATACCTGCATCTTAAGACAATTTTTCTGAAGCTTTATTTTTAGTAGAATTATGAATTTTGATATACTTGGTACAAATAAAACACAGATCACATATTAGCTGTGTTAAAATATGATTTTAAAATAATTAAAACTTAAAATGGGAAGAATAGAGGATAAACTATACAGAGGTATACTAAAAAGCAATAGTATAAGTTATAAGAAACACAAAACATTAATTCACTTTTTATGATTTTTTTTTTTTTTTTTTTAATGATAAAGTTATGGTAGTAATATACCAGAAAATACATGGAAAACACTCTATACTTGTATACTTTAAAATTCGTGTGCATATGTCTTTAAAAAATAACAAATGTCTATTTTTTTCTGCCTTGAAAGAAATATCGCAATATATCGCTAATATCGATATTAACTTGATGATATATCACGATATTTAATTTCTGATATCGTCCAGCACTAATATCTTCATTATTTTATGAGTTATTAAACATCAAAATGGGTCCGGGACTTTATAAACACCCTGTATATATAAATGAAATATTTATTTCTTTTTGTTTTTAACTCATAGGTGTAGAACTGTGTGCTGTACTGACTTACAGAAAATAGTCCCAGATTATTTGTTCGTTCCAGTAATTAAGAGTAATTTATTACAAATATCAATAAGAAAAACTTAATAAAAACTACTTATTAAAAATTTTAAGCGGTACTATTACTTAATCCTTCTTATCTACTCATCAAAATATTTTTCCTTACCTGAAAAACTTACGTAACCTGTATTTTTTTTTTTTTTTTTTTTTTTTTTTTTTTTTGTTTTATGATATATATTTTTTAAATTAATATCATATGTATGATATTTCTATCGCAACTTTAATTTATTAGAAAATTTAATCCAATAATGCTGTGGAAATTTTAATGATATTCATTGTCTAGAGAGAATTTTTTTATTTTTCCTTTTATATATTTTCAAGAGTAAAAAGACGTTTTAATAAGCTGCAATATATTATTTTTTTTCGCTTTCATAAAAGGATCATAAAAATAATCTGCTTAGATAATAATATTTCTACTTTGCTGAAATAACACTTAATAATTTTTTATTTTTTTAAATATAATTTTATGTATATAATTTTTGAGTATTTTAGTTTTATTTAATTATTATTATTATTATTATTATTATTATTTTTTTTTTTACGAAATTCGTGCATCTAAATTAGATTTGTTTTTTAAACAAAATGGCTGCATATATTTCTTGAGATTATTATTATTATTATTGTTATTTTCCAAGAAATTTTGTAGAAAATCACCAGTTTACACTAAGGTCACTATGCCTAATTTTGACGTGATTTCTGATAATTTTGTCGCATTTAGACTACATTTAATATTTTAGTAAATAAATAAATAAATAGAGAAGAGAGAGAATGGGTGAATATATAAAACACTTGGTTCTTATACTTGTGTAATGGTTCATTTAATTTGAAGAAACTGAATTATTACTTGTAATAAAAGAAAAAATCTGGTGTGAAACAACCACACGACTTCCATTACCCACTAATACAAGTATTATATGCATTTTTGAGAGGTAATGTGATCAGAAAACATAAAAGTGACCTAAAGAGAAAATCGTTGGAGACGTTTCTGAGATGCCAACATTTACAAAAAATCAATTATTGACCAGAAAGCAATAATTACATACAAAAGCATATTTAAAAGTGAGTTAAAATGGCTAGTTTGAAAAAAATCCGTACAACCGTTTTTAAAGGAACGCCTTTGCGAGGCCTGAAATTGAGCTATTTATACAGGACGCCTATCAATTTTCCTGAACTAACCAACTGTATCATTCAAAAGGACATCTAATAGAGTGTTTATATAGCAAGTTTGAAGAAAATCGTTAGAGTCGTTTTTGAGATACCGACTTACGGTCCCACTTCCGGTTTCCGATGTCCCACTTCCGGTTTTTCAATTTTCACCAAAATTTGGAAATTTCATCTGTACAACAGACGTATTTCAATTCTAATGTTTCGTAACTCTATATTTATTAGTTTCTGAGCTATAATAGCCAGAAGATTCTCCACATACATACATACACACATCCATACATACATACACACTGACCAATTGCCATAAAACCACTTTTTTGGACTCATGGGACCTTAAAACGTGTAAATCAGGTGAAAACTCGATATCGAATTTTCAGACCGAATACAATACTTCCATTACCTACGGTAGTAGGGTAATGGAAGTAAAAATATATCTATGTCGTATTTAATACATTTTTGTCACATTTAAAGTACCTAAATATGGTGACCAGATTAAGGTACCGAATTTAAAATAAGAAACAGAATATAATTAATAAACTGTGTACGAAAATAAATAAATAAATAAATAAATAAATAAAATAAATATAAGCATAAATTTATTAATGAAACCACAAGTATGCAATTAACAACATAATTATTATTACACAGCTCCTACAGTCCTTGAATTTTCTTAATTTTTTACACCACTAAAATTATATAGCAATTTTTGATATTAACACGTTGAGCGCCACGCAAATTCTTAAAATCCATTAAAATTCCATAGTGATTCCTCCTGTAATAAACAAAAATTAAGCAAATTTTTAATAAATTTTCAATCATTAAATGTAACATTTTTAGTTTTATATCCTGTTTTATATCCGCCACCGATGGTTGATGCGGCTTTACATCATATTTGACACTGTCAGCCACCGATGGCTGACAGAGCGCTCAACGTTTTAATTTTTTATTGCTACTGCTTTTACTTTCAGGGTAAAAACTTTCACTGAAATGTTTGAAGTATAACATGTTCTGCACACTCCTAAAGTTTCAAGATGATTCCTTCAGTACTTAGAGACACATGACAAAATGTCTAGGATCTAGAATGGCTGACACGGCGCTCAACGTTTTAATTTTTTATTGGTACTGCTTTTACTTTCAGGGTAAAAACTTTCACTGAAATGTTTGAAGTATAACATGTTCTGCACACTCCTAAAGTTTCAAGATGATTCCTTCAGTACTTAGAGACACATGACAAAATGTCTAGGATCTAGAATGGCTGACACGGCGCTCAACGTGTTAATTTTTTATTGGTACTGCTTTTACTTTCAGGGTAAAAACTTTCACTGAAATGTTTGAAGTATAACATGTTCTGCACACTCCTAAAGTTTCAAGATGATTCCTTCAGTACTTAGAGACACATGACAAAATGTCTAGGATCTAGAATGGCTGACACGGCGCTCAACGTGTTAATTTTTCATTGGTACTGCTTTTACTTTCAGGGTAAAAACTTTCACTGAAATGTTTGAAGTATAACATGTTCTGCACACTCCTAAAGTTTCAAGATGATTCCTTCAGTACTTAGAGACACATGACAAAATGTCTAGGATCTAGAATGGCTTACACGGCGCTCAACGTGTTAATTTTTTATTGGTACTGCTTTTACTTTCAGGGTAAAAACTTTCACTGAAATGTTTGAAGTATACATGTTCTGCACACTCCTAAAGTTTCAAGATGATTTTTTCAGTACTCAGAGATATATGACAAAATGTCTAAAATCTAGAATGGCTGACATGGCGCTCAACGTGTTAAAAAAAGCTATACAGCTTAAAAGAAAATATATTGCATAAAAATACTGGGGGAGAGTCCTTGAAAAAAAAAAAAAAAAAAAAAAAACGTGGCCGTATGAACCATGTATTATTATTACAAATTTTATGTATACTAATATCTTATGCTCGTGGCTTCATTTGTAAATTTATGCTTATATTTGATTTTTTTTTCCCTACAAAGCTATAGAAATTATATGCAGTTTTTTATTTTACATTTGAATAATGTTTCTTTGCTTAATTTTAATTTTCATCTTTAAGGGTATGTTGATTTCGCCATATTTCCGAAGCCTGTATCTCATATCATCTTAATTTGTGAAAAATAGTCGTTACCATCATGTGAAATATTTTCAAAAACACAAAATCCAAGTAAATTAATTCAGTAAATTCTATTATATAGTCCTAAATTGAACTTAATTCATCATATATCTTATTAGAAGTAATATTATGAGGATTTGTGATGTTTGACGAATTTAGCTCAATTTTGGACTGTGATACACTGAGAAAAAAAAAAATAAACCGCTTTCATCTAGAACGAATAAGCGGTCAGTTATTTCTAAAGCCTTAGAAATATAAATTATCGAGCTATGCGTATAAGGCACGCCAATAAGCTGAATAGACAAAATGATCGAGAATTTCTAGTCTATACATTTCTAGATGTTGAAACAATATTCTGAATATTCTGAATCGTTTATATTGCAAGAAATTCTTGCTTGATTTTCTAGAATTTAGTCATAAACGAATATTATATAAAGTAAAACTTGCCTCTTGTATTAATATTTATTTGCAGAATTTTTTTTTTTTTAAATTAAATAAAAAAAGTATAAAATCACTTTTAAAGACACGTATATAAAAATTTCTTTATTAAAACCAGACACACAGATTTTCGCTATTATCAAAATAGCATCATCAGGTGTTCTTAAGTAACATAGTAGCCAGCAATATATAATTGAGAAGTTCAATACGGTTATAGTTAAAAAAAAAAAAAAAAAGTTCAGTCCACAAAAAGTCGCACAGGAAGTACACGGCAAAAATCTTGGAAAAAAAATCTGGAGTGACTCCACTCGACTTTCCGAACATTGAGTAATTAACAGTTTTGTAGATAAAGTAAAGAAAGAGGAGTTGTCAAACAAACAAAAGAGAGAAAACCATAATAGAGTGTTTGTGTATTTTTCTCCATCTGTTACACGATGTTTTATTTAACGCTACTGAACTTTGAGCCCATAGATCATAATGATAAAGAATTTTTCGTTGTGTCCCTGTAAAAACCTATAAATGCTAGATTCACCAAAATGCTTATAGTTAGTGCAACAGTGATTTATAATACTCATATAAATTTTCAGCTCAATTCAATAAGGCGTTCAGATGCTATCGTACTTTTAAAAATTTAGTCCCATAGGCCATAATGATAAAGAATTTTTCTTTGTGTCACTGTAAAAAAACTGTAAGTGCTAGATTCACCAAAATCTAAACAGTTAGTTCAACTGTGATCTATAACATGTGTACAAATTTTTTGCTCAGATTAATAAGTAAGACGCTATCACACTTTTAAAAATTTGGCCCCATAGGCATAATGATAAAGAATTTTTCTTTGTGTCCCTGTAAAAAAACTATAAGTGCTAGATTCTCCAAAATCTATACAGATTGAGTATTTGTGACCTATAATATGTGCATAAATTTTTTGCTCAATTGAATAAGGCGTTTAGATGCTATCGCACTTTTAAGATTTTGCTCCCATAGGCCATAATGATAAAGAATTTTTCTTTGTGTCCCTGTAAAAAAACTATAAGTGCTAGATTCACCAAAATCTATAGGGTTCGTACTATGGTGACTTACAATATGCGTACCAACTTTCAGGTTAATCGAACAAAGCGTTTAGACGCTAGCGTGTTCACTCACAGACATACACACATACATACACACATACACACATACACACACACATACATACATCATCGTAAAAATAGTGAAAACGGACTCAGGGGACCTCAAAACGTATAGAAACATCAAAATCTCGAATTCGGATTTTTGACATGATTACAATACTTTCCTCACTATAGTGTTCGGAAAGTAAAAAAAAGGGATTGCAATGCAATTTTCAATAACCTTACGAGCACAACGTGTGCCATATTTTATGAAATACGCTATAAAATTTTGTATGCCACATTGAAAATTGCATTGAAATCCTTTTTTTTTTTTTTTTTTCAAGTTTTTTTGCCATGTAGTTCCTGTGCGACCTTTTGTGGACTGAACTTTTTTTTTTTTTTTTTTAACTATAACCGTATTGAACTTCTCAATTATATATTGCTGGCTACCATGTTACTTAAGAACACCTGATGATGCTATTTTGATAATAGCGAAAAGCAACAAGGAAATTTTTACATACGTGTTATTAAAAGTGATTTTATACTTTTTTTACATAATATGTGTACACGTGAAACACTTTCAAATTTTAAACTTTCAGTAGTTTTTAATTTTAACTATTTTTAATTAAGTTTGACCTCGTTAATATAGGCAAATGCTCTAGAATTCTAATAGGGCTTTCTAGAACTTAATTTCAAAGGGGACTAGAATTTATAAGGATGGACATGGAACTGCTTTTACTACAGCCACAATCTAGAATATCGATGTCAGTTACAGAACTTTTCCTCAGTGTAAAAGCTACTGGACTAATTTAGTGAAATTCTGTATTTCTGAAAATATCTTGTATAATGGTAATGATTAATATTTACAAATTAAAGGTAAGCTTATGGGAACTTGTTTTTTAAATGCCTTTGCCAATATAATTTTATACGTTTGTCAGAAAAAAATAGTTTTGACATAAAATACTTTAGAATTGTTTGTGATCTTGTAAGAGGTTTCTACTGTGTGTGTAGGTTGGGTTGTGTGGATTAAGGCCGATTGACTGTACTAGGGTCCTAGGTTTCAGAGAGAGTCCACTCCCCACGGAAAACTCTGAACGGCTAGGCTGACGAGCGCGACCTGTGATCAAACCTGGCACCTCATGTCTATTCTTCGACCACATTTGATGAAACCATGGTAGCATCTGCGCAAGTGCTAACTCAACGAGTCCAATGCTAAAATAGGGGCGACAGTCATCTGACTCTGGGAACATGAGCAATAACCGAGCGCGGAATTACTGGATGTTTTCCAAATTTCCAAACTGTCGGACAAGCTGGCATCCCTCCAACATTTTTGACGCGTCCTCACTGCTAGTTTTCTGGATATATGGCTGCACTGTACCAGCTTTGAGCGCAGAACCACTCGGCAGCGGTGGGCGTGATTTCTACTGATATTTTACTTAAGGATTTAATTATTAATCACACTAATAATAAAGGCTTAATACCTTTTTTTTTATTTAAAAATTAGTTTAGTTATATAATCTTGGGGAATATTAGTCTTTATAATAAAACGTTTAATTTCGATTTTAAGCTTATTATTTTAACTAATTGCTTATCATGTGTAAGTATTACAGTTACAAAAAATTATTTTATTGTCCTAAATTGGTATAAGATTTTGTAACAATGGACTCCATCGGTTTTTTGGGTTCGAGGCTAAATCATACCCAACATGTGACTTCTGATTCTCCATTCCCCTATAAATATCCCTCTAGGATGCAAATATTTCCCTACAGAATGCAAACGTTTCCCCATAGAACACAGATATAAACATTATAATTCTGCCTTTTCCCCTGTAGTAGTCACGTGTCAAGGATTTTTTACGTAACGCAGATAAAGTCCATTAGGAAAGTCATGATGAGGCATTTCGCAATTTGTTCAGTACTGCGAAATTAAACGGTTATCTATCTTACATCGTAACTGTCATCCATAACTGTTAAGGTTTTGCAGTTGTTTATCATTTGGTGGTGGAGGTGGTTGGGTTTTACGCCGCACTAGTGCTGCGTAGATGGACAATTGGCGACGGTCTGGGACACACCCCTAGAGGTGGTCCGGAGACATGCCATCACAATTTTGATCCTCCACGGAAGGGATGGCTCTCCCGCTTCGGTGATCCCCATAGGTATATAATTTTTTATGCGAACATGGAGGACATTGCGGCCACGACAGATTTTACGTGCACCAGCCACCATTAGTGTACACGACGGCTTTTGGCCGGCTCGAGTACCGATCCCGCAATCTCCCAATTACGAGGCCGGCGCTCTACCGACTGAGCTACCGCGGCCTGCCTATCATTTGGTGTTTAATGTTTTTCCTTGTTAGCGTTTTTTTTTTCGAGCAATTAATTATTCTATTTTTTAGTAAGTTTATTTTTACAATTTTTTAATTAATTTTTACAGTTATATAAGTTGTCGTATATTTTTATTGTTATTTCCTTTGTATCTAACTAATATTTTATTTTTGTATTCTGAAGTGCAGTGGTTAGGTTCTTTTACTTTCGAAAAGTGTAGGAACTAAATTATTATTATTATTATTTTTTTTTTTTTGTGTTTACTAGTAACTCTTGAACATCTGGCTATTTCCTCCTGCACTTGTGGATCTGCAGATCAGGAGCTTAAACGTCCTATTTTCATCACTCATTATTGAACAAACAACACACATATATAAATGATTGACTCGCTACATGAACAAATACTTTTCTGGGGGGAGCTGCCGCCCCCTACATCCCTACTGTATCTCTCTGTCTATATCTATGTGTATATTTAGATATTTTTCTAATAACTGATATCCTTCTATTAATTCCTTGTAACTCATAAAACTTGTACTAAATTTCATGCAAAATGATTGCATAACATACCGGAATTATCTTATGTAACCCTGTAATCTAATTACCAATTCTGTGCTCACAATTTTCCACAGAAAAGCATGCTTTCAAACATTCTAATACCATTTCATTATATTTAATGGGGTGTAACCATGTTGAAATACACTTTTAAGAAACGTCGTCTATAGACCGTAATGGTAAGAAATTATTTTGTGTGTTCCTGAAAAGAAGAAACAGTTATAGTATATACTGCAGTAAAAAGAATATTCCTTGTGGTGTAGAAATCAAATTAAAAAAAAAAAAAAAAAATTCCCATTTATTTAAATTCAAATTTATTTTAATGTTTTATTGTATAATAATGTATTCGCGTATTCAATTATAGTCTTTAATTGACCGCTAAATTCTTTCTCCATGAATAAAATAAAATAAAAAAAAAAAAAAATGGGAAAAAAAATCTGGCTGTCAGCAAAATCTCATTATACCATTTCGGTTTTAAAAGAATACCAGATGGCTTAATTCACTCTTATGTTAAGGGGACTCTCTACCTATAGTCTCTGAAAGCCGAAGCCAATGTTATTCTATGGGAAATTTTACCCCGTTATAATTCATTAACTAATACATATTTTTAAATTCCGTTTTCACTTTTCGAAAATTCACAACTATTAAACAATTTATCGCTTTCTAAAAATTGATTTGTTTTATTTTTAAGATTTCATTTTTAAACTCACAAATGAAAAATTTCATATTGTGAAAATTCGCATTTTACAAACTCAAAATAAAATATTAAAAATTAAAAAAATAATAATTTTTAGAAAGCGATAAATTGTTTAATAGCTGTGAAGTTTCTGAATGTGAAAATGGAATTTAAAAATATATATTAGTTAAAGAGTTATAATGGGCCGAAATTCTCCATAGAATAACATTGGCTCTGGCTTCTGGGGACGATAAGGGGAGAGGCCTCTTAAGCGTAAATCAAAGTCTAATAGCTAACGCACTTTTGATCAGTTTCTCAAAATTATCCTTGAAAAAGAAATAATTATATTTCTTTCCTATGCATTTGACGTCTGTGGTTTTTCATTTCTTATAACACATGTTTGGCGTTAGACTGGGGTTAATATAACATGACAAACCTGCTCGCAGTATTTAAAATTATTAACTTAATGAATATACAACAGATCTATAAATATATATATTAAAAAAAAAAAAAAAAAAAAAAAAAAAGTTTTTGGGGTTTCTTCTTGCGGCGAAAAATTCCTCTCTCTTTCACTGGTCTCCGTCAAGTGAATACTTCTTAATACTGGATTAAGATCGCGCTCTCTCTCTCTCTCATTCCATACT
Source organism: Salticus scenicus (assembly GCA_963930645.1). Taxonomy (NCBI): domain Eukaryota; kingdom Metazoa; phylum Arthropoda; class Arachnida; order Araneae; family Salticidae; genus Salticus; species Salticus scenicus. The sequence goes on along the minus strand of OZ005658.1, from coordinate 10,738,097 downwards.
GTCCCCGAACAGAATGTACTCTTATTTAAATTTGATTATGCTCCACTATACTTTGTATCTGATGTTCAGCTATTTTGTCTACTAAATAAAAACTTTTTTATTATTTAGGGCCAATTTAGTTTGAAATCATCGAACCGGAATTTTCCTATTCTAGAAGCAATTTCGTCCAGCTAATATTCAATACAACACTCCTAATCAATTATAACTCATTAACATTTCAACCAAATTTGACATCATTTGAATGATTAAATAATGTCATCGAAAAATTATACAGCGATTTTTGCATAGCGTCTAAACATGTGTACCAATTCGCAAGTCAGTCGGGATTTTTGTGGTAGCTATTGCGGTACATACAAATTCTGTCCATAGGTCGTAATGATAAGAAAAACTTTGACGTGTCCCTGTACACGAACTGCAAATGGAATACTCACCTACAACTATACAACTAATTCCGTGGGGCTCATAAACATGTGTACCAAATTGTAAGTCAATAGCGTGTGTTTTGCGGCCGTTATCGCGAAACAGACACACAGACAGAAGAACCCAAAATCTTTTTGAGTCACCACATGAAGACCTGCATTGGTGTTTAGGCAATTAAGGGGCTTTCCACACGATGAACTTATTGGGATTAATTATACAGAATTAAAGATACGATTTCAAAACGCTATAATTTTAAAACTACCCATCAGAGCGATTTGATATTTTACCAGAGCAATCCTGAAGCAATAAAATTTTGCTTGCGGGAGGAAAAATTAGTTCAAACATGTTCCTATAGATGGCGCTGTCAGGGTAATGTCAGGGGAAACGCCTAAATGGACTCATTAAGCACAGGGATGTTGTAAGCAACACAATGGTACAGCATAAAATAATAGACTTCAAAGGTTTACTACAATTTTTATAGCAAAAAGACAAGAATACGTGTTTACAGCGGTAACAGTCATAGTGAAAAAAGAAAAAGAGGAGCTTCATAAAACAAATACTTCACGGATAATTAACGGCACATTTTGGAACTTTTTTTTTTCCTTCACCAAACAAAATTTCATTTCCTCACGATTGCTCTGGTAAAATATGAAATCGCTCTGATGGGTAGTTTTAAAATTATAGCGTTTTGAACTCGTAACTTTAATTGTATTCACCCTGTACTATTTTGTCTGTTTACATTTTTACGTTTTTGAAGAAATAATTTTTAAATTTTTACATTACAATTCTGCTTAGATATTTTCTATTTTGCTGCATTTTCTTGAGCTTTAAGAAAGTGGAATTGTTGCCTTTACATTACTTATTTAAAATTTTTTAGTTTTAGCATTTCAAATTATATGCCTTCTTAATATATATATATATATATATATATATATATATATATATATATATATTATTATTATTATTATTATTATTATTATTATTGTGCTTTTATTTACATCACACACACACACACATACCTGCAGTTGGCAGCAAAATTATTAAAGCAAATCCACATTCACATTTTTGATTTTTGATTTTTTTTTTCTTTAAGTTTTACCGCCAATTTTTTTCATCATCTTACTCTTTTGTAAACAGCATAAAGACTAAGATCGTGATTGGACAAATATTATATATATATACCTATAATAATAATAATATATATACATGTATATATACCTAGACAGAGAAAGATCATTTATTATTTATCATTAACAAAAATAATAAAATAGTAATTCGACAACTTTTTTTTCTAAATTTTTTTTAAACCTGTGTTTGTTATGAAATTGATGAAAAGTGTTATTAAATGCTATATAATTTAAATGTTGACAAAAACTATTACTTAAGTTCGACTTCAGAGATATTAGTATATTCTGTGTAAAACCTAATTATTCAAAATTAAATATTAAGTATCCTAATTTAATCTATTTAAAACTAATAAACAAAAAAGTCCATTAAAAACCAAACTTTATTTTTAAATAATATAATCATTAAAATATTTCGATATTGAATGCATGTACCTGTAAAATTTGTTTTTCCTTTATAAGATAATTAATGCCAGAGAACTCTTGTAAAATTAGTTTTTCTTCATAATACTAGATGGCGCTACTTGACACCTGAAGCACAAATATTTCTTTGGGTGATCATAACTTTCTATCAACGAAACAATTTCTCTACTACAAAGAAATAAGCTTAAGTTAAAAAAATAAATATTTCTGTTACATATATGTAGAAATACACTAATTCTAAAATACGTAAATTTCAAACATACGGGCTAAAATTTATAAATTCGATTCTGAACACCTTGAAAACTAAATTAATATCACGAAAACCGTCATGAAAATCCTTATTACTATTTAAATAATAATAATAATAATAATCTGTTTTGTTTTAAATAAATTATCTCCAAATCTTCTATTATTTATTAATCAACTTCGTGCTGCCACTTTGATAAGTAAAAATAAAAATAAAAACACAATTCCGGGTAAGAGATATAGATATTGTAATTAAAGTTATTTGTTACAAGATATTTAAATGCTTCAAATTAGAAATATGGCGGTCACGTGGAATGAATAGCAGAACCTCAACCAGTGTTCTTACGAAAGCTTTGCCTACACCCAGCCCAGACAAAAACCGATAAAAACAGGTTTGGTCCGATAAAAAGAATAATATATATATATATATATACAGTCGGTAACAAAAGTATCCGAACACTAGCAAAAATTCCTGTGTAAAAAAAGTAGAGTTAACACTGTTTTGTTAAATAAATCCTTGTCGAATCATGAAGAACATGATTCGACAAGGATTTATTTAACAAAACAGTATTAACTTTACTTTTTTTATATAGGAATTTTTGCTAGTATTCGGATACTTTTACTACCGACCCGACTGTACATTCATTTCCACGCAAAACATTTTTAGTATTTAATTTTCAGAGGTTTTATGTAGCCAAGCAATAGAATATCTTTTAACAAAACTATACTGATCCCTTTTACAAGACAATTACATACTAACAGAAATTTATTATTGCGGTAGGACAGAAGGTACACAGACAGAAAGTCAAATCGAAAATATTATTAATATTTATCAAAAAATGCAGGAAGGTATTGATAATAATTAATACTGCTGAAAATCTACTTTCATTCATTTCCACTTATATAACATTCATAATGCTTCCAAATCATTTTTCTGTGATCTTGTACCCAAAACATTAATACTAATCGAACATTTTTTAACGGTAAAGATGCTTTTGCGTATTTGAAAAATGACGCTAATTACATTAGATTTAATGCCTTGGAATGCAGCAGAAAAGCATTTAAAAATATCCGTCACAGTCGCTAGACTCTACAGACCATAGGGCACAAAGCATCATAGACAGTAACGTATCTGATTTTTTTTTTTCTTTTGTGTGTGTGTGTGTGTACACGTGCGCAAACAAAAAACTATATGCATACTATTTTGAATAGGAAAATTTCTATTGTGCCATTAAATACAATGAATTAGTTTCGAGCCATGTCATAAATATTTACGGATATTAAAGCGCGAAGAAACAGACGGTCAGATATACAAGTTGAAGTTATAAACAATTTTTTTAACGAAACAAAATTTTATGTGGCATACTGGATTATAAATTAAATCAAAATAAATTAATCAAGAAATGTTTATCCCTTACCTTCTTCATTGACTAACGAGGAAAGTGAGAAAAAGTTTAACCCAGGTCCCATCCCGTGTTACACAAAAAAATTAAACCCGTGCCATCCTGTCTTGAAGATGCAAAAAATTACTAAGCCCAAGCCCAAGAAAAGTAGTTTTAATGCTTCACTCGTGCTTAATTATTTGGACTCGAAATAAATGTTAGATTAAAGATGTCTTCCAGTTTCTTTCAAAATAAGTATAATAAGTTAACTGTGTTCTATTTGGTATAAAACCTCCCAAATTTACATACTGAGTTAGTGCAAGGAAAAAATAAATAAACATAAAAATATTTATACTAATACTCTTTCTTATCCCCAACAAGAGTTAAGTAATGTTATACGCAATCTATATAAATAAAGAGAAGTGTCTCTCTCTCTCTCTCTCTGTGTGTGTGTGTGTGTCTGTCTGCGCTCTGGTGCTCACACTATTGATCGCAGAGCTACCAAATTTGGCATATAGGTACCTGGGACCCTGCAGGTGTGCACCTCATCGAGATTTTTTCGAATTTCGAATTTGAATTTTCTAAATTAATGTTTTTCCGATTTTAAATATTAGCTTTAATGCTTCATTTTTCATAAATTTAATTCTTTGATTGTAATTATCTGCGTATCTTAGCAACGGTTATTTCACTATTTATTTTTTATTTAATACATTCATTTGAAGGCGAAATTCTTTTTTTTTTTTTTTTTTTTTTTTAATAATTTAATATATTTATTGAAAATCAAATGGTAATGCAATATAAATAAATTGTTATGTTTATGTATAATTTTTATAGTATAACAACTTTTTATTTTTCATTTTAAATTAATTCCTTTAAAATAAAAATTCTTCTTTTTTTTTTTTTTTTTTTTATTCATAATATTTATTATGGGGGGGGGGGGAAATGATAGTATATAGTGGAAAAGGATTAAGCTGATTAAAATTTATTTGTTTTTCATGTATTTAATTCCTTTTAAAAGAAGAATTGCCCATCTGCGCAGCACTAGTGTGACGTAAAACCCAACCAACCAACCAACCTTTTAAAAGAAAATCTAATTTTTATTTTATTTTGTTATACTGGTCGGAATCAAATCGTAATACAGTGTAAATAACGGGGTCTATAAAACACATGGTTCAAAAACAAAAACATGTAATAGATGCTGAGATACAGTCATCTTTAAAATCGTAGTTCTTAAATAACAGAAGATCCACATGTCGTCGATAAATACCCAGATTGAAGTGCTCGGGAAAGACCTTTTTGCAGACAGTGGGAACCTGGGCTCCCCGATGCAGCACGGGCGGAAAAAAAGAGCTGCCGTAGGCAGCGGGTACTCGAAGCAAGGTCTAGAGCAATTTCAATGCTTATTTGTTTATTTATGTATAAATTATTTTTTTCCTGAAGTTTTAATTTATAATGTGATGTAAAAAATAAATACTGATCCAATTCTTTTGAAAGTTCATTTAAATATAGTGACCAGCGAAGCGGGCGTAGCCTGCTAGTAATAAATACCATAAGAATTAGCGATAAGAAATATCAGCAGTTTGACATCGCTTTCTGTTTTTTCGATACTTTATACTAGACTACTCTAACATAAAAGCAGCCTATTAAATGTTCGTATACAAGGGGAAAGGGATTAAAATTCACAAGTGCGTCAAGTAATGCTTGCAATTTAGAAATAGATGACACTTTTGTTTACAATCTTCTATATGACTCCCATCGGTGTAGCCTATGATATAGATAACCACCCAATTTAGTTATATTTCTTTGTAAAGAAAGCAAAAAGTGTTCTTTTAATATGAATAAGGGAAGTTTGTTTGAAAAGTCTATGGTTTTCTTGTTTATGTAAAAAGTTGTTAAACATTTTATGATAAACACGTTCGTTAGTGGTATACCACTATATATATATATATATATATATGTAAAAAACAGTTGCATATTTTTAAAGAAATATCTGAGAATCCAATTATTGCAATGCTGTGTTTAAATTGATTTGGAAGATAATTATAAACGATTAACTTCAGTTGTGTATTTAGAAACTAGTAATGCTATCATCTTCAGAAAGCTTTCTTCTAAATCATTCTATATAAAAGCGCCACCTACCGATTAACATGCGCAAACATTTAATGAACTTAACCTTTCACAATTAATATTTATGCATTTTTATACAATATTAGCCAAGATGTTGAGATACAGCCATCTGGAAAATGGTCAAAGATAATAGCAGCGTCACCTGTCGGCCGATGTATTTTCAAATAAAATCAGCATACATTTTTTATTATATATATATATATATATATGCATTGTACCTATGTTTTTGTTTGGCACTTTTGTTATTGTTTACAAATTTGATTGTCAAAAGAAATTTATTTTAAGAAGCAAGTACTAAATATTAAGCAAATAAATTTTGAAAATATACATAAACCAAAAATATTTTTGCATTTTATAGCCTTTTGTTTTATTTAAACCATGCAATGTTAAATATTTAACAATTTTATACAGCTATTTTAGAATTATAGTTTGTTATTTTAATTTGTACAGTCGGTAACAAAAGTCTCCGAACACTAGCAAAAATTCCTATATAAAAAAGTACACTTAATACAGTTTTGTTAAATAAATTTAAAAGTATATTTTTAAACATTACAAAAATTAATTTTATTTCTTAGAAGAATAGCTGTGAAGGTTTTGAATACGATTTTGTGAATTAAAAAAGAAGAAAAAAAGAAGAAAAAGAAAATATAACATACTAACCTGTTATTAACTACACGTGAAACAGAAAAACAATCTTCGATCAAAGAAGCTATTCATGTAGACCATGTAGTTCCCCTCTGTTGACACTGGTGGTGCAACTATATTTCCGGTTCGCGTTTCACCTTCACTGTCCTATCTGTATGCTAATCTATGATGTAGAGCGTCTACAAGAGAGAGGATTCAATAGCAAGTCAACTTCTGATTAGTTTGAAACATTATTTTGGCTATCACCGCATTTAAAAGTGCTTTTAATGGTTTTAAAGCATTGTATTCAAAGCTATGGCTGAAATAAAGGATTATTACCAAAACAACGATATCTGTAAAGTCTTTGTTGTTGATATTCAACTGAGAAGTATTCGAGTTTTTCTACCAAAACCCAATTTAATAGAAAAATATGTCTGCTACGAGCATGTGCCGTAGCGTAATTTCATCATTTGTCGTCTCTCTCCACAGAGGCTCTCTAGTTTGATACAACTATGATAGGATAATTTTCAAGATTCGATGCTTTATGGTGGGTGATAAATCTTATCGATTGCTTTTTTAAAATTAATTACAGCTATTTCAAAGCTACTACTGATTGGTTGGTTTAAAGGTTTAAAAGACGGAAAGAGGCTGCCCACCACCATTTAGCGGTTTGGAGCGATTTTCAGCCTCCTCCAATGTGTTTTACGTCGCACTAGTGCTGCACAATGGGCAATTGGAGACGGTCTGGGACTCATCCCTCGAGGTGGTCCGGAGATATGCCATCACAATTTTTATCCTCCACGGAGGGGATGGTTCTTCCGCTTCTGTGACCCCCACAGGTATAATTTTTGATGGGAACATGGAAGACATTGCCAGCACGATAGATTTTACATGCACCAGCCACCATTAGTGTACACGACGGTCTTTGGCCGGCTCGAGTACCGAACCCATAATCTTCCAATTACGAGCCCGGCTTTCTACCGACTAGGCTACCACGGCCCAAGCTACTACTGGAAGAAGGACTAACTATTTCAGATAAATCAGAAACTACCCTATGTGTGTATTCAGGTTTAATCTCTAAAATTATAAATTATCATATATTTAATATAAATTTTGATAACATCTCAACCAAGACCGAATCGTGAAGTTCTCTTAAATTTCCGGTGCACTTTTCTGCAATCTGAATATTTAATAGTAATTATTTATTGTAAAATGCTAGCTGCAAAAATGTGTTTCTGATAATTATTTTTTAAGCTGAAGAACATTAAAAGTTTTTTAATATATGTTTTTTTCACCCTGAAGTATTTATTTGATGTTTATGTAATTAAAAATATGTATTACATAAGGGTTTGAATATAGGATATACAATTTACTCATTCAAATATAGTATAAGTCTCGCTGACTTACGCTTTGATATATATTTAATTCTTTTTATTAATAACAATAATTATTATTTATTTTTATTTAATAAAACAAAGGCATTTGCTTAACTGCATGATAAAATAAAGAACCAGTTCACTTTTATTTTTACAAATACACTGATGGAAAAAAAATCCCAACACCAGGAAGGAGCTGTGCTAGACAAACGAAATTTGGTAGGCGTGTTTATACATCTGAAAGATGACGTCGATTCAAATTTCGAGCTACGCGCATAAGTGTGGCGCTAGTAGTGACACTATGAACATGCAAATGAGGTTTGCTTTAAATAAGCGCTGTAAGGTTCGTGATCGTTATTTACAGTTGAGATTTGACGTAGTGGGTTAATGTTAGTCAAGGATGCCTCTAAGAAGACGAAGAAGCCATTATCAACAGCTCACTGAGTTTGAACGAGGTCGTGTAGTAGGGCTACGAGAAGGTGGGTTTTCTTTCCGCGATATTGCAGAAAGACTTGGCAGGAATGTATCCACTGTGCATGAGTGTTGGCAGCAGTGGTCAAGGGAAGGTACTGCCTCAAGAAGACCGGGTTCCGGGCGGCCACGTGGCACTACTGAGAGGGAAGACCGCCGTGTTCGGCGTATAGCTGTGGCTAATCGTACTGCGTCTGCAGCTGAAATTCGAGCTGCAGTTGGCACCACAGTGACACAACAAACTGTTACAAATCGGTTACTTCAAGGACAGCTCCGAGCCAGACGCCCTGTAGCGTGCATTCCACTGACTCCAAACCACTGCCGTTTGCGACGTGAGTGGTGTCAAGCTAGAGCTCATTGGAGGACGGAGTGGAGATCTGTTGTGTTTTCTGATGAAAGCCGGTTCTGCCTTGGTCGCAGTGATAGCCGTGTGTTGGTTAGAAGGAGGCCAGGTGAACGCCTGCTAGCGACCTGTCTGCGGCCTAGACACACAGGGCCTACTCCTGGAGTTATGGTTTGGGGAGCAATTTCGTATGACAGCAGGAGCACTCTCGTGGTTATCCCACGCACCCTGACTGCAAATTTGTACGTCAGTCTAGTGATACAACCTGATGTGCTGCCATTCACGAACAGCATTCAAGGGGGTGTTTTCCAGCAGGATAACGCTCGCCCTCATACCGCTGTTGTAACCCAACATGCTCTACAGAGTGTCGACATGTTGCCTTGGCCTGCTAGATCACCAGATCTTTCTCCAATCGAGCACGTATGGGACATCATTGGACGACAACTCCAGCGTCATCCACAACCAGCATTAACCGTCCCTGCACTGACCGCCCAAGTGCAGCAGGCATGGAACTCCATCCCACAAACTGATATCCGATACCTGTACGACACAATGCATGCACGTTTGCATGCTTGCATTCAAAATTCTGGCGGTTACACCGGTTACTAATGTACCAACATTTCACATTTGAAATGGCTCTTCTCGCCAATGGCTCTACCTGTGATCTTGAAACTTTAATCAATCAAATATGTTACCTAGACAAATGTATTGCTGAAATTTCATTACTGTACAATAATTTTTTCTTGGTGTTGGGATTTTCTTTTTCCATCAGTGTATATGGAGAAATTAAAGTAGAGAAAAAATAATTTTCGTTACTTCGAAAAAGGGATTCCCTGAATAAATTTTGTAAATAAATAAACATCATTGTTTTAATGAGTAGTCTTTGTGTCGTACTATAGCAAGATATGGGCGAAAGTCTGGTGCAGTGCTGCTAGATATTGTGATTTTTTTTATTGAACACTCACCAGTAATTTTGACAGGTGATATCTGACACAATAAATATCATTTTTTTAATGAGTGGTTTTAGTGTCGTACTAGAGCAAGAAGTGGGCGAAGGTCTGGTGTAGTGTTGCCAGATTTTCTGCCTTTTTTTTATTCAACAGTCACCAGTAATTTTGACAGGTGATATTTCACACAATAAATATCATTATTTTAATGAGTGGTTTTAGTGTCGTACTAGAGCAAGAAATGGGCGAAGGTCTGGTGCAGTGTTGCAAGATTTTGTGACTTTTTTTATTCAACAGTCACCAATAATTTTGAGATGTGATATTTGCCACAATAAATATCGTTATTTTAATGAGTGGCCTTAGTGTCGTACTAGAGCAAGAAATGGGCGAAGGTCTGGTGTAGTGTTGACAGATTTTGTGACTTTTTTTTATTCAACAGTCACCAGTAATTTTGACAGGTGATATTTCACACAATAAATATCATTATTTTAATGAGTGGTCTTAGTGTCGTACTAGAGCAAGAAGTGGGCGAAGGTCTGGTGCAGTGTTGCCAGATTTTGTGACTTTTTTTTTTATTGAAAAGTCACCAATAATTTTGAGGTGATATTTGATATACATAATAGACGATTAATCTGCAAAGTGATTAGACAACCTTTATTTTTAAAATTTAGTGATGGATTTTTAATAAAAAAATCACAGAATCTGACAATTCTGGTTTGGTGTCCATCGCTAGGAGTGGTCTCGAAGGCAATGGAGCCTCTTTTCTATTTCATATATTAAAAAAGGTCGACTGACCAGACTGGCGAAGCCAGCTTAGTACATTTTCAAACTGGAATATAACTGAAATTTTATATTGTGTATAACTCCATAATTATGTTAACTTATGTATTGTGAAGAATAAACATATTAAAAAATGCTTAAAAGAAATATTTCTCATAGACGTTTATGTATTGGTATTCTTTTCCGAATCCACGTATGTAAATCAATAGTGTTATTTCTACTACAGTCGACCCTCGTTAACGTGAACACGCTTAACGTGAATTATTTTTAACATGAACTTTTTCCACAATTCCCTTCAAAATGCTGATTAGTTTAGTTGTACGGAGATTAGCTACTGATAGCATGAACGCCTCATAACATGAACCAAATCTTCATTCCCCTGGAGATTCACGTTAACGAGGATCGACTGTATTACTTTCCGAACACTATTAGTGAGGAAAGTATTGTAATCATGTCAAAAATCCGAATTTGAGATTTTGATGTTTCTATACGTTTCGAGGACCCCTGAGTCCGTTTTCACTATTTTTGCGATAATGCATGTATGTGTCTGTGTATGTATGTGTGTATGTCTGTGAGTGAACACGCTAGCGTGTTCGCACTTTGTTCGAATACGCTGAAAGTTGGCACGTATATTGTAAGTCACCACAGTACAGTCGGTAACAAAAGTGTCCGAACACTAACAAAAATTCCTATGTTAAAAAAGTACACTTCATACGGTTTTGTTAAATAAATCCTTGTTGAATCCTGTTCTTAGTCAGTGTAAGAATATGATTCGATAAGGATTTATTTAACAAAATCGTATGAAGTGTACATTTTTTACATAGGAATTTTTCCTAGTGTTCAGACACTTTTGTTACCGACTGTACAAACCCTACTGATTTTGGTGAATCTAGCACTTACAGTTTTTTTACAGGGACTCAAAGAAAAATTCTTTATCATTATGGACTATGGAACCAAAATCTTAAAAGTACGATAGCATCTAAACGCCTTATGCAATTAAGAAAAAAATTATACACATATTATAGGTCACAGATACTCAATCTGTATAGATTGTGGAGAATCTAGCCCTTACAGTTTTTTTACAGGGGCACAAAGAAAAATTCTTTATCATTATGGTCTATGGGGTCAAATTTTTAAAAGTGTGATAGCGTCTAAACGCCTTATTAATCTGAGCAAAAAAATTTGTACACATGTTTTAGGTCACAGGTGCACCAACTGTATAGATTTTGGTGAATTTAGCACTTACAGTTTTTTAACAGGGACACAAAGAGTAATTCTTTATCATTATGGCCTATGGGACCAAATTTTTAAAAGTGCGATAGCATCTAAACGCCTTATTCAATTGAGCTGAAAATTTATTTGAATATTATAAATCACTGTTGCACTAACTATAAGCATTTTGGTGAACCTAGCATTTATAGTTTTTTACAGGGACACAACGAAATATTCTTTATCATTATGATTTATGGGCTTAGAGTTCAGCAGCGTTAAATAAAACATCGTGTAATATATGGAGAAAATTGCTCAAACACTTTATTATGGTTTTCTCTCTTTTGTTTGTTTAACAACTCCTCTTTCTTTACTTTATCTACAAAACTGTTAATTACTCAATATTCGGAAAGTCGAGTGGAGTGACTCCAGATATTTTCTAATAGAAAACATGCTATAGTGAAACTGATAACATATATAGGTTTCAATGCATTTTAATTTTAATTTAATTTAATTTTATTTTTTTCCTATAGCTGAATAATTATTTTTAATTTAATAAGGCGTAATAATGCTTAAACAAATATTTCTTATAACTTTTATGTACTCAAATTCTTTTGTGTTCACAAACTAATAGTGTTATGTACTATATATAATAGTAAACAAGTTATAGTAGTGAAACTAAATAAAGTATATCGGTTTTAAGGCATTTTAAAAATATTTACGGAAATAAGAAGACAGAGAGATAAGCAAACAGATGAAAACCAAATTCATAGACATTTTCAAATTTCCAAGATACTATTAAAAATTTTTTGCTGTTAAAAACAAACATTTCTCTAGGCTAATTCGAAAAAGACAGCCTTTATCAACAAGCATCAAAAAATGCAAAAATGCACATAAAAACTTTTTGTCGGAAAAAAAATATATCTTATTTCTGTCTAACGCCATAACACTTTCCATATCAAACATCTCTGGGGAAATGCCGGAAAAATTTAAATACCAAAATGCAGGCTATATCCATGCCCCCCCCCCCCTTCTTATCTCCCACGACTTAGAAACTTCTTTCGTTTTATGACGCACCATGTTGTAAATATGGATTTCTTCAGCCCCAGGTGGATATTTTTTGACCGACCGCCGCTCTAAGCTGCAGAACATGGAAATAGCCCCGTAAATGTCGGTAGAGCTTAAGGGGGTAGAGTGGGATTAAAATTTACAAGTGCGTCGGGGAATGTTTACACTTTTAAGAGAAGAGCTTTTGTTTACATCTTCGCTTTAAATTCGCTGTTTGCGAGAGGAAATCTACTAAATTATGCGATATTTGATTTTAAATAACGATAGGTATTTTATGGTAGAATGACCATTCAGGATTTTTTTTTTTTTTTTCTAGTTATTCTTTTTTTTTTTTTTTTTTTTTTTTTTTTACAGATAAAAAAGGGGTAAGTATAGAATAATATGTGTTTAAAAAAGAAACTTTCAGAACAAAGTACAGAATACTGCGTGTGAAAAAGAAAATAGGAGAAGAAAGTATGGAATAATTGGTGCAAAAGAGATAATATGGAAGAAACTGTAAGTGTGCGTCAATTGTTTTGATTTTCAGTTTTTTATAGATTTTACATATTTTGCGATTATTATTATTATTTTTTTTTTTTAACACGCTTTTATTAGCTTCACCTGTATGTATGTTCGTATGTATGCTTGTATGTAACCGCTCTGGGAGCAAACAAAAAATCTATATTGTAAAAAAAGACTTTCCCTACGTGAACGCTGTGGCTGTGAGGTAAAGCTCCGCGCTACGAACCTAAAGCTCTAACTAGTTCGAGCCCAGTCAGGGGAGATTTTTTAAAAATGGTTATTGTTTACTTCTAAATTATTTCAATTAAAGATTTAAATGTATGTAAATATTATGGTGTGTCACTCACACGATTTTCTCTTACCCTGCATTTTAATACTAAGATAGATATTTGGTGCTTTTTAGTTCACATTTCTATAAACGCGTGTTCTTTAATTTTTTAAAACTATAATATTATTTTAACTCAATTACATTATTTTATAGAAATATCTCTATCAATGTACCACGTTTCTAACGTTTTGTAGGCGTTGAATTTGAACAATAATACATGGATTTCCGGGAAACTTTTATTTTATTCAGTTAAATCTGGACATAAATTGCTGATTGGTCTTTATTGTATATCATTTAAGCATTGGTGCTAATTGGCTGTTAGGTGTACTTCGCCTATAAGGTGACGCTTCTGATAATGTGCAATATAGGGGAAGCCGGGGTAATAAGAGACAAAAGGGGTAATAAGAGACAAAAAATATTAATAAAATCTATACTATTAATCTAAATAACTTGAAATAAATGTCTCATATTAATTTCATTAAATGGACTCCTCTTGATTTTTTAGGTGATTTTTGAATTTAATTTTTTTGTTAAATTCTTTTTTTAAATTTTCATTAAATCCTTGTCTCTAATAACCCCACGCGGGGTAATACGAGACCAGGCTTGTAACTGTCCATATATAGCAATGTAAAATCATGTGAGATAATTAAAGATATCTGGAAACAATTCTGAATCAGCCAATAGTTTTAAATTTTTATTATTTACATCCATTCAAAAAATATGTTTGCTCGAAAATTAACTGTCATAAATGTGTTTGTGAAATTCATTTCTTTTAATATTAGGTCCTAAATAATATAATATTGTACTTAATGATAGTTCTACATAATCAACATAACCTAGGGATTAACCAAAAACATCAATATAATTTCTAAAATGGGCAGAAAATATTTTACCCATTTTCTAAAGTGTAGTTGAAAATAGGCAAAAAAGACGTATCTTTGAAGTGTACACAAGCGAACAAAATGTTATAAAATATTTTTCTAGTAATTATAAATGAACTTATTTATTATGTAATGAAGTATTAATGACTAAATACTAACTTATACACATTCTAAACATAAATTTACATAATCATATAAACTAAGCATGGTCTAGCCTAATGAGTGAAACTGCTTTTTGATTTAAAGTGAAAAAAAAAAAAAAAATGTTCTCTTGGTAAACTTAGACTGGGCCTAACACTAGGTAAACTCTTCGTAAACTAGTCAGGCAGAATTAACAGGAACTACGATTGGGGGGGGGGACACAGGAATTAACAGTGGGGGTAATAAGAGACTCATGTCACTTATTACCCCCACAAAAAATAAAAATGGGGTAATAAGAAACATGCCTAGAACATGTAAATAAAGAATGCTTTGAAGGTTTTAAAAAATTGTACATCAAAAGTCATAGTCTTGGTCAAAAGGTTACACATTAATAAATCCCAAATATCTTACTTACAAAAAAACAAAAAAAACAAAACAAAAAAAAAAAAAAAAAAAAGAAAAATTTAGAAAAAGTCACGAACTTTCAGGGTAAGTTCAAAGTGAAGGTTTTTTTTCGTCGTATAAAAATAATTCAAAATATGTTATAAACTTTTCAATAAGTGTATTGCAGTAAAGAATACACATGATACTTAATATTATATATTTTTAATGCTGTCTAAGTATATTTTTTGTGGGTTTTTTGACTGCGTCTCTTATTACCCCGGCTTTCCCTATACGTTTCCTGACATTCTTGACACAAGTTCATTTTAACAACTTGAAATATAAGCGAGCAAACACTGCAAAAAATAGGTTCTTAAAAATAAGTATATATTGTCTCAAAATAGCTCCGAAACAATATATACTTAAATTTGAAAACCCATGCACTCATTTTTGAGTATATTCACATGCTCAAAAATGGGTTTGACCAATAAGAATCCCATTATCTCCATGTTTGGCATGTCAATGTACACAAAAATGAGTACATGGGTTTTCAAACTTAAGTATATATTGTTTCGGGGCTATTTTGAGACAATATATACTTATTTTTAAGAACTTATTTTTTACAGTGAATGTAATAGTTTTTTATTTATTATTATTATTATTATTATTATTTCCTAGAAACCCAACGAAAAAGAAACTGCAGAAAAACCTCCAGATAATCTGAAGATATTGGGAACAAAAATCACAAAATCTGCAAAATAACCGCAGTTTAAGAACAAAAAATTTACAGTTTGGAAACAAGTAATTTTTTCCCCCCCTTAAACTCTTTATTGTTCCAAATACCTTAAGATTAGCTGCAGTTTTGAGATTTTTTTTCTTTTTTTTTTTTTTTGGTAAGTTTTTCTGAAGATTTTTATTTAGCTGGGAAGTAATATTAATTCAGCTTTCGTTTGCCTCTAAAGCAGCGGTTCCCAACCCATGGGCCGCGGCCCACAAGTGGGCCGCGGGCAGTGCGGTACTGGGCCGTGGAATATTGAGGTCAAATACCAGTTTTTCAGGACGATTCACTAGAGAGATGTGGTGTTACTCAAGATTTCCGTGGTCCGTAGTAGTCAATAAGGAAAACGCGTTGGCTGTTGTTCAGGGATTTCATCAGATTAAATCCAATTGATCAGAAATCCCTTTGAAGAAAATTACCTGAAAAAATTGAAATTATCTTAAAGAGTGGAAGACACGTTAATAGAACTACCATGTGACCAGATTCTAAAATCACTTTTAAAAGCAACACCATTGGTCACGTTTTGGATAAACGTTCGGCAAGATTATCCAGCTATTGCAAAAATTGCACTGAGACACTTGATGAGCTTTTCAGCAACCTACCTATGTGAACAAGCTTTTTCAACTTTAGTTTTTTTGAAAAATAAATATATAGTAATAAATTGAATGTTGAGAGGGATTTGAGGGTAAAACTATCCAGTTTCAATACAGATATTGACTCACTCGTGGAGGACAAACAACGTCAAAAATCTCATTTAGGTTTTTTTTTTTTTTTTTTTGATCTCTTGTTTTTGAAATTTATTACAGAGGTAACAGCTAAGTAAATACAATAAAGTTATTATTATTATTATTAATTCTTCTTGTACAGTATCTTTTACTAATTACTGATATATCTGCCCAGTATATACATATATATATAACATATAAAGATGTCTATTTGCCATTACATTTTTTACTTGTGTATTAAGTAGTTAGTGGGCCTCAAAGTCTTTTTTATAAAATTTGTGGTCCGCATAACTAAAAAGGTTGGGAACCGCTGCTCTAAAGCATGGATATACGAGTGAGTCCATATTGTTTTTTCAAAATAAGAAGAGGTAATAGTACCCATCTATTTTTCCTTTTATTACTTAGCACTTATAACAATTTTAAGCATATATACAAAGAAATAATAATAATTAAAAAAAATATTTGTTTTGTAAAATGAAGTGCATAAGATATTTAATGTCTTAATTTCAATATCATAAAATGTAACTTTTGTGGCGAAGACAAATTTAATAGGCGTTAAATATTATCTATGAAAATTCTAAGGCAGAATTTGAGGAAGATTAATTATAGACGTTGTTGTTGTTTGTTATGCCACTCGGAAATTCCGAGCCCCGGTAGTGGAACTAACCGGGTTTAAGGCAGGAGGGGTGCGTCATTCTGTTTTTTAGAGGAGCTCCCACTAGTGGGAGGAAGTACGTCTTAGCTCCAGAAGCTGGCGATAGATGGCAGCACCAGCAAACAACAGGAACTCGAATTTTGATCCGGGACAAGGCTGAGTTAATACCCATGTTCCGGTACCCCCAGTGGTATAATTTTTGATGGGAACTTGGAGGACTTTGCGACCACGACGGAATTTAACGTGCACCAGTCGCCATTAGCGTACACGACGGTCTTCGGCCGGCTCGAGGACCGAACCCGCAATCTTTCGACCACGAACTCGCTGCTCTTACCGACCAGGCTACCGCGACCTAATTATAGACGTAATATTTATTTGCGTGGTATAATAAATTGCTTTGACTATAACGTTACTATATAGTTTTATGGTAAAATTATAAACCGGAGACAGGAAAAAAATTAACAAATGTTCTCAGAGTTCCACATTTTTCAAGATTAAAAAAAAAAAAAAAAAAAAAAATACTATTAGCTTACTTGATGAATGCAATGAAAATTGCTGATATTTTTTGTAATGAAACAAAAATTATTAATAAACTTGTGTTCAAAATTTAAGCAACAATCTGTTTTCTCATTCTCTTCTTTTGCGCATAATTTTGAAACAAATAAATATATAAACATAAAATTTAGATGGAATGTTCGTTATCATACCATTAATCGAGTTTTATATAATTTTAGTGTGAGTAATAATTTTTAAAGTAATAATTATTCATTTTTTTTTTTTTTTTTTTCAAAAGTATGCTTTGGAAAAAAGGAAAAATTTCAACAATTTTAGAAAAGAAAACTTAATGAAAGGTGGTGTTAAGGATGCATTGCAGATAGATAAAGGCGCACATGCCTTGAAATGTTACTCTAAATCTAAATTTTTCTTTCTGTATTAGCTTTTCTTTTACTTTTATAATAGACTTAATATATATATATATATATATATATATATAATAAATAATTTGTAAATTATGAGTATCAACATTTAAGCAACAACCTGTTTTCTCGTTTTCTCCTTTTGCTTTTAATTTTTTAAACAAATAAACACATAAACATAAAATTTATGTGGCATGTTCGTTATCATACCATTAATCGAGTTTTATATAATTTTAGCATGAGTAATAATTTTCTAAACAAATAATTATTCATCTTTTTTTTTTTTTTTGCAGTAGTACGCTTTGGAAAAAAGAAAAAAAGGAAAAATTTCAACAATTTTAGAAAAGAAAACTTAATGAAAAGTGGTGTTACGGATGCATTACAGACAAATAAAAACGCACATGCCTTGAAATGTGACTCTAAATCTACATTTTTCTTTCTGTATAAAATTTTCTTTTACTTTTATGATAGACTTAAATATATATATATATATATATATATATATATATAATTAATAATTTGTAAATTATGAGCATCACCAGAATAATAAAAATGTCGATAAATAGTTTTATAATGAACATCTTATCCAATTACGTTTGTATGTATATTTGTATTAGTCACATGCAAAAAAAAAAGAAGAAACAGAAAAGTGGATACAGGTAAAAAGGTCTGGTTTTAATCTAGCACATGGATGCATGTGCATCTTCACCTATCTATAACATATCCTTAAGACCATTTTTCATTAAGTTTTCTTTTCTAAAATTGTTGAAATTTTTCATTTTTTCTGAAGCTTATTTTTGAGAAAAAATGAATATTTATTAGCTTAAAAATTATTGTTTATGTTAAAATTATATAAAATTCGGTTAATGATATGATAACGAACATACCATCTAAATTTTATGTTCATATGTTTATTTGTTTAAAAATGATGCACTAAAGAAGTGTAGATTTTAATAGATTTAAGGGTATCTAAAAATGTACATAACATGGAATTGTTCTATAAATTCATTTATTAAGTTACATATATGCTTAATTTATACCACGAATACGTTTTATAAAGCTAAGTATTTTAATATGTTTATATATTTTAATACATATATCTTTTTAAACAGTTAATAATAGGTCAAGCAGAAACATTTATTAAAATTATTTTAATAGTCTGAATCACATTTTTATCTAAGTCTTGTATCTTAATTATCTTGTATTATAGCTGTTTCTGGCCTGCAATGGCTTTCTTTCAATCTAAGAAAAAAAAAAAAAAAACCCTCTTCATCTTCAAAAATAGCTTATTCAAAAATAAAATTAAGAATGAATTATTTTTAAATTGGAATATATGAATATGAAAACTTAAACATAATTTATGAATGATTTTGCTGGACAAATCCATATTATAGAATGCAGAAATGGAAACGATGTATTAAGTATATAGGTTTTGAACCATTTTCAATATTACAGAATAAATTGAGAAAAAAAAAAAAAAAAAAAGGACGCCAATGTAGGATGAATAAAAACTTTTAAGCAAATGACGTAAATTACAGTATACATCCCCTAATAATTGTTTCGAGTAGAAATAGTAAAGACCCGTTCTTTACCAGGCTAAAAAATGTAGGCACGAGTGCAGCTAAAAAAAGAAATTGTAATAACATATAATTTTAATGCCCACATTTTAAAAATTTATTGTTATTATTATTGTTATTATTATTATTATTATTATGTCATTGAGTGCGTTTGCAAATTCTATAATGGATCAGTAAACATGATAATAAAAGTAAAAAATAAATAAATAATAAATAATAATAAAAATAATAATATGTAAAGAAATTTGCTTTAAACATGTTAAATATTTATGATGAAAGAAATTCAAAAAAAAAAAAAAAAAAAAAAGAAAAAGAAAAAGAAAGAAAGAAAAAAAAAAAAAGATCTCTAAATCTGTTCGGATACTATAAGTGTTATTAAAAATTACAACGATTTAATTTATAAAAAAATATTTCTGATTTTTTGAAAGAAATTTCATTTTTCACTTTTTGCTTTTGGTAATGCAGAAGTTTTTAATATAAATTTAAGTGCGTTTTTATTTCTAATGTGTTAGGGAAATTTTATTATGGTTTATTATTTAAGCAATAAATAATCAAAGAAAAATGTTTGAATAGATATTTTTAATATGCTATATTTCTTTTAAAACACCATCCATGTTTCAGATTTTTCTAAATATCTTTTTAATTGTTCATCTTCTTCAACCAAAAAATTAAATAAGTAAGGCAAATATTTAAATTAAAAAAAAAAATAAAAATAAAATAAAAATACGTGAAACCTTTTTCTTTATATAAAGGTGTAACATATTTCTTTGAAACTGATTAATAAGATTAGAAAATTATATTCATTAACAAATTAAAATTTATTTCAAAATCGTTTCTAAATAAGACTTTGGAATTTAAGGTGCCTGCCTACCTTTAAAACGCAATTTTCGGTCAAAACTCCGATTTTCTATTTTTGGATTAGTATTAAAGCCTGACATTTTAGCATTCTAAATCAGTTTGAACTTTGTTTCTATCTTGCTTAGAACTTGAGTTACAGGCATTTTAATATTAGTCACTTGCCAGTTTTTGAAACCGTAAGTACCCGTAAATGTTTGTTTACATAAATGTTTTTCTCAATATAAGCATCAAAATTTGTTACTGAATATAAAATGAATTTAAAAAAGAAAATAAAAAAGTTTTTGAAATAAATCAGGAACTTATTAAAATTATTTTTTGTTTAATAGGTAAAATATTGTTTTTAAATTTGTTTTCTGCTTTTTCTCAAAATGAGATTTCTAGCATTTTGCTTTATCCCCAAAACATCATAACTCCAAAAGTTATAATTGAAACGTTATGAAACTTTGACAAAATACTCTAGAGGAGGTTTTTTAGGGATTGAACTACGATAATGAATCTAGCTAAATTATTTTATTATTATTATTATTATTACTATTGTTGTCGATAGAAGTTATGAACTGTCATGTATATTCATGATTTTTTCAGCATGTATAAATGTTGTTGTCTTTAAAATATTAAATAACATGGTTATAGTTTTGAGAGTAGTTCACTCCCTTAAGGACCTTTCAATAATCTAAATAAAATTTACAGAATAAAAATATCTTTATTTAAATTTGACTTATGATGTTTTGTAAAAGTGCTTTTTTTTTTTTTTTTTTTTCTGCAAATTTTCTGCAAATTTTGAGCCTAAATATCAGAATATTTTTTAAATTGCATATTTTTTTTCAGGCTATTCACTGATTTTTACTATATTTTATCAAAAATGCACATAAATAGGCAATTTTTCAATTATTAAAAAAAATCACCTCCGACAGTAGGCCTTAACACAGCCACACACAAATTAGAATTAATAACGACGTCCTAAGTCATAAATATTTTAAATTCATGACTGTAAGAATTATATAAAAATGTATAATTCTCCCATTTACTACATTCTAAAATAAACGTATCTTTTTTATGATTATAAAAGTTAACTTTAATAAGTGCTACATATGTTTCATACATATTCTTCGAGAAACGTTAAATTAGTTTTCGTTAAAATTTCTCATTCCATCAAGAATAAAAAACGCAACACATAATTAACATAACTAGCAATAGATGGCGCTAGTATACTGGCTTCTTTTTCAAATTCTTTATTTTCAAAATTTCAGGGTAACGAGAGATATGTAAGGTGAGAAATTTCAAGATACATGTACATGCTCCACTAATTAACACCTTTTGAGATGAAAATCTTTACAGCTAAGTAAGCTTTGCTCCCCAAAGAATTCTAAATTTGGCAACAGCTTCCTCGTTTTAAAAATGCACATTTTTAAGATGCTCATGTTGAACGGCTAGTGAAAGTTTTAAATTAATTTGCACATCAGTCCCTCTTAATATAAAATTTAATTACATTTTTCATAGAATAAACTTTTTTTTTTAAGGTTCTCTAGCTGTTATTAAGAATGTATAACTATAATTTCTTATCAAATGTATTTTGAATAGTTTCGTATAAGAAATTTTAATATTAAAAAAGATTTTTAAAAATAGTTTGAGTATAACGTCTTTTTAATACATTATATCATGCATAAACAAATTTTTAAATAGATTTAATCCCAAATTTCCTCCCCTTTTCTTTTTTATACTTATTTATTTAATTTTATTTGTTTATTTCTTGTGGGGTTTGGGGTGGGGTGGGGTGGGGTTGGGAGGTGAATGCCGCAATTCGAGAATTCTAGAAAATTATGCTTAGATTTATCATTGATGAAAACTTTGAAAGCAAACACCATAAGTTGTAAATATATGTAACAACTGTTTCTGGCCTAGATAAATAAATACGACCCTTCATCAGATTAAAAAAAAAAACATTGATACAACTGCTGTAGTAATTAAGACGTTTCCTTGAATATCTTTTATTCATTACCATTCATTATCAATATTTGAATTTATTATTTCACTCCAGTACACTAAAGCAGAAGCAGACAGTGATCCGCAGAGAAATCTGGTCGTTATTTCTTTTCCTTGCTTTTCCTTTCTGTTCCATATCTTTTCTTTTCTTTTCTTTCTTTTTTTTTAAATTCATTATTAACAGTCACACTGGCTGTTTATGCCAATTTTAGCTTAAGATTTTTATGAGTTACTCATTTTTTTTTTTTTTTTTTTTTTTTCACAACTGTACAAACACGCTCAAGATCCACATTCAGCAAAAAATCCATAGAAAAAGCATGGAATGAAAGCGAAAAAAACCCATGTTAAGTGTGTGAAAAAAGGGCGGGGGCTAACACCGGAAAGAATAAAAGGACTAAATTGACTAGAAAAAGAAATCGAGGAGCGGGCTATTAAACCTATCGTCAAGGGTCAATATGTCCCGCTTATTCTTTGACTGTGTTTTTCACATTATATTACTGTTCAACAATCTCATAGCTAAATTCCTGCGCATATCATCAAGGTCTCATTTCTGGCTCTCTATAAAAAAGAAATATCTGTTACTGAGAACAGAAAATATATGTAACTACCACCAGGGCCCGAATAACAAATTTTTGTGCTCAGGGCACTTTAAATTTTTGTTGCTCCCTTAGAAGAACCAGTCTTCTCCCACCCTAAAAAATGCCGGTTATTAACATACCAAAATATTTAGCAGGCGAAAAAGCAGTCTGAAAAATGTTATTTGGTCAAAAAATTAATCTGTGTTTCAGGATGTAAAGGCAAAAAAACTACCCCCAGTCAGCTTAACGGCAGTTTTTATTTTGAAATTTTATTCATGTAAGTGAAACACAGTAGAAATAGAAAAAAAAAAAAAAAAAAAAAAGGATGATTTAGGCTATATATTTTATCTATTAATAAAACTTTGTGCACAGGGCACGAGCCCCGGGTACCGGTGCGATAGTAAGACCACAAGAGTTCTGTATCAATGGTTACAAAACTTTTCTGGTTACTTATTTTTCTCGGACAAATTAATATATAATTTTAAGGCGGTCGGAGGTGATTTTTCTTTAATAATTGAAAAAATGCCTCTTTATGTGCATTACATAATAGAATATAGTTTAAAACAGTGAATAACATGAAAAAATATGCAAATTTTTAAACATTTAATAATTAGACTCAGAATATACATAAAATTTGCGAAGAAAAAGCACTTTTACAAAACATCATAAGTCAAATTTAAATAAAGATATTTTTATTCTGTAAATTTTATTTCGATTATTGAAAGGTCTTTAAGGGAGTGAACTATTCTCAAAACTATAACCATGTTATTTAATATTTTAGAGAAGATAACATTTTACATGCTGAAAAAATCATCAATATACATGGCAGTTCATAACTTCTATCCACAAAAAATAAATAAATAAATAAATAAAAATAAATAATAAATAATAATAAATAATAAATAATAATAATAATAATAATTTAGCTAGATTCACTGTGATAGTTCAATCCCTAAAACAACTCCTCTAGAGTATTTTGTCAAAGTTTCAACTACAATGTTTCAATGTCAATGTTTCAGTTAATGTTTTGCGATAAAGTAAAATGTTAAAAATCTCATTTTGAGAAAAAGCAGAAAACATAATTAAAAACCAGATTTTACCTATTAAATAAAAAATAATTTAAAAAAGTTTCTGATTTAATTCAAAGTTTATTATTATTATTATTTTAATTCATTTTATATGCAGTAACAAATTTTGATGCTTATATTGAGTAAAACATTTATGTAAACAAACATTTACGGTCACTTCCGGTTTCAAAAACTTGCGAGTGACTAATATTAAAATGCCTGTAACTCAAGCTCTAAGCAAGATAAAAAAAATTCAAACTGATTTAGAAAGCTAAAATGTTAGGCTTTAATACTAAACAAAAAATAGAAAATCAGAGTTTTGACCGAAAATTGCATTTTAAAGGTAGACAGGTAGCTTAAACTAAATTTCTATAGTTTTAAAAAACATAAATTTCATGTAGGAAATTTTCTAATTTTACAGTATTTTTCTAATTTTAACCAATTTTTTGTACAATGCCATTGTAGAAGAGAAAAAAAAGTCTATCCGACGTCATTTTCTATTTCTTTCTTTCTTTATATATATATATATATATACATATATATATATATATAATTACAAAATGTTAAATATTTATGATTCTTTTAATTTGAGGTCATCATGCAGATTTCTATCAATAAACTGCAATATAATAGAAATATTTAGATTTTTAATTAATATTGTAACATTATGCGTATTCCTTATAATTATTTATTTATTAAAATTTTTGAAATTATACGCATGTGTCAATGAATTAAATTCACTTTTCATATAAATGATGCAAGTATTTATTATTTAAAAATTCATTAGTATAATTGAAAAAAAAATATATATATTTAGGCCTCCTTTATAATATAAACTAAGCATTTGCAAATTAATTAATTCAAGCAAAATTGTCATATTTTCATCGAAATACTTTATTGAACTTGAATCTATATATATAAATGTCTAAGAGATATCCTTGGACTTTGTTTGTCTGTGTGTGGACACACCGAGCATTCCTCTAAAGCTTCCTTCGTTTCTTCTTCTTTCTTTCTTCTCTTTCTTCTTCTCTTTCTTCTTCGTTCTGCTCCTTCTTCTTCTTTCTTTTTTCTTCTTCTTTCCTCTTCTTCTCATTCTTCTTATTTCTTATTCTTATTCCTTCTTTCTTGTTCTTCTGCCTTCTCATCCTTCTTTCTTTTTCTTCTTCCTTTTTCTCCTTCTTCTCTTTCTCCTTCTTCTTTCATCTTCCTCCTCCTTCTTCTTATCTTTCTTATTTTCTCTTTCTTCTTCTTCCTTCTTCTTCTCCTTCTCCTTCTCTTTCTTCTTTTTCTTTTTCTTTTTCTTCTTCTTCTCTTCTTCTTCTTTTTCTTCTTTCTCTAAAGCTTCCTTCTTTTCTTCCTTCTTCCTTCTTCTTGTCTTCTCTAAAGCTTCCGTTATTGCTGGAAGAAATGTAGCTTCTGAAAATTGTTCCATTAACAAACTTTGATCTATTGGCACGCAAATAGCATCAGGCCGAGTGTTGTACATTTCGAGTTTGATTTTGAAATTTTTTCCGCATTCGGAATTGGGTTCGTTCCCGAACCGGGGAAGAAAAGAAAATTGAGCTCTGATACCATTTTTGCTAATTCTTATGTAAAATGACCTCCTGAATCCTAATAGGACTCCCATTTTGCCCAGTCACCCATCGTTTTCTTGGGACACCGCCCCCTCCCCCAATTTTTATCACTCTCCGGTAATTTTATGGCCATGAATTTGATTTGGAGAATGAAAAATTATTAATTTAACACTTATAAAAAAAAAACATATAATGTTTAATAAATAATATTAATAATAGATTAATATATATGTATACATATATAAGAAATGTAATACATAATTTCAGTGGCAAATCCGCCTTCCCCGTAAATTTTCCCCTTGCCGCAAATGTTCATGTTTTAGAATTCTCCAACTCTGTAGCCCCTCAGAATATATTGAACAGCTAAAATAATCCTCCTCACCTTTAAAATTCAAATTTATAGCCATAAAATTACCGAAAAGTGATAAAAATAGGAGGCCGTACCTACAAAACGGTGGGTGATAGGGCAAAATGGACGTCTTATTCGGATTTAGGAGATCATTTACATAACAATTTGCCGAAATGGTGTTGGGGCAATTTTCATGCCGAGCAGTGTTATTGTTAGGATTCTATGTAAAGCTTCTAAGGGATATTCAGCATTCAGCTGTAACTGTAACTGTCGGTAAAATATCTCTATGTGAATGCTTTTATTTTAATATTATGAACTTTTGTTTCATTTTATAAATGTTCTGTCTTTATAAATTAAAACAAGGTTTTAGGTTATAAAGACTGACTATTTGAAGTTATTGAATGTAATATATATATATATATATATATATATGTATATATATATATATATATACAGTAAATCACCGTTTATACGTGTTTCAAGGGACTGACGTAAAAGGGCGTGTAAATGAAAGGACGTATAATCGAAATTTTAATAATAACACTTTGACTACTACAAATTTAATGACACTTAATAGAAATTTATTTGAAAATACTAATTAATAAAGTTTCTCAAGTTAGTAAATGTATGTTATAGTTTTTTAAAGTTAATAATTAATTAAAAAAAGATTTATTGTAAAAAGCGAGAAAAGTCATACCATTAATGCATGACTGGGTACTAAATACATATATATTTGTATTACATTACATTTCTTAAGAACTATATGAACACATTTTGAATATTAATTATATTTTTTTCATATCTTTATAATGATAAATATACAATTTATGTCCATACAGATAGTTATTTAATAACATTAAAAATCTTTAATATTCGTCTGATTTGCTGCTCGTCTATGAGTATTAAAAATTCTACAGTGAATTCAGTGGATTCCTTGATCAGTATTCTTCTATCTTTCCTGTGTTCTTCCATTTAAGATGCTTTCTAGGAAAAAAGGCCCACCAGCGGCCGAGCGGTTCTGCGCTCAAAGCTGGTAGATGGGAGGTGCCGGGTTCGATCCCAGGTCGCGCTCATCGACCTAGCCGTTCGGAGTTTTCCGTGGTTTCCTCCGAAACTCGCGTAAATACGGGCTAGGACCCCTTAGAAAGACCCCCCACGGAGGGCATTCCCCCTATAGGCCTAGGACACATAAGGAGTCAATCGGCCTTAATCCTCCAACCAACCAACCAACCATCTAGGAAAAAAGAATGGAAAATAATTTAGAATGGAAAATAATAACAGGTCGAGAAATTTTGCGAATTTTAGTAAAGTGGAAAAGACGTATAACCGACATTATCGGCGTATAAACGAAACATTTTTGCATTAAAATGCATAGGAATGAATCGGGACTTCACTAAAAGGACGTATAAATATGTAAAAGACGCATAAAGAAGAGACGTACAAACGGTGCTTTCCTGTATATATAAATTGTAATGATTTTTTCCTCTTAAATATACATTCAATATTAGAATTGATTACAGTTACAATACAAATTTTAAAATGTTCACTTGCAATTATAATAAATATGGTAAAAACATCAATTTTATTAACGATTATGAATGTTTCTGCAATCAAGATTTTTATAAAGAATTCAAAGATTCTGATCATGGACTTATCATTACAGGTAATTCTTATGAGTTTAGATATATTTGAAAATATTATGTTAAGAAATCTTATAAATTTAGGAGCTAGTTTTAGGTTAAATTTTAAATATAATGGTAAATATTTTTTTAATTTCATTGAAGAAAGATTTATATATATATATTAAACATTCATATAAATACAGTTTACCTATAAAAGATTTCAGAATTCGGACAGTAAAATTGCTAGAATTTTATAAAAAAAGATCCAATATTTTATAAAGGTTACTTTGAAAATAAAATTTATGATGATTATGACATAGATCTAAAGGGGAACATTAATAATTTAAAGAAATTTTTATAATTGCCGCAGTTTATATAGCCAAAAATAATTTTGCGATACTTTGTAATTTTTTTTTTATAAAATGTTAGTTATAAAGGAATATTCTTGTAAAAGTTCTTACAAAAAACTAAATGACACCTCCGAACTTATAAGGAAAAGAATTTTGGCATTCGATAAAAAACTTAATATAAATAGAAACAGTTTTAGTTTTCCATACCTTTTTATTAGAGATAAATTTCATAAAAAATACCATTAAATTTCGTTTTGTTACTTGTGTTATTTGTAATTACAAAGCAGGTAAAAAACGTTTTTACTTTCTCTTACCCATAGGGTCGAGAAAGTATTTTTTTAGGATCAAATTTTCGAACGTGAGTTTTTCTTATATATACATGTTCTGAGGTCCCCTGAATACGAAAATCATGTTTTTAGCGAATGGTCTGTGTGTCTGTCTGTTTGTGTGCCTGTCTGTGTGCATGTCTGTGTGTCTGTTATCAGCATATCTCAAGAACAAATAGTAGCAGAAGTTCCAAACTCAGTATTCTAAATGTGTATCATATAGGGATGCTACAGTAAGCTTTTCGTTGAGATGAAGCAAATGGCTCGTGTATAGGAACACTCAAAAGTATTCAAATACATTACATCTATGGGGGGAAATACCAGGTAAGTAGAGTTTAACAGCTATAGACTGCACTAAACCAAATGAAACGAATATATGTATTTTGTAATAGAGAAGTCAACTGGAAAAAAATTTTTGTGTATGTAGGAGCCCCGCCTCCCCCCGGGGGGAAGTCCCCCCTCTAAGGGAGAAAATTTTCATGATGGGTATCTTTCAAAAGAGCTTGGCAATACCTTTGAAACGAATGGTTGAACCATCGATCTACGATAATTTAAAATAAAGTTATCAATTTTTTTCATTTTTAACATTTTTTTTTTTTTTTTACGTAATATTGAGAATAAATTCAACATTTTTTTTATTATATTTAGTGTTATACTACTTCTCTAATATGGAAATCGTCTGCATTATCATAAAAGATAATTTTTTAAATTATAATTTTAATAAATAATTTTTTAAAAACAGAATTATTTTTTAATAACCGAATTAATTTCTATATAAATGTAGGCTCATTAATGAAATGTAGGGTTGAGGGGGGCAGTAATAACCCTCACACGGAACTAATTATCATATAACACTCTTCCGAAGCCTAATTTGAATTATTTAACACAGGTTTACATAACAGTACTCGTTATCTTACTTCTTAATCTGCAATCTGTATTTATAGTATTAAATTAAGGGTAAGATAAAGTCGTTTGAGTGACACACCAGGCTATTTACTTACTTAACAATATTTTAAAAACATTAGAATCTGATAATAACTGCCATATAATTAAAAATAACTATAAAGTCTTAAAATATCCCTTTTCCTCGGGACACCACACCCTTCCCTAATTTTTATTACTGTTCGGTAATTTTATGGCCATAAATTTGATTTGGAGAATGACAAATAATTAATTTAACACTTAAAAACGAAATATATAATATTTAGAAAAAAAAAAAAACATTTATAATAGATAAAAAAATATATATATAAGAATGATATAAGAAATGATATAGAAATATAAGAAATATAAGAATAGATTAAAAAAATATAAGAAACACTGGCGAATTCCCCCCCCCCCCTAAAATTTACCCTTGCCACAAATTTCACTTTTTAGCATTTTCCAACTCTGTAGCCCCTCAGAAGATAGTTAACAGTTAAAATAATCCTCCCCCTCCTCTAAAAATAAAAGTGATAAAAATAGGAGAACGTCCATAAAAAAGGTGGGTATAGGGCAAAATTGGTGTGTTAGTCATATTCTTGTGTTAGTCTTTATTTACGAAAAAAATATTATTTTACACAAATTAACAGAATAAAAACGATTTGCAATAGTAAAATAGACCTGAATATACTCTCTAAAATTTCTGGAGTGAGAATCTCTCTCCTTAAAAAAGTGACACGTATTTTGATACCAATTAAGGTGAGAAAACGTTATTATCGCTCTTGAAAATGTGACACTCCTCACTTTTTGTGAAAGAGTGACGTATAGTCACTCTATCATAAAGAGTGAGGTCATCATCTATTGCAAGATCAAACTTTTGTAGAGTGAGAAATTGCTGGCGCCATCTATTAATCATATTTCGAAAGAAATCTGAAGGATAATTTCTGGATGATCTCATGCATGTATTTGTTTAACAGAATTTATTGAAGATTTTTGATAAATTAAAAAAAGGAAAATAATTATGTTAAAAGATAATTTGGTAAATAAGTTTTTCTATACGATTGACAAAATCGGAGTAATATTATTAGTGAAGAATCGAAAATCACAAGAAACATATTGAAATTCGTATTAGAAAGTAAATAGTTTTATTTAGAAATATAAAGTATAAGAGAAAATATCAGCGCAAATATATAATGCACAACGCCTTAAAATCTGTAACAATTCATATTCTTATTGTATTCACTGACAGCTAACATATGTGAAATACTCAAAATTTGCTATAATATTTTACTAATATTAAAAATCAACAGCAAGTTTTATAGTCCTGAAAAGACGAGTTTTTCAGGAAACTCTGTAGATTTGTATGCGAACATTTATTTATTTATTTTTATTTATTAATTTACTTTTAGTTTATTTTAAACATGTACACTTGAGTAACTTCTTTTTTTTTTTTTCTCCATAAGCGTCTATAAATGACTGCTTGTCTTAAAAAATTTGTTTTCAAGTATACATTTTGCTTTTAAAATAATTCTAATTTTAGCAATTTCAAAATAATTTAAATTTTAAAATAAACAGTCATATTCTTATTGCTCTGAATAATTTCACTCTTAATAAAGAGTGAGAAATCTCACTCTTTCGTAAAGGGACTTTTCACTCTTTAGAGGTTCGCTCCATTTTGGCATGTGCAAAGAGTGATATGCTACTCTTTTAGAGTGAGATTCTCTTCATATTTTAGAGAGTAGCTGTTGAGAATCTTAAAAATAGTATAACCGTTAACCGTTCGTCATCCACCATTCTTATTAAGTAAATATTTCAATCTGCATGAACAAAATCTAGCGTAAGGTTTTTCTTCTTCCTCTCGAGGGTGACATTTAAGTACTGGTAAGTGTACCGGCCGAAGAGGGTTTTGTTCCTTTTGTTGAGGGAAGGGGGGGGGCGGTCATTCTTCTTCATTCCTCTTGTTTTATGAATTTATCTGAATTATCTTTTATATATGAATGTCTTTTATATATGGATATCTTTTATATATTATGAATTTATCTTTTTATATTTTATATATATGTATGATTCTATATCAATGTTTTTTATTTGTGAATCTGATGTTTTTGTATTAATGTTTTGTATTAATTCCTTTTAATCTTGGATTTAATCGCTGTATATTTCTGTGCTTTCGTCTTTGGTAAATTGGTTGTTAGGGTTGCATAATTATGCAAAGAAATTTCTGACTTTGTTATTGCATGAGAGGATTTATTTACTTATTTTTGCAATATGTCATAAAGAGCTGATGTAAACAAAAGTTTTTTTTTATTTAATAATGGCGCTTTTCCAGTCATACATAAGGAAAAATAAATTATCAAGCCATATTTCAACAATAAAATCAAATATATATGTATATATATATATATTAAAAAAAAAAAAAGAAAGAAAGAAAGAATTTCAACATAGAAACGATTAGTATAAACCTGTAATTTAGGGTCGATCTACAAACTGAAATACAAAATATAAATTTTAGCATATGTTTTTGTTTTTGTTTTGGTGTATATATATTATTGTTTTACAAAATCTTGCAGCTCCATCTGCTTTAAAGAAGTACATGCTTCCTGATGTGTTAATACTTCTATTTTAACCATTTTTTAAATTTCAATTAGTACTCCGGCGGTCCTTTATTTTTTCTTACTTTTTAACTGGATTCTTAATTCCTGAATCACTTTTAATTCATTTAATGAGTTCCTTCATCAATTTTCTCCGTCAATTGGTATATCGGTCCTTTTTACTCATGTGGACGTAAGTAATTTAAATTGGTTTTGTCTCTTATAGGATCTAAATATGACTCGCAACATTTCTGTGATAGTTTTTGTACTGTGTTAAAATCAGTTTTATTTTTGTTGTGTTGACATTGGCATGTATCTATTAATTGCTAGAATTTTAATGTTAAAATTTACTATGATATCTATCATATATATATATATATATATGATAGACAGACATATATATATTGGAACAAAGTAGGAAAAAAAAAATTATAAAACGTTAAAATATCACCATAATCCGCAAGAACCAAAATAAATTAAAAATATCTAAATAAATAAAAATTATCAGTAACAACCTTTAAAAAGATATAAAAGAAAATTAGCCAGTAATAACTTCGATAAATATATGAAATCAACCACAACTTCGGAACATAATCCCCAATATCCAGTAAAAAATAAATAAATAAATAAATAATAACGGTGTCCAACTATAACGTTCTTTAACAAGAAGGGTCTGATTTAGAAATAGAGAGTGGAATTACATATTGGTAGTAATCAAGAGTGTTCATCCAGATCATACTTTAGCAAAATATATCAATGAAAACTTATTAAATATTTAAACAGTGGAAAAACGCACAAACTGGAGAAATAAATCGTCAGGGCTACGCTATCTCTTCAGTAGGCAACAAATTTCGAGATTTCATTCTATAGCATTTTTTTATATTTTTTAAACATAATGCTATTCTGCTACCAATTCTTATATATATAAATGTATACATTAACATATTTATTTTATTTTATAAAATTACACACAATATCTTACTTTATGTTTTAATAATTTATATTAATGTAAAACCTTTTCAACAGGGTGACACACTGAGAAAAAAATCTGTAACTGACATCTAGAATCTAATTTGTGGCTCTAGAAAAAATAGTTCCATGTCATCCTTATAAATTCTAGTCTTCTTGGAAAGCTTGTTCTAGAAGCCCCTATTAGAATTCTAGAGCGTTTGCCTCTATTCTCGAGGCCAAAGTTTTTTAAAAATCTCTGCAAATAAATGAGACTACAAGAGGCGGGTTTCTGCAACTATAATCTTGGTTTGTGACCCATTTCTAGAAAATCAAGCGAGAATTTCTCGCAATATAAATGATTCAAAATATTTAGAGTATTCAGAATATTGTTTCACCATCTAGAAATGTGTACACTAGAAATTCTCAATCATTTCATCTATTCAGTTTATTGGCGTGCCTTATGCGCATAGCTCGGAAATCTATATTTCTAGTCAAGGGATTTAGAAAATGGCCGCTTATTCATTCTAGATGAAGGCGGTATATATTTTTTTCTCAGTGCAATTTGATGATATATTACGTAAATAAAAAAGTCGAAAAAGGTAAACAAATATAATAAAGAAATTTCTGCATTTATCATAGACTAAAAACGATTTTTTTTTTTTTTTTTAAATATCTTTGAGAGCTTTGCTATGCATTTTGAAGAGCTGATATAAATAAATGTTTCTTATTTAGTAATGATATTTTCCCTGTCATACAGAAGGAAAAATAAATTACCAAGACATCATTTTTCAACAATAAAATCAAACACAAAATTAAAGAAAAAAGAAGAAGAAGAAAATAAAAAAGAAAAGTGGAGAGAGACAGAAAGAAAAATTCTGAACTAAGCGTTTCCATTCTTTCCTCCCCCCTCCCCCTTCCTCTAGTTTAATAAAAAAAAAAAAAAATCTTTTTCAACTTTATCGTCCTTTTGCCGAAGGAAGGGGAAAAAATGTATAAAAAATAAATAAATCTTTTTTAACTTTTTTAACATTTACCTATGAGCAGTAGAATACAATTTGTTCACTTACACATATAAGGATGTTACTTTAGCAAAGTATCCGAAAAGTAGCATAAAAAAAGACTTGGGTGGGGGGAGGGTCTGAAAAAAGTATTTGAGAACGAAAATTCTGCTCCGCTCTTTTCTGCTTGAATATCGTTAATCGATATATCGATACAGTTTCAACCACCGAGAATCACGTGGTAGCAAATAGAGCATTCTGATTGGTGGGATAGGGAGGGATGGAATGTATATGCGAATAGGAGAAGGCATAAAGAGAGCTTGGAAAAATTTATCTACCTCACGTATATGCATAAAGTTAGCTGTGTAATGAAATGCCGGGTTAAAGTAGGGTTATTCTTTAGGGACTATTTTCTTCCGCGCGCTTAACTCTTGTACTTTATTTTCGTCAAGCGGCGGTGAGTGACGCGTCGCAACTCAGTTATTAAATTCTGTTCTTCGTTTTACAACACATTAAAAATTTGGTTTTTATTTACGCGCGTTTTAGCTTTTTTCTTTTTTATTATTCTTTTCCTTTTTCTTAAGCTTGGCTTTTTTTTCTTTTTCTTTCAGAACTAAAAGTGTGTTATCGAATTACCAAGCCCCATAAGTAAATACTTTTCACGTAAATGCTTAGAATTGTGTTGAAAATTCTAAGTTCTTGCGCTAATAAGTTTTGCGCTTTTTTTTTTTTTTTTTCTTTCTTTCTTCTTTACATCTTGTGGCAAATGTTGGAGGCACTAATAAAATTCTCAGGGGGTATGGCAATGTTTTGGATAAAAACTTTTACGAAACACATTATTAATTTCTTTTCTTTATCTTTTTTCTTCTTCCCCTCCCCTCCCCCATTTTTTTCTTTCTAAAAAGGGGAATTAAAGCGCCTGTAAAATTGAAACGAAAGCTGAATATCAATGGATCAGACCAGACGTGCATCGGTTTTTATAATCAGGCAAGAATTTGCAAGAATTTTTAACCTTAATTCCTTCATTTTTATTATTAATTTCAAGCAGATGTCATGTTAAAAATGATTTTTAGTTTACGCAAATTAAAAATTTTCGAAAAACTTTCAGGTGATAGTCATCGTTTTAAACTAGAAAGTTTGTAGAAAAATTGGGAATGCCCGTTTAACTTTTTATTGATTGTAATTTAAAAACATGTGAGTTTTGAGTTTTAAGAATGTTTTATACATTGGAAAATAACAAAAGAAAATTTCGTGTGATTTGGAGCATTCGGCTTTTAAAGTTGAAAAAAAAAAAAAAATGTTGTGCACAGTATTTTTTTTAAATTAGAAAATGGAATTTTATATTTATATATGTTCAAATTTCTTTCTTTTTTTTTTTTTTTTCTTTCAAGTCATAAATGCAGATTTGTAGCTGGAATTTCATATATGATATATGCCAGACTTTTTGTATATTGATGTTTAAAATTAAAGAAACAGCCGGTTTTTTCGTTACGATCTTTTGCCCTTATTTTTTAAACAAATGAACTTAACATTTCTATGGCATGTTTATCAACAAATCATAAACCCCTAAATTTTATATAAATTTAACCTGTTAGCGCCTAGTGTCCTCATTTGAGGAGGGCTAATAAAATGCACGTATACTTTTTGTGGTTTCTTGGAATGATTTCTGATTTTTTAGTGACATTTTATAGCATCACTCTAAATGATCCCTGAAAGTTTTATGTGCCTACTATTAATTATTATTTCATAATTCGGATAGTCATTTTATGATTTTTCACTCGTCGCACATATATTTGTTTTTGCGCAGGTGTACTAACTTAAATCAAGTTGAATAATAATATATATTATAATACTTTCGAGATCTTTGTCAACATATAATAGGAAATTAATCTGTTATCTCAAAGTTTTTCTACCTCGAAGTTTCCTCGCTAGAACACTAAACGTCAATACATGAGGATCGGCTTCAAATTTAAAACTATCGGAAGAATTGTTTAAGTTAATATATTTTACTGTCAGTTGTCTGTATTAATTTAGAAGTGAAATAATCAGCTAATAATATTTTGCAAAATTAATTCGGGCAAATAAAATAAACAAGAATTTTCAGATTGGTATTCTTCTAAATTTTCTTAAAAGTAAGTTTTGGAAAAAATGAAAAATGCAAAAATTATTTTAGAAAAGGAAACTTGGTGAGGAATTGTGTTATGGATAAATTGTGAAAATGCATGCGCTTTTTTTTTTCCACTTTTTTTTTTTTTTTTTCATAACCTAAATTTTGAAAAAAAAATAAAAATAAATAAAATAATAATAATAATAATAATAATAATACACTATCTACCAATAAGTATTTGGACACTTTCGAATTGAGACATTCTGTCAAATATCTAAAAAAATTCTTTAGGAATCATCTTGAAACTTTCAGAGTATGAAGGTCATGTTACAGCTTATATGTTTCAGCAAAAGTTTTGTCCTAAAGAAGAAAAGGGGACCAGTAAAAAATTAAAGAGAAATCAAAATGTTTTACATCACCCTATAAATAAGTGTTGTTGTTGTTGTTTCTTATGCCACTCGGCAATGGGGAAGTTGCACACGGAAGGAAAAACAATTTCTTTTAATTGTAATCGATAAAATCAATCTTGGGAATCCGAAAAATCCAATTAAAATCGTAAAATTAATTAAAATTAACTTTTAATTAACGTTTTAAAATCGCTAAAACCCAAAACAAAACCCAGAGTACCGGTAGAAGAACTATCCAGATTTAAGGCAGGAGGCCTTCCATTTTTCAGAGGAGCCTCACTTGGAAGGAAGAACGATTTAGCTCCAGTAGCTGACGAAAGATGGCAGCACCAGCAAACCACAGAAACTCGAATTTTGATCCGGATCAAGGCCGAGTTAAACCTATGTTCCGGTACCCTCAAAGATATAATTTTTGATGGGAACTTGGAGGACTTTGCAACCACGACGGAATTTAACGTGCACTAGTCGCCATTAGCGTAGACGACGGTCATCGGCCGGCTCGAGGACCGAACATGCAATCTTTCGATCACGAACTCGCTGCTCTTACCGACCAGGTTACCGCGGCCCTGTAAAAAGTAATGCTTCGAATGCATTTGATGTACAGCATGGTATTATGAGGATTCTTCTAAATACGTGTATAGAGTTTTATGAAGATACCGCGTGCGCGTATATTCATGGAAATATAACGGTTTCTATAAAAACTGAAAAAAAAAAAAAAAACTTTTTAAATTATAACACGTAGGGTATTAGACTCAGTGCAAAGGTATTTTTAGGAAACTTGGCATACTACATTAAACACAGCATACTGCAACCAAAATACAAAAATCTTAAATATCTTACGAAATATGAGCATTTATACTTAATAATTTGAACTACGCATGCGCAAGCTCTATAAAAATTTCATCTGCGTAATTTAATAGCCAAAAGTATTGAACCACTTATACAGTCCGTTAAGAAATTATAAGACCGCTTTAATTTTGTAAATTATAAGAAAAATAAAGATTCTAATCATAATTTAAATACATAAAATAACACATTGGTCTATATTTTTTTATAATTAGTTTGCAATAACTTGGTAGAATGCAATAAATATTTAATTAAAATATATATTAGAAATAAGTAGAAAATAGCCTGTTAAGAAAATATAAGACCACTTGTCAAAAAACAAAATTGTATAAAAATTAATATGATATTGGTCCTCCATTTCTCATGACGACTTCAAACACTATGTTTTTCATTGAAGTAACCAGGTGATTAAGTTCAGTTATCGAAATAGTGTGCCACTCTTTTACAATGGCTACTTCCAGTTCATTGGCAGATGAAAATTGCTTATTATTAGCATAAACTTTGCGAGATAATATACCCCATAGGTTTTCCATGGGGGTACAAGTCTGGACTTCGACTTGGCAATAGCAAAACATTAATTTTTTTCTTTTTTAAACCACTCCTGTGTGGATTTAGATGTATGACAAGCAGCATTGTCTTGTTGAAACATCCAGTTAGCACCACCTAACAAAGGTCCAAACGGTATCATATGATCATATAGCATAGAATGATATTGTGTAGAGTTCATATGACCCGAAATCCGCTGCAAATCACACAACCCCTCATAATTGAAAGCTCCCCAAATCATTACTGATCCTCCACCCATTTGTCGGCTGAAGCATTCTTTTGGTTCCTTCCTCAAGTCATGTCAATAGTGTCTGTAACCATCGGGACCATCAAGGTTAAATTTCTTTTCATCAGAAAATATAATTTGTTTCCACTCATCATTCCATGAAATGACATTTTTTGCCCATTTTAATCTTTCTTTTCGATGGCATTTCAATAACTTTGGTTTTTTCTTCAATTTCATAAATTTCGTATAAATATTTAATTTAAGACTCTTCCAGACTGTTACATGTGAAGTTTTCTTGCTGAAACGTTTCGAAATTTCACGAGTTGAAAGACCTTTTTTAGTTGATAGTCGGAAAATTTGTCTATTATCACGTGTTGTCAAAATATTTTTTCTACCAGATCGTTTTATTTTGTTTGAATAATCTTTTCTAATTATGGCATTATGAATGGCAGTTTTAGAACGGTTCATTAACTTCGCAATATTGTTTTCAGATTTACCAGAACCTTTATAAAGTAAAATTTTTCTCACTTCGCACTCCGATAATTCTTTACCTCGAGGCATCGTCAAATTAATCGTAGATAACACATTCAAAACCTAAGCCTTTGCTTCTTAGGTAATGCTTTTACGAAATACTGACGCATGCGCTTTATATTGAGTTTGACGTCATGTATAATATGCTAATTTTCTGAGGTGGTCTTATAATTTCTTAACAGTCACAGTCTTTAATTTTTAGAAAAATGAATAAGTCTTAATGAAATTTAATTTATTTTAAAAGTTGGAATTAGTATAGGATGCGTTTTCTTATCAATTTTAAATACGCAACTAAAAATTTGCATATTATGCTCTCTTCTTCAGAAATGCACCAATACGATTGTGGTCTTATAATTTCTTAACGCACTGTATGAAAGTCCCAAACAAATATTGTGTAAATTCAAAAAATTAGAACAGAATTTTAGTTCTCTCTCTCTCCACAAAAAGAAAAAAAAAAAAAAAAAAAAAAGATAAAGGGTTTTATCAATATTTATTTATAATTAGCGAACACTTTATTGCCATTGGGCATTGATTGAATAAAAATAAAAATGTGAGTAAAACCCTTTACAGTTTACCTTTTATTTTGATAGGGACTGAAATTCTGCTCATTCTATAACTCATATTTTTTTTAATTTACATGATATTTGTTTGGGGGGTTTATATAAGTAGCTCAATACTTCTGGCTCTTAAATTATGCAAATAAAAGTTTTATAAACTTTGCGCATGCGTACAGTCGGTAACAAAAGTGTCCGAACACTAGCAAAAATTCCTATGTAAAAAACTACACTTCATACGGTTTTATTAAATAAATCCTTGTCGAATCCTGTTCTTGGCCAGTGTAAGAACATGATTCGATAAGGATTTATTTAACAAAACCGTATGAAGTGTAGTTTTTTTACATAGGAACTTTTGCTAGTGTTAGGACACTTTTGTTATCGACTGTAATTAAAAACTATTTAGTATAAATGCTCATATTTCGTAAGATATTTAACTTTTTAGCATTCTGATGGCAGTATGCTGTGTCTAATGTAGTACGCGAAGTTTCCTAAAAATGACTTTGCACTTACTGGGTCTAATACCCTTCGTGTTATAATTTAATAAGTGGTATTTTTTTTTTTTTTTTTTTTTTTTTTTAAATTTGTAAGGAAACCGTTATACCTCCTTGAACAAAATTTCTTGTGCATTAATTTTACTTTAAAATATTCACTATTCTAAAAATTCACAGTATTTATCCCTTTCAGACCCAAGCCGTACGATCGTGCGAGTTAGACATCCACGACATCGACTTACATTTTTGCATCTGGAACAGTCGTATGTAATAAAATCAGGAAATGAACAATCGAGCTAATTAGCAGAAAGTGTAAAGTACAATTTTCAATCAACAAATGTTGGTTAGAATCCATATTTTTCTTTCAGTTTGCAATAACAGAAGAATGTAATGTTTTAAGGTAAAAACGTTTCGGGTGGGAAAGGGGTATAAAATAAGTAAAATAAGGAAGAAAATGTACGTTGGAAGGTAAAGAATTTTCGCATAAAACATTTCAAATTTCAAGTGTGATACAGGGTGATCAGTTTAAAAGAGTACCTGTGGTTTTTTTGTAACCCTTAAATCTGACGGATGTGGCAACTATTCAAACATTGAAGTATGATTGTTTAAACCTTGTTTAAGTTTGTGAGCAATTTCTAACATAGTTGGACTGTTACAAATTTATTTGTGAGATAAAAAAGAAATGGAGACGCACATTTTTTTTTAAATCCTGTAATAATTTTATTTTTGAAAAACATAATTCAATTCATATTTTTTACAATATCATTCCTCACAGAAAATGTTGAAAATGTTCGCCACCATTTTGAAAGCAAACATGAACACGTCGAACCAGGTTTTTGACACACTTCGCAGCATTGTTGGTGTTCTTGACGAGATTTCTTCAGTTATGATTTGTTTTAATTCATCGATGTTTGCAGGACTTCTCTGGAAAAGCCTATGAAATGATAATGTAAAAATGATAATGATAATGTAAATGTAAGGCAGAAATGATAATGTAAAAAAATTTAATTAAATTTTGTTTTTCATAAATAAAATTATTACAGGATTAAAAATAGTGTGTGTCTCCATTTCTGTTTTACTTCACAAATAAAGTTGTAACTGCCCAACAGTGTTGGAAATTGTCGCCCATGCTTTAAGAAGGTTCAAACAATTATAGTTCAGTGTTAGAAGAATAGTTGCCACATCCGTCATATTTAAGGGTAATAAGAAAAACCAACAGGTACTCTTTTAAATTGATCAACCTGTGTATGCATTTCTTTTTTACGAATTATGAGTAAACTTATATTATGAGTCATGTTGTTTTAAAGTGGTATGAAGGAAGAGAATGTTATCCAGTCTTTGCATTCAAAAGATTATATTTATAATAAAAAATCATGAAAAATATTTTATGGATAGACCCGAGGTTTTACCCACGAATCAAAAATTAATGTTGACTCGACCTGATGCAGGACTCTGGGTAGGGTTGACTAATAAATTTTTCCAGAGGGTCAGATTCGTGTCAAATTTAGTTTTTAACGACTTGAGAAACATCTTTCAAAAAATTCTACCACAAAAACAGAAATTTGTTTGCTATTATTATAATTGCCTGGTGTTATACTATGTACGCCTCAAATAAAATATATTCGTACCCAAATTATTACAGTAAATTAAACAATCAGATAAAAGCAATTAACAAAAAAACATAGAATTATTAATAATATTTTTAAGAACATAAGCATTAAAAAATAAACTATAAACACTACAATTCCTCAATAGTAATATACAATTATTTCTTAAGGAAAATGGATGTTTACGTTCTTCTATATACATAAGAATCCTCAGTAGTATAGCAATATAGGCCCAGTACCGGCCAAACTCGACGAGCAACGGTGAAATTCGACCAATCTTGTCCAATCTTCTCCGATATTTCTCAGTGTTGGACTCTAATTTTTGATTTTTCGAAAAGTTCGATATTTGGTTTAAATTTAAAGTTGGTTCTAATTTATGAGAAATAAAGAATAGAAAACAAGTTTAGCAACATTACGTATACTTTAAACCGGTATTGACTGTAATTTGGCAGGTTCGATGTTCTACGATATCAACCGATAACGGTAAAAGTACGTATGCCATACAATATTGGCAATACAATGAATTCCGATATTAGCCGATATTATTGTGCTACT
Source organism: Salticus scenicus (assembly GCA_963930645.1). Classification (NCBI taxonomy): domain Eukaryota; kingdom Metazoa; phylum Arthropoda; class Arachnida; order Araneae; family Salticidae; genus Salticus; species Salticus scenicus. The sequence continues at coordinate 10,696,632 of OZ005658.1, read as the reverse complement.
GGAGAGGATGGTAGTGAATTCTTGAAAAATTCCAACTTCTAGTTTTCGATAGCTTTACGTGTTTTGAGTTCTTCTAAACATGATTTAACCATTTTTTAGAAAGTGTCTGTGTGTGTATGTGATCAAAATTTTGTGCACGCTGTATCTCAATCAATATAGTAAGTTTATATTTCGTTGAACTTTGACATAAATTTGTGATAATTAACTTTTGGTGTATCTTGCACAACAGATGGCGCTGTCGGTTCGTATTTTCCAAATTTTTAATGTATCAGCATATCCAGAAAATTTCGTATAAACACATGCAACGGAGATTATTTTTAAACAAGCATTGTGAAATTAAAATACTATTTATGTATAATAGTAATTGATGATCAGGATAAAATTTCGATATACGTAGGAGCACTGCCTTTCCCCGGGCAAGGGAAATTTTCAGTGTGAAGATTTTTCAAAGAACTAACTAATACCTTTAAAACGAATGGTTGAATTGTAGTTTTGTGGTAATTTAAAACAAAATTATATATATACATTTCCTTTATAACCCCTCCTCCCCTCTCCTCCAATAAAGAAAATTTTCCTAAGACTTTATCTAAGATGAGAACATAAAGTTGTTTTGACATTTTGTGTTGTAGTTTTTTGAGCCGAAAATCATCTGTTTTCACCATGAAAGAAATTTGTATAAATAATGATTTTTGTAAATGTTTTTCTCTGAGGAAATTCATATATATATATATATATATATATATATAATTCTGTGAGGGTTACAACATACCAGTTTTATAAATTCTTATTGAAAATGAAGTTTTAAATTTCCAGTTTAACTTTCTTTCCCCATATTCTTTTTTGGAGCAAATAACGTTCAGAATTTGTTTAAATAAAGAATTATTTTAAAGGGAAATGATAAAAACCATCATCTTTAAGATATACGATATTTTTTATCGTAATTTTGCTTAGTTTACCCGAACCATATTTAATATTTGATTTCTTTGTAATATGTTATGTAAACAAAGTATTCATACTTTATTTGAGAAACGAAGAAGGTAGTTACTTGTTTAAACAGCCACCACTGATGTTATTAAACACATCGTTATACTCAGGACTTAAATCACGTCTAAATACCTCCAAAATAACGATATCGAACATTAGCGCACCCTCCCATTTTTAACAACAAACCACCCCTCTTTGCGTTATACCTCGCCAAAATTCTCCAATCTTACACAATTACCACAGTAACTACAGAAAGCGGGCGCAAAAATGATGAACCAATAAACGTCGTTAGGAAGACAGCGCGTTACCATTACACCAACCACCATTTTAGCATCAACATCCGAAATTAATGAACGAGGTGGAACAACTAAACTCATCTCACCCGGAAAGAAAAATAGTCTTCTTTTAAGAGACTTAGGAGATAAGCCCAGTGCCTGAAGAAACATTTATATTACCGCAGCCTTGTAGAATTCGGAAGGGGGAAGGGGGGGCACTAGAAGCAATCTATTAATTAAGAAACTTAGGGGAAGGTAAATGAATGGATGTGAGAACCCGGAATGATCTTTTTAGGAAAGGTAAGGCGAAAAGATTGCGGAAAAAAAAAATTACTTCTTGATTTTTTTTTCTCTGTGAGTGGAAGAGGGGGGGATACTTGAATTTTTATGATGTTTTAAAAACGGTTTATAGAAAAATGTTTTATATACACATTAACGAGTTTTGCTTAATTGCAAGATAAGAAAATATAATGAATTATAAATTTTATAAATGATGCCTAGGAAATCATTTCAGCCGGGCGATACGGGAAATTTTCCATTCCATTAAATCAATGTAAGAGCTAGTTTATCAAGAAAATTCCTGAGTTCTGAAAAATATTAGTATCATTAGGCGTTAAAAGGAAAGCATATAAATTTATAAATTACGTGTAAGATTAGAGTACTTTATAAATATCGTTCACTTTAAATAGAAAAATCGAGGTTTTTTGTTTAATTAATTAGATGAGGGGGGAAAAATTAAAATTTTATATCTGTATCGTATGCTAATATTTTGTGAATAATGTATCTGTGCGTCAGTAATTTTTATCATGCCTGCCTCTTTATTTTCTCTTATTTATTTAAAGCATGTCCGCTTAGATATTTCACAAGAAATAAAAATTTCTTACAAAAAGATGTGTATTTGCATTATGGTAGTCATATTTTGGACAAATGAACCTTAATATTCATATTTATTGAAATTTTATTTTTCCGACTGAGTGGAAATAATGCCTGGACCGGGAGTCGAACCCCGGATCTTTGACTTACAAGGTCAAGGCTCTACCAATTGAGCTATCCAGGCCGACAGCCGGTCGACATTACTCACTCAGACAACCTTTAGGCAGAAAACATCTGGTTAGATAGCCGCAGGTAGTGGAAAACACCATTAAACAATGGGAGAAAGAAATACAATTTTTGTTTTTAAATCACAAAATCAACTGTGGGAGAAAACCTGCGGCTTATTTCTGTTGAGCTATCTAAATGATAGACCAGATGTTTTCTGCCTAAAGGTTGTCTGTGTGAGTAATGTCGACCGGCTGTCGGCTTGGATAGCTCAATTGGTAGAGCCTTGACCTTGTAAGTCAAAGATTCGGGATTCGACTCCCGGTCCAGGCATTATTTTCACTCAGTCGGAAAAATAAAATTTCAATAAATATGATTTTCTTCCACATTTGATTTTGTGATTTAAAAAAAAATGTATTACTTAATATTCATGTTGAGTGAATATAAAGGAAAACTTTATAAATGAATACGATAAATATACTCATGCTCAGAAGTTTAGCAAGATTTGCAAACAATCAGTTTTTTTTTCTTTAATTAAAAAAACTTATCTCTGGATGAAATGTCTTCAAACATTGAGTATTTAAGGAAATGGGTCTTAAGCCTGTTTTTCAGTGAAGATTGGATTAAGACAACATTTAGGGGGCCGGTAACAAATTGAGTAAAATCAATAATGTTTGTGATCACCCTGTATCTTTAAGTGAATGAAATTATCTGTAACTTTAAGCTATGTGAAAATAGGCCCAGTACAATATATGGATGAATTTGTGTGACGATAGCATGTTAAATAACGGAGGTATAAGCATTTATTTTAAAACTCAAAAAAAAAAAAAAAAAAAAAAAAAAAAAAAAAAAAAAAAATTATTTATAATATACAGAGTTTTAAATGAAAATTATTTCAACTTTCAGATAAATTGAAAAAACACTTTTGAAACAATAATACTGCAATCGTAATACAAATATCTGAAATAAATGGAATATAAACATTTTTATGAAAAACCTTTTCACTGCATATGCGCGAAAGATGGAAATTGTTTTATTACATAGGTTGAAAGCTAGACATATTAGGCAACTTTTATCAAAAATTCATTTGAATAGAGAACAAAATAAGCAAATTGTCGGCAAAAGAACGAGCTAGATTTAAGGTATTTTCCAAGAGTTGAAATTTCGTAAGGGATTTTTCATATGCCGTGTAAGTAATTTAAAGATCCAATTATTTCAATTATGCTCCAAAAGTAGTTATTTGTGAAAAACCCCTTATAACTCTAACATATTTTTGTTTATTTACTAAGATTTGTAAGATCATAAGGGTTTTTTCACAAAAAAGAACTTTTACAAGAAGGTTGAAAAAATTGGAACTTCAAATTAATTACGCGGCATGTGAAAAACCCCTTATGAAATTTCAACTCTGGGGGAATACCTGAATTCTAGCTCGTTCTTTTGCCGACAATTTGCTTAATTTTTACTCTATCCAAATGCACTTTTGATAAAATTTGCTCAATATATCTAGCTTTTAACCTATGAAATGATTTTCTTTAATCTTTCGCACATGAGCAAAGAAAACGTTTTTCATAAAAATAGTAAGGATTTGTCGTCGAACTGATGATTAACATATGCCGACTAGATCCAAGAAAAGGTGGAACACATTTTAAAAAGATGACTCTGCAGAAACTTTTCAACTTGTAAATTTAATACGAAACTGCACAAAGATATTTACAAATACACACATTATCACATATAAATATATACACATTCTAAATATTAATATTTCCAATTGGCTTTTGAAGCCGGTTCGTTCCAAACATTCGTTCACCACTTCTCTTCTGCCATTTTTTATTCTAATCTCTCCGCAGCCTCTCGATGCCACTTCAGGAAAACTAAAAGTTCGAAAATGTTTCGAATAAAGTTCGAATATGATCTTTACAAAAATGTTCATATTTCATATGATATTTAAGATATTGGTGTTCCAATTGCAGTATATTGTTTCAAAAGTGTTTTTTCAATTTATCTGAAAATGGGAACAATTTTCGTTTAAAATTCTGTATATTATCAATAAAAAAAAATATGTTAAACGTTCTTTAACAGTTAAAACATTATTATAATATTATGCCACGTATATTCATCAAATAGTTTTATAGTGCTGAAGGCAGATTTTCAAAAGAAGTTTTTCTATAATAGATAAAGTCTATGTAATTAATGTATTTTATTTAAAAGATTTAAAGAAGCATTTTCAACTAAAAATTTCTGAGAACTTCTGTATTGAATAAAATAATGAATGCATACAGAGGTAAAAATCGATTACTTTTCAGTAACAATCCGGTTGGTAAATTTTCATAAAAAAAAAAAAAAAAAAAAAAAAAACAGAAAAAAAAAAAAACAGTGGGAAAACGAACTGGAATTCTTTAAAAACACCTCCCACTGACGGCATTCCACCTAGGCTATTGTGTAGAAAATTGCGCTTAAATTACAGTACAGCACCAAACTCTACTCTTTAAACATGTCGCCTTTTATATTAGTGAGTAATTAAATAATAATAATGATAATAATAATAATAAAATACCTTTAGAGCTATAATGACGTCAATTTTACCCAGCAAGTTTAATTTTTGACAAAGTTTTATATCAATTTTAACATTTACGCCGGAATCTCTTTTCATTTCAGAAAAAATAAATAAATAAATAAATAAAAAATAAAATCAACTCGTAAAATATTTTGGCAACATTTAAAAATTAAAATATTGTATTTTTGTCTAGAAAAAAACATCTTCAACGTTTTCGATACTATCCGTTTCGATACTGATTATTATTAATTTTCTTTGCCTTTCCTTTTCTTTCAGAAAAAGAATTAAAAAAAAAAAAAAAAAAAGATGAAATTCTGAAAAAAGCAGAATTTAATTTATTACTACTATTATTATTATTGTTTTTATTATTATTATTATTATTATTATTATTTTAAAATTATAACATCGCTTTCAAAGTATTCAATTATATTTTCGATAAATTTTCGATTTCGATAAATGTCCAATCATCGTAAAACTGGTGACAACTTTTTATCCGTAGATTGAGACTAATAGTCCTCCGTACTAATAATCAAGAAATATTTATAATATATTAAAAATCGATTGTATAGTTATATATCTTGGCTCTTATTCTTGTACTTTAATATTAAAAGTTACAAGGCAAGTTGAAACTAATCATATTCCTATTGCTTATCAAATCATATACATTACGAAATCTATAATTTTTTGTGTAAAACACGTTTTAACCCTTTCATTCCCAATTTTCCCCCTCCATAAAACAATAAATCTTATATTTAGACATAAATTTATTTCAAAGGCAATATATATAAAAATTTAAAAAAAAAAATAGGAGTAATAGCAGAGTACGAATTAATAAAGTTACCAAAGCAACTGAGAGGTGTTTATTTATGTTTAATATAACCACTGATGCCATTAAAAATCTTATAACTTTTCAATAAATAAAAATATCAAAATTCTGGAAGAAATACATATTGTAATTAATTAAAATACAAATTATGAACATTAAAAAATAAAATAAAAAAAATACTTCAAACAGTTAATTTACTTAAAGAATAAAGAGTAATTTTATAAATGGAAAAGGGTTCTTACACGGAGAAAAATAGTGTGAAGTAATACCCACTTTAAATAATCTGGTGTGTCACTCACACGACATTCTCTTACCCTGAAATTTAATACTATAAATACAGGTTGGAAATTAAGAGGTGAGATGACGAGTACTGTTATGTAAACCTATGTTAAACAATTCAAATTAGGCTTCGACATAGTTTTATACGATAATTAGTTCTGTGAGAGGAGCGCTACTGCCCCCCCCCCCCCTCAACCCCCCCGTTTCATTACTGCACCTACATTTATATAGAATTTAAATCAGTTATTAAAATTAAAAGTTCACTTAAAATTATTCAGGCAACTTTCACGCAACATTCCTTAAAATTTATCAGTCGTGATTAATCTTTTCCAGCAACAAACTTATATTAACTTGAAAATACAACTTTTGGATCTCCTAAAATTATTCGTTTTTAAGTTACTCTAAGAGACACAGACAAAGATCAAGCGTTAAAGAACTTGGCTACGGTAATCAGGAAGCATCAAAACGTGTAAATATACAAAAACAAGCAATGAATATTTAGCTTAAAAACATTCATTATTTACCATATGTCTATGAGGAATTAGTTTAACTAATATGATCATCTGAAGGTCGCCGAACGTTTTAAAACATTTTGAAAACATTCAAATGGGAAAAAAAAATCTTTATAGAAATGTTTGAATGATGTATGTACAGAAATGTGCAAATGCTGTACATCAGACAGCGACAGTGTTCACAGGCGGGTGATCACTATCTACAGTCGAAGCCTGCACCTCCCGTATATTAGCTTTGAGAGCAGAATCTCTCGACCGTTGGTGCGACCCTTTTGTATATAAGGATACAAATGCAAACATAAATCTACAAGCAAATCGTTCTGTTACTGCAGTCAGTGGCGTGCAATGTGATTGTTAAATTATTGATGAATATTACACCTGATTTTGCATAAAATATGAAACCTTGAAAATATGCATTGTCAATTAAATCATCATTGCCTAATATGGTCATTTAATAGCTGCTGAACGTTATTATTATTATTATTATTATTATTAATACTCGTAAAGATTATGGATATGCATGTAGATATCTATTGTAAATATTTGTTAAGTATTTATTAATTAACTTTTACTTACTTAGGTTGTAAGGTCGAGACTATAGAACGTCTCCACAGTCCGTTTGAATTTCAGCTGAATCCAGCAATCTAAAGCTGGGACGGTCAAATCACTTCGTCGCCAGTGACTCGACGAAAGTTGAGGTCGAGTGAGTTTTTGTCGGCATAGTGCTGCTGTGAAATAATTAGGATCTGAATGTTTGATGAATGGGAAGTGATTGTAAGTTTTAACTGAAATGAAGGGAAAGGATGTTTGTTAGGATGTAGTATAAAAGGAAGGATAGTGAATTGCTAGGAGTTAGATATAGGATGTGATGTAATGGAATGGTAATGAGTTGGTAGCTGATTAGTGTGGAGTTAAGAGTAATGTTGATGGTGATGGTGATAGCTTTATGCGTATGAGAGTAGATAGGTGTAGTAGTGTGGCCTAAGTTAAAAGGATCAATCGTGCTTTCGGGAATCCGGCCGATATCCTGGTGTGAAAAGAGTAGTGATAGCAGAGAGCAACCACCGACAAGATCAGTATTGGTGAGCTAAGTTTTAGTTTGTCTTGTTAGAACTTATTGCCTGGGGTTTATTAAAAGTTATAATAGAGTTAGCTCAACGCCCTCCTTAATATTGAATGTTAAATAAACTGTGTTATTTATTTGTTAACTTTGTCTCGAGTTCTTCTTATTTCTAGTTAATTAAGTAATTAAGTAATCAAGTTTGTATTTAAGATTGAGTAAGATCTAAGATCTAGGATTTAAGATCTACATTAGAGAATCATGGCCCACTCAGATTCGCTACAAGGTCAATATCTTTAGAAATCGACCTTTTACAACCACATTTATCCAAATATGAATTAAAATTTTTTATCATGATAAGTTTCCAAATATTCAATCAATTCAAACCATAACTGAACAATGAACTTACCTTAGAATATCTTGCATGAGTTCGTTTGTTTTCAAAGCACATAAAAAAAAAAAAAATCATGAATTGATTTACTCGATATATACTTAGTCCATAGCAAGATATCAACTAACTGTATTAATCAATTCTATGCGCTATCTGGTTTCAAAATGGCGGTTGCTTAAAAATTTTAAAATGATAATAATAATAATAATAATCGGTTTGTTTGAAACCCTGTATATACATAGCTTTACTAATGTATGTAACTCATATCGTGATTTAAACTAACAAGGAAACATTCAAAAGGTGTCATCTTAAAAAAGTATTGAAAAAAATATATGTGGTTCTACTCTTCATAAAACATCAGAAAATGAAAAAAATATCGGCTGAAATTAATTACAGCGGCCACAAAAAATTATCAAACCTAAGCATATTTGGCGATTTTACACTGCTAGCCGATTGATTTTGACTACTTGGCGGAAAAGCAAAACACGGTTCTGTTCGTACACGGCAATATCGGTGCTAGCAAACATATCGCCTAACAGCGCTAAATCGCCAAATTTGCTTAATTTTGATAAACTTTTGTAGCCGCTGTAATTAATTTCAGCCGATAATATTTTCATTTTCTGGTGTTTTATGAAGAGTAGAATCACATATATTTTTTTCAATGCTTTTTGAAGATGACACCTTTTGAATGTTTCCTTGTAAGTTTATTTATCAGCTTCATCTGCCATTTTGTTATAGAAATCAATATTTTAAAGTAAAAAAGAAAAAAAAAAAAAAACTATTTACTCTCTGAAATTTCTGTAGTGAGAACCGTATTCCTTAAAATAGTGACCACTACTTTGAGAGGAGAAAACACAATTCTTACTCTCGAAAATATGAAATTTCTTACCTTTCGCGAAACAGTGATGTGAAGTCACTCTGTGACAAAAAGTAATGGAATCACGTTTCATAAATTGCAAGATCCACCTTCTGTATAGAGATATAAAAAACCCGGGAATTTTTCTTCTGGGGAATAAACATGGGATTTTTCGGGTTTCAACCGGGGATTTTGGAAACTTTGATGGGAAGAAAACTAATATTCAATGTTTAGATTTAATTTCACTTCTTTTAGGTGTACCAAACAACTTGTTTCAATATCATTTTTATTCTATTTGCTTAAATAAAAGTGATATCAACAATTATGTGATTATTTTACAGAAAATTGTAAAAAAAAAATAACCGTTTACGTTATTGTCAATAATAAATGATGAAGTTTTGTCTGCCTATTTAAATAACTTTATTTATTTTTTTCTTTTTTTAATGAATACCATAATAAAATATGTTATAAAAAATAATACAATGAAATTAAATTATGGTAAGAATACTTTAAAATTATTAAATTTTATTATAATTCTTCGAATAAAATTTAACATTAGTTGATGAAATTTTGTTATAATCACTCAAAGAGCACGGGGAACAAAATTGAATATGAGTTCTTCGGTTATTAAAAATTCAAGCAATAATTTTTTAATGCATTAAATCATTACATAAAATATTCAATAGCTAATAATTAATAATTTGGCTGTTATTTCTTTCTTCATTTATTTTTTGCATATTAATACTGTTGAAATTTTAATTGAAATAATATTTCCCAGTGTAATATTATTGATTGTTTTAGTAAATGCAGAATATTTTGAATCATTTTTGTTTTATTTTTGAAATAAAATGGTAAAGATACACATCTGAAACATGCGATTGCGATTAAAAAAAAAGTTAAAAAAAAAAAAAAAAAAAAAAAAAAAAAAGTGTTATATTGAACTGAGTGTGTATACAGTCAGAACTAAAATATAAATATACAGCAATAACAGAGAATAAATCTATTAATTAATGAAATTTGAAACTTGTACTTTTTAAATTTATAGACGTTATAAGCACTATTAAAAATTTGGAAGATCATAAAAAACATCTGAATGTGAGATAACATTTTGAAATGCCTTAGAACATCTCTAATCTAAGAAAGGGAAAAAAAAAAAAAAAAAAAAAAAAAAGATAAATTCACAACTTGTGAAAACTTTCAAAATTCCCTTGTTTTGGAAACTTTCAAAATTCCCTTCCCAAAAACCCGGGTTTTTTCCCCGCTCACATCTCTACTTTTGTAGGGTGAAAAATTACTAGCGCCATCTATAGTAAATATTCAGAATGATATACGTTGAAAGATTTTTAGCCGATCTTAGACATGTATTCGTTTAAGATAATTTATGGAAGATTTTTGACGAAGAGAAGAAAAAATATTAATTTAAAAAGACAATTTCATAAATATTATTTTTATATATTTATATATACTTAACAAAATTGAAGCATTACTATTAATAAAGAAATTTTTTTTGAGCTCCTCCTGTGATTTTTGAATTGGTACGACCCGGAATGTGATTCATCTCTAATGAGAGTCATTTGCTACTGTAAATAACCTCTTAATGAGTTATATGCCACTCTTGAAGAATCAGACCTCACTCTTTATATTTTAAAGAGTATGTACCATAGATATAGTAATAAGACATAGATTGATCAGCGAGAGGGAAAAAGTGAGGCTATTTTTTTTTCAGGAAAAGTCACTCTAATGGCTGCCTTTTCCCGAGTGAATCACACACAGGAATACACGCGGATAATTTAGTAAATAAAATTTATGAATAATTTATTTACTAAAGGTGAATGAAAAGCTCCAGATACAGTTTCAAATTCATTTTTCTTTTTTTTTCTTTTTTTCAATACTCTCTAATGGCTGATTTTAGAACTTTTTTTCGGCATCAAAATTTTTTGCTCGATAACATGGGAATGATAGATCTATATAAATTACTATATCTATGGTACGTACCGATATGATTGAAAATCGGTATGTACATAACCCGTAATGCTAGTGGGGATATAAACTAGTGGAGCTGTAGATCAGGAGCCTCAACGTACTATTTTCATCACTAATTACTCAACGAATCATTTATCTTTATACCATATAATTAAAAATAAATATAATATATATATATATATATAATGTTTAACTCGCTATATGACCAGATATTTGTTTGAGGGGCTTACCGCCCCCTCAACCGCTCCGTTGCTTCTGTCTGCCTATATCTATCTGTATGTATGTCTATATATATAGAGTCCCTTATAACTCCCATCCGTATATTAACTACTAGTAACATATTAGTACTTCTACCAAATTTCACACTAAATTATTGCATAATATATCGAAAATATTTTGCTTAGTCTTGTAAATTAATTACCAATTCTATACCTACCATTTTCGACAGAAAACGTGAATTTAAATGTTCGAATAATATATGTTTATCTCATTAAGTTAATGAAGTGTAACTATTTAAAAATGGTTTTATAAGAAATACAACTATAGACCGTAATGACACTAAATTCTTTTGTGTATCTCTGTACACGAGCCACAGTTATTATATACACCAATAAACTCTGTGTAAATAATTTGTTGTAACTCATTAATATTGGAATCAAATTTGACATCGTTTGAATGATTGTAGAATGACATTGTAATTCTTTTATGCGGTCCTGTAAATAAATTATTTAGTCTATACATAGTTTTCTCAACACAAAACATCCTTGTAAGCATATCAATAACACATGTTAATTTAATTTTGTTCAATGCAGTGTAAATATGTCAAACTGCGTTTAAACGAAATTCTGCCCATAAGTCGTAATGATAAAAACTTTGTTGTGTCCCTGTATACAAACCATAAATAATAGAGACACAAAAAATTATACAGTTATTTATGTGTTGCGCCTTAACATGTGTACCAGTTTGCAAGTCAATCAGGGTAATTTTGCGGGCACTATTGTGGTATGTGCAAATTCTGTCCATAGAACGTAATGATAAGAAAAATGTTTGCGTGTGCATGTATACGAACTACATATGGAATACACACACAAAACTATAAAACTAATTCCGTGTGGCTCAGGAACATGTGTACAAAGTTTTGAGTTAATAGGATGATTTTTGTGGCTGCTATCGCGAAACGGACAAACAGACAAGCAGACAGACACACAAATAGACAGAAGTCAAAATCTTTTTGGGTCTTCACATGGCGGCCTGCACTAACGTTTCGGTAACTAAGTTTATTAATCAGCTTGATCCGCCATCTTGTTTCAAAATGGCAGTCACTTGACAATTTCAAGTTCTCACATACAAAATGTACTTATGAGCTGATTTGCTTAAAACTAAACATACGCACAGCCCCTATCACGGACTGAATTAAGTTTATTAATCAACTCGAAATTTGAAAAAATAATGATAATTTTGTATGTTAATAAAAAATTTCTTTACTATTCAATTTGCTTAATTTTTTAACGTAATTAAAATTTAATTTAATAAAATATATTTTTAAAACATATGTTCTAAGAGGTTTTTAAGAACTTAGAGCATTAAGATAATAAAAGTATAATAAAATAACATACATATATATATATGTTGTTTTATTTTACAAGTATAATAAAACAACAACATATATATGTATATATATAATGATAATTTTGTATGTTAATAAAAATTATTTTTACTATTCAATTTGCTTATTTTTTTAATGTAATTAAAATTTATTTTAATAAAATATATTCTTAAAATACATGTTCTAAGAGGTTTTTAAGAACTTCGAGCATCAAGATAATAATAGTATAATAAAAGAATATGTTGTTTTATTATACAAGTATAATAAAACAACAACATACATATATATATATAAATATATATACATAAAAATAATGATAATTTTGTGTGTTAATAATTTTTTTTTTACTATTACATTTGCTCAATTTTTTAATGTAATTAAAATTTCATTTAATAAAATATATTCTTAAAATACGTGTCCTAAGAGGTCTTTAAGAACTACGAGCATCAAGATAATAATAGATAGTATAATAAAAGAACATTCATATATATATATATATATATATATATATATATATAAATATATGTAGTTTTATTATACAAGTATAATAAAACAACAACATATATATATATACATAAAAATAATGATAATTTTGTGTGTTGGTAATTTTTTTTTTACTATTACATTTGCTCAATTTTTTAATGTAATTAAAATTTAATTTAATAAAATATATTCTTAAAATACGTGTCCTAAGAGATTTTTAAAAACTTCGAACATCAAGATAGGAAATATATTCTTCAAATATTAACTCTGATATTCATAAAAAAAAAAAAAAAAAAAAAAAAAAAAAAGAGAAATGCGATTAATACTTAAGATATTTCCAGAATGTAAACATGAAACAATTTCGCTGATCGTATAAAAGATTAGAAAATTTCCTGACTATCTTCTGCATAATTTCCTTACTCCATGATTTTCGTTTCCGTTCCAGAACTGAGATAAAGATATGTCAAAAGTGATGTTCTAGAATTTCGGAACTGACGCCGCTCATTCTCGAGAGGGGATCAAACTCTAGTAAGTTGATTTCTTGTCAAATCATTAAAACCACTTCTATTCCTTGAAGATGTCGTCTGCGTGTGCAGAGATTTGAAATTAAGAATAATTTCCTTGTGACGTAATAATTCTAAAGGGAGACACCATTTTATATTTTACACACACACACACACATACAATATATTTATAGAAAGAATTAAATCCGTGAAATTTTGTATTTTACAAAGAGAGAGGGAGGGGGGGGTCGAAAAAAGTACTCGTAAAAATGACGTTATAGAGGGTGGTTATAATTAACGCAAACGAGTGAACAGCATACAAGGAAATCTGGTATATAGACAATGCACGAAATGCGCTCACGGAATTTCGAAAGAAAAAAAATAGTTCCAAATTGTGCAGTGGAGGGTGCCTTTTTCGGAGAAACATTAAATTTTCACAGTAAACGACCAAAACAGAATACAGAAACAATATTAACATTTATTGACTAGTTTCTGATCGCCTTGTCATCGAACCACATTAAGTAATACCTGTTTTGAATAAAGCTTCCTCTTCTTCGCAAGCATGCAAATCTCGACATTTTTTTTTTTTTTTTTTTTTTTTAGGGCCGCGGTAGCCCAGTCGGTAGAGCGCCGGCCTCGTAATCGGAAAGTTGTGGGTTCGGTACTCGAGCCGGCCTAAGACTGTCGTGTACACTAATGGTGGCTGGTGCACGTAAAATTTGTCGTGGCCGCAATGTCCTTCATGTTCCCCTCAAAAATTATTCCTCTCGGGGTCACCGAAGCGGGAGAGCCATCCCTTCCGTGGAGGATCAAAATTGTCATGGCATGTCTCCGGACCACCTCTAGGGGTGTGTCCCAGACCGTCACCAATTGCCCATTTGCGCAGCACTAGTGCGACGTAAGACCCAACCATCCATCCATCTACTCGACATTCTTTCCCTAGAACTGACAGCTTTTTCCGGTTTTACATTGTATTACTCATAATTCTTGTTCTGGATTGTTAATATTGTTTCTGTATTCTGTTTTGGTCGTTTATTGTGTTACATTTGATGTTTTTCTGGAAAAGGCGTCCTCTAGTGGATATTTTGCAGCTAAATTTTTTTTTTCAAAATTCCGTGAGCGCATCTCGTGTATAGTCTATATACCAAAATTCGTTGCGTTCCGTTCACCCGTTTGCGCTGTAGAATGCTGTTTATAGGGGAGGCTTAAATATAACCACTTTGTATGTGTGCATTTTTGCGTACGCGTGTGGAAGTTTTAGTGTGTCTGACGCGAGAGAGAGAGAGAGATACTGTCTGAATACCTATAACGCAACTTCATTTTTAAACATTAATAAATTATCATTAATATAATTTCATTAAAAAAATATTTTTTTTTAATGAAAAATATTAATCATTCTAATAAATATTTGAAATTTCTCAATAGTTATATATATAAATGAAATAAACAGTAGTTTGTGATTTGTTCTCTGTTCCTTCTTGTTGTTATTTTAGTTTCATTTATTTGGATTTGACCCTTGTCCCACATAGTTTTCAGTTCTTATATTAAATATACGTATTTATTTCTTATATACAGGGTGAATTCATGGGACAAACTTTAAGGGGAAATAGGGCACTTTATTATGATTCAGAATTGCATAGGAATCCATGTCCTCAAACGTCATTTCAACCCTTTAAGAACTGGATGTTTTGTGCTACTAACTCCGCCTACTGTGTAAATTTATAAGCTTGCATGCATCATTCAGAATGTTCGTATTATTGCACAGTGTACGTATTATTGCACTCATTGCGATAAAATACATCGATAAAGACAGAATTTATATATTTATGTAAATATTAGCATGTAGAAACTCTTTAAAAATTGCAATATTGGAAAGCCACGCCCATATCCACGCAAATTCACCCGGTTCTTAAAGGGTTAAAATGACGTTTAGGGACATGGGTTCCTCAATTCTGAATCCTTATAAAGTGCCCTATTTCCCCCTTAAAGTTTGTACCATGAATTCAGGGACACCATGTATATATATATATATGTGTGTGTGTGTGTGTGTACAAGGTGTCTGAAATTAAACGACCCTATTTCAAAGCTGCCTACAGACGAAACTATTGTTCAGAAAGTTGTGAAATTTTGTGTTGCAGATAATGAAGGTATGGGAATTTAAGCGAATAATAATATTAAAAAAAAAAAAATAGTTCAAATATTCGTCACCAAGAGGCATTTTATAATGAATTACACACTTATCATACATTTATGAGAGTTTACAAATTTTATTACAACAAGACACGTTCAACATGGCGTCCATCATTTTCAGCAATCATCTGGAATCGTAAGATAGTGTGTGTTCCAGAGCTGACCTCGATGTGTTCAGGGAAAAAATTACAAACATGCTGTGAAATGCTGTCTTTATGGTCAAGTAAAGTTCTAGGATTATTACGCCTTCCCAGGCCATGTACATGTTTCGATCATACATACGAGCATGCTGTGAAATACTGTTTTTAAGGTCAGGTAAAGTTCTAGGATTATTACAACTTACCAGGCCATGTACATGTTGTGATACATATTGGGATCATACATACGAACATGTTATGAAATGCTGTCTTTAAGATCAGGTAAAGCTCTAGGATTATTACGACTTATCAGGCCATGTACATGTTGTGATACATGTTACGATCATGCATACGAACATGTTGTGACATGCTGTCTTTAAGGTCAGGTACAGTTCTAGGGTTATCACGACTTACCAGGCAATGTACAGGTTGTGATCATACGTACGAACATGTTATGAAATGCTGTCTTTAAGGTCAGGTACAGTTCTAGGATTATCACGACTTACCAGGCCATGTACATATTGTGATACACGTTGTGATCATACATACGAACATGTTGTGAAATGCTGTTTTTAAGGTCAGGTACAGTTCAAGGATTATTACGACTTATCAGGCCTTTCAGACATACCAATTTCGCCATCCAATTAAAACTTTAATTCACCAAAAACCAAATTATTATTAGTTTTTGTGGGATGAAACGTTATTGATAGTTAAACCAAATCATTCAAAGAAATGTTTCAAAATAAAATTCGTGTTTGACGACTCAGTTTTTATATTTTCCCGGGCAAAGGACTCCTCTGGCGACTTTTAAACTTTTGCCGCCATGTTGGCGAGATCCCTTTTATTATTTTTTATTCCTTTTGGCATAATTTTTTGTTAATAACAATTAGTACCCATTTTAATTATACTTTATATCATTGCGTTTTTAAGTCAATTTATGAAAAAGTTCATATTTTGTTTATATCTTTAAAGTATTGCTGGGATTAAAATGACGCTTGCAAGGATTGTAAAGATGCAAATTTCAAAAATATCCTTTTATATAAAATGATCTAATCCGCGTTTGTAATGATCGATAGATGGCGCTTTTTCAGATTTTATTGTTAGTAAATAATATAGCCACGTGTATTTATTATTGTTCTTTTTGTTATTCTACTTAAGATTCGTAGTATAATTTCTCCGCCATTACATCATGGAAAATTGATTGCTTTTGGAAAAAAAATATTTCAGTTTATTCAAAGTTCGATCGGAAGTAGATATTTAATTGAAGTTGAACAAATATTAGTTTCAAATCATCTGATTAATTCTTTACTTCCATTAGCCGGAGCAACTGAAATTTTAAATTTGTCATTTGGAAATAAATGGAAGCTTAATTCTGGATTTCTCGATCCTTTGGAGTTACACTGTAGCACACAACAGTATGTGTTTTCTTTTTTACAGGATTTATTCATTTTTATTCAATAAATATATGTGAAACTAAACATCGGCCAGCAATGGCGGCTTGTTAAAAGCCGAATTAAAGTATGCTTATTGTAATTTCACCTTAGCCCACCAGAGGGAGAGCATTTCATTACAATCGCGGATAGATGTTTGTAATGTTTTATCGTAATGTTTAAGTTCATTGTTTTCAAATGCTGTAATTTTGAGTTGTTTCACTTTTTTTTGCCGGGGTGCGTAATGTATATAATTAGATATAGAAGCTTTTATACATTTATAATAAAACTATCCAAAGATTATTTATTTATTTATTATTTTTTAAAGAATATTATTATTATTATTATTATTATTATTATTATTTTAAACTTATGGCAATACTTCAGTCGTATAATAGAGGCATGAATTAAAATAAATAATTAAATAAATTACATAAATTTCATAATATGAGCATAAAATAATAATTAAAAAAAAAAATCCATGATATTAAACCACTTTAATTGAATTTGACGTTTAACTGAAGAAAATAAAAGTTAATTAATAAACCAAGACGTTTTTTATGTCTCTTTTTAATTAAAATTGATTTGTATTTCACTTTTAATAATCTCCTTATATTTTAATATACCTTGCCGCTTATCCGCTTATAGGTAATTAAACAAAATGGCAACATATTCCCAATCCATTCTAGGAAGAATTTTCTATTCTTTTTTATTTTTTTTCTATTCACTGTTTAATATATTGGCTTCATCGTATCGTATTACGCCTAAAAGCATTTCGACACAAGTCACCGAAAACAAAAATTTAGAGCGACAAGAAACAAACGAGTTAGGGCCCTTTTCAGTTCACTTCTTATTTCTGCTGATGGCTTCTTCCATTGGAATTTGTCGAAAAGTTTCATTCTCCGATTACGCTGAGTTGTATTGTTTCCCGGTCACTTCTCTGCAATTCTTTGGACTGGTTGTTTCGAGCTATAAAAGTGGCTACCTAGCAGATAAGTTTATAATCGATTTCCTTTATAAAATTAAGTAAAGAAAACTAGAGTAATTTATTAGGTTAGTTGAAGAGTAGATAAAAATTTTGAAGTAATTTATTATGTTTGTTGAAATGTTGATAAAAAATTTTCTTGGTGAAAGATAGTTAGACTATAATTAAATGGAATATGGATAAACATCATAAAATGCAAGAATTCGCAAAAAATATTTCGTGTCGAAAGAAAACATAACCTTTCGTCAGGTGAGCAAAGTAGGCACGAATGCTGCAAACAAAGCGGCAACACACAAAACCGAGTTAAAAGAAGAGGGAAAAAAATTAAGTTGAATGTAAATATAAATACTGGTGTGATCAGAATTAGAAAATGAAATAAATAAATGGGGAAGACCGGGGTTAGTTGTGCCAGAGGGCAAGTAGTGCCATAGGGCTTTCTGAATGATCCAGTAGGTTGCAGAACCTGTCGTGTCTTGTGAGTGAACAGGTTGATTATTGTAATATGCTGTGTATGTTTGGAAGTATAGCGTTGAGTTGTTTTCGAGAAAAATTATTTATCGTGTTTTCTATTGCAAAAGTAAATTTTGTGACCTACGTTAGAATCGCCATTGTCACGAGGGATCGTGAGGTATGTAAACTTCCTTAACATTATCTGAATATTTATATTTTGAGCTGTTTTTCTATGTATTTCATTTGTTGAGGATAACAATTTTTCGGAAACTAATGAATAGAGTTCAAGACGGCGTAACGCGGGGCTAGTTATGACGAAGCGTAGTAGGCATGTTGTGACAGTGTCTCTACTAGCCCCGGCATGATTTTTAACGTAGGTTTTTATATTTCAGGAAAAATTATGGTAAATTACAAAAGGCTTACTGAAAGAGCTAAAGTTACTTTAGACGATTGTGAGAGGGCTTCAATAGAAATAAATTCTGAAAGGTGCAGTTTAATGAAAACCCAAGAACTGTTTCGTGTAAACAGAATGTCACTTCTTAGATATATGCATAAAAAGAAGAATACTAATATGGAAGAAAATATTGAAATGGGATCTAAAAAAGCCATATATGATATTCACACTATACCCATACAGCACAGAATGTTTCAGTTATGTTGCAAAAATCTTATAATCTTTCAAAAATGTAACACGTTTAAGTATGCTCTTCGATACCTTTCTGAAACATTCGCCCTTTTTGATTTTCTATCTGTTAAGTGATTGTAACGTTTGTGTTACGTATCTGATTTTTTGTTACGATCGCGGACATTTCTACGTTTTTGAAACTAATCGGAAAGTAATCTGAACGATTTTAAACGTTTCTGAAATGTTTATAATGTTTCAATGTTATATGATTGTTACGTTTCTGGAACATTTTCTGCTGTTAGGGTAGTTAAAGGTCAAACAGTGCATCACACACACATACACACACAGAAAAAAAAGAAAGTTATTAAATAAAATTAAGTAGCAGGAATCGGATACCTTTGAAGATGACGAAAATTGCTTATGTCTAGTTTGCTAGGAGCAATGCAAACTTTCTAGATCCGTAGAAAACTGGGTGCAATGCAGGACATGTAAAAGATGGGCTCATGTCAAATGTATCGAAAATGAACCTCATTATATTTATATTAACTGCAAACTGCAAATCAGACGCTGAAGTAAGCGATGACAATGCATAATTAAAAATATAGGTAGGCCTATAGGATACAAGGACCTGCACGTTGTAGTAAGCTACCGCATAAAATACCAATATGGCCAAACATTTTTGTAAGCCTACCTTTTAATTCTTTCCTGATTAACACAGTTTTTTCCTTTTATTTCTATTGTTAAGTATCTCTAAATGTAGCTTTATAAAAGACTAAGAGTTTACAAGTGTTAGTAATTTAACTCTTTTTTTTTTTTTTTTTCATTTGGTTTACAGAGTTATTAAAAAAATTAAAGTGTTTTTATAGCGTTAAGAACGATATAAGTGAATAAAATTTTGAATGTTGATTTAAAATAGCGCATTTTATAACTTTTCTCACATAATTTGCATATGTTAGAACGTGTTTGTATGTGTAATTCATATGTCATAATGTACCCCAAGTATGGCACTACTAGCCCCGCTACTGGGCAAGTTGTGACAAATTTCGACGTTTCGCAGAATTCATTTTATGATATGAAAAACGATAATAATATTAATGATAGTTTTAAAAATATATTACACAATGCTTTTACTCTATGCTATGATATATTAAATGTTTCACATCAGTTCAAATCTTAGAGCTTAATATCAAAAATGACAAAAACGTCACTACTAGCCCCGATCTCCCCTAAATAAATAAATGAAACTGAAAAATTAAAATAGAATAAAATCTAAAAATCTAAAAACAAATGACATACGTAAACGAAAAACGAAGTTATGTGAGTAATTTATAAGCATCAGACAAGAAGAGAAATATCATTAAAAAAAAAAAAAAAAAAAAAAAAAAAAATCGAATTTTTAAATGTGTAGAAAGCTTTATAGATATCCATATAAGAAGAGGAGATAGGAGAATAGATTACGTTAGTTATAGAAAAAATGAAAACAATGACCACGAGTCCAGCAGTGGGAAGCAATAGAAGATGTGGAAATCTCTTCATTACGAGCATTCTGACGGTGTTCATTTATCTTATATTTCAAACTCCTTTTAATAAAATAATTAAATGAGTATACAAGCGTATAAAATTGTTTTAAAGTCATAATTACGAACAAACATTGATAAACTATTAATATTTATGGTGAAAATGGACTTTCTCACTCAATAAAAAACTACAAACTGCAATTATAAATCCATTACTGTAAAAAGTCTCATTTGCAGATGAGAAATAACATAATTAAAATTAACATTTACGGTATAATTAATAAAGTTATTAATTATAATTATTAAATACAGTCGAACCTCGTTAACGTGAACACTGTTAACATGAATTACTTTTAACATGAACTGTTTCCGCAATTCCCGTCAAATTGAAAATAAGTTTAGTTATATAACGATTAGTTACTGATAGCATGAACTACTGATAACATGAACACACTTTTCCTCCCACTTGAGATTCACGTTAACGAGGCTCAACTGTACTTGTTAAATTTAAAAGCTTCTTGCGCATTAATTTTTGAATTTGACTTCCAAATATTTTCATTTATTTCCGAACATACATATCCAAAGAAAGTACTGTAATCATCACAAAAATCGACTTTGAGATTTTATTTAATCTGTATGTTTTGAGGCTCCCTAAGTTCATTTCTCCTATTTTTACGGTTATGTATGTGTGCGTGCGTATATATATATATATATATATATATATATATATATGAATGAACACGACAGCGTCTAAACGATTTATTCAAATGAGCTGAAAGTTTGTGTAGGTCCCCATAGCACGAATCCTATTGATTTTGGTGAATCTAGCATTTACAGTTTTATTACAGAGACACAAGGAAAAATTCTTTATCATTATGGACTATGGACTCAAATTATTTATAATTCGATACTGTCTCGGTGCCTTATTCGATTAAGGGGGGAAATATTTACAGGTTGTAGGTCATCGTTGCATAGGGTGTATAGATTTTGGTGAATCTAGCACTTATAGTTCTTTTTTTTTTTTTTTTTTTTTTTTTTTGCTGGGACACAAAGAAAAATTCTTTATCATTATGGTCTACGTGCTTAAATTATTTAGAGTGTGATACCGTCTAAACGCCATATTCGAATGAACTAAAAATGTATATATACATGTTACAGGTTACCGTCGCACAAATAGTATAGATTTTGGTGAATCTAGCACTTATACATTTTTACAGGGACACAAAGAAAAATTCTTTATCATTATGGCCTACGGGATTAAATTATTTAATGCGCGATACCGTCTAAACGCCTTATACGAATGAACTAAAAATGTATACATATACATGTTACAGGCTACTGTCGCCCAAATAGTACAGATTTTGGCGAATCCAACACGATTTTTACAACACAAAGAAAAATTCTCTATCACAAGTCTACTAAGTATCAAATATTAAGATCTAAATATTATAAGAATATACAATGCCTACTAAGTATTAAGATCTATGTACTATAAGCCTACGGGATTAAATTATTTAAAGTCTGATACCGTTTAATCGCCTTATTCAAATGAACTAAAAATGTATATATACATGTTTCAAGTTACCGTCGCACAAATAGTACAGAGTTTGGTAACTCTAGCACTTATAGATTATTACAGGGACACAACGAGAAATTCTTTATCATTATGACTTATGGCCTCAAATTATTTGAAGTGTAATAGCATTCAATTAAACAACACACCATACGGGGGGAAATACTCAAACACCTTATTATAGTTTTCTCTTTTGTTTGTTTAACAAGTCCTCATCCTAACAGCATTATTACCAGGACATTCTCAGAATATCATGAGGATGAAAGCACATCCCATGAACATCCTCAGGATGTACTAAGGATAAGTGTGCTGTCACGGTTTATTTATTTTATTTAAAAAACCGTTAATTACCTACATATAAACATCAATGAAGTTTAATTAAGATTCAATAATACATATAAGACACATTGAATGTTTTGAACTTGACGCAACTACACTGAGAAAAAAATATGCCGCCTTTCTCTAGAATGAATAAGTGGCCATTTTCTAAATACCTTAACTAGAAATATAGATTTCCGAACTATCCGCATAAGACACGCCCATAAACTGAATAGACGAAATGATCGAAAATTTCTTGTCTACACATTTCTAGATGGTGAAACAATATTCTGATTACTCTAAATATTCTGAATCATTTGTATTGCGAGAAATTCTCGCTTGATTTTCTAGAAATGGGTCATAAACCAAGATTATAGTTGCAGAAACCCGCCTCTTGTAGTCTCATTTATTTACAGAGATTTTTAAGTAACTTTGCCCTCGATAATATAGGCAAACGCTCTAGAATTCTAATAGGGGCTTCTAGAACTCGCTTTCCAAGGGGACTAGAATTTATAAGGATGACATGGAACTATTTTTTCTAAAACCACAATTTAGATTCTAGATGTCAGTTACAGAATTTTTTCTCAATGTACATAAAATTTTCTTTTGAAAAAGGGATGTTTAAGCATTTTTTTTACAACAGATTCACTATTTGTTTTCATATGTAAATGCTTATAATTCAGCTTAAAATACAGTAGACTCTCGTATAACGCGAGGGATACGTTCCGCGTAATAGAAAATCACGTTATAGGAGACATACATTGAGCAGGCGATTTCATTCCGCAGTGAGACCAAAAGCGTCGGGTGTTGGCATAGTAACGGAGCAATCCTTCTTGAACAAGTTGAAAGTAGAAAAGATGTCGTCACGTGCTTCCCTTATTTCACGCGTTATACGAAACTCTTTATCGTGCTGTATGAGTAATAGTCGCTGTTTTTTCGCCGCGTTATGAAATCGCGTTTTGTGGGAGCGCATTGTACGAGATTCTACTGTAATGGGGAATGATTTTTTTTTTTTTTTGAGAGGAGGTATTAAAAATTACTATTGTTTATGTTGATTCATATTTAAATAAAGCTGACCATTTGATAACGCAAGTTCCAAAGGTAACATTATAAAAGCCATCTTTACGTTATGAAATGATTAAGAAAATAACACTAATCTGCATAAAAATTGTAACCAACACCAATTTTGCAAATTCTTATGTAAAATGACCTCCTGATTCCGAATATGACACCCATTTTGCCCTATCACCCACCGTTTTTTAGGGACGGCCCCCTATTTTTATCTCTTTTCGGTAATTTTATGGCTTTAATTTCATTTTTAGGGGGGGGGGGGAGGGAGGATTATTTTAACTGTTAAATATTTTCTGAGGGGCTACAGAGTTGGGAAATTTTAAAACATGAACATTTGCGGCAACGGGAAAATTTAAGGGGGAGGGGGGGGGGCGATTTGACACTGAAATTATGCATTACATTTCTTATAGTTTTTTAATCTGTTATTAATGTTATTTATTAAACACTATATTTTTTTGTTTTTATGTGTTAAAAGTTAATTCTTTTTCATTTTCCAAATCAAATTCATGGCCGTAAAATTACCGAACAATGATAAAAATTGGGGGAGAATGTGGTGTCCCAAGAAAACGGTGCGTGACTGGGCAAAATGGGAGTCCTATTCATATTCAGGAGGTCATTTTACATAAGAATCAGCAAATATAATATCAGAGTCCGATTTTTTTTTTCTCCGGAGCGCAGTGTATTTAGCGATTTACATTGAAAAATGCAAAGAAATTTAAATTTTTCATTAATTATAAAATTGAGTGGTAGGTATACTTGGAACGATAAAGAATCCTTTCCAAATCTCCTTTTATAAATTTATTCCATTAATTAGAATTTTTATAAGCCACAAGTTTGAAGTAATGATTTTAAATATAAAAGTCTTACTTTATCACCTTTTTATAATGCACCTGTAATAAAGTTATATATTAAAATGAATGGATCAATTATGATTTTCAAAGAATGAGGAGTAACCTTTAAGGCACCTTTTTAATGTAAAAAGACCGTTTTTAATAAATGGAGAAAAAAGAATGGGTGACCTATCCCAACTATAGCGTGCAAGAAAAATGGTGCCTCTAGGAGAACGGTGTATTAGCGATAAGCTTTCTGCTAGCACCGGACCATTTATATAAAAAGCGCTTAGTAAAAAGAGGGGGGGGGGGTGCTACTGAAGTCTAATCCATTAAGGATGGCCAACCCAGGAGTGAAGTGAATAAATTGTGCCCCAAACGATCTTTATGGTTGCCGAAGTTAGCACTAGACAAATGATTTTCGGAATTTATTTCGAAATTTGTCACTTTCGTCGATTGTTGCCAAAAAAGAATGTGTAATTTTAGATGGAAAAATAGGGTGTTGGCCGGTTAGTTCGCGCATGTAATGGAAAATGGACTTGATAGATGTTGGAGAACTGCGGCCATGTAATATTTTCTAAGATTTGTGAATCATATAATAAATAATGTTTCTGCTTTCTTATCGTGACTATGGACTTCACAAATTATGTGTAATGAGGACAGAGTATATTTGTAAATATTGAAAATAAATGGAAAATTCTAACAACATGGAAGTATATAGCGTAATTTTTCTAGACATTTTGTTTTTCTTTCATCTAATCATAAATACTTTTTCTGTATGGAAAATTTTTAGGAACAGCTATATATACTTTTAAATAATGTAAACAATTATATCTAATATCATACCTTATCTAATAAATTCGTTTAAAACCAAATTAGTATGATTTAATTTCAAAAGGGAATTAAAGTCATTAATTTACTTTGAATACGTACATTGTTGTGAAACACAATGAAGTATGCGAATAATAGAAATTTTGTAACAAACACTATAAATTGCAAAAGCATGCAACATTATCTAAAATCATACCTTATTTAATAAATTCGTTTAAAACCAAATAAGTATGATTTAATTTCAAAAGGGTATTAAAGCCATTAATTTACTTTAAATATCGTACATTGTTATGAAACACAATGAAGTATGTGAATAATAGAAATTTTGTAACAAACCCTATAAACTGTAGAAGCACGCAACGTTTGTTTCGAATCGAAATAATTAAACATGTCCTTTATCCAGCGAAAAATTATAAGCGCAAGTAAATGTTTTGCCTGAATTATCGTGACCCCTTAATTAATCAGATTTTAAAATTTGCGATTTTGTTAGCAAAATTTTTATGCTTAATTTTTTTTTGTCTGATGAAGGTAGGGTTTTATTATTTTATCTCGAAACAATTGTTTTTTGCAATTCATATTGTTTGGTTATAAAATTCCTTCTTTTCCTCTGGTCATTTAATATTAACCCTCTCACCGTGTAGCCGCAAATGTCATTTCTACTTAAAAAATAATTTTATTGTCTAAAAAAATAATCTTATTGACTACTCTAGCTTCATGATTTTAATTTACAATTTTACGTCTCGCACGCTTTGGAGTGAGATTTCTTGCTTTAGAAAAATCAGTCTCAAAACGTTTGAAGAGTGTTTATTTAGTTACAAAAATCCGGTTCAAATGCTTAGAGGGATTTAATGTTACGATCATTTAATAATAGTATTTAACACATACACCGAGAAAACAAATATATACTGCTTCACCTAGAACCAATAACTAGTCATTTTCTGAATCACTAAACTAGAACTATATATTCCCGAGAAATGCGAATAAGATAAGCAAATAAACTGAATAGACGAAATGATCGAGAATTTCTTGTCTACAGATCAAATGAATTTTCCATTCAGTTAGCTAATATATGACTTTATGTACAAATATGAATATAATGTGACTTTCATTAATGCTATTCCATACGATACGTTTATGCTTATGAGCACAACACAAGCAAGTACAAATCAAATCAATTTTCCATTGAGATCGCTATTAAATGACTTTATATGCCTTCACCAAAATGTTATGACTTTCATAATTTAATTTCACTTTCAACGTTCCCAGAAAGGGAAATTTGGATGCCAGAATTATTATACGGTAATTGTTTTAAATACATATCAACGGATAACAGTGATTAGCCTAGTCTAAAATTATAATGCACTGGACAAAAAAAAAAAAAAAAAAAAAAACGAGCCCTGATAATATTCTTGCTGGTTCTTATGTAAAACGACCTCCTGAATCCAAATATGACTCTCATTTTGCCCAGTCACTCACCGTGTTCTCGGGACACCACTCCCTCCCCCAATTTTTATCACTTTTCGGTAATTTTATGGTCATGAATTTGATTTGGAGAAGGAAAAACAATTAATTTAATACTTAAAAACTCAAAAAAAAAAAAAAAAAAAAAAAAAAATAATAATAATAATAATAATAGTAATGTTTAATGAATAACATTAATAATAGATTAAAAAAAAATATATATAAGAAATGTAATATATTATTTCATTGGCCATCCGCCCCCCCCCCCTTAAATTTTCCCCTTAGCGCAAATCTTCATGTTTTAGAATTTGCCAACGCTGTAGTCCCTCAGAAGATATTTTACAGTTGAAATAATCCCCCCCCCCCCCCAGAAAAAAAAAAAAAAAAATCTAATTTTTAGCCACAAAATTACCGAAAAGTGATAAAAATGGTGTTGGGGAAATTTTCATGCAGAGCAGTGTTATTATATAAAAATACTAGCATTCAGATTTCCTCTTATGAGAAACTTCCCTCTTACGTTCATACTACTCATTTACGCGCGTGCATACACATGCACAAGTAGACAAGTATAAATCAAATAAATTTTTCATTCGGATCGCTGCTAATGGACTTTATATACCATCATGAAAATAGCGTGATTTTCGTTAATCTTCATACGTCGTTCATACGTTAATCTCCATACGTTGTTCATAACGTCTCCATACGTTAAAATTCCATACGTCGTACAGTCGGTAACAAAAGTGTCCGAACACTAGCAAATATTTCTGTGTAAAAGAAGTACACTTCATACCGTTCTGTTAAATAAATCCTTGTCGAATAATGTTCTTAGACTGACTAAGAAGAGGATTCGACAAGGATTTATTTAACATAACCGTATGAAGTGTACTTCTTTTACATAAAAATTTTTCCTAGTGTTCGGACACTTTTGTTACCGGCTGTATTTATACATAAGTATAGACACTCACAACACAAACGAGTACAAATGAAAGCAATTGTCTTTTAGAATTGTTAATAAATGACTTGATATATACCATAAAAGATGTGGTGTGACTTTTATTAATTTGATACCACACAATGCACTTTTGCGCATGTTTACACATGCATAGCTCATAATACTACAATTCAAAGGAATTCCCCATTCGGACTGCTAAAAATTGGCTTTATAAATCGTTATGAGAGTTTTGTTAATTCATTTGATTCTACACGGCACATTACTGCACATACATACACACAAACAAACACAACCATGTTGCAATTAAAAAATACATAAACAAAAATATTTCTTCTTTGAATATCTCAATCAATTCGTATTAAAAAGTAGTTCACTAAAACTTTTTTAAAACAAGAAACTGAATTTACACAATTTTTCTTAAAATATTATTTCAACGCAGTCTGTAAAGCATATATATATTTTTCACCTTCATTATCTAGATCAAACATAAATTTGAATAATTTTACAATTTTTCTAGCAAATTTCTTAAATTAAAAATATAATAAAAATGCCTCACAGGACAGTCATTTATCAAAAATAAGTAAAAACTCTATTAATAAATATCATAAAATGAAAAAAAAAAAAAAAAAAAAAAAACTTTCAACAAGTTGTGGTGCCATATTATCTCTTTTCAGAGAAAGAACAAAAACTCCTCAACTCGTAAAATTGACTTTAAAGAATTTATTATTGTTCTAGTTATTTTATTTTATTGTATCCGTTAGTTATGCATCATATCTGCAGTTGTAAATATATTCGTCTGTAATTAGTTTGATTCTTATATTATGTGTTATTAAAATTATTTTTATAAATCCCTTTCATGATGATCGACGTACTAAACATACATAATATAGCAATCACCTATAAATTGTTTCGAGTCGACAGAAAACATGTCTGGCGAACAAAAAAGGCATGATTACAGAAGACAAAGAGGCAACGCAAATTTCTTGCATACAAAGTTTCCGATTTATCTGTAACAGTCGTGTAAAATTTTAAATAATCTGATGTGTCATTCGCACGACTTTCTCTTACACTGAAATTTAATACTATAAATACAGGTTGGAGATTAAGAGGTAAGATAACGAGCACTGTTATGTAAACCTATGTTAAACAATTCAAATTAGGCTTCGGAAGAGTTTTATAAAATAATTAGTTCTGTGTGAGGGGGGGGGCTAACGCCCCCCTCAAACCCCGTTTCATTAATATACCTACATTTATATAGAATTTAATTCGGTTATTATAAAATAATTCTGTTTTTAAAAAATAATTTATTAAAATTATTATCTAAAAAAATTATCTTTTATGATAATGCAGACGATTTCCATATTAGAGAAGTAGTATAACACTAAATATCCAAAAAAAACTTGAATTTATTCTCAACATTACATAAAAAAAAAAAAAAAAAAAAAAAGTTTTTTTTTTTTTTGTTAAAAATGAAAAAAATGGATAGGGTGGAGTTTAACAAAATCAATTTGTACCCAAGTAGCACATGAACGTTCTCTGAACGTCTAATAACGGTTACACTGGTTCAAACACCGTGTTTCGTGTCAAAAGAACGTTCTACTCGACGTTCAAAAGCAGTATTATTCAGAACGTTCTAAAAAGGTGTGTTTTGTACCATTCATAAAACGTACAATTTCAGTTTTATAAAAAACGTTAAGGGAAACACCGTCGTAACACGTTCTGTTTCAGTACAATTATAACGAATATGACAAAGTGCTCTATTTTCCGTTATAATGCATAAAATTTTTGACAACAAGACAGAACTTGATTTTGTTGATACAATTTATAATAATATTCATTGGGAAATAAAAATGAAGAGGTGTTTTTTTTTTTACATAATTTTAAATTATAATTATCTGATATTTGCAATTGAATTTCTCTTCGCGAAAACTCTAATTAAAATGAACGCATAATCATGTAATTTTGTTGACATACTCTATATAAAATTATTATTTGATTGTTATATTAGTTTGCTGTATTAGAAAATAATTTGGAATAATATGGAAATATTTAATTCGATCAAGTATTTCGATATTACACCTTTGCTTAATTTATATGTTTTTAGAGTACAAAGAAATGGTTTTTGCAATTCGTCAGTGTATATGTGTATACACGCGATTTAAATGCCCTTTCGTATGTGTTAGTTGGTTATATATATATATATATATATATATATATATATATATATATATGTATATATATATAAGCCTTTTATATGAATATGGAAATTTTAAACCTCGCAAGTGCGCAAAAATGGTTCCACGGATTTTCTTCAAACTCGCCACTTTACCTTTCATCTAGATGTACATTCGTATGTAATTTAAGGTTTACGGTGAAAAGGTTATTTTGTAGAAAATCGTAAGTGAGAATATAAATAATTCTATCAAAAAGGGCTCGAACGATTTTCTTCAAATTTGCTACATAAACCCTTTTTAGATGTCTTTCCACGTATATTACTTAATTACTACAAGAAAATTGACAGGCATCCTGATTAAGTAGCTCGGAAATTGGTGTTTCAAAAAAAGGTTTTATCTTTTTTTTTTTTTTTTTACTTGCTATGTAAAATCCTTTTTATGTGTTTTTCACGACGCATGCATTAGGTTTTTTTACAGGAAAATTGTTATATGTCTAATATGTTAAATCCAATTTATGTATTCTGATCGCACTATATGTAAAAGAGCATATAATAAGAGTAGTAGTGAATTATGGAAGTCATATTGTTACAAATAAAATAAAAAAAAAAATATTTTAAAAATTTTACACTATTCATGATTTTTTTTTTCAAATTTCACTTCATTCTTTTGTTAAAAAAAATCGTCAAAAATATTTTAATATAATTATATACACATATTATACATTTGATGATGAAAAATTCTTTGATTTAGAAGTTATTCAAATATTGAACTAATTACATACTAAATGTTATAATATTACTTGAATCTACCAATTCATTATTTTTAAAACAATCTATCTTTTACAAAATATTTTAAAAATTAATATAATTTGAAATAATAAAATAAATTTGAATTATATATATATATATATATATATATATATATATATGTGGGACGGCACACTTTTGTAGGCGTTAAACAAAAACTAATACTTATTTACTAATTATAAATTTAATAAAAGATTAAATTGTAGTTTACATATATACAGAAATGCTAATAAGCATTATCGAATGTTACTTTGGTAATGTCCGTCGAAGTAGTTGCACCCGTCTAGTGTGCACGCTTCGTCGAAAACTCAAAAGAAAACAAGTCATCGAATACAGTTATTACGTTCCGTCTGAACATCCCGTCGAAAACTGAATGTCGTTCCTTCAGCGCTCTCTTAGCAGGCGCGCGTTCCGGAAAGACGTCATTCACGTCATGAGCACGTATTTCCTCTCAAGCGCTGGCGCTCCGTCACATGATCAGCAAACAGAAACTAAACTGCCTTGGATTTCAGGAACGGCAAAGAGAAATCAAATAGCTAGGGTTCTGAGTCATGGGAAAGCCAAGTAAGGGGAGAGAAACAGGATACTTCACTCGGCCATCCTTCCTCGACTGGACCTCCAGGCGATCACACTGAAAAGATACAAAAAAAAAAAAAAAAAAAAAAAAAAAAAGCAACACAAAATAATAACATAAATATTTACAAATTTTTACAAATCTTCAAAAATTTTTGTTTTTTAAGTTATTCCCCATTTGAGGAATTCAGCTTTTGCAGATGTGTAATAGGAGCCTTCATGGCATCCATTTCTAACTTTTTCATCAATATTATCATTTTTAATTTTTACAGTCGTACAGTTACAAAAGTACATCAGTTTTGGTTTTACGGCAACTTGGTCGCTTAGTTCACCAGTTTTTGGTGGTTGTTTACTCAACTTGCATTTCAATCTATTTTTCTTTCTGACTCTAGAAAGTTGTTTTTTATCATGTGTACTTAAATCTTTACTTTGGGGTTCAAAATTATTTTGGGACTCGAACTCGAGACCCTCCAATCGATCATTTTCAGTCTTAATGCCTTTTAAGGCCTCTGTTGCATCAAGTTCAGTCGAAAAGTCTATAATGGCAGTCTTATATGTAGGAAAAACTTCTAATTTTATTTGTATAGCTTTGGGAAACAATATGGCTATTTCACCAATCGTGGTTTTCAGTGGAAGTGATGGAATGAACAACTTTCCTAAATTGACACTGGCAGTCTCCTCTTTAGGCATATTCTGTCTTTTACACTCGATGGAATCTATCGTCGATGGCTTTTTTCTGGATTTCTTCCTTTTAAGGGGTTCGGAATTCTCGTCAACTTTTTCTTTTAATTTTTTCAACTCTTCGGCTAATTGTGAAATTTTTTCTTCGTTTTTCGTCTTTCTTTGAAGGAGTGTTTTCTTGATTTTGCGATTTCATTTGGGAAATGTTCATCTGATTTTGTTTCTTTCGTTGAGGCTCCACCTCTTCCTCACTGTCATCATCTTCACTATTATCGTCCTTTAAAACCATTTTCTTACCGTCATCACTTTCGTCATCGTCATTACTTTCACTTACATCTTTTTTGGAAGATTCTAATGATTTTTTGAACATAACAGCTTGAGGGGTTTTGTTTTTACACTTTTCAACACTATTTAATGTTTTATTTATTTCTGGGGATTTCTCAGAAATTTTACTTTCAATGTTAATGGGGGCGTCAACAGCAATATTTGTTTTAACTTCATTTTGATATTTATCTATTGGAAGAACTGCTACTAAATTTACCTCGAGGGAACTAGATTTGTTTTTCATAAAAATACCATTTTCATTTATTATCGTCTCACCCACCATCAGTACATTCAACCCGATGATTACGTCATATGGTATTACATCATTGTTTACAACATACACATTAGTTTTACTTTCAAAATTATCAACTTTCAAATCTACATCAAATGAGCCTAACGGCTTTACGGAACTTTTCCCGATACCCTTCAAAGTGGTACTCATAGTATTTAATTATTTTACATTTAATTTGTCAAAAGAACTTTTACGCAACAATGTTGCTTCACTTCCTGTATCAATAATTCCAATAAAATTTACATCATTTACTTGTATAATTTTACTCATATTTTGATTTACATTAATACACAGTGCATTAACTTCTGGTTTTGAACCTGGACACTCCGAACTTTTATGCCCGTACTGCTTGCACGTAAAACACTTTAGGCCTTTGGCCTTATGAGGGCAATCTCTAGATAAGCGATTTTTTTCACCACAATTATAACACAATTTATTATTTACTTCATTTCTAGGACTAAATTTTTCATATACATTATGGGCTGCGTGCTTCGGTTTTGTGCTATATTCTACTTTATGCATTCTATCAAATTTATTTTTCTCATTATCTTTTTTATATATTTCATATAACTTAATTTTATCTTTAAATTCACGAATATTTTTAGAATTAGTTTGTTTTCACTTTTGTCATTTATTCCTTGGATCACGTAATGCATTAACGCGGCATCTTCAATGTGCCCGTTTTTTGCTAGTTCGCGCATTTTAAAGAAATACTCTATAACTGTTTCATTTGGCTTCATTTTCTTTTTACACAAAATTTCGTGTAAAGAGGCAGAATTAATTTCTAATTTAAACTCTTCAATAAGTGCATTTTTTAGTTTCTTATGCGTTAATAATCCCTTTTCGGATTTTACAAATAACAGAGCATTTCCGCTCAAAGACCTTTTACAGAAAATTATTTTTTGTAATTCGTTTAGGTTAAACATTTCAGCTAACTCTTCAAATTCATTTAAGAATTCAATTATGTTCTCATGCGGCTCGCCGCTAAATTTTAACATAGAATTTTCAAAATCATTGAAAGAAATTGCACCAAGTGATCCATTATTCACATTATTACTATAATTTATACTTTTTTTACCCTTATTATGATCATCAATAACATTGTCACTATCATTATAATAATCATAACATTTATTTTTACTGATATGGCATTGCACAGAGGAGTCAGTTTTTTCAATATCATTATCGCCACTACTTTCGGATTCACTGTTCGATTCGTTTTCCGAATCTTCCTCATCTGAATTGTTCTCGGAACATTCTTGTTTCAACAACTCCGTGTCACACAAATGTAACAATAATCTATCTCTTAGTTCATTTTTGCTCCCATCAAAAGGGACATTTAATACATTACTAATAGTAATCAATTCATTTAATGAAAAATTTTTATCAATTATTTTTTGCTTTTCAAGGTATTTTTCGTCGCCTATAGCGAAAGTGAATCCTTGAAACTTTCTTATTCTGCATCTGTTCTTACGATCGCCGATCTCATCGAATAAAAACCGATGCAGAATTTTAATTTTACTATAGTTCTCTATCTTCAGTGCATTGCCAATTTTAGGAATATCCCCTAGAGATACCATTTTATAAGAAGATAAAGTGTACGTACCTTTGTAGAGCCGAAACAGCTGTTGTTTTTAATCCTTAAAACCCTCGTTGATCCGTGGTTATATCACAGAATTCGCAGATCCTTCGTTGCTTAAGTTTAAGCTGATTTCACAGGTGTAAACATTTCTGTTGATCACGAAGTATTATCACACACAGTTGTAGTCGGCACTCATTTGTAAAAACACACACAACTAGTTGAATCATGGTTTAAGAATAAAAAAGTTCAGTTCGACAAATGTTTATACAGTTTATATTTTAAACACAGTTCAGTTTATAAACTTATTTTTATCAGTCCAGACGCATCATCATTTTTAGGAATACAGTTCGCAAAAAAAAGTTTATAGTTTGTTCAATCAAATTTTAAGTTAAATTAAACTAAAAATTAACGTTCAATCACACTTTCTTTATCTTAAAATTCGCGTTCTATCCAAAATTTAAATTAAAATTAAAATTCGCGTTCTATCCGTTCATGAAGTAGATTTTATTCTTTATCCAGTAGATTTTATTCTTTATCCAGTAGATTTTATTCTTTATCCCACTTCTGAACTTGTGGGACGGCACACTTTTGTAGGCGTTAAACAAAAACTAATACTTATTTACTAATTATAAATTTAATAAAAGATTAAATTGTAGTTTACATATATACAGAAATGCTAATAAGCATTATCGAATGTTACTTTGGTAATGTCCGTCGAAGTAGTTGCACCCGTCTAGTGTGCACGCTTCGTCGAAAACTCAAAAGAAAACAAGTCATCGAATACAGTTATTACGTTCCGTCTGAACATCCCGTCGAAAACTGAATGTCGTTCCTTCAGCGCTCTCTTAGCAGGCGCGCGTTCCGGAAAGACGTCATTCACGTCATGAGCACGTATTTCCTCTCAAGCGCTGGCGCTCCGTCACATGATCAGCAAACAGAAACTAAACTGCCTTGGATTTCAGGAACGGCAAAGAGAAATCAAATAGCTAGGGTTCTGAGTCATGGGAAAGCCAAGTAAGGGGAGAGAAACAGGATACTTCATATATATATATATATGAAATATATTAAAGGATTAATTTTTGAATGTAAAATTCTAGCTATTAGAAACGTTGGCTGAAACAGGAAACTCATAATTATTTACATTATCGCAAACCGCAAAAACATCTGCTGGTAGAGAAATGGTTGTAATTTAGGAGCGTATTTCGCTTCTTGGCGATTTTCTCACTTGTTATTTTCCCCTTTTGCTTTTAAATAGCAAATGGTCAATTTTAAAAGCTTAAAGTTTACTATTAAAGAACAGTTTTTACTAGAGATAGGGCAGTAAATATAAAACTGTAATCTCTAATAATATTTAAATTATAAACTTTTATTTTTATTAATCTGACATTAGTTTTCACTTATTAATAACAAAAATATATAAAAATATGCAACGTAATTCTCAGTGCAAAAAGGTATTTTCATTTAGTTATTTCTAATTAATTAAATAATGAAGTTTTTTTTTTATATATAAGTTTCATATATTACATATTTTAGATTTTTTACTTCCATTACCCTACTACCGTAGGTAATGGAAGTATTGTATTCGGTCTGAAAATTCGATATAGGGTTTTCACCTGATTTATACGTTTTAAGGTCCCCTGAGTCCAAAAAAGTGGTTTTTGGCAATTGGTCAGTGTGTATGTATGTGTGTGTGTATGTATGTATGTATGTATGTATGTGGAGAATCTTCTGGCTATTATAGCTCAGAAACTAATAAAGATAGAGCTACGAAACTTTAGAATTGAAATACGTCTGGTGTACAGATGAAATTTCCAAATTTTGGTGAAAATTGAAAAACCGGAAGTGGGACCGTAAGTCCGTATCTCAAAAACGGCTCTAACGATTTTCTTCAAACTTGCTAGATAAACACTCTATTAGATGTCCTTTCGAATGATATAGTTGGTTGGTTCAGGAAAATTGATAGGCGTCCCTTATAAATAACTAAATTTCAGGCCTCGCAAAGGCGTTCCTTTAAAAACGGTTGTACGGATTTTTTTCAAACTCGCCATTTTAACTCACTTTTAAATATGCTTTTGTATGTAATTATTTTTTTCCTGTCAATAATTGAGTTTAACCGGAAGTGGGACATCGGAAACCGGAAGTGGGACCGCAAGTCCGTATCTCAAAAACGGCTCTACCGATTTTCTTCAAATTTGCTATATAAACACTCTATTAGATGTCCTTTCGAATGATACAGTTGGTTAGTTCAGGAAAATTGATAGGCGTCCTGTATAAATAGCTCAATTTCAGGTCTCCCAAGGGCGTTCCTTTAAAAACAGCTGTACGGATTTTTTTCAAACTCGCCATATTAACTCACTTTTAAATATCCTTTTGTATGTAATTATTATTTTAAGGTCAATAATTGATTTTTTGCAAAAGTTGGTATCTCAAAAACGGCTCTAACGATTTTCTCTTTAGTTCACTTTTATGTTTTCTGATCGCATTATCTCTCAAAAATGCATATAATATGTGTAATAGTGGGTAATGGAAGTCGTGTGGTTGTTTCACACCAGATTTTTTTTTTTTTTTTTCTTTATAAAGAAATAAAATTTTATAATTCTTTTTTCTACATCATTCTTAAGAAAAATAATATAGATTATTAGAATATACATTAATATCTTTTGAAGAATTACTTAAAGTGTATAACTTCAGCAATGAATAAAACTTGATACAACGTATTCCCACTTTCATTACTTTGTATACCTTCACTCGCAGTTATTAAGCAAATTTAATGCATTTCTGTAAAAATGTTTGTTTTGCACTTGGAAAAAAAATAAAAAAATAAATAGATTTTCAAAACAATCTGTAGAATTTTAATCTTCTTGCTATTAGTTTGATTTGAAATCAAACATCAACTTAAAAATAACAACTTCATAAACAGCTAATCGTACACTTTTTACGATTCCATGTGCTGCTATTCATTTTTTTAAACGGTAATGGATTAAAGAAGGATTTTCTTTTCTTTTAATAATAACTGGTTATTTAACTGGTCATTTAAAACGCATAAGACTATGAAAATGCGCATCAACAAATTTTCAGTCATATCGAATATTTTTAAGGCCCTTTACATCAATTACAGTTAATCAACCTCAGTTTAATTTATTTAATCAGAAATATGTATGTTGTTGTTTTTTATGATTATTGCAGCGTACTATTTTAGAATTTAACTAGTAAAAATATCTCTTTCAGACCATATTTATTCGAATTATTTTTTATACTTTTACATAAATTACTCGTACCACATGCAAGATAATTAATAAGGAATTTTCTAATAAAACTAAACACCTGATCGACACATATTAATTTCAATGAATTCTAAAACTATTTATGAAAATGAGAACGCAGGCAGATTGATACACCATTCTACAGACAAACAAAAGTTATTAATTCTTTTCAACTTTATTTGAAAATTTTAAAAACGCATAACTGATAACTCAACAGAAATGCACTTCGATCAAATTCCATTCATATTCAGGATATTACAGCGAAATTTTCAGGATGTTTTCGAAAATATTCGTCATAGAACGCAATATATCCTAATTCTTTCGTAAATCCTTGTATAAAATCTAGTCGTATTTTTATACTATTTTCAATAAAGAACATGACATAATCAGCTGACTAATAATATATCAGTATATCAGATTAAACTTATTCTAAAAATAATTAAGGAAAGGAAAGTGTAAACAGACAGATAAACCGAAATTTTAAATACTGTTCAGTTTCCTTGGAAGGTGTTAAAAAAGATAGAGCGTTAATTGTGTTGAATAATACTTGCGCTGTACGATCCCAGATATGTGTTTGTGTGTGTTTATTTAGCAATACACAAGCCATTATTATTTTTATTTTTTAACATTTCCCAGCAAAGCTTATATGATACCGGTGTTTCTATCTCTTGATCTGCTTCTTCGCGCATTAATTTTATAAACATTTTTAACATGCTCCAAAACCTATATATATATGTATATATTTCAATTTTACTATGCCTTGCTCTTGACTGAAAATGGTATAAATAGCACTAGTGCTTTAGATGCGGTGATGCCTGAAAAGAACTCTGATATATTATGGCTCTACCAGAGATATTTAAGTAAAACTTATTTTATTATATTTTTATACAGCGTAAAACATAAGAAAACATATATTACATACATACGTTCACTTATATTACATAATTAATGTAATTCATATGCCTAAATGCATGCTTTGTATAAAATGTGGCATGATTAGCATAATATTCACTTCGCGACAAAAAAAATATATATATATTAAGGTGCATTGGGGGATATATGTGAGAATTTCTGAGTTCATATTTAGTTCTTTTACGCTTTTCAACATTCTAACAAAATCAAAAAGCGTTTGTGATTTTGGTTTGTTTGTCTATCTGTATTTTTGCTCATTTATTCAGTAAATAATTTTAGAATATTATATTTTTGATATGTTGTTCAGGTTTACTTTGGCTCTATCATTATTGAGAATAATAAAAATAGTACTGTTTTATGCACAGAAACTCAGAAAACAATTCCGACACATTAGGGTCTATGTGAGGTCTTTCCTTAAAGCATATTTTAAAAATTGTATATTTTGCACAAAATAACAGAATTATCATACATTATTCTGCTGTAAAATGCAGTGTTTCCTGTGGAATATAATTAGCAAAATTAATAAGTTTATAGGGCTTTACAATCGTTTTCAGATACATTATGAGATATAAGTCGAAATTGCGCATGTAAATTTTCTGTGTTGTAAAGGTTTTTTCGCCCTTTCTTTTTTCGTTGGTATTGTATGTAGAACGTATGGAAACTTTAAACGATATACAAGCTTATAAAAAAAAATAATGATCCACTTCATGCTTTCCCTTTCGTAATAATAATAATAATAATAATAAAGGTATAAAGCAAGCTTTTATGAGATTTCTTTCTCCGTAATTAAAAACACTATACAGTTTAAGGCATCATCATTGAGGTAAATTTCACTTCAGATTGAACGATATAACGGATAAAGTGTACTTGGAAGGAATTTTCTAATTTATACGAACTGCAAAACTTTTCTCTTTTATTAATTAATAAATTAGTAAAACATGTATGATTGCTGCAATAATTGAATAAAATTATTATTTTTTTTTTTTCAAATTACATAATGCAATAGTTATGTTTCATACCGTTTAAACAGTTTTTTCTATTAACCCATTATTTGCTAAACTAATTTTCAAATTTTTTCTTAATTAGTGAGTTTTATAAGTTTTAGTAAAAACTATTTAAGAATTATAACAAATTTCAAGAAATTAAGCATACTACCGCAGATCGTCTTATTTTTGGGACAGTGGCAGAATGCATTATCTAAAACTATATTTCCATTATCATATTGTCTAAAACTATTAAAAAAAAAAAAAAAAAAAAGTTACGTCCCAAAAAAGGGACAATAAAAAATAATGAGTTAAAGTAATAAAAACAAAACACAACAACAAGAATAAATATAAATTTCTAAATATTCCATATGAATTTAAAATATTCAGTCTGGAACAAATAAAAAAGCTAACAATTTTATTATGTTTCTTTCTTTATGATTATAGTTTTTCTATGTAATTTTTATTGATTTTCATTAATAGTTTTCTTTCATAAAAATAACAGTGCGTGTAATTCATTTAAGCAAACCAATTAAACAGGCCTTTAGTATTTTAACTACGATCAATTTATAAAAATCTATTAAAAGTTTTTGAAAAAAAAAAATACATAGACTAAAAAAAAAATTAATTCCTTTTTAATAATAAAATTAAAATAATAATAGTGTGTTTTGTTAAATCTCGCCAAACGCCAAATCGCTGCCGCCGAACTTCCTGTAGGTTGCCAGACTATGTTGCGAGCCAAAGTGCAAAGTCAATGGCATATGGCAATTGGCAATGAGTGTTTAACATAACATTACCCGACACGTTGAAAAAAGATAGCTACAGAACACAGATAAGTCTCATTTTACATTATATATATACATCAAAATCTAACAATTCTATTAGGTATGTAAGAAATTCTCGAAAACTGTTTAAATTTAAAGCCAAATTAACCTAATATTTTTTTTTCAAATTTTTAAAATGTTCCATTTTGGTTTTTTCTTTTTTCCGTTAATTTTATATTATTATAGTTTAACGATAAATATATTTGAGTATTAATTTGTAGTAGAGTGATAAGTTTACTCCTTAAAAATATTTTTGTGTTTGAGAAATGAAATTTATTTTTTAGCATTTGAGCATAAAAATATTTTTAAAACATTAACTTATTAATGAATCCACAAAAAATAAATAAATAAATAAATAAATAAATAAATAAATAAAATCAGATATGTTTAGATGTTATTACATTATAGTAAAATCAAGGGATAATATTAAAAATTAGTTGGCAGGAAGTTCTTAAAAAAAAAAAGAGTACGTTTCTGGAATTTTATATTTTATATTGTTTTATTTCAGCGCATATAGATGGAAAATTTATAATTTCGTAAGTCAATAACTTAAATAAAATTTTCATACATATGCATTAAAATATAATATTGTTAAGTACATTAAAATTTCTCGAAATCTATTTAAATTTACAATAGCAAAAATTTTTTTAATTTTAGTCTTTTGAAAATATTTTAGATGTACCTCTTGACAAATGTTTGTTTTAGTTTTTCATCTGTTGCGCATTATAATAATTTTGAAATAGAATCTATACACGTTTAGGTAAATTTATTCATAAGTTAATGTTTTAAAAATATTTTTATATTTAAATGCTGAAACTTGGGAATAAATTTCAGCATTAAAAAAAAATATTTTTTAAATTTTATCTATGAATGATTAATTAATAGTCAGAAATGTCTAAATTCTGTAACTAAACGTTAATAATGCACAATCGATGGAAAAATAAAATAAAACTTTGTTAAGAGGAATCTTAAAATGTTAACAGTGTCTTTAAATGTTAACAGTGCGTTTTAACAATGTCTTTGTTAAAATCTACATTTAAAGTATTAAAAAAACTTTGAAATTAAAAAAAATATTGTCATTGTCAATTTAAATAGATTTCGAGAAATTGCTTTGTATGTAATAATATTATACTTCAATACATTTATGTAAATTTGCATAATACTATGACAGTTTACAAAAACAAACAAACACACACACATTCACACACACACACACACACAAAAAAAAAAAAAAAAAGAAGAAGAAAGAAAGAAAGTAAAGAAAAAGAGAAAAAAAATAAATAAAGTACACACGTCACACAATTTTGAGGGAACATACGACCCTTAGAACTTCAAAAAACATCGATTTAATTATAGTCTTTTTTAAAGTAAATCATTGTTAACTAAGCTTTATTGGGCATGTCTAATTGTTACCTATAAGATTATTATGTATTTTGGAATATAATTTAAATTCTGTGGTGAATTATTTAATAATTTATGTGTTAATAATAAATGTGTTTTTTTTTTTCACCTTGCACGCAGGATACATCTAAAACTTTTTTATATTTTTTCTTGAAATTTTCACAGATTATGTAACATATCAGTTCCTTCAAACTGAACCTAAATTTGTTCCAGTTTAGGTTAAAAAAAAAAAAAAGTTCAAAGATAATTTATTTTTTAATAAAATCTAAGTATCACCTGTATAAAAAAATATGGAGGGGGGGGCATACAAATTCAGTTTAAAGGATCTGATATTTTACATAATCTGTGAAAATTTCAAGAAAAAATATTAAATAGTTTCAGAGATATCTTGCGCGTAAGGTGAAAAAAAAAAAACACATTTATTATTAACACATAAATTATTAAATAATTCACCATAGAATTTTAATTATATTCCAAAATACATAATAAACTTATAGATAACAATTAGACATGTTCAATGAAGCTTAGTTAACAATGATTTACTTTTAAAAAGACTAATTAAATCGATGTTCTAAGGGTCGTATGTCCCCTTAAAACGTACAAAGAACGATCCAGAGAACGTTTTAAAACGTTCAAAGAACGATTTTAAAACGTTCAAACAACGTTCAGGACGTTGCAAAAACGTATATGAAGAACGTTCTGAGAACGTGTCTGTAGAAACAATGGTGATGTTTACACGTGTGCAGAACGTGTTTTGTACCGTACTATTCGACGTCTTCAAGATGGACAAATAGACGTCTATAAAACGTTCAAGCTGAACGTTCATAGAACGTGTTAGTAGAACTATTTTTAAACGTTCAGAGAACGTTTCCGTGCTGCTTGGGTAGTGTGTGTTGAATACGCATAAGCAGTCCACGCATCAAAAATTGCCATTCTAAGATAGTTTGGAACAGAGTTACGCATGAAAACATGTTTTAAATAATCCCCAACCCTCAAGGGGGTGATAGCACGGAATTCCAAATAATCTCTTTGCAGTTTGTGTTGAGTACGCATAACCAATCAATCTATCAAAAAATCGCTTTCCTGAAATAATTTGGAGCAGAGTTACACTTTAAAACGTGTTTTTGCCCCCACCCCACCCCACCCCGCTTTTAAAGGTAGGAAAAGGAAAAGTTCACAAAAATCCCCTTGTAGTGTGTGTTGGGAACGCATAACCAGCCCGCACATAAAAAATCATCAAGATAGTTTTGAGCAGAGTTACGCATGGAAACATGATTTTGCCCCACACCACCCCCAAGGGGGATAACGTTGAATTTTACAAAATCCCTTAGTAGTGTGTGTCTTGAGTACGCATAACCAATCAACATATCAAAAACTCGGTATTATGAGATAATTTGGAGCAGAGTTACTCTTAAAAGCGTTTTTTGCCTCTCTCCCCGCCTTTGAAGGGGGGAAGGGTGAAAATTTGTAAAAAACCCTTTACTGTGTGTGTTGGAAAAGCATAAACAACCCACATATACAAATTAATCTTACTGAGATAATTTGAAGCAAAGTTATACTTGAAAACGGGTTTATATTGCCCCCCCCAAGGGGAAAAGGGGGGACTTTCGCAAAACCCCATTACAGTGGGTGTCAGACACACGTAAATAAGCCACTCACTAAAATTTGTAACCTCGGGTCCTATAGATTTCCCCGGATGAATTTAACGCTAAAAGAGGGGCTCGAATTTGCCCCCTCGTACCCCCCCCAAAAAAAAAAAAATCGAATATCACAAAAAACCAAACATGATGTTTTGGAAATATCCTCAAGAAGACTCTTGGCGATTTGCAATATCTTTGTGCTGTTATTGGAACAGTTTTACTCGAAAACCCGTATTTTGTAAATTTGCCTCCGAAGATAGTTTTTACCCTCCCCCCCCCCTTCTTAAAAATCCAAAACTCAAATCCCAGAAAATGCTTTTTTTTTTTTGCACTCAATTCTAGTCCCTCTCTTTGCAATTTCTTCACCGTGAAGCTATTTGGAGCCGAATTATGCTTATAAGGGAGGTTTTGACTTCTTCCCCCCAGGGGGAGCGGGGGAATGTTTTGCAAAATCCCGCCTTAATGGGCGTCAAAGTCCTAAAACCAACGTGCTCACCAAAATTTGCGAGTCTATCTCCCATAGAATTGCCATGGCTGTGTTGAATCTGTGAATCAGTGATTTTACTCTTTTATTCCCCACCACGCCCCCAAAGGGGTAAAGGGGGGGGGGCTTTCACAAAATTTCGTTACAATGGATTTTGGACACACGTAAATAAGCCACACACTAAAATTTGTGACCTCAGCTCCTATAGATTTCCACGGACGAATTTAGTGCTAAAAGGGGGGGGGGGTTGAATTTGCCCCTTCGTAACTACCCCCCAAAATCAATTTTTGCAAATACCTTCAAGAAGACGTTTTTTTTTTTTTTTTTTATATATCTTTGAGCTATTACTGCTAGAATTTTACTCGAAAATCCATATATTGCTAAATTTCCCCCCCGAAAATCCTTTTTACCCCCTCCCC
Organism: Salticus scenicus; assembly: GCA_963930645.1. Lineage (NCBI taxonomy): Eukaryota > Metazoa > Arthropoda > Arachnida > Araneae > Salticidae > Salticus > Salticus scenicus. The sequence goes on along the minus strand of OZ005658.1, from coordinate 10,652,551 downwards.
CTTTAAAAATCCAAAATTCCAAAATCGCAGAAAATTATTTTTTTGTACTTAAGTCTAGTCTCCCCATCTGCAATTTTTTCCTCGTGAAGTAATTTGGAGCCGAGTTATGCTTATAAAGGTGTTTTTGCCTATTGCGCCTACGAAAATCATTTTCACCTCTTTTCCCCCTTAAAAATCCAAAATTCCAAAATCGCAGAAAGTGATTTTTTTGTAATCAAGTCTAGTCTCTCCATCTGCAATTTCTTCCTCGTGAAGCAATTTGGAGCCGAGTTATGCGTATAAAGTTGTTTTTGCCTTCTGCACCTCCGAAAATCATTTTCACCCCCTTCCCCCCTTAAAAATAAAAAATTCCAAAATCGCAGAAAATGATTTTTTCGTATTCAATTCTTGTCTCCCCATCTGCAATTTCTTCACTGTGAAGTAATTTGGTGCCGAGTTATACTTATAAATGTGTTTTTGCCTTATGCGCCCACGAAAATCTAATTTTTACCCCCTACCCCCCTTAAAAATCCAAAATTCCAAAATCGCAGAAAACGATTTTTTTGTATTCAAGTCTAGTCTCCCCATCTGCAATTTCTTCATCGTGAAGCAAATTGGAGCCGAGTTATGCTTATAAAGGTGGTTTTTGCCTTCTGCCCCCCCGGGGGGGGGGAACGGGGGGTATTTCGAAAAATCCCGTCTTAGTGAGCGTCAGGGTCCTAAAATCAACCTGCTCATCAAAAATTGTGACTCTATCTCCCATAGGATCGCCACGACCGTGTTGAGTCAGTGAATCAGTGAGTTTACTCTTTTATATATATAGATTATCGCAGATCGATGGTTCGACTATTCGTTTTAAAGCTATTGGAGATGGAGAGCTCTTTTGAAAGATACCCATCATGAAAATTTACTGCCCTCGAACCGGCAATTTCCCCCACAGACGTAATGTATTTGAATACTTTTGAGTGTCCCTGTACACTTACCATTCGTTTCATCTCAACGAAAAGTTTACTGTAGCATGATACACATTTGTATGCGATACACATTTAGAATACCGAGTTTGAAATTTCTGCTACAATTTGTTCTTGAGATATGCTGATAACAGACACACAGACAGACACACAGACCATTCGCTAAAAACATGATTTTCGTATTCAGGGCACCTCAGAACATGTAAATATAACAAAAACTCGCGTTCGAAAATTTGACCCTTAAACAATACTTTCTTGATCGTATGGGTAAGAGAAAGTAAAAAAGTACCATTCGAATTATTAATAAATGGTTTTAAATGTCATAATGAGAATGGTGTGAGTTGTGATAACTTGATCCCACACGACACATTTATGTACGTGCATACTCTCACACATACACAAAATGAAAATGTACAAATTAAAATAATTTCCACTCGGATTACTAATGAATGCCATAATAAAATTGGTATGACTTCATCAATTTTTATTCCCCATGACACACATAAATAAGTATTTTTTTTTCAATGGCTAGTAGCATGACCATAAATGTAAAAAAGAAAGTAGAAATACAAGATATAAACATGACATCATTTAATCCATCAACTTATGTCTGGCAATCCAATATCGCTCCCATAACTAAACGGGAGACAGAGCATAACAAGAATTAGTATGTAGCATGTCTATTTCCTCCTGGTCTTCACACAGGAGACAAAAATTGTCGGGAGCCAAGTTAATTCGATGGAGGTGTTTTCAGAGACAATCGTGGTCAGAAAGAAGTCGTATCATTGCAACAGATTTATCCCTGGGACATTCAGGAATGCCATGGAAATGGCTGTACCAGGGCTTGTGGTCGTTTCTTGCGGCAACATCCTGTAAGAAGGAGCACCTAAGGGTCTTTTTGACAATTGTCTTGATCGTATGGTAGGCCAAATTCTGGTTACTAATCTGTAAAACGGAAGTCCCCTTCTTCGCCAGGAAGTAAATATGTACAAACACATACAAATTCACAACACAAACAAGTACAAATCAAAATAATTTTTCGATCGGCTTACTAATAAGTGATTGGTATATCATAATGAAATTAGTATGACTTTTATTAATTTAATCTACACAATACACATAAATGACACGACACAAAAAGGTACAAATAAAAATAATGTCCACTCGCATTGCTAATGAATGAATTTATATGCCATATTGAGATTGGTATGACTTTCATTAATTTTGTTCCACATCACATACATAAATAAGTACATACACATACAAATTTACAGCACACAAAACAAGTACAAATATAAATAATTTCCATTCGGACTGCTAATGAATGGATTTATGCGTCGCATTGAGATTGGTATGAGTTTCATTAATTTTATTCCACATCACATATATAAATAAGTACACACACATACAAATTCACAACACAAACAAGTTCAAATTAAAATAATTTTGCAATCCGCTTACTAATAAGTGAATTGGTATGTCATAATAAAACTAGTATGATTTTTATTAATTTTATTCTACACAACACACATAAATGGCCCAACACACATTCACAACACAAACAGGAACTAACAAAAACAATGTCCACTTGGATTGCTGATGAACGGATTTATATGCTATATTGAGATTGGTATGACTTTCATTAATTTTATTCCACATCACATATATGAATAAGTACATACACATACAAATTTACAACACAAACAAATACAAATTAAAATAATTTTCCGATCGGCTTACTAATAAGTAGATTGGTATGTCATAATGAAATTAGTATGACTTTTATTAGTTTTATTCTACACGACACACATTCACAACACAAACAGGTACAAAAAAAAAAAAAAAAAAAAAAAAAAATTACCATTCAGATTACTAATAAATGGGTTTATGTGCTGTAATGAGAGTAGTGTGATTTTTGTTAATTTGATTCCACAGAATTAAAATAAATTTCACTCCGATTATTAATGAATGGATTTATATGCCATAATGAGATTGGTATGACTTTCATTAATTTTATTTCCCCCGATGACGCATATAAATACATAGATACACACATAAATTCACAACACAAGTATAAATTAAAATAATTTTCCAATCGGCTAACGATTAAGTGGATTTATATGCCATAATGAGAAATGTGTGACTTTCATTAATGTGGAAATACACATATATAGCGTACACAAGTGCAATTTAAAAATAAATTTCATTCGGATTACTAATAAATGGATTCATATGCCATAATGGGATCGGTATGACTATCAATTTTATTCAACACGACACATATAAATGCATGCATACACATACACATACACATACAGATTCACAACACAATCATATACAAATAAAAAAATATATATATCATTCGGATTATATGCAATAATGAGAGTAGTTTGATTCATTCACCACACAAATAAGTTCAACTAAAAACTAGTATGTTCTGGCCACCACAAGACTTTCTTCTATATTTTCCTATACATATTCACTCAGTAACAATATTTAAAAAAAAAAAAAAAAAAAAAAATTACGATTTTTTTTCCAAAGTTTTTTTTTTAATTGTTAAAAGTAAAAAAAATCGATAACTTTGTTTTAAATAATCACAGATTTATAGTTCAACCATTTGTTTTAAAGTATTGGCGAGATCTTTCGAAATATACCCATCTTGAAAATTTACCCCCCACCCCCACAGTGTTTAATTTGCCCCCACATGCACAGAATTTTTTTCCTATTAAACTACTACTATTAACAATAATTCATATTAATTTCACAATCACAAGTTAAAAATAACTCTCATTATCTACATTTATACGAAATTTTGTCCTATACTGCCATGTGAAAAAAGTTAGAAAAAAATACGAAATTTTGCGCTCACAGCGCCACCTGTTGAGCGATTGATCCCCAAATGTAATCAGCACCAGTTTATGTTGGGGACCAACTAAATACCAAGTTTGGTTAAATTTCGTTAAAAAAAAAAAAAAAAAAAAAAAAAAAAAAAAAAAATTACGATTTTTTTTTTTGTTTTTTTCTTTTTTTTCGTTAAAAGTAAAAAAAATTCGATAACTTTGTTTTAAATTATCACAGATTTATAGTTCAACCATTCGTTTTAAAGGTATTGACCAGACCTTTCGAAAGATACCCATCTTGAAACTTCCCCCCCCCCTAGGGGGGAACCGATGCCCCCACATGCACAAAATTTTTTTCCTATTTAACTACTACTATTATCAATAATTCATATTAATTTTACAATCACAAGTTTAAAATAACTCTCATTATGCACATTTATACGAAATTTTGTCCTATGCTGCCATGTTAAAGGTTTGCATAAAATGCGATCACAGCGCCACATGTTGAGCGATTGATCTCCATATCTAATCAGCACCAGTTTTTGTCAGGGTGCAACTAAATACCAAGTTTGGCTAAATTTCATTCATTAGTTCGTGAGATACAGCGTCCACAAAAAAGTGATACAGACAGACAGACATTTTCTAAAAACTATCAATTCGTGTTCTGGACATCCCGAAACGTGTAAATCCATCAAAAAACGGAGGTCGAAAATTTTCACGAATCCAATACTTTCTCTATATTACATATAGAAGAAAGTAAAAAAAAAAGTGACTTCAAATATTTTGAATCTTAGAAGCCAATGCCACGCTTCTTTATCTGCATAATAAAATGCGTAAATAACAGGGGGTGAGGAAATATTGAATTATCTGCCGGAAGGGAAATAACAAAAATAAAGAAGTTAAACAACGATACATTATAATAAACAGTAAAGATTAAAATAATAGAAAAAATTGATCTGATAAGAATATAGAAAGAATGCTTACTGACAATGAGAACGGTTAAGAATAGCATTGCAACATTTACGGACAAAACAGGGATAGACAGAATGTTTTTGCATTTTCTTTTAGGAAACTTTTTATGAGTTTTTGACTTACTTTTACAGTAATAATTTTACAGTTAAAAAACAAGTATAAAAGACCGTACGGAATAAACAGTGAAGAGGAATAGCACAAACCAAAGGCTTAAAACTCAAGGTAGTTGAGTCGTAAGCCCGTCTAGGGTCTAATGGCCATATCACACGGGAGCAGATATACTCAACACAACATTATACGCAACATGTTGACTATGTTGCGAACGAACGAGAAACCGGTCAGCTGTCCATAGGGTTCCCCCGAATTGATAGCGTGATGTATTCCCTTCTCTAAAGGTATTCCAGGAAAAAAACCTGTTTATTCCTTCTATTGGTCAATTTTGATCAGCACGCTCAACATACTCAGCATTGGGGGTCCCTGGCCCCGTTGCTGCCACTCAGGTAGCAGGGAGCTAGTTGCGGCGGCTGACCTCACCTCCGAGTTTACTCAGGTGGCCCCTGGATAGCCAGCAGGTCTGGTGAACTAACGAGGCAGCTCGGCCGAGAAGCTTGTCGGGTGGACACGTGGTCACCCGCGTTGAACTGTGCTCTATGCCTTTTTGGCCTGGGGGGCCACAACCACTCGTCGCTCGTAAAGTAATGGGTTGTTTGTTTGATGGGGATCAAACCCGATGGCACGAGGCATCTGGGTGCGTCCCTGGACCACTGCAGCCCTCTCTTCACAGCCAGGCCTTGTTCCTCTCATAGGCTCAAGTGGATTTTCCTGGCACCCGGCCTTGCACACCCGCCGGAGAGCTTTCTAGTTCGAGTGGGCGAGGGGAGTTCTTCCTTCGTCGCTGGTGGCCCTTTGCCCGTGCCGCTGCCCGCGGTCCCGCTGGTTAAGAGATGGGATTTTTCTCTCTCCGTCCTCGGGCTTCGGCTAGCCATAAACCTTCGGGTTGGTTGGCGGAGGGGCGTATATATATACTCAGCATTTCCTAAACGGTTTCGTAAAAGTTGATCATCCGAGAACTTGCTGTCCTTGAACAAAATCAGGCTGAGTATGTTGGGTATAATGCTGTGTTTAGTAAAATGCTGAACGAAAGTCTCTCGTGTGATATGGCCATTAGTCTATCAACAGGATCTTCATAGTCACATGTAGCTAGTGGTGCTCAAATAGGGTTGATAATTGATTCTATTACCAAATGAAAATTTATATTAAGGTGTTACTTATATATCTATCTATATATATATATATATAATTTTCCATTTGGATTATTTATAAATGGATTTATATGTTCTAATGTGATTGGTGTAATTATCATTATTGTGATTCCATGAGACACATTTCTATAAATGCAAACAGATAAATATTCACAAAGCAAACGTATAAAAATTAAAAGAATTTTCCATTCGGATTATAAGTAAGTGAATTATATGCTATATTGAGAGTGGTGTCACTTGCATTTCATTACACAGGACACATGCATACACATTCGCAACATACACATTCACAACACAAACAATTACAAATTAAAAGAATATTCCATTCGAAAAACTAAGAAGTTAATTATGTGCAATAATGAGAGTAGCGTGATTTTCAATTTATTCCACATGACACATTTATGTTCGTGCATACACATTCACAACACAAACAATTACAAATTAAAAGAATATTCCATTCGAAAAACTAAGAAGTTAATTATGTGCAATAATGAGAGTAGCGTGATTTTCAATTTATTCCACATGACACATTTATGCTCGTGCATACACATTCACAACACAAACAATTACAAATTAAAAGAATATTCCATTCGAAAAACTAAGAAGTTAATTATGTGCAATAATGAGAGTAGCGTGATTTTCAATTTATTCCACATGACACATTTATGTTCGTGCATACACATTCACAACACAAACAAGAACAAACTAAAACAATATTCCATTCGAAACACCATGAAGTGAATTATATGGAATAATGAGAGTGGCGTAATTTTCAATTTATTGCACAAGACACATTTATGTACGTGCATACACATTCACAACACAAACAAGAACAAATTAAAACAATATTCTATTCGAAACACCATGACGTGAATTAAATGCAATAATGAGAGTTGCGTGATTTTTAATTTATTCCATATGACACATTTATGCACGTGGATGCACTTTCATAACACAAACAAGTACAAATTAAAAGAATATGCCATTCGAAACACTTGAATTATATGCAATAATGAGAGTGGCGTGATTTTCAATTTATTCCACACGACACATTTATGTACAGTCGGTAACAAAAGTGTCCGAACACTAGGAAAAATTCCTATGTGAAAAAGCACACTTTATACGGTTTTGTTAAATAAATCATTATCGAATCATGTTCTTACACTGACTAAGAACAGGATTCGACAAGGATGTATCTAACAAAACCGCATGAAGTGTACTTTTTTTACATAGGAATTTTTGCTAGTGTTCGGATACTTTTGTTACCGACTGTACGTGCATAGATATTCACAACACAAACAAGTACAGATTAAAAGAATATTCCATTCGAAACACTAAGAAGTGAATTATATGCAATAATGATGAGTGGCGTAATTTTCAATTTATTCCACATGACATATTTATGTACGTGCAGACACATTCACAACAGAAATATTTACAAATTAAAAGAATTTTCCATTCGGATTACTAATAATTGAATTATAAGCTGTAATGAGAAGGCATAATTTTCATTTGATTCAACAAGACATATTTATATACGTGCATACACATTCATAATACAAACAAATACAAATTAAAAGAATGTTATATTCATATTACAATAAATACTTTTTATATGCCAAAATGAGAGTGGTATTAATTTGATTCAATATGTCACATTAACGCATATGCGTACAGTCGGTAACAAAAGTGTCCGAACACTAGCGAAAATTCCTATGTAAAAAAAGTACGCTTAATACAGTTTTGCTAAATAAATCCTTGCCGAATCATGTTCTTACACTGACTAAGATCAGGATTCGACAAGGATTTCTTTAACAAAACCGTATGAAGTGTACCTTTTTTACATAGGAATTTTCGCTAGTGTTCGGACACTTTTGTTACCTACTGTACATATGCGTACATAGACAAGTACATATCCTCTCAAAACGCATTTTTATTCACATTGCTTATATCCTCACGAACATGATGTGGCATTGTGTAATTTGTTTCTATACAACACATTTAAATACACGCACATACATGAACAACATAAACACAACTATGTTGCAATTAAAATGTTATGGGCTAAAAAATTTCTTTATGTAAATATGTTTGAAAATTCGATTGCTTCAAAAATGTCAATCAATCGTTAATAAGCGAGTTCATTAATTCCTTCTTAGAAGAACAAATCGAATTTTGAAAAAGTTTTTTAACGTATTAGCTTAACTCAAACTTTTTATGCGTAAAACTTTGAAAGCCATTTTTAATTAGTTCGAATTCTATTAAATTGCAATCACTGACTAAACTTTTTTTTAAAAAACTATTTCCTCCTATTTTAAATTCTAATCTAAAACTAATGATTCAAAGTTATTCCTTGCTTCTATAATATACTTTTTTTTAATTTCTCAAGAATATAAATGATCTGTTTTTCATTTAAGGAAATAAAAACTAAGTTTATCTTTTAACTCAGAATTATTTATTAAAACCATAACCTATTAAATAATAGTTTATTCTCATAAATTCACTTTTTATTTAACGAAAATAGATCTTGTATGTATTCGTCAAAAGCAAAAATAAGTGCACATGCACAAAAACCGATACACGTTCATGAGGAAAAAATTAATCTATAAATATCGCGCCATGGCAAAAAGAATCTAGTATGATGTGGCCATCAGAAAGAAAGTCAATTTTTTGCAAATATCAGAAAAAATACGATTTTTTTAATTCTAAGTTTTTTTTATCTTTAAAAAATAAGCAAATCTATATCTTTGTTTTAAATTATCGCAGACCAATAATTCAACCATTCATTATAAAAGTATTGACGAGATCTTTCGGATGATATCCATATTGAAAATTTACTCCTCCCGGGAGTGTACTCCCCCCCCTGGGTTGGAAAGGATGGTCCCACATGCACGAAACTTTTTTCCTAGTTTACTACCAATACTATTATCAATAATATATATTATTTTTACAATCACAAGTTAAAAATAACTCTCATTATGTACATTTATACGAAATTGTGTCCTATACTGCCATGTTAAAAATTTAGAAAAATTGTCATGACAGTGCCACCTGTTGAGCGATTGATCCCCAAATCTAATCAGCACCAGTTTATGTCAGGGTCCAATTAATACCAATTTTGGTTAAATTTCGTTTATGGGTTCTTGAGATACAGTGTCCACAAAATTTGTGATACACACACACAGACAGACAGACATTTTCTAAAACAGTCAAATCATGTTCAGGACATCCCAAGACGTTTAAATCTATCGAAAACTGGAGTTCGAAAATTTTCACGAATCCAATACTTTCCCTGTATATACATAATAGAAGAAAGTAAAAAAAAAAAAGTGACGCTAGTTTAAAAAATGGCCATTTTGAATTTCTGTCATTGAAAAATATGTATGAAGTTCCTCCAATGGCCATGAAATACGTCACGATACTAGTTCGCAATTTATCCACCTGAGTGGAGCTGTATCAGATTTATTGTAGGCTAGTCAATGTTATTTTTAAATTGATTTTTCTCAAATACTGCATTTTTGAGCTGTGTCATTTTTCCTGACGGGGTACAATATGTATAAATTTGGAGTCCTTGTCTGTGATTTTTAGAAAAACGTCTAATCATGATACATTTCCAAGTGTTAAGTTCTAATTAGCGTGAAAAAAAAAAATACATAAAAATTAGTTAACATTGTATTTAATTCACCAGGAAATTTTTAACGGCCTACAACATACGTCTACACTAACACCATTAAGCATTCACCAGAAACTTTCTTTTGGCAAACCAGTTAATTTATCCAAACCAGTTAAGCTAGTAAAGATGTCATAATCTACGCATGAGGCATTATTTTTCTACCTTTTGTCTTTCTATAATACAGATTTGTCTAATAAATTAATAATTTAAATCTTTTTAACGCATAACAAAGTTGAAAGTGTTTGTTTTCGGCTCGTCTTTCTATCCGGCTTTAGTTTTCATAAATAATTTTATAACAGCCTAAAATGGATATATATTATTTGGATTCACTATGTTATACTTACTATTGAAAATAGTATATATAGCACACCTGGTATGTGTACAGGGATGCACAAAATTTTTTAAAGCATAATTGTCTATTTCTTTAAATGCTTAAAGTTTTTTTTTTTTTTTTTTTTTTTTTTTTTTTTTCTGCATTAAACTTAACAAAACTAATGTATATTATTTATGTGTGCAAAAACATGTTTTGTGTAGAACACAGTAGTAATAATATCGGTTGTCTTAGGTATATTGAGGACTATAGATGGACATTCTTCAATGTATTTTTTCAATGCAAATTTTATGATGATTTTTCTTGTTTATTTATTATTATTATTATTTGTTGTTGTTGTTTGTTTACTCTACCGATCATGTTTAAGTTGTAGACGATATACACAAGGCTATAGAAAAGCAATGTATTTTTAACTGTTTTAGAAGTAAAGCAAATCGGATTTCTTCTTAAAAGTAATTGACTAAACTATTATGACCAGAATCGAAATATATTTTTGTGTAGCCTTGCGCTTTTTAAAAAATATTGGCTACACAAAGGTAATCTGAAGTTTTATTATTATTATTTTTTTTTTAAGGTAAACCCTATATAGGTAATTTCTGATAAATTTCATTCTCAATAGTTAAAAACTAAATATATGTTTGTAAAGTCCTGCAATTTTTAGTATATAAGCAGAAATACCGAAAAGCAGTTCCGGTTATACTTTCTTTTAAAAAGAAAAGCTACAAACATAAATTTTGAGAAATTTCTACCTGCATCAATAAAAACAAATTTTAAGGTGTAATCACATGGACATAAAATACATTATAGATTAAACCATGCAACTAACAAACAGAGTTGGATAGTTTTGAAATCTATATGAGCAGCCTGATTTTTTCTTACATGTTTATCTTTCATTTTGGGTATTTCCATATGATACGTTTAAAAGTTAATCTAGTGTTTTGCTCATTCATAAGCAGGCTACTACCGATCATCCACTTTCGTATATAATGGAGATTGCTTGGTTGTCATATAGAGTATATTTTTATCGTTAAGGATGGCTAAAAAATAAAAACATTATTAAAACCTAGTTTTAACTCAAAGGTTCAGGCTCAAAATCAAACTCAGAGACGTATTTTTTTTCCCCCTTTGCGAGTTTTTTTAATAAACAAGAACATTTCTCAAAGGACGAGTTAATAAATGTTAATAATGACAATTTGAAATGAGGGAGCAGCACCGGGACACAGGTCCGAAAAACCTTTGTGAGCTACCACATGATGGTGACTGCCATTCAAAGCTGGAACGAAAAATGAAATTGCTTTGGCGTTTATTTTTACATTCGCCAAGTTCAAAGTTCCAGAAAGAACAAGTTGTAGTATTCCTTATAAATAAATTTATGTTTTTTTTTTTTTTTTTTAATAAAGACTAGCAGTATTTAATATGGACCTATTACAAAATACTGACAGGATTTCGCCAAGTTTTTAGTTCCTGGGAAATGTCTAGCTAAGCAAATATTTTGTTTAGATGATGTTGTAAATTAGGTAACAAGAGAGCATTCGAGTTATATTTCGATAAAAGATTAAAATAAACCGGACTAATTATCATATGGGTTCTCAAAAGAAAAAGAAAGAGATGAGTCGAAATGTATCCCTTCCGGAGCAAAAAGAATTTCATTACGTTAGGATTGTTAAAGGAATACTGGGAATAGATCAAAGATTTTTTTAAACTTTCCTTGAAAAAAATATAAAGGGGTACATATAAAAAGTAGGAACAATATATTGAAAAGTTATTATTTACATGTTAAAATTAGTTATATCGTTATATTTAAACTAGTTGTTTAAGATTAAATAATTTAACTTCTAATTTTATTTATTTAAAGAATTTACCTATCTTTTAGAGAGAAAACAAATTTTTTTAATATGTGATGACATACAATATAAAATTGGAACTTTAACAATTAAATAAGTATGAAATTTTTTAAAAAAAAAGACGTTTAAAGTATTGATCTAAAAATACAACGCTCCAAACCGCTGAAATCTGCTGAAAATTGAAGCTTTGACGGACAGACGAATCGAAGTCAAAAACACTTTTCATTTTTGTCAGAACATGTTAAAATTTTTAATTTAAAAGATAACGAAGAAAGTTAATAAACTGCTAAAAATAGAGCTTTGAAAAACAAATATAATCGAAGCGTAAAAGAGATTTCAACATTGTATTTAAATTGTTAATCTAATATGCAACTAACAATACTGACAATTTGATGAAAATTGGAGCTTTGACAGACAGATGAACGGAAGTAGAAAACACTTTTTACCTCTGTTAAATAATGTTAAAATTGTTTATCTAAAAGATAACGAACAAAATTAAAGATCTGCTAAAAGAAGAGCTTTGACAAACTAATCAAATCGAAGTATGAAACGTATTTCAACATCGTTAAAAAGCATTTACATTGTTTGTTATATAGATGTTGCACAGTATCTGATGAAGTTTATCAACTGTTGAAAAGTTAGTCTTCATTGCGTTGGCCGCTAAAAAAAATAAGCTGAAAAAAAGAGTCAAGTCAAAATTAACTAAAGATGAAACCGGCCACCCAAGAACGCATCCAAGAGGCAGTAAATCGATTAAAGTACATTTATTGCAGATATTCCAATGTACGTGACCATAGTCAATTAACAGAGCGTAATAAGTTTTTAACGAAAACATTCTGGAGTGGGGAAACAGTACGGAGAATCAGGCCGGGCCCTAGGCCCGAATCGCTCTTGAGCTGTTACATGTCTTATTATCAAAAAGAAAGTGTCCGCTCCTAAACTGAAGCAAAACAAATGACAATGCCTTTGGCGTTGAACTATACGCCAAGTTCAGAGTTCTAAGATAGAGAATGGTTGCGGTAACGTTAGGAACATTCACATGTATATTTTTAAAAAGTGACGAGTGATTTATTGACCGTTGATAGAGAATGTTGGCATGATTTCGCCAAGATTTAGACCCATGGGAAAATAACTAACTAAGCACATATTTTATTTGATCGTTGATGTAAAATTGGGCGACGAGAGGCTGCTTCGATGTAAGATTAGAAGACACCGAATTAATTATTTTCTGGTTTCACAAAGCAAAAGGATAGAAATAAGTCAAAACATTATCATTTACAGAGCGAAAAGAATTTTCAGTACGTTAAACATGTTAAGTGAATACTGGGAACAGATCAAAAATTTTTGTTTCAGCTACATTGAAAAAGGGATGAAAGGGAAGATATAAAAATTAGAAAACGCATAATGTAAAATTTATTATTTATAGGTTAAAAACAGTTATTCCATTATACTTTAAATAATTGATTTAGATTAAAGAATTTAATTTATAATTTTATATATTTAGAGAATTTACCTATCCTTTAATGAGAAAAATATAATTTTATAATATGTGATAATCTATATCACTTTGTTAATCTAAAATACGATAACAAAATTGTTAATTCACTGCAAATTAAAGCTTTGAATACAGATTCAATTTAATATATTTTACAGATCTGCCAGAAAGAATTAATTTCTAACTAAAAATACAAAACTGTTAATCCACTAAAAATTAGTTTATGATAAACAATTCGAATCATAAAAACACTTTTCAACATTTTTATATATTGCTATAAAAATGTTAATTTTTGAAACACAAAAAACAAAACTGAGAATTCATTAAAAATTAAACCTTCATCAGCCAAATCGAACCGAGGCGTAAAACAGTATTATAATCCAAAATATACTTCGAACAAAACTGATAATCCACTAAAATTTAGAAATTTGACAAAGAGGCAAATTGAAATTTAAAACAATTTTAAGCGTCATTAAGTCCCGCTTCACTCACCGCCGCCGGAAGCCGAAGCTAATGTTGTTCTGTGGGAAATTTTTCTTTAAAATTAAATTATTAGCTAATACATATTTTTAAATTCTGTTTTCACATTCTGAAAATTCCTAGCTGTTAAATTGACGGACCTTTTTTAATTTTTAAATTTTTTAAATTTTATTTTGAAGCTGCGAAATATGAATTTTCAATATGTGAATTTTTTTCATTTTGCAAATTCAAAATAAAATATTAAAAATTAAAAAAATACATTTTTGAAAAAGGTCCGTCAATTTAACAGTTGGGAATTTTCTGAACGTGAAAACAGAATTTAAAAATATGTATTAGTTAAGTTATTTGTAAAGAAAATTTCTCCATAGAATAACATTGGCTCGGGCTTCCGGCGACGGTAAGTGAAGAGGGCCATTAAAAAACATTTATCTAAAAAGCAGCAAACAAAACTGGTAATCCCACATTTGCATATCGTATGAAAATAACACTTAGACACCCTTTCCTTCCCTTTAAAACATCGAATTCTAAATAAAAAAAAGTCTCCATACCTATCTTCATAGTGTCGAGGGGAAGAGATAGAGGTGGTGTACCCACTCATCTGCCACCCCAAATAGATGCATCCTCCCCTTCTTCTCAACAGATGTTCTACATAACCAGAACATCTAAACTCAGCATAAAGTATACGAAAAACAGCGATGCTTGTGATAATCTAACTATGCCCCTATTTATAGCTATGTATGTTCAAAGCATGTGTATGGGATCTCATAATACTGCCTTGGGGGATTTGAAGAGCACCGATGAAAAAAATTGCCTCTTGGCACTTTCTATGTGTAAGAAGATGAAGAATTTTGGTTTTTTAAAATTGAGGTCGTTCTCCTTTGTAATTCCAATTGCTTTTGTAGGATTTTACATTTTGTTTTTGGGGATTTCCTTTTCTCTATGTAGAGACTTATTTAAAACTAAAAATTGTGGGTAGATTCGGTAGAAATAATACAACGCGTGTTCTGATCCGTAAGTTCGGAATCAATAAAACGTTTTTATGTACCATGTGTTGATAAAGTTTCTGATAAAGTTCGCGAAGGAAAATAAACAATACTATACGAGGAGGGGGGGGGGGGGTGTCCAAATTTTAAGTAACAGCATGTTCTTTTGCTTTTACTTTTTATATTCAAATGTTAATTTTAAACAAATTAACATATGAATGTAAAATTTTAATGGCAAGTGAGGTACCAAATAACAAATTATATTTTGTATTAAACTGCAATGAATAAATAAATAAGTGCATAAATAAAAGGAAAAAGAAATAACAGATTTCACCTATGTGTAATGCATCTCTGTCACCATTTCTTTTCTAAAATAGTTAATTTTTCTTTTTTCTTCAAGTACCTACTTTTACAAATGACCCCAGCAGAAGAAGAGAGATTCAGCTCTCAAAGGTAGTAGACGGGAGGTGACGGGTTCGATTGTTCTAGACGTTTAGAGTTCTCATACTCTCACATGAATACTACAGTGTCGGTAACAAAAGTGTCCGAACACTAGCAAAAATTCCTATATAAAAAATGTACACTTAATACTGTTTTAATAAATAAATCCTTGTCGAATCCTGTTCTTAGTCAGTCTAAGAACAGGATTCGACAAGGATTTATTTAGCAAAACTGTATTAAGCGTACTTTTTTATATAGAAATTTTTGCTAGTGTTCTGACACTTTTGTTACCGACTGTACCCCTTTTAGAAAGAACCTCACAGAAAGTATCCCACCTAGGTCTACACTGAAAAAAAAAAAAATCCTGTTATATTACAGAGATCTTCTGTAATAGAACAATTCTGAAAATATTCGTACATAAGTTATTTTCCGCTGGGCACAATAAAAACAAAAACAAAAAACTTTATATTGAATAAAATTCTTCAATTGTGCACTCTAAAAAAATTCCAAATTACTGTACAACTACTGGCAGCAGTGCGCCCAGTATATGTACCGTTAATTTAATGTATTGTGCATGTATACCGTAAATTATTTTATAGCACATATAATGTAAAAAACAATGAAGTCGGTATATATATTGTATATTAAATGTGCATTTAATGCACTGTAAAAGCATTTACAGTTGGTAATTCCTGTATATTAAATATGCGTAACATATATGTCATAAAAAATCTATAATTTGTATATATACCGTATATATATGTATGTGTGTGTGTGTGTATGTACACAGCTCATCAGAATAATCATTTTCAGAGTATTTAGTTTACTTTTATTGAGAGTATTTAGTAATATTATACATTACGTTTTTTTAATGATTTTTACTGTTAATTAATTTAATTTATTAAAAATGGAAATAAGGCAAACAAGTATCCCAACACAAAATCTATCATAGCATTAAATTTTCTAATCAACGACTATCTACCGGGATCGAACCAGAGTCCACTGTATACCAAGCAGCGATTTTACTTCACAACCACAAAAATGCATTTCATTTTGTTACTTAACATTTCTCAATTCTGCCTCGATATTCTTCTACCACATTTCATGAAACCATGGAAGCATCTGCGCAAGTGCTAACTCAACGAGTCCAATGCTAAAATAAGGGTGACAGTCATCTGACTCAGAGAAAATGAGCAATAACAGAGCGCGGAATTACTGGATGTTTTCCAAATTTCGAACTGACGGTCATGCTGGCATCCCTCCAACATTTTGGATGCGCCCTCACTGCTAGTTTTAGAATATGTGGCCGCACTGTACTAAGATTTCTGTATACAAAACAGAAAAAAATATGTGCCCATCAGATAAAACTGTAACCATGGATACAGATTTTATCTGGTTACAGAAAAGTGATGTCTTTTGACATATTTTATAGTAAAATTTAATAGTTTAGAAAACAAATTTTTTTGCAGGAAATTAAAAAAAAATTTCAATTTTTTAACAGAAATATTTCACAGTTTGGGTACCATTCGTAGGAAGCTGAGTAAAAACACTGCTCTGAAAAAAAAAAAAAAAAAAAAAAAAAAAAAAATCGAGATATGATACCATTCTTGCTGATTTTTATGTAAAATGACCTCCTGAATCCGAATATGACTCCCATTTTGACCAGTGACCCACCGTTTTCTAGATACACCACCCCCTCCCTCAATTTCTTTCCCTGTTTCATAATTTTATGACCAGGAATTTGATTTGAAGAATGAAAAATAACTAATTTAACACCTAAAAAAAAAAAAAAAAAAAAAAGTAGTTTGGGATGTGGAAACTATTCAAACATTGAAGTATGATTGTTGGAATCTTGTTTAAGTTTGTGAGACAATTTCTAACACTATTGGACAGTTACAACTTTATTTGTGAGGTAAAACAGAAATGGAGACGCACAATTTTTTCTTTTAATCCTGTAATAAATTTATTTTTGAAAAACATAATTTAATTCATTTTTTTTACGTTATCATTTCTCACAGAAAATGTTAAAAATATTTGCCACCATTTTGAATGCAAACATGAACACGTCGAACCAGGTTTTTGACACACTTCGCAGCATCGTTGGCGTTTTTGATGAGATTTCTTCAGTAATGATCTGTTTTAATTCATTGATGTTTGCAGGACTTCTCTGAAAAAGCTTATGAAATGATAACGTAAAAAAAATAATGATAATGTAAATGTAATGTAGGAATGATAATGTAAAAAATTTTAATGAAATTTTGTTTTTCATTAATAAAATTACTACAGTATTTAAAAAAAATGTCCGTCTCCATTTCTGTTTTACCTCACAAATAAAGTTGTAACAGTCCAACAGTGTTGGAAATTATCTCCCATACTTAAACAAAGTTCAAACATTTATAGTTCCGTGTTAGAAAAATAGTTGCCACATCCGTCATATTTAAGGGTAATAAGAAAAACCAACAGGTACTCTTTTAAATTGATCACCCTGTATATCTATATATAAAATTCCACTTAAAAATTTGTCACATGCGGGATTTTCCATTTCTTTTCTTGTTGTTCATCCAGTATTCCACCTATTTTTACTTCCTTATACAAAGTATAAGGAAGTATAGTAATCCCGATTTGCGAAATGGATTTTGTATTTCACATTGCTCGAAAACGAATGATCGCTGAATGTTGCCAATTTATACGTGTGACTGTCATGATGTCTAGTTGTACACCTGCAAGTGTCGTCTTAACACGAGCTCTCGTTTTGGAGATATAAGGGACTTAACACGATTTTTCGTGACGTCTGTATGTGTGTGTGTGTCTGTGTGTCTGTGTGTGTGTGTGAGTATGTCGCATAACTCAAAAACGGTTGGACGTAGAAAGTTGCGATTTGGTACATAGGTTTGTTATAACATCTAGTTGTGCACCTCCCTTTTTGGACTTTGTATGATTTTCCGTTTTGGAGATATTTAGGAAAATTAGGTTCATAATGGCCAAAATGTATCAAAAAACGGTAATAACTCAAAAACAGTTTGGACAAATCTTGCAATATAACTGACTTCCCGACTAGCTAGACATTTGAAACTTTCAGAAAAGTTTAGAACACGTTGACAATGCATTTTTAAAAATATTTTTAGCCAACTGTTTCTAATACCTGCTGCCTTCAGCAGCGTTTATGTGATTCAACAGAAAATTTATTTAACTATCTTCTCGAATAACTAGACATTTGAAACTTTCAGACTAGATCAGAACACGGTGAAAATGCATTTTTTTAATACTTTCAGCCAACTATTTAGAGTCCCTGCTGTCTTCGGCAGCGTTACCAGTACAAATCTTGCAATCGATTTTTACCTAATTTCCCGACTAGTTAGACATTTAAAACTTCTGAAAAAACTCAGAACACGGTGGCAATGCATTTTTTAAATATTTTTAGCCAATTGTTTCAGGTGACTGCTGCCTTCGAAAGCGTTTGTATGGTTCAACAGAAAATTTATTTAACTAACTTCACGACTAGCTAGACATTTGAAACTTTCAGAATAGTTCAGAACACGGTGAAAATGCATTTTTTTAATAATTATAGCCAATTTCTTTCGGGTCCCTGCTGCCTTCGTCAGCGTTACCAGTACAAATCTTGCATCGGTTTTTAACTAACTTTCAGAAAAGCTCAGAACACGGTGATAATTCATTTTTACTTTCCGAACACTATAGTGAGGAAAGTATTGTAATCATGTCAAAAATCCGAATTCGAGATTTTGATGTTTCTATACGTTTCGAGGTCCAACGAGTCCGTTTTCACTATTTTTACGATGATGTATGTATGTGTGTGTGTATGTATGTGTGTATGTATGTGTGTATGTATGTGTGTATGTATGTGTGTATGTATGTGTGTATGTCTGTGAGTGAACACGCTAGCGTCTAAACGCTTCGTTCGAATAAGCTGAAAGTTGGTACGTATATTGTAAGTCACCCTAGTACGAACCCTATAGATTTTGGTGAATCTAGCACTTATAGTTTTTTTACAGGGACACAAAGAAAAATTCTTTATCATTATGGCCAAGGGACCAAAATCTTAAAAGTGCGATAGCATCTAAACGCATTATTCAATTGAGCAAAAACTTTATACACATATTATAGGTCACAGATACTCAATCTGTATAGATTTTGGAGAATCTAGCACTTATAGTTTTTTTACAGGGACACAAAGAAAAATTCTTTGCCAAATTTTTAAAAGTGTAATAGCGTCTAAACGCCTTATTAATCTCAGAAAAGAATTTGTACACATGTTATAGGTCACATTTGAACCAACTGTATAGATTTTGGTGAATCTCGCACTTACAGTTTTTTTACAGGGACACAAAAAAAATTCTTTATCTTTATGGCCTATGAGACCAGCGATAGCATCTAAACGCCTTATTCAATTGAGCTGAAAATGTGTATGAATATTATAAATCACTGTTGCACTAACTATAAGCATTTTGGTGAATCTAGCATTTATAGATTTTTACAGGGACACAACGAAAAATTCTTTATCATTATGATCTAAGGGCTCAAAGTTCAGTAGCGTTAAATAAAACCTCGTGTGATATATGGAGAAAAATACTCAAACACTCTGTTATGGTTTTCTCTTTTTTGTTTGTTTAGCAACTCCTCTTTCTTTATTTTATCTACAAAACTGTTAGTTACTCAATGTTCGGAAAGTCGAGTGGAGTCACTCCAGATTTTTCTTAAATATTTTTAGCCAAATGTTTCGGGTCCAATGACAATGTTTTTTAACATTATGTATATTTCTAAAAGTGTATAAGGAAGTCATGTGGTGCCCACATCAGATTTTTTTTAGTTGAATTCGATATTATAATAATTGCTATGAAGAATATGATTATCACTTTTAGTTTTTCCAGACTTGCTCAAAAAAAAAAAAAAAAAGAAATGGGTAATCATTTTAAAACATTTCCTAATGTTAAAAGATTCAAGGAAATATGAAGATGTGTATATTTTATTAACGAATAGCTTCAATAGACAGAAAGTTAGAGGATATGTAGATATGTATATAGATAGAGATGTATATTTTTTTAAATACATATACTGATATTTGTCCAGATATTGCAATAATATATTAAATGATTTTCAATATTCAATTTAAATCATTCGAACGCTCTTTGAGTACTAAAAATCAAAAAAGAATTGAGAAAGATATTAAGTGATAAAAACTTAAGTAATTTAAATGCATTTCTGATAAAAATTTAGATTTTATATATTTTGACTTAGAAAACATAGCAAAGAACTTTATCCAGGAAATGTATATATGAAATATAAAAATCCCAAGTCAAGTCCTCATATATTAAATTACACTGCTCTGCATGAAAATTGCCTCTGACACCATTTCAGCATATTATTATGTAAAATGACCTCCTGAATCCGAATAGGACGCCCATTTTGCCCTGTCACCCACCATTTTTTAGGAATGGCCCCCTATTTTTATCATCTTTCGGTGATTTTATGGCTATAAATTTGATTTTTAAGAGTGGGGAGGATTGTTTTAATCTTTAAATGTATTCTGAGGGACTACAGAGTTAGAAAATTCTAAAACATTAACATTTGCGACAAGAGAAATTTTTGGGGGGCGATTTGCCACTGAAATTATGCATTACATATCTTATATTTTTTTAATCTGTTATTAATGTTACTTTCTGAATTCTATATTTTTTTGTTTTTAGGTGTTACATCAATTATTTTTCATTCTTCAAATCAAATTCATAGTCATAAAATTATCGAACAGGAAAGAAATTGAGGGAGGGGCGTGGTGTATCTAGAAAACGGTGGATGACAGGGCAAAATGGGAGTCATATTGGGATTCCGGAGGTCATTTTACATGAGAATCAGCAAAAATGGAATCAGATCTCGAATTTTTATTTATTTATTTATTTTATTTATTTATTTTTTTTTTGCAGAGCAGTGTTATATTTTAATCAATATATTACTAGTTCTCTACCTATAAATTTGGTAGTGAAAGTAATTTTAGGGTAAAATTTTCGAAATTGAATTTTTGTTATATTTATGCGGTTTGAGGTTCCCTGAATCCTTCCCTCCCAGGCATAAATAATACGAAGAAACAATGACCCCGCCTTGTCGAGAAAATTAAAACCAGTTAAATAATAAGTTCAGGTTCATTTTTTATTCATATTATATTACGTCACGTAGTTAATCTGGTATGCGATCTCTTTTAATTTTTCCTCATGTAAATATTCATACATGCCAAGAACAGTGATTATTTTATATATATCTTTGCCAAGTAAATCTGTATTGGAATTGGAGGTCTCTGGTCTGTCATTACGCAGAAAACCTTATCACAAATAAATACTTTATAATCACGGCATTTTAAGGATCCCATTGTATACACAGTGACAAAGATGTATGTGTAAAACTTTGATAAATTATAGTGCATTAAATTATTGATTTGTTATAAAATATTTTTTTTTAATTTAATTTATATGAATTTATATCATTTCTAAAAATTAATAAGAAAAGGATTAACTGCTTACATTTAGCATAACCGTTCATTGCAAGAATACTTTAAATTAACTTTTATGTAACGTTCGTTAAGAATTTTGTAATTCATAAAAAAAAAAAAAAAAAAAAAAAAAACAGGGCAGTCATTGGGGATTGCCGATAGAAGTGAAAACTAAGTTACTTGTGAATTGTATCGTCGATCTATTATATTATTATTTTTGATATATTTTTGGTTTGTAAAGAAGTGTTAATATTGTAATATGACTAAAAAAAATTTTTTTTTTTTTTGTTATTTATTTGAAAATTTATATTGAAAGCAAAAAGAAGAATATAACAGTCTGTATAAAAACAGGTGCTTGTACTTTGTGAACTATGTATACTGTGGAAAAAGTACATCCATCCATAGAGTATAGAACTAGAAAGAGACAGATGCCAGTAGCCAGTATACTACTAGTATTAGTATACATTATATATATATATATATATATATATATATATGAGGCATGCCGCGCCGTGTGGTACATATATGGATATATATGTTGAGAGATATACTCTTTATATATATATGTAATGTATGCTAATAACCCACGGAGGTATATCTATGTTCATATATACACAGTATACATATAGCTCATGGAAAGCGTTCGGTGACATGGAAAGCTTTCCATTATTTTTGTTCACCGAAAAAGTGCTCAACGCGTAAAGAAGTTTTCACTTCAATAGCTCATGGAAAGCGTTTGGTGACGATGACGCGAAATCCATGATTTTTGTTCACCCAAAAAGTGCTCAACGCGCCTAAAATTTTTCACTTAAAAAAAAAAAAAAAAAAAAAAAAATCGTAAGTGTTTGTTTTATTTCTTAATAATTTTGGGTTTTATTTATTTTAATTTTTCTCCAAAATTAAATTCGTTTGTTTAATCGTTAAATTGGGGGGTGTAAATCTGTTGTATATCAGATTTAAGCTTCGCACTTACAGAAATACCTGTACTTGCGTAAAATAATTCAATATATATACTCCTAATGAAATGTTGAATATTGTTATGCTTACATATATTTTTTGATATATTTTTTTTATTTTTATTTTGGGACTTATACTTAGTTTAATATAACATATCATAGAAATTTTTATTAATATAGATATATTAAACTTACATTTTAACAGTTATTTGATGATTACAAATGTTTTATTGTTTTGTTTATATAATTACAATTCATGGAAAAAAAATGGCCCCATAGGCCATAATGATAAAGAACTTTTCTTTGAGTCTGTAAAAAAACTGTAAGTGCTAAATTCACCAAAATCTATACCGTTCGTGCAACTGTGACCTACAACATGTGTACAAATTTTTTGCTCAGACTAATAAAGCGTTTAGACGCTATCGCACGTTTAAAAATTTGGCCCCATAGTCCATAATGATAAAGAATTTTTCCTGTTGTCCCTGTAAAAAAACTATAAGTGCTAGATTCACCGAAATCAATAGGGTTCGTACTATGGTGACTTACAATATACGTACCAACTTTCAGCTTATTCGAACAAAGCGTTTAGACGCTATCGAGTTCACTCACAGACATACACACATACATACACACATACATACATACATGATCGTAAAAATAGTGAAAACGGACTCAGGGGACGTATGGAAACATCAAAATCTCAAATTCGGATTTTTGACATGATTACAATACTTTCCTCACTATAGTGTTCGGAAAGTAAAAAGGAAAAAGAATAATAAAGAAGGAAGAAAAAGAGAAAAATAAAAACTAAACCAAAAAAAAAAAAAAAAAAATTGCAATTACTTACTTAAATTTGAAAAAAGGCACTTAATTGTATTACTATTATTATTATTATTATTTTTAACGTGGGGATTTTTCTTACAATTTTTTTCCCTATTGTAAACTCTGATTTAAAATGACTGTAAACAGTGACACTCTGACACTGAAAATGAATGGACATTAAATATTACGTACGGAAATCTCTCGTGTGGCAAAGATCAATTTTTCCCCAATCGGTAAACAGTGAAACACAGCAGAGCAGGTTATAAATCACCGATGCAGTAATAATTACATTGAGGTCTACAGATAAAGACCTCATTAATTATATTACGCCTGGTAATAGATCTAGTTTGCGATTTATCTTTGTCAGCTTAACGATTGAATTTCTGAGAAGGAAGGCACAATTAACGATTACGGTTGCAGTTTTCTTTGTTTGAAGGAAAGACTACAGTAATAGTATGTTTACCATCAACTATGCAAATTCGAAACAACTTAGTTGGTTTTATATTATTCATTAGAAATATAAAAGCACCAAGTATAAATAAAAATTAAGTAATTACGCACAGTTAAATTTATGACATCATTCCAGAAGGTATTTGTATTGGTTTGAAATAAAAAGTTACCATATACGATCGGACCATTATTTAACAAATTCACAAATCCAGCAAAGAAATGTGTTATATGGAAATCCATTAAAAAGATTCCCTTTTTCTTATATTATGGAGTATACAAAGAAAAATTTAAATTTTTAAACACTCAATATCATGTAAAACAACATTCAATTGTGTTACTTTACTTACGCCGTGACCAATAAGTTCTCATACCCTTTAAAATTTTTATTACAATAACACAAAATAAATCTTACAAAAATTCTTTGCATCAAATTAAATTAGCAGTCATTGAGTATCTTTACAATAAATGCTTTGTAATAATTCCGCCTTTTAGTTTCTTAACGAGCTTAAGTCTCTTTTCAAATCCATCACATGCGGCACGCGCACGGCTTCCATTGACATTCCCTGACATATCTTTTGAATTATATTTTGAATTTGCTCAATTCGGGGATTTTATAGTAATTCAGTTGGGAGAGGGTATATGACCACACGAAATAATCAAGCGGGTTTAGATCCTGGGAGGGGGGGGCAAGGGGGGGGGCATTCGTTCTTTGGACAAAAGTCAACTAAATTTTGTCTGCACCACTTCTGAATCACACGTGTGGTATGAGAAGGGGCATCATCTTGTTGGAAGCAGAAATATTCCTCTCCATACATACTCTGGACATTTGGGAGTAAAACTTTTTCCCATACCTCAGTTTTATAATATTGGGCATTGGTTTTTGCTCCCTTATCAATGAAGACTATCAGGAATTTTCCTCTTTTGGAAATAGCTGCCCAAACCATCAGAGACGAAGCATTTTGATAACGCGGAACGTAATGCTGGCTCTCAGGGATGTTATCAATAGAAACTGACCATACTCTGTCATCTTGGGGGTCGAAACTTTGTTGTAAAATGAATAGTTTCTCGCTTGAAAAGACAAATTCATCCCCAGCGTGCCAAGCAAGAACTTCTTCCACCCTTTGCTTCCTTTTTATCTTAGCAGACTCTGAAACTCCGTAAATTTTACATTTTCTATAAGCCTTGCACCCAAGGACCCAAGGTCCTTTTTCAGAATGTTTAACAGTGATCCCCTCGATATTTTAAGCTCTCGTGCTAGTTTTCTAGCAGATCTTTGTCCGTTTTGTCGTATCCTTTCCCTGACCTTTTTCACAGCCTCTTTTATCCGAACGGACCTTGGTATGCCAGATCTTTTTCTGTCATTGACAGAGGACGTCTCATTATACCTTCCGATAGTTCTGTAAATGAAATCTCTCTTCACCCATCCCCCCCGGGCTTTCAAGTCTCTGAAAATTTAACCCGGTTGCTCTCCTTTGATGAATTTATTTATCACACTTTCTCTCAATTTCTTCATTCTACCTAGGTAAAGAAAAATTATAATCAGTACGACAATTAGATTTGCAGTAGTTTTATACCTTACACAAAATTGCCTGCAAAATAACTGCGACTACAGTAACACATATGTACAATTTTTTAACGGGCTTCAAAAGTTCATGAGAACTTATTGGTCAGTGTACTTTTGCATTGACTAAAAGGATTCATGAAAGTTTTCGATTTCTAATTTACGATTGATTTAAACGTTTTTAGAGGTCCAAAATACTATTTGACCATTTTAATAAAATGCCTGCTTTTGTGCAACCAAAATATCGCAGCAATTCTAGCTCAAAAACTAATGCACAGAATTTTATGATAGTTTATATTTAGTTTCAGCTTAACATAAATTGGTGCCTATATATGTACTATAGAAAATACACAGGCAATTGTGAAACTCCTGTGCACCTTCACCATTCAACGGTAACAATGCAGCGAAAGTTTGCTGCGTCATTCATTATAAACCTTTCTTTTTCTCTTTTCTTCTTCTTCTTCTTTTTATTTAATAAAGCGTTGTTTGAGGAAGACTACGTTACAAAAACAATTACACAGCGCTTAAAAAAAAAAAATCACCATAATTATTTTTTTAAGAAAGAAATAAGCCCTACATTTAACATTAATGCAAGATTAAGAACATTTGCACAACAGATTTTTTCCAGTATATTCTGCAATCAATATTTAGTAATGATCTGTTCTCAATACACCTTTTCCACATGAATAGCCTCCCAAGACTCCAGATTTTACACTTTGTAACTTTTGAATGAGAGGTTGCCTGCTATCACATGCTTACAAAGATCGACCGATGTCGTTACGCGAGTTGAAAGAATCTATTCACCCTTCTGCGACAGAAATTAGAATCGTGATATTTTTCGACTCAGTGTAGAATGTTATGCCACGTTTGACAACAATTTTTATAATTGACAACCGACTGATTAAATATTTCTAATCTTCTGTATCTGCTGTTCGACATCGCTGCATTAATACTGATGAAACTGAACCGCCACCTATTGGTTGAAATGGTTTGGCAATATATATATATATAATGTTTAATTTATGCGATTAAAATGGAAACAGTGAGAACGAAGATGAAACAATCATACAGTTACCCCAGAAAACATACAGATGCAAATAAGGTAACAAGTTGTGATATATATATATATATATTTAATTAATATTAAATAAAATAACTTCATTTCTTTATGTATTAGGTCGTTGCAAAAGTTCGTGCGGATTTTTGTTGCTTCATTTCATAAAAATACATCAAATCAAATGACAATTTTTAATCAAAATACTCTCCATTACTTTCTACAAACTTTGCCCATTTTTCGGGTAACAAATGTATACCACGACGATAGAAGCTCTCATCTTTGGAGGCAATAAAATGATCCGCGTCCGCACGAACTTTTGCAACGACATAATATATTTTAACAAAAGCGACATAAATCTACTGTCAGTAGTTTTCGAATAAAAGTTTATTATTATTATTGTTATTGTTATTATTATTATTATTATTGCTGTTAGTGCTGCTACTTTTGAGTCACCAATTTGTGCATTTATGTATATATTTATTTTTTTATTTTTTTCCACATTAGTTTTAATCACACCCTTTACTGGTAAAAAAAAGGAAGAGAGAAAGAAAGAACCTTTAAAAATGCTGTACTACAATATATATATATTAGTGCAATAAAAATTTTATTAATATACAATTTGTTTGCAAAATCATTTGTAACTCAGTTCTATTTAATCAAATTAAAAAAAAAAAACACAAGGAATAAGCTGTAAAAACTAATTATAATCTAACTCATGTCACTACTCCAAATTATTACTTATCAAGTTATCATTTCAACATGACTTATACAGATTTCTCTCTCAGTCAAGTAAAACATAGCTTATTGATTAATTTGCGAGCACTGAGCGTAACAATCGTTATAAACCCTTACATCTAAACGTAAGCGGTTATAAATCACAATATCCCGTCCCACGTTTAACAATTATATACATTTCTACACTTATAAAGCCCTCATTAACTGTATAATCTCTGTAAATAGGCCTGGTTCGAGAGTTCTCTCTGGCAGCTTAACGACTAAATTGCGGAAGACATTATCGACAGAAATTGCGAATTTTAGTAATAATATTCCAAGACTGAATAAAAGAGTAGAGGAGAAGTGGCGATTGCAATGAAAAGCTGAAACAAACCTCTTTAGCGAAATTGTTCAATTACACTCTATTGTATTTACGTCTGCAAATGCACTGAAAGCCCTTAAAAGGACTCGCCTGTTATTGGAGTATCTTGTCGGAAAAGGGTGTAAATTATAAACAGTTAACTGGAAACGTTACTGCTGATTATAATGTGGAAACCTTTTGCAGCAGTTTTGGTGAGGATTCTAGAAATTTAAAAGATTTAGTTGGTTTGATGTATAATGGATAATTGGATACAGTCGTAATGGGTATTTTTATTTTATTTATTTTATTATATATATATATATAGGGTAGGTGATCCAGTGATTGGCATGCTCCAGTAATTGACATCTATCCCGAAATAATTAATAAATAAATAATAAAATCATATATTTTACATATAAGAATTTTAACATTTTATGTCAAACACTGGAGCATAGAGGGCTAATAACTGGTTAAATGAATCACTAGCAGTGTCAAACACTGGAACATGGGGTGCCAATTACTGATAAACTGAAAAACTGGCAGTGTCAATTACTGGAACATTGAGCGGGTGTCAAATAAAAAAATTCATAATATATATATATATATATATATATATATATATATATATATATATATTATATTATTATCAAATGTATATATTTTAACATATATATGTGGTTCTGAATGTCTTTCATACCATATGTACTAACTTAACATGTCTAAAAATATTTTCTGATGACTAGAACATTAAAACATCAGAGATTGCTCTAAAAGTGTCAATCACTGGTGCACTTACCCTGTATATATATATATATATAGTGTGTGTGTGTGTGAAAAATTAATAATTATGTATTGTAATAGTTTTCAGAACGGAGGACTATTAGTCTCAATCTACGGATAAAACTTTGTCGCCAGTTTTACGATAGTTGGACATTCATCGAAAATATAATTGAATATTTATACTGAATATATATATATATATATACTGCTTTCATCTAGAATGAATAAGTGGTCATTTTCTAAATCCCTTTATTAGAAATATAGATTTCCGAGCTATGCGCATAAGACCAATAATGAAAGAATTCAGGAGATGATGAAACTGGAGGAGACAATGTGTGATCATATACAAAAAATAAAATAAAAATAAAAATAAAATAAAATAAAATAAAATAAATAAATAAATAAATAATAATAATTTGGTTTGAACATGTGAAGAGAATGAATGAAGAAAGGTTGCCAAATATAGTTATGAAATTCAAATCAATGAGGAAAAGAAAGAGAGGAAGACCTATGAGAACCTGGGTGGAAGATATTACTCAAGCTATTACAAAACTGGGTATTAATCAGAATCTATTCCTGGACAGAACACAATGAAAAAAAGCCCTGGAGTTCGGAAGGAGACGACAGCCTCCATACACTGATTATATATATATATATAATTGAATAATTTGAAAGCGATGTGGCAGTTTGAAATAATAATAATAATACTCCATACTAAACTAAATTCTGCTCTTGCCAGGATTTCATCTTTTTTTTTTTTTGAAAGAAAAAGAAAAGAAAATTAATAATAATCAATATCGAAACGGACAGTATTGAAAAAGTCGAGGAAGTTCTTTTTTTTAGACAAAAATATATAATTTATTTTAATTTTTAATCGCTGCCAAAAAAGTTTACGAGATGATTTTTTATTTATTTATTTTATTTATTTATTTATTTATTTTTTGAAATGAAAAGAAATTCACGTCATTCTTTATTTATTAATTTGTTTATTTATTTAACCTGATATTATCATTATAACAACATTTAACGATATATTTAATATCTTTCCTATTTATTTAAGAATATTATACTTTTTTTTTTTTTGTATTATTAGTAATTAATTTTTTTTTCTTTTGTTGCACATGAAACTTTTATTAGGGATTTTAGATATTTTTCTTAATCTGGAGTTGAATATAATATCCGTGCAGTAAATGTATGTGTTGTTAACCCTTTCATTCCCAACTTTTTATTTTTCATTCTAAAAATCTGAAATCTGTAAAATAGACTCACTTAGCATCCAGAATGAAAAGATAGAAAGGAAAATTTTTCTTTTTAATTTTTTAATTAAAATTTAAAATGATTCCATATGGCATCATTGGGAATTAAAGTAGTGATCAAGTCAAGATGTGACTGGTACCATTTGGAATCATTGGGAGTTCGTGAAAATAATTTGAATACTATTTTTTTTTTTTTTTTTTTTTTTTTTTTTCTTTATTAATACAATTTTTAAGAAATTATGTATTTAAAGAAAAAAATTAAATTGCAATATTTATATTTATTGACACTGTTGTTAGTACAAAACAATATATTTGTTCAAAAGTTACTTCAGTATTTGAGAAAACTGCAATGTTAATTATTTGGTATGAAAAGATTTGAAAAAGTTTTTTGTGTTGTTTAGACACAAATGAACATTACATTTTTTTATACATTAGTCTAGAATATGACTTAATACATAATTTGCATCTTTGTTTTCTGTCTGTGTGCTGAGGCCAGTGAGCTATGTTGTCATATCTGACATCAGGAATTGTTTTCATGGATTGTGGCCTTCTGATTTCTGTTGGTGAATAATTAGAATTTTTTGGTGGTTGTCCCTTAAGGCACTGGCACTTGTTGATCATCAAAAGGGCTTTTGTGATGGATGACTTAAATTCAGATAGTGGCATATACTTTTCCTTCAAACCTGACAACTGTTGCAATTCTCTTCGATAAAGAAGCCATTTATTCACAATGCATATATCTAACAAATGGAAAATTATTCTGAAGTAATATCTTTTTCCCCGTATACCAACACGATAAAGTTCTACGACATTATCCATTAAGTCCACGCCCCCCATTCTTCTATTATAAATATCAATAATGTGCGGTTGTTTCACATCAATATACTTTTTTGATGAAACAGACCACCTCTGCATATCTTTTACAGGTTTCACTCCACAAAATGTAGAAATCACAGTAACACATTTATTGTCAAGCCCTTTTACAACTGTTATATTTTTATCATCGGTAGCATAATCATAACTTCCACGTCCAGATGCTTTTAAACCATTTTCATTTTTGGTGAATGGACCTTTCTTTTCAGATATTTTGGGAATATGATTTTCCCGTATAGTTCCTGCCATCAATAAATTACAGGCTTGAAGGTGAACAGCTAAGTGATAAGAAGAAAAACAATTATCTATGTAAATATTGTGATTTTTATCTTTTGGGACAGTTTCCACCAAGCGTACTACAACGTCTCCACTGATTCCAAGTTTAGTTTTGACCTGTACTGTGTCTTTTCCAGTATATATTTCAAAGTCATATAACATGCCACTTGCACCACACCGTGCAAAAACTATTATGCCCCACTTATGCGGCTTGTTTTGGACGTATTGCTTTAGTTTACTTCTGCTCTTGAATGGGATTATAAACTCATCAATACTGATATGTTCTTTTTATAGCATTTTCAAGTTTTTACGAAGTGCATCTATCAGCAGCCTAATTTTATAAAGCTTGTCATGGCCAGGTTGACCGTAGGGTATATTTTTGTTATTCTCATTGACATGAAGATATTTTCTTAAAGTGTTAAAGCGATTCCGAGTCATGCTGTCTGCAGTCAAGGGAAATCATGTTGAGTCGCTCGAGTAATAATTGTATGCTGGCATAGATACAAGGCCCATCAGGAAATGAATTAATAGGAATACCTCCATTTTAGCTTTATTTGTGTTTACTGATTTTGCTGTTACTTCACATGAATATAAATTAGTTTGATTCACTAAATTTTCAATTATACTGTCATCACAGAAAAGTTTAAAATATTCATATGGTGTAAATAATTCAGGCGGTGGATCTGAAAATTGTCCTTGAAATGTACAATTAAAGTTCTCATGACCTTTTTATACAAGAGACAGTTTCGAACAGGTTCTTTTGCGAATTATGTTTACTTTTAATCTTTTTCAAATTCATTTTCTTTCTTTTTTTATTACCTTGAATCTCACAGCCTGTCTGAGGATTTTCAAAATTTTCTACATGAATAATGCTCAGTTCATTATCTTCAAACTCATTTTCAAATTCAGTATCTTCTATCACAGTCTCTTGTTCACCTTCTATTTCGATATCAAATTTACCCCCAAGAGATTGGGCTATATGAATTGAGTTATTGTTAACTCCATTTTGCATTTCATCATCCTTAGATACATTGCCTATATGCTATTTTCAATAACTTCTTCTATGGAGTCTTCTAATTCAACATCTGAAAACTCTCCATTCATCAGAAAATAAACTGCTTTGTCAACTGACAGAATTTCTCGTTTTCGCTTTGACATTTTGAAAAATTAGAACATAAATCCTATATTTAATTAAATAGATATATCAAAAGTTTCAATATAATATGAGAAAACACTAGTAATAGTATTAGTACGAATCAAAACAATATAGCCATGTGAATGAATGAAAACAACACAGCTATCAAGAGGTGTCTGTTGAATTGTATTCAACTCCCACAGATGCCATTTGGAATCGTAACTTTTCAGTAAATAAAAATATTAAAATTTCAAAGAAATATTTGCTTAAAAATGGTTAAAATACTATTTATGACCCTTTTAACAAATAATAAAGTAGTTGTAAGGACTGTTATTTCACTTAAATTGTGCTAAAAATGAAATTTATTTCAGCATATTTCATGGACTTGAGAAAAGCTTATACAAGCATCATTTCATTCACCAACAGGCATGGTAGTGCAATTTACCGGTACAAATAAAAAATATATATAAGTAGGGAAAGGTATCTAGTTTATAATAATATTTACTTGGAATCTGTGGGAGTTTTAGGTGAGGAAAAAAAAAATCGTAAACATTATGATTCCAATTGACATCGCTGGGAATGAAAGGGTTAAGAATACCATCAATTACAGACAATTCACTAAAAATGTTGATTTATATTACGGAAATCAGATTTTGAGACGGTACTAGAAAATGTGATGATTCACTTGATTCAAATCCTACTACAAATAAAACTGCCTAATTATATGCTTATCATCACTTTTTGGCATAGCAAAAAGCAATCTATATCCACGGAAATTTATAGACAAGTTTATATTTACGAGGTCTCACGTTGTACCAAGCCCGACTTTGTTTTGAGTTATTTAATGGTCTGCAATATCTTCGAAAATGATGTCATTGTTAGGAGGTAATATAACAATATTCACATGTGGAATATATTGGGAATAAAACATTTAGTAAAATTCGCGTCTTATTTGATTTCATATTTTTGTCCAATCTGTGGAAAATGCCGTCATTATTATATGATATTTACAAGAAAAACGTTTCTAGAAATTGGCATAGCATTAAGGCATACTTGCCAACATACTAATTAATATTCCGTAGTATTGTTAGCCCCACCTTCTTTTTCACACCAGTATCATTTTAGAGTATTTTTCTTCTTATTTAATCGTAATTGCTTTTGGAGAATATTACTCCAAAAGTTTTCTGGTGTGTAAAAAAGGGCGGGACTAACTATACTACGGAATATTAATTAGGATCTTGGCAAGTGTGCATTAAGGTACCTGCCTACCTTTAAAATGCAATTTTCGGACAAAAATCCGATTTTCTGTTTTTGGTTTAGTATTAAAGCCTGACATTTTTAGATTTCTAAATCAGTTTGAATTTTTTTTCTGTCTTGCTTAGAACTCGAGTTACAGGCATTTTAATATTAGTCACTCGCAAGTTTTTGAAACCGGAAGTGGCCGGAAATGTTTGTTTACAAAAATGTTTTACTCAATATAAGCATCAAAATTTGTTACTGCATATAAAATGAATTAAAAAAATAAATAAATAAATGAAAATTTGAAATAAATCAGGAAACTTAATAAAATTATTTTTTATTTAATAGGTAAAATCAGGTTTTTAATGACGTTTTCTGCTTTTTCTCAGAATGAGATTTTTAACATTTTGCTTTACCGCAAAACATCATAACTCCAAAAGTTATAATTGAAACCTTACGAAACTTTGGCAAAATACTCTAGAGGAGTTGTTTTAGGGATTGAACTACTACAATGACTCTAGCTAAATTATTATTATTATTATTTTATTTATTATTTTATTTATTTATTTATTTTTTGTCGATAGAAGTTATGAACTGTCATGATTTTTTCAGCATGTAATATGTTATCTTCTCTAACATATTAAATAACATGGTTATACTTTTGAGAAAAGTTCACTTCCTTAAGGATCTTTCAATAATCAAAATAAAATTTACGGAATAAAAATACTTTTATTTAAATTTGACTTATGATGTTTTGAAAAAGTGCTTATTTTTTTATTTTTATTTTTGCAAATTTTGAGCCTAAATATCGAAATATTTTAAAATTTGCATATTTTTTCATGTTATTCACTGTTTTTAATTATATTCTATTATGTAATGCACATAAATAGTCAATTTTTGAATTATTAAAAAAAAAAAAAAAAAAAACACCTCCGACAATAGTCAGGAGCCTTAAAATAATAATAATAATAATAATAATAATAATAATGCATTTGTTAGCATTTGTAGAACTAAAAACTTTATCGAAAAGAAATTATTTTCATTAATATTTTATTTCAGGTTTATATGTAAGCCCGGTATTTACTACAGGTATTAGGACGGTCACTTTTCTGTATATACAGAGATAGCTTAAAAAAGTGCTATTCAAAAAAGTGACAGCGTCAACACTTGTTACGGCAATAAATTGAATTGTGTGAGCCAATCAACATGATTTTGCACTGCCAAATGACAGAGTCTGGTGGTATCTGTCAAAAAGAGAGTGTTGCCGCAGGCACCTACAATCATGATTTGCCACAACTAGAATTTTGATGGAGCATAAACAACCTAGTCATATTTTTCATGGTCAATTTTGTTTAAAGCATACAGTGGATTTTGTGCGCCGCAGTCACCATCGTTCGAAGAATACATCCGTTGAATAACACAACGTCGATGGAGAATAACTAAGCACTCTAGCTAGCTTTTTCACACACTAATTTTATAAATCCTTAAATAACTACAACTCCAAAATTATTGAACTCCACCGTTAAACCACTAACAACTGGATTCGCTTCAACTAAAACAACTTTCATCCAAACATCTTGCTATTCAAACACCTTCAAAACAAAACACATCCTTCACTTCGATTCACCAACTTACATCTCCCAAAACTAATCGCATTCAACCATCCTTACTCAATATGCGTAGATTCTAATTTTCTTTTAGATACTCCATGCCGACCTAAAATCATCCCAACTCGACAACTTCAATCTATCGATTTCACCACCGCTATCGCCGTGAACTATGCTGGATCCAGCTTATACTTTCCCAACCTCTGATCCACATTTTACATTCAATACTGATTACCTACGGCGACATCCTTTTACCTCAACTCGACGCTACATCCCTCACAAAGTGACATTCCAAACTAAAACTCCTTTAGGAAAGGCAATATCTTAGCATCTATGATATGCAAATGCAAAAAAATTGGATTATAAGTTATAAACAATTAGCTCAATAGTCTTTTAATATGACCGTATTTGAATATCCTATTACAAAACACGTCAACAATTTAATTTTTTATAAGTATATCCTACAATACTTGAATATTTTAAATTTAGAAACAATCCGGCGGGAAAATGGATGATATAATTAAATAATAATTTATCACTGTTATTATTATGATTTTTTTTTATTTTAAACATGGATCGCTACAATTCTTATAAACCTGGCAAATAAACTGAAATGATAATTATTCACAATTTTTCACGTCGAGAAATAAAAACAAAAATATCTCAACATATCTAATCCTCAAAATAATTGTGCAATACTTCCGATTATCTCGCCAGAGAAAAAAAGTTTGTCTTTGGACTGTTATTCTTCGAAAGGCATTATTTGGGCAATATCGAGACTTCAGCAATAGCAATTTTAATTTTGAGACTTATAATAGTGGTGAAGTGAAATCCAAGACAAATCTCTTTTAATCGATCACTAATTAAATTATTTGTTTACTGTAATTTCGATCGGTGAATTGTGTAAAGAGTAGCTTATTATGGGGTTAGAGAATAAATTAATTGCAATTCGAAGTGCTACTTCATTTGTATAAATAATAATAATAATGATGAAAAGCTCTTGTTGATGATTCTTGTGAAGCATTTTCAAAATCAGGATTATTTTCAAATGAAAACAAATCTGGAAATAGTGTGAAATAAGATAATAGAATTGCTTAGAAGAGTTAAAAAATTTTTCATTTCGAATTAGAATGAATTGTAACAGATTTAATGTTTCTTTTCCTTTTTACATTTTTCTAATAAAGCTGAAAAATGTGTATGACTTCGGATTGTTTGTCTGCCTGTCCATGGTCTAACTTCCATAAGTATTGATGAAATTTCTTGAAACTGATATATATATTATTCCAGTTCACTATCGGATGTTTTCTATTGAAAATGAAGTAAATATATCACCACTAGTTTGTGTACAGGGACACCTGAAAGTATTCCAAAGCACTGCGCTCTATGAGAGATATCTAACTGAGAATATGTATATATATATATATACATATACCGCCTTTATCTAGAATATATAAGTAGTCATTTTCTAAATCCCTTAACTAGAAATATACATTTCTGAGCTATACGCATAAGGCACGCCAAAATACTGAATAGACGAAATGATCAAGGATTTCTAATCTGCACATTTCTAGATGGTGAAACAATATTCTGAATCTTTTGTATTGCGGGTAATTCTCGCTTGTTTTTCTAGAATTAAGTCATAAACCAAGATTATAGTTTCTGAAACCCGCCTTTTGTATTCTCATTTATTTGCAGAGATTTTTAAATAACTTCGCCTTCGAGAATGTAGGCAAACGGTCTGGAATTCTAATAGAGGTTTCTAGGACTCGCTTTCAAAGGAGACTACAATTTATAAGGATGGCATGGAACTATTTTTTCTAGAGCCACAATTTAGATTCTAGATGTCAGTTAGCGAATTTTTCTCAGTGCTCTATAAAGCATATTTTTAAAACTTTACTTTGCACACGTCTTCATGAAATTAAAATATGTTTTTCATATGCATAAAAAATGTTCCTCTACAGAATATAGTGTAATAAATATTAAAATTTACAGGACCACGCAAAAAATATTCAGTTACACTAAGAGTTTTATAGAAAATTTGCTGAAATTTTCGTTTACATTAGGGGTTTTTAATGCTTTTAGAGTTATTGTGTTTTCATTTAGTGTATCTGTTTGCCTGGCTGTAAGTCTGCCCGCTCCTAGCATTCGTTAAAAATTTGAGAATTTCTTAAAAATGTTGTATGTTTTCAATTTCAATATGTAATGTTCCCTATTTAAAATTATGGTAACAGGCCCTGTACAACTGATTTGTGTACAGATATACAAAAAAGTAAATAAACAAATTGCCAATGTATAGCGTTCTTGGCGAGACATTTTTATAAATCGTATTTAAATAAATTTCTACAGGGAATAAACATAAAAAAATTAACATTTATTGTTAATATGCTAAAAGATTTTTTTGTATAAAATATGATACGCTTAGCCCTTCAGATTTCCAGGGCTATAATTGGAAATTGCTAGAATTGCATTTCCGTCTGTGCCTTTTTAACATTTTCCAACAAACTTGAAGAATAATTACGAATTAAATTAGTCTTTCTGTCTCTCCATTATGTGATTACGTAAGCAAAGATCATTGAAGGTTGAACGGTACATATTTACTTGTTACATGATTTATCTTCACAATAAATAAAGTGTTTAAAAAAATGAATAAATAAAATAAATGTGTATACATGTATATAAACTAAAGTTGAAAATTTTTTTTTAAGTCAATGTGATATCAGGGCCCGACTTAACCTA
Source organism: Salticus scenicus (assembly GCA_963930645.1). Taxonomy (NCBI): domain Eukaryota; kingdom Metazoa; phylum Arthropoda; class Arachnida; order Araneae; family Salticidae; genus Salticus; species Salticus scenicus. Next base: position 10,614,961 of record OZ005658.1, on the reverse strand, counting down.
ATTGGGGCCCGGGTCAAAAACTTCTTTGGGGGCCCCCCTCTGCTTCACTACTTGAGCAGAAACTTCTTTGGGGGATCCCCCTGCTTCACTACTTGAGCAAAAACTTCTTTGGGTTCCTCCCTCTGCTTCACTACTTCAGTAATGAAGAATCGAACTTTATGGAGGTATTTAAATTTTTCACCTCATTATAGATCCATTTTATTTCTGATTGTTAACTTTGTCATCTAGCTGCGAAAAATTCATATCCTTGCTGACATTAGGGCGAAATTCAGCTAAATTTTCACAATTATAATACGATGGCTCAATTAAGCCGGATTTTACACTATACTGATATTTTGTTTAAAAATAGTTCATTAAAGAAGGAAACGTAAAATAAACTTTCTATTTTGGGGCCCCCTCTGATGTGGGGGCCCGGGGCAACTGCCCGTATACCCCTGCTTTAGTCAGGCTCTGTGTGATATAAAATTTATTAAATAAAAATTTCACCATTATTATTATTATTATTATACAATACAACAATTACGTGCATTTGGAAAGTGTTAATAATCAATGCGTACCGCATAATTTTGTGTTCTTGTGTTCTTTGTTTTATTTTTTTTCTTTTCTTTTTTTTTTTTTTTTTTTCAAAAAGGAAAATATTGCTTCTTTCATTTATGGAATCTGGTATGTTTCCTCTCAAAGAAATTGGAATCTGTTCACTTCATAATTTATTATAAATTTACTGAACTAAAAGAAGTTTATTTAATACAATTTCTACAAATTTTAAAAGAAAGAGTTCAAACACAAAATGTATTCCCTCAAATCTTCAAAATTATATTTCATTTTCATACTGGTTTGCGGCAGAATACACCAATGAAAATTTACGTTTCGGACATTGGGATTTACAAAAGTCGACGCCAATTTTTGAGCATGTTAATATACTCAATAATAAGCACATGGGATTTTTCAATTAATGTATTTTGGAATCGGAGTTATTTTGAGTATGTGACATACTCAAATTTAACAAAATTTTATTCACTTTTGAGTATTTTTGTTCCTATATATATATATATATATATATATATATATATATATTTAAAGTGTAAAAATTACAGAAATAATAATTTTTATTTTGAGTGATAGGAAAAAGAAACAGATAAACCTTAGACAATCATCTTTTGCTGTATTATTAATTGAATTATCATATTATTCTGATTTCAGTTCGTAAATTGTGTACTTTTCGTCTATTAAATGTATAGTTGCCTTTGCAGGAAAATGATTTAATTTGTAATCAGAGTTTCTAGCTCTTTTTCAATGATAACAATGCAAAAGTTCTTTAACTCGCCAATACGCGGGTGGGGAAAAGACACAATTTTCTTTTAATATTTGAATGTTTGTAATATAAATCACAAAATAAAATCACACGATAAAAATACGAAGTATAAAATTTTACATTTATTATAATCTTTTTTCACAAAATATATAAAATGCTTCTCTTACCTTGCCTTCTTGTAAATAAAATGGACCCAACCCGTGTACTGGCGGGTTAAAGTTAATTTTATGAAGCATGAACAAAACCTGGATTTTATTCAAATACATTTAAGAAATTTTATGTTGAAGATAATTTTGGGAAAAATGAACTAGGTCTCTCTTTTTTTTTCTTTCCTTTATAAATAAATTTTTATTTTCTTTGTGAATGCAAATAGTCAGCCAACTTGTCATTCAATTCAACAGCGTTTAAACATTTTCTTTCAAAAAATGCCAACAGTTTACTTTTTAGAAATAATTCTTGCAACATTTAGATATTTTAAATATTAAAACGATCTTGCTGGAAGATGAATGAATAACTTATATCATAATTTACCATAGTTAAACTATTAAGGTTAAGAATGAAATATTACAAATCTTTAAAAACCTTACAACTTATGTCAAATTTATAAGTTTTCTTTCTTTTCTCTGTGAGTAAAAAATTGCATAATTTAATTCTTCAAAACCCCTTATTAATTGTGTAACAGTTTTAAATATCTCGTTATAGAGAAAGTCTCTCTCGACTGTTGTACAATTTTATAAAAGAATTAATTAGTTAATATCGAGATTTGAGTAATAATTATTTTAAGCTGAGTGCTAGGATTAGAGAAAGGGGTATATGTACGGGGCATATCTCGTTTAGATAATCAGAAATTCCATTACATATTTCTTGTAATTTCCATTTGTAAATTGTGTAATGTTTTCACTAGTTATCCAAAGTGTTTTTACAGGAAAATGATTGAAATTTTAATCAGAACTGCTAATTTTTGTAATAATAACAACAATAATAATAAAAACCCAAATTACATCTGAAGAATTTTCTATGAATTATCAACAAACATCAGCATTATTTCAAAATTAAAATTACTATGATGTAAGCAGCACAAGACTTTCTTCTGTATAATTTTACACCAAATTCATGCAATACAAATTGTTTATTAAATTATTAAATTATTTTTCATTATAAATGCAGACGATTTTTTGTCTTACCGAATCACTAAATGCCGAAAGAAAGTCAATTTTTTGCCAATATCAAAAGTGTTTTTTTTTTTTCGTTAAAAAATGAAAAAATCAATAACTTTGTTTTAAATTATCACAGATCTATGGTTCAACCATTCGTTTTAAAGGAATTAGAGAGATCTTTCGAAAGATATCCATATTGAAAATTTACACCCCCTCCCCTGGAAGGTACTTCCCACCAGGGAGAGAGCGATGCTTCCACATGCCCAAACTTTTCTTCCTAGTTTACTACTGCTATTATCAGTAATTCATATTAATTTTAAAATCACACATTAAAAATAACTCTCAATATGTACATTTGTACGAAATTTTGTCCTATACTGCCATGATAAATTTTAGGAAAAATGGGATTACAGCGCAACCTGTTGAGCGAATGATCCCAAAATCTAATCAGCACCTGTTTATGTCAGGGTCCAACTAAATACCAAGTTTGTTTACATTTCGTTCATTGGTTCGTGAGATACAGCGTCCACAAAATGTGTGATACACACAGACAGACGTTTTCTAAAAAGAGTCGAATCGTGTTCAGAACATACCAAAACATGTAAATCCATCGAAAACTAGAGTTCGAAAATTTTCGAACGAATCCAATACTTTCTCTATATTGACATATAGAAGAAAGTAACAAATATTGAAATATTTTACCTTAACATTGCTTAGAAGTGATAAAAGATTGCATTTTTAATCACCTAGAATTGTCAGCAGTTTTATAGAAAGAGTACAACGTAAATTTAATTAAGAAATAAAAGTAAAGTGGTTCACATAATTTCTTTATAAACCTAAATTTGCCAAAAACCTAAAATTCACATAAACCTAGCTAGAATACAAATAAACTATTTAAATAAGAATTTTAAAATGATAAAATTACTTCTAATGAATAAGCGTAGATTGTTGCAGTCGTTATAAATCTCACAATTAATCTCAAATAATAATTTTTCACGATCTTTTATTCCTTTCTTAGTGAGAAAAATGACACCACAACACTTTTAAACAGTGATGCCAGATGGTCGAAATTTTTTTCCTCAAACAGATCTTCAAATTTCCCCAAATCAGGTTTTTTTTTTTTTTTTTTTTTTTTTTCGAAAAAAATCCCAACCTTGATTTCCACAAAAAACAAAAACAAAAATAAATAAAAATTTTTCAAAGAAAAATATCAAGCATTTTTTTAAGCTCAGATTTTTCCCCAAATGAAGGCAATTTTTGAAAAAAATCCCCAAATAACAATAAAGCTACCGAAAGTCCCTAGTCGTAGAGATAAATCATTACGTTGCCAACATTGACAGAAAGTTGAAGAAATCCCAAGATTTGGCACCAAAAATTTTAGAATTCACCAAAAAAGTCCCCACAAACATTTGTTCCCCAAAATTGCCCCCAGAAGCCTCAAAAATCCCCAAAATGGGGACAAAATCACCAATCTGTCATCACTGCTTCTAAACCCCTAATTAATAACGTAATAGCACTGATATCTCGTTGGAGAGTAAATCTGTCTTTCGACTGTTATATAACTGGAGAACAGAATTACTTGGATTATTACCGAGATTTCAGCAATAATAATTTTAAGTTAGGATGATATAAATATGATAATGGAAAAACTGAAAATGCACAACTTTTGCTGGATTAGTAATTCAGTTACCTATTTATTGTAATTGCGATTAGTAAATTGTTGAAATCTTTCACTTATTACCGGAATGTTACCGAAAAAAAAAAAAAAATTAATTTATAAATTGGACTGTTTTATTATTTCGTAATACTGGTAATATCTGTAATACGAGAAGTACTTACGACAAATTATATTAAATATGAATGAAATTTGGATTATTTTCAAATTAAAACAATTATGGAAATATCGTTTACTAAAAATGTAAGAGTGTGGTTAGAAATTATATTCTAATTATCATTTCTAATCATTACGGATTAGCTAAAGCTTTAATATAACATTTAAATATATGTTTCAATAAAAATATATTATCAAGAAAGAAAAGTCAAGTACTTTCTCTAAATTCTAAATGAAAAATCCAACTGCATTTGACCACTACGTAATTTTCTTTAGTTATTGTACAATTATTTTTCTGATGACACTAAAAATGTGTTTTGATTTTAAGAATAAATGAAAAATTTTCTCAAAGTATTTTTATTGTTAACAGTTTATAAAATATATTTTATGCTATTATAAGCCATCTTATAAAAATTATCTATTAATCTACATGATCTTAATTTGTCTGAATATCTTTATATTAATTTCGTTATATTTAGCATAGTCTAAAATGTTGAGGAGTTCTTTAAAGAAATATCCTTCTTAGACCATTACTTATTTGAATCATTTCTGAGTCTTTATACAAAAACCAGTCGTTCTGCATACACGATTTTTGATGGGAAACGTTCTTTACTAAATCTAAATGACATTAATACAGTGGTGGACATAATTATAAGACACCTATCTAATTTGACAAATAGTGAAAGAAAAGATTCAGAGCTTAAACATGTTTTATCAAATACGTCAAAAACGTAAATTTATTCTGTTATCATATATAATTGTTTTATAATAATGATATTTTCATACAATTTAATGAGAAAACTTAAAAACATAATGGACAAAATTATAAGACACCAACCGTTTTTTCCAAATACAGTGGTCAACATAATTAGCAGACACTAATGGTCTAAAAGAAAATCCTCTAACATCGTTTTGGTGGTGCCGCCATTGTTTTTTATAACATGAAAGATGCGATTCGGCATCGAATCTATCAATTCTAACAAAATATCGCAAGACAGTTCTTCCCAAGCACATTTTATAGCATCCTTTAGATCTTCGACACATATAAACTGCCTCCTATTTCGGTAAACCGCAGGAGCTAAGACACCCCACAAGCTTTCGATGGGATTTGTCTGGGGAGTGAGAAGGCCACGGGAGAACATTGATACTTTCCTCTGAAAGCCACTTTTTTGTTTCATGTGATGCATGAATCGGCGCGTTATCGTGCTGGAAAGTGTAGTTTTCGCCACAAAGAAGTTCACCGTATATGGCTAGTTGATCTTTAAGAAGATTCTTATACTTTTCGGAATTCATTCTTGAATGCACAAAAACAATATCCGTTTTCCTTTTAGCCGAAAAACCAGCCCAAACCATTACTGAGCCTCCACCCATTTGGCGGCTCATTAGTACATGAGGAGACTTCCGTATATCATGCCAATAATATTGAAACCCGTCAGGACCATCCAGGTTAAACTTTTTTTTCATCAGAAAATAACACAGAGTACCATTTGGAGGTCCAGGCCATAGTTTGTTTAGCGAAGTTTAGACGCTCCATTTTGTGCCGGCTTAGAAGCGGTGTTTTTTTTTTTTTTTTTTTTTGTTTCAATTTTTTATATTTTACATAGGGAGCCTTATGCAACACCCTGCGAATGGTTGTCCTTGAACAATTCAGTTTCAAAGCATTTTTAATGCCTGTAGTGGTCATCTTATTCTGTGTAGCGAGCGAAAGCACATGGCGTCTATCTCTCGAGGACAAGCAAAGAGAACGTCCAGATCTTTTAATCACCGATCCATTAATTCCTCTTTTCAAAACATTTCTAACTGCACATCTAGAGCGTTTAATAACTTTTGAAATATTATTAATTGAAGCACCAGTTCCATTTAATCCCCAAATTTCGCGAATTTCACTTTCTTTTAATTCTGTACCTCGTGGCATCTTTGTAAATGCATGAAGTCGGTTATTGTCTGCTTTAGTTAACTACTGACATCATAACAGCTTGCAGAAAATTGGCATATTGCACATTATTTTCGAAAAAAAAAAGTAGGTGTTTTAATTAAAATGTTAGGGTGTCTTATAATTTTGTCCATGGTATTTTTTTTTTCTTTTTTATTAAACTCTATAAAAATATCATTTCTGTAAAACAATTACGTGTGATAACAGAATAAATTTATGTTTTTGACGTATTTGATAAAACATGTTTAAGCTCTGAATCTTTTCTTTCACCATTTGTCAAATTAGATAGGTGTCTTATAATTATGTCCACCACTGTTATCATATATAATCACTCTAAAGAAACTCTAGAGAAGCAATTACGGAGACTGAGGCGCAGACAAACCGACGAACAAATTCAGCCAACACTTTTTAAATAAGGAAAATGTTAAACATCGAAGACCAAATATATATATACATATATATATATATAATAGTTGGGGGCTAGAAACGTGTTATTTGGTTAAATTACCAGCGTTTCGTCAGAAACTTCTCATATTCCTTTCCCTACATGGGGGAGCTCCCCTGATGAAGCCCCTCATGTGTTTTGGGATTAGTTTTTCATCTCGCTTTAATTGTTTTGTTTATATATATATATATATATATATATAATACAGATATTGTCCGATAGAAGGAGCACTAAAATACAGAGTGTCCTAAAAGTTCCAGTACTGACGCTGATGTATTTTTTTATTTACAAAACAACAAACCTTAAAACGATTATTTTTATGCTAATGATAAAAGGCACATTTAAAATAACGGAGGAAAAAATACAGAACTTGCATTTATAATAAATGTTCAAAATGTCCACCTTTTTCTAGGAGGCAACGCTGAACTCGTTTGCGCATGTGTTTAGAAACGCATTTTAACATGCTGGGAGAGACTTCTTGTAGATAAACTTGTACCCACTTGCACAAAATCTGTATTATGAAATTGTCGAATGAGCTGATATAGCATATTTTTACTCGGTATTGCATCATCTGGATATTTATATCGCCAAACATCTTTGCATCTTTCATGCGATTTACATTCAAAATAAGCTTCAAACAGCGTAATTCTCTGAATGCGTGATAAACACATTTCACTATGAAGAACAAAATGACATAAAACTTTATTCTCATACAACTTGAGCGAGAAAAGAAACAAAGTATAAAAATTAAAGAACTGTTGCAATAATAAGCAGACGATAAAATTTAATATTAAAAAAAATCATGGACACAATGAGTTCTTTAAGTTGGAGTACTGGAACTTTTAGGACACACTGTATAAGGCTATTACTTGGGTGTATGTGCGTGGGTATTAGACCCTATTGTCTAAAAAAAAATTGAAAAAGCTATTTGCCGCATATCTTTCAAAAATGGATCTGTACAATTTTTCAAAAATATTTCAAAACGTTCTTAAATTAGTTTAAAAAATAACTAGCAGGCTTTGCTCGCTTCGCTGGCCACTAAATTTAAAGGAAACTCTTTTCTATATAGCTTTATAAAAATAAAATAAAATAAATTACTGAAATTGTTCAAAAGCTCGCTCCAGGTCCCTGTTGCATTCGGCAGCGATTTGGTCATCCACTGCAACTCGGGCGCTTGTCCCTATTACCTGCGACAATAGTTTACCAATGAGCTTCCATTTAGGTGCTTATTATATAACAGTTTCGAAATAGATAGTATCGAAAAAATTGGAGTTTCCCTTTTATATTTGAATCCCAGTTACATGTGAAAAACACTATACGTGTTGTTCACATGTAACTCGGACTGGACTCAAATGTAACTGGATTTAGACAACATAATATTTGCTTTTACGTTATTTCATACGTTTATTTTGTTTATCCAATCAACCATTAAATGGCAGCAATTTCACGCCAAATATTACAATATGCTGTGACCGGCTACGTCTGTCGCACGAGACAATTAATTTTTTGTGTTTATATATAATTCATGGGTTGTAAACCTGATAGTACAGCCTTAATATAGTTCTCTTTGGCGGCTTTTGAATTTTTGTCACCATTTTAGACTTAATCCATTGTAACAATAAGGCTTAATCCCTTGTAACAATATGCTATGAGCGCTATTTCTGCCGTATTTTAGACAACTAATCTTTTTCTTTTTATATTTATTTCCCATTAAACATATTTTTTATTTTTATTTATTTATTTAATTATTAATTTGAATTTTTCAAATATTTCTGTTCGACAGCGTGCAAGTGCAGTAGCACACAGAGGCTCATTTGTTTGTATGATAAATTAGCATAGTGATTATTATATAAAAAAATAAATAAATAGGTAAACATTATCGTGTTACACAACTTTATTATGTCACTCTACTGGCGGCTTTTGAATTTTTGTCGCCATATTAGCGAAGGATTTTTTTTTTTTATGAAAAGGGGAAGACTATTTTGCTAATAATATTATCAGACTCTTTTTTGTTTATACATAAGAATCCTTTATATTCTGCTTTTATTTTTAATGGTTTTCAGGTTTAAAATAGTGCTTGTTGAAATAAATTTCCTATCTTTAAAACTGCATTTGTTCTGTAAATTTTGTGTAAAAATAAATCATTTATCTTTTTATATATTTGATGCGCTACTTAGATTAAAATGGCTGTTGCTATATTAAACTTCTTGTCGAAAAACGTTCGGTGTACTTCAACACCAAAACTTAAAAAATCGCCCAGCAGGATCTGTTAATGAAACTGATAAAATAAAAATATTGTTCATCGAGTTTAAATAATCTATTTAATAAAACTTTAAAAACCCAAATTATTAATGTATCGTATCACATACATAGATATAGTAATAATACATAGATTGATCATTGGGGAGAAAAAAGTGATTCCTTTTCACTCGGGAAAACACGGCAATTTTACCAAAATATGGCAGTCTTTCCCCGAGTGAATACACACGGGAATACACACGAATGTTTTAGCAAATAAAATTCATGAATAATTTATTTACTAAAGGTGAATGAAAAGCGCCAGATATAGTTTCAATTCATTCTTCTTTTTTTCCCTTTTTCCTTCAATACCACTTAATGACTTAATGGCTGATTCCAAAGATTTTTTTTTCGGCATCAAAAATCTTTGCACGATAATATGGGGTGATAGATCTATATATATTATTATATCTATGATCACATAAATCTTTTCGAAGATAGAATAAAACTTAATTTGGAAAAAAAAAATAACTTTTGTTTATTAACCAAAATAATTGATGAAATTTGAAATGCAAGTTGGTCTTGTGGGGTACAGGCTGTATATTATATTTTTGTGTTCGTGAGAGAAAATTTAAAAGAATTTGAAAACTGCAATTTTTAATCCCACTTAAAAATCATGTGACTTAATGTGAAACAGATTTTTCATTTTTTTTTCTCCTAACGGTTTCCAAACAATCTTCTGCTGTTGCCACCTAAAATTCATACTTTAGTTAATTTTAAAAAATCTAATTATCCGATTGATAAGCTGTTTAATGCATCGGATTTACAAAAATGTTCCCTTTCATTTGCTATCTTATTTGTAACGATGCGACTGATATTTCTAATTTATTTTCTAATCTTTCTGATTTATTTTCCTCATTTTAAATAAATGTACGTTTTTTTTTTTTTTTTTTTTTTTTTTTTTTGTTTGTTTTTTAATTATTATTATTTTGTCGAAAAAAAAATTGGCAACAATTAAATTATGGATAAAATTTAAATGACTTATTTATCGGAAATTACAAGGTTATTATTTTCACATTTTAATTAATTAAGAAAAAATTAATCATCCGATTGATAAGCTGTTTAATGCATCGGATTTACAAAAATTTTCCCTTTCATTTGGTATCCGCGTTTGTAATGATCGATAGATGGCGCTTTTTCAGTTTCTGTTGTTAGTAAATATAATGGCCACGTGTATTAATTTTTGTTCTATATGTGTTACTACTTAATATTCGTGCTATAATTTCTCCGCCATTACATCATGGAAAATTGATTGCTTTTGGAAAAAATATTTCAGTTTATTCAACGTTCGATCGGAAGTAGTCGTTTAACTGAAGTTGAACAAATATTAATTTCAAATCATCTGATTAATTTTTTACTTCCATTAGCCGAAGCAACTGAAATTTTAAATTTGTCATTTGGAAATAAATGGAAGCTTAATTCTGGATTTTTTTATTCTTGGAGTTACACTGTGGCACACAACAGTAAGTGTTATCTTTTTTACCGGATTTATTCATTTTTATTCAATAAATATATGTGAAACTAATTATCGGCCAGCAATGGCGTCTAGATGAATTCGAAAGCTATGCATGTTAATTGTAATTTCACCTTAGCCCACCAGAGGGAGAGCATTTCATTACAATCGCGGATTTATTGGTAACGATGCGACTGATATTTCTAATTTTTTTTCTAATCTTTCTGATTTTTTTTCCTCATTTTAAATAAATGTACGTTTTTTTTTATTATTATTATTATTATTATTTTGTCGAAAAGAAAATTGGCAACAATTAAATTATGGATAAAATGTTAAATTTAAATGGCTTATCTATCAGAAATTAGAAGGTTATTATTTTCACATTTTAATTAATTAAGAAAAAACTAATCAAAAATTCGAAAATCTGACTTCGATGTGCACAATGACCCTTCGGGGGGGCACCTTTGTGTTAAATCTCGTGACTGTCCGAGCTACCGTTTTTGAGAACAGTGAAATATACAAATATTGCTCACTTAATAGTATAAGATTATAAAAATTAATTAAATGTTTGAATTAACTCTTTTGAATCCATCACAAATTTTAATTCGAAAGTCATTTTCACCATCTATCCCCCCCCCCCCCCCCCGATAATAAAGCTCTAGTAGCAAATAATTCTTTGCATCTACTTATAGTTAAGTAAATAAATTGAATTTGAATTTAATTGAGCTGAAAAACATTTTGTTTATTTTATACTTAAAGCTAAAAAAAATAACATAATATATTAGTCTATAAATAATAAATCTATAAATAAAATAGATTTTTACATATAATCATAAACGCTTTTGAAATAATTTATGAATGCGTCAAATGTATATATAGTATTTGTAATCCTGACATTTATAGTTTTATCGTTGATAATATTCCAATTTATACATTCAATGAATTAATGATTGAATCAATTAAAGATAGCACTTCATCTTCTTTACTGCTAAAAAGTTGTTAGTGAGTGTGTGTGTTTTATTAGTGCTACACTATGGGCAATTAACAACGGTCTGTGACTCACTTCTAAAAGGGATCCGGAGATATGCCATCACAATTCATAAAAAAGCTTTTAGTAAACCTACATTATTGGCAAAATCGTTTATATCTGAGGGAAAACCTAGTCCTTAATCATTTATTTTCAATAATTGGTTTTTATTTGTGGAATTAAATGTGGAATTATTTGTAGCACCCTTCAACCGATCTGCTGTGTTCGGGTCAATTTCAACACAAAATTGACTAGCATAAAAATTCGTACACTAAGAAAAAATTCTGTATCTTACATCTAGAATCTAGATTCTGGCTCTAGTAAAAATAGTTCGGTATCATTCTTATAAATTCTAGTCCCCTTTGAAAGCGAGTTCCAGAAACCCTTACTAGAATTGTAGAGCGATTGCCTATTTTATCGAGGTCAAAATTATATAAAAATCTCTGCAAATAAATGTGCATACAAAAGGCCAGTTTTAGCAACTATAATCTTGGTTTCTGACCAAATTCTAGAAAAACCCAGCGAGAACTTTTCACAATACAAAGGATTTAGAATATTCAGAGTATTGTTTCACCATCTAGAAATGTATAGACTAGAAATTCTCTATCATTTCGTCTATTTAGCTTATTGGCATGCCTTATACACATAGCTGAAAAATCTATATTTCTAATTTAGGGATTTAGAAACTGACCACTTATTTGTTCTAGATGAAAGCGGTATATATTTTTTCTTTGTGTAGTTAATACAAAATACTTTTTGTAGAGGAAAAAAAGAAACAAAAAGAAAGTAAGAAATAGGAATTATTACATAAGTTTGATAAAAAAAAAAAAAAAAAAGGAAATATAAAAGTGCGGTTATACTGTACACTGAGGAAAAAAGATATTTCGCCTTCTTCTAGAACGGATAAGTAGTCACTTTCTAAATCCCTAAATTAGAAATAATGCTCTAGAACTCTAACAGGGGTTTCTAGAATTCATTAGCAAAGAAGCTAGAATTTATAAGGATGATATGGAATTATTTTTACTAGAACAACAATTTAGTTTCTAGATATCAGCCACAGAAATTTTTACCACAGTCTATATTGAAATTAAAAACTCCATTTGGTACATTCAAAAATGCCTAAAAAGCCCACCTTAAAAAAGCGTAAAGTTTCTGCAGAAAAATGCATTTTGTTTTTTTGAAATTTGTCATTTCATATAATGGTATTTTTTCACATAGTTTAAAAAAATGAAATTTATAAAATAAGAAAAACAAACCAACTCGACTATAATAAGTACAAAATTTTGAATAAGCACTATAAAATGCAATAAACACCCAACAATTGTTTCGGATAGGAAAAATCTACGACCCTTCACCAGGCGACCAAAATAGGCACGAGTGCTGCAATCAAAGCGGAAACTCAACTACAGTTTGAACTAAAATATTCGAGCTGTGCTTGACAGGACAATTACGCTTGATGTAGGGTTATGCTTGTGTTTAAATATCCTATTTCAAAACATTTCAGTTTTTCTTACTTACTTTTTTGAAAAGTAGTAAACAATATGAAATTGTTTGACATATATAGATTTTAAAACTTCTTTGCATAAATTTTAAGCCAGCAAAACCGGTTTCGACACGTGCTACTGCCTTGGAGGCAAAAGCAAGACAGCTTTTGCCTCCAAGGCAGTAGCACGTGTTTTTTGCACCTGATGAAGAAAGGTGACGTCCTTTCGAAACCGGTTGTGCTGGCTTAAAATTTATGGTGTGTAAAGAAGTTTTAAAATCTATATATTGATTGTACACCAGTTTTCAATTTAGTTTTGGAAATTGTTTTACATTTAAACATTTTAAATATATAAACAACTTTGTTGAAAAATTAATGAAATATCTAAATGATAATTTACCAATGTTAAACTTTGTTGTAAGGGTTATGTACGGTGTGTCACAAAAGTTATTCACATTTAAAGTAATCTAAAATAATTAATCGCAATTTCTTATTTCTTTTTCGTCGAGAAAATGCACATCTCAATAGTCCCAAGCATCCTAATTAATTATGTAATAGCTCTCATTATCTCTTTGGAGGGTAAGCATTTCTTTCTCATGTACAATTTGCAAAAGCGTTTATTTGAATGATAACGAGATTTCAGTAACAATACTGGAATAACGTAAAGGTGAAACTCGAAACAAACCCCTTTTAGTGAATTACTAATTGAATTACTTATTTATTGTAATTCCAATTCGTAAATTTTGTAAAGCTTTCTCCTATTATGAATGTCTTTGCATGAAAAGGATTTAAATTCTAAATGAAATGTTAATTCTTTTTCAATTCCTACTATTAGTTCACAGACTCCCTATATATCAGGGTGTTTATAAAGTCCCGGACCCATTTTGATGTTTAATAACTCATAAAATAATGAAGATATAAACAAACTTATGGCATTTATTGATGGAATAACTCATATATTTTCTTTTCAGGTTTGAATATCTTTACTTTTGTAAATATCGTCTGCGCGTGTGGTTAATTTCAGATAATTTCATTTTCCAGTCTAAATATCTGTACTTTTCTAAATATCGTCTGCTTATTAATTGCATTTTTCTCTCTTTTGTTTTTGGCAACTATTGCAATGTTATGTTTACTTTTGATGTGTTTGTTCTATGTAGTTTTTTTGTATGTGATGTTTTATTCGGGCGGCAGTCAAATAATTACCTAAAAGTCAAAATTACAACCGCAATAGCCTCTGTGGATGCCGACATGCTTGCCGCTACCCGGCGTGAAATTGACTATCGACTTGATATTCTCCGTGTGACGAAGGGGACACACGTGGAAGTTCATTGACAAGGGTCATGAAACTTTTTGAGTCTATCTAACCATTTATGTTATTAATTTTAATCTATCTTTATTATTTTATGAGTTATTAAACATCAAAATGAGTCCGGGACATTATAAACACCCTGTATATCTTGTGCAAATCTTGCAATCGATTTTTATCTAATTTCCCGACTAGCTAGAAATTTGAAACTTTCAGGATTGCTCAGAACACGGTGACAACACAATACTTCGGAGTCCGAATTTTCGAATTTTTTATTAGTTTTCTTATAATTAATTAAAATATGAAAATAATAACATTCTAATAACGTTAATATAGCCATTAAAATTATTAACTATAATTTAATTGTTGCCAAAAAAAAAAAAAAAAAATACGAGTTCATTTTCTATCGACATAAAAATAAATACATTTAATTAAACGTGAATATTAAAAAACTATAAAAAGTTAAATTATCCATTTCACAAAAATTGACATCTTTGTCACTTTGAAAATTTTATGCGCATTGATAAGAGCTCTATGGATCATCAGAAAGTTTAAAAGAATGTATATAACAAGATTTTTTTTATCTTATACTTATTTTTCTTTCATTTTGCACGCACGCGTTTTATTTCCTAATTCAAAATTATTAAAAAAAAAAAAAAAAAAAACTTTTTCGACAGTGTTTGTAAGTAGGAATCGACTTTAAAAAATTTTCCTTTATATTACTTGTTTAGTATTAATTTAAATAATGCAAAAACATTTAGGGCTAGTTTTATAAAGAAATCACTAAATATGATTTTTTTTTTTCAAATTGAAACAAATATTGAAATATTTTTTGCTAAACATAGAAAATAATGTATACTTAGAATAAAAAATATAAATAAAATAAATAAATAAATCTATAGTTATTCTCGCATAGTTGGAAAAATAAAAATCTAATTTAAAAGATAAGTAATGGCTTGAAATATTCTGACCACTCAAAGACTAATTACTATTCAAAATAATGATTTCCTAATGTATGTTACACTTGTACATAACGTAGATGATGTTACGAAAAAAAAATTGATTACAAAAACTCATTAATATTGAACTCACACATAACGTAAACGAATACATATGATATTCTAAGAAAAATGATCACTACATTTTCGAAAAGTTAAAATTTGAAAAACTTTAGGCGAAATAAAATACAATATACACTGTTAGAAGTGAAGTGCTCAAAATGAGTGAATATACATTTTAAAATGAGTATTTAACACTTTCCAACAAGGTTGAAACTGTTTATGACTTCAGTTTGTCTGTCTGCGTGTCTGTCTGTCCGTGCTCTAACTCCCGTAAATATTTATGGAATTTTTTGAAAATGATATATGTTATTCAAGTTCACTATAGAATGTGTCCTATTGAAAATGGAGTGAGCACCTTTACTGGTTTGTGTACAGGGACATCCGAAAGTTTTCCACAGCATTATGTCCTATGTGAGAGGCATTTCTATAAACCATATTTTAATACCGTCACCTTGCACAAATCTTAATGAAATTGAAATATGTTATTCAAGTCTATTATCGGATGCTTCATGTTGAAAATGGAGTAAATACTATCACTGGTTTGTATACAGGGACACTCGAACATCCAAAATATTCAATTATATTAAAAGTTTTTATTGCAAATTTACTGAAATTACGTTTTCGTTTACAATAAGCTATATAACGATTTTTAAACTTTTTTTTTTTTTTTTTTTTTTTTTTTTTAATGTGAGAACATGACTTCAATTAAGTATCTGTCTGTCTGACTGTCCATCTGTCTCTCTGTCTGTCCATCTGCCCACCCCAGCGTCCGTAAATATTTTCAGAATTTTTTATAAAATTATATATGTTATTCAAATTCCTTATGGAATGTTCCCTATTAAAAATGACATTATAGGTCCTGTGCAACTGCTTTGCATACAGGGACACTCAAAAATATGTCAATGCATTGCATTTTAGGACAGGCATTTTTATAGATTACATTTAAAGAAATTGACATTGATCTTTAATATGCTAAAAAAATATTTTGTATAGAATATGATTTTATTATCTTCCAGATTTACAGGGCTATACTAAAATATTCTGTGCATTATGGACTGCCGTTAGAATATAAGGGCTACGTTTTTTTTAGTGTTGAGCATTTTTAACATTTTCTAACAATGCTTAAGAAGGATTAGGAATTCAATTAGTCTGTCTCTATGCCTTTGAGAACTACTGTCTGTCAGTTGTGTGATTACGTAGGGAATGTGTATTGGAAGTTATGCAACACAACAATTACGTGCCTTTGGAAAGTGTTAATAATCAATGCGTACCGCATAATTTTGTGTTCTTGGTTTTTTTTTTTTTTTCGAAAAAGGAAAATATGCTTGTTTTATTTATGGAATCTAGAATGTTTACTCTCAAGGAAATTGGTATCTGTTGCCTTTATAATTTTAATTATAAATTTACTAACAAAAATAAGTTATTTAATAGAATTTCTACAAATTTTAAAAGAAAAAGTTCAAACACAAAATTCATTTCCTCGAATCTCCATATCTACATTTCGTGGTGGTTTCATACTGGTTAGTAGAAAAATACAGCAATGAAAATATACATTTGGAATTTTGGGATCGTCGATGATAATTTTTGAGCATATTAATGGGTTACATCCAGTTGTAATTTTCAAAAAATCGATTTTTTTTTTTTTTTTTTTTTACATATTTTGAATGTACATATATTTGATAATATTGTCTGAAAATTTCATATCGATCCGGCAATTAGTTTCGGAGAAATTTGCATATTTGTAAAGACGTCTCCTTATGGTGAAGGCCGCACCTTATGGTGACATAGAAGTAATGAAAAAAGAATGCATAGGTCATGTCCAAAAGCGAATGGGTAAACGACTAAGAGAATGTGTAAACAAAACTACAACAGAAACGACTGATAAAAATGGGAAGAAACGTCAGAAAAAGGTACTTGCTGGAAAGGGTAAACTGACTGGTAAAATGATCGATAAATTAACTGTCTATTATGGATTAGCAATAAGAAGACACTGTGATTCTGTTGAAAATATGTCTAATGCCATTTGGGCTTCTTATTATCATAATTGCTCCACTGACGACAATCCTCAACATGGTAAATGCCCGACTGGAGAAGACTCATGGTGTTCTTGGCAGAAAGCACGAGCCTTCGACACATTATCAAGCTACAAACATGATTATCAACCCTTACCGCCTGATGTTGCTGAAGCTATACTTCCAATTTACGTAGATCTGAGTAATGAAAAATTATTAGAAAGATGCGTTGGTGGTTTCATGGAAAATAATAATGAAAGTTATAATCAGCTGATATGGAAAATAACTCCAAAAATAATCCCATGTGGCTCTAAGATCGTTGAAATTGCTGCTTATCTTGCTGCAGGCATGTTCAATGAAGTAAAAACATCTCTTCTATACTTCATGAACGCAATGGGACTATCGCTTGGGTCTAATGCCCATGCCTATGTAGAAAAAGAGGACGCAGAGCGCATCTTGATCTCTGACGCACGAGCGCAAGGGAGCACGCGCGAGGGGAGAATGTCACGTAGACAACAACAGTTGGCTGTACTAGAAGCAAATGATGAAGCAGAGGGTTCCTCTTATGGCCCTGGAATAGATGACTCGATGTAAGTAGGAAAAAAAAAATTTAACTTAGTTTAAATGGTTCCCAAAACTTTAAACGCGTTTATCTCGAAACGGTGTTTTCAAAGTCGGTGAGCAAAATTTCTCCGAAACGGCTGGACCGATTGACTTGAAATTTTGACACGATTTTCTTAGATATTTTTGTCAGGTAATGATCGTAGGAATAAGGTTTCTGATAATAATTTCGATTTTTTCAGCCACTTTCAAGTGTAAATTTTCATGAAAAAAACGATTTTTTTTAGGGAAGCCGCCATTTTGTCAAAAATCAAAATTTTGACTATTCCTACAATCATTACCTGTATTCATCTATCCTAAAAATAAATCTTTTGGTTTTTTTCATTTCAGATAATTTGGATCAGAGATATCTTGCTCACCGCCAGACACCTTTTTGTGGAAGTCCTCTAGGAGATCTACTACAGGAACAGCGGAACCCAATATTTTTGTAAACTCATCACGGATTCTTAACATACATTAAATTTGCTATATGTATATGTATTGTATATATTTCTTTAATAAAAGGCCTCTTCACAAAAAATTCACAAAAAAAACACGTTTTTTCGTGCATACAACTGGATGTAACCCCTTAATATACTCAATAATGAATGCATAGGATGCTTAAATTTGAGTATATCTGCCTCGAAACTATTTTGAGTATGTGACATACTCAAATTTCACATAGTTTTACTCATTTTTGAGTATTTTTGCACATTAATCTTTTTCAGGGTATTATTATTTAAAAAAAAAAAAAATTCTCACATATTTTGAAACTTGAAAAGTATCATTCAAAGGGTCAGTAATAGCTTAATATGCTCAGATATCCCTAGTAGAACATTTGTCCACAAGACATCCTGATAAGGTCCCTACGATTTCACTTTTATTCATAGGACATCCTGAGGATGCTTTTCGGAGAAGATGTGCTGCTGGGGATGGCTATTACTAAATGATCAAAACAACAATTTTCAAATGTATGCTATACTTGTTCATAATATCGACAATGATTCAGAAGAAGAAGAAGAAATCTACTATATAAACAACGTATACAACATACAGATACGAATACATACAAAATTATTTAAAAAAATAAAAAATAAAAAAAAATAAAAAGAAGAAGAAGAAGAAGAAGTTGAAGAAAGAAATCAATGACCGAGAAGTTCAAGAAGTCGAAAGTTCTTGATTCCAGATTGAACTCCTCGGCCCAGTTTTTCGGAGAATTCCATGGTTTTCTTCGAAACTCACGTAAATTTTGATTAGGATACCTTATAAAGACCCCATAGAGTGCATTCTACCCAAATATAGGAGCCTAGCGTACTCATTCGCCTTACACCCAGTTAAAAAATATATGCGAAAGACTGCAAATTGGAATATTGGAAAAAAAAAGTAAGTAAGAAAGAAAAGAAAAGGCATTGCAGATAGAAGGGTACCCCTTACAAATTTTCTTTGTTCCAAATACCTTAAAATATTGCAGGTAATCCGAATGGCTTTCTAAGAAAAAAAAATTGCAGGCAGTAATAACTTTTTATCTGTAGTTTATTAGCAAATTAGAATACAATTTTTTATTAAAATCACACAAGAAAAAATCACACAAGAAATTTTTTATTAAAATCACAGAAGAAAATCATATTACTAATAAATAAAATAAAATTTCAGTAATACAAATTCTAATAAAAATCAGTTCTAATAAAATTTCAGTAATCCAAATTAGAGTACTCCAAACTACAATTTTTCTGTATATAGTATGTTCTAAATACCTACATATTTTCTGTACATTTTTTAAAAATAAATTTTCAACCGATTTTTTTTTTTTTAGCTCGGACAACCATAGCAATCATAGCAATCATTGCAACGTTCGGAAAACTAATTAAAACAGATTCCAAATGCTTTAAAATAGTCGAAAATTGAATAAAATTTACTATCATTTTAAAAATAATTTTCACACCTTTTGAAAAATAAAAAGTTTATCCAAATTATCATAATGCGTTTATATGTTTAGATATTATGAGTATTCCGTTGCCAGACTAACTAATTATCGAAATAGTAATTTCCAGATGTATGTTATGCTCGTCCATAATACCGATGATGATTTAGCAAGGGATGCTTTAGTCATTATAAATGCTTCAACAAAGCATTTCATAATCCTCCTTTGAGACAATTGTTCACTTCTCTACACTTATCAAGCTCTCGTTAATTGCGTGATCACCCATGAATACACCCTAGTTGAAGGGAAATTTTGCTTGTCATCTAAACGATGGAATTGCGAAACGCAATATCGGATAATATCGAGATTCCAAGTAATAATAATTCCAAATTTGGAATGAAAAGAGTGTAGTGAAAAGAGGAATATTACAAAGGGAATCTGAAGCAATCCTCTTTTACCTAATCTGAGATTAAATTACCCCTTTTGCTGTATTTTCTATGTCGGAATCATCGGAAGCTTTAGTCCATTATTAGAAATATCTTATCAGGGAAAAGATATAAATTATAAACAGAAATGTCGATGCATCTATAATTACAATTTAAAAGCTCTTTCGCATGTGTTCCATTAAGTATTAACAAAAATAGAGATTAGATATCACTGAAATGATATATCTAAATTTCGATTTAGTGCAAAAAGATAATTTTATATTTTGTATTGATTTAAGATTACTTTCCATATTTTAATAAAAAGGGGTATCACGTTCTTTTCATATGCCATTGCGCGATTTATATATGTACGGCTCAAATAAGTCGATATGGTAAGTATATAGCAAATAAGTCCCCCATAAGTCATAATCAACTGCAAAAAAATATATGGATTGTTTTCTTTTCCTCTTTCTTTTATAAAGCATTTTTTTTCGTTTTTGAGATTTATCTAAGCAGACAACTAAATTAACTAACAACTAAACTAACTTACAGACTGACACTACGTCTATATTGTGATTCTGAGATGCCTTACACCTCAAAACATATTTTAAAAAAAGTATTAAAAAAAAAAAAAAAAAGAAGAAGAAGAAGAAGAAAAGAGAGAAAGAAACTGGAACCGCACGCAAAGTATTGCACGAAAATCAGCCGAGTAGTTCTTTAATTTATAGATAATGCACATACAAACATTCCGTTTCATAAACATTACTAGAATTTTTTAACATGCGCAATTTTAATTTTTCGTAAAGTATTATTTCAATTTTTCTATCATTTTTTTTTTTTTTTTTTTTTTTTTTACCATACATTTCTTGTTATATTAAGGAGAAATAAATAAATAAATAATTGAACTTTTCTTTCTTCCTCTTCTTCTGCTCAGTTTTATATTTAAAAAAAAAATTCTAAAGCTATCCGCGTTTGTAATGATCGATAGATGGCGCTTTTTCAGCTTTTGTTGTTAGTAAATATAATAGCCACGTGTATTTATTATTGTTCTTTTTGTTATTCTATTTAATATTCGTACTATAATTTCTCCGACATTACATCATGGAAAATTGATTGCTTTTGGAAAAATATATTTCAGATTATTCAAAGTTCGATCGGAAGTAGATTTTTAACTGAAGTTGAACTAATATTAGTTTCAAATCATCTGATTAATTCTTTACTTCCATTAGCCGAAGCAACTCAAATTTTAAATTTGTCATTTGGAAATAAATGGAAGCTTAATTCTGGATTTCTCGATCCTTTGGAGTTACACTGTTGCCCACAACAGTATGTGTTATCATTTTTACCGGATTTATTCATTTTTATTCAATAAATATATGTAAAACTAAACATCGGCCAGCAATGGCGGCTGGATGAAAGCCGAATTAAAGCATTTTAATTGTAATTTCACCTTAGCCCACCAGAGGGCGAGCATTTCATTACAATCGCGGATTCAGCTGTTATGAGGGTTTTAGTTAATATATTTTTTCACTAATTGTAATAATTTAATTTAAATGGTCAACACAGATTCTTTGGATTGTTTCGCAACTTTTGGTATAATAACGGATGATTATACGTCAACAATCAAGATTCGTGGACATAAATAATAGTATTAATACCAATAATAACTATATTATTTAAATATAGATGGCATTATGAAGCATTTTATTTCCAAGCCCCCAACTTTTGTTTGATTTGAAAGGTCGAAAATTTCAAGAGCTTTGCACCTTCTCGGATATCATGGATCATTTTGCATAAAAGACGCACGTAAATCGTCCAGTAGTTTTTTTTCTCTTGCCCATATAAATGATAGAGAATATATTTTTCTTGGATCAAATTTTCCAAATTGGGTTTTGATTATGTTTACACGTTTTGAGTTCCTTTGAATTTTGTGTGTGTAGCTGTTATCAGCATATCGCATGATTGAATAGCATCAGGACGTCCAAACTCGGTATTCTAAAGCTATTTCATAAAGTAATACTACACTAAACATTTTGTTGAAATCAGGTGATTAGTTCGTGTACAGCGACAGCCAAGAGAATTTACATAATTCAGAAATGAGTTCATGTCAATGGAGGAAACTTCTGGTAAGTACATCTAATGGCTATTGTAAATAAAACGGAATGAATATTTTTACTTTCTTCTATATTCAATAGAAGAAAGTATTGGATTCGTAAAAATTTTCGACCTCGGGTTTTTGATGGATTTACACGTTTTGAGAGCTGTAGAACACGATTTGATCATTTTTAGAAAATGTCTGTCTGTCTGTCTGTCAGTCTGTCTGTGTGTGTGACAAAATTTTGTGGAAACTGTATCTCATGAACTACTTCACAGAATTTCATACAAATTGGTATGTAGTTGCACCTTGACATAAATTAGTGCCTATCAACATTTGGTAAAAATTGTCTTACAGGTTGCGTTGCCATCCCGCTTTCTCTAAATTTTTAACATGGTGATATAGGACAAAATTTTGTATAAATGGGCATAAAGAGAATTATTTTTTAATAATCATTATGAAATTTACAAGAGTTATTTATAATAGAGATAGTCAACTGGGAAAATTTTTTTGTATGTGTAGGATCCTCGTCAACCCCCTTGGGGGGGAAGTCCCCCCTCGAGGGGAGTAAATTTTCAAGATGGGTATCTTTCGAAAGGTCTCGTCAATACCTTTGAAAAGAATGGTTGAACTATAAATCTGTGATAATTTAAAACAAAGTTATCGATTTTTTTTACTTTTAACAAAAAAAAAAAAAAAAAAAAAAAAAAACTCAGAAAAAAAAATCTTTTTTTTTTTTTTTTTTTTTTTTTTTTAACGAAATTTAACCAAACTTAGTATTTAGTTGGCCCCTGACATAAACTGGTGCTGATAGGTTTGGAGATCAATCGCTCAACAGGTGGCGCGGTGATCGTATTTTTTCTAAATTTTTAACATGGCAGTATAGGACAAAATTTCATATAAATGTACATAATGAGAGTTTTTCTTAAACTGTGATTGTAAATTTAATATGAATTATTGATAATAGTAGTAGTTAATTAGGAAAAAGAATTTGTGCATGTGGGGGCATCGCTTCCCCCCTGGGGGAAGTACTCCCGGGGGGGGGGGGTGAATTTTCAAGATGGGTATCTTTCGAAAGGTCTCGTTAATACCTTTAAAACGAATGGTTGAACTATAAATATGTGATAATTTAAAACAAAGTTATCGATTTTTTTTACTTTAAAATTTTTTTTTTTTTTTTTTAATTAATTTTTTTTTTTTTTTAATATTGTTACTGAGTGAATATGTATTGGAAAATATAGAAGAAAGTCTTGTGGTGGCCACAACATACTAGTTTTTGTATGCATAAAAACATGTTTTGAATAAATTGTGGTATGGAAATTACTCATCATTCATTTACAGGTCTATCCAAAGTATTTGGATATGTTAAGGATATACTTTGAAAATACTGGAAATATATTTCATTTTGTGGTCGTCGTTTTTCATACAAAAACTAAATTTAAGTGCATAATGTGATGGGGTTTTAGTTTATAGACAATATACAGGGCTACCCAGAATCAAGCTAAATGTCCTTTTCTATTGATAAAATGTGGGAAGTGTTTTGCAACATTTTACTATGTCGACGAACACTCTCAGGAAGGAAAATAAATTTTGCATAACCATACGGTAAAGAAAATATTTTCTGATATTCTATTTTTAATTCTGTTTTTTTTGCATAATATCACGTTTTGACGTTCTCTGAATACGAAAGTCTAAAGTCTTTTGTCGATAATAAAGCTCTTTTGTTGAACAATTCTTTGCACTTACTTGCAATTAGATAGAATAAAACAAATTTGAATTTTAATGAACTGAAAAGGATTTCGTTTATTTTATACTTTAAGATAAAAAAAATAACGCAATATAGTAGTCTATATAATAGTATTAAAAAAATATATGTACAGTTAATCATTAACGTGTTTGAAGTGATTTATGAGTACGTTAAATGTATACACAGTATTTGCAATTCTGGCATTTATATTTTTATCGTTTTCAATAATCGAATTATTCGAAATAATCGAACCTTTAGTGAATTAATGAATTAGTCAATTAAAGGTAGCATCTCATCTTCTTTACTGGTGAAATGATATTAGTGAGTGAGTGGATTTTACTCTGCACTATGCTACACTATGGGCAATTGGTGATGGTCTAGGACTCTTTCCCAAGGGTGGTCCGTAGCCATGTCATCATAATACTGATCCCCTACGGAAGGAAAAATAGATCTATTAATAAACCTACAAAATCGTTTATACATTTGAGGAAAATCTTAGTCCTTAAACTTTTAAATTTTTATGTGTTGCCATTTTCAATAATTAGTTCTTGTTATACTTGTGGAATTAAATTATAATCATCCTAATAGTCATTTACCTTTCAATCCTGCTTTTATGTTCGAGTCCATTTCGACCCAAAAATTGACAAACATAAAATTTCATAGTTAATTCAGTATACTTCTTGTAGAAACAAAGAAAAAGAAATTATTACATAAATTGATTCAAAAAGGAAATATAAATAATTATAAGATAAAAAAATATTTTATATACCATGTTTTTAAATGGCTTAAACTTCTCTTTAAAACGCATTAAAAAGCTCCAATAGGCAGGTAATGGATTTGGCGCCAAATTTGACACCTTTTTGCCCTTGGCGACTTTTTTGGCGACTTTTGGCGAGAAAATTCTTATTATCGATATTCCAAAGATGGACGTTCTAATGTGATTGGTTAAAGAGTTACCGGAAATTTGAATTTTAAAAAAAACGTTGGTTTTAAAAATAAAATATTAATCCTTTCCGAACAACATATATTTGCATCATGAACTACATTAGCACTTTATCATTGCGTAGAAAATCTTTAAAATGATAACGACGTCAATTTTTGCCAAATGCATAATTTAACTTTTAACAATTTTTTAACGCTCACGTTTAATTAAATGTATTTATTTTTAGGTCGAAAGAAAATGAACTCGTAAATTTTTTTTGGCAACAATTAAATTATAGTTAATATTTTAATGGCTATTTTTATTGCTATTAGGAGCTTATCATTTTCACATTTTAATTAATTAAAAGAAAACTATTCGAAAATTCGAAAATCTGACTTCGAAGTATTGTGTTGTCACCGGGTTCTGAGCTACTGTGAAAGTTTCAAATGTCTAGCTAGTCGGGAAGTTAGTTAAAAATCGATTGCAAGATTTGTCCCTGACAAACACACAAGAATCGAAGTTAATAAAAACATGGTAAAAATACGTTAAAACTGAGAAAAAAAATATTCCGCCTTCATCTAGAACGTAGTCACTTTCTCAATCTCTAAACTAAAAATAGAGATTTCCGAGTTATGCGTATAAATAATAATAATAATAATAATAATAATAATAATAATAATATGGATAGACGAAATGATCAAGAATTTCAAATCTATTCTTCTCTAGGTGATGAAATAATATTATGAATAATATGAATCTATTGAATTGGAAGAAATTCCTGCTTGATTTCAAAGAAATGGGTCACAAACCAAAATTATAGTTACTAAAACTCACCTCTCGTGTTCACATTTATTTATCAGGATTTTTTTTTTTTTTTTTTTTTTTTGTTTGATCACGATAATGTAGGGAAACGCTCTAGAATTCGCTAGCAAAGAGAACTTGAAGTTATAAGGATGACATGGAACTATTTTTACTAGAGCCACAATTTAGATTCTAGATGTCAGGCACGGAATTACTTTTCAGTGTACGTGGTCTGTCCAATAAATACGCGAACTGGTGCCATCTGTCGGCAGGGGCGTAGCGTGAAAATTTGATTGGGGGGGGGGACCCGACGTTTGGCGCCCTTTCGTATTCCTCATCTGAAAATGCCACCCACATACTTTCAAGAGTGTTGCCAACCAACGAGAGGGCCTGTACCCCCCCCCCCCCCCCGCTCTCCTTCGGGGCATTATTCCTAAAATCTGCCAAGAAAAAAAAGAAGAAAAAAAGAAGGCTTTTTTTTTCCCCTCCATTTAGTAGCTTTTTTTTAATACTTCTTTGGAGCATTTAAACTATATTAATTAAAAAAGAAGTGCTGAATTACTAAACTAAATACATGAAAAAACCTTTACTGACTTCGTTGCTTGCCGTTAAACTTTTCCACCGGGAACCCGGTGGAAAAGTTTAACGGCAAGCAACGAAGTCAGTAAAGGTTTTCTCATGTATTTAGTTTAGTAATTCTTTGGAGCATTCTAAATTTTTTCAGCGAATCTATATATTAATATGCAGACATGAAATTCCTCTTACATTTTTAGCCTATTCAATAAAAGGAAGGGCTTACAAGTAGTATCGTTCGAAAGATATGGTTAATGTGCTTTGCAGAAATAAACACATTTATATATATTCTCGTATGAGACTAAACAAAAGCATCTTTCTTGGGACAACCAGAGTATTGGTTTGAGATAAAGTAGAACAACTGAAAAAGATTTTTCCCCCTTTTCCAACAAGTTTAAAGATATTACATTATAATTCAGGTAAAACATAAAACTTTCAAAATAAATTTTAAGAAATGAAAGTAGTAACTGTTCCTAAGAAAAGCAACTTTATGTTTTTAGAGTGGATAATACCGAATCTCACCGACAGCCGTGGCCCATGTTACTCTATGGGAAAGTTTGATTTCATGATTACTCATTACATAATGTATATTTAAATTCTGTTTCCACATTTAGAAAATTTACAATCGTTTATTTATTTTTAATGTAATTCTAAGTTCAAAAATCTGAATTTTCAATATGTGCATTTTTCTCTTTCTTTCTTTCTTTCTTTCTTTTTTTTAACCGCAAAATGAAATATTAAAAATTTATCAATTTTGGAAAATGAGTTAGAAAAACATAAGCCTTACACATTTGTTCTGATCTGTCAAGTCTTTCCAAAGAAATTAACTACTTAAAATCTCTTGCTCTTTCTCGAGGCTATAATCACTCTATTATTAATAAAGCTTTATATAAATTCAAGAATCTAAACGTTCTGATACCAAATTGAACGATCACAGTCTCATTCCAGTTGTTTTACCTTTTTATTTATCCCTTTCTTTTAAAACTTCTAAAATTCTCTCTCCGTTTGGTTTTAAAGTCATTTAGAAACCCGTCAACAAAATTAAATTATCTTCTCTTAAAGATCCCATTCCTACTGAAAACCGTTCTGGCATTTATTTAGTCTTATGTTCGTTGTGCAATTTAGTTTATATTGATCAAACAAGAAGGTGTTTGAAATATAGAATAAATGATCATCATCGAAATGTTCGTAATGAAGAGATCTCTAAATCTATTGCTTCCCACTGCTGGGCTCATAGTCATCGTTTTGATTTTTCTAAAACTAACATAATTTCATCTCCTGTCTTCTATTCCCATTTGAATATCCATGAAGATTTTTACATATTTAAAAATTCGAAAAATCTTCTTAATGATATTTGTTCCACTTCATTCTTGTCGGATGCTATGAAATTACTCACATTAGTTCAATTTTCCTTTAATTTTGAAATTTAGATTTTGTTCCCTTTTTTAATCTAATTTACTTACGTATTTATTTGTTTTCTTCTTTTATTTCATAATTATGTAGGGCTGACACTAGGCTAATTTGGCATGGTGCCCTTTTAAACAGTTTTTAGCACCCTGTGGCCCTTTTTCAACATATTTTAGCACCTGGCGGCCCTTTAAAAAAAAAAAAAAATTTGGTTTAAAGTAGCCTTTTCTAACATTTTAAATGTTTAGAGGCCTTTACATTCCCCCCCCCCTCCCCTGACTTTTAAACTTTCTTAGCAGTAGTTCTTCAGCATTCCTGGAATAACAAATGCATACAGCCTATATATATATATAAGGAAAATTAGTAATTTACTTTTGTTACGTACAAAAATCATAACATAGAACACCGCAAATTATGCAAATAATGCCCCTTTTTATTGAATTCCCCCAGGCGGCCCTTTTATTTTAGAGTCAGCACTATTCTCCTCACACCAGTATTTATGTTTACATTCATCTGTATATATTTTTGCTGCTCACTTAAAACGATTTTGTGTGTTTCTGCTTTGACTGCAGCACTTGTGCCTACTTTTTTCGCCTGACGAAGGATCGTGTGTTCTTTCAAACCGAAACAATTATTGCAAGTTTATTGAATTTTATGGTGTTTATTCAAAGTTTTGTAATTATTGCTTTTAAACGCTCTGTGGTGCTTTCTTATTATGAAATTAGGTATTGTTCACTCTTAAGGAAAAAGAAAATCAGTAATTTATTTATTATTATTGTTTTACATATTTAAACCAATTAAAAAACGTTTTTCTTTTTTCCCATATTGTGTGAAAAATATTTTAAGAAATGTAGTAGCCATTCCTAAGGAACGCGTCAGAATTACCGCATGCCTTTATGTGGAAGAACAAACTAAAAAAGAGTCCCATTGTCCAAAATTAAATCTTTTTTATACAGAAATTTATATCTTACTTAGGTGTTGGTGTCGGTGTTTGGGAAAAATTCCGAGTGACTGTTCTAGGGTCCTAGGCCTGAGGGAGAATGCCTTCTGTGGAGGTCTTTCTATGGGATCCTAGCCCGTATTTACGCAAGTTTCGGAGAAAACCATGGAAAATTCCGAACGACTAGGCCGACAAGCGCGATCTGGGATCGTACCCGGCACCTCACGTCTACCTGCTTGACAGAAAGATTGTGGATTCAATAATCGAGCCAATTGAAGATTATCCTGAAAGTCAGTCTCTGGTGCACATAAACTCTGTCGTAGCTGCAATATCCTTCATGCTCCGTGCAAATAATACCTCTGGAAGATACTGAAGCGGGGGAGCCCTCTTCCGCAGAAGATAAAAATTGTGGTGGCTTGTCTTCGGATCGCCACTGGGGCGTTAATCCCAAACCGTCGCCAATTGCCCAATATGTGCCTATTAATGCGACGTTAAATCAGCTTCCTTGCGCTATTTCATGTCACGAAACACTAGTTGAATTCTATAGACTCATAAATAATTCAAAACCCGTAAGCGATGAAACTAAAATAAAAAATTTGCTTAAAGGATCACTTAGAATCAAAAATTGTTAGTGAGAAATCGTTATAACTAAATCAAACCTTATCTAATTTCATTTTTATACAATAGCCATAACGTACAATAAACTGCTTTTTTTTTTTTTTTTTCGAGCTAAGGTCTTGAAAAAACGTAATTTTAAGTTTTTAAATCTTTGGAGGTGAGAAAGCGATTGTGCATACTTACGAGTCAGTTGTAAGTATCTGAAATGGGAGAAGGGCGCCGCAGTCGCCACAGAGCGTGAATTTGCTAAGGTCAGAATTTTCAAGGGTGGTTGCATGGTAAGCGAACATGCTGTTGTAGGTGCCTGAACAGGGAAGGGCGCCGCTCAGCTGGAGTTTGCTGCAAACTTATTCTTAAAGTGTCATGAATACGATCAAAGTTTACAACAGTCTTTTGCATGGTAAGCGAACAGACTATTGTAAGTGTTTGAAATGGGAAATCATGCCATAGGCGCCCCCGAACAGGAATTTGTTATAATCAGATTTTTTTAAGGGTCGTGATAACAAAGAGAATTTTCAAGGATAGTTTGCACAGTAGGAAAATTGGTTGTTATACACGTTTAAAAAGGCTGTTTTAGGCGTCTAATTAGTTTAGAGGGCGCCACCTAACGGGAGTTTGCTACAGTCAGACATTTTAATGCGAATTTTTTTTGCTGGTCGGTGAACCAGTTGGTTGCCGAAGGAAGCTTCTGATGCATAAAAATCTTAAGTGTTTTTGGTAACTAACGATAATCAACAAAATTATGATCCACTTTCAAATGAACTTCAAGGCGCAAAACAGCGCCCCAGAAACCTCATTATGCCTTTGAAGGTGCCTGAACAGGGAAGAGCGCCGTTCAGCTGGGGTTTGCTACTCTTAAAGGGTCCCGAATACGATTAGAATTTTCAACTGTCTTTTGTACGGTAAGCGAACAGGCTATTGTAAGTGAACAAAACGGAAACTCATGCCATAGGCGCCCCCAAACAGGAATTCGTTATGATCAGATTTTTTTAAGCGTCATGAATACAATGAGAATTTTCAAGGGTCGTTTGCACGATAGGAAAACAGGCTGTTTTAGGCGTCTAACTAGTTTAGAGGGCGCCGCAGGCGCCACCAAACGGGAGTTTGCTACAGTCAGACACAACTTTTTTGCTGGTCGGTGAACCAGTTGGTCAGCTTGTGATACATAAAACTCTTAAGTGTTTTTGTTAAATAACGATAATTAACAAAATTATGATCCACTTTCAAATGAACTTTAAGTCGCAAAATAATGCCCCCAGAAACTTCAATATGCCGCCCTATTTTTTAAAACATTGGGGGGGGGAGACTCCCCCCCCTCCCCCCCCTCAAGCTACGCCCCTGTCTGTCGGCCATGACGCGGACTATAGCCTCGCTCACTAGCGGTGCTAGTTGCCTGAGACCCAATGAATCATCAGTGCATGGCGAATCGTCGAGCTGTGCGTATTGTGCCAGTTGTGTTAGTTTCTGTTGTCTTTGTTTTTACTGTGTATCAAAAATGGAAATTGACGAAAATAATACGTTATTTTTCTTACAGTTCTCAAGCGTTTGAGAGATCGCGTGCGTCGTGTGCGACGAAATTTGACTCAAGGCGATGGATGGATCCTTCACCATGACAATGCACCTGCACATTCAGCATTGATTGTTCGTCAGTTTCTGGCAAAAAACTCAATCACCATACTTGATTATCCTCCCTATTCGCCAGATCTCGCCCCATGCGACTTTTTTTTATTCCCAAAATGCAAAAATGTGATGAGGGGACATCACTGGGATGACGTGGACACAATAAAGCAAGAAACGACCAGAAAACTAAAGCGCCTGACTGCCGAGGACTTCCAAGGGTGCTTTGAACAGTGGAAAAGACGATGGAATAAGTGCATAGCAACGAATGGAGAGTACTTTGAAGGGGAAAAAATCGATGTAGAGTAAATTTTGCAAAATAAACTTTTTATCGCCTTAGTTCGCGTATTTATTGGACCTACCTCGTATAAATTGAAATTAAACACACTGGGCCAGTTTGGAATATATTTGGTACATTCAAAATGCCTAAAATGCGCCGTTGAAAAAAAGTAAAATTTTTACGAGAAAAATTTATTTTTTTATAAAAAAATTGCCGTTTAATATAATAGTATGTTTTTACTTACACTACTGCTCAAAAGTTTAGCAAGATTTGCAAACGATCAGTTTTTTTTTTTTTTTTTTTACAATTTAAAAACGTATCTCTCGGTGAAATGTTTTCAAACATTGGGTATTTAAAGAACTGCATCTTCCTGATGTTTTTTAGTGAAGATTTGTTTAAGACAACATTCAGGGGGCCGGTAACAAATTGAGCAAAATCAATAATGTTTGTGATCACCCCGTATCGTTAAGTGAACGAAATGAACTGTAACTTTAAGATACGTTATTATATGCCCATTTCAATTTGTGGATTAATTTGTGTGACGATAGCATATTAAATAACTGACAAAGAAACCTTCAAAAGGTGTCGTTTTCAAAAAATATTGAAAAAAGTATATGAGTCTACTCTTCCTAAAACACCAGAAAGTGAAAAAATTATCGGCTGTAATGAATTACAGCGACCACAAAAAATTATCAAAATTAAGCGTATTTGGTGATTTCACATTGTTAGACGATTGGTTTTGAGTACTTGGCGGAGAAAAAAAATACGGTTCTGTTCGTACACGGCAACCTCGGTGCTAGCGAACTGAACGCCTAACAGCGCTAAATCGCCAAATATACTTAATTTTGATCATTTTTTGTGGTCGCTGTACTTCATTTCAGCCGATAATTTTTTCACTTCCTGCTGTTTTATGAAGAGTAGAATCAAATATATATTTTTTTCAATCTTTTTTGAAGACGACACCTTTTGAATGTTTCTTTGTGAGATATAAGCATTTATTTTAAAAACACCCGAAAAATCCACAAGTTTTTATTCATAATATACAGAGTTTTTAATAAAAATTATTCCCACTTTCAGATAAGTTGGAAAAACACTTTTAAAACAATATACTGCATTCGGAATATAAATATCTTAAATATCTCATGAAATATAAGTATTTTTATGAAAAACGTTTTCACTGCACATGTGCGAAAGAAAAAAAAAACAAACAGTTGCACTCCGGGAGTGCCGACAGAAGTGAAAACGTGAACAATTACGTGTGTATTTCTTGAATCGTCAGGAAATATTTTATTGTGCAGGAAATACTTTTAAATGAAGTGTTTTTTTATTCATTAATATAAACTACTACTACAAAAATTATATTACAGTTTTATTTAATGCGCTAACTGCAATAGAGACAGTGTCCGGAGATGAGAGAATTCGTGTAGAGCCGCACCAGATTGTAAAAACTTGAGAAAAATGGCGGCTTTGGTCTTTCTTTTGTGAGGTCTAACTGCGAAGTTTCCGGCTGCAATCTTTAAGTGACAGTGGCCGGAGATGAGAGAAGTCGTGTAAAGCCGCATCAGATTGCAAAAACGCGAGAAAAATGGCGGCTTTGGCCTTTCTCACGGTTTTGTGAGGTCTAACTGCAATAGAGACAGTGTCCGGAGATGAGAGAAGTCGTGTAGAGCCGCATCAGATTGTAAAAACGTGAGAAAAATGGCAGCTTTGGCCTTTATCACGGTTTTCTCAGGTCTAACTGGAACTTTCCGGCTGCAAGCTTTAAGAGACAGTGTCCGCAGATGAGAGAATTCGTGTAGAGCCGCCCCAGATTTTAAAACAATATACAGTATATAATTATTAACACTTCACATTAGCAAGTTAATTGTATGATACATTATTTGTATCATACAAGGATGGAAAGCGTTTACTGACGATGAAGCGAGTTCAATGATTTTTGTTCACCCAAAAGTGCTTAATGCGCCTAAAGAAGTTTTCACTTCAAAAAAAAAAAAAAAAAAAGGTGCATAGTTTGACAGCTAGATATATTGGGCAACTTTTGTCAAAAGGGCATTTGAATAGAGTAAAAGTTAAGCAAGTTATACGAAAAAGAATGAGCTAGATTTTAGATATTTTCCAAGAGTTGAAATTTCTTATGGGGGATTTCACATGCTGCATAGTTATTTTGAAGATCCAGTTATTTCAACCACGCTCCAAATGTACTTTTTTGTGTAAAATCCCTTATAAGCTTATACCTCTAATATATTTTTGTTTATTTACTAAGATTTGTAAGATGATAAGGGCTCTTTCCAATAAAAGAACGTTTGCTAAGTGATTAAAATAATTGGATCTTTAGATTAATTACGCGGCATGTAAAAAACCCCGTACGAAATTTCAACTCTTGGAAATATCTAGAATCTAGCTTGTCCTTTTTCTGATAATTTGCTTAATTTTTACTCTGTTCAAATGCCCTTTTGACAAAAGTTGTCCAATATATCTAGTTTTCAACCTATGCAATATATATATATATTATCTTTTGCACATGTGCAGTGAAAAAACGTTTTTCATAAAATTTTTCATATTTCATGAAATATTTGAGATATTTGCATTCCAATTGTAGTAGATTGTTTTAAAAGTGTTTTTCCAACTTATCTGAAAGTGTCATTAATTTTTGTTAAAAACTCTGTATACTATAAATAAAAAGCATGCTGATTATTATTATTATTATTATTATTGAGTTTTAAAATAAGTGCTTATATCTCCGTTATTTAATATGCTATCGTCACAAAAATTCATTTACAAATTGAACTTGGTCTGTATCAACATATCGTAAAGTTAAAGCTCATTTCGTTCACTTAACAATACAGGGTGATCACACGCATTATTGATTTCTCTCAATTTGTTACCAGCGCCCTAAATGTTGTCTTAAACGAATATTCACTGAAAAACACGAGGAAGACTCGGTTCTTTAAATACCCAATGTTTGAAAACATTTCATCGAGAGATATGTTATTAACTTGAAACTAACGTTTCCAAATCTTGCTAAACTTTTGAGGAGGAGTGTAGATTCAAAAAATTAAATCTATAAAGTAAGAACAATAAACCATTTCAACTAGTTTGAACCAAAAAAATCGTACTGTGCCTGACAGGCTAATTGCTTCCCATGCACTGTTATGTTTTTGTTTAAACATCCCATTTATTTTTTTTTTTTTATTTAAGCAGTAAACTTTATCAAACTTTATTAAGTTTAAATATTTGAAATATTTAAACTACTTTGTTGAAAAATAGATGACATATCTAAATAGTAATTTTCCAATGTTAAACTTTGTTATAAGGGTTAAGTACGGTCTGTGTCAATAATCAAAAACTAGTATGTTGTGGCCATCACAAGACTTTCTTCTATATTTTCCTATACAAAATCACTCAGTAACAATATTAAAAAAAATATATCTATATATATATGATTTTTTTCAGTTTTTTTTTTTTTTTTTTTTTTTTTTTTTCGTTAAAAGTAAAAAAAAAATCGAAAAAAGTAAAAAAAAGAAAATCGTTAAAAGTAAAAAAAAAAATCTTTGTTTTAAATTATCACATATTTATAGTTCAAGCATTTGTTTTAAAGGTATTGACGAGACCTTTCGAAAGATACCCATCTTGAAAATTTACCTCCCCTCCCCCGGCGGGTACTTCCCCCCCAGGTGGGGAAGCGATGCCCCCACATGCACAAAAATTCTTTACTAATTAACTACTACTATTATTAATAACTCATATTAATTTTACAATCACAGGTTAAGAATAACTCTCATTATGTACATTTATACGAAATTTTATCCTATACTCACATGTTAAAAATTTAGAAAAAATACGATCACCACGCCACCTGTAGAGCGATTGATCCCCAAATCTAATCAGCCCCAGTTTATGTCAGTGGCCGACTAAATACCAAGTTTGGTTAAATTTCGTAAAAAAAAAAAAAAAAAAAAAAAAAAAAATACGATTTTTTTTTTTTTTTCTTTTTGTTAAAAGTAAAAAAAATCGATAATTTTGTTTTAAATTATCACAGATTTGTAGTTCAACCATTCGTTTTAAAGGTATTGACGAGACCTTTCGAAAGATACCCATCTTGAAAATTTACTCCCCTCGAGGGGGGACTTTACCCCCCCCCCCCCAGGGGGGGGGTGGCGAGGCTCCTACACATACAAAAAAATTTTCCCAGTTGACTATCTCTATTATAAATAATTCTTCTAAATTTCATAATGATTACTAAAATATAATTCTCTTTATGCACATTTATACAAAATTTTATCCTATATCACCATGTTAAAAATTTAGAAAAAGCGGTATGGCATCGCAACCTGTAAAACATTTTTTACCAAAAGTTGATAGGCACTAATTTATGTCGAGGTGCAACTACATACCAATTTGTATGAAATTCTGTGCAGTAGTTTCTGGGATACAATTGCCACAAAATTTTGTTACACACACACAGACAGACTGACAGACAGACAGACATTTTCTAAAAATGATCAAATCGTGTTCTACAGCTCTCAAAACATGTAAATCCATCAAAAACCCGAGGTCGAAAATTTTTACGAATCCAATACTTTCTTCTATTGAATATAGAAGAAAGTAATAATTATTCGGAATCTTTTATTTCTTTTTCATCTAGAAAAGACACATCTTAACAGATTTAAGCCTTCTAATTAATTACGCAATAGCTCTGATTATCTCTTTGGAGAGTAAACCTTTCTTTCGATTAATATACAAATTGCAAAAGATTTTATTTGAATATTATCGAGATTTCAATAACAATATTAAAACTAGTATGCTGTGGCCACCACAAGACTTTCTTCTATATTTTCCTATACAAATTCACGCAGTAACAATATTTAAAAAAAAAAAAAAAAAAAAAAAAAAAAAGTTTTTTTTCGTTAAAAAAAAAATCGATAACTGTGTTTTAAATTATCACATATTTATAGTTCAACCATTCGTTTTAAAGATATTGACGAGACCTTTCGAAAGATACCCATCTTGAAAATTTACCCCCCCCCCCCCCCCGTGGGGTACTTTCCCCGGGGGGGGAAAGCGATGACCGAGATTTTTTTCCTAATTAACTACTACTATTATCAATAATTCATATTAATTTCACAATCACAGGTTAAGAATAACTCCCATTATGTACATTTATACGAAATTTTATCCTATACTGCCATGTTAAAAATTTAGAAAAAATACGATCACAGCACCACCTGTTGAGTGATTGATCCCCAAATCTACTCAGCCTCAGTTTATGCCAGGGGCCAACTAAATACCAAGTCTGATTAAATTTCGTTAAAAAAAAAGAAAAGAAAAAAAAAAAAAAAAAACGATTTTTTTTTCTAAGTTACTTTTTGTTAAAAGTAAAAAAAAATCGATAACTTTGTTTTAAATTATCACAGATTTATAGTTCAACCATTCGTTTTAAAGGTATTGACGAGACCTTTCGAAAGATACCCATCTTGAAAATTTACTCCCCTCGAGGGGGGACTTCCCCCCCAGGGGGGTTCACGAGGCTCCTACGCATACAAAATTTTTTCCCCAGTTGACTACCTCTATTATAAATAATTCTTGTAAATTTCATAATGATTACTAATAAATAATTCTCTTTATGCACATTTATACAAAATTTTGTCCTATATCACCATGTTAAAAATTTAGAAAAAGCGGAATGGCAACGCAACCTGTCAGACAATTTTTACCAAAAGTTGATAGGCACTAATTTATGTCGAGGTGCAACTACATACCAATTTGTATGAAATTCTGTGCAGTAGTTCCTGAGATACAGTTGCCACAAAATTTTGTCACACACACACACACAGACAGACAGACAGACAGACAGACAGACAGACAGACATTTTCTAAAAAGGGTCAAATCGTGTTCTACAGCTCTCAAAACGTGTAAATCCATCAAAAACCCGAGGTCGAAAATTTTTACGAATCCAATACTTTCTCTATATTACATATAGAAGAAAGTAATAACATGAAGGTGAAACCCGAGACAAACCTTCTTAAGTGAATCACTAATTCAATTACTTGTTTAATGTAATTTCAAATCGTAAATTTTGTAATGCTTTCTTCTATTACCGGGAATGTCTTTGCATGAAAAGGATTTAAATTTTGAACGAAATGCTAGTTCTTTTCTCTATATATTAAAAAAAAGTAACTGTCGCTGGCGTCAATTTTTTTGTCTCCGACAGCAACTTCTCGTGCAGGGCATGGTTCTCCGCGTCATGAGATATATCAGTGTATTCCGACTGCTACAAGGCAGGCATTTCAGCTGCTTACAAAATGTCTATCATTTTAATTAACGAAGTTATTAAGTAAAAACGCGGATTTATGAAGGTAATCTATTTGCCACCGGAGGGAAAGGTTTCTCTTATGACGTTTTTTTCTGTGTCTCTGACGTCACTTTCCTCAGGAAAATTAAAATGTGATCAATGGTGTAAATAAGAAAAATTGAATAATTGGCATCTTTGAGATGCTCGAGAGAAGAAAACTAGTATGTTGTGGCCACCACAAGACTTTCTTCTATATTTACCTATACATATTCAATCAGTAACAATATTAAAAAAAAAAAAAAAAAAAAAAAAAAAGTACGATTTTTTTTTTCTAAGTTTTTTTTTTTTTTTTTTTTTTTGTTAAAAGTGAAAAAAATCGATAACTTTGTTTTAAATTATCACAGATTTATAGTTCAACCATTCGTTTTAAAGGTATTGACGAGACCTTTCGAAAGATACCCATCTTGAAAATTTACCCCACCCCGGGACGTAATTCCCCCCAGGGGGGGGGGGGGGAAGCGATGCCCCCACATGCACAAAATTTTTTTTCCTAATTAACTACTACTATTAGCAATAATTCATATTAATTTTACAATCACAGGTTAAGAATAACTCTCATTATGTACATTTATGCGAAATTTTGTCCTATACTACCATGTTAAAAAATTATAAAAATACGATCACAGCGCCTCCTGTTGTGCGATTGATCCCCAAATCTAATCAGCACCAGTTTATGTCAGGAGCCAAGTAAATACCAAGTTTGGTTAAATTGCATTAAAAAAAAAAAAAAAAAAAGTTTTTTTTCGTAAAAAGTAAAAAAAATCGATAATTTTGTTTTAAATTATCACAGATTTATAGTTCAACCATTCATTTTAAAGGTATTGACGAGACCTTTCGAAAGATACCCATCTTGAAAATTTACTCCCTTCGAGGGGGGACTTCCCCCCCACGGAGGTTCACGAGGCTCCTACACGTGCAAAAATTTTTTCCCAGTTGACAATCTCTATTATAAATAATTCTTGTAAATTTCATAATGATTACTAAAAAATAATTCTCTTTATGCACATTTATACAAAATTTTGCCCTATATCACCATGTTAAAAATTTAGAAAAAGCGGGATGGCAACGCAACCTGTAAGACGATTTTTACGAAAAGTTGATAGGCACTAATTTATGTCAAGGTGCAACTACATACCAATTTGTACGAAATTCTGTGCAGTAGTTCCTGAGATACAGTTGCCACAAAATTTTGTCACACACACACACACACACACAGACAGACAGACAGACAGACAGACAGACATTTTCTATAAATGGTCAAATCGTATTCTAAAGCTCTCAAAACATGTAAATCCATCAAAAACCCGAGGTCGAAAATTTTTACGAATCCAATACTTTCTCTATATTACATATAGAAGAAAGTAATAACCGATATTTTAAAAATATTATGCAAAATTTAATAAAGATGAAACGAAAAACGAAAATTAGTTTATATTTTTATTTTATTTTATATTATGGTATAACTTCAGTATATCCCCACAGCTGAATTTGGCGATTTTTCTTTGGCGCCGTGTTTAACGATAACGATGTCGTTCTGGACTGTTTGCGATATAATATGGCAGCCTATATGTTGTTTATTTTGGATTTATGATTTTATGTTTTATGATTAAGTTATGATTTTCTCATTTATGATTTATGATTTTATGATTTAGATTATGATTTTATTATTTAGATTATGATTTTATGATTTATGATTTTTAGATTTATGATTTAACCATAATAGCCAACAAAAAA
Source organism: Salticus scenicus (assembly GCA_963930645.1). Taxonomy (NCBI): domain Eukaryota; kingdom Metazoa; phylum Arthropoda; class Arachnida; order Araneae; family Salticidae; genus Salticus; species Salticus scenicus. The sequence continues at coordinate 10,575,610 of OZ005658.1, read as the reverse complement.
TCGCCAAATATCGTTGTGGGGATATACTGAAGTTGTTTCTTTATTTTAACGTTAGGCGAAAAAGATTATGTTAAACAATTATTGGTATAGAGTTAGAGACTAAGCGCAGACATTTTTAAAATGGAATCTATGAGATAAAAATTTATATTAGTTTATATAAAGATTTAGTTTTTTAACTCAAAACATATTTAATAGAATAGATCTCTACTATGACCAATTTAGCGATTTTTAAAATTTAAAAATGAAGCTCGTACGTTTTTCGCCAAGGAATTCATTTACGCAACCACAATAGCCATTTTAACTCTAGCCATGCCTTCCTATAGAGATAAATTATAAAATGGTCCAATAATAATGATCTCCTTATAATAATAATAAAATCCGCAACCTATTTTTGTTTTTTAAGCATTGATATAAAACTTTGCAGAAAACAGAATTTAATACAACAGGACATTTTTTTTTCTGTATAAAGGAATGTAGTAACTGCATTGCTAAAATATTGTAGTTACAGCTAATACAGGACCTCATTGGCTGATTTTAAATTTTTCATTTATTTTGACGATGACTTAAATTATCTATAGCAATTATGCATGTCAAGATTTTCGCGAGAAACGTCTAAGCTACTTCGGTGCCAAATTTAAAATTTCGCCAAGAGGTTAAACTGTACCATTGTTTTAGAACGACCGTTTTCAATTTTATTTTAAATATTTTTCAACTTAATTCACGAGGGAAAAAAAGAAGAAAATTTTTTATTTGGTCTAAGTATACAAAATATCTCCAGGTAAAATATCCGTTTTTCGTTCTGTTCATTATTAGAAAGAAAATGGCTGAAGTAGTTTTTCCTGTACCATTGATATCTTTATAAATTAAATTAAATTAAATTAAATTATCCAATATCATTAAATTTCCTTCTCCACGCTCATTTTTTATTTTCTAAATTTAATATTACATAATATATATGTAAAAAAAATGAAGGTGTAATCAGTACATATTCAGAAGATGTAGCCAACAAATATTCAGACCAAAATCAACACAAGTTCAGGAGATATCCCCAACAACTATTAAGATGTCATGATCAATATATATCCAGTAGATATCGCCAACAATAATAATTATTCAGCAGATATCGCTAACAAGTATTCAGGAGCCATCATCAACACTTATTCAGAAAATATTGTCAACAAATATTCAAAAGCCATCCAATTTATGAATGGTGATGGTCTATCTCGAATACTTCAAACTGGCAATTCGTTTTTACAATATAATCAAGGATGAATTTTTCACTTATCAGTAGATTTCGAAAAATGTGATTTTTTTTTTTTTTTTTTTTTTTTTTTTTTTCCGATTTAACTTAGTATTGATATAACTTTAGTATATCCCTACAGCTGAATTTGGCGATTTTTCTTTGGCATCTTTTTGAACGATAACGATGTCGTTCTGGACTGTTTGCGATATAATATGGCAGCGTATATGTTGTTAATTTTGGATTTATGATTTTATGTTTTATAATTTATGATTTAGATTATGATTGTATTGATTTAGCCATAATCGCCAACAAAAATTCGCCTAATATCGTTGTGGGGATATACTAAAGTTGTTCCTTAGTATTTAATACAGTTTAAGAAATTAAATGGTAAAATCAGATATTGACAGGCATCTTGGCAAATTCATGGTGTAATACAATAAGTGGCGACAATGCAAAATCGCTATCTGAAAGAAATTGTCCTGTCGTACTACTACTACTAATGAAATTTTTAAAATAATTGCATTAATCGCATAAGATATTTATCTTCAACCTGACAAAATCATATTCTAGAAAAAATGCACTTTAAAAAGTCGGATCTTTAGTGTAAGAAGCACCATTTTAAACCTTGCTGTACGCTGGAAATAAATGCAGAGTATTACATATTGTTCTAAATTAACTAAAAAAAAATTCAGTAGTAAAAAAAAAAAGTAGGCATTAGAAAAAATAGGTTCATAATTTCTTTAATCAAGTAATAACACCCAAAAAATTTATCGTCAAACAGTGACAAAAATTTAACAAGTCGATCATATTCTAAAGTTGTAACGCTAAATGATTTAGATGTCAAGAATTTCTCTCTGTTCTAAATAATTAGTGCTATGGTTGTTTATTTTATGTTCTCTCTCAAAATAATGGCAAATTGTTATTAAATTGTCGAACATTATAACAGATTTTTGACATATTAAAAACGATATAATATTAAATATTGTGTATTTCAATGCAATACCAAATATCGTGGATTTCTATAATATTGTTCAACTCTCTTGTGTTATGTATTATTAATATTCCAATTCAATGAAAGGCAAAGTTGCGAATAGTCGGGTAGAATCCCGCAGGGATTAATGAGCGAAGCGAGTCGGGGGAAGGCGAAGGGGGAAGGCCTCGGGGGTTGGTGAGCGGAGCGAGCAGGGGGCAGAGCCCCCTAGTTTATTATATAAAGAATGCAAAAGATTTTTAGGGTGTGTTTTATATAAAAAAAAAATCCACAAAATATGATTAGTTTTTCAAAATTGAAAAAAAATAAATATTGAAATATTGTTTGTTAAAAGAGTAAAATAATGTATGCTTAGAACATATGTACATTTATATATACATATATATATATATATTCTCGCATAATTTGAAAAGTAAAAAATCTAATTCAAAGGATAAATAATGGCTTAAAATATCTTAAAATAGCTACTTCACTCAGAGACTAATTTATAATTAAACTAATGTTTTGCAAATGTATTTTGTACTTATATATAATACCAATGATAATATAACAAAAGAAAAAAGGGTTATAAACTCTTATAAATATCGTACACACACATCGTACGTATGAATGCGTACGGTATCTTAAACACAATAATCAATACTGATTAGAAAGGCTCCAAATTTGGTAAGCTTTAGGTGGAATAATATTTAGTATTATTAAAAAAAAATATTTTTACATATTTTGTAAAATGAAAAATCTTATTCAAATTTGGCAAGCTCTAGGTGGAATAATATTTATTGTTATTAATACATATAAATATATCTGTACTGATAAGTATAAAGGATTTAAGTCCATATTCTTGATTTTTCAGGAGACGAAAAATAAAGTTAAACTAACAAAAAACTAATCAGCAAAATCGATTAGGAAAAAGGGATTATGTTGGTTTATACGCTTTATACCATTCAGTGACTGTCAATCTTCATTTAATAAAGGGAAAAAATTGAATTAAATATTTTATACCAAAGATTAATGCTAAATTTCTGATTTGAATCTTTTTTTACCAATGGATTTTCTCAAACACTAAATGACATGGATTTAAATGCTTTATACCAATCGATAGAGAATTTTTTTCTGAGTCTGACTATGTACTTAACTCAAAATCGACATTTTTGGACTTAAATCCTTTATACTTATCAGTACAGATATATTCTTACACGTTTTGGAAAATGAAAAATCCCATTCAAGGGATCAATACTGGTTTAACAGGGTCAAATATGGTTATCTCAATTTTTGACTAATTATCAACAGAATAATTTGTAAATGTATATGTTATGCTTCTTCATTTTGCCCATAATGATTTAGCAAAAGGAAAAAATATATTAAATTAAACACGTGCACACACATGTATACATATACGAATATATACAGAATCTTTGGAAAATATACCACTACCAAAGGCCGAGAAGTTCTGATCTGAAAGATAAAAGACGAGAGTGCCTCGTTCGATCCCAGATTGCGCTCTTCTACTAAGAGTTCGGTAGTATTTCATGATTTTCTTCGAAACTCGCGTAAATTATGGTTAGGACACCTTAGAAAAAAACCAATGGAGGGAGATCTAACCAGGTCTAGGAAATTAGCGTAATCATTCGGCCTTAACACACACAACCACAACAACCTTAGGGAAACTAAACAAAGAAAATTGTAGATACTTCTAAACTGAGAAAAAAAATATATCGCTTTCATCTAGAACGAATAGGTGGTCCTTTTCTAAATCCCTAAACTAGAAATACAGATTTCCGCGATATGAGTATAAAGCACGCCAATACACTGAGAAAAAATTCTATAACTGACATCTAGAATCAAAATTGTGGCTCTAGAAAAAGTAGTTCCATGTCATCCTTATAAATTTCTTATAAAAAATTTTCTAGTCCCCTTCGAAATCGAATTCTAGAGACATCTATTAGAATTCTTGAGCGTTTACCTATACTATCGAGGACAAACCTATTTGAAAATATATATAAATAAATGCGAATACAAGAGGCGGGTTTCAGCAGCTATAATCTTGGTTTATGAACTATTCTAGAAAATCAAGCCAGATTTTCTCGTAATACAAGATTCAGAATATTCAGAATATTGTTTCACCATCCAGAAATGTGTAGACTAGAAATTCTCGACCATTTCGTCTATTCAGTTTATTGGTGTGCCTTATGCGACTAGTTCGGAAATCTATATTTCTAGTTTAAGGATTTAGAAAATGACAATTTATTCATTCTAGATGAAGGCAGTATATTTTTTTTTCTCAGTGCATTTTGTTGAGCTTCAGATTCAATGATATTTATTATCATTTTAAAATATACGCTCACATCTTTTGAAAAATAAAATTCTAATTCTAATAATCATAATGATTTTATATGTTTAGATATTATGACTATTTCATTCCAAGACTAACTAATTATCAAAATAGTAATTTGCAAATGTATGTTATAATTGTCTACAATACCAATAATGATTTAGCAAGAGATACTTTCGTCATTATAAATGCTACAATAGAGGATTTCATAATCCTCCATTGAGACAATTACTCACTTCTCTACACTTATCAAGCTCTCGTTAATTGCGTAATCACACCGGAATACACCTAGTTGAAGGGAAATTTTGCTTGTCAGCTAAACGATGGAATTGCGAAACGCAATATTGAATAATATCGAGATTCCAAGTAATAATAATCCCAAATTTCGAATGAAAAGAGTGTAGTGAAAAGAGGGATATTTCAAAAAGGGAATCTGAAGCAATCCTCTTTTACCGAATCTGAGATTAAATTACTCCTCTTATTGTATTTGCTATGCCAGAATCATCCAAAACTTTCGTCCATTATTGGAAATGTCTTTATCAGGGAAAATATATAAATTATAAACAGAAATGCTTGTGCTTTTGTAATTACAATCTGGAAGCTCTTTCACATGATTTCTATGAACTGTTCACAAAAATTGAGATTTGTATTAGCATTGAAATGAGAAATCTAAAATTCGATTAATGGGAAAATAATATACTCTATATTGAATTGGTTTAAGAGTACTTTCCATTTTAAAAGTCGTTTTAATAAAAAGGAGTATCAGGTTCTTTTAATATGCCATTGCGAAATTTATATATGTATGGCTCAGAAGACAAGTCATGCATAAGTCATAATCACACGCAAAATAATCTGGTGTGTCACTCACACGACTTTCTTTTACACTGAAACTTAATACTATAAGTACGGATTGGGGAATTAAGGTTAAGATAACGAGTACGGTTAAGTAAACCTATGTTAAAACAATTGAACTTAGGCTTCGAAACAGCTTTATTTGACAAATAATTCTATGTGAGGGGGCTACTGCCCCCTCAACCCCCAGTTTCATTATTGTACTACCTACATTTGTAGAGATTTTAAATCTGTTACTAAATTCAAAAGTTCATTCAAAATTATTAAGACAACTTTCACACGCATCTTTCTTGAAACTTATGAATATTAAACAAACTTTTCCTGTAACAAACATATTCACTTCAAAATACATCATTTGGATCGCCTGAAAGTATTTGTTTTTAATTTACTCTAACAGACACAGGCAAAGATCAAACTATAAAACTTAACTGCGGTATTCAGGAAGCATCAAAATATGTGAATATACAAGAAACCAATCTATGAATATTTAGCTTAAAAAAAAAAAAAAAAAAAAAAAAAAAAAACATTATTTCCAATATGGCTTTGAGGAATTCATTTCAATTCTTGAGCAGCTTTCTTGGGCATGGTAAAATATTATATAATATAGTATATTATAGTAAAGCACTTACACTAACAAATAAAAAAGAATGTTATACCCTAAATATTGGAAGCCCTGTATATCTTCTGAAACTTGTGTACACATCACATGGTGCCCATAAATATAATTCTATATTAATAACACACAGCACAACCTGAAACACACTTCCATCAATTTTGAAGTATTGTCGCACTATAATCTAGTTCTTTTGTGTAGTCCTGTAAACGAACAGTGAATTATTTCTATACCATATTATACATGAAACATGTTTTTACGCACATAAAAAATATATATTCTTTTTATTTGGTTTAGTGCAATCTATATATGTTAAATTCTACTTACCTGCAATTTCCCCCATAGACGCAATGTATTTGAATTCTTTTGGGTGTCCCTGTACATGAACCATTTGCTTGATACCAACGAAAAGCTTTGTGTAGCATCCCTATATGATACACATTTAGAATACCAAGTTTGACACATTCTGTTATAATTTGTTTTTGAGATATGGTGATAACAGACAGACACACACACAGACACACAAACAGACACACAGACACACACACACACACAGACACACAAACAGACACACAGACACACACACACAGAGACCAACTGCTAAAAACATGATTTTCAGATTCAGGGGACATCAAAACGCGTAAATATAACAAAAATTCAACTTCGAAAATTTGATCAAAAAACAATACGTTCTCTACCTTATGGGTAAGAGAAAGTAAATAATCTGGTGTGTCACTCACACGACTTTCTCTTACCCTGAAATTTAATACAGTAAAACCTCTCTAAGTTGGACTCCTACGGTTCCAAGAAAAAGTGTCCAACTTAGAGAGGTGTCCAACTTATAGGGGTGCTTACTTCCTCTTGATTTAATTAAACTGTATCTATGCATGCTTTTTAACTTTTAATCACATCTACATATAATATAATTAAGTATCCACGACTTATATACAAAAAATAAATAATTTGCTGATTTAAAATTTAAATTTAAATTATGTTGTGGCCATTATAATACTTTCTTCTATATTTTTTTATATAATAGTGCTACCTACCAGTTAACATGCAAGAAAATTTAATCAATATACCTTCTCACAATAAACATTTTGCACATGCATTTCGGTGCAATTTTTTCCAATAGATGCTGAGATAGTCATTTGGAAAATTAGAGAATGTGAGTAAAAGTAGCACCACCTGTATGCTGATCTACCCATCATGAAAATTTACTCCCCTCGAGGAGGGCTCCCCCCCCCCCCCCAGCGGGGAGGCGACGCTCCTACATACACAAAATCTTTTTTCCCAGTTAACTATCTCTATTACAAAAAAAAAAAAAAAAAAAAAAATATTCGTTTCATTTGGTTTAGTGCAGTCTATAGACGTTAAAGTCTACTTACCTGCAATTTCCCCCATAGACGTAATGTATTTGAATACTTTTGAGCGTCCCTGTACGCGAACCATTTGCTTCGTCTCAATGAAAAGTTTACTGTAGCATCCCTATAAGATACACATTTAGAATACTAAGTTTGAACTTTCTGCGATAATTTGTTTTTGAGATATGCTGATAACAGACAGACACACACATACACACACACAAACCATTTGCTAAAAACATGGTTTTCGTATTCAGGGAGTCTCAAAACGTCTACCATATGGGTAAGAGAAAGTAAAAATCCGAACGCGAGTTTTTGTTATATTTATATGTTCTGTGGTACCCTGAATACGAAAATCATGTTTCTAGCAAATGGTATGTGTGTATGTCTGTGTGTCTGTGTGTCTGTGTCTGTTTATGCAAAAACAAATTATGGCAGAAATTCCAAACTTGGTATTCTAAATTTGTATCATATATAAGGATGCTACACTAAACTTTTCGTTAAGATCAATCAAATGGTTCGTGTACAGGGACACTCAAAAGTATACAAATACATTACGTCTATGGGGGGAATTGCAAGTAAGTAGAGTTTAACATCTATAGACTGCACTAAACCAAATGAAACGAATATATATATTTTGTAATAGAGATAGCCAACAGGGAAAAAAATCGTGTTTGTGGGAACCTCGCCTCCCCCCCCCCTGTGGGGGAAGTCCCCCCTCGAGGGGAGTAAATTTTCACGATGGGAATCTTTCAAAATAGCTCGCCCATACCTTTAAAACAAATGGTTGAACCATCGATCTGCGATAATTTAAAACAAAGTTATCGATTTTTTTTATTTTTAATAACAAAAGTAAAAACTTAGAAAAAAATCGTTTTTTTTTTTTTTTTTTTTTTTTTTTTTTTTTTTTTTTAATATTGAGAATAAAATGGACTTTTTTTGGATATTTGGTGTTATACTACTTCTCTAGTATGGAAATCGTCTGCATTATCATAAAAGATAATTTTTTTAAATAATAATTTTAATAAATTACTTTTTAAAAACAGAATTGATTTTTAATAATCGAATTAAATTCTATATAAATGTAGGTGCATTAATGAAACGGGGGGTTGAGGGGGGCGGTCGCTCCCCTCACACTGAACTAATTATCATATAAAACTCTTCTGAAGCCTAATTTGAATTGTTTAAGATAGGCTTACATAACAATACTCGTTATCTTACCTTTTAACCTCCAACCTGTATTTATAATATTAAATTTCAGGGTAAGAGAAAGTCGTGTGAGTGACACACCAGATTTTGTTTTTCCTTTTCTTTTTGTAAACAATTTTCTATATCAGATTTTAGAACAATTTGATTTTTCAACCAATACTAAACTACTTTGCATATGTGAACTCTGCTCTGCTCAGTTCCCAATCACATGTTTGTACTCATAAATTTCTACTATAAGGCACATTATATTCTAGGAAAATGAACTAGGCCGATTTCCTGACCGTCTGAAATGTACTTATTAGATGCATTTGATATATCCCAATTTTCTATTTAATTGTATTTAAATCCGTTTCGTGTTTTAATTTTCTTGAAATTCATACTATTTACATTGCAATTATTTTCATAATGTACGTTTATGTGAAATTTCGTCCGATTTTATTGTGGTACGAAAAACAATAAATTTCAAATAAATTATGAAATTTTTAAATTAGAATATTCTTAGTCCGTGATATATTCAGGTCAGTATCACAAATAATATTCTTAAAATGATTCAACGTTTTTAAGATAAATATGGTTCTCATTATGCACGTTTATGCAACATTTTGTCCTACCAGAATAACTTAATATAAGATTTCAAATTAGAATTTAGGAAATAAATAGGCTTTTGGCGGTATTTTAGAAACATTTTTTCACAAGTCAGGTAAATTTCATATAATCAAAAATGAAACTTTATTACGAGCATTCGAAATTAACATACCAGCAAAGTTAACCCTTCATTGGGCGCAATGTGCCTAATTAGCCCACCTTTAAAATAAATAAATAAATAAGTTTTTGTAAGAGTTTTGTAAGGTTTTGTATTAAAAAAAAAAAAAAAAAAAAAAAAAAAAAAAAAAAAATGCCGTTTTATATAATAATATAATTTTCCATAGTTTGAAAAAATTAAAATTTTCAAATAAGAAAGAATAAAATGACTCAAGTAGTTTAAACTAAAAAATTCGAGTTGTGCCTAGCAGACCAATTGCGCCTGACGGCGGATTATGTATGAGTTTAAATATTCTACTGCAAAAGAATTTAGTTTTTTAGTTTTTTTTTTTTTTTTTTTTTTTTTTTTTTAAAGCAGTAAAACTTACGAATTTTAAACATCTATATAACATTTCTCTAACGTGGACCAGTTTCAATTATTTTTTGTCGAAACGATGCAATACGCGAGGATAAGAAAATAATATTTATACCTGGACGATATTTAAGCACGCGGACTTAGCTCAATGGACTAACAAGAAAAAATGACGACATTTGTCTGATGAGATTATTTTACAAAAAAAAAAAAAAAAAAACGTGTTTTTAACAGTTGTTTCTTCAGAATCTTTGCAAGCGTCATTTTAAACCTAGCAATATTTTAAAAATTTATTCAGAATGTGAACTTTTGTGGCATAAATTGACTAAAAAAAAAAAAAAAAAAAAAAATCATACAAAATATAATCAAAATAGGAATTGGTTTATTTTATTTATTTATTTATTTATTTATTTTTAAGCAAAAAGAAAAAAAAAAAAAGAAAAGAAAAAAATATACAAAAATTAATAAAATGTCATCGCCAGCATGGCGACAAAAATTTAAAAGGCATCGTGGGAGTCCAATATTAAAATTGTACTGCCTGTGGAAGTATGAAAATTGGGTCGTCAACCACGAAATTTATTTGGAAACCATTCTTTGAATGATTTTGGTTTCACTATTGTACAATATTAATTTGGTTTTATTAATAATTTGGCTTCTGGTAAATTGAAATTTTAATTAGGTGGAAATTGGTATAACAGTTATGAGTTTCAAATTTTAAAGGTAAATAAGAAAAGAATTAAAGTGCGAATATTTCGCACGGGTTTGCTAGTTTTGAATAATTAAATAACTTTTTTGAAAAATGGGATTAAATATCTAAATAATGATTTACCAATGTTAACTTTTGTTTTAAGGGTTAAGAACAGTGTGTCACAATCGTTATTAACATTTAAACTAACCTAAAATAATTATTAACAATCTTTTATTACTTTTTCGCCGAGAAAATACACGTCTCAACATGTCTAATCCTCCTAATTAATTACGCAATAGCTCTGATTGTCTGTTTCGAGGGTAAGCCTTTCTTTCGACTAATATAATGTTTGCAAAACCTTTTATTTGAATAATACCGAGATTTCAGTAATGATACAGCAATAACGTAAAGGTGAAACCCGAAACAAACCCCTTTTAGTGAATCACTAATTCAATTACTTGTTTATTGTAATTTCAATTCGTAAATTTTGTAAAGCTTTCTCCTGATACTGGGAATGTCTTTGAATGAAAAGGATTTAAATTTTAAACGAAATCGTTAATTCCTTGGTTGTAATAATATAAACAATGTAAAAGCTTTTTAGAATGAATTTTATACATAATCTACAAAATATGATTTTTTTTTTTTTTTTTTCAAATTGAAACAAATATTGAAATATATTTCTAAAAGTAGAAAATAATGTATGTTTAGAAAAAAAAAAAAAAAAAAAATCTAGCGTTGTTTGAAAAGTGAAATTTCTAATTCAAATGGCTTGAAATATCCTGAAACAGCTATTTCACTCAGAGCCTAATTCTAAACAAACTAATGATTTGAAAATGCATTTTATATATGTTTATAATGCCGAAGAGGATTTAACAAAAGAAAAAGAGGGATTATATACTCTTATAATGATTTTTCACAGGCATACACACACGAATACATACAGTATTAAATAGTAATAATAATAACAATAACTAGTGGTTCGAAAGACTTCAAATTTGACAAGCTCTGGGTAGAGTAATATTTATTATGATGGGAAAAAAATTACATGTTTTTAACCCTTTAACGTTCACTACTTAATTTATTTTTAAAATTACTAAACTAATTTTAAAAATGGCTTCTAGACACACAGCTGATCAAAAATATTTAAAAATTTAAAAAATAGCATTGTTCCTTTTCGAGAAATTTTTGATTTGAAACATCTATAAGATAACATTATTAAATTCAAATAATATTTAGTCTAATAAATAAAACACTTTAAAATTAAACATTAACGACTACAAAAACTCGTAAAAGTTGTTTCAGGTGAAAATAATAGTCCAGCTCTTCATTAAATGAAAAAAAACGAGACATGAGTGCATCATCAAACTAGCAATTTGCACTCGCGTCCACTAGGAAACTTCATGTGACTTATGTATTTAGCTTCCTTTGAAGCATTATTTGTTATATTTTGGAATAGTGTTGCTATCTACAGAACAGAGAAGGAAAAAAAGTTTAAAAAATGATTAAAACAAGGGGGAAACATAAAAAAAACTGCTGCTTAAAAATTGTTAAATGATGCCAAATTTTTGGTTGCGCTGTGAAATCAATGAACGTTAAAGGGTTAAAAGTAAAAAATCTCTTTCAAAAGATCAATACTCGTTTAACAGGCTCAGATATGGTTATTTCACTACTTGGCTAATTATCAGAACAATAATTTGTAAATATATGTTATACTTCTTCATTTCCGGATTGTGATTTCGCAGAAGAAAAAATCTACTATATAAACACGTGCACACACGTATATACATAGACGATTATGTTCGGAATATTAGAAAAATATACCTCACCAATGACTGAGAGGTTCTGCTTTCAGAGATAGAAGACGAGAGGTGGATCCCCGGCCTAGTTATTGGTAGTATTTTATGGTTTTCTTCGAAACTGGCGTAAATTCAGGTTGGAACTCTTTAGAGAACCCAAAGGAAGGAGAATCTACCCAGCTAAATGAAATTAGCGTACTCATTCGGCTTTCATACACACAAACCACAGCAACGGTACAAAAACAAAATAAAGAATATTGGAGATGCTTCCATTTTAGGGAGATTCAGGTGGAATAATATTTATTATTCTTATAAAAAATATTCTCACATTATTGAAAAGTAAACATCTAATTCAAATTATCATAATTGCTTTATATGTTTAGATATTATGTCTATTTCGTTGCAAGACTAAACTAGTATGTTGTGGCCACCACATTTTTCTATACAAATTCACTCAGTAAAAATAATTTATTAAAATTATTATTTAAAAAAATTATCTTCCATGATAATGCAGACGATTTCCATATTAGAGAAGTAGTATAACACTAAATATCCAAATAAGTTGAATTTATTCTCAATATTACATTAAAATAATAATAATAATAATATTTTTTTTTCTTGTTAAAAATGAAAAAAATCGATAACTTTATTTTAAATTATTGCAGATCGATGGTTCAACCATTCGTTTTAAAGATATTGGCAAGCTCTTTTGAAAGATACCCATCATGAAGATTTACTCGCCTCGAGGGGGGGGGGGGGGGGGGCGAGGCTCTTACACATACAAAAAAAATTTTCCCAGTTGACTATCTCTATAATAAATAATTTTTGTAAATTCCATAATGATTACTGAAAAACAATTCTCTTTATGCACATTTATACAAAATTTTGTCCTATATCACCATGTTAAAAATTTAGAAAAAGCGGGATGGCAACGCAACCTGTAAGACAATTTTTACCAAAAGTTGACAGACACTAATTTCTGTCAAGGTGCAACTACATACCAATTTGTATGAAGTTCTGTGCAGTAGTTCCTGAAATACAGTTGCCAAAAAATTTTGTCACACGCACACAGACTAACAGACAGACAGACAATCAGACATTTTTTAAAAATGGTCAAATCGTGTTCTACAGCTCTCAAAACTTGTAAGTCCATCAAAAACCCGAGGTCGAAAATTTTTATGAATCCAATACTTTCTTCTATTGAATATAGAAGATAATAATAATTATCAAAATAGTAATTTCTAAATGTATCTTGTACTTGTCCTTAATACTAATGATAATTTAGCAAGGTGAATGCTTTAGTCATTATAAATGCTACAATAGAGAATTTCATAATCCTCCTCAGAGACAATTATTCACATCTCTACACTTATCAAGTTCTCGTTAATTGCGTAATCAGCCCCGAATACACCTAGTTGAAGCGAAATTTTACTTGTCAGCTAAGAGATGGAATTGTGAAACGCAGTATTGGATAATATGGAGATTCCAAGTAATAACAATCCCAAATTTGGAATGAAAAGAGTGTAGTGAAAAGAGGGATATTACAAAGGGAATATGAAACAATCCCCTTTTACCGGATCTGAGATTAAATTACTCCTTTTATTGTATTTTCTATGCCAGAATCATCCGAAGCTTTCGTCCATTATTGGAAATATCTTATCAGGAAAAAGATATGAATTATAAACAGAAATGCGGATACTTTTGTAATTACAGTCTGAAAGCTCTTACGCATGCGTTCCACAAAGTATAAACAAAAATTGAGATTTGTATTAGCATTGAAATCAGAAATCTAAATTTCGATTTAATGCGAAATAAATATACTGTATATTGCATTGGTATAAAAGTACTTTCCCTTTTAAAAGTCATTTTAATAAAAAGGAGTATCAGGTTCTTTTAATATGCCCTTGCGCAATTTATATATGTATGGCTCAGTAGATAAGACATGCATAAGTCATAAACACATGCAAAAATTATACAGATTTTTTTTTCCTTTTATAAACAATTTTCTATATCAGATATTAGAAGAACTTGATTTTTCCTCCAATACTAAACTACTTGGCATAGGTGAACTCTGCACTGTTCAGTTCCCAATAATATATTTGTACTCATAAATTTCTACAATAAGGCACGTTATATTCTAGGGAAATGAACTAGGCCGATTTCCTCCCATAGTGACCAGCTGAAATGCTCCGCAAAATGGGTCATTCTACTACATATTAGATGCATTTGCTATATCCCAATTTTCTATTTAATTGTGTTTGAATTTGTTTCGTTTTTTAATTTTCTTGAAATTCATACTATTTACAGTTAAGTAATGCTCATAATGTACGTTTATGGGAAATTTCGTCCGATTTTATTGTGGTAAGAAAAAAAAAAATAAATTCTAAATAAATTACGAAATTTTTAAATTAGGATATTCTTAGTCCGTGATTTTCAGGCCAGTATCCCAAATAATATTCTTAAAACAATCCAACGTCTTTAAGATAAAAATGGTTCCCATTATGCACGTTTTTGCAAAATTTTGTCCTATCATAATAATTTACTAAGACTTTAAACTAGAATTTAGGAAATAAATAGGCTTTCGGCTGTATGTTAAGAAACATTTTTTAACAAGTCAGGTACAGTTCATATAATCAAAAATGAAACTTTATTTTGACCATTCGAAATGAACACACCAGCAAAGTTAACCCTTCATTGAGTGCAATTTGCCTAATAAGCCCACATTTAAAAAAATAATAATAAACGTAAAGTTTTTGCAAGAGAAAAGGTTTTTTTTTTTTTTTTTTTTTTTTTTTTTTTTTATTAAAAAAATATTTGCTGTTTTATATAATAATATAATTTTCCATAGTTTGAAAAAAATTAAATTTGTGAAACAAAAGAGAATAAAATAACTCAACTAATTTAAACTAAAAAATTCCAGCTGTGCCTGACAGGCGAATTGCGCCTGACGGAGGATTATGCATGTGTTTAAATATCGCATTTTAAAATATTTATTTATTTTACTTATTTATTTATTTATTTATTTTTTAAAGCAGTAAACATTATGAAATTTGAATATCTACATTATATTTCGCTAACATGGACAAGTTGTGATTATTTTTTGTAGAAACGATACACTAGTGACTTTATAAAATACGCGAGAATAAAAAATAATACATAAGCAATATTTAAGCACGCGAACTCAGTTCAGTGATCTAATTAAAAAAAAGTACGACATTTGCTTGATGACATCATTTTATAAAAAAAAAAAATAATTTTTAAAAGTTACATCTTTACAATCTCTGCAAGCGTCATTTTGCACCTAACAATACTTTAAAGATATGAACAAAATGGTATGATTTTTGTCATAAATTGACTAAAACACTCAATAATATAATAAAAAGTATAATTAAAATAGGTACTAAGTTTTTCTTTTTTCTAAACAAAAAAATATGCCAAAATGAATAAATTAAAAACTAAAAGGCATCGCCAACATGGCGGCAAAAATTTAAAAGTCTCCATATGGGTCTTATACTAAAACTGTCCTTCGTGGGGAAGTACGGAAACTGGGTTGTCAAACATGAATTTTATTTTGAAACTTTTCTTTGAATGATTTGGTTTAACTATCGTTAACTTTTCATCCCACAAAAACTAATAATAATTTGGCTTCTGGTGAATTAAAATTTAAATTGGGTGGTGAAATTGGTACAAGAGTTATAAGTTTCAATTTTTAAAACTAAATAAAATAAAATTATACTTTTAAAAAAATAAAGAACACGCTTTTATTGAAATGTGAACTAAAAGCACAAAACCTTTACAATATTAAAATGCAGGTTAAGCGAAAATCGTGCGAGTGACACACCATAATATTTACATACTTTTAAATCTTTAATTAAAATAATTTAGAATTAAATAAAAACCATTTTTAAAAAATCTCAACTGACTCGACTCGAACGTTAGACCTTTAGGTTCGTAGCCCGGAGCTTTACCTCACAGCCACAGCGTTCACGTAGGGAAAGTCTTTTTTTTACAATATAGATTTTTTTGTTTGCTCCCAGAGCGGTTACAAACATACATACAGGTGAAGCTAATAAAAGCGTGTTAAAAAAGAAATAAAAAGCGAAAATTGCGCAAGGGTTTGCTACTTTTAAATATTTAAACAATTTTGTTGAAAAATTGGATTAAATATCTAAACAATGATTTTCCATTGTTAAACATTGCTTTAAGGGAATCATTGTACGATGTGTCACAATCGTTATTAACATCTAAACTAATCTAAAATAATTATTCGTAATCATTTTTTTTTTTTTTTTTTCATTTTTCGCCAAGAAAATGCACATTTCGATATTCTTAAGTCTCCCAATTAATTACGTAATAGCTCTCATTATCTCTTTGGAGGATAAGCATTTCTTTCCTCTCATGTACAATTTGCAAAAGCTTTTATTTGAATGATATCGAGATTTCAGTAACAATATCGGAATAACGTAAAAGTGAAACTGCGACAAACTATTTTTAGTGGATCGGTAATTCAATTACTTGTTTATTGTAATTTCAATTCGTAAATTTTGTAAAGCTTTCTTCTAATACCGTGAATGTCTTTGCATAAAAAGGATATAAATTTTATACGAAAGGTTAATTATTTTTTAGTAATAATATAAATAATGCAAAAAACTCTTCAGGGTGTGTTTTATAAAGAAACCACAAAATATGATTCGTTTTTTCAAATTGAAACAAACATTAAAATATTGTTTGCTAAAGCAAAAAATAATGTAAGACTTAATATATATATATACGAGGGCTGTCCGTAAAGTATCCGGATTTAATTTATAACTAAAAAAATATAATGGATATGCATACTTCAGTTTAATCCCCTTCAAAGTATCGTCCTTGAGAAGCAAAACACTTAGCCCAACGTTGTTGCCACTCTTGGAAGCAGGATTGGAAGTCGTTCTTTGGAATGGCCAACAGCTGTTCGATCGCTTTTTGTTTGATGGTCGTCACTTCCTCAAACTGACGTCCTTTAAGCAATTTGAACGGTGCCATGTTTGGTTAAAAAATTTCGCATTTCCAAAGCTAAAGAAAACGCTTAAAGGACGACGGTTTGAGGATGTGACGACCATCAAACAAAAAGCGATCGAACAGCTGTTGGCCATTCCAAAGAACGACTTCCAATCCAGCTTCCAAGAGTGGCAACAACGTTGGGCTAAGTGTTTTGCTTCTCAAGGACGATACTTTGAAGGGGATTAAACTGAAGTATGCATATCCATTATATTTTTTTAGTTATAAATTAAATCCGGATACTTTACGGACAGCCCTCGTATATATATATATATATATATATATATATATTCTCGCATAATTTGAAAAGTAAAAAATCTAATTCAAAGGATCAATATTTACTGGAAATATCCTAATATAGATATTTCACTCATAGACTAATTAATAATCAAACTAATAAATTACAAATGCATTTTACACTTATTTACAATGCCGACGATGATTTATGAAAGGGAAACAAACTGGATTGTAAACTCTTATAAACATCGTACACGCATACATGCACGAATACATACGGTATCTTATGAAAAATAATGATTACTGATTCGAAAGGCTTCAAATTTGGTAAGTTCTAGGTGGAATAATATTTATTATTATTAAAAAAAGACGTTCTTGCATATTTTGGAAAGTGAAAAATGTCATTCAAAGGATGGTACTGGCTTAACATACTATCATACCCTGGTGTAGCTATTTTACTGACAGACTAAGCAATTATAAAAAAAATAATTTGCAATTGTTGTATGTAAACGAATAAGTAATATTTGTTCATTTTTTGAATGGCGATTTAGCAAAAGAAAAAGATGTATTGTATAAACAACGTACGCAAAAGTATGCACATACGAATACATATGGATTCTTAAGAAAAATGAACATCGCAAATTGCCGAGAAGTTCCATTCACAAAGAATGAAAATGATAGAAGCCGGGTTCGATCCAGTACTGCTTTCGTCAGTCTAGTTTTTCATGGCATTCTGGGTTTTCTTCGAAACTTGTGTAAATGACCTTCTTAGAAAGAACCCATGAAGAGTGTTCTTCCCAATTCTAGGAATCTAACGCAGTCCACTTCGACTTCGAAAACGGGCTAGGAGCACTTGTGACAAAGATGCATCTTCCTCTGAATAAGAGTGGATGTCAATTTGATGGGATGTCCTAAATTTAAATTCATAGCTAAATGGGGAACAATAAAAATAAAAGAACAAATCATCGGTACCATGTCGAACTGTCGAATACGAAAATACCTACTTTTCAGGACAGCAAAAATAACTGTTATACTTTGATAAAGTATCATTAGAAAAAAAAGTGTGGGAATGAATACTTTATTAAAGGGAGTATCTCTACTTCTCGTAAGTGCAGTAAAAAAAGAAAACAATATCTCTTATAATATAACACGACTGTTTGCCAATTTACGAAACCTAAAAGTATGCCCAACGCGTCAAATATGAGAAAAAAAAAAAGCATTTTTGCATATATGGTACACTGAGAAAAAAAAATATACCGCTTTCCTCTAGAATGAATAAGTGGCCATTTTCTAAATCCCTTAACTAGAAATATAGATTTCCGAACTATGTGCATAAGGCACGCCAATAAACTGAATAGACGAAATGGTCAAGAATTTCTTGTTTACACATTTCTAGATGGTGAAAAAATATTCTGAATATTCCGAATATTCTGAATCTTTTGTATTGCGAGAAATTCTCGCTTGATTTTCTAGAATTGGGTCATACACACACATTATAGTTGCTGAAACCAGCCTCTTGCAGTCTCATTTATTTGCAGAGATTTTTAAATAACTTTGCCCTCGAGAATATAGGCAAACGCTCTAGAATTCTAACAGGGGCTTCTAGAACTCGCTTTTCAAGGGGACTAGAATTTATAAGGATGACATGGAACTATTTTTTCTACAGCCACAATTTAGATTCTATATGTCAGTTACAGAATTTCTCTCAGTGTAGTTTGACTTGGTAGCGACGTCATACAAAATAAAAAGTAAATTTTGAAAAACTCATTTGTCCTCTTTATCACAACCTTAGGAAACCACAGCAACCACAACTACATTAGAAAAATTAATAAATGCGGAATCGAGATGCTTCAAATTACGTCGAATATCCTTTTTTTATGCTAATGCTTTACGTCGAATAACATATATTATCATTTTAAAAATTATTTTCAAATCTTTTGAAAAGTAGAAATCTCCCTAACAACACACTTGTCCATAATATATCCTGAAGATATCCATAGGATGTCCATAGGTGTCATCTTCATCCATAGAATATCTTGAGGATGTCATTTGGAGAAGATGTGCTGTTAATTCAAATTGTCATAATAGCTTTATATGTTTAGATATTATGACTATTTTGTTGCAAGACTAACTAATTATCGAAATAGCAATTTGCAAATATATGTTATACTTCTCCATAATGCGTATGATGATTTAGCAAGGGATGCTTTAGTCATTATAAATGCTTCAATAGAGCATTTCATAATCCTCCGGTGAGACAATTATTCACATCTCTACACTTATCAAGCTCTCGTTAATTGCGTAATCACCCCGGAATGCACCTAGTTGAAGGGAAATTTTGCTTGTCAGCTAAGCGATGGAATTGTGAAACGCAATATCGAGATTCCAAGTAATAATAATCCCAAATTTGGAATGAAAAGAGTGTAGTGAAAAGAGGGGTATTACAAAAGGAGTCTGAAGCAATCCTCTTTTACCGAATCTGAGATTAAATTACCTATTTTATTGTATTTTCTATGCCAGAATCATACGAAACTTTTGTCCATTATTGGAAATATCTTATCAGGAAAAGGATATAAATTATAAACATAAATGCTGGTGCTTCTATAATTAAAATTTGAAAGCTCTTTCGCATGCGTTCCACGAAGTATAAACAAAAATTGAGATTTGTATTAACATTGAAATGAGAAATCTAGATTTCGATTTAATTCGAAAGGAAAACGTAATGGTATAAGAGTACTTTCCATTTTAAAAGAAGTTTTAATAAAAAGGCGTAACTTTTTTTTCACAATGATGAACATTTTTTCATAGTTTTCCTATAAAAGTCAATAAGTAATTCACAAGTAGATTCACCAAAATCCATACAATTCGTGTGATGATTATCTATGTTATATATTATAAATGTTTAGCATAATTGGATAAGGAATTTAGAACCTATCGCACTTTAAATAGTTTAAGTCCATAGGTCATAAAGATAAAGAGTTTTTTTCCTTTGTGTGTGAATTGTAAAAAAAAAAAAAAAAAAAAAAAAAAAAAAAAAGAACTACAAGTGCTATATCACTCAAAATCAATAACTTTCATGATACTGTGACCTATATCTTACATACTAACTTTCAGCTCATCGAACAAAACGTTTAGATGCTATCATGTTCACTCACACACATACACATAAACATGCATCACCTTAAAATAACCAAGTTAAACTCAGGTTACCTCAAAGTGTATAGTTACACTAAAATCTCAAAATCGAATTTTTGTCATAATTACAATACTTTCCTCACATTGGAGGTTTGCAAAGAAGCTCCATGAGTCCCACACCGAAATGGAGGATCTAGAGAGCAAACAAACTTTTTTCCACGCAGTAATTTCATATTTTAAATTATTTATTTATTTATTTATTTTGAGAATACTAAAATCGAAATTCAAGATAATTTAAGATAAGTAAATCTGCCAAAGCTTAAAAAAGCTCTAAGTTTTTATATGCATTTTCTCTTTTGAATATAGAGGTTAATCCTTTTTCCCGTCTTTCATTTGGTTTTTGGGTTATTTTTGCTACAAACCTATATTTAGAAAAAAAAAAAAAAAAAAAAAAAAAAAAATTGCACAGATGATGGCCTCTGTTACCATATTTGCTCCAATAATTTTCTAGAACGGCACTTAATATATTCATGATAAGATAAATTAATTTGGCTAATCACTCGACACGATCGCAGTCAGAAATACCTCACCTAGCAGGCTACCTACCGTTCAATTCGATACATTTATCTTACACTAATTTGCTGATTAAATATACTTAGGGCTACTTCCGTGTTTTAGTTTTCATCTAATCCCATTCTATTTACAATGCAACGATTATCCGTAATTTAAGTTTATGTAAAATATTGCTTTTTTCTTTCATGTTACGGAGATATAAAATTTTGAATAACTTACGAAGTTTCAAAGTTAGAATATTCATGGTCTATGATGTTCAAGCCAGTACCATACATGATATTTTAAAAGTGATCTGACATCTTTACGCTAAAAGAATTTCTAGCAATAGACGTTTTTGCGAAATTTGAGCCTATTCTGCCATGTTAAGAAATTCGTAAAATTCGAACAAATTACGAAGATTTTAAATTAAAATCATTATAGGTAATGATTTTCATGTCTGTATCATAACTTATATTTTTAAGTTTTGGTCTAATATATTTAAGAATATTCCTTTTTATGCACGTTTAAGCGAAAATTTCCCCTGTTGTCTCATATTAAGAAAATCGTAAATTTCAAATAACTTACCAAGATTTAAATTATAATGTTGCAAATAATAGGGTTGTTTCCAGTGCCATACGTGATATTAAAGGTGGTCCGACCTCCCTGCGATCATTTATTCTTCAGATATCGTGTTACAGTGTAAGAAACTAAAAAAATAACACACTAACACATTAACATACGGAATCCCTACAGACAAACGCCATATCTATTTTGTGATTTTTTTATTTCTCCCACCTCAAAACGTGTAAACTCATCAAAAAACCGAGTTCGAAAATTTTTACGATTACCTATGTTCTTCATGCACTGAAAAAAAATATATATATACCGCCTTCATATGGAACAACTAAACTAGAAATATAGATTTCTAAACTATGCGAATAAGCTGAATAGACGAAATGATCGAGAATGTCTAGTCTATACATTTCTAGACGGTGAAGCAATATTCTGAATATTCTGAATCCTTTGTATTGCGAGAAATTCTCGCTTGATTTTTCTAGAATTGGATCCTAAGCCAAGATTATAGTTTCCAAAACATGCCTCTTGTATTCACATTTATTTGTTTAAATTTTTAAGTAAGTTAACCTCTGTAATATAGACAAACGTTCTAGAATTCTAATAGGGGTTTCTAGAACTCGCTTTCAAAGGGGACTAGAATTTATAAGGATGACATGGAACTATTTTTACTAGAGCCGCAATCTAGATTCTAGATGTCAGTTACAGATTTTTTTCTCAGTGTGCTTACACTTATGATATGGTGGGCGAACTAATATGCAACATTCAGGCAAAATCAAAATTAATAAAACGAAAAGTCACATTAACTGTTAATAAAATCTGAGTTAAAACAAATTAGGAACATCCATAAATGCGTGAATGGATAATACTACGTTAAAAGTACGTTAAAATTTATTTATTTTAACTTTAAAATATCCTCTCAATAATTTAATACACACGATAATTAACGTAATTGTTGATTTATCAAAACTATCAAAGTGCTCCGATTAACTGGCATGTTTAACATCTTTATAACCTAATTTCATATTCGCAAAAAATGCATGCAAACGAAATTAAATTCCTCTGATGAACGCGACATGATAAAACAAAAAACAATCCAACAGAATAATTGCTAAACAGGATTAGAAAAGCTGTTTTCTGTGCGTTTTTATAAATGAAAAATTAATAATGAAAATCAACTAAATATATGATTATATGTGTATGACGCTATCAGAACTAAATGCCATTTGAGGTAAATTGTTAATTTATTTGACATTTTTCTGATTGTTTCATAAAATTCACTTCTTCGTTAATTTAGATTAAGAATATAATTAGAAATGTCAAATAAGAATTAGAAAATATGATAAAAGTTTTTTTTTTTTTCATTATTACTTATATTTAAAATGCATTTAAAATGATATTTCTGGAATTAGAATGCTTGACAGTTTAATTTCAGTTAGTTTTAATTCCATTTACAGTAACATAGATTATTACAGTCCGTTAAGAAATTATAAGACCACTTTAATTTTGTAAATTATAAGAAAAATAAAGATTCTAATCGTAATTTAAATACATAAAATAACATATTACTCTATATTTTTTATAATTAGTTTGCAATAACTTGCTATATTGCAATAAATGTTTAATTAAAATATATATTAGAAATAAGTGAAAAATAACCTGTTAAGAAAATATATAAGACCACTTGTCAAAAAACAAAATTGTATAAAAAAATTAATATGATATTGGTCCTCCATTTTTCCTGATGACTTCACACACTCTGTTTTTCATTGAATTAACCAGGTGGTTAAGTTCAGTTATAAAAATATTGTACCATTCTTCTACAATGGCTACTTCCAGTTCATTGGCATATGAAAATTGTTTATTATTAGCATAAACTTTGCGAGATAATATACCCCATAGGTTTTCCATGGGGTTCAAGTCTGGTCTTCGACTTGGTCATAGCAAAACATTATTTTTTCTTTTTTAAACCACTCCTGTGTGGATTTAGATGTATGACAAGAAGCATTGTCCTGTTGAAACATCCAGTTAGCACCACCTAATAAAGGTCCAAACGGTATCATATGATCATATAGCATAGACTGATATTGCGTAAAGTTCATATGACCCGAAATCCGCTGTAAATCACACAACCCCTCATAACTGAAAGCTCCCCAAATCATTACTGATCCTCCACCCATTTGTCGAGTGAAGCATTCTTTTGGTTCCTTCCTCAAGTCATGCCAATAGTGTTTGTAACCATCGGCACCATCAAGGTTAAATTTTTTTAATCAGAAAATATAATTTCTTTCCACTCATCATTCCATGACATGACATTTTTAGCCAATTTTAATCTTTCTTCACGATGGCATTTCAATAACTTTGGTTTTTTCTTCAATTTCATAAATTTCGTATTAATATTTAATTTAAGACTCTTCCAGACTGTTACATGTGAAGTTTTCTTGCTGAAACGTTTCGAAATTTCACGAGTTGAAAGACCTTTTTTAGTTGACAGTCGAAAAATTTGTCTATTATCACGTGCTGTCAAAATATTTTTTTTACCAGATCGTTTTATTTTGTTTGAATAATCTTTTCTAATTATGGTATTACGAATGGCAGTTTTAGAACGGTTCATTAAACTCGCAATATCTCTTTCAGATTTACCAGAACATTTATAAAATAACATTTTTCTTACTTCGCACTCCGATAATTCTTTACCTCGAGGCATCGTCAAATTAATCATAGATAACACATTCAAAACCTAAGCTTTGCTTCTTAGGTAATGCTTTTACGAAATACTGACGCATGCGCTTTATATTTAGTTTGACGTCATGTATAATATGCTAATTTTCTCAGGTGGTCTTATAAATTCATAACAGTCACAGTCCTTAATTTTTAGAAAAAATAATAAGTTTTAATGAAATTTAATTTAATTTTAAAAATTGGAATTAGTATAGGATGCGCTTTCCTATCAATTTTAAATACGCAACTAAAAATTTGCATATTATGCTCTCTTCTTCAGAAATGCACCAATACGCTTGTGGTCTTATAATTTCTTAACGCACTGTAATATATAACCAGAAAATAAAACAGATTTTTGAAATTTTAGTCTGTGAAATTCAAAAATGTGTGTTTAATTCTGATAAACCTTTTATTTTTTATTTTATTTTATTTATTTTGTTTTATTTTTATTTTTATTTATTTATTTATTTATTTATTTTATTTTTTTTATTTTATTTTATTTTATTTATTTATTTATTTATTTATTTTTTTTTGGGGGGGGGGGGGTGAGACATTGAATTCGGAGTTTTAAAACGGACCTACTTCACCATAGCTGCCAAGTTTTTTAATTTATTCTGGAATGTTGTTAGCCCCGCCCTTTTTTCACACAGTAATCCTTTTAGAGTAATTTTCTTCATATTTAATCATAATTATATATTGAATAAGATTTTTCTACAAATATTACGGTGTGGAAAAAAGGGCGGGGTAACAACATTCCGGAATAAATTAAAAAACTTGGCAGCTATGCTTTACACGGACATCTATCAGTTGACCTGTAGAAGCCAAATGCAGGTATAGGGACATTTAAAAAATAGTTCATGTAGCATGTTGAATTTCAATTGCTGAAGCCGTTTTCATACAGACGTTCATAATTTTCATTAAAACTTGCGAAATTCATCTGTACATCGGCGACAAAGTAAAATAAATTAAAAGATATCTAAAAAGGAGTTAATATAAGGAATTTTAAAATCATCCTTTGAACCATTTCTTGAAACACTCACATGTAAGATCTGAAACTGACATATTTAACTCGTTAGTAGTCGCTATAGACAGCGCCACCTATTACAGATCGCGCACTTTTTATTTAACTGTCACCAATAATTTTAAGTAGTGATGTGATCGACCTTTCTTCGATTTTTATTCGCGTTCTATGTATATCAAATGCCCCTTCTAAAAATTTTTGGTGGCTATTGAAGAAAAATTGAAGGATGGGCGGCAAATCGACCAACTAACGGGTTAATCAAGACTCTTATCAATTTTTCTGAAGTAACCGTATAACACCATGCAAATTCAAAAGAGCATCTGAAAGAGGAAGGTGTATAACAGTTTTGAACAAAAATTGTTAGAACCGTTTTTAAGATACCGATTTGCGGACACCCTTTTGCATTTTCAATCATCCTCAAATTTTGGCAAACTCATCTGTATACCAGACCAGTTTTCAGTTTAGTTTTTCTATCCTTTTTTGTTTTAGAAATATGGTAGTCAAAAAATTCCTGTCTTACACATCCACTCATGTACGCACACACACACATACACTGACTATTTTTTAAATAAATTTAAGAAAAATAAACTCAGTCTTGCTATTAAAAATTAAAATATGTTTAATTCTGAATAATTTGAATGCGATCTAGAATGTATATAAGTTACAATATAAGTACATAAAAAAGCGTCTTGTGAATCATACAATTGTTATCGAACCAAACAATTTTCTTCTGTATTTCAAATAATCGTTTCTATAAATAATGGATCAGTGCTCAAATGGAACATCTTTTTTTTTTTTTTTTTTTTTTTGAAATATTATAGGGTGCATGTTGAGTTTTTGGGAAGAAAACATTCAACATATATATTTACTCTATAATAATCAATTTTAATTCAAAACATTCCAAAACTTGAAACTATGTCAAAGACCGAAAGTAGAAATTTTTAACCAAAGTTATTTTGACGTATGCGTTCAGAGGCCGGAGTTCGGAGAATCACGTTTCTCATCTTCCCTTTGGTTTTTCGGTTTATTTTTGCAGATTAAATCATGTTAAAATTTGTATGTTATGACCATCACAAAACTTTCTTCTATATTTTCCTGTGCAAATTCAGTCTGTAAAATAATATATTGAAATTATTTTCTACGATGAATGCAGATGATTTTAATTTCAGAGCAGTTCAAAACTCGATGTCAAAAGAAAGTCGATTTTAGGATCTGGTAAAGCTATCTTAAAAAATGATCTTTTTTGTTTTCTTTATTCTTTTATTTTCTTTTACATTTATAATATAAATGGTCAAGCCATTCGTTTAAAAGGTATTAACGATTTCTTTTGAATAATACTCATATTGAGAACTTGCAGCCCTACCCCTCTGGGAAAGAAATATTGCTCTTAAGTGTCCAAATTTTTGACTACTTCTATCATAAATAATTCCTTAAAAATAATTGTCATTCCGCACATATATAGGAAATTTTCTCCGATATTGCTGTTATTGCTATGTTAAAAAAAAAAAAAAAAAAAAAAAGATAGCAATGCCATCTGCTGGGCGATTTTCGACAACAGTTGACAGGCACTAACTTATGTCAAGGTGCAACGACATATTAGTTTGTATGAAATTCTGTATCGTAATTGTAGGGCGACTAAAACGCACTTTGAAAAATGATCATTTCATTTTATTTATTTCTCACTTTAAATAATTCATTTGCTAGCAAACCCGAGCGAAATTTTCGCACCTTATTTATCTCATCTTTACCTTTAGAATTTAAAATTATTATTATTATTTTATAGACGCCATTTTCTTATATGCATGAGAAAATTTAATATTATATATATAGTATATATATATATATATACATTTTTTTTCCCACACGGAAAAGCATATTTTATTTTATGCAGAGAGAGAGAGAGAGAGAAAAAAAAGGCAACAGTTAAAAATTTAAATGCCTATTTTAAACTTAGTCTATTTTCATATTTAATTAAATAAAAAAAAATCTAATCAAAAATTCGTTACAAATAAGGTAGCAAATGAAAGGGGCGATTTTTCTGAATCCGTCGGATTAAACAGCAAATCTCTTAGCCTCTTTAAGCGAGACAGAGCCAGTCAATCAGTGATGAGCACAACTATATATGCTGACAGTTGCCGCAACATTTTTGAGACACACACAGAGACCGACATTTTCTAAAAATTGTCAAATCTTTTTCAGGACCTCTTAAAATGTGTAAAGACATCGAAACTCTAATTCCAAAATTTTTACGAAACCTGTCTATTGAATATAGAAGAAAATGAAAGCACCTAAAATAAATTACAAAATATTAGATAAAAAAAGACTTGCATATATAGGTAATAAAATCTTATTTAATTTTCATAGGTAATACTCATTGGCACAAAGATGATGAATTTAATATTAAAAATAATTAAAAAGATTTCATCTCAAAGTTACAAAAATTATCTTAATAATTTACTAAAAATACTAATTAACAAAAACACCGACTTATTAAAAATATGAAAAACTGGTTAACCGGAATAACAACTCCATTATTTAATTTCACATGCGCAAATAAAACTCATATGAGTTAAATTAAATTCCTCTTATGCATGCAACAGAATAAAAAAGAACAAAATACAGTCCAACAGAATAATTACTAATAATGAAGAGAGAAACTGCACTCATTAAGCTTTTCTAAATGATAAATTAATTACAGAAATCAAATTAGTCCCTGTTCATCTGTGTACATGATATATTATCAGAAATAGGTGTTAGTTGCGGTAAATAATTTGCTGTTATTCCTCTGTCATTTTTATGACGGTTGCTGTAAAATTCCCTTTTTCGTTAATTGTAAAATAAGAATGTAATTTGAAATGTCAAATAAGATTTTGTAATTTTAAAAAATCTATCTGTTTTGATTATTCTTTGTATTTCATAATTGTGGAAAGATTTCCTGTATAATAGGGCAGTTCCTTGTTTGTAAACAAACATCTCAACTTTTATGAGTGGTTGGCAAAAAGGCTTGGGAAAAGCATAGCGATGGCGATTACTTGATTACTACCAACGGAAAATCAATGGTGGGCGGGGCGCGGGAAAGTCGAGCGCGCTTTTTTGCCAACCACATGACGTCACGAGGAAATGCTCTATACTTAAATTTTTAATTTAAAATTAATTTAATCAAGCTCATAAATAGCTTTCAAGATTATCAAAGCCCGTAAGTAAGATAACAACAACAACATAATAATAATAATAATAGCGACAAATAAATTAGAACAAATGAATTGTACTATTTAAAAATTAAAATATATATTTTAAGAAAGTAACAAAGGTTAAGTACCTTCCTTTTTTAAGAGATGGCGATATTCCTCATTCTGGTAATGCAACGTTAAAGCTATTTAGCCGGTTGCAGAATTCTGGTAAAATATCAAAGAGCTATTTAGCCAGTTGTTGGAATGTTTTTCGTTTTGACTTGCTGTTGAGTCAGTCGTAGTTGATGTTTGAAATGTACTACCGGTATATAGCTGTGCGCGAAAGTATCATAAGTTTAAACTGTACATATGTAAATATATATATATTTAACACGTTGAGCGCCACGCAAATTCTTAAAACCCATTAAAATTCCATAATGATTCCTCCTGTAATAAATAAAAATTAACCAAATTTTTAATAAATTTTCAATCATTAAATGTAATATTTTTAGTATTATATCCTATTTATATCCGTCTCCGATGGCTGACAGGGCGCTCAACGTTTTAATTTTTTATTGATACTGCTTTTACTTTCGTGGTAAAACTTTCACTGAAATGTTTGAAGCATAACATGTTCTGCACACTCCTTAAGGTTCAAGATGATTCCATCAGTACTTAGAGATATATGACAAAATATCTAGAATCTAGAATGGCTGACATGACGCTCAACGTGTTAATTAATAAATATATTTGAAAAACGAAGATCTGCGGATTACAGTGTTCAATTCTGATAAATTTGGATGTATATTATAAGTATAGTAACAGTTTTCGCTCACTGAGCGGTTCAAGTTTTTTAATGATCCTTTTTTTAAAATTTGCCATATTCGCAGAAAGAAAAAACACTGGGCAAATGTTATTATAAATTGCAAATAATGAAAAAAACGATTATTTAAAATTTAATCGTGTTTTTTTTTTTTTTTTTTTTTTTAATCAAAAATCTGGTATTCGAGTAAAGAAATTTATAATTTAAATTCAATTATTTATGAAGATTTCCCTTCAGCTCAAAATCATCTCTAATTTCTTTGTAGAAGAGATAATATTATACTGAAACACTCCAATTTTATTACTTTTTTTTTTTTTTTTTTTACTGTACCTACATGGATCTCGATGACAGAAATGTACCATAATATTTTTCGGTTTGAATTTATCATTTATGATTATTAAAATATTTTTAATAATCAAATTTTTAATAATCAAATTTTTAATAAACAAATTTAAAATTGTCATAAAGGCACTGTGCAAGCTAGTGGTGGCTCTATAGAAGTGGGTCGGTTTTACATTGAATTAACTAGGTCCGCTGTGCAAATGAACCCACTGTTGACTGGAAATGGTTATTTTCAGCTACTTAGAGACCATTTTCAGCTATCCATGGACTTCTTTAGTGAAAGGTGAAAGAAAAACTGGACAAATGAAGGGGAACCTGGGCATTTTGTTCCCAAACAACGATGGAATTTTTATGGATGACGATGCATACCTGCCAACATCTTAATTAATATTCCGTAGTATAGTTAGCCTTGCCCTTTTATTTACACCAATATTTTTTACAGTATTTTCTTCTTATTTAATCGTAATTACAATTGGAGAATTTTATTCTACAAATTTGCTGGTGTGAGAAAGGGGGCGGGACTAACAACACTACGGAATTCTAATTAGGATGCTGGCAGGTATGACAAATATGAGAAAGCTCCATGTCACAGGACGCCAAAGTTCGCGATTAGTTTAAAGAGAATTCTGGACAATTCCGGCGAATGATATGGTCACCTAGATCGCCCGACATGAGCTCCATTGAACATTTATGGACATAACCAAAAGAGCAGTTCGGGCACGATATGCATCACCGGCAACTCTTTTGTAATTATGGTCAGCTATAAAAGCAGTAGGGTTTAATATTTCTGCCGGGGATTTCAAACGAATTCTTGAGGACATGCCATGTCAAGTTGGTGCACTTTTCGCCAGTTGAAAGGACGTCCGACACGAGATTAGAACATAAAACCCAACCAACAAACCAATCAACCCAGGATTTTTGTCACCTCAGTATATTTTTTATTTTTAGCAGTAAATCCTATAACATTTTAATATTTCAAATATTTAAACAATTTTACTAAAAAACTGGATGAAATATCTAAATAAGGATTTAACAATGTTAAACTTTGTTGTAAGTGTTAAGTTACGATGCGTCACAATCGTTATTAACATTTAAACTAATCTAAAATAATTATTCACAATCTCTTATTCCTTTTACGACGAGAAAATGCACATCTCATTATTCCTAAGCCTTCTAATTAATTAATTAATAGTCTGATTATCTCTTTGGAAAGTAAACCTCTCTTTTGACTCATATACAATTTTCAAAAGCTTTTATTTGAGTGATATAGAGACTTCCAAATATTGAAATAACGTGAAGGTGAAACCCGAGACAAACCCCTTTTAGTGAATCACTAATTCAATTACTTGTTTATTGTAATTCTAATTCGTAAATTTTGTAAAGCTTTCTCCTATTACTGGGGATATCTTTGCATGAAAAGGATTTAAATTTTAAACAAAATATTAATTCTTTTGTAATACTAATACAAATAATACAAAAGCTTTTTAGGGTGAATTTTATAAAAAATTCACCAAATAGAATCATTTTTTAAATTGAAATAATTATCGAAATGTTGTTTGTTAGAAATAGAAAAAAAAAAAAAATGTGTGCTTAGAATAAAAAATAAATAAATAAAAAACTCGAATAGTTTGAAAAGTTAAAAGTGTAATTCAATAATCACTTAAAATATTCTGATATACTTATTTTATTTAGAGACTAATCAAATTAATGATTTGCAAAAGTATTTCATACTTGTTTATAAAGCCGATGTTGATTTAATAAAAGGAAAAATGGATTATAAACTATAAACTACTAGTAAACCCGTGCGAAATTTCCGTACTTTATTTATTTATTTTCTTCTTATTTACATTTAAAACTTGAAACTCATAAATCTTATACCAATTTCCCCACTCAATTTGAATTGTAGATCACCAGAAGTCAAATTATTATTAAAACCAAAAAAAATGGGTTGGAGACAAAATCTCGCGGGACAAATATCGCGAGGGCAAAATATCGCCGACTTAAATGAATACAAAGCAAAAATGTTGGTAATCATTAGTAAAGTTGTATAAAATTTCATGACAACACATTCCTTAGTCCGAGCACTGACATTCTGACAGACCTAAAACAAAAATTTTTATAAATTTTACTTAAAATAGTTTAAAGACTATATTTATTATTATTTGTCAAGATTAGTCCTAATGAATTTAATCGTGCTTATCAATTTTAAAATTTTTAATTCAAATTTGTGAGTATAGTGTTCAGCTTTAATGTCAGCAGTGATGTACACGATTTTTAAAATGTATTTTGAATAGTAAAAAGCAGAAGATAAAATAACTTAAAAAATAAACATAGATAAAATAATGAAATTCAACTGTATGATTTAATTAATTAATTAATTAATTAATTTAATTAATTGATTAATATTTATAAGGCCATGTGACCCCCGCCAGAGATCACGCGTGACACAAAATCAAATTTTCAAATTGATCATACTATTTTTTTGACGCGATATTTTGTCCGGCGAGATTTTGTCCCGCGATATTATGTCCGGATCTCCAAAAAAATATTGTGCGATACTGAAAACATAACTATTCAAAGCAAGGTTTCAAAATAAATTCATGTTTCGCGACCCAGTTTTCATACTTTCACAGGCAGTACAGTTTTAGTATAAAGCTCCCATGACGACTTTTTTCAGTATAGGGACCCCATGGCTATTTTTGTTGCCATGTAGGCGATACTTTTTTTAATTGTTTATTTATTTTGACATAATTTTTTGTAAAAATAAAACTGGTACCTATTTTGATTATACTTTTATCATTGCAATTTCAGTCAATGCTTGACAATAATTCATATTCTGTTTATATGTTTAAACTATTGCTAGCTTTAAAATGACGAGTGCAAAGATTGCAAATATGTAACTTTTAAAATATATTTTCCCATAAAAAGATCCCATCAAACAAATGTCGTCATTTTTCTGATTAAATCATTGAACTAAGTCCGCGTGCTTAAATTTTGCTGATAAATATTATTTTTTATCCTCGTGTATTTTATTAAATATGTCACTATCGCAGGGCGCGAAATTTCCGCTCTCCAGCTAGCCATTGGCGAGTGGAAATTTTACTGTGACGAGTAAAATTTCGATCTAAATGTAGATAGAATTCTTACAGTATATGGTGCTACCAAAGAAATATATATATATATATCGATCGTAAAATCCTGCCAATCATATGTATCCTTTTTTTAGGAGGACAGTCTTCTTTTTCAAAGCTCTGTTCTCTTAAACGAAAAAAAACTTTACACGACTAAAAAGTCCTCTTTTTTATGTTTTTCGTACTCTGTCCTCTTTTATAAATGGAAAGGATTTAGTCCTTAATTTCAAAAATTTCTCGAAACTGAGAAGCTCAATCGGTTGTTGGCTATATCTGTATCGAACGATGAATACTAACTTTTTTCTGCGTTAGGATCGCAAAAGAACAACATTCTAATAAACTTGCCAAAGTATATTATGTTT
Organism: Salticus scenicus; assembly: GCA_963930645.1. Lineage (NCBI taxonomy): Eukaryota > Metazoa > Arthropoda > Arachnida > Araneae > Salticidae > Salticus > Salticus scenicus. The sequence continues at coordinate 10,542,304 of OZ005658.1, read as the reverse complement.
GTGTCTATTCAGATTCTTCGAATCACAAAAAAATAAAAGTATTCCCTATATTTTTACGTTCTTTGATCCAGAACACGTAATCACTATTGAATTGTCATGAAATCATAAGAAGGTGGTGCTCCGGTTGATACGCGGTGGGTTAACGTGTGTTCTCACTTTTGCATGAATAATATTCCTTGAAAAAATAGGCTCACCAGTCACCGAGAGGTTCTGTCCTCGAAGCTGGTATATGTGAGGCCTGGGTTCGATACCCGGTCGTGCTAGTTGGCTTAGCAGTTAAGAGTTTTCCGTGGTTTTCTCCGAAACTAGAGTAAATAGGGACTAGAACCTCTTAGAAAGATCCCATGGGGGACTCTCCAACTCAGGCCTAGAGCCCTAGTGCAGACAACTGGCCTTAATGATAACACTACCACCACCTCACAAAAATATGCAAAAGTTAGCTGAATTCATTTTATGTCCTTCTGTCAAAAACGCTCCCACAAAGCGACTGTTTTCTTCAATGAACAAAATGTAGACATGTGAAAAAGATCTCCTCTATATGCCTACTTTAAAATCTTATTAACTAATAAGACAAATTTAGGTTACACGTGTGAGAATTTTTATAAAATGTTGATAAAGAATGACTGTTCGTTAAAACAAATCGTTCCACCTGCCGAATATTAAATTATTTTTTTCATTTGCTAATTTTATTTTTTCTTTTATGATTATGATTTTAATTAAGAAAAAAAATGTATACCAACTTGTTTTATGTAACTGCATGAAAGCACCACAAAAAGAAAGAAAAAATGTCTATAGCACAAATTAATAATTAAAAAAAAAAAAAAAGTCCATTGACACCTATAAAAATTAGAGATTTTTCCTCTTGTATCCGTATATTATTAATTTAAATTAAGGTGTACTGATCCAAATTCATCATTTAAGATAAAAATGTTTCCACCACTTTGGAATCGGTTTTTATAATCATTTTCATTCAATATTGTGTCCTCTAAAATGATCTCTTTTTCACAATTGAATGTCTTCTATCCTCTTATAAAATAAAAGACATTGCTTAATTTCTCCTCTTTTTCCAATAAAAAATTCTGGTCATTTTATACGTAAAAAATAGAGTAAGTTAATCACTTTTTGTGGCGAGTAACTTTTTTTTTTCAGCGAGTATAATCTAAGTTGAAATTTCTGGCCCTGCACTATCGTATCGCTTCGCCAAAACTTAATCGCAATTGGACCACATTAGAGAAATATTATATAGATTATAAGCGTCGTATACACATTTTCAAACACAAATACATGCGGTATCTGAAGAAAAATAATCACTGCTGATTCGAAAGGCTTCAAATTTAATAAGATCAAGGTGGAATAATATTTATTATTATAAATATATATATGTTCTACATATCTAGGAAAATGAAAAATCTCATTCAAGGGATCAATACGGGTTTAAAAGCTTCATTTATGGCTATCACACTTCTTGGCTAATAATCAAAACAATAATTTATAAATGTATAAGTTATAATTGTTCAATTTGCAGATGATGATTTATGCAAAAAGAAAAGAGTTTAATATATAAATACGTAAACACGCGTGTATACACATACGTATAGAATAATGACATACATGTAGAATAGCATATATAGACTAATGCATACGTATAGAATCTTAAGAAAATAGACCCCCACCAAAGGCCGAGAAAATTTGATCTGAAAAATAGATGACAGCGGCCAGGTTCGATCCCACATTGCGATCGTCGACCTAGTTGTTACACTGGTTCTCATAATTATAAGGACACCCGTTTTTCTATATTAACTAAACACTGAACACTATTATTTAAACAAATATATTTTTTAATTATTTGAATTTCATTAATAGACTATATTGAAAAAGTTTTATCGTTTTTCTATCTTAAAAAACTTTAAATACGGTCAAAACGATGATTTTTCTGGTGTTCACAATTATAAGGACAGCTCGAATCTTAGTAATTTTTTTTTCAGTTATTCTTTAAATTAATATTTTATGGGGTCTCTTTTTAGGGTGAAACAGTCAGACATTCTCTCTGGTATGTATATATATATATATATATATATATATATATACATTTTTTTTTTCAATATTCAGTTTCAATACCATTTCATACAGCATAGTTGATATTCTGAATACATTTAAACTATTTAAAATTGCTTTACATTTGCATGCACTTTTCTAATATTATAAATAAAGGTTTTTTCAAATTTAGGCCAAGGGAAAGGCAATAATACAGAAGTTTCTTTCTTCAAACTATTTCCTATTGCTCTAGAAATAAAGCAAAAATGTAAGTCTTGTTGAAAAAAAATATTATTACTCCCAAAATCTAACAAAAATCTGAGAATTCCACGTTTAAAATTTACGGATATTCTCTTGATGTTCATAATAATAGAAACTAGTATGTTGTGGCCACCACAAGACTTTCTTCTATATTTTCCTATACATATTCAATCAGTAACAATATTAAAAAAAAAAAAAAAAAAAATTGCGAATTTTTTTCCAAGTTTTTTTTTTTTTTTGGTTAAAAGTAAAAAAAAATCGATAACTTTGTTTTAAATTATCACAGATTTATGGTTCAACCATTCGTTTTAAAGGTATTGACGGGATCTTTCGAATGATATCCATCTTCAAAATTTACCCCCCACGGGGGGTACTCCCCCCCCAGGGGGGGAAGCGATGCCCCCCCATGCACAATTTTTTTTCCTAGTTACGTACTACTATTATCAATAATTCATATTAATTTTACAATCACAAGTGTAAAATAACTCTTATTATGCACATTTATACGAATTTTTGTCCTATTCTGCCATGTTAAAAATTTAGATAAAATGCTATCACAGCGCCTCCTGTTGAGCTATTGATCTCCAAATATAATCAGCACCAGTTTATGTCGGGGACCAACTAAATACCAAGTTTGGTAAAATTTCGTAAAAAAAAAAAAAATTTTTTTTGCTAAAAGTAAAAAAAAATCGATAACTTTGTTTTAAATTATCACAGATTTATGGTTCAACCATTCGTTTTAAAGGTATTGACGAGATCTTTCGAATGATACCCATCTTCAAAATTTAACCCCCCCGGGGGGGGTACTTCCCCCCCCCCATGCACAATTTTTTTTCCCTAGTTAACTACTACTATTATCAATAATTCATATTAATTTTACAATCAAAAGTTTAATATAACTCACATTATGCCCATTTATACGGAATTTTGTCCTATGCTGCCATGTTAAAAATTTGCATAAAATGCGATCACAGCGCCACCTGTTGAGCTATTGATCCCCAAATCTAATGGGCACCAGTTCATGTCAGGGTGCAACAAAATACCAAGTTTGGTTAAATTTCATTCATTGGTTCGTGAGATACAGCGTCCACAAAAAAATGATACAGACAGACAGACAGACACACAGACAGACAGACAGACAGACGCACAGACAGACATTTTTTAAAAACTATCAATTCGTGTTCAGGACATCCCAAAACGTGTAGATCCGTCAAAAAACGGAGATCGAAAATTTTCGCGAATCCAATACTTTCTCTATATTACATATAGAAGAAAGTAAAAATTACTAAATTCCTTCTGCTTTCAGTAGAAACAGCTTCCGAGAACACCATAGATCCACCTTTAAAATGCCCGATTCATATCTGCCTTTAAAAAGCCTTCTCTGTCTTTCGCTATCTTCAGATCGTGCCAGTAACTGTTAAAACCATTTGGTTAATCAAGAATAAAATGTTTTTCATCCGAAATGCAACATTTTACCATTTTATATTGTCTTTATTCAATTTTAACACAGACGTTCTTTCCCCCATTAAATGCTTATTGATTATTACAGGTTTTTTTATACAATTTAACATATTATTAAGTATTTTAAACATGCATAAGTGTAGACCCCAACCTTTCGTTAAAAATTACGAGCAAATTCAGTAGCAGTCATTATGAGTAGAACAGTAAGAGGAATTATGAGTCTTCGATCTCTGTAAAACTACTCTGATTTTGCATCAGATCTCTTTTCTATCGAATCAGCAGTTCAACGTCTGATCACATTTCCTTCGGCAATTTTAGATCTTCGAATTTAATTAGAAATTCGGCGGATTGAAATTTTCCTTCCACTTAAAAAACACATTTATCATACTTCACTATATGAACGTTCTTTTTTTCGAGGAGTTATCAGTAATGTCCGTCCAAGAAAACTTGAAGGCTTATATATGAATTAATCTAGCCCAGTAGTTAACAAATTCGCATGTCAACTGTACTTTATCCGCTAGTAAGTTAAATAAAACGAAAAAAATCTTGATTGTCCCTATAATTATGAACATCTAAAAACGTGGAGAAAAAAAATATTTTGCCTGATTTTTTATTAATTTTGTTCCATATTAAAAAAAAAAATTATAGCAGTTTTGGTTTTTAGAATACTAGATATATTAAGTGCACTTAGTATAATCTTGTTCACAATTATTTTTACATTAACTATTTCAAAACATAAAGTGTCCTTATAAATATGAGAAGGAGTGTAGTATGATTTTCTTCGAAACTCGTGAAAGTTCTGCTTAGGAACCCTTAGAGAAAAAAAATAAATAGAGGGAGATCTACCAGGTCTAGTAAATTAACGTACTCATTCGACCTTAATAACCACAACCACAACAACCTAAGCATAACTAAACCACTATGCTGCAGAACAACTGGAGCAAATGGTTCCAATACCTTTACACAGTGTTCGTGCGTGCCAGTTTTTCCGCAATCATTTGCCGTGCGGAGTCAAATCTTGCACGGCAGGCAACATTTGTTGGGTCGTCTATTACTATTATATTCTTTAAAGAATTAAAATTTAAAATTGTAATATCATGTTTAGCATATGGTTGTCCGAACAGACAACCTTTACAATTTTACTTTGAAATACAAAGATATCAAATGCTTTCTGCCGTGCAACGCTCGGAAGACAAATCTACCAAAAACGGCACGCAAAAACCGGTCTAGCATTTCCTCCAGTTGTTCTTCAGCTCAGTGAACTAAACAATAAAGAATGGACATGCTTCCATTTTGTTGAGTTTCAGATTAACTAAGGGTTACATACACACGGAACGCTTGCAATTTCGATGACGTAAATTTTGCAAGTTTTTTGCAAATACAGGCCGCAGCAAAAGCATCCAAGCACTAGCAAAAATTCCTATGTAAAAAAGGTACACTTAATAAAAGGGTAATAAAAAGGTACACTTAAGGTATATAAAGGTACACTTAAATAAATCCTTACTCGAATACTGCTCTTAGTCAGTCTAAGAACATGATTCGACAAGGATTTATTTAACAAAACAATGTTAATTGTGCTTTTTTTACATAGGAATTTTTCTCGGATACCTTTGCTGCCGACTGTAGTCATACATTTGGAACGCTTGCAAACGGCTTTGCAACCAGAAGTGTTTCATTTGTATGTACCCCTAATATTTATTATCATTTTAAAAATTATTCTCGCATCTTTAAAAAAAAAAAAAAAAAAAAAAAAAAAAATCTAATTCAAATTATTACAATGGATTTATATATTAATATATTATGACTATTTCGTTGCAAGACTTAACTAATTATCAAAGTAGTAATTTGCAAATGTATGTATATATAGTCCATATATAGTATATAGTCCATAATACAGATGAAGCTATAACAAGGGATGTTTTAGTCATTATAAATGCTACAATAGAGTATTTCAAAATCCTCCTTTGAGACAATTATTCATATATCTATACCATTCTGAAGCTCTCGTTAATTGCGTAATCACCCCGGAATACACCTAGTTGAAGGGAAATTTTGCTTGTCAGCTAAACGATGGAATTGCGAAACGCAATATTGGATAATATCGAGATTCCAAGTAATCATAATCCCAAATTTGGAATGAAAAGAGTACAGTGAAAAGAGGGATATTACAAAAGGAATCTGAAGCAATCCTCTTTTACCGAATCTGAGATTAAATTACCCCTTTCATTGTATTTTCTATGCCGAAATCATCGGAAGCTTTCGTCCATTATTAGATATATCTTATCAGGGAAAGGGTATAAATTATAAAGAGAAATGCTGGTGCTTTTGTAATTACAAGCTGAAAGCTCTTTCGCATGCGTTCCATAAAGTATAAACAAAAATTGAGATTTGTATTAACATTGAAATGAGAGATCTAAACTTCGATTTAATGCGAAAGGAAAATATTGTATTTATTTAAGAGTATATTCCATTTTCAAAGAAATTTTAATAAAAAGGAGTGTTATGTTCTTTTCATATGCCTTTGTGCAATTTATACATGTAAATAAGTCATGTATATGTCATGCAATACGTACTCAGTAAATAAGTCATGCATATGTCATAATCACATTCAAAAAATCATCTAGATTTTTTTTTCTCTTTTCATTTTATAAAGCATACAATTTTGTATATCAGATTTTAGAACAACTTGATTTTTCATCCAATACTAAACTACTTGGCACTGGTGAACTCTGTTTTGTTCGATTCCCAGTCATATACTGTGCTCATAAATTTCTACTATAAGGCACATTATATTCTAGGGAAATGAACTAGGCCAATTTTCTGTCGTAGTCACCGACTTAAATGCTCCGTCAACTTTACACCTTATTAGGTACATTTGCCTTAGCCCATTTTCGAATTAATTGTATCAGAATTTGTTTCTTGTTTTACTTTTATTGCCATTCATATTATCTACAGTACAATAATACTCACAATATACGTTTAGGCGACCTCTTTTATCGCGGTAAGAAAAAAATAAATTCGAAATATATTAAGAAATATTCAATTTAGAATATTCCTTTCCGAGCTCATGATATTAGGCCAGTATCGCATATGATGTTTTTAAACGATCCAACGTCTTTACGATAAAAATGACTCTCATTAAGAAATATTCAATTTAGAATATTCCTAGCTCATGATATTAGGCCAATATCGCATATGATATTCTTTAAACGATCCAACGTCTTTACGATAAAAATGACTCTCATTAAGAAATATTCAATTTAGAATATTCCTAGCTCATGATATTAGGCCAATATCGCATATGATATTCTTTAAACGATCCAACGTCTTTACGATAAAAATGACTCTCATTAAGAAATATTCAATTTAGAATATTCCTAGCTCATGATATTAGGCCAGTATTGCATATGATATTCTTTAAACGATCCAACGTCTTTACGATAAAAATGACTTTCATTATGCACAATTATGCAAATTTTTTATCCTATTACAATAACTAAGATTTCAAATTAAAATTTTGAATACATATCGGCTTTTGTCAGCATTATAAGTACTAATATTTTTTAACTAGTCGGTTCGCTTTATGATTATTCGTTTTTGATATAGTATTTAGACAGGCAGTTAAATTAACAAACGAATTAGCAAACTGACTGACCTACACACTGGCACCACGTCGATTCTGTGACATTAAGATACATTACGCCTCAAAACATGTAAAAAGAAAAGAGAGAGAGAAAGAAACTGGGATCGCACGCGAAATATTACACGGAATTTAGTCGAGTAGTTTTTAAGTTTATATAGGTAACGCACATATAAGCATTGCTTTTTATACATACCAAGATTTTTTAGCATGTGCAGTTTTAATTCTTCGTAAAGTATTATTTCAATTTTATTATCCATGTGTAAATATATTTCTTTTTATATTAAAGAAAAATAAATACATAATAAATAATTGAACGTGTTGGGATTTTTTTCTTTTTCTCCAAAACTTGATATTAAATAAAAATTCTAAACCTATTAAGCTATTATGATGATTTGAATTAATATCGTTTTTCACTGATTGTAATAATTTAATTTAAATGGCCAATACAGATTCTTTGGTTTGTTTCTGAGAGAAAAGCTCTACTTTTTTAACTCCCGCATCTAAGTTATTTTCCGTAAAAACCAGGCAATGAAGAATAAGGAAATCTATTTCATCAAGACATCAAAGAAATGTAGAGGAGGTATCAGGGACGATGAAGAACTAAAATGTTCGTTGTTTATTGTTGGATGCTACATAGTGAATCCCCCTCCCCCTCTCCACCCCTAAAGGCCCCAAGCAGTGCAGAAGAGAAAAAAGTCTAAATAGAGCTTCGACAAAAGAAAAAAAAAAAAAAAAAAAAAAAAAAGAAAGAAAAAGAAAACCTTTAAAAGGTAATGCGTAAATAACAGCCTAATTTAGTGTGCTTTATTCAAAAATATTTTTGAATTTGTTATAGGTTCTGTGTTAATTCTCCCGCTCTTCATCCTTGCTTTATGAAACACCTTCACGCGATAGGAAGAAAACGCATGCATTTCTGAACTCAGCGCATCAAAACACATTAAAGACATACAAATCAATACAAAATAATAATAATAATAATAATCATCTGGTGTGTCACTCACACAACTTTCTCTTACCCTGAAATTTAATACTATAAATACAGGTTGCAGATTAAGAGGTAAGATAACGAGTACTGCTATGTAAACCTGTGTTAAACAATTCACATTAGGCTTCGGAAGAGTTTTATATGATAATTAGTTCTGTGTGAGGGGGGGATACCGCCCCCCTCAACCCCCCGTTTCCTTAATGCACCTACATTTATATAGAATTTAACTCGGTTATTAAAAAATATTTCTCTTTTTAAAAAATAATTTCTCAAAATTATTATTTAAAAAAATTATCTTTTATGATAAGGCAGACGATTTCCATATTAGAGAAGTAGTATAACACAAAATATCCGAAAAAAGTCCATTTTATTCTCAATATTAAAAAAAAAAAAAAAAAAAAAAAAGTACAATTTTTTTTTTTTTAAGTTTTTTTTTCGTTAAAAGTAAAAAAAAAAATCGATAACTTTGTTTTAAATTATCGAAGATCGATGGTTCAACCATTCGTTTTAAAGGTATTGGCGAGCTCTTTTGAAAGATACCCATCATGAAAGTTTACTCCCCTCGAGGGGGGACTCCCCCCCCAGAGGGGGAGGCGAGGCTCCTACATACACAAAATTTTTTTCCCCCAAAAATATATATTTGTTTCATTTGGTTTAGTGCAGTCTACAGACGTTAAACTCTATTTTCCTGCAATTTCCCCCATAGACGTAATGTATTAGAATTCTCTTGAGTGTCCCTGTACACGAACCATTTGCTTGATCTTAACGAAAAGCTTACTGTAGCATCCCTATATGATACACATTTAGAATACCAAGTTTGAACTTTCTGCCATAATTTGTTTTTGAGATATGCTGATATCAGACAGACACACACACAGACATACACACAGACCATTTGCTAAAAACATGATTTTCGTATTCAGGGGACCTCAAAACGTGTAAATATAACAAAATCTCGCGTTCGAAAATTTGACCCAAAAGCAATACTTTCTCTACCTTATGTGTAAGAGAAAGTAAACATTAGAAGTGTGATTTTGCAGATTTTTGTTATAAGTATCCTAATACTCATTAACCATGCTTCTTTGTTTGGGTCCGTTTCGACCCAAAATTAACAAACATAAAAATTTGTAAAAAGAAAAAATAAATAAACCAATAAACAAATGGAAGAAATAAAGATTAAAAAAAGATTAAAAAAATATATTTTCTGAAAATAAAGATTAAAAAAAAAATATTTTCTGGAAAAAAAAAAAAAGATAAATTTGATTTAAAAATGGAAAGTAACAGTACGGTTATATATTGAAGTAAAAAATATTCGGTCCATTCGGTCTCCATTTGGTACATTGAAAAATGTATCCCCATTTCCCCCCAAATTTTTATGTACTACTTGCTCTCATCTGGAACGGTAGGTAAGTTTGTTAACGTCACGCTAGAAAAAAAGGGAGATTAAATTAGAAAAATTAGAAAATAAATTAGAAATATCAGTCGTATTGTTACAAATAAGGTACCAAATGAAAGGTAGGATTTTTCTGAATACAGCGGATTAAACAGCTTTTTGATCGGACAATTAGATTTTTTAAAATTAGCTAAAGTATTAAAATTAGGTGGCAAGAGCAGAAGATTGTATGGAAACCGTTTGGAGAGAAAAGAAATCATCTGCTATTCATTAAGTCACATGTGTTTGAAGTGGGATTAAAAATTGCAGATTTAAAAAAAATTTCAGATTTTCTCTCATGAACACAAAAATTAATATACAGCCTATACAACACAAGACCAACTTGCAGTTCAAATTTCATCGACTTTGGTTAATAAACAAAGAAGTTTTTTTTTTTTTTCCCCTTCTCAAATTAAATTTTATTCTAATTTTGAAAAGATTTATGTGATACGATACATTAAGAATTTGGGCTTTTAAAGTCTTTTTTTTTTTTTTTTAACTAGATTATTAAAATTTGAAATGAACATACAAGCAAAGTTAACGCTTCATCGGGAGCAGTGCTCATATCAAGCTCACCTAAAAAAATAAAATAAAAAAGTAAAGTTTTTGCAAGAGAAATGTGTTTTTTAATTAAAAAATTTTCCGTTATATATAATAGCATGTTTTCATATAGTTTGAAAAAAAAATATAAAATAAGAACGAGTGATTAAATTCAGCTAGTTCGAAATAAAAAGTTCAAGCTGTGCTTGACAAGCCTATTGCCCCTGCCGGTGCGTTATGTTTGTGTTTAAATACTTCCAAATATTTCAGTTTTTCATACTCCCCCCCCTTTTTTTTAAACTGTAAAGCTTATGACATTTTATGAAATTTAAATATTTTAAATATTTAAACAACTTTGTTGAAAAATTTATGAAATATCTAAATAATAATTTACCAATGTTAAATTTTGTTTTAAGGGTTAAGTACGATGTGTCACAATCATTATTAACATTTAAACCAATCTAAAACAATCATTCGCAATCTGTTATTCCTTCTTCGACGAGAAAATGCGCATCTCATTATTCCTAAGCCTCCCAATTAATTACGTAATAGCTCTGATTATCTCTTTGGAGTGTAAGCCTTTCTTTCGATTCATGCACAAATTACAAAACCTTTTATTTGGATGATATTGAGATTTCAGTAACAATACTGGAATAACGTAAAGGTGAAACTCCAGACAGGCACATCTCAAATTGAATAAAGACAATGTATAAAAATATATCGCATATTTAATACTCGTATGTTTAATTCTGACATTGATTGAAGTCTTTTAGTGGATCACTAATTCATTTTTTTGTTTGATTATTGTAATTCCGATTCGTAAATTTTGTAAAACTCTCTCCTATTACCTGGAACGTCTTTGCATGAAACGGATTTAAATTTTAAACGAAATGTTAATTCTTTTGTAGTAATAATATAAATAATGTTAAGGCTTTTTAGAGTGAATTTTATAAAGAATCCACTAAATATTATTGATTTTTACTTTCTCTTACCCATAGGGTCGAGAAAGTATTGTTTTAGGGTCAAATTTTCGAACGTGAGTTTTTGTTATATTTACATGTTGTGAGGTCCCCTGAATACGAAAATCATGTTTTTAAAGAATGGTCTGTGTGTCTGTTATCAGCATATCTCAAAAACAAATAGTAGCAGAAATTCAAAACTCGGTATTCTAAATGTGTATCATATAGGGATGCTACAGTAAGCTTTTCGTTGAGATGAAGCAAATGGTACGTGTACAGGGACAATCAAGAGAATTCAAATACAATACGTCTATGGGGGGAATTGCAGGTAAGTAGAGTTTAACATCTATAGACAGCCCTAAACAAAATGAAACGAATAGATATTTTTTGTAATAGTGATAGTCAACTGGAAATTTTTTTTTGTGTATGTAGGAGCCTCGCCTCCCCCACTGGTGGGGGGGAGTCCCCCCTCGGGGGAGTAAATTTTCATGATGGGTATCTTTCAAAAGAGTTCGCCAATACAGGTTGATTCAAAATTAGTATGACCAATTTTAAAAGAATATAACTATTTATGGTATATTTTAATCGCTTTACTGCCAGTTTTATTTTAAAAGTGAGACGGTTAAAATACCAATCTAGCTATTTTTATTAGTGGGAGTAAATTGTGGTTCCAAAATTAGATCCTCAAACCCGAAACGGAATTTTAAAGCTTTTGAAGGATGATTGCTCAAATTCTGTTATAAATAAAGCATTCAAAAATCAGAGAAGACATTTTTCTACTGGATTATTATCTGAACTTCGAAAACAAATAAAATTTGGCTGGAAATCAAAAGCTCCAGAGAAAAAATGTGGACGAAAGGAAGTCCTTGGTGAAAAAGAAAAAAAAGTAGCTGAAAAGACTTATCGCTGTAGAAAATCCTCTGCCTCAAAGATATTTAGCAAAGAAACTACAGGTATCGCAATCTACAATTTGTCGTCAGATAAAGAAAACTGGCTATTAAAAAAAAGTGAATAAACCAGTCTGCCATCAAATGTCTGCAAATACCGTAGAAAAGCTAAGAAAACGTTCTTGGCCTCTGTATTTAATGTTACGCAAAGGTAGATACAAAACATGGATGGCATCGAATGAAGTACTGTTTTATCTGTCATCCACAAATGGAAAAACGAAGATACAATATATTTCACTCGAAAAGCGTCGCAAAGACGCAACTGTTTTGCAAAAGGCAAGTTGGCCGTCAGGTGTTATGGTACGGATAAGAATGTCCTCCCAAGGCTTAACAAAACCATTTTTTGTAGTACCAAAGGCTAAAATTGATGCTAAATACTATCAGAATAAAATTTTGAAGCACATGATCAAAGACAGTAAACGTCTTTACCCACAAGGAAACTTTGTTTTTCACCAAGATTCTGCACCAAGTCATACTGCAAAATCAACTATAAAATGGCTAAAAAATTAAAAAATATTTCTTTCTTTCCTCCTAAGAAATGGCTACCATCATCCCCTGACTGTGCGCCTTGCGAGTATTTTTTATGGGGATACTTAGAAAAACAATTAAGTAGACATAAAGTAAGAACACTTCAAAGGTTTCAAAAAGCAACCAAAGAGGAAATTGCAGAAATACCCCTAAAAATGATCGAAAAAGTTTTTTTTGGCTTGGCCTAAAGATCTACATAAAATGTACTATGCTAAAGGAAACTACATTGAAACTTAATTCAATAAAAATTTATAATGCTCTGAAATTGGTCACACTAAGTTTGAATCAACCTGAGTAGCTGTGAAGATGGGGGTTTAAGCGCACCCAAATTGCGCTGGCGCTGGCGCAGGTGGGGTTCAAGTGCACCCAAAACGCGCTGGTACTGGTTCTAGCGCATCCAATACGCGCCGGTGATATTCTCCCCGCCGTGGTGGAGTTCTAATCCACCCAATGTATTGGTTGTGGGTGATGGATGAGGATGACAAAGATGGTAAATGGGACAGGTGAAATGAGTAACTGGATTGGTGAAAATTCGATTTGTTAAATTTATTGTGTAAGAGGATGGATTTAGATTATTTTCCGATTTGTGAGGTGTGCAATATGTCATCTCACTGACGAGGTGATAAGAGTTTTATTGAAACGGACTCTGAAATATTTTGGAAATAATTTATTTTGGTTCATTTATTTCCAATTTAGAAACAGAATATATTGAACTTAGAAAATATTTTTAGAATGATTTTGATGTTGCCATCTGTTGGTGATTGTTACCAGAAAAAATAATAAATTATTATTTTTTCTATATATATATATATTTTTTTTTTTTTTTTTTTTTTTTTTTTTTTTGCGGGAAGTGAGATTCGAACCGAAGGTAAAATAGTTTCACGGCTTGATAAGTGGGCGAGGGTTTTACTTATCAAGCCGTGAAACTATGCGTGCGAGTGCACTTACAAGGTATATAAAGAGAGGCGTCGCGGCAGTGAGTCATTCTAAAAAGTATCGTCGTATGAGGAAGATATGATGCGCTTTCGTGTGAATGTGAGTCATAATAAAATTTTGTGTTGTAACGATGGAGATGTATCTGGATCCAACTCACGCAGGAAGTTTTGGTGGTGTAAATGCCTTGTTTCGTGCTGCCAAAGGCAAAATCTCGAAGAAGAAGATTCAAGACTGGCTGAGCGGAGTCGATGCATACACGTTGCACAAACCTGTTCGAAGAAAGTTCCCGACCAATCGGGTGATTGTATATTCTATCGATCAACAGTGGCAGACAGACTTAGTGGATCTCGGCAGTTTGCAAAAGTTCAATCAAGGGTACCGCTACATCCTGACCTGTATAGACATTCTGTCTAAATTTGCGTGGGCGGTTCCTTTGAAGCAAAAACGAGGTGAAGATATTGTAAAGACGTTCCGGTCTATTTTCGCGACGAGGAAACCCAAGTCCCTGCAATCGGATGATGGAAAAGAGTATCGAAACAGACTTTTTCAAAAATTTTTGAAAGAGGAAGGCGTGCGGTTTTTTACGACGAATAATAATACGAAAGCTTCTGTCGTGGAACGATTTAACCGAACTTTGAAAACGAAAATGTGGAAATATTTTACTCATCATCACACCTACCGCTATTTGGACGTGTTGGATCAGTTGCTACACAGTTATAATCATACTTACCATTCGAGTATCAAGAGAGCTCCTGTCGAGGTGACCCCTGAAAATGAAAGTGACGTATGGGATACTTTATACGGTGACATGCAGAATGCGAAAAGAAAACCCTGCGTGTTTCAACCGGGTGACGTTGTGCGAGTTTCCAAGCAGAAATTAACTTTCGAAAAAGGATATGAGACGAATTGGACGGAAGAAGTGTTTGTGGTGACCGAATGTGTAAGAAGAGACCCACCCGTCTACCGAATCAAGGACCTGTTAGAAGAACCCATCAAAGGAACATTTTACCCCCAAGAACTTCAGAAAGTGAAACCGAAAGAGAATTATACGATTGAAAAGATTTTAGACAAACGAATACGGAAAAAGCGTGTGGAATACAAAGTGAAATATAAAGGTTACCCTAGCAAATTTGACCAATGGATTCCGTCCTCTGATTTATTCGCCTTATAAAACAAGTGTTTCGAATGTTGAAAGATCATTTGAAAGCATGTCGTTCTACGTGACGTTACCTTCAGACAGTTCCAGGAATTATTTTCCCGAGAATAAAATTTCTCATTTTATTACGCGATTACCCGCCCCCGTTGAATTGAAAGGGGAATGGGAAGTAGGCCTCGTCGAATTTATTTACCCTCACACTTGGTATAATGTGAACCAAAATAATAATTTATTTGGTTTCGATTTGAATGACCAGAAACCCCCGTTTGGTAGACGAATCCCCCCTGGCTTTTACGAAACGGTGGATGACATTTTAAAAGCGATGTCTATTGAAGAGATTAAAAATAAAATTTCTTTCACTTACGACCCCCACACGAAAAAGGTGTGTATCAACGTGAAAGATAAAACAAAGCTGATATTGCATGAGGGGATAGCGCAGATGTTGGGATTCGAA
The DNA here is from genome assembly GCA_963930645.1 of Salticus scenicus. Classification (NCBI taxonomy): domain Eukaryota; kingdom Metazoa; phylum Arthropoda; class Arachnida; order Araneae; family Salticidae; genus Salticus; species Salticus scenicus. The sequence goes on along the minus strand of OZ005658.1, from coordinate 10,526,968 downwards.
CCAGGCGAAATCGCATCGCCTGATATAAACATCGAGCAAACTATTTTTAGTACCTATGTCGCAGATCCCTGCGCACATTATAGAGTACTGATGGTTTATTCGGATATTGTGGAACCCCAAATTATCGGAGATGTGTTAGCACCCCTTTTACGAATTGTGAATGTAAGGGGAAAAGATGGAGAAATGATTTGTGAGACATTCGACCGACCGCATTATTTACCTGTCAGCCGAAAATCGTTCGACTCTTTGGAAATCGTTATAAGGAACCACCTCGGCGAACTCACGCCATTTGAACGTGGGCGCTCGTACGTGAAGCTTCACTTTCGTCAAAAATACCTCTCGTGATGTTTGTTCCTTACCAGTGTTGTGCGAAATCTTTTGAAGATTACTATTCCCATCAGTCGGGTAGTGGCCTAAATTATTATCAAGGCGCTACTTTACAAAAGGGATATGGATTTGGTGGACTGTTTCGGTCCCTTTTTCGAGCAGCGGTACCCCTCTTCAAATCCGGGGCGAAAGCAGTCGGCAAGCAGTTGTTTCATTCCGGCGTGAACGTGTTGAGTGACCTGTCTCGCGGAGAAGACATTAAAGCGGCCGCCAAGCGAAGATTAAAAGAAGCTGGACAGACCTTAACCGACAAAGCTGCTACTAAAGTGAAGACGATGATTGGATCGGGCCGCCAGTATAAAAAGAGGAAGCGTTCTACCAAAGCAGTCATTCGATGTAAAGCCAAGAAAGTGAAGGTACAAGATATTTTCGCTTAAAGATGTCTGGACTCATCCATAAAGATTCTGCTGCCTGTGCGAAATCCGAATTGGATTTATTTTTGATCCCACCCACACAAACGGCTATTGAAAAAGGATACTTTGTGGAATATCACCCTCTTGCGAATATTCGAGACGGAGGACCTGTGGAATTTAATATTTCCGGAAATGGTGAAGACTATATTGATTTGTCGGCTTCCTACCTGTACGTGAAAGTGAAAATTACCAAGTTTGATGGATCGCCCTTAGCGGAAACGGATGCAGTTGCCCCCGTGAATTTATTTTTACACGCCTTGTTTTCTCAAGTGGATATTAGCCTGAACGAAAGAGTGATCTCCTCGTCGAGTAACACCTACCCCTACCGCGCCTATATTGAAACGCTGTTGAATTATGGAGAAGATGCCAAGAAAAGTTTATTGTCCTGCGAATGTTTTTACAAAGATGAGAATTTGACTGCTACAGATCCTGCTGGAGACAATCCCGGATTGAAGATACGTTACGGACTCACGAAAAAAAGCAAAACTTTAGATATGATTGGACCTTTGCATTGTGATATTTTTCAACAAAACCGACTGCTATTGAATATGGTCGACTTGAAAATTAAGATGACCCGAAGCAAGCCCGAATTTTCCTTAATGTGTAAACTCGAAGCGGCAAAACCCATTCCCAACTACAAAGTGATTTTGGAGCATGCTTCTATTTTCATACGTAAAGTGAAAGTGAGCCCAGGTGTATTACTGGGTCATGCCAAGGCCTTAGAGAAAAGTACAGCGAAGTATCCCATCGACCGAGTGCTATGCAAGACCTATTCGATCTCAACCGGAAGTAAATCCTTTATGCAAGACAATGTGTTTTTAGGAGCCATGCCGAAAAGAATTATTATTGGACTTTTAGAAAATAGTGCTTACACTGGACAATATGATTTGAATCCCTTTTATTTCCATCATCACAAGGTCAACTTTTTAAGTGTTTACGTGGATGGACAGCCCGTACCCAGCAAACCATTGGAATTGGATTTCGAAGAAAATAACTATATAAGAGCTTATCATCGATTGTTTTCGGGATTTAATCGAGATACCGGCATTTATCTCACCCGAGATGACTTTGCGAACGGCCATACTTTGTATGCTTTCGATTTGAGCCCTGACATGTGTGACGGACCCCATCTAAATCTACAGCACCAAGGAAATTTACGAATTGAAATCAAGTTTGCAGACTCCTTAGAAAGAACTACGACTGTATTGGTGTATGCGGAATTTGAAAACATTATAGAAATTAGCAAAACACGGCATGTGTTGTGTGACTTCCCCAACTGAAAATGAATTCTATCGAAATCGACACTATTTTATCCCACGATCCAGTGACCAAGAAATACTTTTCCGGTGTTTTCCCCAGTGATCAACTACCCAAGAAGATCGCCCGTTATCCTGCCTGCTTTGTATGCAACGTGGACAAGTCTACAGAAGCCGGAAGCCACTGGGTGGCTTTCTACCTACTCTCACCTACGGAAGCGGAATTCTTTGATTCCTATGGAAACAAGCCGAACTTTTTTAAAGGACCTATATCGAACTATGTATCACAATTTTCACGAGTGGTGTTTAATCCACTTCCGCTGCAAAGTCATGTAACAGCTGTTTGCGGTCAATTTTGTGTGTATTATATTTATTGCCGATGTCGAGGCAAAACTTTGAAAGATTTTTTAAAGCAGTTTGTAACTGAAAATATATGTAACGACCATCGAGTCTATAATTTTGTATCCAAACGATTTCGTACACGTGCTCCCTTTTATCAATAAAAAACTATTTATAATGTATACCTATGTGTCTGTGTTTATTTAGAATGGAGTTTCCACGCTTTCAACACCCTTTTACAATGCTCTTAGCAGGCCCCACGAGGGTCGGTAAGAGTTGGTTTCTGCGGGATTTACTGGCAGAACGACGCCGTATGTTTAATCCTCCTCCCGATAAAGTCGTTTGGTTTTACGGCATCTCTCAAAAGCTTTACGAGGAAATTCCCGACGTGACGTTCGTGGAAGGGTTTCCTTCTAATTATCGGGAATATTTAGGTACCCATTCTTTAATGATTTTAGATGATTTGATGGTGGAATGTGGGGGTGATGAACGATTAACCCATCTCTTTACGAAAGGAAGTCACCATTTAAATTTAAGTATTATTTTTATTACTCAAAACCTTTTTCATAAAGGTAAAGAAATGAGAGGTATTTCCTTAAACAGTCAATACTTAGTACTTTTTAAAAATCGTCGGGACATGAGTCAAATCATGCACTTGGGTAGACAATTATACCCGAGATCGACTCAGTTTTTTCAAGAAGTGTTCGAGGACGCTACCAAACAACCCTTCTCCTATTTGTTGGTGGATTTAAGGAATGAAACCCCCGAAGGAATGCGACTCAGAACTCGTATATTACCGGGGGAAACCCAATTTGTGTACGAACCCAAAAAAGGTTTAAAAGGAAAGTCCTACCGATTTTAACTCAGTGGTGATCATGACGTTGTCGAAGAAACAACTTCGTGATTTGGAGCTGATCAAGTCTTGTCCTAAAACCTTACGCAAGCATTTGCTAAAAAAATTACCGTCTCGGTCTGTGAAGGCGATTTGTGAATGCACTCTGAACGTATTAAAAGGAAACGTGCCCCTCTCGGCTCATCAGAAAAGGTCTTTAAGGAAATATAAGACGACTCTCCGAAAAATTGGTACCAAGAAAGGAAGCTTATTCAACAAGAAAAAATTGATTGTTCAACACGGTGGATTTTTAAATATTTTAATCCCGGCTGCATTGTCTGTTTTAACCGGTATCATCAATGGAATTCGCAGCTAAGTATGCGCTGGTCCCGGAAGAAGAATTTTCGAAGCATACGCCCTCTAAAAAACAGATGACGGAATTTGATTTAGCTATGGCTAAAATATTAAATAGTTCTCTACCGGATCACGAAAAAATTCAGCACTATTATGAACTCTTAAAAAGAAAGATGGATTTGCAAGAATATAATTTACCTTGGATGTCTAAACGACCTCAAGAAGAAGAACCTGGAACTGTGAAAGACGATTCTATAAAGAAAGAACCCTTCATTAAACAAGAACCCCAACAAGACTATGATATGTTTGTTTTATCTTCTGTACCCAAACCCATGAAGAAACAAGCCGAAGCATTATTGAATTTTCTCAAGTCCGATTCCAAAAAATTTATTTGGGATCAGAAAGGACAGATTACTTATAACGGACAGACTTTGGAACATTCTAATTTAGCTGAACTGTTTCATTTCATCTTTTCTGTGAATAAAAAACCGCCTATTACTGGCCAAAGCGAATTTATACAAGCCTTGCAAGAAATGGGGGTTCCCCGAAGTATTATTAAGAACAGACATTTAGCCCACACAAAAAACTTTGTAAAACCGAAAAAGAGATTTGTTGTAAACCCTCCAAAAAGATCTGTTGTTGTTAAACCAAGCAATGTAACATGGGAAACATTATAAATAAAATAGACTTGTAATCTGAACACAATTGTCATTATTTTTATTAAAAAAATACACTTACTTGAAACTACACATATGCATTAATCTTCTTTAAAGTTTCAGAGAATTTTCAATGTAATGACATCACCAACCAGTGATGTCATTGATTGCTTATCTATGATAACAAGGATATTATAGAACATTAAGTAATTTATTTAAAAAATAGTAAGCGGAATTATATTAGAAAAATCTAATGAATTCTAGTATATGGAATTACATTAAAAAAAAAAAAATCTGTACACCATTATAAAGAAATTTTTTTTATATTTTAAGAATTTTAAAATTTATGCCAAAAAAAAAAAAAAAAGTTTTAAGAAAATAATTCAAATAAACTATTTTTAGATTGATTAAATAAGTGTTTTTAGAAATATATTTCGAAAATTAACCAAAGTCCAAATAGAATATTTTATTTTTAAAAATATCCTGTGAAAAATGATTGCATTAGTCCAAATCAATAAGTTCAAATATAATATTTTATCTTAAGAAAATCTTTTTCAGTTTGAAACAAAACTTTAAATTTTTTATAAAACCTTGTAAGTGAATCCCTCCAAATAAGATGATACATGAGGAAACATGAAATTAAAAAAAAAAAAAAAAAAATGTTTGTCAAAAATCTAATTATTTCCAAATTTAAAGTGGAGAGATATAATTTAAACTAAAATTTAAATCAAAAGAAAATCGAGATTCTTTCTTTGAAAGCAGCAAATTAAAAAAGATACATTTTAAAATTTTACATCAAGATTAGTTTTCTTTAAAATCAAACTAAAATTTTAACTTAAAAAATTAATAAAACTTATTATTTTCAAATTAATTTAAAAAAGATAGGTAATTAGAATTTTAATTGTATTTTTTCCTTAAAAAAAAGAAGAAATGCATAAAAACCAATGAATAATTAAAGAGACAATAATATTTTACAAAATTTTTATTTCAATGGATAAAATATCACATCCTGAATTAAAGGTACAGAAATATTATTTACAAAACATCACATTTATTTCAATGTTTTAAATATCACATCCTGAATTAATGGCACAGAAATACTGTTTAAAAAACTTTCACTAATAAAATCTACATTATTAACAAAATTTGAAGCAACAGCTTTCATGTTTGCTAACAAAAATATTGTTTTACCTAAATGACGGAATTTGTCGAGATTAGATGTTGTTATGCATGAATGTCGTGTTTGACTCGGATGATTTGTAATGCATCCATAACATTCATACACTTTTTTGAAAACAGTTGATAATTCATCTTCAATAGAAAGAATTAATTTAACCGTTAGATTATCTTCTTCTTCAGTAGATAACGTACACAAAATTCTGCGTTCGTTCCTAATAAAGTGAGGCAATCGTTTAGTTACTAAATAATTAATTAGAATTTCATTTAATTCATGCGCAAATTCATTTAAGCTTTCTGCTTGAAAAGGATTCAATTCAATGAAAGAAGATTTAGTAGCATTTTTCAAATTAAAATTTTGAATATGCATGCATCCATTTACATTAAGTACTAAAATAGAATTGTTAGCAATAAATGAAGCAGAAATATAACATAAATTAAAATTAGATAACTTTTGATAAAATTCATACCACGTACATATGTCCATAGTTATGCCCTTTTTAGTTGGAAAGACGGTTTTCTTATTTACATCATATTGTCTGATATGTATTTTAACAGAATCATTAAAGAGTTCTGCAGTTAAAAATAAATATTCACCAAGATCTTGTCTAAATATGTTTTCACTTTTGTCCGATTTAATTTGGATCATCTCAGATACAACAACTGGTGTAGGGGTTCGATCGTCTCCACTGGCACCATTTTCAACTGTAGAAAATTCTGCTTTAAGTTTACTTATTCCTGAAGTGCTCGGCATATCTTCCAATTGAATGGCTGTGTTTTCGGAAATACTTGGATTTAGCTGACTAGAAGAAATCGAAGCAAATAGAAAATCCATTGCATTATCCACAAATATTTCTTCAATACACTGTCTTTTAGAAGGAGGGGGATTTTCATTAGAGGGTAAATAATGTTTCACTAATTTTCGAAAAGTAATGCTGATACTTGGCTTGGTAACTTTAAGTTCAGATGGTAAACCACGCAACCAAATTGTTTCGGGATCCATAATCAATAGTGAACCGTTTTCTAAAGGAAGTTTTATGGTTTCAAAGTCTTTTCTAGCAAAAAACATTGTCCTTGTGGCACCTAAGCAAACTGTAGCAATAGGAAAATTTGAATCTAAAGAAAGTTCATTATCCTCATGCATCTCAATTTTATCTCGACCACAGCTGTAATAATGAAGCAATGCATAATTAAATGTTGCATTAGTAGCCAATTCTACAAGAGTCTTGATGCTGAGCAAAATTGGAGTCCAAGGTTCTGCAGAAATACTTAATCCAGAAAAAGAGTATTGAAGTGAACTATCATCACCAAAAGCAATCATTTTCCTTGAGGAAGTATAAGTTTTTCCTCGGATTTTCACGGGGTAACATTGAAAGTTATATGTTGATAACTCTTCAAACATACGCATGGAGTCTTCTTGGCTAAGAAAAGCATTTAAATATTTAACATTTAACATTTCTTCCATTTTTTATTTATTTATTTTTTAAACATCAATTGAACATTACAACCAACAAATTCCGAGTCTGCAGTAAAAATGAGCCAGCCACCTTACTTATGATAACAAATCAGTGTAAATATCTGTGTTGAGTTGTTGGTATGCTTCTTTTATTTATTTCTAAAAATCTGATTGGCTAACCAAGTTAGTAATAAAACACTGCTATTCGCTCCTACGATTCACGGGGGAGATAGAGGTTAACGTGAGATAACAAGTTGGAACAGGTGGAAACAGGCAATCTTCAGGTTGCAATACCTCAGCGGGGTGTTTATACCTGCTTCAATCTGATAACGCTTTACGTGATTATTCAGTCCAATTCACTCTTCACTAATTTATTTTAAAAATTTTCATTGGTTAATTTAGAATTTCTTAACTGCAAATGGCAACAATCTTTAGTCAACATGATGGTCAAGGAAAAATATTTATCACTTTCCATCTTACTCTCCTGATGTAAACGTTCATTTTAGTTGGGATCCCTTCAATGAATACGAATATTATGGAGGGTGATGAAGATTCATTGGAAGTAAGTTAAAAATAATTTCATATATTTCTATTTATATTTCTATTGAAAAATCTATTAGCTGTTTAATGTTTTGTGATAATCAAGTTCTTAAATAAATTTGTATGATTCATGTGTTAAATTTCGATAATGATTATTACTTGCTTATTATTGTTCAAATGGTAGCTTTTACCTTAGCTAATATTTTATTATAAATGCAAAATTAAATAATTTGGTAATCACCTTTGTCCTTTTAAGAGTTTTTTTTTTTTTAAAAAAAGATAAATTGATTTTGTAGATTCTAATGATATAAATTATACTTAAATTTTGTTAACGGAAAATTGTTTTCTATTTCAGTTATTTATTTTCAGATATATATATATATATATATATATATATATATTTTTTTTTTAAAGGTACACTTAAATAATTTATTATTATTGTTTCTAACTGTATCTTTAAGTAATTTTTATTAATCATTTGTTTAAATATTGACTATAAATATATTTATTAGTAGTTATTAAATTTTTCCCTATTATTTTTTATTTGTTTATTTTTACTTTTAAGATATATCTTTAATATATGCTTTTAGAATTAAAATTATCATCAATCTGAACTTTACAATGCGACTTTTAGTTAATATCTTCTTATAATTTATTTTTTCAGTTTACTGACATCGGTATTCCGATGGATGAACTTCATGAAATGTTAAATGCTGGTGAAATAGCTGACGAGTGGGCAAATAGCAATCCAGTGTGGGATGAGGGTCCTTCCACATCGGGTTTGTCCAGCCATGAAAATATATCTGGGGAATCATTTGGAGATATACAGAAACATCCAAGAATTACAAACCATGTAAGTAAAGTTCAAAAAATTAAATTTTTCTTTTTAAATTCATATAAATATTGTTCGACACAGTTTTTCTTAAATATTAATCTATTCTTGAAATATTAGTAGTTGTTGTTTAGAATATAATATTATAAAACTGATTTATTTTTTGTTTTCTTTGTTACATTTAGAATTTTTATTAAATGTTCAGAAAAAATATTTTCATTTTCATTTTTTTTTTTTTTTTTCCAAATAATAATTCAAATTAAAATATTCTTTGTTTTTCTATAAAATTTCATCTAAAGGTCTATAGTGCTACAGAATTTTTTGAAAAGTAAGAAAAATTACAAGTTTAATATATGTATTTTTTAAGACAGAACATTGTTTACGATAAACTTTTATATCCACTTTTATATCCACAGAATATCCATTTAATCCGTTAAAACAACTCATTGTTATTAATTATCAACTATATTTATTATGATATTTTTTATGGAAATTTATTAGATAAATTTATTTAAAATTCTTATAAAATTAATATAATGAAAAAATTTTACATTAAATAATTAATAAAATTGAATCGCTAAATGAAAAAATATTATTTTTTAGATTGTTATAAATAGCTATGTTTTTTACTTTTTTTTTATAGGTGTGTGATGTTTGTGAAAAAGTTTTTTCGCGCAAGAATTCTCTCAACCGTCATAGAAAAACACATGGAGATGAAAAATTTTTTACTTGTGATGTATGTGAAAAGAAATTTGGGAGAAATGACACATTAAATCAACACAAAAGAATACACAGAGGTGAGAAGTCTTTTATCTGTGAAATTTGTCAAAAATCTTTTGTAAAATCATATGATTTGAAACGACATATTAAGACTCATTTGACAAAGAAAGAATATAATTGTGATTTGTGTAGCAAAGTTTTAGCTAGAAAGTCGTGTTTGTTCCAGCATATGCGCACTGTGCATGGTCCTTCTAAAAAGAAAAATGAAATTCCTCCTGTAATGAAAAAACGAATTAAAGGAAAAAAACCTGCTTTAGATGTGTTTTGTACACATGAACTATTTCCTAGTGATGAAGTAAATAGTGACCTTTTAGAATTTTTTAAAGAAATACGTTCAAGAATTTATAATTTATTATCTGTTGAATTAGATGCTTTCAAATCTATAAAATGGTACATGGTTGTAAAATTGGAACTGTCTCGTAAAAATAGTGATGGTGAAGAAGAAACTATTATAACTCATTTTCGAAGTAATTGCATTATTGATTTAATGCATGATTTTATTTCAGAGCACATCGATGAAGGTTTTTCTAAAATTTCTAATCGTTTTGAAGAATTCCTTCAGTTGGGATCTGGATGGACTCTGAAAAGAATAATTAAAATGGATTTATGTATTGCAAAATACAATCCTCTAAGAGCAAGCTCATATATTCCTCTCCCACTCGAACTAAAAAAGAAGCGAGCAATCCTCAATATTAAAAATTTAGACAATAAATGTTTTATTTGGTGCCTTTTAGCACATGAAATGAAAATCAAAAAGTCACCTGAGCGCGTAAGTCATTATATTCCACACGAAAATAAAATAAAGCTAGGAAAAGTAGCGTGTCCAGTTACAATTAAAAGCATTCCTATCATTGAAAAGCTAAACACATTAAGGATTAATGTATATGGATATGAAGAGAAGAAGGTATTTCCCATTTATATATCAGATCAAACAAATTCTGAATGCATTAATTTAATTCTAATTTCTTATGAAGGTAGGCAACATTATTGTCTTATTAGAAATATGTCTCGTTTGTTAGCAAACCTTACAAAACATAAAGCAGCGAGTTACGTTTGCAATCGATGTCTTCACAGATTTTCTAAAATAAAATACTTGGAAGAACATCATACTTACTGTAACAACCAAACACCACAGCGAATTAAAATGCCTAATGACAAAAACAAAGATTTATTCTTTAAAAATCAAAATTACCAACACAAACTTCCTTTTATAATTTATGCGGATTTTGAGGCATTAATTCTTCCCATTGATAAAGAGGATACTTTAACTAATAATTCGTATACCTTAAAAACTGGCAAACATTTACCTTGCGGTTATGCATATCTTGTAGTAGGTCCCAATGGACAAACTTACAAACCAATAACCTGTTATCGAGGAGAAAATGCCGTGGAGCATTTTTTAAATGCAATTATTAATGAAAAAGATAATCTATGCAAAGTAATGTATGCTAATAAACCTATGCGCATGACCCCTGAACAACAAAGGCAATTTTTTAGTGAAACTCATTGCTTCCTTTGTAAAAATGAGTTAAAAGATGATAGAGTTAGAGATCATGACCATATAAGTGGCCAATATCGCGGTGCTCTTCACAATTTATGCAATTTGAAATACCGAATGAGAAAAGTTATACCTATCGTATTTCATAATTTAAAGAATTATGATTGTCACCACATAATGAGCGCGTTAGGTAAAATTAAAAATCACGATTTCAAAGTAATTGCAATGAATATGGAAAAATATATCGCATTTTCTGTATTAAGCATATATAATAAATGTAAAATAGAATTAAGATTCATTGATAGCTTCCAATTTTTATCTACTTCTTTAGAGACGTTGGTAGCTAATCTTTCGAAACAAAATTTTAAACTTTTAAAAGAGAATGTCCCCGAAAATATGGATTTATTGTTAAGAAAAGGAATATATCCATATGAATACATGACATCTTTTAAAATATTTCAGGAAACGCAGTTGCCTCCTAAAGAATCATTCTATAGTTCTTTAACAGAAGAACATATAACTGATGACGATTATAAACACGCTCAAAACGTATGGAAGATATTTGACATTAAAAATATGGGTCAATATCATGACCTGTATGTAAAATCCGATGTTTTGCAACTGGCAGATGTATTCGAAAATTTTAGGTTGATTTGTCAGAAAAAATACGATTTGGATTGTGCTCATCTTTTTACATCTGCGGGACTTGCATGGCAAGCATGCTTAAAGATGTGTGATCAACCCCTCGAATTGCTCACTGATCCAAACATGCATCTAATGATTGAAAATGGCATTCGAGGAGGAATATCCATGATCACACATAGATGGGCACAATCTAATAATAAATATTTGCCGACTTATGACCCAGAAAAGCCGAGTACATATATAATTTATCTGGATGCAAATAATTTGTACGGCTGGGCTATGTCTCAAACCCTCCCTTATGGTAATTTTGAATGGATGTCGACAGAAGGAATAGATTTGGAATGGATACTTTCAATTCCTGATAATGGAGATTCGGGTTACATATTTGAAGTGGATTTATCATATCCACATTATCTACATGATGAGCATAACGAATATCCTCTTGCTCCGGAAAAAATAGAAATAAGTAGAGAAATGTGGTCTTCTTATAACAGAAATTTGGCAGAACATAACTCCTCAGTAACAAATGTAAAATTAACTCCCAATTTAAATGATAAAGTAAAATATGTAACCCTTTTGCAAAATTTGAAATTTTATTTAAGCCTAGGATTAAAATTAATTCGGATTCATAAAATTTTAAAATTTGATCAAAAACCTTGGTTGAAAAATTACATAGATTTTAATACGAATGAAAGAAAAAATGCTACAACCACGTTCGAAAAAAATTTATTTAAATTAATGAACAATGCCGTTTATGGCAAAACAATGGAAAATGTTCGCAAACACAAAGATATTATGCTAGTAAATACTAGTTCAGAAGCGGAAAAGTTAGTAGCTGCTCCCTCGTTTCGAGCATTCTCTGTCTTTAATAATGATCTTGTAGGCGTTGAGCGTTTAAAAAGGTCTGTTTTCTTAAATAAACCTCTGTACGTAGGGTTTGCCATTTTAGAACTTAGCAAACTTCATATGTATCGATTTCATTATAAATATATCAAAGAACGATATGGTAAAAAAAGCAAATTATTGTTCACTGATACTGATTCGCTTACATATCTTATAGAAACTGACGATATATACGAAGATATGAAACGCGATGCTGAATTTTTTGATACATCGGATTATCCAAAAGAACATCCCTCGTATTCAATAGTGAATAAGAAAAAGATTGGATGTTTCAAAGATGAAACAAATTCAGAGTGCATTCTAGAATTTGTCGGCTTGCGCTCAAAAATGTATTCCATATTAACCAAGAACTGTGAAAAGAAAACGGCAAAAGGTGTAACAAAAACATTTATCAAAAAACATGTGAAACATGAACATTATAAAAAAAGTTTATTCGAATCTGTTAGATCGAGAGGATTTCAATCTAGAATACAAAGTTTTAAGCATGAGCTATATAGCGTAAAAACAAACAAAATTGCACTAAGCAGTTTTGATGACAAAAGATATATATTGGATGATGGAGTGGAATCTCTTGCATATGGACATTACAAAATTTAGTTTGATCTTATGCTTTATATTGGTTTCAGTAAATAATATTGTTAAATAACATTGTTTGACTGTTAATTTAATGAAATTATTTAACTTACTCTTATAATGTATCTCAATTTATGTAAACAATTATGTTTCCTTTTTTAATTCAAAAATGCATATGAAATTGTAGAAACTTGTATAAAATGATTAAATAAAATTGATTTTTTATTGTATAAAAGAATTTATTTATTCATTTATTTATTAAGTTTTATTTCAACTTCACATTAAAAATTAATGATCACAGTAAAAGAAATTTTTATTTTTATTATTTTTAAGCTTTCCAAATAAAAGTAAATTTAATCACTTTTCGATAAGTACAGTTCATTTTAAATTTTTTCTGGTAACAATCACCAACAGATGGCAACATCAAAATCATTCTAAAAATATTTTCTAAGTTCAATATATTCTGTTTCTAAATTGGAAATAAATGAACCAAAATAAATTATTTCCAAAATATTTCAGAGTCCGTTTCAATAAAACTCTTATCACCTCGTCAGTGAGATGACATATTGCACACCTCACAAATCGGAAAATAATCTAAATCCATCCTCTTACACAATAAATTTAACAAATCGAATTTTCACCAATCCAGTTACTCATTTCACCTGTCCCATTTACCATCTTTGTCATCCTCATCCATCACCCACAACCAATACATTGGGTGGATTAGAACTCCACCACGGCGGGGAGAATATCACCGGCGCGTATTGGATGCGCTAGAACCAGTACCAGCGCGTTTTGGGTGCACTTGAACCCCACCTGCGCCAGCGCAATCTGGGTGCACTTGAACCCCACCTGCGCCAGCGCCAGCGCAATTTGGGTGCGCTTAAACCCCCATCTTCACAGCTACTAACCTGTACCTGAAAAACGAATGGTTGAACCATCGATCTGCGATAATTTAAAACAAAGTTATCGATTTTTTTTTTCATTTTTTTTTTTTAGTCTTATACTACTTCTCTAATATGGAAATCGTCTGCATTATCATAAAAGATAATTTTTTTAAATAATAATTTTAATAAATAATTTTTTAAAAACAGAATTATTTTTAATAACTGAATTGAATTCTATATAAATGTAGGTGCATTAATTAAACGGGGGTTTGAAGGGGGCGGTAGCCTTCCTTCAAAAAGAATTAATTATCATATAAAACTCTTTCGAAGCCTAATTTGAACTGTTTAACACAGGCTTACATAACAGTACTAGTTATCTTACCTCTTAATCTGCCACCTGTATTTATAGTATTAAATTTCAGGGTTAGAGAAAGTCGTGTGAGTGACACACAAGATTACTTAAATTTGAAACAAATATTAATATATTGTTTGCTAAAAACAGAAAATAATGTATGCTTAGAATTATATATATATATTCTCGCATAGTTCGAAAAGTAAAAATCTAATTCAAAGGATCAATAATGGCTTAAAATATGCTGAAATATTCACTCAGAGAATAACTAATAATCAAAATAATGATTTGCTAATGTATGTTATTCATGTACATAATATCGATGATGTTTAAAAAAAAAATGTGGAGTGACTCCACTCGACTTTCCGAACTTTGAGTAATTAACAGTTTTGTAGATAAAGTAAAGAAAGAGGAGTTGTTAAACAAACAAAAGAGTGAAAACCATAATAGAGTGTTTGAGTATTTTTTTCAATATATTACACGATGTTTTATTTAACGCTACTGAACTTTGAGCCCATAGATCATAATGATAAAGAATTTTTCGTTGTGTCCCTGTAAAAACCTATAAATGCTAGATTCACCAAAATGCTTATAGTTAGTGCAACAGTGATTTATAATATTCATATAAATTTTCAGTTCAATTGAATAAGGCCTTTAGATGCTATCGCGCTTTCAAAAATTTGGTCCCATAGGCCATAATGAAGAAGAATTTTTCTTTGTATCCCTGTAAAAAACTGTAAGTGCTAAATTCACCAAAATCCATACAGTTCGTGCAACTGTGACCTATAGCATGTATTTAAATTTGTTGCTCAGATTAATAAGGCGTTTAGACGCTATCACACTTTTAAAAATTTGGCCCCATAGGCCATAATCATAAAGAATTTTTCTTTGTGTCCCTGTAAGAAAAATATAAGTGCTAGATTCTTCAAAATCTATACAGATTGAGTATCTGTGATCTATAATATGTGTATAAATATTTTGCTCAATTGAATAAAGCGTTTAGATGCTATCGCACTTTTAAAATTTTGGTCCGATAGGCTATAATGATAAGAATTTTTCTTTGTGTCCCTGTAAAAAAACTATAAATGCTAGCTTCATCAAAATCAATAGGGTTCGTGCTACAGTGACTTGCAACATGCGTACCAACTTACAGCTCATTCGACCAAAGCGTTTATACGCTAGCGGGTTCACTCACACACATACACACACACACACACACATACATATATACACACACATACATGTCTCATCGTAAAAATAGTGAAAACGGACTCAGTGGACCTCGAAACGTATAGAAACATCAAAATCTCAAATTCGTATTTTTGACATGATTACAATACTTTCTCACTATAGTGTTCCGAAAGTAAAAAAATCTGGAGTGACTTCACTCGACTTTCCGAACATTAAGTAATTAACGGTTGTATAAATAAATTATAGTAAGAGAAAATTACAGTAGGGTGCATGAGTACTTTTCCTCATGTAGTACGTTGTTTTAATTTACTGCTATTGCCCTTCAAATCATTTGAGCTCATACATCATAATGATAAATTTTCTTTGTCTCTCTGTAAAACTACATAAGTGCTGGACTCACCAAAGTCTATAAAGTTCGTGCAAGGGTTACCTGTAACATGTATATAAATTTTTAGATCAATTGGATGAGGCATTGAGACGCTATCGCCTTTCAAATAACTTTAGCCAAAAATCACAATGATAAAGTAATTTTCTTTGTGTCCCTGTATAAAATTGTATAAGTGTTAGATTCACAAAAACCTCTAAGGTTCGTGCGACTGTGACCTGTAACGTGTGTGAATTTAGAGTTCATTCAAGTAAGGAGTTTAGACGCAATCGCATTTTAAATAATTTGAGTCCATAGGGCACAGTGATAAAGAATTTTTTCTTGTGTCCCTGTAAAAGCACTAAACTTGCTAGCTTCACCAAAATTTGTAAACGTTGTGCAACTGTGACCTATAGCATGTGTATAAATTTTCAACTTAGTCGAGCAAGGCATTTAGACGCACTTTAAAAAATTTGGGTCCGTAGGCCATAATGATAAAGAACTTTTCTTTGTGTCCCTGTAAAAAACCTATAAGTGCTAGATTCACCCAAATCAATAGGGTTCGTGCTATGATGACCTATAACTTTTCGCTCATTCGAACAAAGCGTTTAGACGCTATCGTGTTCACTCACATTCATACACACATACATTATCGTAAAAACAGGAAATGGGAATTCAGGGAACCCCAAAACGTGTAGAAACACCAAAATCTCAAACTCGAATTTTTGACATGATTACAATACTTTCCTCACTATAGTGTTCGGAAAGTAAAAAAATAGATTACAAAATTTTATAATCGTAGTACTCACACATAGTATGACGAATACATGTTATATTAAAAAAAATAATAATAATAATTACGGCAAATTCTAAAAGTGTAAATTTGAAAAGCTTTAGGTAATAATATTTGCTAATATTGGGTAATAATATTTGCTTAGGAAATAATATTTAGGTGTAAGCTTTGCTAATAATATTTACATTGTTAAATGAAGAGCTCAAAAATGAATGAATGGACAACTTATTTCGGAATGAGTTATTTTGTTTCAAAAAGGAAAACATGCTTGTCTCATTTATGAAATATGCATTTACCCCAAATTAACCCGTTAGCGTCCAGTGTCCTCATTTGAGGACAGCTAATAAAATGGCACGTATATTTTTTGTGGTTTCTTGGAATATTTTCTGTTTTTTATTGATAGTTTATATCGTCACTCTAAATGATCCCTGAAAGTTTTATGTGCCTACTATTAATCATTATTTCATAATTTGAATAGTCACTTTATGATTTTTCATTCGTCGCACATATCTTTGCTTTTTGTGCAGGTATACTAACTTAAATCAAATTGAATAATAATATATATTATAATACTTTACTTTCGAGATCTTTGTACACATATAATAGGAAATTAATCTGTTATCTCAAGGTTTTTCTATCTCGAAGTTTTCTCGCCAGAACACTAACCGTCAATAAATGACGATAGGCTTAAATTTAAAACAATCAGAAGAATTGTTTAAGTTAATATATTTCACTGTCAGTTATCTATATTAATTTAGAAGTGTAATCATCAGCTAATAATATTTTGCAAAATTAATTCGGGCGTGAATGGGTTAATATCTGTTCACTTCATAATTTATTATAAATATGCTGAACTAAAAGAAATCCTTTAACATAATTTCGACAAATTTAAATTGAAAGAGTTCATACACAAGATTCATACCCTGATATCTCCAGAACTATATTTCGTGGCGGATTCATACTGGTTTGTGGAAGAGTACATCAATGAAAATATATATTTGGGATGTTGGGATTCACGATCGTCAATGATAATTTTTGAGCATGTTAATATACTCAATAATGAGTGCATAGGATTTTTAAATTTGAGTATATTTACTACGGAGCTATTTCGAGTATGTGACATACTCAAATTTGACACAGTTTTACTTAATTTTGAGTATCGTTGCTCTTTTATCTTTTTAAGCGTATTATTATTTAAAAAATAAAATAGTCACACATATATTGAAAAGTACAAAACATCATTCAAAAAGATCAATAATCGCTTAATATAATCAGATATTGGTATTTCACAGCAAGATTAGCTAAAATATGAAAACAATAATTTGCAAACGTGTGTTATACTTGTTCGTATTGACGATGATGATTCAGCAAAAGAAAAAATATATATATATAAAACATACACACCATACATAAACGAATACATATAAATATATTCCACCAATATCCAAGAGGTTCTGCTCTGAAAAGTGGAAGTCTAAGAATGCTGGGTTCGATCCCAGGTTACGCTCGTAGGTTCAGTTGTTCGGAGAATTCCACGTTTTTCTTCTAAACACGCCTTAGAAACCCGTTCAAAAGACCCCATGGAGGGAATTCTTTCAAGGTCTAGGAACATAGCATAATCATTCGGCCTTAATCCACACAACTAAAACTTTAGGAAAACCGACCAAAGAAAAATCTAGATGCTTCAAATTTGTCTAACTTTAGCTTAAATAACATGTATTATCATTTTAAAAATTATTCTCACATCTTTGGAAAAGTAAAAATATAATTCAAATTAGCATAACAGCTTTATGTGATTAGATATTATGGCTATTTCGAAGTAAGACCAACTATCGAAATGGTAATATTCTAATGTGTGTTATACCTGTTCATGATGCCAATGATGTTTTAGAAAAATAAAAAAAAAGTCTGTTTTGTAAATAACGTACGCACATGTGTATAGACTAAGCGACAAAAATAAAGCCGCACTTGGATATTCTCCTTCTCGCCTTCTACAGCCACCAGTTTTATCTTTTAAAAAGCAAATTTTCGAACAGATTTTATTTTATTGTCCTCCACATACACTTTAGCTTTGAGTCCAGTGTTAAAAACAAAATGCAATTGTCAGGAAAATTGTAATTTTAGAAATTATTTCAAAAAATGGTAAGAATAAGGCAGTTAACGATGCCATAAAAAGTATTAATTTTTGAAGGAAAATCAAAAAATATTTTAATACGTGAAATGGCAAAATAATTAAATGCTAACAAAATATTGGTAAAAGGGTTTTAGCAAGATATAAAATTTTTTAGCCGTTTAAACTGAAAATTTGGTTTTAAGCGGGCATGTTGCTCATCCAAGCGAGATGACCGTAAGTTAAAAAACCATTGCTTATAAAATCGGTTTGTATTACATTTAAACATAAAAGATATTCAGAAAAAGTGTTCATCAGCATAATTTCTTTAACTACAGTACAGCAACTATTAAACAAAGCAGGTTTAAATGACAGAAAATTTGAAAAAATTCCATTCTCAGTGAAGAAAATTAGGAAAGCAAGACCTCAGATGGCTAAAAAAATTTAAAAAGTATTAGTTAATTATTGGGCTGAACTAGTTCCCTTTGATGAGTCAATTTTAACTTATTTCGAGCTTAAGAAAACAAGCAGATCTGACAACGAAAATATGACCGACTTGATGAAAATCGCACTTTTAAAACAGTGACACATTCTCCGTACATTATGGTACGGAGGTGCATAACATTTCAAACAGTCGGGCAAATTTTTATGCTCAAGGGATCCATTAACTCGAAATAAAACACAATCTTCATAAAAGTGGTGCCTGACCGACTATTTTGGAGGTATCTTGGACATTTCCGCAAACATCATTTCAAGATGATAATGTACCTTACTACACGGCGTCTGTGGTACGTTTATTCACTTTAAATTGTCAAAATTTCCTATCTATTCCCATGACAACCTATAATTCTGTGAGTAATCATACCTTTTTTCACTTTAAGTTAAATCCCACAAAGGATATAGTAGAATTTCTTCTTTACCAGACATGAAAATAGTCCTAATCGCGATCCGCTCGAAAATGTTTCGTCTATAAAAAGGCGGGGGAAAGGGGAGAGGATTCGAAATTTGCAGCCTATAACTCTGCCAGAACTAGAAAAAAAATATTTGTGATACTTGGCACATTGAAATTTCTGAGATTTATAATAAAACACTGTATAAAACTATGACATTGTGCATTAAAGCAGTAATTCCATATAAAGGTAGAATTAACCCAATGCAGAATACATATTTTTAATAAAAAAATGCTTAGATCTAACAAATAAATAGTTTTATCATATAATAAAAATAACTTGTTTATTTCATACTAGCAGGCTTTGCCCGCTTCGCTGGACGTTAAACTTAAATGATTTGTCAAAATGCCATATCTTTATTAATAACCTAAGTTCTCGCTGTGATTGGTAGAGATTTTCTCGCTCCCAATGTTAGGAGTCTGGGTCCCCACTGTCTTCGGCACAACTTACCCACTTCTTACTTCCCCACCCTCAGCGGGTGAGTTCGAAGTTTTGCAAAATCCCACTAATGTACATAATGCGTACACTTAATCAATATCCACACACAAAAATTCGCCATTCTAAGATAATTCAAAGCGAATTCAAACGGAAAAACATGTTTTTACACATGTTTATTGCCCTCCGACTCCGAGATGGGGGGGGGGGGGATTTAGAATTTCGTGAAATGCAGTTACAATAAGTGCCGGATGCATAAAAACAATTTACACACGTTACAAAATTTCGTGACCACACAAGTCTTTAATAGACAGTATTATAAATAAATAAATACAAAAAGCACAGCTTAAGTATCGGAACCCTTTGGTGACTTTAAATATTTTAAGCCATTTTTGCGATGAACTGAATTGGCTATCTCAATTGTGCAATTAAAGATCTTGGCGAGAAACGTCCGAGCTACTTCGGTGTTGAATTTCAAATTTTGCCAAAGGGATCCAATACTAAAGCTGTTCCATATCGAATCTGGGTTGAAAACGGAAAAAGGGTAAAATAAATTAGAAATATCAGACCTATATTTATAAATTTGATACCGAATGAAAGGGGCGATTTTGCTGAATCCAGGGGTTCAAACAGTTTTTCGATGCGACAATTAGATTTTTAAAAAATAACTAAAATATGAAATTTAAATGGCAACGGAAAAACGGATAAAGGGAAAAATAAATTAGAAATATCAGACCTATCATTACAAATTCAGTACCAAATGAAAGAGGTGATTTTTCTGAATCCTGGGGTGCAAACAGTTTTTCGATACGACAATTAGATTTTTTAAAATTAACTAAAGTATGAAACTTAGGTGGCAACACTTTATTTCAATCTTTTCATAATTTGTAGTGCGAATCACGCGAATAAAAAAGTCTTTAACTTAAAAATTTATTTTTATATTTTATTTTTCCATTCAAAGCATTTTAGTGAAAAAATATTTATGGCGCATGCGCAGGCGTTTTTTACACACAATTTAAACACTAATCATAATTTTGAAAATTTCTATAGATATAATTTCACGTTGGGTAAAGACCTAAGTTTCTGCCAAGCGCCGTTGAATTCCGTCCAGCCGTTCTCGAGTGATGCCCGGACAAACGTGTTTTAGTCTTTTACCCCCTAGGGGGGGAACGGGGGGGAATTTCTGAAAAGTTGATAGATATAATTTTAAGTTGGGTGAAGACCTAAATTCCTGCCAAGCGCCGTTGAATTGCGTCCAGCCGTTCTCGAGTGATGCCCGGACAAAAAAAAAAAACGACATACGGACACGATGACACACACACAGACACACACACACACACACACACACACAGGCAAAATTTTCTGAAGCCATTTTCGGCTTTCATGGGGTGTGAAACGTGAAGATATCGCAAAATTTTTCAATTCCGACAAATTTACAGACAAAAGTCTGAATTTATTAATATAGATAACTAGCAGGCTTTGCCCGCTTCGCTGGACGTTAAACTTAAATGATTTGTCAAAATGCCATATCTTTATTAATAACCTAAGTTCTCGCTGTGATTGGTAGAAGTTTTCTCGCTCCCAATGTTAGGAGTCTGGGTCCCCACTGTCTTCGGCACAACTTACCCACTTCTTACTTCCCCACCCTCAGCGGGTGAGTTCGAAGTTTTGCAAAATCCCACTAATGTACATAATGCGTACACTTAATCAATATCCACACACCAAAATTCGCCATTCTAAGATAATTCAAAGCGAATTCAAACGGAAAAACATGTTTTTACACATGTTTATTGCCCTCCGACTCCGAGATGGGGGGGGGGGGGATTTAGAATTTCGTGAAATGCAGTTACAATAAGTGCCGGATGCATAAAAACAATTTACACACCAAATTTCGTGACCACAGAAGTCTTTAATAGACAGTATTATAAATAAATAAATACAAAAAGCACAGCTTAAGTATCGGAACCCTTTGGTGACTTTAAATATTTTAAGTCATTTTTGCGATGAACTGAATTGGCTATCTCAATTGTGCAATTAAAGATCTTGGCGAGAAACGTCCGAGCTACTTCGGTGTTGAATTTCAAATTTTGCCAAAGGGATCCAATACTAAAGCTGTTCCATATCGAATCTGGGTTGAAAACGGAAAAAGGGTAAAATAAATTAGAAATATCAGACCTATATTTATAAATTTGATACCGAATGAAAGGGGCGATTTTGCTGAATCCAGGGGTTCAAACAGTTTTTCGATGCGACAATTAGATTTTTAAAAAATAACTAAAGTATGAAATTTAAGTGGCAACGGAAAAACGGATAAAGGGAAAAATAAATTCGAAATATCAGACCTATCATTACAAATTCAGTACCAAATGAAAGAGGTGATTTTTCTGAATCCTGGGGTGTAAACAGTTTTTCGATACGACAATTAGATTTTATAAAATTAACTAAAGTATGAAACTTAGATGGCAACACTTCATTTCAATCTTTTCATAATTTGTAGTGAAAATCACGCGAATACAAAAGTCTTTAACTTAAAAATTTATTTTTGTATTTTATTTTTTCATTCAAAGCATTTTAGTGAAAAAATATTTATGGCGCATGCGCAGGCTTTTTTTACACACAATTTAAACACTAATCATAATTTTGAAAATTTCTATAGATATAATTTCAAGTTGGGTGAAGACCTAAGTTTCTGCCAAGCGCCGTTGAATTCCGTCCAGCCGTTCTCGAGTGATGCCCGGACAAACGTGTTTTAGTCTTTTACCCCATAGGGGGGGGGCGGGGGGGAATTTCTGAAAAGTTGATAGATATAATTTTAAGTTGGGTGAAGACCTAAATTCCTGCCAAGCGCCGTTGAATTCCGTCCAGCCGTTCTCAAGTGATGCCCGGACAAAAAAAGCGACATTCGGACACGACGACACACACACACACAGGCAAAATTTTCTGAAGTCATTTTCGGCTTTCATGGGGTGTGAAACGTGAAGATATCGCAAAATTTTTCGATTCTGACAAATTTACAGACAAAAGTCTGATTTTATTAATATAGATAAATTATAATAGAATACAAAGTGTATGCATTATGTTATTGCATTATGTTCAGAAAGAAAATTTTATGCAGATTTTTAAAAAGTACTTCGTAGAGTGCAATAAAGCGAATTATTAAATCGAAAATGTACATAGGTATCATTTCATACCTTTGGTATTATGCAAACAAGACAGTTTTATTTGTTTCAAACATTAATTTTAAAGTTTTTACAAATAAAAAAGGTATAAGTCATTTTTTCTGCAGTGCGGCTATTTTTTTTTTTTTTTTTTTTTTGTCGCTTAGTGTACATATATGGATGCATACGGAATCTTAAGAAGAATAAACAGGACTAATGGTTATGAAGTTCTACTCTCAAAGTTGGAAGACGAGAAGCGCCGGGTACAATCCCTGATTTCGATCGTCGGCCTAACTGCTCTGAGTATTTTGAAGTCCTCTTTGAAACGCGTAAATTTTAACTAATACCCCCTGAGAAAGGCCCCCTATGGAGGGCGTTTTACCTAGATCGCGGAAACTAGAGTACTTATTCGAATCTAAGACACACAATCACAATAATTTTAGGAAAACTAATCAACGCAGTTTGGAGACCTTTCATATTATTCGAGTTTTCGTTTAAGTATACATTTATTATCATTTTAAAAATTATTCTCTCATATTTTGAAAATTAAAAATCTAATTTAGATTATCATAATGGCTTTATATCTTTAGATATTATAGCTATTTCGTTGCAAGACTAACTAATTATCAAAATAGTAATTTGCAATTGTATGTTATACTTGTCCGTAACACAGATGATGATTTAGCAAGGGATGTTTTAGTCATTATAAATGCTACAATAGAGTATTTCATAATCCTCTTTTGAGACAATTATTCACATCTCTACACTTATCAAGCTCTCGTTAATTGCGTAATCACCCCGGAACACACATATTTGAAAGAGAAATTTTGCTTCTCAGCTAAGCGATGGAATTGTGAAACGCATTATTGGATGGTATCGAGATTCCAAGTAATAATAATTCCAAATTTGGAATGAAAAGAGTGTAGTGAAAAGAGGGATATCACAAAGGGAATCTGAAGCAATCCTCTGTTACCG
The DNA here is from genome assembly GCA_963930645.1 of Salticus scenicus. Classification (NCBI taxonomy): domain Eukaryota; kingdom Metazoa; phylum Arthropoda; class Arachnida; order Araneae; family Salticidae; genus Salticus; species Salticus scenicus. The sequence goes on along the minus strand of OZ005658.1, from coordinate 10,503,113 downwards.
AATGCGAGATTAAATTACCCCCTTTTATTGTATTTTCTATGCCGAAATCATCCAAAGCTTTTGTCCATTATTAGAAATGTCTTAACAGGGGAAGAGTATAAATTATAAACAGAAATGCTGGTGCTTTTGTAATTACAATTTGAGAGCTCTTTCGCATGAGTTTCATGAAGTATTAACAAAAATTGATATTTGTATTAGCTCTGAAATGAGAAATCTAAATTTCGATTTAATGCGAAAAGAAAATACTGTGTTTTGCATTGATTTAAGAGTACTTTCCATTTTCATAGATACTTTAATAAAAAGGAGTATCATGGTCTTTTCACATGCCTTTCTGCAATTTGTATATGCATGACTCAGTAAATAAGTCATGCATAATTCATAATCACATGCAGAAAAATATATGGATTTTTGATTTTTTACTTTTACTTTTATAATGCATACATTTTTTTATATTAGATTTTGGAACAACTTGATTTTTCATCCAATACTACACTACTTGGCATAGATGAACTCTGCTCTGCTGAGTTCCCAATCATTTATTTGTACTCATAAATTTGTACTATAAGGCAGATTATATTCTAGGGAAAAGAACTAGGCCTATTTCCTGTCATAGTCACAGGCTGAAATGCTACGCCAAGTATGCTGCTCTACGTCTTATTAGATACATTTGCTATATCCCAATTTTCAATTTAATTGTATTAGAATTTGTTTCATGTTTTAATTTTTATAAAATACATACTATTTACATTGCATTAATGCTCATAATGCACGTTTATGCGAAACTTCCACCAATTTTATTGAGGTAAGAAATTCATATATATAAGCAAATACATATATATACATATATATACATGTAAAAATGCGTATATACAATACAAATACATATATATACATGTGTGTACAATGTGTACACATTGACAAATTGCTAATATGGTTTGCGATGCTAATGTATGTTGTACTAAAATGTTCTTTTATTGTTTTTTTTTTTTTTTTTTTAATACTATTTTTTTTCATTTTTACTGTGTCGTTATTTAAAAAAAAAAAAAAAACTGCTCGTGATGTCACATTCGACTGCCTAGCGTTTCTTTTACTACTGTGAACTCTATGAATCCTAAATTTATTTTATCAGTTTTATTTATGAATCCTCCTGGACATTTTTTTAAATTTTGGCGTTGAAGTACACCGAACCTTTTTCGCCAAGAAGTTTAATTTAGCAACAGCCATTTTAATCTAGGTAGCGCATCAAAAATATAAATAAATTATAAAATATTACAAAAAGAAAAAAAATATTAAACCCAAATAGTAGTCACATAAATGATCTTTTTCTATTTGAGTACATAATTTTATAGAAAATAATCTGGTGCGTCACACACACGACTTTCTCTTACCCTGAAATTTAATACTATAAATACAGGTTCCAGATTAATAGGTAAGATAACGAGTACTGTTATGTAAACCTGTGTTAAACAATTGAAATTAGGCTTTGGAAGAGTTTTATATGATAATTAATTCAGTGTGAGGAGGAATACAGCCCCTCTCAACCCCCCGTTTCATTAATGCACCTAATTTTTTTTTTTTTTTTTTTTTTTTTTTTTTTTTGGTTAAAAGTAAAAAAAAAATCGATAACTTTACTTTAAATTATCGCAGATCGATGGTTCAACCATTCGTTTTAAAGGTATTGGCGAGCTCTTTTGAAAAATACCCATCATGAAAATTTACTCCCCTCGAGGGGCACTTCCCACCCAGGGGGGGAGGCAAGGGTCCTACATACACATTTTTTTTTTCCCTGTTGACTATCTCTATTACAAAAAATATATATTCGTTTCATTTGGTTTAGTGCAGTCTATAGATGTTAAACTCTACTTACCTGCAATTTCCCCCATAGAAGTAATGTATTTGAATACTTTTGAGTGTCCCTGTACACGAACCATTTGTTTGATCTTAGCGAAAAGTTTAGTGTAGCATTCTTATATGATACACATTTAGAATACCAAGTTTGCACTTTCTGCCATAGTTCGTTTTTAAGATATGCTGATAACAGACAGGCACACACACAGACACACAGACATACACACAGACCATTTGCTAAAAACATGCTTTTCGTATTCAGGGGACCTCAGAACATGTAAATATAACAAAACCTCGCGTTCGGAAATTTGACCCATAAACAGTTCTTTCTCTACCTTATGGGTAAGAGAAAATAAAAATGCAGTTTTAAAAATGGAAAATTTATTTTAGCAAGCACTATTTTAAACCTAAAAACCATTAAAAATATAAACAGAATATAAAGGATCCTTATATATTAACGAAAGGGTGCCCGATAAATGTATTAGCAAACTATCCCTTTTTATACAAGAAATTATACAAAAAAAAAAAAAAAAAAAAAAAAAAAAAATGTCGGAACAAAAATTCAAAAGCCGCTAAGGGAGAGATGTAATAAAGTTCTGCATCATGATAATGTTTACTTATTTATTTTTTTTTTTTTTTATACCAATCACTACGCTAATTTAACATACAAATAAGTGAGCTACTGTGTGTGACTGCACTTGCAGGCTGTTGGGCAGAAATATTTGATTAATTCAAATTAATATTTAAATAATAACTAAACAAAAATAAAAATAAAAATATATTTAATGGGAAATATATATAACCATAGAAACATTAGTTGTTTAAAATACGACAGAAATAGTGCTCATAGGATATTGTTACAAGGGATTAAGTCTTTTTACTGCATCATTTGTACTGTTGCAATGAAGGTAGTTTTACAGGCAAAGTGAAAATAAAAGGGCAGTTCATTTACTTCCAGTGGGGTCAGCCTTGGCGACAATCTTGGTGAGTGGGCGACCAAATTTGGTGAAAAATAGTAGTTTAGGGTTCCCGAAGTTTCGGAGCTCTCCGACGCACGAGAGCATAGATTTCGAGTTTTTCATGGGATTCTCGAAGGAATCATCGCCAAGTCTCATCACCAAAAATTCTAAATATGAGTTAGTTGATTTCTGCGAAACAGTATGTAGTCACTGCGATTCCTATCCACTGCGAAAGAGTATGCAGTCACTAGATACCTATTCTGAGTGACTGCACTTTAGGGATTGATTTAGGGATTAAGCTGTAAACGACTGGACATTTTTCTTGAGCTAGCGAAAATTTCTGCTCTGGAGTATTTGATGTTATTTGTTTCGTGTGGAACAAGTGACTTATTTTTGGACTGTTCCGGATTACTCATCGAATAGGGACTTTTACTGTACGAGTAACAACAGCTTCAACTGTTTTCAGAATATTCGAAGAATTAACACTATTATTGGACTCTTTTCGAGAATATTCGTTTTAATAATAGTTTTGTTGTACAGATTCGAGAAGTTCAAAAAATGTTTGATATTGTCAAGGAGGTCCCATACTAAAGCTCTGACGAAAATAGTCCGCAATCGAAATGTATTTATTTAAACGTTTCAATTATTCAATTAAAAAGAAATCATTTAAGTATAGTGCTCAGTGAAGCAGGCAAAGCCTGCTAGTACATTTAATTTCTTAAGTAAAAACTAGTGTGTTGTAACCACCACAATACTTTCTTCTATATTTTCCTATATTAATTCACTAAGTGCAAATAATTTATTAAAACTATTATTCATTAAAATTATCTAACAGGATGAATGCAAACGATTTTTATCTTTTTGAAAACTAACACTAAATATACAAAGAAAGACAGTTTTATTGTCTATAAATAGCATCTTAAAAAATGTGTTTTTATAATGTTTATCTCACATATCAGGTTTTATGCAATTATATGCCATGGAAGTTGGCATATAGCCTTCCCATTACCGAGGAATATTGCAGTATAGGGGCGCCACCTGTTGGGTGGTTCACACCAAAAGTTAGCAGGCATTAATTTATTTTAAGGTGTATTTATATGCAATTCTGTGCAGTAGTTCCTGAGATATAGTCTTCCCTTAAATTGCGGAAATCGCTGTATAGCAGCGCCACCTATTGGCTTATAAGCATACAAATTGCATCTGCATAATATCTCATAATGGCCTTCTCACATATCAAGTTTTTTTTTATTATACGCAATAGATTCTGAGATATAGCCTCCCTTTAAATTGCGAAAACGCTGTATAGCAGTGCCACCTGTTGAGCAGTTGACACCAAAAGTTGATAGGCACTAATTTAAGTCAAAGTACATCTACATATAAATTTATATACAATTCTGAGCTGTAGTTCCGGAGATACAGTAGCCACAGAATTTTTGTCTCACACACACACAGACAATCAGACGGACGAACAGACAGACGTTTTCTAAAAATGGTCAAATCGTGTTCTAGACCTCTCAAAAACGTGTAAATCCGTCGAAAACTGGAAGTCGAAAATTTTCACGAATCCAATACTTTCTTCTATTGAATACAGAAGAAAGTAATAATATTTAAGGGTACTCGACTTAGTACTATTGAAGGCTTCATATAATTGCTTTTCCCTTTAGTATTTAGAAATTGAACTATACTAGGTTTGTTCAGTAAAATGTATATTCTTGCATATTTTTAGCACATTGTTTACAGATTTAAAATGTTTAAATTTCGTTTTCTCAGTTTGTATTTTTTTTCCTGAATTCGTGATCTTCAAATTGCTAAAATTTCTACAGATGTTTAAAAAAAATATTTAATACGATTTTGAATATTTAATAGTGCCTACTTAACCTATGTTTCTCATGCCTATAGTATGATATGGTTCGAAACTTATAGGCAATATTCAGACAAAATCAAAATCAATAAAACAAAAAGTCACATTCACTGGTAATAAAATCTGATTTAAAATAAATTATGAGAATCCTTATACGCCTAAATGGATAATACTGAGTTCAAGCTAATTTAAATATTTTTATTTATTTTATCCTTTTGAAAAATCCTTTGAATAAGTAATTCACATACTAATTAACAAATTGTTGATTTATCAAAAATATCAAAGTGTTCTGATTAACTGGCGTGTTTAATAACTTTTTAATCTAATTTCATATTCGCAAAAAAATCTATACAAATGAAATTAAATTCTTCTGGTGTATGCGACATGCTAAAACAAAAACTAATCCAACAAAATAATTGCTAAAGATGATGACAAGATCTGTTTTCAGTACGTTTTTATAAATGAAAAATTAATCATGAAAATTTACTAAATATATATGATCATGTGTGTACGACGCTATCAGAAGTAAATGTCATTTGACGTAAATTATTAACTTTTACTTATCTGCCATTTTTCTGATTTTTCCATAAAATTCCTTTCTTGGTTTAATTTAGAATAAGAATATAATTAGAAACGTCAAATAAGATTCAGAAAATTTGATAAACGATTTTTTTAATTATTACGTATATTTCAAATGCATTTAAAACAATTTTTTCTGCAATTGTAATGCTTGACAATTTAATTTCAATTAGTTTTAATTCCGTTTATAAGAATGAAGATTCTTAATGTATAATTAGAAAATAATTATAAGATAAAAAACTTTTTATAAACCATGTTTTTAAATTTTATGTTGAATCATAGCCATAGAACTCAGTACATTAGTACTTTATCAATGCGTATTGTTACGGAATTGTAAATAATTGTATTTATTTTTGTATAAATTCTTTCAAAGAGGCTTGGTAAGTTGATAAAATGTCAATTTCTGTATTTGCAGCTCTTTTTCGCGTTAAAATAGCTTAATTTTCCCTTTAAAACACATTAAAAAGCTCCAACAGGCAGGTAATGGATTTAGCGACTTTTTGCACTTGGCTACTTTTTTGGCGACTTTTGGCGAGAAAATCCTTATTATCGATATTCCAAAGGTGGACGTTCTAATGTAATTGGTTAAAGAGTTACGGGGAATTTGAATAAAAAAAAGTTGGTTTTAAAAATAAAATATTAATCCTTTCAGAACAACATATATTTGCATCATGTACTATATTAGCACTTTATCAATGTGTAGAAAATCTTTAAAGTGATAATGATGTCAATTTTTGCCAGATGCTTAATTTAACTTTTTACAATTTTTGAACGCTCACGTTTAGTTAAATGTATTTATTTTTATGTCGAAAGAAAATGAACTCGTAATTTTTTTTTGCCAACAATTAAATTATAGTTAATACTAGCAGGCTTTGCCCGCTTCGCTGGACATTAAACTTAAATGAGTTGTCAAAATCCCATATCTTTATTAATAACCTAAGTTCTCGCTGTGATTGGTACAGGTTTTCTCGCTCGCAAAGTGAGGAGTCTGGGTCTCCACTGTCTTCGGCACAACTTACCCACTTCTTACTTCCCCTTCCTCAGCGGGTGAGTTCGAAGTTTTGCAAAATCACACTAATGTACATAATGCGTACACTTAATCAATATCCGCACACCAAAATTGGCCATTCTAAGATAATTCAAAGCGAATTCAAACGGAAAGACATGTTTTTACACATGTTTATTGGGAACAACTTCAGTATAACCCCACAACGATATTTGGCGATTTTTTTGTTGGCGATTATGGCTAAATCATAAATCATAAATCATATATGATAAATGATAAAATCATAATCTAAATCAGAAATCATAAAACATAAAATCAGAAATCAAAAATAAACAACATATTAGGCTGCCATATTATATCGCAAACGGTCCAGAACAACATCGTTATCCTTCAAAACCGCGCCAAAGATAAATCGCGAAATTCAGCTGTGGGGTTATACTGAAGTTATACCGTTTATTGCCCTCCGACTCCGAGAAAGGGGGGGGGGGATTTCGAATTTCGTGAAATCCAGTTACAATAAGTGCCGGATGCAAACAAACAATTTACGCACCAAATTTCGTGACCACAGAAGTCTTTAATAGAAAATATTATAAATAAATAAATACAAAACGCACAGGCTATCTCAATTGTGGCAATATTGGCTATCTCAATTGTGCATTAAAGATCTTGGCGAGAAACGTCCAAGCTACTTTGGTTCCGAATTTCAAATTGTGCCAAAGGGATCCAATACTAAAGCTGTTCCATACACAAAATAAATAAATAAATAAAATAAAGTAAAATAATAAAATAAAATAAAAGCTCTTCTCTGATATTTACAAAATAAAAATAAAAAATCTTGATAAAATTCAAATTATAATCATTTACAATTAAGAGGAGAACATAAAAAAACCCTCATAAGGTACATAATAACAACAAAAAATTTTGTTTTACTGCAGGAAAGAAAAGTACTGCTTAATTAAATAAAAATATTAAACTAATGCCAAATATCTCCATGAAAATATTTATCCACGTGCAAATTCCTCATTTAAAAAAAAAAAATCACCAACTTTTGTAGGTATTTTTCTCTCTAATTTTTATTATTCACGTGAAATTAAAAATATTTCATTTTATTTCTGGAAAATAAAAAAATATATAAATGCCTATATATAAATATAAAACCTTTTACCGAATCTGGGTTAAAAACGGAGAAAGGGTAAAATAAATTAGAAATATCAGACCTATATTTATAAATTTGATACCAAATGAAAGGGGCGATTTTTCTGAATCCAGGGGTGCTAACAGTTTTTCGATGCGACAATTAGATTTTAAAAAAATAACTAAAGTATGAAATTTAAGTGGCAACGGAAAAACGTAAAAAGGGAAAAATAAATTAGAAGTATCAGACCTATCGTTACAAATTCAGTACCAAATGAAAGTGGTGATTTTTCTGAATCTTAGGGTGTAAACAGTTTTTCGATACGACAATTAGATTTTTTAAAATTAACTAAAGTATGAAACTTAGATGGCAACACTTCATTTCAATCTTTTCATAATTTGTAGTGCGAATCACGTGAATAAAAAAGTCTTTGACTTAAATATTTATTTTTATATTTTATTTTTCCATTCAAAGCGTTTTAGTGAAAAAATATTTATGGCGCATGCGCAGGCGTTTTTTACACACAATTTAAACACTAATCATAATTTTGAAAATTTCTATAGATATAATTTCAAGTTGGGTGAAGACCTAAGTTTCTGCCAAGCGCCGTTGAATTCCGTCCAGCCGTTCTCGAGTGATGCCCGGACAAACGTGTTTTAGTCTTTTACCCCCCAGGGGGGAACGGGGGGGAATTTCTGAAAAGTTGATAGATATAATTTTAAGTTGGGTGAAGACCTAAATTCCTGCCAAGCGCCGTTGAATTCCGTCCAGCCGTTCTCAAGTGATGCCCGGACAAAAAAAGCGACATTCGGACACTATGACACACACACAGACACACACACACACACACACACAGGCAACATTTTCTGAAGTCATTTTCGGCTTTCATAGGGTGTGAAACGTGAAGATATCGCAAAATTTTTTGATTCCGACAAATTTACAGACAAAAGTCTGATTTTATTAATATAGATTTTAATGACTATTTTTATTACTATTAGGAGCTTATCATTTAAGAAATTCTGTGAAATTTTGGTTTGTAAAACCGAAAACAGTGTATTTAATTCTGATAAATTTAAAATACATTCTCTAATATCAAAGTTCATATTAATCAATAGATATCAATACTCAAAATCAGAAAATAAATAAGCAAATAAATAAAATAAATAATTAAATAAAATAAAATAAATAAATAAATAATTCTCGTGCGCAACATCCACGTGATTTCAATTATAATCACTATTCATTAACACAGTATAAATCATTTTAATAAGTGTTGTCAAAATACATAAAATTTACTTAACAAAGCAGACGTAAACCAATTTTACTAACGAACTACAGTCGGTAACAAAAGTCTCCGAACACTAGCAAAAATTCCTATATAAAAAAAGTACACTTAATACTGTTTTGTTAAATAAATCCTTGTCGAATCCTGTTCTTAGTCAGTCTAAAAACAGGATTCGACAAGGATTTATAAAACAAAACTGTATTAAGTGTACTTTTTTTATATAGGAATTTTTGCTAGTGTTCGGAGACTTTTGTTACCGACTGTTCTAGATCCGAAGTAAAGACATATAAAAAAGAGATTGTATAACAAAAAAAAAAAAAAAAAAAAAAAAAAAAAAAAATGATAAAGGCTTTTCGAAGATTTAAAACGGATCTACTTTCTTTATACGAATATCTATAAATTAACCTGTAGAAACCTAATGCATGTGTAGGGACACTTAAAAAAGCGTTCATGTAGCAAACTGAATGAAAATCGACAAAGCCGCTTTCTCTAAAAATTTTCGATTCCACTTACAATTTTCATTAAATCTTGAGAAACTCATCTGTATATCGGTAACAAAAAACAAATTATTAGATATGAGGAGAGGTTTAAAAAGGAGTTAATTTAGCGAATTTCAAGAAAATCTTTAGAACCGATTCTTAAGACACCCACTTGTGAGATTTGATATTCACCTGTTTAATCAGGACGTCTATAAATTTACCTGAAGTAAGCATACAAGACATGCAAAAGTGCATCTAAAACAAGGAGGTATGTAACAACTTTGAAGAAAATTTGTTAGAACCTTTCTGAGATACCGACTTACGGTCACCCTTCTGCATTTTCAATCTTCCTGAAATTTCGAGAAACGCATCTGTATTCCAGACCTGTTTTAAATGTGTCTTCTTTGTTTTGGAGATGTGATAGTCAAAAGTTCAGTATTAATAACAAATGTAAACTAAATGATGATTGTAAATCTATACAGCAAACAAAGATAAAAAATGGATTAAAAATTACGATATATAAAAAAATAACACTGATTAAATCGGGTTGATCAAAAATAAGAATAGAAAAAGTTTTATTTCAGCAATCGCTATAGATATAGAAAACTTCGTCTGCTTTTTGTTAATCTATACCATGTGACCTCTGACGTCAGGTGGGAAGAGCCCATTGTCACAGAGGTTCAAAATTTAACATTAAAAATAATTTCAAAATTTCATCTTGGGGCTAAAAAAAATTATCTTTCATAATTTGATAGAATTACTAATTAACAATATCGTTGAATTTTAAAAAACATATAAAAGAGATTTGATGAACGGAAATATTTAACAACTTCATTATCTAATTTCATGCGAAAAGACGAAAAAAATCAAGTTAACTAAAAATCGTCTGATACATGTGAGAAAATAAACAAAAAACAAATGCAGTCCAACAGAATAATTACTAATAATGAAGAGAATAACTTCACCCAGTGCGCTTTTGCAAATGATAAATTAATTAAGGAAATGAAATAAATCCCTGTTCACTTGTGTATGATACTATTAGAAATAGGTATTAGTTGCCTTAAATCTCGGTCACTTTTATGAATGTTGTCGTAAAATTCCCTTTTTAATTACACAATATGTTCCCATTATTCTTTGTATTTCAAACGGTTATGAAAGATTTTATTTCCCACTAGTAGGCTACGCCCGCTTGGCTGGTCACTGTATTTAAACGAATTTTCAAAAGAATTGAATAACCATTTATTTTTTATATCACATTATAAATAAAAACTTAAAAAAAAAACCTGTATTGAAATTGCTCTAAACCTCACTTCGGGTACCCGTTGCTTATGTCCCCCGTTCTTTATACTATATTAAATAAAATATTTCTTTCATTTTGCACTCGTTTTGCTTCCGCGGAGGATCAAAATTGTGATGGAATGTCTCCGGACCACCTCTTGGGGTGAATCCCAGACCGTCGCCAATTGCCTGTTCCGACGTATAACGGAACCAACCAATCATGCACTCGTTTTGCAACAATGCTCTGTGGTCTTATGCGAATGATTCTCAAGAATGAATCAACTTCAACAATTGTTTTCAAATTTAATAGATTATATATGAGAAATAAGTACGCTATAATTCAAAAAGCGCAGCTCTTAGAACTTTAAAACTGATAATATTTAAAAAGTTATTCATTATTCTTTAATTTTAGACTGTTTTTTGTTTAATATTTGACTCTTATTTTAAGATAAAAGCAATCGAACGATATCGCGTGGTGAAACTTTGCAACGTAATATCTTTAAATCTAAAAACTTGATGTATATAGTGTCCTCACAAAAAATGAACAGTTTTCAGAGCTCTTTTAAAAAAGTATAACATTTATGCAGTATGTTTTAAAAAAAAAATCATCAGTTTTTACTTTAAAAAAAAATGGCCGACATTCATCACCAAAGTAGTTAAGTCTAGACAAATCAAAAATAGGAGTGGTCCACCCGGATGTGTTCCGCCGTCAAATTCTTTGCTTTATTTATATAGATATCATGTTTAACTTTTTAATTTAAAACTAGCAGACCCGTGCAAATTTTTCGCACATTATTTCTCTTCTTACAGTCGGCATCAAAATTATTCAAGCACTAGCTATAATCCTTATCTGAAAAAAAAAAAAAAAAAAGCGCCCCTAATACTGCTTTGATAAATAAATCCTTGTCAAGTCATGTTCTTCGCCAGTTCAAGAACGCGATTTGACAAGGATTCAGTTAACAAAACAGTATTAAGGGTATTTTTTTAATATAGGAATTATTGGCTAGTGCTCGAATAATTTTGCTGACGACTGTACCATTAAAATTTGTAACTCATAAATCTTATACCAATTTCACCATCCAATTTAAATTTTAATTCATAAGAAGTAAAATTATTATTAAAAACAAACTAATATTGTGCGATATTGAAAACAAAAACATTGAAAGAAAGGATTCGAAATAAAATTCATGCTTGAAGACCTAGTTTTCATAATTCTGCAGGCAGTACAGTTTTAGTACACGATCCCCATGGCGAATTTTAACTTTTTGTCACCCTGATGGCGATGCCTTTTTAATTGTTTACTTATTTTGGCTTTTTTTTTTAAATATATTTAGTACTTACTTTAATAATATTTTTTATTATTGCGTTTTTGAGTCAATTTATGACAAAACTTGGTGTGTCACTTTAACACGTATTAACATTATCCAGCAAAGCTGAAATTCTGCTAAAAAGTATTTAAAGTCAAATAGAAAACTAGTATGTTGTGTCCACCACAAGACTTTCTTCTATATTTTCCTTATACTTTCTTCTATATTTTCTATATTTTCTAAAAAAAAAAAATCGATAACTTTATTTTAAATTATCACAAATTTATAGTTCAACCATTCGTTTTAAAGATATTGACGAGACCTTTCGAAAGATACCCATCTTGAAAATTGACTCCCCTCGAGGGGGACTTCCCCCCAGGGGAGGTGGCGAGGCTCCTACACATATAATTTTTTTTTCCATGTTGACTATCTCTATTATAAATAATTCTTGTAAATTTCATTCAAAAGATAATTCTCTTTATGCATATTTATACAAAATTTTGTCCTACATCACCATGTTAAAAATTTAGAAAAAGCGGGATGGCAACGGAACCTGTAAGACAATTTTTACCAAAAGTTGATAGGCACTAATTTATGTCAAGGTGCAACTACATACCAATTTGTATAAAATTCTGTGCAGGAGTTCCTAAGATACAGTTGCCACAAAATTTTGTCACACACACATAGACTGACAGACAGACAGTCAGACAGACAGACATTTTTTAAAAATGGTCGAATCGTGTTCTACAGCATTAAAAACTTGTAAAGCCATCAAAAACCCGATGTCGAAAATTTTTACGAATCCAATACTTTCTTCTATTGAATAGAGAAGAAAGTAAAAATTAAACGGTATGCGTATTAGATTAAAAGGGGGGAAAAAAAGAAAGAAAAATATTTCTCCCATTTTAAGGGACATCCTAATGTGCATGTACACAGGATGTCCTCTAAAGACTTCTTACACCCTTTTAGTTACTGAATGACTGCAACTGTAGTCATAAAAATGGTGTTTAGGTATAGTTTAGTGGTTATGTGCCAATAAATGCGACTGCTTACAGCGAGCGTCATTTGGTAGAAATTGATGGAGTTAAGCTTTTATTTCGAAAACCTTTGAATATAGGGAGAAAATGAATTACAAATTTGTAAAGCATTATCGATTTAGTATAAAAATACACCTTGAATGGTAAAGTTAATAAAAGCAGGGCAAATACATGTAAATAGATATTAGATAACGACCAATCAGCTGTACTACAGACCTGCCCATTTATATGTTTTTGGTTTTCAGCTAAACAAGGTAGTGTGTTGCAAAAGGCGAAGACGTTTTTTCCGTGTCTAGAAAAAAAAATTGTAGAACTGGTAAAAAAAAAAAAAAAAAAAAAAAACATAAGAACATGTTTTTTGCCTTTTTTTTCCATTTGTATTATTTCCATACAAGTTTATAAGTTTTTATTTTTAATTTATTTTATTTTATTTTAATTTTTTAGGAGGATGGGGGGGGTGGGGGGAGGGAGATACACCGAGAAAAAATTCTGTAACTGACATCTAGAAACTGCATTGTAGCTCTAGAAAAAATAGTCCCATGTCCTCCTTATAAATTCTAGTCCCCTTTGGTAGCGAGTTCTAGAAACCCCTATTAGAATTCTAGAGCGTTTACCTATATTATCGAAAGCAAAGTTATTTAAAAATCTCTGTAAATAATTGAGAATACAAGAGGCGGGTTTTAGCAACTATAATCTTGGTTTATGACTAGAAAATCTAGCGATAATTTCTCGCAATACAAAAGATTCAGAATATTCAGAATATTGTTTCCTCATCTATAAATGTCTAGACTTGAAATTTTCGATCATTTTGTCTATTCAGCTTATTGGCGCGCCTTATACATGCGCATAGCTCGGAAATCTATATTTCTAGTTAAGGGATTTTGAAAATGGCCAGTTTTTCATTCTAGAGGAAAGCGGTATACATATATTTTCTTTTCTCTGTGTAGATTTCATCATTTAGTAAAAATGGGAAATGAGAAAATGAGAAAAACATCTTATTACATTTATATATGAAACAACCTCAAGCAAAAATTTTTTCATTTATTATAATTCTAAAAAAAATAATAAATAAATAAATAAAAATAAATAAATAAATAAAATAAAATAAAACTATTTGCATAATTCAACACAAACATCTCAGTTCAAATACTAATTTATACTGTTATTATTATTATTATTATTATTATTTTCAACAGAAACTTTGACTAACCAATATTCCTAAAAACTTCATTATCAAATTTCATAAAAATTAAAAATTGCATATGAGAAAGATATTAAATTATCTGATGCGTGTCACACATAATAAGAAATATCAAAGACAATCCAAGAAAATAATAGGAAAATAATTAACAGAAAAATTGCGTTCGCTGCATTTTTATAAATTATAAATTAATTATTGAAATTACATTAATCAAGTATTCAACTGCGTAAGAAATAATCAAAAATAAGTGGTACTGGAGGTGAATTGTTGAATTGTTTTGTGTTACACTCGATCTTTTCTCATTTCTAAAAAAAAAAAAAAAAAAAAAAAAAAAAATCATTCTTCATTAACAGCAAAATAAAGTAATTGGAAAAGTCAGATAATATTGGGAATTTTTTAAACAGTTTGTTTGGATTGTTTGTTAAGTTCCCAATTCCTAATTTCTTTGTTTGTTTTTCGGTAACCTTTCCTAACTCTTTTATAGGGATTATTTTCAAATGTGTAAGTAATGTTAAAATTTATTAAAATAAAATAAAACAGATTTTTTTTCTCTGTTCATCTTTAATTGAAATACAACATGTGGTGTGTAGACGAAACCATACGTTTGTACTATTTTAATATGTAAATGATAAGTTAAGCTAACAGTATGCTGAAGCAAGCTTAAATAATGATAATTAAAATACCATATCCTTTTATCATCTTTCCCACACTCCATCCGCTGTACTTATTCTAATTTGTACATCTAGTACAATGACAAGTTTTTGAAATGCGTGTTTATATGAAATGACGTATATGTATAGGTATGATAATTATAATGCCATATCTTTTTATTATCTTTTCCACGCTCTATACAATGTACTTATTCTAATTTGTACAGTTAGTATCTTTCCCACGCTCCGTACACTGTACTTATTCTAATTTATACATTTAGCCCAATGACAAGTTTCTGAAATGCGTGTTTTATGTGAAATAATGTATTTGTATATATGTATGTTTCCGTATGTAAATTAACCCTTAAATGCTTGATTATTTTTTTAAGGGGACATACGAACCTTAGAACTTCAAAAAACATCGATTTAATTATAGTCTCTTTTTTTTTTTTTTTTTTTTTTTTTTTTTTTTTTAAAGTAAATTATTGTTAACTAAGCTTCATTGCACATGCCTAATTGTTACCGATAAGTTTATTATGTATTTTGGAATAGAATTTAAATTCTGTGGTGAATTATTTAATGATTTATGTGTTAAAAATAAATGTGTTTTTTTTTTCTTCTTTTCACCTTGCGCGCAGGATATCTCTGAAACTATTTAATATTTTTTCTTGAAATTTTCACAGATTATGTAACATATCAGATTCTTCAAACTGAACCTAAATTTGTATCCTCCCTATTTTTCATACAGGTGATACTTCAGATTTTATTGAAAAATAAATAATCTTTAAACTTTTTTTTTTTAAATATATTTTTAACCTAAATTTGAACAAATTTACATTTAGATTGAAGAATCTGATATTTTACATAATCTGTGAAAATTTCAAGAAAAATGAATTAAATAGTTTCAGAGATATCCTGCGCGCAAGGTGAAAAAAAAAAAAAAAAAACCCGCATTTATTATTAACACATAAATTATTAAATAATCTACCACAGAATTTAAATTATATTCCAAAATACACAATAAACTTATAGGTAACAATTAGACATGCCTATTGAGGATTACTTAACAATAATTTACTTAAAAAAAGACTATAATTAATTCGATGTTTTTTGAAATTCTAAGGGTTGTATGTCCCCTTAAATCAATTTAAAAATCTTTTATTCTTACCTCTATTAAATAAATCAAGAGAAAAATACTTTAAAAAATCATACTTTATTTTAACTGTATGGTTTACACCTGAAAATGCCAATCGGAAAACATGAGGTACTATAGAGCTTCAATATTATTCTAATAATACTTTAGAAGACAAAATGTTGCCGAAAGGCAACACTCGGCTGTTAAGGATTAAAATATAAAATATTTAGGAATAAATATTTACACAATCAAACGTGTATAAATACATACTTAAATACACAAGAAAAAAATAATTTACACAAAAATTTTACTTTTATTTTTTAAACTTAATTCTTTTTACTTCCTTATACAAAGTATAAGGAAAATTTATACGTGTGACTGTCATGATGTCTAGTTGTACACCTGCAAGTGTCGTCTTAACACGAGCTCTCGTTTTAGAGATATAAGCGACTTTACACGATTTTTCGTGACGTCTGTATGTATGTGTGTGTGTATGTCGCATAACTCAAAAAGGGTTGGACGTAGAAAGTTGCGAATTGGTACATAGGTTTTTTATAGCATCTAGTTGTGCACCTCCCTTTATAGACTTTGTATGATTTTCCGTTTTCGAGATATTTAGGAAAATTAGGTTCATAATGACCAAAAATACATAGGTTTTGGCCATAATGTATCAAAAAACGGTAATAACTCAAAAACGGTTTGTACAAGTCTTGCAATCGATTTTTAACTGACTTCCCGACTAGCTAAACATTTGAAACTTTCATAAAAGCTTAGAACACGTTGACAATGCATTTTTTAAATATTCTTAGCCAACTGTTTCGGATACCTGCTGCCTTCAGCAGCGTTTATATGATTCAACAGAAAAATTATTTAACTAACTTCCCGACTAGCTAGACATTTGAAACTTTCAGAACACGGCGGCAATGCATTTTTTAAATATTTTTAGCAAATTGCTTCGGGTCACTGCTGCATTCAGCAGCGTTATCAGTACATATCTTGCAATCGATTTTTAACTAAGTGCCCGACCAGCTAAACATTTGAAACTTTCAGAAAAGCTCAGAACAAGTTGACAATGCATTTTTTAAATTATTTTTATCCAACTGTTTCGGATACCTGCTGCCTTCACCAGCGTTTATATGATTCAACAGAAAATTTATTTAACAAACTTTCCGATCAGCTAGACATTTGAAACTTTTAGAATAATTCAGAACGCGGTGAAAATGCATTTTTTAAATACTTTTAGAGAACTGTTTTGGGTCCCTGCTGCCTTCGGCAGCGTTACCAGTACAGATCTTGCAATCGATTTTTAACTGACTTCCCGACTAGCTAGGCATTTGAAACTTTCCGAAAAGTTCAGAACACGTTGACAATGCATTTTTTAAATATTTTTAGCCAACTGTTTCGGATACCTGCTGCCTTCAGCAGCGTTTATACGATTCAACAGAAAATTTATTTAACTAACTTCCCGACATTTGAAACTTTCAGAATTGTTCAGAACACGTTGAAAATGCATTTTTTAAATACTTTTAGCCAACTGCTTCGGGTCCCTGCAGCCTTCGGCAGCGTTATCAGTACAAAGGTTGCAATTGATTTTTAACTAACTTCTCGAATAGCTAGACATTTGAAACATTCAGAAAAGCTCAGAACACTGTGATAATGCATTTTTAAAATATTTTTAGCCAACTATCTCGGGTCCAATGACAATGCTTTTTAACATTTTGTATATATTTCTAAAGGTGTATAAGGAAGTCATGTGGTGCCCACATCAGATTTTTGTATATTAATATCTATAAATGTATCCTTATATATGTTTTAAAATTTGTTTGAGTAAAATACTTTAATCTTTAGTTTTAATATGAAGAATTAAGGCAACAAAGTATAAGGATGTATTCTTTCTTAGACATAATATTTTAAAGTAAGAATTTATATATTTCTCATTACTTACTTCGTTTTCAATATTTTTAACATGTATATAAATATCTATGTATATTCCTTCCCTATATTTCAACTATCATAAATTTTTATCTTACATTTCCCATATTTTTCATTCGTTCATTTTTTTACAAATAATTTTCAAATTTATTCCATTCAAATAGTAAATATTTTAGTTCCTCATCATACTATAGTTATGATGAACTTAGGAAAGCTTGAAAATTTTCGACCTCGTTTTTTCTTAATTTTTTACGCGTTTTTAGGTGTGGGAATCAGAAAATATCAAAATGGATATGGTGTCCGTCTGTAGGGGGGTCTGTTAGTTTGTTAGTGTTTGTTAGTATTAGCATGTTAGTTTGCTAGTCTGTGTACACGATATATCACGAACAAATGATCACAGAGAGGTCGATCCAGTTTTAAAATATTATTTATGACACTGGAAAGAACTCTATTCATTTGCAACATTCTAATTAAAAAACTTCAGAAGTTATTCGAAATTTACGATTTTCTTAAAATGGGAGAATAGGGCAAAATTTCATTTAAACGTGCATGAAAAGAAATATTTTTATCGTAAAAATGTAAGAACAGCTTTTAAATATAAGTTTTGGTGCCGAGAGGAACATCCTTACCTATAAATATGCTACTTTGAAAATTTCACAAGTTATTGGAAATTTACGAATTTCTTACCATGGCAGAATAGGGCAAAATTGCACATAAACGTCAGTTTTGAAGGATATTTTCATCATAAAGATTTCAGACCACTTTTAAAATATCATTCAGGATACTGGCATGAACCTCTTCGACTCTAAATTTTGTAGTTCAAAAATTTCGTAAGTTATTCGAAATTTAAGATTTACTTAACATGGCAGAATAGCGCAAAATTTCGCATAAACGTCCATTTTGAAGGGATATTTGCATCATAAATATATCAGACCATTTTTAAAATGACTTTTATGGTACTTGCTTGAAGATCATAGACTACAAATATTCTAATTTGAAAATTCCGTTATTCGAAATATAAGATTTTATGAACATAGCAAAATAGGGCGATATTCCATATAATTTTGCATTTTGGGGATTGTTGCATCGGAAATACACTGCATAAAAAAAGTAGACGGACACTTACTTGTAATACTTTAAAACCGTTTATTTCTTTAATTAGAGATATGAGGTTCATTTCTCTAATATAATTATATTCTTGAGACATCATATGTTATTATTTTTTGGTTATAGATTCAATCCTTTTGAATTATGTAGTAGAAAAATTCAGAAAACAAAAATGGGGCATATTTGCACTGTAACTTTTCTTTAAAAAGTAGACGGACACATCTTGTATCTTTAAAATAAAACGTTTTTAGTAAGGGGTTCATCTCTCATTTGCTTTAATAAGTTCGTATACTCTGTTAGGCATCCAATCAATGAGATTCTGAATCTTTTTTTGACAGAAAATTTCCCAAATGTTTGTAAGAGCTTCTTTGAGCTGGTGAATTGATTCATACTGGCGTCCACCCTCATAAATTTTATGAACAAGCATAGCCCAAATGTTTTCTACAGGATTCATATCCGGACTCTTGGCTGGCTAGGGTAAAACATTGAAGTTGTTCTCATGAAACCATTTTTTAACGTTGTTAGCGGTGTGTATTTGCGCTCCATCTTGTTGGAAAATCCAGTTTTCTCCTCCAAGATCATACGCAAAAGGCAAAAGCTCACTGCTTAGTGTTTCAATATAATCTTTGTGAGTCTGCTTCTTACTTAGGAACACTAAATTTGTCCTTCCACCATAGCCAACAGCTAGCCACACCATCACGCCACCACCACCAACTTGTCGAGTAGAGTACACTTCGTCTTCTTTCTCCAAACTGTGCCAATAATATTGGTATCCATCTGGGCCGTCTAAATTAAATTTTTTCTCATCTGAAAAAACTACAAATATCCATTCTGTAGTCCAAGACATATGGTTTTAAGCCCAATGTATGCGTTCTGTCACGTGGTGATCCTTCCAGCATGGATGATGTTATCTCTTCTTATATTGAAAGAGCTCTGAGTGCTTAATGTACTTATAAATTGTCTGAGAAGTTACGTTAGTAATTCCTGTGCTTATTCGAACTCTGGGAATTGATGCTCCAATTTTTTTCAGCTCAGTAAAAATTTTTCTTTGGTCTCTAAGTGAAAGTTTCTTTGGCCGGCCACTCTTTTTCTTTACGCCATAGGCTTCAGGAGCACGTAGAAAATCGCTGATGCTACTTTTTCTTATTAGAAGTAGCCTACTAATTTCTCTGACTCCTTTATTAACATTTTCAGCGCTATAATCTGTCCTTTCTGGTAATCAGTTAGAGGAATTCCTCGTGGCATGGCGCATTCATCTTCAAGAAATTTAACTATATAAAATCATCTTGTCAAGCACGTTAGCAATTGGCAAAATGAAAAATGTACATGTACATGCAAAACTGGTATTCCGCAAAAAGCACTCTCTTAGATAATTGCACTTTTTGACCAGTGTCCATCTACTTTAAAAATATATATATATTGTGCAAATGTATATCTTTTCTCTTTTCTGCATTTTCCTGCATTAAAATTATAAATAATTGAATATTTTTATTTCTCTGTCAAAAATATGAAGATTGATAAGTATAAATATGTAAAAGAATTTTAATTGACATTTCCTATTAAACAAAGACGGGGTTTTAAAAAATTGTAAAGAAGTGTTCGTCTACTTTTTTTATGCAGTGTAGTATAGATTTGCATGAAAACTAAATTGCAAAACTGACTCCACTAAAATAAATTAATAGATTAGAATAAGGTAAATATATCGAATTGAACGGTGGATGGCCTGCTAGGTGGATATTTCATATTTTATCCCTATATCGAGCAAATGGTCAAATTCATTTCTTTTAGCATGAATATAATATGTTCCGTACTAGAAATTTATGAAAACATACATATGTTGGGAAACTAAGCAGAGTCCACCTGTGCCAACTAGTTTTAATTGTCATTTTGATAAATTAAAAATATTTTTCCCTTGATAAGCAAAAAACTTCGCCTTTAATATTAAATTTAGTTGTATACTTATTTTATTTTACGATATAGTTTTTATATTTAAATTTATTCTTAAACATATTTCTTCAAATATTTGAAAAAAAATCATAATTATCTAACCAAAAGATACTCTCTATAAAGTTCCGGACGAGTCGATGCTTCATCACCTTTTTTTTTTTTTTTTCATTATTACTTTTTACTTTCTCTTACCCATAAGGTAGAGAAAGTATTGTTTTTGGGTCAAATTTTCGAACGCGAGATTTTGTTATATTTACACGTTTTGAGGTCCCCTGAATACGAAAACCATGTTTTTAGCAAATGGTCTGTGTGTCTGTGTGTGTGTGTCTGTCTGTTATCAGCATATCTCAAAAACAAATTATGGCAGAAAGTTCAAACTTGGTATTCGAAATGCGTATCATATAGGGATGCTACAGTAAGCTTTTCGTTAAGATCAAGCAAATGGTTCGTGTACAGGGACATTCAAGGGAATTCTAATACATTACGTCTATGAGATAAATTGCAGGTAAGTAGAGTTTAACGTCTATAGACTGCACTAAACCAAATGAAACAAATATATATATTTTGTAATAGAGATAGTTAACTGCGAAAAAAATTTTGTGTAGTAGGAGCCTCGCCTCCCTCCCTGGGGGGGGGAAGTCCCCCCCTCGAGGTAAATTTTCATGATGGGTATCATTCAAAAGAGCTCACCAATACCTTTAAAACGAATGGTTGAACTATAAATCTGTGATACTTTAAAACAAAGTTATAGATTTTTTTTTACTTTTAACAAAAAAAAAAAAAAAAAAAAAAAATCTTAGAAAATCGTATCCTTTTTTTTTTTTTTTTTTTTAATATTGAGAGTAAAATGGACTTTTTTTGGATATATAGCGTTACACTACTTCTCTAATATGGAAATCGTCTGCATTATCGTAAAAGATAATTTTTTTAAATAATAATTTAAAAAAATTATTTTTTAAAAACAGAATTATTTTTTAATAACCGAATTAAATTCTATATAAATGTAGGTGCATTAATGAAACGGGGGGTTGAGGGGGGCGGTAGCCCCCCTTCACAAAGAATTAATTATCATATAAAACTCTACCGAATCCTAATTTGAATTGTTTAGCATAGGGGTACATGACAGTTCTCGTTATCTTACTTCTTAATCTGCAACCTGCATTTATAGTATTAAATTTCAGGGTAAGAGAAAGTCGTGTGAGTGACACACCAGATTATTTCTATTCCAGATTATTTCCAATTACAGCCCTTTTAATGCAGCTCTGTTAATCTGGAGGTTAAGTATGTCATATGGTATAGATAACATTATTTGAGTTTATTAATAATAAATGCCAATTTCTTTGAGATTTTTGTAGTACAAAGTTATTTAAATGTGATTTTTAAAATATCTCTCCTAAAATGCGATATACTGGTATTTTTTATTTTACAGGGTGACAACAAATAAGTTGGACGAAGTTTCAAACCAAATAACTGTAACTACCACTATTGCAAACTCATTTTGGACGATGTTGTCTTACCTTGGTCGCAAAAGTTCTTTGGCAAACAAAATATGGACCTTCCAACAGGATTCCGCACCTGCACACAGACATAAAAGCACTCAATATTGGTGCAAGACAAATTTTCCTGACATCATTGAAGCTCAAGAATGGTCACCGTATTCCCCAGATTTGAACCCAATGGATTATTCTGTTTGGTCCATCTTGGAGACAATGGTGTGTGGTAAATCTCATAAAACTTTGGCGTCCCTAAAGGAATTCTTATGCAAGGAATGGGACAAAATAGCAGTGAGTTGCGGCCCATAGCCGAAAATTTTGTGACGCGTTTAAAGCTCTGTATTAAGGCTAAAGGTCGCCACTTTGAAAATTCGTAAATTTAATAGACAAAATAATGTATTCATATTTATTAAAGTTTGGTCGTAATATTTTCATTAGCATTAAAGTTATAATGTATTCTGTGTGTCCAAATTATTTTTCACCCTGTATTATTTTTTGCCGTTTCTATACATAAACCGGTTGTACAGGGTATATTAATACCATTTTAAGTAGGAAACATTCCATAGTGAACTTGAATAACATATATCACTTTTGAGTAATTTTGAAAATATTTACGGTAGCTGAAGACGGGCAGACGGACAGATAGACAGACGGATAGACAGATACACTAATTGAAATCATATTTACGTTGAAAATTTGTTGGAAAGTGTTAAAAGCAATTCATGTAAATGAAGAGGCAATTAATTTTTTTTTAAATAATAGTCCTTAACGTAACTGAATAATTTTGTGTGGCCCCCCATAAATTTTAATGCTAATCATACTATATTCTGTAGAAAACATTCCTTTGTGTATATGAATAAATATTTCAATTTCATTAAGATTTTTGCAAAATAAAGTTATTAAAGTATGGTTCATAGAAAAAACTTTCATAAAGCGCAATACTTTGGAATACTTTTGCACAACCCTACACACAAATTATTGACGGTATCTACTCTATTTTCAATAGGAAACATCCGATAGTAATTTGGAATAATATATTTGCGTTTTATTAAGATTTGAGTAAAGTAAAGGTATTAAAATATGGTTTATAAAAATACCTCTCCTAAAATGCAACGTTTTGGAATACTTTCGGGTGTCCTTGTATAAAAACTAATAACGTGACATACTCCATTTTCAATAAAGTACATTTTACAATGAAATTAAATAACATATATCAGTTTAAATAATTTCTATGAATATTTACGTTAGTTAGAATGCGTACCAACAGACGGACAGACAAACAAACCGAAGTCCTTAACACTTTTCAAACTTGTTGGAAAGTGTTAAAAAGTACAAATTTATCTGTCATTTGAGAGTGAAAATATTAATTCATGACACCAAAAATGTAATAAAATAAATTTAAAAACATGTGTACGTAATGTGATATTGATATAAACCAAATTTATTAATACAAATAAGAGAAGAGTTGAATCAGATTGAAAAACTTGAATTACCATTTTAAAACTTTAAATATGAGTTAATTGTTCAATGAGATGTAATTATCTCAGAAGTGAAGTACAAAAATTCCTAATTCAAGTACTAATTAATGATTTCATTCCAATTTCACAAATTATCAAGAGCTTTAATTAGTTCGTATGCTTTAACATCAACTTGATGATTTGGTTTTACACATTCGCACATAAAAATTGCATTACAAGTGAAATTAAATTCCTCTCATGTATGTAACTTTTACAAGCTGAATCAAACAAAATCCACCAAAATAATTGCTGATAGAGGATAAAAATTTCAATTTTATGCATTTTTCTGGATTCTGAATTAATTAATGAAATCAAATAAGTCCCGTGTTTAACTGTATATTAAATTATTTGAAATTAAGTGTTACTTTGTTGTAACATTCTGTTATACTTTCCACGATTTTTATGGATATTTTTAGTTTAAATACTCTTTATTATTTAATGAATAATAAAAGTTGAAATGTTTGATAAGTGCGTGAATGGGAGGAAAGTCCTTGTGTGTATTGTACTATTTTGAATGTAAAAATTTCTAATAATTATTTTTTCAAACTGTCGTTTCTATTAATTTATAGTTTTATGACAAAAATAACTTTAATGAAATACATAGAAATTGGTTTTGCTCAAATCACAGAAATTATGCTGTTTAATATCGGATTTATTTTTGATCAGTTTAAATTATTTGTGTATGTACACCCCGCTGCAAAAAGTTAACTACAAAGGGTTTTTCCTTTCATTTTTTATAAAATAACATTATCTAAATTGTGCTTATCATTTATTATTATTATAAAATAACACTATTACCGGACTAATTTTTGTTTTTAGACTAAAATTTTTCTAATTTAAAACTACACTCCGCGACAAAAAGATAGGAACAAAGGTTTTTTTTTTTTTTTTTAATTTTTCATAAAATAACATTGTCTAAATTGTGCTGATCATTTATTATCATAACAAAATATTATCATATCAAAAACATATTAAATATTTGAATCCTATTCAAAATATTCATATTCAAAATAATCATATTCAAAAATTAAAAAAAAAAAAACAAAAAAAAAAAAAAACTTTGTTCTTATCTTTTTTGTCGCGGTGTGTAGTCTTAAATTAGAAAAATTTTAGTCTTAAAATTTTTCTAAATTAGTCTTAAAACAAAAATGAGTCCGGGAATAGTGTTATTTTATGATAATAATAAATGATAAGCACAATTTAGATAATGTTATTTTATGAAAAATCAAAGAAAAAACCCTTTGTACCTATCTTTTTGTCGCGGTGTGTATGTTTTGTTATCCAGCATTTTTTACTTGTATGTGTATTAACATACGCAAATGCATTTAAAAAACATGTAAATAGTCGAAAAACTAGTTGGCATAGGTGAACACTGTGCAGCTGCTTTTCATATACTCGTTTTTTTTTTAATTTCTGTTAGAAAGCATGCTACATTCATGTTAAAATAAATTAACTCTATGAACCACTGGAATGTTGCACCCACTAGACTATCCTCCCTCCGTTTCATTTATTTTATCCAAATCTGCTGATTAATTTTATTAGTATCAGTCTCATATATTAGTGTTTGTGAAAAAACATGGTATTTGTATTACAATGATAATCTTAATACACGTTTATGTAAAATTTGTCATATTATTCCATGTTAAAAAAGCCATAAACTAACAATAACTAAAATCAATTTCAAATTAGAGTAAGGAAAATATATAGGGATCTTTATAGTATCTGAAATAATATTTTAAAACTAGTCCAACTCCTTTACAATCATTTATTCTGAAGCTAGTGCGGACACAGTTAAACAAACTAGTGAAATAAAAAACTAACATATTGAATATATCCTACAGAAGGACACCGCCTCCCTTTTCTGATTTTCAGATTTCTCGCACCTCAAAACGGGTTAAAATGTCAAAAAACTGAGGCCAAAAATTTTTACGATTTTCCCGTACAATGATGTGAAACTTAAATTTAAAAGCACAGGAAATTATATGATGATGCAGGTATCAAGTTATAGGTTTCATTTTGATTTAGAAAGTGGGAAATTTGCTTTTTGTTCATATTGTAAATTTAATTTTAGGATCTATGACTTTTTAAATTACCGTTTTATTTATTTAACGGTTATATAATTTAAAAAAATCTAGAGTGACTCCACTCGACTTACCGCACATTGAGTAATTAACATTTCTGTAGATAAAGCAAAGAAAGAGGAGTTGTTAAATAAACAAAAGAGAGAAAATCATACTACAATGTTTGAGTATTTTTCTCCATATAGCGCACGATGTTTTATTTAAATCTACTGAACTTTGAGCCCATAGATCATAATGATAAAGAATTTTTCGTTGTGTCCCTGTTCACCAAAATGCTTATAGTTGGTGCAACAGGGATTTATATTATTCATATAAATTTTCAGCTCAATTGAATAAGGCGTTTAGATGCTATCGCACTTTTAAAAACTGGGTCCCATAGGACATATTGATAAAGAATTTTTCTTTCTGTCCCTGTAAAAAAACTATAAGTGCTAGATTTACTAAACTCTATACAATTGGTTGAACTGTGACCTATAATATGTGTACAAAGTTTTTGCTCAGTTTAATGAGGCGTTTAGACGCTATCGCACTTTTTTTTAATGAGGCGTTTAGACGCTATCGCACTTTTTAAAATCTGGTCCCATAGGCAATAATGATGAAGAATATTTCTTTGTATTTCTGTAAAAAAAAACTATAAGAGCTAAATTCTCCAAAATCAAAACAAATTGATTATCTGTGGCCTATATCTATATCGGCCATCGGTGTATCTATAAATTTTTTGTTCAATTTAATCAGGCGTTTAGATGCTATCGCACTTTTAAGACTTTGGTCCCATAGGCCATAATGATAAAGAATTCTTTTTTGTGTCCCTGTAAAAATACTATAAGTGCTAGATTCATCAAAAATCAATAGGGTTCGTGCTACGGTGACTTGCAACATGCGTACCAACTTACAGCTCATTTGAGCAAAGCTTTTAGACGCTAGCGTATTCACTCACACACATACACACACACACACATACATACATCATCGTAAAAATAGTGAAAACGTTCTCAGTTGACCTCAAGACATATAGAAACACCGAAATCTCGAATTCAGATTTTTGACAAGATTAAATAATACTTTCCTTACATACGTATGTTCGGAAAGTAAAAATTATACTTGAAATTCAAGACTATTTATTCAGCTGAATTTGAAAAAAAAAGAGTTTAGTTGCAGTAATTAATTTTAAGACCTATTTTTTGATCATGTAAAAATATACGCATAGAGCATGTTTGTTAGCAATCATTTTGTACCGGAATGTATATTAACCTTTACAAATACATATACATATATATAAATTGGCGGAAAATACGCACCCATTCGAATGCATTTGTTCCCGAGTATGTTAATGTATTTGTTTTCATTTTGGTTTATAGATTTGAGCAATTCTCCTTTTATATTATACTTTAAATTTACAAAGACATGCGAGAAAAATTTCTTTCAAACAGTAATTTTATGTAATTTTTAGTTTAGAAAAAAATTTACATTTTCGTGATGCAGATATGTTTCTTTAGTTAAATTCAACGGATATGGTAAAAAATTTACAAAGACATGCGAAAATAATTTTTTCAAACAGTCATTTTATGTAATTTTTAGTTTTGAAACAAAATTTACATTTTCGAAATGCAGATATATTTGTTTAGTTAAATTTAAAGGATATGGTAATGCAATGTTGGCATTTAGCTAAGTTAAACATTGTGCGTATATTTTTTCTTCACACATTTTTCGTTGTTTTGAAAAGTTAAAAAACTATTTCCTTGCATCAGAAATATTGTTTCAGAAAAGGTAGATTCATTGTTACAATGGAAACAGACAAATTATTGACTTATACAAAGGTTAACCTTGGTAATACACTTGACAATTTAGGGATAAATTTGGCAAATACGGTAGTTAAGGATTGCGAACATGTCGAAAGTCTTTAGTAGAAGATTAGTGATGAAATTATTAGAAGGATTCATTGCTTTATAGCGAAGGACTACCTACAAAGTTCCCTAACAGACGCCATCACTATAAGGAAGAGCCACTTCTGCAAGTTCATTTCTGTAACGACATCTGTGTGGAGTGGTCTTGTCTTACACATAGAATAATAATAAAAGAAGAAGGAGCACGCCAATACACTAATGCTTACCATCCCCTTCTAGTGAAATGCCAGAGAAAGCTGCTCCTGCTGCTTGTTACCTTGAAGTAGGGCACCCATCCTCGGCGCATTTATCGCGCTATTTGTTGTGGATGCTGCCCCGCTGACTGATTGACAGTGAGACGAGACGATTAAAAAATCTCGCCAACAAGTCGCCAACCAATCAGATTAAAGCATAGTTACAACCCTGTACCCGGCATTCCTGGATTTTACAAACCGAAACCAAAACGTATACGCTTCTTCTTCCTTTATTATTATTCTATGGTCTTACAGCAATGATGCCAAATGGTCGAAAATTATTTCCCCAAACAGGTCTTCAAATTTCCCCAAATCAGGATTTGTTTTTGTTTTTTTTTTTCGAAAAAATCCCCAACTTGATTTCTACTAAAAAGGGAAAATAAAAATGAATCTATATATATATCAAGCAGATTTAAGCTCAGATTTTTTATCCCAAATGAAGGCAATTTTTGAAAAAAAAATCCCCAAATAACAATAAAGTTATTGAAAGTCCCTAGTCGTAGGGATAAATCATCACGTTGCCAACACTGACAGAAAGATGAAGAACTCCCCAGATTTGTCCCCAAAAATTTTAGAATTCCCTATAAAAGTCCCCACAAACAATTGGTCCCCAAAATTGTCCCCAGAAGCCTCAAAAATCCCCAAAATGTGGACAAAATCCCCAATCTGGCATCACTATCTTACAGACTGCGTAACGAATGGTTGATCATTCCTCCTGAATGAGCAAAATTTCTAATCTGTGTTGTATTCAACATTTTTTTACATGGATTTTGAGATATGAACAAGTTTTTTTTGGACTTCTGAATATTCGTTGAAATTTGATTTGAATTTTTTTGCTTGTTTGGTGCAAGACTTCTTTTTTTTTAATTGTTTAGTGCAACAGATTTATTGGGCTATTTTCAAGAATATTCGTTGAATAAGGTGCATTCATCGACTAAAACCTGACTGTTATTTTATGGATCTGAGTATTCAGTGAATGTTGACTTTGGTAGTGCCAGTAACAGATTTACTCGGCTATTTTCGAGAATATTCGTTAAATAAGGAGCACTCATCGGCTAGAACCTTTCTGTTTCTTTGCGAACTGCATTCTTCACACAACGGAGTCGACATTTTCTTAACAGTATCTAAATATGTGTTACAAAAACATGTAAACAGAAGAAAATTTTTAAATGTTCTCACAAACATTTGCACCCACACGTTTTTTTTTTTTTTTTCTTTTTTTTTCTTATTCTTATTCTTATTTAAATTATTATTATTATTATTATTATTATTTTATATTATTATTTGGAAAAATCAAAAAGTATTGCACGTGATGTTTAAAAAACCTTGACTTCTGTGTTATTTTTATAAATATTTACTTTAGTCATACGTAGCAAATTATGTAAATAAGATATTAAAAATAAAAACTGCACAACTTTTAAGAGATTTATCAAAAATTCCCTCAATTTCAATAATTTTAAATGGTAATTTTTTTTTTATTCCCCATGAAACAAAATCTTTGTTTTGAGTAAAATTGTCCCATATCTTAATAAGATTAGGAACAAAATTTCAGCGTTGAATGGTAGTGTTAATCAATATAGTATAGCGATAAGCAATATACTATATCAATAAAGTATCAATAAATTTCGTTGAAAATTCTGCATATTATAAATAAACATTTTTTTTAAAGTTATTAAATAAATGCTTATAATATTTCATTTTATGTAATATTATTCCACAAGAGCATCGAAAAACTGTACTATATTAATATTTGCTACAATTAAAGATTATTTCACAGCTTTATTAATACGAAACGATCGCCGCAAACATTATATTCTTAGGCATTTTTGTAGGCTCCTAATTATTGTGTGCATGTCCAATTCTAAGTCTGGTAAGGTTGTCATTACCAAACTTATATTTACACATACAAAACTGACTCCCAGGCACTTAGTCATGAGCCTTCTTGTCCCAAATGTCACTCCAGCCTACTTACCATTCGCCATATTCTCACCAACTGTCCTTGCCTTCGTCATTTCTACAAACATTAGTATGGATCATCTCTACCAAAACTAACAAGCCTTTTGGGTATTATAGTCCAGTCAAAATAGGAAAAATAGAGGAAAAAAATCGTGTAGTTTTGAAATTTTGCATACTCATAGCCGAGAGGGTCCTGACCAACATACTAAAAGTCCCCGCCCGTGGGGGTTGAGCGGGGGGCAGGGGGGGCATTTAAGGGGGGCAATTTTCAGTTTTTATTAAATATCTTAAAAACTATCGCATATAAAGAAAAAATGTCAATTACAAAATTAATCTACGTAAAATTTCCTACAAAAATGTATATTACATTTTGTTTGTACGATCATTAGTTTAGAAGATATAGGGAGATGAAATAACACATTTTCTTGAAAAATTCTTTTTTGCAATAGTAAAATCAACTAAAGTGTGCAATTAAAACGGTTCTTGTCAAATATTTTCTAATATAAAAAACAAATATATACAAAGGGAATATGCCAGGATAATACAGCATGTTTTGTAAGTTTTAAATAATTTTAAGGCTAGCAGGCGCAAGTGGCGGTTTGAGTAAAACTCTGGATAAGTCCAGTCAAAATAGGAAAAATAGAAAAAGAAAAATCGTGTAGTTTTGAAGTTTTGCACACTCATAGCCGAGAGGGTTCTGAACAACATACTAAAAGTCCCCGCCCGTGGGGGGTGAGCGGGGGGCAGGGGGCATTTAAGGGGGGAAATTTTAAGTTTTTATTACATATCTTAAAAACTATCGCATTTAGAGAAAAAATGTCAATTACAAAATTAATCTACGTAAAATTTCCTACAAAAATGTATATTACATTTTGTTTGTACGATCATTAGTTTAGAAGATATAGGGAGATGAAATAACACATTTTCTTGAAAAATTCTTTTTTGCAATAGTAAAATCAACTTAATTGTGCAATTAAAAGGGTTCTTGTCAAATATTTTCTAATGTAAAAAACAAATATATATAAAGGGAATATGCAAGGATAATACAGCATGTTTTGTAAGTTTTAAATAATTTTAAGGCTAGCAAGCGCAAGTGGCGCTTTGAGTAAAAATCTAGATAACGAAGACCCAAAACCGATCAACATAAAAAAAAAAAAAAAAAAAAAAAAAAATCGTGTAGCTTAGAAATTGAGCGCAGTTATAAAGTTAAGTGCCCTGAATAACATACTAAAAGTCCCTAACCATGGGGGAGGGGCATTTAAAGGGGGCACTTTCAGTTTTTATTAAGTATCTTGAAAACTATCGCATTTAGAGAAAAAAATTCTCAATTGCAAAATTAATCTACGTGAAATTTCCTAAAAAATTTGTATATTCTATTTTGTTTGAATGATCAATAGTTTAGAAGATATAGGGGAACAAAATAACACATTTTCTTGATTTTTTTTTTTCCAACAGTAAAATCAACTAAATTGTGGAATTAAAAGGGTTCTGATAAAATATTTTCTAATGTACAAAACAAATATATGCATAGGGAATATGTAAGGATAATACAGCATGTTTTGTACGTTTTAAATAATTTTAAGGTTAGTAGGCGCAAGTGGTGTTTAGGTAAAAATCCAGATAACGAAGACCCAAAACCGATCAACATTAAAAAAAAATCTTATAGCTTTGAGATTTTTTTTCTCTAAATGCGATAGTTTTCAAGATACTTAATAAAAACTGAAATGTGCCCCCTTTAAATACCCCCACCCCATGGTTAGGGACTTTTAGTATGTTCTCCAGGGCACTTAACTTTATAACTGTGCTCAATTTCAAGCTACACGATTTTTTTTTTTTTAATGTTGATCGGTTTTGGGTCATCGTTATCTAGATTTTTACTCAAACCGCCACTTGCGCCTGCTAGCCTTAAAATTATTTAAAACTTACAAAACATGCTGTATTATCCTTGCATATTCCCTATGTATATATTTGTTTTTTACATCAGAAAATATTTAACAAGAACCCTTTTAGTTGCACACTTTAGTTGATTTTACTATTGCAAAAAACAATTTTTCAAGAAAATGTGTTATTTCATCTCCCTATATCTTCTAAACTAATGATCGTACAAACAAAATGTACTATACATTTTTGTAGGAAGTTTTGCATAGATAAATTTTGTAATTGACATTTTTTCTCTAAATGCGATAGTTTTTAAGATATGTAATAAAAACTGAAAATTGCCCCCTAGTCCAGGCAACGAAGGCCAAAATTTGACGAATAGAGGAAAAAAATCGTGTAGTTTTGAAATTTTACATACTCATAGCCGAGAGGGTCCTGAACAACATACTAAAAGTCCCCGCCCGTGGGGGGTGAGCTGGGGGCAGGGGGGGGGGCATTTAAGGGGGGCAATTTTCAGTTTTTATTAAATATCTTAAAAACTATCGCATTTAGAGAAAAAATGTCGATTTCAAAATTAATCTACGTAAAATTTTCTACAACAATGTATATTACATTTTGTTTGTACGATCATTAGTTTAGAAGATATAGGGAGATGAAATAACACATTTTCTTGAAAAATTCTTTTTTGCAATAGTAAAATCAACTAAAGTGTGCAATTAAAAGGGTTCTTGTCAAATATTTTCTAATGTAAAAAACAAATATATACATAGGGAATATGCAAGGATAATACAGCATGTTTTGTAAGTTTTAAATAATTTTAAGGCTAGTAGGCGCAAGTGGCGGTTTGAGTAAAAATCTGGATAAGTCCAGTCAAAATAGGAAAAATAGAAAAAAAAAATCGTGTAGTTTTGAAGTTTTGCACACTCATAGCCGAGAGGGTTCTGAACAACATACTAAAAGTCCCCGCCCGTGGGGGGTGAGCGGGGGGCAGGGGGGCATTTAAGGGGTAGTCCAGTCAAAATAGGAAAAATAGAGGAAAAAAAATCGTGTAGTTTTGAAATTTTGCATACTCATAGCCGAGAGGGTCCTGAACAACATACTAAAAGTCCCCGCCCGTGGGGGTTGAGCGGGGTGCAGGGGGGGCATTTAAGGGGGGCAATTTTCAGTTTTTATTAAATATCTTAAAAACTATCGCATATAGAGAAAAAATGTCAATTACAAAATTAATCTACGTAAACTTTCCTACAAAAATGTATATTACATTTTGTTTGTACGATCATTAGTTTAGAAGATATAGGGAGATGAAATAACACATTTTCTTGAAAAATTCTTTTTTGCAATAGTAAAATCAACTAAAGTGTGCAATTAAAACGGTTCTTGCCAAATATTTTCTAATATAAAAAACAAATATATACAAAGGGAATATGCCAGGATAATACAGCATGTTTTGTAAGTTTTAAATAATTTTAAGGCTAGCAGGCGCAAGTGGCGGTTTAAGTAAAACTCTGGATAAGTCCAGTCAAAATAGGAAAAATAGAAAAAGAAAAATCGTGTAGTTTTGAAGTTTTGCACACTCATAGCCGAGAGGGTTCTGAACAACATACTAAAAGTCCCCGCCCGTGGGGGGTGAGCGGGGGCCAGGGGGCATTTAAGGAGGGGAAATTTTAAGTTTTTATTACATATCTTAAAAACTATCGCATTTAGAGAAAAAATGTCAATTACAAAATTAATCTACGCAAAACTTCCTACAAAAATGTATAGTACATTTTGTTTGTACGATCATTAGTTTAGAAGATATAGGGAGATGAAATAACACA
Source organism: Salticus scenicus (assembly GCA_963930645.1). NCBI lineage: Eukaryota > Metazoa > Arthropoda > Arachnida > Araneae > Salticidae > Salticus > Salticus scenicus. The sequence continues at coordinate 10,469,488 of OZ005658.1, read as the reverse complement.
TTTTCTTGAAAAATTCTTTTTGCAATAGTAAAATCAACTTAATTGTGCAATTAAAAGGGTTCTTGTCAAATATTTTCTAATGTAAAAAACAAATATATACAAAGGGAATATGCAAGGATAATACAGCATGTTTTGTAAGTTTTAAATAATTTTAAGGCTAGCAAGCGCAAGTGGCGCTTTGAGTAAAAATCTAGATAACGAAGACCCAAAACCGATCAACATAAAAAAAAAAAAATCGTGTAGCTTAGAAATTGAGCGCAGTTATAAAGTTAAGTGCCCTGAATAACATACTAAAAGTCCCTAACCATGGGGGAGGGGCATTTAAAGGGAGCACTTTCAGTTTTTATTAAGTATCTTGAAAACTATCGCATTTAGAGACAAAAATTCTCAATTGCAAAATTAATCTACTTGAAATTTCCTAAAAAATTTGTATATTCTATTTTGTTTGAATGATCAGTAGTTTAGAAGATATAAGGGAACAAAATAACACATTTTCTTGATTTTTTTTTTTTTTTTCAACAGTAAAATCAACTAAATTGTGGAATTAAAAGGGTTCTGATAAAATATTTTCTAATGTACAAAACAAATATATGCATAGGGAATATGTAAGGATAATACAGCATGTTTTGTACGTTTTAAATAATTTTAAGGTTAGTAGGCGCAAGTGGTGTTTAGGTAAAAATCCAGATAACGAAGACCCAAAACCGATCAACATTAAAAGAAAAATCTTATAGCTTTGAGATTTTTTTTCTCTAAATGCGATAGTTTTTAAGATACTTAATAAAAACTGAAATGTGCCCCCTTTAAATACCCCCACCCCCATGGTTAGGGACTTTTAGTATGTTCTCCAGGGCACCTAACTTTATAACTGTGCTCAATTTCAAGCTACACGATTTTTTTTTTTTTTTAATGTTGATCGGTTTTGGGTCATCGTTATCTAGATTTTTACTCAAACCGCCACTTGCGCCTGCTAGCCTTAAAATTATTTAAAACTTACAAAATATGCTGTATTATCCTTGCATATTCCCTATGTATATATTTGTTTTTTACATCAGAAAATATTTAACAAGAACCCTTTTAGTTGCACACTTTAGTTGATTTTACTATTGCAAAAAACAATTTTTCAAGAAAATGTGTTATTTCATCTCCCTATATCTTCTAAACTAATGATCGTACAAACAAAATGTACTATACATTTTTGTAGGAAGTTTTGCGTAGATTAATTTTGTAATTGACATTTTTTCTCTAAATGCGATAGTTTTTAAGATATGTAATAAAAACTGAAAATTGCCCCCCTTAAATGCCCCCTGCCCCCCGCTCACCCCCCACGGGCGGGGACTTTTAGTATGTTGTTCAGAACCCTCTCGGCTATGAGTGTGCAAAACTTCAAAACTACACGATTTTTTTTTTCTATTTTTCCTATTTTGACTGGACTTATCCAGATTTTTACTCAAACCGCCACTTGCGCCTACTAGCCTTAAAATTATTTAAAACTTACAAAACATGCTGTATTATCCTTGCATATTCCCTATGTATATATTTGTTTTTTACATTAGAAAATATTTGACAAGAACCCTTTTAATTGCACACTTTAGTTGATTTTACTATTGCAAAAAAGAATTTTTCAAGAAAATGTGTTATTTCATCTCCCTATATCTTCTAAACTAATGATCGTACAAACAAAATGTAATATACATTGTTGTAGGAAATTTTACGTAGATTAATTTTGTAATTGACATTTTTTCTCTAAATGCGATAGTTTTTAAGATATTTAATAAAAACTGAAAATTGCCCCCCTTAAATGCCCCCCCTGCCCCCAGCTCACCCCCCACGGGCGGGGACTTTTAGTATGTTGTTCAGGACCCTCTCGGCTATGAGTATGTAAAATTTCAAAACTACACGATTTTTTTCCTCTATTCGTCAAATTTTGGCCTTCGTTGCCTGGACTATTAATCCGCACCGTGAATTGGCTAAATTTTAAGAGAAGCAGGTTTCTTCAGTGGAATCTAACATTTGTCTTGTTTATTTTGTAACTTTTTCCTCATTCTTTTGAATGTGACTTTTAGTTATGTCAATCTGGATGGGCACCCCCATCCAGATTCCTTCTTTCAATCTAAGTTTTAATTAAAATAAATAAATAAATAAAAATAAAATGGCGCAGAATGTTCTAATCTGGACCTTGCGCCACAAAAAGCCAACCAACCAACCAATCAATTATTGTGATAACCCTGTCTTTACTGAGAAATTTTTTAGAGTTTAAGAACACTTCACTAAATGGGGAAATTTTAAATTGAAGGGGAAAAAACGGGGGGATTGTTTTCAAATCTCACGAAACATTTGAGCAGGATTGTATTAATTGAACTATCAGTAATATCTTTTCCTTAGCAATCCAAGCATATTTACAAAAGTTCGAGCAAAAATGAACAATATTATCATTACATATCAGAATATTGGAAAGCACTAAACCAACAAATTATATTTACAAAAGCAGTTACTGCCATTAAAAATGTTCACTTGGGTGTAAAAAAAAATTAAATCAAGTATTCATAACTATTCTAAAATATAAAATCTGAAAAAAAAAAAAAAAAAAAAAACTTTATTATAACATATAAAAACATAAATTGTATTTATAAAATGTCGTATTTCAACCATTCGATTAAAAGTACGATGTTATGTCAAATCCGACTTTAAATTATTAAAAAGATTAAAAATTAAAAATTGGAAAAGATAAGCGGAGTTAAAAATTATCGATGCATGTTGAATTAAAGTTTGGGTAACATATAAGCTTAAAATTTAAACTAATTCAACAATAAAGAAATAAAAAAAAAGCCTCTCTATCTCAACTTATTCAGACCAATAATTTTAATTCGTGAACAAACTTAAAGATAATTTTTTTTTTTTAATGCTTATAAATATTCCAGAGCTTACGCTAACCAGTGTGTTTTACAAGTTCATTATTAATTTTAACACACACAAAAATACGTATAGATAACATTAAATTACTTTGACGCAGGCGACTCATAAAGAAAAATCGACCACAGACCAAGAGAATAATTATTAATTACGAAGAGAAAAATTACAATCACACATTTTTATAATTTCTATGTTAATTACCGAAATCAAATAATAAATTGCTTGTTGAACTGTGATATAATAAATTAGAAATAAGTGTTACATGCGGTGAATTATTTAATGTTACAATATTTTTGTGATTTCCTTTGCGCGTTTGGAAAAATAAAGTTCATTATTAATTATGAAGTAAGTCAAAATAACAGATAAGATTTTTAACAAAAAGATTTGTTTTTATTGTTCTTTGTACATTCTTATGAACACGCAAGGATTTGTTTAAGGTTACATTGGATTATTTTGTTTAAATAAGTTGCGTATTTGTATAAAACTTTCACTGGAGTATTGTGGCAATATTTTGGTTTTATTTATTTCGAATTTAATGTTACAAAAAATAAAAAATAGAATCAGAATTATAAGTTTAATATCATATTTTAAATTTGTTTTCTTTTTCTAATAAAAAAAATAATAATCTGATTTTAATAAATTATTGTTAATATTCATTGAATAAGTATTATGTTATATACGTAAAAATTCTAAACTAATATTCTGAATTATCATCGTTGGAATAGACTTCGTTAGAATATTATAATAATTTAACAAGGAAACATTCAAAAGGCGTCGTCTTCAAAAATTATTGAAAAAAATATATGTGATTCTACTCTTCATGAAACCCCAGAAAGTGAAAAAAATATCGGCTGAAATGAATTACAGAGACCACAAAAAATTATCAAACTTAAGCATTTTTGGCGATTTAGCGCTGTTAGGCGATAAGTTTGCTAGCACCGAGATTGCCGTGTACGAACCGTGTACCCACCGTCTCCGCAAAGTACTCAAAATCAACCGCCTAACAGTCAGAAATCGCCAAATATGCTTAATTTTGATATTTTTTTTTGATTGCTGTAATTCATTTCAGCCGATAATTTTTTTCACTTTCTGGCGTTTTATGAAGAGCAGAATCACATATATATATATATTTTTTTTTTCAATATTTTTTTAAGACGACACCTTTTGAATATTTCCTTGTAAGAACTGAATTTCATTTCCTTTAACCCTAGGTAACTAAACTTAAATCAGTGTTACTCTGTAATTTAATCATTCGACTCACAGACTACGAATTGAAAACAAGTATATTTTTACATTTCCTTTATTTAATTCAAACGAATTACTGTAACTTAAAAAAAAAAAAAAAAGTATTATAATATTTCAATTAAAAAATAGAAAAGTAGTAAAAATTATAGTTTGTACTCTTGGCAGATGTTAAAAGCGTACTCTCCACAAATAACCTCGTTGCAGTAGTTGCATACGTATTTTGTTATTCTGCAATTCTTAGATGGACAGAAAGTACAAATTCTGCGTTTGTTCGCCACACTTTTAGTCGTGTCTTCTGCGGGCTTTTTAATATTTAAAATATCTTCAATATTTAATTTGATGAGGACTAAACCCTCGACTGTTAGACGACGATTACAGCAAAACTCGAAAAGTAATAAGTGTACAGCCATGCTTATCACCTTCGGATGACTCATTTTACTAGTTATGGAGGTACTGTGAGTGAGGCGGTGTGGGCCATAGACCTTATATACTAGACCACGCCACCAATACGGCTGACCATTACAGCGAATGTCTTCAACATGAGGGTGTAATCTGATACCTCCATCCTTTGTTCTGAGTCTCGGAAGTCACGTGATCTTGGCCTAGGGGTGAATCCTCTCTCTCTCTCTCTCTTTTCCCGTATGCAAGCATAATCTCATACTTCTCTGACTGAAGTAAGAATTCAAACGCAATTTTTTCGCTTGCAAAATGATTTATCATAATTTTTTTTTTCTATGTAATTAATCTATGAAAGTTTAGCTTTCCATCCATGTGTAAATCTAAATGCTAAAATAAAAAGTGCGTGCACAATAAAAATATTAAAAAACACAAAATTCGTTCCTACAGAAAAATAACATAGTGATCATTCTCCACTCTTCCTCTAGACCAACATCACGTGACAATTTTGCTGGGGAAGCTCGTTCATGATGCAGTCAAATAACGAGGGGGAATGCGTGGTCTAGTATATATAAGGTCTATGGTGTGGGCACAACGGGGAACATCTCGAATTCGCAAAACTAGCAGGGGTCTATTACACGAATCCGTCAATTAGATGAATGTTTAGTTATTGAGGGTTAAAAAAAATCATGTAGAGATTTTACATTTTTTTTTTTTTTTTAATAGACTGATTAACGGTAATTTAAATGCGAATTATTGCTAGCGCTACAACAATTTTTCTGTCGACTGTAAGTCAGAACCTAAACAGAACAATACAGAGCCTCGAGCACGAATTTAAAATTCCTTTTATACATTCACCAAATAATTTGCATTTATATGCAACTCCGTTTTCAACAAACGTATCCAAAACCAATTACAGTCGGCAGCAAAATTATTCAAGCACACATCCACAATTTTCCTACATTTTGTTTTTAGTTTGATCGCTAATTTTACCATGTTTTTATTAACTTCTACTCTTGTTTGTATATTTGTTTGTTTGTTTTTTTTTTTGTCTGGTACAAATCTTGCAATCGAATTTAAACTAACTTCCCTAGTAGCTAGACATTTGAAACTTTCACAGTAGCTCAGAAACCGGTGACAACGCAATACTTCGAAGTCCGATTTTCGAATTTTTGATTAGTTTTCTTATAATCAATTAAAATATGAAAATAATAACATCCTAATAGCGTTAAAATAGCCATTAAAATATTAGCTATAATTTAATTGTTGCCAAAAAAAAATTCGCAAATTCATTTTCTTTCGACATAAAAAATAAATACATTTAATTAAACGTGAACGTTAAAAAATTATAAAAAGTTAAATGATTCATCTCACAAAAATTTACATCGTTATCACTTTAAAAATTTTATGCACATTGATAAGAGCTCTATGATTCATCAGAAAATTTAAAACATAGTGTATAAAAAGTTTTTTTTTTTTTTTTTTTTTTTAATCTTATAATTATTATTTATCATCAACTTACTTTTTTATAAACAGCACAAGACTAAGATCATAACTCGACGAATATTTACTTAACACAACAGTTGCTAGTACTTCAATAATTTTGCTGCTGACTGTATATATATATATATATGTGTGTGTGTGTGTGTGTGTGTGTGTGTGTGTGTGTGTGCGTGTGTGTGTATGCATGTGCATTATGTAACCAAGAGGATGTGTAATATAGATATTTAACCCCTTAACTGGTTCTTTTTCTTTCAGCTCACACCAATATTACTGCATGGTAATATTCATGTTATTTAACCTTTGAATAGACAGTTGTTTTCTGGAAAATGAATCCAAAGAAATACTTTGAAAAAATACCGGTGACAGTTCGTACAAAGTGCTACTGAAGTAATGCCCGTACGCTGTACGGGCAAACTAGTTAAGGGGTTAAGATGTAAAAAGTACACTGAGGAAAGAAAATATACCGTTTTCATCTAGATTTCTGAATCCCTAAACTAGAAATATAGATTTCCGTGTTATGCGAATAAGGTAAACAAGTAAACTGAATAGACAAAATGGTCGAGAATTTCTAGTCTAAGAGGAAACTATACATTTTATTAAGAATCCTTGGCGCTGCGAGAAATTCTCACTTGATTTCTAAAATTGGTTCGTAACTAGAATTTTAGTTACTATAACTCACCTGCTATGTTCGCATTTAATTGCAGAGACTTTTATGTAAGTTTGACCACGATAATATAGGAAAATGCTGGAGAATTTTAAAAAGGAATTCTAGAACGCTTTAGCAAAAGGAAATATTATTTATAAGGATGACATGAAACACACTTTTTTATTTTATTTTATTTTATCTTATTTCAGAACCGCAATTCATCTTCTAAATGTTAGTAGCAGAGTTTTTTTTAATTTATTATTTTAATTTATTTTTTTTATTCAGTGTAAATTCAATCAAAAGTTTTTATTCATCTAGTTTAAGCACCTATTAAAATGCAAATGAATCATGTACGTAAAATGTTGTTTTTATTTTACGTATTAATGAAAATTGCACTTACAATATATTTCATAGTTTATACGTAATTTTCAGTATGAGATCAATAAACTTGTAAAAAGTTCCGTTAATCATGTAATTCGTTAATCATAAGAAATAACGGAATTTCAAACAAAAACAAATGCAGGGAAAAAAATTAGTATTGTATTTGAAACTAACAAGCAAAAAGTAAAAAAAAAAAAAAAAAAAAAAATCTGGTGTGCCACTCACACGACTTTCTCTTACCCTGAAATTTAATACTTTAAATACAGGTTGGAGATTAAGAGGTAAGATAACGAGTACTGTTATGCAAACCTATGTTAAACAATTTAAATTAGGCTTAGGAAGACTTTTATATGATAATTAGTTCTCAACGAAATGATTAGTTCTCAACGAAATAATTAGTTCTCAACGAAATAATTAGTTCTCAACGATAATTAATCTCAACGAAAAGCTTAGTGTAGCATCCCTATATGATACACATTTAGGATACTGAAATTGGAATTTTTGCTACTATTTGTTCATGAGATATACTGATAACACACACAGAGACAGACAGGCACACAGACCATTTACTAAAAACATAACCTTCATATTCAGGGGACCTCAGAACATGTAAATATAACAAAAACACATGTTCGAAAATTTGACTCTAAAACAATACTTTCTCGACCCTATGGGTAAGAGAAAGTAAAAAATAACAAATAGTAAATATTTAAAAAAAAAAAAAAAAAAAAAAAAAAAAAAACATTTTATGCAAATTCTGTTAAAAAATTGGAATAATAAAATAAAAAAGGTAAAAAGTAAAAAATTAACTATTATGTACAAAATTCATAATTTTTTCTTTTGCATTTTTAACTCAGCAATTTAGAGTTTGCATGTAATTTTTAATTTATGATTCATACGCATAAGATATGATAATTTAAATTTAATGCACAAAAAAATTTAAAACATTATTTTAATGAACTGGATGTAAATACAGATATTTAAAATTAAAAATATTAAATAAATCATATTGAAATTTAAACAATTATATATATTGAAACATATGAAGCGTGATATGATCTTATGCAAACATAATTAATGAAAATTTTTGATTAATTATGTATGACTAAAGAACGCTTCCTTTGTAAAGTAACTTCCAATCTTCAAATTGGAAGTAGACCTTAATGAAATACGCAATTTTATTAAGTAAATTATAAAACATTCTGTATAAATATCTGTCTTGTGTTAGGAATTTTGGATATTAACTTTGTTACATATAGTCTTTTTTTTTTGTAGTAGTAGTAGTAGTAGTAGTAGCAGTAGTAGTAGCAGTAGTAGTGTATGATTAAATAATCTGAAAATTTCTAAAAATTACTGAAACCCTAAAACCGTAACATTTTGCAGTTATGTGTAAAAATACTTTTTTTTTTTTTTTTTTTTTTTTTTTTTTTCACGTATATGTAATTTTGAATTTATGATGTATAGATAAACAAGTCGCAAATTTTTTTGTAAAAATAAATTCATTTTTACAAACTTATAAACTAGTCTTGAATCATTTCAATATTCTTGTAACAAAATAAAAATTCGTGCGTTATCAGTACATAATTACAATCTAAACTCTAAAAAAATATAGATAAAAAAACGATATTTAAAAATATGTTGCATTTAAAATTGATTCATAAAAAAAAAAAAAAAGAATATCGATATTTAAAAAAAAAAAAAAAAAAGAAAAGAAAAATAAATGAAGAGTGTGAGAGAGAGAGAACTTAAATAAATCTAACTGAATTTATTTCATATAATGAAATAAAATTCCTAATGAAACATAAACATTGCATAAGCAAGTCGAAAATTTTCTATAAAAATTAATTCATTTTTAACGATTTATATGCTTGTCTTCAATCAGTTTAATATTTTTTAACAAGAAAAAGGTAGATAAAAAATATTTAAAGGAATGTTGGATTTAAATTCGATACACAAATAATAATAATAATAGTAATTAAACAGAAATGATTATTTATGTTTAAAAAAAAAAAAAAAAAAAGAAAAGAAAGAAAGAGAGGGAACTTTAATATATCTAATTGTATATATTTCATATAATGAAATAAAATATCTAATGAAACATGAAAGATAATACTATACTCTTAAACAGACATCATTATTTAAAAGTTTTAATTAATTAGAACTCATTAAAAGAACACTCTCTTTCTGAAATAAATATCGGTATTATCTTTAAATCTCAAAATAAATGTACAATTTTATCAAGAAACTCAATAATTGTTTTACATAGAATATCCTATATTTTGAAACCAGGAATGTACAATTAAACAGTATTTCTCAATTTGTGATTTATAAGCAATTTTCGTACAAAAATTAACTATACGATTTATCAAATCATCTTGATTTAGTGTAGCATTTTTATAACGAAATAAAATTTTATGCCAAATCCATATATGATGATAAAATATGTAATGATAAAATATATAACTCTAAAAGAAAGAAAGAATAATAATAATAATAATAACAAACATTTTTAAATGATTGTTGGATTTAATAAAATTAAACATAACTTATACGTCTCATTAATATATTAAAACCAATGTAACATTTAAAAAGAGATAAAGAATACAAAAAATTAAAACTTTAAAAATACATTTTAATTAAAAACATTAAAACATAAGACAGACGTTTCGGCTAGAACACCAGCCCTCCTCCGTGTCAAACATACAAGCACAACATTTACAAAAATTCATAATACATCAAAGCAAGATTAAATATTCAGGAGGGATAGCTTTAGCCTCGTTCAAGGCAGAATGTTGCATTTTAGTAAAAGCGCCCTCTAGAAAAATACGGGATTTATATATATTTAAATTAGAAGCTAAAATTTTAAAGTTTTCAATATCCGGAATATGATCACTATTGAGAGAATGGATTACGAGTTTTGATCTTAAATCTCCTGTTCAGTTTTCAAAATCCGGAATTTGATCACTATTGAGAGAATGGATTACGAGTTTTGATCTTAAATATCCTGTTTATGAATATTTAATCTCCTGAATATTTAATCTTGCTATGATGTATTATGAATTTTTGTAAATGTTGTGCTTGTATGTTTGACACTGAGGAGGGCTAGTCTTCTAGCCGAAACGTCTGTCTTGTGTTTTAATGTTTTTAATTAAAATGTATTTTTAAGGTTTTAATTTTTTGTATTCTTTATCTCATTTTAAATGTTACATTGGTTTGAATGTTGGATTGTTGCATTTAAATTAAAATACAAAAAAAAAAAATTAAAAAATAAAATAATAGTAATTCGATTAACCAAAAGTGAGTACAGATATTTAAAAGTAAAAGAGCATTAAATAACTACTATAAAATTAATTTAATTAAATAAATAAAGTATCTACTTAAATATGAAGTATAATGCAATTTTAAACAAGAAATCATTATTTAAAACTTTTAATTAGTTCAGACGGATTAAAAAACTCTTTGTAAAGTAATCCGAATTTAATTCCAAATCGCAAACAGCCCTTAGTAAGCACGATTTTATTAAGTAAATTTTTAAAAACTTTTGATAAATAACATTGTTTTTATCTTCTGTATTTTAAAATCTGGAATGTATTATCTTGCACGCAGTTTTCAATATATATTTTATATGCATGTCTCTCTCTCTCTCTCTCTTTTTTTTTTTTTTTTTTTTTTTTAATAAAATAAATATATAGCGATTAATCAAACTAATCTTGAATTGACGTTTGTTATACAAATAAAATTTCATGCAACATCCATGTTAAAATACAATGTAAAATCTAATTTATATATATATATATATATATCAACTAATTAATGAAATGTTTTTTAGTTACTCTTTCATTTTCTTTTCTGATTAGTGATTTGTAAATGGTTCGGGCATGTAACAAAGGGAATTTTAGCTTATGCTTCCTTTTGTAGCAGAAAATCCTCTGCAGTTCTTGCTTTGATTTCCGATCATGTCCTTCATAACGTTAGAAATCAAGCATGCTTTCATAATTTCCCATTATCCTGATTTTTTTCCAATTAGGTTCTTAGTAGCTTTCGGTTTGATCATTTCAATTGTTTAATCTGGAAATTTTCTTAAATTTAAATATTTGAAATATTTGATATATCTAATGTATATATACACATTCTAAGGGGGGAACGACGCACCAAGAAGAAGTTGTCTGAACGGGACGAAAATTGGAAGATGTGATGTACATTTAGAGAAAAACGAATAATTACAGTTTCAGAAATTTAGGAGGGTTTAATCAAGAAAAAGTGCCTCACAAAGCGAACAAGTCAATAATGCATTGTCCCTCTTGTGGTCCTTTTTTTTTTTGTCGTGTCCATGACGTAGTCGAATTAGATCAAACCGTGGATCTTTATAACTGCATCTGCGATTTGTTGGATGTTGTCGTCATATAGGTCTATCAGTGACGGCAATACACCAATTTCTCTCAAGTTCGCACTTATTGCCGGACACTCAAAGATATGGCAAGGTGTAAGCTGTGTATCTGGGATATTGTTACAGTTTCTGTACACTCTTCCACCCTCTTTATTAATTTTCATGCCTCTGTGATGACCGGTTCTTAGCCTTGTTATAGTTTTTGTTATTAATCGATCTTGTGGTCCTTATGTAAGCGCTTATTCAGCTTGGCATGAATTGATAGAGTTGGCAGATGTCCTCCTGCGAGATATCGTGCCAAATTCTGTCTAATTGGTGTGCTAGATTGCAAAATCCCGAGCAGGTTGTAGGACCATTTTCATTATACTCCAAACATCCTCAATGGTAGAGAGATCCGGCGACTTTGCTGGCCAAAATAATGTTGGGCAAGAAAGAAAACAAGCAGTAGAAACTATCTTCGTACGTGGGCGGGCATTGTCCTGTTGAAATATACGCTTAAAATTTCGTAATATGAAGGACAACAAAACGGGACGTAGAATTTCGTCGACGTACCGCTCTGCTTAAAGTTTCTGCGGATGGCAACCAAAGGGGTCTTGCTATTAAAATGAAATGACACCTAAGACCATCATTCCTGATTGTCTTGCCGTATGGCTGGTGACAGTCAGATTGGAATCCCCCTTTTTTCTGGGCGTCTCCAGACGCGTCTTCGCTGGTCATCGGGGCTCAAATTGGAGTGGGACTCATCACTGAAGACGTTTCTACTCCACTCAGTAACATTCCAGGTCGAAAGTGCCTGATTTCGCGCGAACGGGCTTAATAGCAATCGGCACAAGGGGCTCCGTGAGCTCAACCCCATTTCTCTGAGCCGCTTATTAATGGTATTTGGAGTCACTGAAGTACCAGTTAGTTGCACGTAGGATCGATAATAACGACGAATTTGGGGCTTTGAGTACCGCTCTGACGATTGATCGGTTCTTACATTCTGTCCTATCTATAGGCCGACCACTTCCTTCTTAACACTGTGTTCAGCCATGGTTCACCTATTCTTGCAAACAACATCTACTAGCGGCATCGCTCCTATCCAAATGTCAAAGAATTCGCAGATTAGACGAACCGGCTTTGAATTGAACTACACTCCTCTCTCAAATGCTGCCATCTGTGCTTATTGTTTGCGCACCTGTATGCCAGGCATAGTTATTGTCTATCTGAGTAGTCGGAGTAAAATTCTCAAGGATTTTATGACCTGGAATCAAAATTTCTTCTCTTTAATAGCCTGCTAGTGTCGCAGTTAAAATGCGCTCTAGCGTCATATGTTTGTTTATTTTCCATCGAAAACTGTATGTATGTCAATTTGTGTCCAATTTGCATTACTCCTTCTTGGTGCGTCTTTTTTTTTCTTCCTAGAGTATATATATATATATATATATATCAGTGGCGTATCGTGAATGACAGTTTGGGTATGCTCCACTCGAGCAGTTAGAAACAATACATTAAAAAAAATATATGCAGTCATCTTATTGGTTTATTCGCTGATTTTGAGAAACAACGTAGGTATGACGACATTTTAACAGCTAATCAGAAGAATGAGCTTTTCATGAAACAAGCTGTTTCTAACACCTGTATGGAACATACCCAAAACGTCATCCAAAATACGCCACTGATATATATATAAATATTATGAAAACCTTTTCAAACATCGCACAAGGGGAAACCAAGTATCACATGAAGAACTAAAAAGAATATTAATGAAGATTTCTGAAAAAAAAAGCATCCTTTTAATGAAGGCATGTAACATCAATGCTTTTTTAAGGGCTCAGATTGAATTCTACATGCAAATTAGGTGTTATTTCTTCCATAATGTATGCCATTTGCAAAAATTTACAGTACGGAGATCCCGGTAACACTTAAAAGGACATGTAAAAAATTTCAAACTCAAGAAGAAAAAGGAAATAATAAAATCAAACGTACTTTTAAAAACTGCAATCACTAATGGTATCTAAAAAATTAGAATTATTCCTAAGAAAAATAATAAAATTAAAGTTATTACTTATTTTACAATTACAACAGCCATGTATTTTGCCTCAAATTTTTTAGTTTAGCCACGAGGCTAAAGAGAAATAAAATTTAACTAATAATTATTTTAACAACTAAACCATAATAATTAAATTTGATTAAATATATATATTTATATGTGTGTGTGTTCATTTAAAATCCATTTTATTTAAAATAATATAAATATACACTCATGTCCATAAATTAAGGATAATTCAGATTCACACTGAAATCGAAATTTAATGCAAAAATTTCACCTGCAGAAATACCACACACATCTTTAAGAATAATATGCAAATTATAGGAAGCCATCAGATGACGCCGATATGATGTTACAATGACGAAAGTGTAAGAAGGGGGTAGATAAGTAACGGGAGGAAAGAAGGAAAATTGTTCACAGGCGTTCTGTGTGCCGCTCAGTGCCACAACCGAATGGTTATGACACAGAGGACGCATGCAGATATTTTTTTACGTGGTAGAATTATCGGCCGACTAGAATGTGGGCGTACTCAGATAGAAGTATCGGGGGAACTTAGAATCGCCCAAAGTGTCATCTCTAAGCTTGGCAACGATTCCAAAATGATGAAAATGCCAGTCGACGTTACAGTACTGGTCGGTCCCGAGTTACAATGCCGAATGACCACCGGTATTTGGTAGTAACTGCCAAAATAAGCAGATAAAGCAGAGCCTCAGACCTGTCTCGTTAGCTGTCTGCAGCCACGACTGCCACAGTTTCAAGACAAACCGTGTTGTAAAGACGTTTGGGAGATATTGGTCTATATGCTCGCAGACCTGTTAGATGTCTTCCACTCACGGCAAAGCACTGTGCCAGCGGTTAACTTGGAGTAGAGAAAACATGCAATGTGGACAGCGGCACAGTGAGCATGTGTGATGTTTTCCGACGAGTCCAGGTTAAGCTTGCAGTGTGTTTCACGCCAGACTTTCATATGTAGAACGTCAGGTACCCGTTACCAACGAAACAACATCATTGAACGGCACCGTTACTGTGGGGCAGGAATGCTCGTTTCGGGGGGGGGGGGGTCATATTGGGCACCAGAACAGATCTGCATGTTCATATCGGAAGAAGGATAGGCCAAATTTATCGGGACATCATTCGGGAGCAACTTGTACGTTTGTTTAGGGGTGCCATGAGCCCAGAATTTGTGTTTATGGATGACAATACGCGTCCTCACCGTGCAAACGTTGTACACGGATGCCTACAATCTGAAGCTATCACCCGCATGGGATGGCCAGCATCCTCACCTGACTAGAATCCGATAGAGCATGTGTAGGACATGCTTTTTCGACGAGTTGTAGTCCGTCAACCACCTCCTACATGTGCCGGAACTTCGGAGAGCATTGCTTACTGAGTAGAGTAACCTTCCCCAAGATAAGATCAATAATTTAATACTCAGCATTCCTGGGCGTTGTAAGGACTGTATTTCATCATCTGAGAGACGTACAATGTATTACCATCATACCAACTATGTAATGTTAAGTTTTTGTAAGGGTGATATTTTTTGTAATTGTTTCAGGGAGCAAAAATCGTAGTTTTTATAAATGGTATCCTACATAAACCACCTTTTTTTGTTCTTGATCTTTTGTTTAATAAATGGACTTTATGAATAAGTCATGTTTGTTTTGCTTCTGAACCTTTATTTGCCTCAGCTAGCATTATCCTTAATTTATGGACATGAGTGTAAATATAAATATATAAATATAATATTTTAAATGAAACTATACTTATATAGTTTAATTTAAAATTAATACGCAAAATATTGAAAAAAAAATTAAGAATTATGAACCAAAATTGAATACAGATATTTAAAAATAAAAACTTAAGGAAATAATATTGAATTAATTTTGATGTAAACAAATAAAGTATCTACTGAAACATAAAGGATAATGTAATCTTACACAAACAATCATTATTTAAAATGTTTAATTAGTTCTAACTAAAAAAAAAAAAAAAAAAAAAAAAACCACTCTCCTTGTAAAGTAACGCAAATTTATCTTCAAATCGTGATTAGTGTGTAAGAAAAGGCACAATTTTTAAAGTAAATTGCAAAATATTTCATACACAATACAACTGTTTTCTGTTCTGTATATTTCAGAACCAGGAATATATGACCATACACGTAATTTTTTAATTTATGATTTATACACTGTAATTTTTTTTTTTTTCTAAATTATACAACATTATTGAGGCAGCCTAGTTGCCATAGCCATGCAGAGAAATGTTACCAGTTGTATGTATGTGATATTAAACGTTATGCTATTGTTACACAGTTATAACTGGTAACATTTCTCTTCATTGTAGTGGTATTTCATGATAAACTGCCTCAATATTGCTGTGTAATTTTACATGATTTTTTTTTACAGCGTACACCGAGAAAAAAATATACCGCCTTCAGCTTGAATGAATAAGTGGTCATTTTCTAAAGCTCTTAACTAGAAATATAAATTTCCGAGCTATGCGTATAAGGCACGCCAATAAACTGAATAGACGAAATGATCGAGAATTTCTAGTCTACACATTTCTAGAGGGTGAAACAATATTCTGAATCTTTTGTATTGCGAGAAATTCTCGCTTGATTTTCTAGAATTGGGTGATAAATCAAGATTATAGTTGCTGAAACCCGCCTCTTGTATTCATTTTTATTTGCAGAGATTTTTAAATAATTTTGCTCTCGAAAATATAGGCAAACGCAGTAGAATTCTAATAGGGGTTTCTAGAACTCGCTTTCAAAGGGGACTACGATTTGTAAGGATCACATGGAACTACTTTTTCTAGAGCCACAATTTAGGTTCTAGATGTCAGATACAGATTTTTTTCTCAGTGTAAACGTGTCGTAGTTTTCGTATAAAAGTAATCTAAATCGATTTATCAAATTTATCTTATGTCCGTACAAAATGATTTTATGTCTAAATAAAATATCATTCAATATCCACATTTAATTACAATATAAACTCGAAAAGAAAGATAAATAATAATAATAATACAAAATAAAACATTATTAAAGAGCGGTTTCATTTAAAATTAATACGCAAACTAACTCGGTTAATACGCATATTTTAGTTAATCGAAAATGAGAACAGATATTTAAAATACAAAATAGGGAGTAAATATCATACAGAGTAAATCCAATTTAATTAATTTCATTTAAACAAATACATTATCTACAGAAACATAAAGGATAAGGTAATCTTAAACAAATATTATTATTTAAAAATTTTAATTAGTTCGAACTGTTAAAAAAAAAAAAAAAAAAAAAAAATCATTTTCTTTGCAAGGTAACTCAGCATTATCATCAAATCGCAAGTAATCTTTAATAAAACGCACAAATGTATGAAATACATTTTTGAATATTCTGCATGTAGTTTTTTTTTATCTTCTGCATTTTAGAACCAAAAATGTTTAATCTCAAAATCGTTTTTAAATTATGACTTACAAGAATGTCGCGATACTTGTATAAAAATTAACTCTCGATCTATGAAACTGATCTTGAATCAGGACAGTACTTTTTACAAAAATTAAATTTCATACAATATCCTGATATAATTACAATCTAAATTGTAAAAGAATGATAAAGTAAAAAAATATATATATATAAAATAAAGTAAATTTTCATCTAAAACTGATTGTGTAAAAAATTAAAAATTATTTTAATTAACCGAAAGTGAATACAGATATTTAAAATTAAAAAAAAAAAAAAACTTAAGTAAATCCAATTCAATTAATTTCATTTAAACAAATAAAGTATCTACTGAAACATGAAGGATAAATGTAATCTTAAACAAACATCATTATTTAAAAATTTTTAATTAGTTCGAACTAATTAAAAAAAAAAAAAAAAAAACTTTCTCTTTGTAAACTAACTCGATATTATCTTCAAATCGCAAGTATAGTCCTTAATAAAACGCATAATTTTAAAAATGTACGAAAGTTTTGATTATAGCTGTTATGTTTAACGACACAATTATCTGATTTCTAAAAGGAAAAAGAAAAAAATAAATATTAAATGAAAGTGAAATTAAATCCTTCTGATGCAGGCGAAATAACAAGCAAAAATCAAATAGTATCTAACAAAATAATTACTAATAATGAACCGAAAAATTGCACTCGATGCATTTTTAAATGAAATAAATTAATTATCGGAATCTAATAAATCATCTGCTGAGCTGTAATGAAGAAATCAAAAAGCCCCTTTCCTGGTGTTAAATCAATTTGAGTAACTTTCATTTTGATTTCTACGATTTGTTTATAAAAATTCCCTGCTTCATTAATTACAAAATAAGGTAAGTGGAAATGTTAGATAAAGATTCGGTAATTTCAAAAAGGTTTCCCTTATTTCTTTAAAATCGCCTTGAAGGGGGGAAAGATTTCTTTAAAAATTTTACCCTTTGGTCGTAAATGTCATTTCAGTTTTTAAAATTTGCCCCCTTATCGAGAGTATTTTTGTTAAAATCATTGTTATGTTAAATTTTGTAAACCTCGGTCTTATAATTAATTTATTTTAAAATGTGAATACAAATATATCAGAGGCTTCTTCATTAAAAAAGGAGGAAGAGGAACATATATATATATTTCTTAACTGTTTGACGCAGATGGGACACCGGTGTCCCTTTTGCTTATTTATTTTTTGACGCTCTTATTACAAATATTATTATTATTATTATTATATGATAGTTTTTTATTATAAAAGAGAGTCTAATAGTTACTATAAAAAATCTATTAGATTATCAGAGTAAATTTTTTACTTAAAAAAATGTAAATAAAAGTAGTTTGAAAAATTTTTATCAACCAATTTCAAAAATTTATTTCTAATTAAATTTTATTATTTTAAAAAGATCAGCAATGAATTATTGATACTCCTATATCTACGTAATTGTAAATAAGTGGAATTTGTAAAAACATTTATTCATGGGACGCCCGTGTCCCATGATGAATTTACCTTTAACGTAGAAATGGACACCAGTGCCCCACTCTATATTTTAGAACCAAAATTAATTAAAATTTTAAATATAACATTTTCCACTTATTTAGATCTAAAATAACTTAAAACTATCAAAAAAGTGTAAAAATTTTGTTTGATGAGAAATCTGCTTCAAAGGGTTAATGAGAATAATAATAAATTCCTATAAGACAAAATTAAACATGTTAATTTTTTAAAGCACTAAAATTTTACAAAATTTTAACATTAAAAGTACATATTGAAACATTTTGTACATATTTAAAAGTCCTGGGGCGGCCATTATTTTCACAACCGTTGATCGGAGACAAACAGGATGATTATAATTAAAGTTACGATTTTCAAAACACTATAATTTTAAAACTACCCATCAGAGCGATTCGATATTTTACCATAGTAATCGTGAGGCAATTAAATTTTGTTTGGGGGAGGAAAAAAGTAGTTCCAACATGTTCCTATAGATGGCGGTGTCAGAGTAATGTCAGGGGAAACACTTAAATGGACTCATTAAACACAGGAATGTTGTTAAAAACACAATGGAATAGCAGGAAACAATAGACTTCAAGGGTTTACTACAATTTTTTTAGCAAAAAGACAAGAATACGTGCTTAAAGCGGAAACAGTCATAGTTAAAAGAGAAAAAGAGGAGCTTCATGAAACAAATACTATACGGATAATAAATGGCACATTTTGGAACTTTTTTTTTTTTTTTTTTTTTTTTTTTTTTTTTGCCAAACAAAATTTAGTTATCTCACGATCCGCGTTTGTAATGATCGATAGATGGCGCTTTTTCAGCTTTTGTTGTTAGTAAATATAATAGCCACGTGTATTTAATATTGTTCTATTTATGTTACTACTTAATATTCGTGCTATAATTTCTCCGCCATTACATCATGGAAAATTGATTGCTTTTGGAAAAAAAAATATTTCAGTTTATTCAAAGTTCGATCGGAAGTAGATGTTTAACTGAAGCTGAACAAATATTAGTTTCAAATCATCTGATTAATTCTTTACTTCCATTAGCCGAAGCAACTGAAATTTCAAATTTGTCATTTGGAAATAAATGGAAGCTTACTTGTGGATTTCTTGATCCTTTGGATTTACAGAGTAGCACACAACAGTATGTGTTATCTTTTTTACCGGATTTATTTATTTTTATTAAATAAATATATGTGAAACTAAACATAGGCATGCAATGGCGTCTCGACGGAAGCCGAAAGCTATTCATGTTAATTGTAATTTCACCTTAGCCCACCAGAGGGCGAGCATTTCATTACAATCGCGGATTCCTCTGGTAAAATATCAAATCGCTCTGATGGGTAGTTATAAAATTATAGCGTGTTTGAAATCGCAGCTTTAAGTATAATCATCCTGCATAATTGCAATTTCAAAATGTTTTTAAAAATGTAAGAATTTATGATATAGCATGTTTGAATTTGAAAAATCAATTTTTTGAAAATTAAAACATTTATTTTTATACAGTCCCCAGGTCTTTTTAGTCCTATTTAGTGAAAATTCACACTCATTTTAACAAACATAATGCAAAAAGTTTCACTTCTCTGCATCTAAAACTGACAGAGATTTTTAGTTTTAAAGTTTCAGATTTTTTTTTCTTCTTATTTTCTCGGGCTTTATTCATGATTTTTTAATAGACTCTTTATGAAGGTCGAGAAATGTCGAAAATTCCCAAATTTTGAAACTAAAAAACTCGGTCAATTTTGGGTACCCAAAAGTGAAACTTTTTGTATTACATTTGTTAGGATGAGTGAAAATTTTTTTATAAATACGACTATAGGGACACGGGGACAGTATTAAAAGTTAGTTTTTATAATTTTCAAAAAATCAATTTTTTACATTTAAACATGTCTATGATAAATGTTTACATTAAAAAAAATATTTTGTAATTGGAAGTAATTGTTTGTGACCAATGATTACGGAGAATCTTTGACCTCGCGGCTTTAATTTGCACCTTGTGTACTACAACAATATTGTAATCCTTAAATTTTTAAATACTTCATGTATTAAAATTATTAAAATAATCTCTATAATATTATTAACTTTACGGTTAAAATGCATCGTAAGATTTGGGTTGCAAAATAATAAATAAAACACTTTGCATGCACATATTTAAAAAAACATAACTTTTACGTTAATATATAAAAATCTTTGTATGTAAATTTTGAATGTTTTTGCAGTTTATGGTGTTTGCACACAGTATTATTATTGTTATTATTATTATTATTATTATTATTACTTAGTGATTCTGGTGTTTAAGAATTTCATGCTTTCTTCTTTAGGACAAATTAAAATGTGTTCTAATAAAATATTTCCATAGTCAATTCTACTTTATGAATTTATATAAATTTAAAATGACATTAAAAACAATTGCATAGAAATACACAAAATTTAGCATTGTAACAAAAGTAACAAAAGTTAACTACCTTCCTTTCTAGGAGATGGCGATATTCGTCATTCTGCTAATGCAATGTAAAAGCTGTTTAGCCGATTGCAGAATTCTGGTAAAATATCAAAGAGCTATTTAGCCAATTAGAATGTTTTTTTTTTTTTTTTTCGTTTTGACTTGCTGTTGAGTCAGTTGTAGTTGATGTTTTGAAATGTACTGCTAGTATGTAGCTGCGCGCGAAAGTTTCATAAGTTTAAATTGTATATATGTAAATATTTCTTTTTGTATTAATTAATAAATATGTTTGGAAAACGAAGATCTGTCGATTACTATTAAAGTATTAAAAATTGCATGTAACTATGAATAAAACCATTATGGTAAAAAAATATTGCAATAAAGATAAATAGCAGCTAACTCTGCTACTTTTCACGGAAGAATTCATACTATAATTTTATAACAGTAAACTTCAATATATTAAAACACAGAAAATTAACACTAGAAGTTCGTGTTAAAAAATAATAGTAATGGAGATTACTTAAAAATGCAAACGCTGGAAACTGTAAAGATATAGTATGATTGTTATGAAAAGAGAAATTATCGTGACCTATATAAACATCATAATCACAGCTGCCAATTCTTCAACTATTTGGAAACCACAATTTCCGGTTTTTTTTTTTTTTTTTTTTAATCAAAACGGACAGTATCGAAAGTTTTTTTTTTTTTTTTTTTTAAATCCATTTTTATTATTATTATTATTATTTATCAAATTAAAATTCTAAAGTTAAATTAGAAAACTGCAACTATTTCGAAATATTGCGACTGAACTGAAAGTGGAAGAATTAACAACTTATACATGATTAAGACGATATTGTACCGACTGCAGGGTTTGAGTAATTTGAGTATGGCGATTGAAAGAGTTCCTTAGATGTCGCCATTTTTATTTCAGAAAAATCGTAGAAGATGCAATAACATAAAATTGTAACAGCTCAATACAACAGTCATTTACGAGAACACATTTCTAACTACAGTTTCGAAAACGGATAAGATTCCAAAAACATCTCTATCCCTGGCACTTATGCCTATACTGTAAAAAATATGTCCTATTTGCCGCCAGAAATTCTCTGTAATTTGAGAAAATACGCGTAATTTACGAAAAAATTACATTGTCGTTGTATTCTCTTGTTATTGTTGTTATTGTATTCTCTCAAATTACAGAGAATTTCTGGCAGCAAATAGGACATATATTTTACAGTTTACACTGTTTAAAAAATGCAACTTTTCTGACAGAAATTCTCTTTAATTACAGAAAAATACCTTTTGACAACGTCATTTTCCCGTATTTTACGACTTTTTTTTCTAAAATTACAGAGAATTTCTGGCAGCAAAGTTTCATTTTTTTTAATTCATGCCTCTCTATGAAATACTCCCAATTCCACCAGTTTTGACCTTAGTGAGTCGTGTCAAAATTATAGATATTTCCTACTAATATCTTTAATATTAATCGTAGAGCTGCGTAAAGACTCCATTTTTCTGAAAGAGAAATCTCATCAAGATCGCCAAAGAAATCGCCAAAACGCTGAGATTTCCATTAAGTTCGTCGACAAAACTATTCAGTTAATTTGGTATGGTTTGTATATATATATATATATATACACAGCGAGATTCCATTAGTAATCCCCCTAATCCCCTCTCCTTTATTTTCAGATATTTCCATTTTACAAAAAACTGTCCGATTTTTCCGGGTGATACGGCTAAAAGATTTTTCTAAAACTTCAGGTTTTTAAAAGTTTCCGATTGTAACCCCTTTTGATCTTTTGACAGCTTTTTACTTTCTTCTATCTTCAATAGAAGAAAGTATTGGATTCGTAAAAATGTTCGATTTCGGGTTTTTGATGGATTTACACGTTTTGAGAGCTGTAGAACACGATTTTACCATTTTTAGAAATTGTCTGTCTGTCTGTCTGTGTGTGTGTGTGTGTGACAAAATTTTGTGGCAACTGTATCTCTGGAACTACTGCACAGAATTTCATAAAAATTGGTATGTAGTTGCACCTTGACATAAATTAGTGCCTATCAACTTTTGGTAAAAATCGTCTTACAGGTTGCGTTGCCATCCCGCTTTTTCTAAATTTTTAACAGGGTGATATAGGGCAAAAATTTTCAAGATGGGTATCTTTCGAAAGGTCTCGTCAGTACCTTTAAAACGAATGGTTGAACTATAAATGTGTGATAATTTAAAACAAAGTTATCGATTTTTTTTTACTTTTCACGAAAAAAAAAACTTAGAAAAAAAAATCTTTTTTTTTCCTTCTCTCCCCTTAATTTTATCAAACTCCCACGGTTTCCGTGTTCTGACAAACTTAAACTAATTTTTGCATTTCCCCCTAATTTTGTCAAAGTCCCACGGTTTCCGTGTTTTGACAAACTTTAACAAATTTTCACATTTTACCCAAAATTTTGTCAAAGTCCCACTTTTTTTTTCTTTTTTCTTTTTAATTATTGTTACTGAGTGAATTTGTATAGGAAAATATAGAAGAAAGTCTCGTGGTGGCCACAACATACTAGTTATTTCTGATAAAGAAGAGGTTACACTCTAACTTTTGCAGTACATATATATGTATACATATATATATATATAATTTTTTTTCATTGTATTTTTAAGGGGTCAGGTAGTTTTGAAATGGGAAAAGACCTGGAAAAAAATTATCCTTACTTTATTTATCATACTCAAAAAACAATTACTCTTAAAACTTATACATTTTAACAGATGTTGTGAAAGGTTTCACCTCTCTACTATCACTTATTAAAACATGCCTATATTTTTTATTTTAAAACATATCTATATATATATATATTTTTTTTTTTTTTTTTTTTTTTATGTTAGAACGAATTTTTGTCTTTGTGAAATCTTATGCGCACAATATCTCTGAAATGGTTTGAAAGAATTTAGTAAAAATTTATGACATGAGGAATAATTAGTCTTTTAACAGTAAAATCTATGTAATTATAATCATTATAAGTATAATTATGCTAAAAAGGGTGATAATTGTTTTAGTATTAATTATAATTTTTTTTTCCTCTCAAAAGAATGAAGCTTATCAGCAAAATTATTTTTGATCATTTTGATTATGTGGTATTTTCCCATGCGTAAAAAAAAGGTCGTTTAATGTATCATTTGCATGTACACTAAGGGACAAAAAAAAAAAAAAAAAAGCCGCACAGCAGAAAAATTGAAAAATTGACTTGTACCTTTTTTATTTGTAATAACTTCAAAACTAATGGTTGAAATAAATAAAACTATGTTTGCATAATACCAAAGAGATGAAATGATACATATGTACATTTTCGAATTAGTAATTCGCTTTATTACGCTCTACGAAATATTTAATAAAAATCTGCATAAAACTTTCGTTTTAAACGTAATATAATAAACATATACTTTGTATTCTGTTACAATTTGTTATATGAAATAAACAATTTATATATTAATGAATTAAAACTATTTATTTATTAGATCTAAACAATTACTTAATAAAAATATGCATTCTGAATTGAGTTAATTCTACCTTTGTGGGGGCATTTCTGCTATAATGCGCAATTGCATAGTATTATACAGTGCTTTAATATGAATCTCAGTAATTTCACTGCGCCAAATATCATAAATAATTTTTTCTAGTTCTTGTAGAGTTGCATGGTGCAAATTTTGAATCCTCGACCCTCTTTCTCCGCCTTTTTATAAACTAAACCTTTGTCGAACTGGTCGAGATTAGGACTATTTCCATGTCTGATAAAGAAGAAATTCTACGATATTCTTTGTGGGTTTTAACTTAAAGCGAAAAAAGTTATGAATATGTACAGAATTAGGGGGTTCTCATGGTAATTTATCCTTTAAAATCAAATAAATGTACCACAGACGCCCTTTAGCAAGGTACATTATCATCTTGAAATGCTGTTTGCGGAAAAGAGTGAAATACCGCCAAAATAGTCGGTTAGGCTCCACTTTTATAATTTCCGTGTTTTATTTCGAGATAACTGATGGCTTGGTCATGTAAATATGTCCGATTCCTTGATAAGTTATGCACCTCCGTACCATAATGTACGGGGATTGTGTCACTGTTTTAAGAGTGCAAGTTTTATTAAGTTGGTCGCACTTTCATAATCAGACCTGCTTGTTTCTGTAAGCTCGAAATAAGTTAAACTAGACTCACCAAAAAGAGGACAACTTCAGCCTAATAATTAACTCGTAATTTTGTAATTTTTTTAGCCCACTGAAATATTGCTTTCCTAATTCTTTTCCTTAAGAATAGATTTTTTTTTTTTTTTTTATATATTTTATGGCATTTAAACCTTCTTTGTTTAATCTTTATTGAACTGTATTCAAAACAAACACTTTTTATGAATACCTTCTATGTTCTGAATGTAATATAAACCGATTTTTTAAACACTGGCTTTTTAACTTTTGCAGTCATCTCTCTTGGATATGCAACGTGGCCGAATAGAGTGGCCAATTTTTCATAATATGAAATTAGCGGTAATTTTTCTAAAAAGGACAATTCTCACTACAGAATTTTTAGAGAATAGTGTTTACTCAATGTTAAAAAAAAGATCACCTTTTTTTAAATATAACAAAAATTAAAAAGGTATTAAATTTATAAATTTAGTTCAATTTTTTATATCTATATGACATTATTATCCATAATGTATCCTTTCCAATAATCTATACTGTCTTATTTCTGTGCTATTAAATAATCGTCTGAATGATTCATTTCTGGGGTGGTTGCACGCACATTTCCAATGTAATAAAATAAATGCACGCAACTTGTTACTTATATGCTTTTTATAAATCATACCGGTGTTATTTTGGGATGATAATGGAATTGACAGTTACGCTAGAAGAATGTTTATGATTAGGTAATCTACTTACACATTCCTTTTTCATTCGTATAAATCAAAGTATTATTACAGGGAATATGGATGATTTTTTCTGCAGATTATTATGCGCTAAGTCCATATAGTACATGTCTGAATTATGATAAGTAAATGTAGTGTTTAAACTGATATTTTTCAGAATCTCATAAACACGTATAACGTGTAATCAAAATCACATGAACGTCCTATTGACGCTTAAACTGCTCGGTATGAAAATTGCTTCTGACACATGTTTGTTATACGTTGGTCGTTTTTTAGCTGCAAATATTTTGTCCATGACTTTAAAAGTTTATTTTCAAAGATGGCGTGTCGGGTATTATGGAATACTAGGTATTTCATGGTATCATCTGAAACTGACGTCATGTATTCAACTAAAGAATCATAAAATAAAGACGCTGAATGTATCTTCTGTCACAGAAAATTCTTCGAAGATAATTTTATGAAGACTAATTAGTTTTTCTATGCTTTAAACAGTTCAAACCACCTATTCCATATTACCATTAAGTTTTTTTTTTTTTTTTAAGTAAACTTTGTATGACAACAAAAATTTTTTTATTTATTTATTTTTTTTTTTTCATTAACAATTCATTACAAATAATTACACTATGTACTCATCATGATTTTGGGGATTTTTATTAAAAACAAGTAAAGTTATTTTAAGAAATGTAAATGGTATTTCATAATACCCTCCTCTCATCTATATATTAATTATTCTGAAATTTAAAATTATTTTAATACGAAAAATTTTTGCTATTCTGCAAAATAAAAATAGTTTATTTTAGCAAGTTTTTTAAAAATAATAATACTTTATTTTTACTACACATTATGACCCTTCAAATTTTTAAAAGTTAGCATCAGTTTTCAAATTTTAAAAGTAATAACACATTCTAATAAAATATAGCATTTGGAAGATATTATAATTTTGTTAATGCGAGTGTAATTTAAATTATATGGCATTCAGATTTAATTAATATTATCAAAGTTGCTGTATGAGTTTTATAAAATGAACAGGGTATCATTTTTACGATACGGTGGACGTCGAAAATCGTTGAAAATCATTCCTTGAATTTTTTATCTTAATATTAAGAAAGTTTGCCTACATGTGTATTGAAATGTATCAATGTTACATATATTAAATTTCATCGAAAAATATTTAAAAATAAATAAATAAAATTCAAAATTTATTTATTTATTCATCTTTTAATGTTTTAAAACGTTTCATGTAGCTGAGTCTTTAATTTTTACCTCGATTTTACATCATCTTTTTTTTTTTTTTTATGAATACTCTAGCAAACCCGTGAGAAATTTCCGCACTTCATTTCTTTTCTTATTTACCTTTAAAATTTGAAACTCATAAATGTTATACCAATTTCACCACATAATTAAAATTTTAATTTACCAGGAGAAAAATTAATAATAAAACCAAATTAATATTGTACAATAGTGAAACCAAAATCATTCAAAGAAAGGTTTCCAAATAAAATTCCTGGTTCACGACCCAATTTTCAAACTTCCACAGGCAGTACAGTTTTAATGTAGGACTCTCACGACGCCTTTTAAATTTTTGTCGTCATGTTGGTGACCACTTTTTATTAATTCTGGTATATGTTTTCGTTTAATAAAATAAAATAAAATAATTCCTATTTTGATTATATTTTTTGTGATGGTGTTTTTTAATCAATTTATGACTCAAAAGTTCATATTCTGTATATATCTTTAAGGTATTGCTAGGTTTAAAATGTCGTTTGCAAAGATTCTGAAGAAGCAACTGTTAAAAATATATTTTCCCGTAAAATAATCTCATCAGACAAATGTCGTCATTTTTTCTTATTAGTTCATTGAGCTAAGTCCGAGTGCTTAAATATTGTCCATGTATAAATATTATTTTTTAACCTCACGTATTTTATTAATTACACCCACTATCCTATAGTTTCGACAAAAAATAATTGAAACTGGTCCACGTTAGAGAAATATTATATAGATTGTAAACATATTTGTGCGTTAATTTGTGGATGGATGGATAACTTAATTTTTTAAAAATATTTTTATGTTAACATTTTCAAGTAATTTCTGCATCCAAAGATAAAAATACTTTTTTAAAAATAAACTTACCAAACAATCCGCAATATAATGCACAAATATAATTAAAACGCATTGATGAACTATGATGTAAAATCAAAGAAAAATTAAAAAATTCAAGTCGCATCGAACCTTTTTTAATTTTACGTCAGACATCTTTAGAGAACTTTTTAACAAAATGTTGTAAACTATTTAAAACTTAATTATAAATAGAATCATAGTGATGATTATATCTTTTTTCAATAAAATATTTGGTATAATTCATTTAAAAACATGTATTTCTTGGAAAATATGAAATATCTTTCTTTGTATTTTGTTCAATTGCATATAAATCAAGTGCCTTAAAAAGCATTCAAATGTATTAAGTCGGAACATAACACGTATTTAAATAACACGTATTTAAATGTAAATACAATTAACTGAACGAATTAAACAACATGTACCTTTAACAAAACGAAGTTCATATCTTTATTTTATCCTATATGTATATATAGAGAAAGTATTGGATTTGTGAAAATTTTCGAACTCCAGTTTTCGATGGATTTACACGTTTTGGGATGCCCTGAACACGATTTGACTGCTTTTAGATCATGTCTGTCTGTCTGTGTGTCTGTGTGTGTGTATCACAAATATTGTGGACGTTGTACAGTCGGTAACAAAAGAATCCGAACACTAGAAAAAATTCCTATATAAAAAAAAGTAGAGTTAATACAGTTTTGTTAAATAAATCTTTGTCGAATCATGTTCTTAGACTGACTAAGAACATAATTCGATAAGGATTTATTTTTTATATAGGAATTTTTGCTAGAGTTCGGATACTTTTGTTACCGACTGTGTCTCATGAACCAATGAACGAAATTTAACCAAACTTGGTATTTAGTTGGACTCTGACATACACTGGTGCTGATTCGATTTGTGGAACAATTGCTCAACAGGTGGCGCTGTGATGGCATTTTTTTCAAAATTTTTAACATGGCAGTATAGCACAAAATTTCGTATAAATGTATATAATGAGAGTTATTTTAATGATTTTATTATTAATATGAATTATTGATAATAGTAGTAGTTAACTAGGGAAAAAAAAATGTGCGTGTGGGAGCATCGCTTTCCCCTGTGGGGAGAGTAAATTTTTAATATGGGTATCTTTCGAAAGATTTCGTCAATACCTTTAAAACGAATGGTTGAACTATAGATCTGTGATAATTTAAAATAAAGTTATCGATTTTTTTATATTTTAACGAAAAAAAAACTTGGGAAAAAATATTTCTTCTGATTTAAAAAAAATTGATATCTTTCGGCATTTAGTGATAATATAATACTGTCAGATAAAAATCGTCTGCATTTATGATGGAAAATAATTTGATCATTTAATAAATATTGAATAAAGTTTTTAAAAAGATTTTAGGTAAAACTTAGAATAAAGTTTTTAGGTTTTAAAGAAATTTAATAGTATTGAATAAATTTTGTGTAAAATTATATAGAAGAAAGTCATGTGGTGGCCACATCATACTAGTTTTAACTGCAAGTTAAAAACGATTAATTTCGTTTATTGTGATCGTTTTAAATAAAAACAATTTTTCTGTGAGAAATTATTTGCTACAGATTCTCATAAATTTTTTAAAGCCTTAACGACATTTAATATCATAATAAATTGTTAATTACAAAATCCTGTATTTAAACGGCATTCAAATTTAATAGATTAAAATATTTCATTTGAGTCAGCGAGTTGTTCTTGGTGATGAATTAAATTCCATAATGGTCTTCTCCAACATCTTTGAGCTTCTAAAATGACAGAAGAATGTTAGAGCTTCATCATTTTCTAAAAGTTAAAAGATCGCTCACTGAAATGTCACGTTTTAGTGTAAGACAGACGATGATCTAGTGAATAATTATAAATTTGCTTATTTAACCGCAATAATTTTGAGTGTTATCATAAAAACCAAATTTCTCAAATAGAAAATAGATATTTTTTCATTCTTGGACGAATCTGTATTAAGACATCTACAACTAAAAAAATTCTTTATAGCAGAGTTTCGTTTTTATTAATAACACATCACTGTTAAAAATTTCAGTTCATACTTGAACCACTATATAGAGTAAAGTTATAAGCAATACCATCACTGTAAAAAATATATCCTATTTGCTGCCAGAAATTCTCTGTAATTTGCGAAAATACGCGTATTTTACGAAAAAATTACGTTGTCAGAACGTATTTTCTCAAATTACAGAGAATTTATGGCATCAAATAGGACAAATTTTATACAGTGTAATATGGTTCAACCTCACTGATATTGAACTATTTTTTCTAGAGCCACATCTTAGATTCTAGATGTCAGTTACAGAAATTTTTCTCAGTGTGTCGATTTACTCATTTTTAAACACTTAATTTTTAACAGTGTGAAGATAGTAAAAAATTATAAGTAAAAACAAGGAGAATACTCTATAAAGTACTTTCTGAAACAAAAATGGCTACATGTAGCTTCTAATGCCTTCACTTTCAAAAAAAATTCCTGTTTGCTGCAGTTTGCTCCCAGAAATTTTTTGTAAATCAGAAAAATACGTTCTATTAACATATTTTTTCCGTTGATAGAACGCATTTTTCTGAATTACAGAAAATTTCTGGCAGCAAACTGCGGCAAACAGGACTTTTTTTTTTTTGACAATGTTGTCTTAACATTAAACTGGGGAATATACGTTCTATTCTTATAAATTCATTTGACATTTCTTCCATAATTCCGTTTGTATACACTGTTTAAAAAAAATGCAGCTTTGCTGCCAGAAATAATCTGTAATTACAGAAAAATACTTTTTGTCAACGTAATTTTTCCGTAATTTATGATTTTTTCCTCAAATTACAGAGAATTTCTGGCAGCAAAGTTTAACAGTGACGCTTTTAAACTAATAGAACTTTGAAATACATTCGGTAGACAGAGGGTAAAAAATCTGTTAAATGCTGTTGCAACGTATTAAACCTTTTCCCTTTCATCAATTGGCTGCTGTGGTAAAAGTAGTTTTACAGTCAGTGTGAAATTAAATCGCATTTCGAAAACCATACTTTAAAGTCACAAAAGGTAAAGAATTCTTTGAAAATGTTATAAGAATCCTTAGTGAAGATACACCGTTAAGAAAAATTGTCGATTTTCTGGTGTGAATAAAGCAGTTAGTAAAGAAATGCGCACGTTCTGGTCTATAAATGTCCTTTATTCAGCATAATTTTTCCAAGCAATGCAACAAAATTCTGATTTCAACTAATATTCGTTAAACAATCCAATTAATTGTGAACTAAACGACGGCCATTAAA
Organism: Salticus scenicus; assembly: GCA_963930645.1. Lineage (NCBI taxonomy): Eukaryota > Metazoa > Arthropoda > Arachnida > Araneae > Salticidae > Salticus > Salticus scenicus. The sequence continues at coordinate 10,438,279 of OZ005658.1, read as the reverse complement.
ACGACCTTCCTGTACAGTCGACCTCGGCGACAAAATTCGCGATTTTGTAACGAATTTGGTGATTTGTTGACCAAATTTGGCGAAAAATAGTAATTTAGGATACACGAAGTTTCGAACCTCTGTGGTGAACAGGGGCCGATTTCTTGAACTGTACACCTGATTCTACACTGTAAAAAATTTTCCTTTTTTGTTGCCAGAAATTCTCTGTAATTTGAGAAAAAATGCATAATTTACGAAAAAAATTTGTCTGAACATATTTTCTCAAATTACAGAGAATTTCTGGTAACAAAAAAGGCAAATTTTTTACAGTGTAGCACGGAATTCAGAGAAACCTAACCAAATTCCAGTCGCCAAACACTATAAATAGCGGTGGATTAACGACCGAGAGTCAGAGTGATGTTCAAAAAATTATTGAGTGATTTCGTTTGAAGAGTGTGTTCCAAAAGATTGAACTTTGTTAGTGAATCAGCAAAATCCTTTTTTTGTAGAACATATGATACTATTGGCTTTACTCTTGCGGAACAAGTGACTGTTCTAAATGACTATTTCTAGAATATTCGCTGAATAGTGACTTTTGTTATACTGGCAACAGCTATATTTGACTTTTTCGTGAATATTCATTAAATTGGCAGTTTGTTGAACTGTTTTGGGAATATTCATTAATATCACTGTTTGGCTGTACTGTTTCGGGATGTTACGGTAAAAAAAAAACTGCATCCATCGACTAGAACCTGCATGTTTCTTTACGAACTACTTTGTTCATACAAGAAAGTCGACAGTTTTTCGTAACAATGTATATTCAATCAGGATATTTATAACATTTTCAAGGAATTGTTTATGTTTCGTGACATCAAAACAGTTGCATTGTTGCCAGCTTTTGTACATTTTCAAATACCACGGTTTTTACAGAAAAAAAAAAAACGTTATATATAAATATTAAAATTCTTCAATAAAATGTGATACAGTAAACTATTTCAAAAGAGTGGTATTCAACACTGAGAAAAAAAATATATCGCTTTCATCTAGAACGAACAGGTGGTCCTTCTCTAAATCCCTAAACTAGAAATATAGATTTCCGAGCTATGAGTATAAGGCAAGCCAATACACTGAGAAAACAATTCTATAACTGACATCTAGAATCTAAATTGTGGCTCTAGAAAAATAGTTCCATGTCATCCTTATAAATTTCATTTTAAAAAATTTCTAGTCCCCTTCGAAAGCGAATTCTAGAGACCTCTATTAGAATTCTTGAGCCTTTGCTTATACTATCGAGGACAAACCTATTTGAAAATATCTCCAAATAAATGTGAATACAAGTTTTCAGCAGCTATAATCTTGGTTTATGACCCAATTCTAGAAAATTAAGCGAAAATTTCTCGTAATACAAAAGATTCAGAATATTGTTTCACCATCGACTAGAAATTCTCGACCATTTCATCTATTCAGTTTATTGGCGTGCTTTATGCGCATATCTCGGGAATCTAAATTTCTAGTTTAAGGATTTAGAAAATGACCATTTATTCATTCTAGATGAAGACGGTATATTTTTTTTCTCAGGGCCAATTACGTTGAAAGAAATTGTACAGTAAACTCTGATTATTCACGAGTGAAGTATGCATAGTGCGGATTATCCGTGGGTGCAGGAAAAGGGTAGAATGAAAATAAAAGGTTTTTCAACAAAATACAACAACTGATATAAGTACCAAATCTCCCGTTTTTCAATGGAGTCTTAACTGTGGATTTTTTTTTTTTTTTTTATAATTGTATTCAATTTACTTAATCCTCAAAAATATATGTGGCATATTCCTTTTAAAAATTAGTGGTAATAAATTTAATTAAAAAATTAGAAAGGTTAGCAACTAGGAAATGATTATATATATATATATAAGTTCAAAATAAAGAACTTTTTTTAAACCACTTCAATACAGTACTAAACATACCAAAATTTTAATTTATCCGCGTAATTTTTTTTTTTTTTTTTTTTTTACGCACCAATTTTCTTGGAGAGTATTTTTCTTCTTATCTAATCATAATTACATTCTGGAGAAATTTTCTCTACGAATAAAGTGGGGTGAAAAAAGGGGCGGGTATTTACAGTGCTCCAGAATAAATTAAAATATTGAGATGTCTGCAGTACTGCTTACTTTAGTGCATAAATTAACTTAGAGATTATTCCCATAAAGGTAGATACTTGCGCAATTCTTAAAGTAGCTAATCCCAATTTCATATGCCCAAATAAAATGTCTTTATACTTTATCTCAGGGCATGGTAGTTTCCCTACTTTCCTCTTTAAAATCAATAAACTAACAAATGCATTTTGTAAATGTAACAAATCAGGTAACCTTTTTCATTACATATTCGAAAAATGTTTATTAATTAAAAACAATTTTAAATTTAATAGTAATAAAACTATAAGGCAAAATTTAAAAGTAATATTATTAAATCCAGATAATTATAATGATATAAAACATATAAATTTTATCTTAAACGAGCATTACCCATTTATTAAATATAAACTTTAACAGTACATCCGTTGACTTACTTTTCTCTGTTTATGAAATGTAATATGTCCAGTTGTAATTATTATTAACATTATTATTAGTATTTTATTTATTTATTTATTTATTTCATTTAAAGCTTTCCTAAATACAATCTTAAGTAAATTTTTTTTATATATCTCCTATTAATAAATTTAACTACGGTCTTCTGCCCTAGCAGGACCGTAGACATTTTTTTTTCTCTTGTGGGAAAAAAAATCTCTCTAACCACGAGGTTTGGGGCACCCAGTGAGAGACCAATGTGCCAATGTACATTGGCTTCATCTTAAGTACACTTTTTTGTTTATTGTTTCTACATCCTTTAGTATAATACAAATATTTTTACTATAATATAAATAATTGTTCTGCTTGTATCATATGTTTTATATACATTAAAATCGCGTTTTTGAGCTAGAATAATTTAATATCTGATTTACGCCATTCCAGCATTTTTCAGTTTATCTGCGATCTGCATTATTCGCTGAACCCATGCCACTCAATTCCGTGGATAATCGGGAATATATACTGTATTTAAAAAGAATTTAATTTTAATCGATTGAATTCTATCATATTCTTTAAATCAACGCTTTATGTTTCATAAAAGAGGTTATATGATGGCTCTTCTCCAGTATCTGGTAGCTTCTAAAATGACAGAAAGATGTCAAGGCTTCATAAAATTCTAAAACTTAAAGTATCGCATATTGATATGTCACGTTTGAATAGAAGGCAGACGATAATCTTGTCATTAATTATAAATTCGCATATTATTAAAAGTAATAGTTTTCGGTTAGCTGACGAATTTTACAAATTAATAAGTTTCTGTTTTAAGTGATTTTATTGAAGTGGAGTGGAAATTGTGTATAAGCATTGATATCATCAACGATTTGTTTTTGTTCTAGCTGTTCCTATTTATTACCATGTTTTTATTAACTTGGATTCTTGTTTGTTTGTTTGTTTGTCAAGTACAAATTTTGCAATCTATTTTTAACTAACTTCCCTACTAGCTAGACATTTGACACTTTCAGAATAGCTCGAAACCCGATGACAAAACAATACTTCGAAGCCCGATTTTCGGATTTTTGTTTAGTTTTTCTTTTAATTAATTAAAATATGAAAATAATAATCTCCTAATAGCTTTAAAAATAGCCGTTAAAATATTAGCTATAATCTAATTGTTGCCAAAACAAATTTACGATTTCATTTTCTTTCGTTTTATTAATAAATACATTTAATTAAACGCGAACGTTAAAAAATTGTAAAAAGTTAAATTATGCATCTCACGAAAATGGACGTCATTATCACTTTAAAATTTTTATGCACATTGATAAGAGCTCTATGATTCTAATTTTATACGCATTGATAAAGTGATAATGTAGTTCTATAGCTATGATTCACCAGAAAATTTAAAAACATCGTATATATATATATATATATATATATATTATCTTATAATTATTTTACTGCTTAATTCACTCATCAACGCTCTAAATGAGACTGTATTGGGGGATGTAATATTATAAAATTTATTTAAAGAAAAATAATAAATTCAATTAGTTAATTTTCATTAGAGTCACTCTTATTTTGAAATTTTAATTTAATTTAAATTTATAAAAATTAATATGTATTTTATATCAATATTACGATATTACAACATTTCCAAAACATTATTAGTCTGTCATGTCATTGATAAATATTATTATCATAAGAACTTACTTTTATAACCGCTTTCAATATTATCTCTAGAATTCTAAATAGGGGTTTCTAGAACTCGTTTTTAAAGGGGACTAGAATTTATAAGATGACATGAAACTATTTTTTCTAGAGCCACAATTTAGATTCTAGATGTCAGTTACAAATTTTTTTCTCAGTGCTAAAGAGTTATTTAATAACGATTAGCTGTTCCTATTTATTACCATGTTTTTTATTAACTTCGATTCTTGTTTGTTTGTTTGTTTGTCCGGTACAAACTTTGCAATCGATTTTTAACTAACTTCCCTACTAGCTAGACATTTGACACTTCCAGAATAGCTCAGAACCCGATGACAAAACAATACTTCGAAGCCCGATTTTCGAATTTTTGATTAGTTTTCTTTTAATTAATTAAAATATGAAAATAATAACCTCCTAATAGCTTTCAAAATAGCCATTAAAATATTAGCTACAATCTAATTGCTGCCAAAACAAATTTACGAGTTCATTTTCTTTCGACATATTAATAAATACATTTAATTAAACGCGAACGTTGAAAAATTGTAAAAAGTTAAATTATGAATCTCACAAAAATTGACGTCATTATCACTTTAAAAATTTTATACGCATTGATAAAGTGCTAATGTAGTTCTATAGCTATGATTCACCAGAAAATTTAATGACATGGCATATATATATTTTTTTCTTATAATTATTTTACTACTTAGTTCACTCATCAACGCCCTAAATGAGACTATATTGGGGCATGCAATATTATAAAATTTATTTAAAGAAAAATATTAAATTAAATTAGTTAATTTTCATTAGAGTCACTCTTATTTTGAAATTTTAATATAATTTAATTCAATTTAAATTTACAAAAATTAATATGTATTATATATCAATATTACGATATTAGAACATTTTCAAAACATTATTTGTCTGTCATGTCATTGTTAAATATTATTATCATAAGAACATACTTTTATAACCGCTTTCAATATTATCCTATCAAATTTTATCGCATTATTTAAGTCAACGCTTGATATTTCAGGAAATATTTTTGTTTGCATAAATGTCTTCTTTTGCATTTAGCAATTTCTAAAACCATACAAAGATGTCCGAAATTCATGAATCTCTAAAAGCTAAAAGACCATTTTCTGAGATATCACATTTTAATAAAACGCAAACCAGTATAAAGTTATTAATTACATCCAGATTTTCATCAATTTCTGAAAATTAAGTGATCACTTATTAAGATGCCACGCTTCATTATAAGGCAGCTGATGATCATGTTATGCAATAAAGATTTTATATCTTTTTTAAGTCTCCAAATTTTAAAAACTGGTAAATTTCTGTTACTAATGAATTCGTTTTCAATAGAAAGTATGCATAAAAATATTGCAAAAATAAAATTCGCGTATTTAAGATACCTTTTTTTTTTTTTTTTTTTTGGTATTATTTAAAACAATCTTTAAATGCAATAAATTAATGTATATCGAATTCTTTTAGAAGGCACATGATATTTTTGGAGATAAATTCTAAAATCATACACTCCGCGACAAAAAGGGCTCTTCACAAAGGGTTATTTCTTTGATTTTTCATAAAATAACATTATCTAAATTGTGCTTATCATTTATTACTATAATTTATTATTATAATAAAATAACACTATTCCCGGACTAATTTTTGTTTTAAGACTAATTTAGAAAAATTTTAAGACTAAAATTTTTCTAATTTAAGACTACACACCGCGACAAAAAGATAGGAACAAAGTTTTTTTTTTTTTTTTTTTTTTTTTTTTTAAATATGAATATGAGAATTTTGAATATGATTCAAATATTTAATATGTTTTTGATATGATAATCTTTTGTTATGATAATAAATGATCAGCACAACTTAGATAATGTTATTTTATGAAAAATTAAAAAAAAAACCTTTGTTCCTATCTTTTTGTCGCGGAGTGTAGTCTTAAACTAGAGAAATTTTAGTCTTAAAACTTTTCTAAATTAGTCTTAAAACAAAAATGAGTCCGGGAATAGTGTTATTTTATGATAATAATAAATCATAAGCACAATTTAGACAATATATTTTATGAAAAATCAAAGAAAAAACCCTTTGTACCTATCTTTTTGTCACGGGGTGAATGTACAGTCGATAACAAAAGTGTCCGAACACTAGCAAAAATTCCTACGTAAAAAAAGTACTCTTCATACGGTTTTGTTAAATAAATCCTTGTCGAATTCTGTTCTTAGTCAGTGTAAGAGCATGATTCGATAAGGATTTATTTAACAAAACAGTAATAAGTATACTTTTTTACATATGAATGTTTGTTAGTGTTCGGACACTTTTGTTACCGACTGTATCTCACAGCTTCATTTATTTCTAAAAGTTAAAAAATTGCTTATTAAGATGACATGTTTCAAGATAATGCAGTCAGTGATGTTGTCATCAATGATGCATTAGAATTTTAAGAAAAGTAATGATTTTCAGTTTTCTTCAGTTGCTGAATTAATAGCTATCTATTATAAGTGGCTTTGTTGACAATAGAAAGTATAAATAAATAAAAAGTTACAAACATCAAATACGTGTATTTTTGACAGTACAGGGTGATTAAAGTTACGATTTAAAAAACACTATAATTATATAACTACCCATCAGAGCGATTTGATATTTTAGCAAAGCAATCGTGCAGCAATGAAATTTTGTTTAGGGGAGGAAAAAAGTAGTTCCAACATGTTCCTATAGATGGTGCTGTCAGAGGAATGTCAGGGGAAACGCCTAAATGGACTCATTAAACACAGGAATGTTGTTAGCAACACAATGGAATAGCAGGAAACAATAGACTTCAAGGGTTTAATACATTTTTTTTTTTTTTTTTTTTTTTTTTTTTTTAGCAAAAAAACAAAAATATTGGTTTACAGCGGAAACAGTCATAGTGATAAGAGAAAAAAAGGAGCTTCATGAAACAAATACTTTACGGATAATTAATGGCACATTTTGGAACTTTTTTTTTTTTCTTGCCAAACAAAATTTCATTGTCTCACGATTGCTCTGTTAAAATATCAAATCGCTCTGATGGCTAGTTTTAAAATTATAGCATTTTGAAATTGTAGCTTTAATTATAATCACCCTGTATCTCATAGCTTCATTCATTTCTAAAAGTAAAAAAAAAAGAATTGCTTATTAAAATGACATGTTTCAAGATAATGCAGTCAATGATGTTGTCATCAATTATGCATTAGAATCTTAAGAAAGCAATTATTTTCAGTTTTCTTTAGTTGCTGAATTAATAGATTTCTATCATACGGGCTTTGTTGACAATAGAAAGTAAATAAATAAAAAGATACAAACATGAAATGCGTATATTTTTATAGTATTTTTTCTTGTTAACGTATACATGCTTGACTTATAGCCCGCTTGTAAATCTTCGTCAGATAGCATATGACAGAATTACAATACGAAGAATTGGAAAAACACCCAGCGGCAGCGCAGGAATCGAACCCGCTCTTTTACGCTCGATGGCGATTAGCAGTATGGGGACATAGAGGTCTGCACGGGCCAGAATTTTGAGGCCCGGGCCCGGCCCATTTATTTTTTGCCGGTGTACGGCCCGGCCCGGACAAAAAACGATAAAATCAGGCCCGACCCTGCCCGGCCCGATTGAAAAATATGAAAAATTAAGAAAATGCATGCCTTTCAATGAAAATGATTTTTAGTATGTGTTTTGCAGAGGTTTTATATAGCGCAGCAATAGAATCTTCTTTCACAAAACTGCTGATAATTATATATAAACAAAAGTTCATTATTACAGACGTACAGAAGGCACGAAAACAGACAGAAAGTCAAATCGAAAATCTTAGCACTCATCGAACAATATAGGACGGTATTTAAAATGGTTATTACTGCTAAAAATGCACGTTCAACCATTTCCTCTTGTGTACCGTAATGTATACGAATCTTTCATGTGATCCGGTATACAAAACTGTAATGGTAATCCAAACATATTCAATAGACAAGATGCTTTTGCACATGCTAAAAGTGATACTACTTTCACTCAGTGCACTGGAGAAAAGAGAAAGGAGTTTAGAGAAAATGTTACAGCGGCAGGATTTTTATAACCTTCATACCTAAACTCTACAGACCATAGGGCATAAAACCTAATACACAGTAAGGTATCTAATTTTTTTTGTTTGAACATGTGCGTAAACTAATAGTGGCATGCACACTATTTTGAATAGGAAACCATTTAATATTACTTGAGTTAAAATATATTCATTTCGAGACATGCTAAAAATATTTGCGGAGAATCCGATCGCAAACAGACAGACTGATAAGCAATTAAACTGAAGTTACAGACATTTTTTAACAAAATAAAATTTTACATGATATACGAGCCTGTAAAATTATGTGAAATAAATGACTGAAGAAATATTTTATCATTTTCCTTTTTCGTTGATTAACCATGAAACCAGAAAAAGATTCGGGCCGACACGGCCCGGAAAAAATTTCATTCAGTCCCGGCCCGGCCCGTGTATACACAAAAAAATTGATGCCGAGCCTGGCCCTGCCCGAGAACAGATTGAAAAATTCCGGCCGAACCCGGCCCGAGGGCCGGGCTCAGGCTCGAGCCGTACATCAGGCCCGTGCAGACCTCTATGGTGACATAACCACTCGGCCACGGAGGGCTGCATTTTTAATTACTTTATTTAAAACAATCTTCAAACTTAATTGATTAATGTCCATCGTATCAATTAAGACAGCATTTTATATTTTAGAAGATAAATTCCATAAAGTAAAAGCATCTAAAATGACAGGAGAAGAATGCCAGAGCTTCATTAGTTTCTCAAATTTAAATGATCTCAAATTAAAATGAAAAAAATTTTATTGAGATATCACGTTAGAGTTTAACGTAGTTGGTGATCGTGTCATTAATTAAATACAATTTCTCATTTTAATGAAATGATGGTTTTCTATTGTCTTTAAGGCTGCCATTTTTCCAGCTGATAGATTAATTTTACTAATGAGTTAGTTGCGATAGAAAGTATGCATGAAAAAATTGCTAAAATCAAATTAACCCGTTAGCGCCCGAATTAATTTTGCAAAACATTATTAGCTGATTACTTCACTTCTAAATTAATGTAGACAACCGACAGTAAAATATACATATTAACTTAAACAGTTCTTCTTATAGTTTTAAATTTAAAGCCTATCCTCATCATTAAAATATTTTGTTTCTGGGCTTTTCCCTTCTGAATCAAGCACTTTTTAAGTAAATAGTAAATATGTATTAAAATGCCTGAATATTTTGTATTGTTTAAAAATTAATGGAATGGTTTGTGTTAATTACAGAAAATATTGTAAATTATTAATGGTGAAAATCCATTTTTTTTTCTTTGAAATATGTGTCTTAGCTCTAAGTTCGTTACTTTATTTTAGGCAAGAATTCTCTGTTAATTCACCATATGAAGTACGATTTTTTTTTTTTTTTATTAACCCGTTAAAGCCCGATTTAATTTTGTAAAACATTATTAGCTGATTATTTCATTTCTAAATTAATATAGACAACTGACAGTAAACTATATTAACTTAAAAACAATTCTTCTGATAGTTTTAAATTTAAAGCCTATCCTCATTTATTGACGTTTAGTGTTCTAGCGAGAAAACTTCGAGATAGAAAAACTTTGCGATAACAGATTAACTTACTATTATATATTGACAAAGATCTCGAAAGTAAAGTATTATAATATGTATTATTATTCAACTTGATTTAAGTTAGTATACCTGCGCAAAAAGCAAATATATGTGCGACGAACGAAAAATCATAAAATGACTATTCAAATTATGAAATAATAATTAATAGTAGGCACATAAAACTTTTAGGCATCATTTAGAGTGACGCTGTAAACAGTCACTAAAAAGAAGAATTCATTCCAAGAAACCACAAATAATAAACGTGTCATTTTATTAGCTGTCCTCAAATGAGGACACTGGGCGCTAACGGGTTAATGTATTTATGATAGAACATTTTCTTTTCCTGTCATTATTTAAAACAATCTTCAAATTTAATCAATTAACAGCTATCGTACCATTTAAGACGGCGCTTTATATTTCGCTAGATAAATTCCATAACTCTTATCTCCAGCATCTGGGATCATCTAAAATGAGTTTCATCAATTTCTAAAATTTAAAAGATTGCTTATAAAGATGTCATGCTTCAATACGAGGCAGACGATGATACTATTATTGTGCATTCGCATTTTAAGAAAGTAATGATTCTAAGATGGAAAGAAGCCGCTCACCACTATGCAGCGGTTTTGAGCGTTTTTAACCTTTAGAGAGGGGCTCCAAAGCCACTGTCGAGATTCAGAAGAGCCCGTCTCCAAAGGTTAAGCCTTCCCCGTTGTTTATTGCATAGCAAATAACAAAAAAAAAAAAAAAAAAAAAAAGAAAAGAAAAGAAAAAAGAAAAAAAAAATTACAAAGGTCGCCAGAGCAGAGCTCTCCCGCGACAAAAGGCGACAAAGTTGCATGAAAGTGAAGAGGACCGGAGCCAAGTGGAAGTCTATTTACAAAGTTCATTCAGGTAATGTAGAAATTTCACAGTCTTTATACAATGTTCTCGCAGTCTTTATATCAAGCCCAAAAAAGAAAGTAATGATTGTCATTTTCCTTACGTTGATGAATTTCTTAAATGGATAGATTTCTATTTAACGGCCCTCTTCACTTACCGTCGCCGGAAGCCCGAGCCAATGTTATTCTATAGGGAAATTTTCTTTACAAATAACTTACTAACTAATACATATTTTTAAATTCTGTTTTCACATTCAGAAAATTGCCAACTGTTAAATTGACGACCTTTTTTTAAAAAAGTATTTTTTTTTTTTAATTTTTAATATTTTATTTTGAAATTGCAAAATGAAAAAAATTTCACATATTGAAAATTCGTATTTTGCAGCTTCTAAATAAAATATAAAAAATTAAAAAAATAATTGTTTAAGTTAATATATTTCACTGTCAGTTGTCTGTATTAATTTAGAAGTGAAATATTCAGCTTATAATATTTTGCAAAATTATTTCGGGCGTTAACGGGTTAAATAAGTTTCTTTATTCTTCACACACATAATCCAGATTTTCCGAAAAATAACTTAGATGGGAGTTGAAATTTTAAAACTGTGATCTCAAACAGTACCATTTTTTGTCAAAAGTGTACATGATGGAAACTTTTGAACAGTTTTTTTTAAATTAGCATCCAAAAATACCCCAGAAAAATACATCACATTGAAGGGAAAAAAAAAAAAAAAACATTCATGGTCGACCTGTGTAATTAAAGCAAAATTTTATTACTTTCTCTTAGAAAGTATTGTTTGTAGAAAGCATTGTTGGTAGAGAAAGTATTGTTTTAGGGTCAAATTTTCGAACGTGAGTTTTTGTTATATTTACACGTTTTGAGGTCCCCTGAATACGAACATCATGTTTCTAGCGAATGGTCTGTGTGTGTGTTATCAGCAGAGCTCAAGAACAAATAGTAGCAGAAAGTCCAAACTTGGTATTCTAAATGTGTATCATATATAGATGCTACAGTAAGCTTTTCGTTAAGATCAAGCAAATGGTTCGTGTACAGGGACAATCAAGAGAATTCAAATACATTACGTCTATGGGGGAAATTGCAGGTAAGTAGAGTTTATCATCTATACACTGCATTAAACCAAATGAAACGAATATATATACGTTATATGCATAAAAGCATGTCTCATGTAGAATATGGTAGGAAAATCATTCACTGTTCGTTTACAGGGTTACACAAAAGAACTAGATAAAAGTGCGACAATCGTTGCAAATTGACGGAAGTGTATTTCAGGCTGGGCCATGTATTATTACAATAGGATTATATTTAGGTGCACAATGTGGTCTGTATATAATTTCGAACGATATACAGGGCTGCAAATATTTAAGCGATAACATTCTTTTTTGTTGTTAGCGGATGTGCTTTACTAATAATATTTTACCATTTTCAGGAAAGCTGTTCGGGAATTGAAATGAATTCCTCATTGAGATATGGTAAATAGTGTATGTTTTTAAGCTAAATATTCATTCATTGTTTTTTGTATATTTACACGTTTTGAAGCTTCCTGATTACAGTAGTCAAGTATTTTAACGTTTGATCTTCGTCTGTGTCTCTTAGAGTGACTTAAAAACGAATAATTTTAGGAGATCCAAATGTTGTATTTTGAAGTTAATATAAGTTTGTTGCTGGAAATGTTTGATCAAAATTGATAAGTTTCAAGGAATGTTGCGTGTGAAAGTTGTCTGAATAATTTTAAGTGAACTTTAATTTTAAAAAAAAGATTAAAATTCTATATAAATATAGGTGCAGTAATGAAACGCCCCCCACCCCTCACACAGAACTAATTACCATATAAAACTATTCCGAAGCCTAATTTGAATTGTTTTAACATAGGTTTACATAACAGTACTCGTTATGTTACCTCTTAATCGCCAACATCTATTTATAGTATTAAATATCAGGGTAAGAGAAAGTCGTATGAGTGACACACCAGATTATTTTTTAAAGTTATCAAGAATTTATTTTGTTAAGATTATTGTAATTTTCTTTAAGCATTGTATATATATTTCTATCCATTTTAAAATTTAGAACATAATATTTAAAACAACATTAAAACTTCATTACTTAAAATCTATCCATATAATTTAAGTCAACGTCTTAAACTTTATGAAATATTTTCGATTACATAACTCTCTCCTTCAGCATCTGATAACTTCCAAAATGACATAAGGATGTCAGAGCTTCATCAATTTCTAAAAGTTAAAGGATCGTTTATTGAAATGTCACGTTTTAGTATATGGCAGACGCTGATCTTATCATTAATTATGAATTCACACGTTGATAAAAGTAACGATTTTCAGAGTTATCCGAAAAGTGAATTTTGCAAACTGTAATCTTTATAAGGAATATATATTTTTCAGCTTGCAACGAATATGTACTAAAACTTGTACATTTCACTACAATTAGAATATTTCTTAAAAAGAAAAATGGTGTGGTTTTTATCAATTACTCTTGTATTTTGATAACTATATTTATATTATTTATTAAACAAATACAAAAACAAGAATGCAAGATGAGGCAGTTCGTATTGATTATTAACATTTCCCAACACGAACTCGTTGCATCGTGTAACTGTCAATGTACTTTACACTGAGAAAAACAATATACCGTCTTCATCTAGAAGGAATAAGTGGTTATTTTCTAAATCCCTTAACTAGAAATATAGATTCCCGAGCTTTCACATAAGGCTCGCTAATAAACTGAATAGACGAAAGGATCGAGAATTTCTAGTCTACACATTTCCAGATGATGAAAGAATATTCTGAATAATTTGAATCTTTTGTATTGCTAGAAATTCTCGCTCAATTTTCTAGAATTGGGTCATAAACCAATATTATCGTTCTAGAAACCCGCCTCTTGTACTCACATTTATTTGCAGAGATTTTTAAATAACTTTGCCCTCGAGAATATAGGCAAATGCTCTAGAATTCTAATAGGGGTTTCTAGAACTCGCTTTCAAAGGGGACTAGAATTTATAAGGATGACATGGAACTATTTTTTCTAGAGCTAATATTCAGATTCTAGATGTCAGTTACAGAATTTTTTCTCAGTGTACCTATATGACCACATAATTAACAGACAAAAAGACTAAATATATAGACCAAACTGAAATTATAATCCTTTTCAAACTTTTTTGTAAAGTGATAAAATCGTTTTATCCAGCTGGAGTTCAATTCCAGCAATTTCCAGTTGTAGGCCTTAATGCATCCGAATACTTAAGTGTATACCTGTAAATATTAAAGCTAAATGAACCAGATTACATAGAAAACACTTTCTTCAGCATATGAACAATGAATGTCAATTGCATTATGATTTCTGTCGTACAAACTTACGTAAGTGCGATTTTTAAAAATTCATACTCATAAAACACATTGCATTGGCATCCTTTACATAGTCCTGCTATTTATACACTATTATATATGCTATTATATATGCTATTATATATACTATTATATATGCTATTTATACATTTTTAAACAGGCACCATGCCATACAGAACTTGAATAACATGTATCACTTTGAAGAAATTTCAGAAATATGCATGGACGTTAGAGGCCAGTAGAAGGATAGCCAGACGGACAGAAAGGCAGACAGAATAATTCAAATCATCACCCTTAAACATTGTCAGAAAGTGATAAAAACACTTAATGCAAAAGAAAATGTAATTCCAGATATTTCTAATTACAGCCTTTAATGTAATTGAATATTTATGTGTATACCTGTAAATCATAATGGTAATCATAATGTATTTCATATAAAGCCTTTTTCTTTCGTGTATATGTATAATGAATATCAATTACATTATGATTTCTAAAAATAAAAGGTCGTAAAATACGGATTATACAAATACCTCTCGTGTTGGAACTTTTCCGTATGTCGTCGTACACAAACCAATGGTGGTATTTACCCAATTTTCAATAGGAAATATCCCATAGTGAATTTGAATAGCATATAACAGTTTAAAGAAATTCCCACACTATTTACTGAAGTTAGAATGCGGAGACGGACAGGCAAACCGAAGTCATAAGAATTTTTCAACTTTGTTGGAAAATGTTAAATATGTATTCGGTGAGGATTCTTATAATATTTTAAATGGAATATTTATATTCTATAGTACTGACAAAGGTGACCATATTAAATTAAATTGCATTAAAAAACAGCATTTAAATTTTGAATTTTTCACCTTAAAAGGAATTGTTAATTATGTTACAAAGCCCAAAATATGATATAAAACTAGTTGGCATAGGTGGACTCTGCTCAGTTCCCCATCATATTTATGCTTTCATAAATTTCTAGTGCGAGACATATTATAATCATGTTAAAAGAAATGAATTTGACCAGAGCTTGATACAGTGACAGAATGAAATCCCCGTCTAATAGGCTACCCACCGTTCACTTCGATATATTTATCTTATTCTAATCTAATAATTTATTTTGTCAGGGTCAATTCCGTTGTTTAGTTTTCATGCTACTATTTCCAATGCAACAATCCTCCAAAAGCATATTTATATGAAAAATTTACAATTTCGCTATGTTGATAAAATCGTAAATTACGAATAATTTACGAAATTTTCCCATTAGAATATTTGTATTCAAACATGTTCAAACAAATATCATAAATGTAATTTTGAAGTTGTCTAATATATTTAGGATCCTCAAAATGGAAGTTTATGCTCAATTTTGCCTTATTCTGACATGTTAAGTAAATCGTAAATTCCAAATAACTTACGAAATTTTTAAATTGGAAAAATCATAGTCTATGATATTCATGCCAGTATCCTATATAATATTTCGAAAGTGGTTTGACATCTTTACGATGAAAATATCCCTTAAGATTGACGTTTATGTGAAATTTTGCTCTATTCTGCCATGTTAAGAAATTCGTAAATTTCCAATAACTTGCGAAATTTTTATATTGAAAATTCATAGTCATTAATATTCATGCCAGTGTCCTAAATAATATTGAAAAAGTAGTCTGACATTTTCACGATGAAAATATCTCTCAATATTGACGTTTATGTGAGATTTTGCCCTATACTGCCATGTTAAGAACTTCGTAAATTTTCAATAACTTGCGAAATTTTCATAGTAGAATATTTAAGGTTACTGATGTTCATTCCGGCATCAAAACGGATATTTTAAAACTGCTCTGACATTTTTACAGTAAAATGTTTTCTTTTAATGCATGTTTAAGTGAATTTTTGTCCTATTCTCCCATGTTAAGGAAATCGTAAATTTCGAATGACTGCTGAAGTTTTTTAATTCGAATGTTGCAAATGAATAAGGTTCTTGCCAGTATCGAAAGTAATATTTTAAAACTGATCTGACCTCTCTGCGATCATTTGTTCGTGAGATATCGTGTAAACAGTCTAACAAACTAATGGACTAACACACTAACAGACACCATACAAATTTTGTCACTTTCGGATTCCTCACACCTGAAAAAGTATATAAAAGTCAAAATACCGGGGTCGAAATTTTTCACTATTACCCATTTCTATACACTATATACACTATTACCCATACCTAGTTCCCCATACCTATAGTATGATGGGGAACTAAAATAAATGGCGATTCAGTTCTTTTGAAAATTCATTTAAATTTAGTGACCAGCGAAGCGGGTGTAGCCTGCTAGTATATAAATAATTTGAAATGTGTTATACCCTCTGGGTGAATTCTTTGATCTCATATTTACTTTGTGAAAAATCTTTACGCTATAGGAAGAAAAGACAAACATGTCTGAATCAAAATACATAAGAGATACCCAACTTGGTCAAGTTTTGGTAAAAAATGGTATCTCAAAAACGGCTATAACGATTTTCTTGAAAATTGTTACAAAAATCCATTTTAGATATCCTTTCTCATGTAATACGTGGTTATTACAGGAAAATTAACACTCATCCTGTTTAGGTAGGTTAATTTTAGATCTCGGAAATTGGTGTTTCAAAAAATAACTCTACCATTTTTTTTTTCCTTATTACTTTGTTCTATATTCAATAGAAGAAAGTATTGGATTCGTAAAAATTTTCGACCTCGGGTTTTTGATGGATTTACACGTTTTGAGAGCTGTAGAACACGATTTCATCATTTTTAGAAAATGTCTGTCTGTGCGTGTGTGTAACAAAATTTTGTGGCAACTGTATCTCAAGAACTAATGCACAGAATTTCATAAAAATTGGTATGTAGTTGCACTTTGAGATAAATTAGTGCCTATCAACTTTTGGTAAAATTTGTCTTAAAAGTTGCGTTGCCATCTCGCTTTTTCTAAATTTCTAACATGATGATATAGGACAAAATTTTGTATAAATGTGCATAAAGAAAATTATTTTTTAGTAATCATTATGAAATTTACAAGAATTATTTATGATAGAGATAGTCAACTGGGAAAAAAATTTTGTATGTGTAGGAGCCTCGATACCACCCTGGGGGGAAGTCCCCCCTTGAGGGGAGTAAATTTTCATGATGGGTATCTTTCAAAAGAGTTCGTCAATACCAATGGTTGAACCATCGATCTGAAATAATTTAAAATAAAGTTATAAATTTTTTTCATTTTTAACAATTTTTTTTTAAATGTAATATTGACAATAAATTTGACTTTTTTGGATATTTAGTGCTATACTACTTCTCTAATATGGAAATCGTCTTCATTATCATGGAAGATAATTTTTTTAAATAATAATTTTTATAAATTATTTTTACTGGGTGAATTTGTATAGGAGAATATAGCAGAAGGTCATGTGTGACCACAACATACTAGTTTTTTAACTTGCTATGTACAGTTTATTTTATATGCTTTTACACGTAACACGTATATTAATGTTTCTCATACAATAAAAATTTTAGGTTTCCATTTCTTTAGGTCAATTTTATGTGTTTTGTTTGTGTTATCTCAAAAAAAAAAAAAAAAAAAAAAAAAAAGCATGTAATACGGGTAATAGTGGGTAATAGAAGTCGTGTGGTTGTTTCCCACCAGATTTTAATTTGTGTATGTATGTATTGTATCGATTTTTTACCTGAACTACATTTAAATCTGTAACAGACGTATTCTTTTACTTCATTCCTTTTTTCTTTTTCTTTTTCTTTCTTTCTTTTTTTTTTTTTGTCATTTTACGGTGTTTTCTTTTCGATTTATGACAGAGTCCGAATTATCCGAGTTTTCGATTACCGCGGTACCCTTGGTCCACATTACCTCGAATAAACGAGGCTCTATTCGATTATTTGGCGATTATTTAATACGCTTTTAAAATGACTGATGGATGTGAGTCATTTCATCGATTTCTAAAAGTTAAAGCGACGTTGATTGGGATGTTGTGTTTAATGCAACGCACGCGATAGTCATGTTATTAATTACAGTTTCGCATGTCAGTGATTTATTTTCCTTCTCTTTTTGTATTGTTTTAAATATCAAATTTTTTCGTAATGATAGTTTCCTTTATTGAATAATAGTGTTCACCCCACCCCTGGAATAAAGAAAAAGAAAATGACGCTGCATGCAACATTTAAAGCTGGATACACATAGTGACATAGTATCAAAAATTTGTTTATGTGTTATATGTATTCTCTTGAAATATACAGTAAATTTGCATATGCCAAAAAGGGAAAGCAATATTTTTCGCCCTAATTTAAGTATAAATTTCTGGAAATAAATGATATTTGAGTATAATAAGCCCAGGGGTCGTACTCTCCGCCCTTTTTTCTGGACACTCTCAAAGATAACAAATTTCCGTCCCTTTTACCACTACTAATTTCATGCAATTTTTGTAGTAACGAGTCACGATTAAATAGGATAAAGATTATTGTATAAAAATACTGGTATCAATAGAGGAAGAAATTTCTTGTCTCTGAGAGTGTCTTGAAAAAAAGACGGAGAGTACGATACCTGAATCAGACTTTTTAATTTTTTCAAAAATAAGCGTTCTGGAACGAAATTGATGATAGATGAAGATCACCCGAATCAGATGAAGATGAAGATGAGATGAAGAATGACAGATGAAGATCACCCATTTTTCATTTGCATCAATAAACCATTTGTGATCCATTTAAGAGTCATCTGTTGATTATACGGCACATGAATTATTATTTTAGGATTTAGAATTCATGTTTTCTCCATTGTTTTTTTACTTCCTTATAAAAAGTATAAGGAAGTATTCTAATCCCGATTTGCGGAATGGATTTTATATCTCGCATAGCTCAAAAACGAATCATCGTAGAATGTTGCAAATTTATATGTGTGATTGTCATGATGTTTAGTTGTGCACCTGCATGTTTCGTCTTAATACGAACTCTCGTTATAGAGATATCAGCGACTTTACACGATTTTTCGTGACGTCTGTATGTGTGTGTGTGTGTGTGTATGTGTGTAAGTATCTTGCATAACTCAAAAATGGTTGGACGTAGAATGTTGAAAATTGGTATATAGGCTTGTTATAACATCTGATCTAGTTGTGCACCTTCCTTTTTGGACTTTCTTAGACTTTCCGTTTTGGAGATATTTACGAAAATTCTATTCATAATGGCCAAATATACAAAGGTTTTGGCCATTTTGTATATGACCTACCATAATAGAGGTTTCAAAAGAAGCCAATTAATGAATAGTCAGCCCGTAAATAGAGCCTGTAATGATATTTTCATGAAAGTTGCAGACCCTTTTGCGTGTAGAAAGTAATTCTTTAAGACATAAACAAGTTCTAGTCGACGAATGCACTTTATTGAATATTCAGCACGTAGATAGAGCACGTAATGATACTGTTATGAAAGTTGCCGGCATTTTTGAGTATAGAAAATAATTCTTAATATACAACTATAAGAAGCTTCTAGTCGACGACTGTACTTTATTTCGTTTTAGTCTTGTTTGTCATTTAAAGAATTTAGTTCAGCGCTATAGGCCAATCAATCTTTCTGGAAAATTCCAGAATTCTGTTCTTATTGAAGTTAGAGCTTTTAAACTTTGGCAAACCTAAACTACAATTTTCGCCAAATTCGACACAAAATAGTTAAAATTGATGTCAAGATAAAAATCAGCGTTAACAACAAGCGTGGTGACTTGGCGAGATTAGTGATCAAATTCGGCGGAAAATATTGTTTCAGGATAGCCAGAATTAGTAAGTCCTTTCTCAATTTTAAGCAAATTAATTGTTTAGGTAAAATGTATCGTTTTTCACCGTTAATTTTCGGCAAAGAGAACAAAAGTTGGTCATCTATACTCGAATGTTTTTCGTTAAACTCAAAGCTATGAATTTTCCAGTGAAAGATTCTGTAATAAGCCATTCCTGAAAAAAAAAAAAAAACTAGTATATTTGTTTGGCGGTATACATAATCCTATTATCATAACTTTTGTAGTTAGAGTAACAGTTTTTCAGTTTTTTTTTTTTTTTTTTTTTTTTTTTCCGTGGTTGGAACCTGTTTGTTTGTTTATGAATCTGTTACTTTGCACAAAAATGTCAATTTTTGCATAACAATAAGTATATTCTAATGGCTGTACAAAGAAGTCCTGTTGTGTCCACATCCGATTTTTTTTTTTCTATGTAAACTCTTCAATTTATTCATAAATCCTTATAACCGAAAACTGTTGCAACCACTGGAGGTTTCATATAAAATTTTCATTTATTTCCATTTCGTATTCATAAACTGGACTATATTAGGTTTCTTTCAATAAAAAAATATATATTCAGGCAACAATTCCTACGGATTTTGATACATTTTTCATAGATTTGAAATCTTCAAAAACTCCCTTTTTCAAAAATCCATGATCTTTGAAATGCTAAAACTTTTATGGATATTTCAGAAAACACTTAATATATTTTTGGGTGTTTCACAGAATCTACTTAAAAACCCACACAGCCACTTTCATCCATTAGACATCTATAAACAAGCATAAAAGTTAAAAAATGATCCATTAAACTTCTATAAATATCCTACGGATAGGCTATACTTCTATACTAATAGGCACTATACTAATACAGATAGGCTATACTTCTAATACTTCTATAAATATCCTATTAGCACGACCAAGGTCACTCTTTTTACTTTCTCTTACCCATAGGGTCGAGAAAGTATTGTTTTAGGGTCAAATTTTCGAACGTGAGTTTTTGTTATATTTACATGTTCTGAGGTCCCCTGAATACGAAAATCATGTTTTTAGCGAATGGTCTGTCTGTGTGTCTGTTATCAGCATAGCTCAAGAACAAATAGTAGCAGAAATTCCAAACTCGGTATTCTAAATGTGCATCACATAGGGATGCGTTGAGATGAAGCAAATGGTTCGTGTACAGGGACACTCAAGAGTATTCAAATACATTACGTCTATGGGGAAAATTGCAGGTAAGTAGAGTTTAACATCTATAGACTGCACTAAACCAAATGAAACGAATATATATTTTGCGTAATAGAGATAGTCAACTGGGAAGAAATTTTTGTGTATGTAGGAGCCTCGCCTCCCTCCCTGGGGGGAGGTCCTCCCTCGAGGGGAGTAAATTTTCCTGATGAGTATCTTTCAAAAGAGCTCGCCAATACCTTTAAAACGAATGGTTGAACCATCGTTCTGCGATAATTTAAAATAAAGTTATAGATTTTTTTTTTCATTTTTTTCATTTTTAACATTTTTTTTTTTTTTTTTTTTTTTTTTTTATGTAATATTGAGAATAAATTCAACTTTTTTTTTTTTTATTTAGTGTTATACTACTTCTCTAATATGGAAATCGTCTGCATTATCATAAAAGATAATTTGTTTAAATAATAATTCCAATAAATTATTTTTTTAGAAATGAATTACTTTTTAATAACCGAATTAAATTCTATATAAATTTGGGTGCATTAATGAAACGAGGCCCCCCTCACACAGAACTAATTATCATATAAAACTCTTCCGAAGTCTAATTTGATTTGTTTAACATAGGTTTACATAACAGTACTCGTTATCTTACCTCTTAATCTCCAACCTGTATTTATAGTATTAAATTTCAGGGTAAGAGAAAGTCGTGTGAGTGACATACCAGGTTATTTACATTCATTAGATGTCTGTTACACATCCAATAAATCTCCAGATATCCAGTAATTGGACTCGTTAGATCTATTAGATATTGAACATATCTAAATCTTGTTTTGATCTACCAATCGAAAAAGACGTGTCTAAATTTCGTCTACGTTTAAAGGTCTAATAGATAATAAGTACAAGATATCGAGGACTTTTAATAGGCTTTCTTTAGCTATTTTGTACCTTTTATGGATCATAGGATGCAATTTAGATGCCCAATGGATAACAGTGGCTGTATGGGAAAACTAGGGATGGATTTTACAGTACCTTTAAAATAAAAAATATTAAAAATAAAAATAAAACAAAAATCATGTATTTTTGTAAATATTTACACGGGCATGCAATTTTTAATTTTTCCCTATTGTTAAACTCACCAACCGGGATAATTCGTTTTAAATAGTTTGGAGTATAAGATTGATTTTTTTATATCAACTATGGAGAAAATACCAGGGCCGAGAATTGAGCGAAGGCCCTCTGCTTAAGGTGTGTATGCTGTTCAACTGAGCCACACTGGCTGATAATCAGCTCGGCATTTCTCACATAATAACCGTCACATCTGCGTTTGCATATACGGTAACCTTGCCAACGGTTATTACGTAAGAAGTCTCCAGCTTGTTACTAGCCAGAATTGCTAATTTTTTTTTTTTTTTTTTTTTTTTTTTTTTTTTTAAGTTTTAAGATTGCAATATATAATCTTTAATTAGTCCTATCGTACTAAATTAAATTCTGTAAAAGACAGATTTTTTTTTCTTTTTTTGTGGGGGGAGGGGGGGGGGCAAGAGGCCTATTTTCTACAGAGAAGGAAGGGGTAGAGTCGTCATCTCTTTGCTGCAGACCATTTTGTATAATGAAGAATGTCCGCGCCCAATAACAGATTTTTTTTTTTTTTTTTTCAAGTTTTAAGATTGCAATATATAAATTAGTCCTATCGTACTAAATTAAATTCTGTAAAAGACAGATTTCTCAGAACTCTCACTCAAAATTAACTCTCACTCAAAATTAAATTCTGCTTTGATAAGAATTTATTTATTTATTTAATTTTATTTATTTTTTAACGTCAATCTATCATTTTATATTTTTTGACCAATAAATTTCAGTGATTGGTGTGAACCCCAGTTACAAGTAAAACAATTTACGCAAAGAAAATAAGGCCAACAAAATTCAAAAATAAATCTTTTTTAATTGCATTCTAGGCAAGATAAAACTTTCTTTCTTCGTTTATTTTTGGTTTCATCGAGCACAAATCTATAAGAAACAATTAAAAAATCGTATTTTTAATTGTATTCTAGGCAAGATAAATCTTTCTTTCTTCGTTTTTTTTTTTTTTTTGGTTTCATCGAGTACAAATCTATAAGAAACAATTAAAAAATCGTATTTTTAATTGTATTCTAGGCAAGATAAATCTTTCTTTCTTCGTTTTTTTGGTTTCATCGAGTACAAATCTATAAGAAACAATTAAAAAAATCTGATTGCAGACGTGTGTCATTAAAAAAAAAAAAAAACTTAAAGAATGGCACCCTATATATTAAAATTTATTTAATACATTATTATAGAAATAATATAATTTCTATGCCAATAATTTTGAACAGTAAAGTCTGTTATTGAGAATTTTTAATATTAAGAGTATTCGAGGCACTCGAGGTATCTCCTTATATTATTTATGATTTTCCGGAAAAAATCGCGAAAGACTGACATGCATAGACACATTAAGAAAAAAAAAAAAAAAAAAAAAAAACGAAAAACGAAAAAAAAAAAAAAAAAAAAGATTCTTAATCATTTGACCTCACTGACATGACGTTTCGGAAAATGTTTTTTTTTAATATTTGTTGAATTATTATTTTTTCATTAATTTTTAATTTTATTTAGATACTATGCTTTTGTAGACAAACCCCACGTATCGGCAAGGAGACAAATAGACGTTCTTAGAAAAAAAAACAAAAAAAAAAAAACAAAAAAAAAAAAAAAACAGACGAAAGAAATAAAAATCGAAAACCCTGATGTAATCTTATTTATTTTATTTTTTTTTTTTTTTTTTACTTATTTAACTTTCTTATAAAGCGCCCCCATTCCACATTTCTAATTAACATTACAATATCGAACGGTCAAACCGAAAAAAAAAATAAAATAAATAAATAAATAAATAATTCGCTGCCCCCTAGGGTACACAGACAAGGCATTTAAATCATTGTGCCTCCAAAAATTCCTCCGTAAAAAAATGAATAAATGGAAATGGAAAGATGAAGAAAAAAAAAAAAAAAAAAAAAAAAAAAAGAAGAAGAAGAAAAAGCTGAATAAGCATAGAGGAAAACTTATTAGTCAATATAATTAATTTTGGTGACACAAAAAAGTCCCGCAGTTTTTTTTTTTTTTTTTTTTTTTTTTTTTTAATTCCTCGTTGTATTTTTTATTTTATTATTATTTTTTTCCCTACTGCATGTATGTATGTTTTTTCGAAACAAATAAATAACGACTGCAAGAGGCAGTCTGCATAAAAGGTTTGCAGCAATTTTTCTTTGTGACACTCGGGAAAGTTAATGGCTATTTTTGATTTCCAACTAATTCCATTAACTAAAAACCTCTGAGAATGTCCGACAGAGGGCGGTACTATAATCGCAGTTTCGTTTTCAAGGTTTGTTATTTTGATCGAGCAATTTTGTATCGCTTAATTACAAGAAATGGGGGATCGGTTGTAATTTTTTTTTTAATGTAATTACTTTGAAAAATAGTGAGGAATTTTTTTTTTTTTTTTCTTAGAGTGCTTAGTTTTATAGAATTGAAACTTAAAGTAAAACTTAATGATGGAAAATGTGATATTACTTCCTTTCATATATTTAATACTCATAAAACATAAAAGGGCAAATTTCGTATTTTGTAACAATATAATATAATGAAATGCCAATATAGGAGAAAATATTAATATATTTAAAAAATAATAAAAATATTAGTTACGAGTTTTAACCGCAAAATTTACCATATTAAAATCAATATGCATAAAATAAAAATTGCAACAAGGACATTTTTTTTTTTTAAATTATTATGTGGTAGGTGCTCACAGTGATTGGCATGCTCCTGTAATTGACATCTATCCCGAAATAATTAATGAATAAAAAAAATAATAAAATCATATATTTTACATATAAGAATATTAACATTTTATGTCAAACACTGGAGCATAGGGTACTAATAACTGGTAAAATGAATAACTAGCAGTGTCAAACACTGGAAGATAGGGGGCGAATGATTGATAAAATGAAAAACTGGCAGTGTGAATTACTGGAACATTGAGTGGGTGTCAAATAAAAATTCATAAAAAAAAAAAAAAAAAAAAAAAAAAAAAAAATTATCAAATGTAATATATTTTAACATATATGTGGTTCTGAATGTCTTTCATGCCATATATATTAACTTAAGCTTTCTAAAAATATTTTCTGATGACTAGAACATTAAAAACATCAGAGATTGCTCTAAAAGTGTCAATCACTGGTGCACTTTCCCTATTATATATATATATATATATATATATATTTTTTTTTTACACAAAATAAATAAATAAGTTAATTAATTAATAAAATTATGAAATAAGCTATACTTCTCTTATTAATAACAGAAATAAATAAAAATGTTATGCATTATAAAACTCGTTGTAACAGAAAATTTCAGTTATACATATTACCATTTGTAAAAAGCAAAACTTGAATTTACAGATTTTTAACAATAAACTATTACCATTCAAAAACCATGAATACATAATAAAGTAAAAATGTTTATTTAAATTTAGTAAATTAGATTAATTGGAATGAAATTGATCATAAAATAACTGGTATTAATACTTTCAAATATCTGTGCTAATATATTAGCGTTAAATCGTATTTTAAAAATTAATCTTGGAGTAAGTAATGTTATAAATTTGTACAATAAATTTTAAACATAAAAACTTCTTCACACACAGCACCATAAAACATAGGGATGTTTTTTTGCACCTATAGAAGAAAGGCAACTTCTTTCGAAACTGGTAGTGCTTCCCTTTATTTTATGGTGTGTGAAGAAGTTTTTATGTATTTTTTTTTTTTTTTTTTTTTAAGCAAATAATGCTGTTTTCTTTTAAACAACTAATATTAATAACCAAATAAAAGATAATAATAATAAAAAAAAAAAAGGTTTATCAAAAATTAAATATTATCGATGCCTGTCATTAGTCAAAATTTTTAAAAAATAATTGCTTGTATCTATTAACAAAAGTTTCTGGAATTCTGAAAAGGGAAATGAATAAAAATATTAATAATCGATTATTTATCATTAAAATATAAAGGATAAGAAAGTACATACAGTAACCGCCGCTTAATAAATTATCTGGTTAATAAAATCAGCCGCTTAATCTGATCAAATTGCTAGAACCGGAATCAAATCAATATAAATTACTTTTGAAGCCACCGCTTTATAAAATCAACATCGCCGCTTTTTAACTCAAAAATATCTCATCAGCGGCCAAAAATTTAATTTAATTTTTTTTTTTTTTTTTTTAAATAAGAAAAGAAATTAAAGCACAACAATTCCTCTGTTATCGCTCGTTGACGAAGATTTTACACTTGCAGCAGCACAGTTACAAATTAAGCACGAACGCAGTAAAAAGTTACAAATTTGATTTGAAATGATATATATTTTTCAATTTTTAAATATTAAAAGGCAATTTCTAGTTCTTATTTTAAAATTATTATAATTCATGAGGTTTAAACGAAAATATTTTAAATTTATATAAGAACAACGTGAACTTTTGGTAAAGTAATGATGATTTTCCTCAAACGAAATGCATGGAAACTTGGAATGCGTTTAATTTATTTATATCGAAGAAACAATTAATTATCAATCAAAAATTAATTAATATTGCTTACTAATTCCATTATTCGTCACCTTTTAAAGTTTTTTTTCTAAATTCAGGGAAGTAATACCTTTTCCTTAAGTGCAGGAACATTTGCCGGATATAAAAATCAGCCGCTTAATAAAATCACTTTGGATTAGAACGAATGTGATTTTAGTAAGCGGCAGGAACTGTACTAGTATTTATTTTTCTATAACTACAGAATAATAATAATAATTAATAATTAAAATAAAGCAGAGGTATTATTATTATAATTATTATTATTATTATTATTATTATTATTATCCATTTGCTTAAACAATAATAATATGTTATGCTTACTTACACCTTCTCGTAATAAATAAATTAATAAAAAGAAAGGGAGAAGTTACAGTTAGGAATGGAAACTTGTATTAGGGTGTCTCTTAAATGAGGGAGAATTTTTGTTTTTGTTTCTGTTTCTGTTTTTATTTATTCATTCATTTATTTATTTATATTTATATTTATATTTTATTTATTTATTTATTGTAAATCCGATAAATAATAATAAATAAATAAAACAAAATAAAATAAAATAAAGAAGAGATTTCTTTTATATTATCTATCTGCTGAAACAATAATTATATGTTACGCTTACTTACACCTTGTCGTAATAAGTAAATAAACTAGTGGATCTGCAGATCAGGAGCCTCAACGTCCTATTTACATCAGACATTATTCAATAGGTCATTTTTATTTATTCCTTATTATATAATCGTATATATTGATTCTATCGACTAGTTACCATAATCAGATACATTCTTGAGGGGGGCTGCCGCCCCCCTCAACCCCCCGCTATATCTCTATTTGTATATCCTATAAAGTGTTACAGAATTGTAAATAATCGCATTTATTTTTGTATAAATTCTTTCAAAAGGTTTAGCAAAGTTAATAAAATGTTAACTTTGTGCATTTCTAGTCGTTTTAGCGTAAAATCGCCTAATTTTCCCGTAAAAACACTTAAAAAAGCTACTATAAGGGAAGAAATGGATTTGGCGCCAAATTTGGCGACTATTTCCCTCCTTGGCTATTTTTTGGCGACCTTGGCGAGAAAATCCTTATTAGGGATATACCAAATATGGAAGCTCTAATCTCATTATGAGATACGAGAATTTTCCAGAACAGTCTGTGTTCGATAGAAAAGTATAAAAGGAGCATTTCTTCACCAAGGCGGTCAGTGTCAGATCTGTGTCAGTTTCGTCGAATGCTTGCTTTGCTTTGAGTCTCTTTGGATGAGACTTTCTTTATGTGTTATTGCTAAACAGTTTGTACTGTTGTTTTGCTGTTAACGGCTGTTGTTTAAGCTGTGTTTACTGGTTGATTTGAAGCTGATACTTGGTTTATAGACCTGTATTTTTCTGGAACTTTCTGTGAATACATCACTGAATTTTTGCAAGTTTCGCCTTTCATTCTCGGACAACTTACGGACCCCCAAGTACACAACAATATGTATTCTTAATAAACGACGGTCTTGTATTATTTCCCTGAAATTCATAAATACCAAATTTCATAACTATCATTTTTCATACAAAAAAAAAAAAATTACATAGCATATCGGAAATATTTTGCGTAACCTTTAAACTAATTTCTAAGTCTATGCCCACAATTATCAACAGGAAAACATGCTTTTAATATTCTAATAAAATTGCATTATATTTGATGGAGTGTAGCCATGTTAAAATAAACTTTTAAGAAATATTGACTATAGACCGTAATAGTACGAAATTATTTTATGTATCCCGGAAGAGTAGACACAGTCATTATAAACGCCAATAATAAGAATAAATTTAATTAATTATAACTCATTAATTTTTCAAACTAATTTGACATCATTTGGATGATTACAGTATATACTCGGAATTATTTTGTGTGGTCTCATAAATTATTTAGACTATACATAACTGTTTTCAAGAGTAAAAATGATTTTAAGCATCTTTATAATGTATGTTAATTTTATTAAGTTCAATTCAGCATAAAAGCATTAAAGAGCGCGCTTAAATAAAAGTTTGTCCATAGGCTCTAATGTTACGAAATTCTTTCTTGTGGCTCTTTAAACAAACCATAAACATTGTATACACTAGTAAAAACTATTCAGCTTATTTTGCGTTTAAAATTAATAATTGTTCCAAGTTTAACATAGTTCGCATGACTACGTGACATTATCAGAACACTTTTGTAAGGTCCTGTACATTAATTAGAAAGCTTAAGAGCACATATTTTCTTCAAACAACATGAGTTTAAGCATATTACTCACGTACGCTAGTTTCATTTTCTTCATTCCAAAGTAATGATATTAAAATGCGTTTAAAAGAAATTCACCCCTTATGCCGTAATGTTAAGAATTTTGGCGTGTCCCTATACACATTTTTTAACCAATATAGCAATAAAAATTATACAGCTACTTACGTTTATGCAAAGCTGGAACGTGTGCGCCAGTTTGCAAGTCAATCGAAGGACTTTTGCGGCTGCTATTGCGGTACATACAAATTCTTCCCATAGACCGTAATGATAAAAAAAAAAAAAAAAAAGTTGCATTCGGGAGTGCCGACAGAAGTGAAAACGTGAACATTTACGTGTGTATTTCTTGAATCGTCAGGAAATATTTTATTGTGTAGTAAATACTTTTAAATGAAGTGTTTTTTTATTCATTAATATAAACTACTACTACAAAAATTATATTACAATTTTATTTAATGCGCTAACTGCAATAGAGACAGTGTCCGGAGATGAGAGAAGTCGTGTAGAGCCGCACCAGATTGGAAAAACGTGAGAAAAATGGCGGCTTTGGCCTTTCTCACGGTTTTGTGAGGTCTAATTGGAATAGAGACAGTGTCCGGAGATGAGAGAATTCGTGTGGAGCCGCACCAGATTGTTAAAACGTGAGAAAAATGGCCGCTTATTTGGCCTTTCTCACGGTTTTGTGAGGTCTAACTGCAACGTTTCCGGCTGAAATCTTTAAGAGGCAGTAGCCGGAGATGAGAGTAGTCGTGTAAAGCCGCACCAGATTGTAAAAACGTGAGAAAAATGGCGGCTTAGGCCTTTCTCACGGTTTTGTGAGGTCTAACTGGAATAGAGACAGTGTCCGGAAATGAGAGAAGTCGTGTAGAGCCGCACCAGATTGTAAAAACGTGAGAGAAATGGCGGCTTTGGCCTTTATCACGGTTTTGTGAGGTCTAACTGGAACGTTTCCGGCTGCAATCTTTAAGAGACAGTGTCCGGAAATGAGAGAAGTCGTGTAGAGCCGCACCAGATTTTAAAAACGTGAGAAAAATGGCGGCTTTGGTATTTCTCATGGTTCTGTGAAGTCTAACTGCAACGTTTCCGGCTGCAATCTTTAAGAGACTGTGTCCGGAGATGAGTGAAGTCGTGTAGAGCCGCACCCAATTGTAACAACGTGAGAAAAATGGCGGCTTTGGCCTTTCTCACGATTTTGTGAGGTCTAACTGCAACGTTTCCAGCTGAAATCTTTAAGAGACAGTGGCCGGAGATGAGAGAAGTCGTGTAAAGCCGCACCAGATTGTAAAAACGTGAGAGAAATAGCAGCTTTGGTCTTTCTCACTGTTTTGTGAGGTCTAACTGCAACGTTTCCGGCTGAAATCTTTAAGAGACAGAGGCCGGAGATGAGAGAAGTCGTGTAAAGCCGCACGAGATTTTAAAAACGTGAGAAAAATGGCGGCTTTTGTCTTTCTCATGGTTCTGTGAAGTCTAACTGCAACGTTTCTGGCTGCAATCTTTAAGAGACTGTGTCCGGAGATGAGTGAAGTCGTGTAGAGCCGCACCCGATTGTAAAAACGTGAGATAAATGGCGGCTTTGGCATTTCTCACGGTTTTATGAGGTCTAACTGGAATAGAGACAGTGTCCGGAAATGAGAGAAGTCGTGTAGAGCCGCACCAGATTGTAAAAAACGTGAGAGAAATGGCGGCTTTGGCCTTTATCACGGTTTTGTGAGGTCTAACTGGAACGTTTTCGGCTGCAATCTTTAAGAGGCAGTGTCCAGAAATGACAGAAGTCGTGTAGAGTCGCACCAGATTTTAAAAACGTGAGAAAAATGGCGGCTTCGGTCTCATGGTTCTGTGAAGTCTAACTGCAACGTTTCCGGCTGAAATCTTTAAGAGACTGGGTCCGGTGATGAGTGAAGTCGAGTAGAGCCGCACCCGATTGTAAAAACGTGAGAAAAATGGCGGCTTTGGCCTTTCTCACTGTTTTGTGTGGTCTAGCTGCAATAGAGACAGTGTCCGGAGATGAGAGAAGTCGTGTAGAGCCGCACCAGATTGTAAAAAAGTGAGAAAAATTGCGGCTTTGGCCTTTCTCACGGTTTTGTGAGGTCTAACTGCAACGTTTCCGGCTGCAATCTTTAAGAGACTGTGTCCGGAGATAAAATAAGTCGTGTAGAGCCGCACCAGATTGTAAAAACGTGAGAAAAATGGCAGCTTTGGGCTTTCTCACGGTTTTGTGAGGTCTAACTGCAATAGAGACAGTGCTCGGAGATGAGAGAAGTCGTGTAGAGCCGCACCAGATTTTAAAAGAATATATACTATAAAATTACTAACACTTCACATTAGCAAGTTAATTGTATGGTACATTATTTGTATCATACAAGGATGGAAAGCGTTTACTGACGATGACGCGAATTCAATGATTTTTTTTCACTCAAAAGTTTTCACTTCAAATGGAAAGCGTTAGCTGACGATGACGGGAGTTTAAAGATTTTTGTTCACCCAAAAGTGCTCAACGCGCCTAAAGAAGTTTTCACTTCAAAAAACTTTGGCGTGTCCCTGTACACGAACTACAAATGGAATGCGCGCCGAAAACTATACAGCTAATTTCGTGGGGATCATGAACATGTATACCAAATTTTAAGTTAAGAGAGTGGTATTTGCGGCCGCTATCGCACGACAGACAGACAGACAGACGGACAGG
Organism: Salticus scenicus; assembly: GCA_963930645.1. Lineage (NCBI taxonomy): Eukaryota > Metazoa > Arthropoda > Arachnida > Araneae > Salticidae > Salticus > Salticus scenicus. The sequence continues at coordinate 10,406,579 of OZ005658.1, read as the reverse complement.
TATACGAACTACAAATGGAATACATACCAAAAACAATACAGCTGATTTCATGGGGCTCATGAACATGTGTACCAAATTTCAAGTCAATAGCACTATTTTTGCGGCCGCTACCGCGATACATACAAATTCCTCCCATATGCCGTAATGATAAGAAAAACTCTGACGTGTCCCTGTATACGAACTACAAATGGAATACATACCAAAAACTATACAGCTGATTTCGTGGGGCTCATGAATATGTGTACCAAATTTCAAGTCAATAGCGCTATTTTTGCGGCCGCTATCGCGATACATACAAATTCCTCCCATAGGCCGTAATGATAAGAAAAACTTTGGCGTGTCCCTGTATACGAACTACAAAGGGAATACATACCAAAAACTATACAGCTGATTTCGTGGGGCTCATGAACATGCGTACCAAATTTCAAGTCAATAGCGCTATTTTTGCGGCCGCTACCGCGATACATACAAATTCCTCCCATAGGCCGTAATGATAAGAAAAATTTTGGCGTGTCCCTGTATATGAACTACAAGTGGAATACATACCAAAAACTATACAGCTGATTTCGTGGGGCTCATGAATATGTGTACCAAATTTCAAGTCAATAGCGCTATTTTTGCGGCCGCTATCGCGATACATACAAATTCCTCCCATAGGCCGTAATGATAAGAAAAACTTTGGCGTGTCCCTGTATACGAACTACAAAGGGAATACATACCAAAAACTATACAGCTGATTTCGTGGGGCTCATGAACATGTGTACCAAATTTCAAGTCAATAGCGCTATTTTTGCGGCCGCTATCGCGATACATACAAAATCCTCCCATAGGCCGTAATGATAAGAAAAATTTTGGCGTGTCTCTGTATACGAACTACAAATAGAATACATACCAAATACTATACAGCTGATTTCGTGGGGCTCATGAACATGTGTACCAAATTTCAAGTCAATAGCGCTATTTTTGCGGCCGCTACCGCGATACATACAAATTCCTCCCATAGGCCGTAATGATAAGAAAAACTTTGGCGTGTCCCTGTATATGAACTACAAATGGAATACATACCAAAAACTATACAGCTGATTTCGTGGGGCTCATGAACATGTGTCCCAAATTTCAAGTCAATTGCGCTATTTTTGCGGCCGCTATCGCGATACATACAAATTCCTCCCATAGGCCGTAATGATAAGAAAAACTTTGGCGTGTCCCTGTATACGAACTACAAAGGGAATACATACCAAAAACTATACAGCTGATTTCGTGGGGTCATGAACATGTGTACCAAATTTCAAGTCAATAGCGCTATTTTTGCGGCCGCTATCGCGATACATACAAATTCCTCCCATAGGCCGTAATGATAAGAAAAACTTTGGCGTGTCCCTGTATACGAACTACAAATGGAATACATACCAAAAACTATACAGCTCATTTCGTGGTGCTCATGAACATGTGTACCAAATTTCAAGTCAATAGCGCTATTTTTGTGGCCGCTATCGCGCGACAGACAAACAGACAGACAGACAGACAGACAGACAGACACACAGACACAGCCCAAAACCGTTTTGAGTCTCAACAGAGGGCCTCCACTGACGTTTCGGCAATAAATAAAAAGGAAGGGGGGAGTTACAGTTAGGAATGGAAAACTTGCATTATGGTGTCCCTTAAATGAGAGGGAATTTTTGTTTTTGTTTCTTTTCCTTTCGTTTTCTTTCTTTCTTCTTTTTTATTAAAAAAATCTGATAAATAATAATAATAATAATAATAATAATAATAATATATATATATATATTATCTATTTGCTGAAACAATAATTATATGTTATGTTTGCATACGCCATGTCCTAATAAGTAAATAAATAAATAATAAATAGAAAGAAAGGGGGAAGTTACAGTTAGGAAGGGAAACTTGTATATATATATATATATATATTATAGTGCCATTTAAATGAAGGGGAAATTTTGTTTCTGTTTCTGTTTTTGTTTTTGCTTTTTATTTATTTATTTATTTTATTTTTGGAAATCCGATACATATACCCTCTAATTCTTTTTCTGTTTGACATTAAACACTTTTTAGCAAAATATCAGCTTTCTGGGATAATGTTAACGCGTGCCAAATTGACGGGAAAATCCTAGAAGAAAAAATTAGAGAGTATGCGTATCGGATTTTCAAAAATAAATACTTCCTTATATTTTGTATAAGGAGGTTAAAAAAAAAAAAAAAAAAAAAAAAAACCTCCTCAATATATATAATATTTTTTAGTTATCCATTGTAAAATTTACAACTAAAATATGATTTACCTAGACATTTTCAATTTTTCTTTACTTTTTTTTTACATATTTTAGAAAAGCGAATTCCATGAGTAAGTGTAAGCCAGTTTAGATTACGTAAATTAATCTTTAGAAGAACTGCAGTTACATAATAGAACGAATTACGTAACAACATTCCATTTCTTTGGTAAATAAACCATGTGCACTGTTTTGACATAAAATAAGAAAGAAGGAAAAAATCTTTAAGGGGAAAAAAAAGTTTTATTCTTTTTAAAGAGTTAAATGGGTTTGGAGGTTCTCGAATTTTTAAACACAGTAAATAAAATTTTACATTCTAAATTTTGAGCATATAGAATGCACCATTTAAACAATATTTTATAAAATGTTTATTAAAAAACTTGGAAAGTTCAACCGGGGAACTTGGATTCCGGTGACCTTTCAGCAAATCGGTGTACAGGACAACTTATGTTAGCTTTATTTGAAATGAGAAAAAAATCCTGATAGTATGTATGCTTAGCTCGTTCTTAAACGATGTGATACCGACTATCACATATTCTAAAAAATATATTATTGTTTATATATTAATCTATATCATTATATAAAGCGCAAAAAATTGTATGTTTGTGGAGGGTAATCTCTGAAACTACTGAACCGATTTAAAAACTTCTTTCACTGACCGAAAGCTACAGTATGCCATATTGTTATAGGCTATATTTAATTTTGATAAAATAAATTTTAGTTTAAAATCTGAGCATTTTAATTAAAATCCCCATAGAAGCCGTAATAGAAATGGAAATAATGAAATATTAAAAAAATTAGCCGTTGCCAACATAAAAGAAACTTTTACATGTTGATTTTGTTTTCAAAATATCTTGACATGAAAAGAAAAAAAATATATTTGCACGCGGATTAAATTGAAATTCATATAAAGCTTTGCAAAATGTTAAACTTACACGTTAAATCTGACGTCATTATAAATTTAAAGTATTTATTTTTCTAATAATATAATTTGATATGATATGATATAATGTAATGATCTAAGCGTTACTTCTAAACTTTTATTAAATTATTTATTTTATAATTGTTGCCCAAAAAATTTACGGGTTAATTCATTTTTCGACATATAATAAAATATATTTTCTCGCGAATAATAATATAAAAAGTGAATTAAAAAAATATCGTCTGCATTTCATGATGCATTTGTTAAAAGAATAATTGAGAAGTTTAAATTTATTTGACGATTATTTTTAGCAACTAACAGTTATGACAAGTAACTCAATATACATAGCGCATACAACCATTACTGCAATGCAAATAGCATTTAATTATTTGAGTTACATTATGTTGATTAGAAACCTATTTAATCTATCTATGCTCTATACTAATATACAAAGAGGAAAGGTTTATATGTATATGTAGAGAACGATCGCTAGAACTAAAAAGACGATTTCTATTTCTTTCTTTTTTTATACTAATCAAAAGTTACACTGTCTCTAAGTGCTAGAGGCTATAATAAATTTTGGTAAAATACATTTTTTAATTCAAATTTTCAATATTTTAATTGAAAACAAAGCATAGATTTTATATCGGTCGTCCTTGGCGATTTTTGTATTTCGAGATCGAAAACGTAATACGAAAATCTGTATATTTTCGTATTAAATACGAGATCTATGTTTTTACTTCAATTACCGTACTACCGTAGGTAGTGGAAGTATTGTATTCGGTCCAAAAGTTTGATATAGAGTTTCACCTGATTTATATGTTTTAAGGCCTCCTGAGTCCAAAAATGTAGTTTTTGGCAATGGGTCAGTGTGTGTGTGTGTGTGTAAGAATGTGTGAAATTTTTCAGGTGTCATATCTCCAAAATTAATAAAGATAGAACTACAAATCTTCACAATTGATTCAGGTCTGATGTACAGATGAATTTTCCAAATTTTGGTGAAAATTGAAAAACCGGAACTGGTTCATCGAAAACCGGAAATGGGACCGTAAACCCGTACCTCATAAACAGCCCTAACGATTTTCTTCAAAGTTGCTATATAAACAATATATTAGATGTCCTTTTGAATGATATAATTGGTTAGTTCAGGAAAATTGATAGGCGTCCTCTATAAACAGCTCAATTTCAGATCTCATAAGTGCCTTCCTTTAAAAACGGCTGCACGAATTTTTTTCAAACTCGCCATGTTAACTTAATACTAAATATCCTTTTGTATGTAATTATTGTTTTCCGGTCAATAATTGAGTATGCCAAGTTTTGGTAAAAGTTGGTATCTCAAAAACGGCTCTAACGATTTTCTTGAAAATTGTTTCATTAATTCAATTTAGATAACCTTTCTCAAGTATTACGTGCATATTACAGGAATACTAACGGTCATCCTGATTAGGAAGTTCAGTTTTAGATCTCGGTAATTCGTGTTTAAAAAAATAACTATCTATGTTTTCCCCTTATTTTTTAACTCACTATGTAAACTTTGTTGTAGGTGTCTTTATACGTGTATCAAGTTTCTCTTACTGGAAAATCTAAAAAAAAAAAAAATGCATGTACTTAATATCTCCAAGAAATGTATATAATACGTTTAATAGTGGGTAATGGAAGTCGTGTGGTTGTTTCACACCAGATTTTGTAATAGTATATATTATACGAATATTGTTTCATATTATTGATTTTTCCCTTAATATACATTATTAAAAACCATCAGTTATGGAAAAAATTAAATATATTTGCGAGATAACTTGGCAATCATTTTTTTTTTTTTTTTTTTTTTTTTTCCGCCAAGGATGATTGATATAAAATCTTTTCCGAAAGCAAGTAGCGCAATATACAGCCGCTAGGGAATTGCAAATGACGTTTGATTATGCAAGTTTCATTATGTTGATTGGAAACACGGTTCATTTAAAATAAATTAAATGTGCATTCGCGTTAGAAATCTACTTTTGTATAGGGCTTCTTTTGCGATATTTAAAATTTGGCAACGCAATAGCTAGGACGTTTCACTCGAAGGACTTTACGTATTTGCGATAACCTTTTTAATTCACCGCCAAAATCACAAAAAATATTAACGATCACTAATGGAGAACCATTACTAAAACAATAATCAGATTACTTTGCGGACGTTAAATTTAAGAAAATTAAAAACACATAAGCTCTGTGTTTAATAGAAATTAATATTATAAGAACAAATAAATAATAATTAAACAATTATGACGTCAACTTTATCAAACACATATTCATGTTATAGGTTTATTTTTCAATATTTTTTATTCATGAGTAAAGACATGCTTCTTTTTATGAAATAAATAAATAAATAACATAAAGTAAAAATTACCAACATTTAACAACTGATTGAAAAAAATAATTGTAAAATTATATTTTGACTTTTCAGTTGATAATATTGCCTGACTATAACATATAAACTGATATTTTATTTTTATTTTTTGCATATCAATTCATCGTTAACTAAAATTTGTTCATCCGTGCGAAGTAGGACGGGTCAGCTAGTAAATAAATAAATAAATAAAGTAACGAACACATTTTTATGACCTCTAAATTGTAACTTAAATTCAAATACAGTATGTTCTTTAAATTTTTAAATCCTTCCTCTTCCCACATATGTACAGTTGGTAACAAAAGTCTCCGAACACCAGCAAAAATTCCTATGTAAAAAATGTTACACTTAATACAGTTTCGTTAAATAAATCCTTGTCGAATCCTGTACTTAGTCAGTCTAAAAACAGGATTCGACAAGGATTTATTTAACAAAACTGTATTAAGTGCACTTTTTTATATAGGAATTTCTGCTAGTGTTCGGAGAGTTTTGTTACCGACTCTATCTTTTGTTAATTGCAACTATATGGAAATCTTTGATCATGTATTATTCTTTCTTTAACGTAATGCAGATCTACAATGGCATGTTATGACTTTTTCAAGTTCAGTTTCTTTTCATCTTACAAATAAATGCAATTAGTCGTCATGTATGCATTCCTTGCCTTACAGTGTGATACGTTATATTTTCTCAAAAGTTCGTGTTCCCATGGCGAAAATTGGCTTTTATTAAGGACCGTTTGAATTATAATTATTTAGTAACCTTTTGAAAAATTGTATGTGTTTATACGTAACATAATTACAACCATTTATTTTTCTTATTTTGAATTTGGTTTCGATTTGAGCTTTGGCGAAATTAATCAAGAAATCGGAGTGTCTCTTCATCACCACCCGTGAAGTGAATGTTTTGGGCTCCCACTCCAATGTTATTAAAATCCCTTCAATTCTAATTATCCAATAACAATTATAAAATGGTCACCTATACGAGAGTTATACACCCCGCGACAAAAGATAGGAACAAAGGGTTTTTTCTTTGATTTTTCATAAAATAACATTATCTAAATTGTGCTTATCATTTATTATTATTATAAAATAACACTATTCCTGGACTAATTTTTGTTTTAAGACTAAAATTTTTCTAATTTAAGACTACACAACGCGATAAAAAGATAGGAAAAAAGGATTTTTTTTTTTTTTTTTTTTTTTTTAATTTTTGAATATTATTATTTTGAATATGAATATTTTGAATATGATTCAAATATTTAATATGTTTTTGATATGATAATATTTTGTTATGATAATAAATGATCAGCACAATTTAGATAATGTTATTTTATGAAAGTTAAAAAAAAAAAAAAAAAAAACTTTGTTCCTATCTTTTTGTCGCGGAGTGTCGTCTTAAATTAGAAAAATTTTAGTCTTAAAACATTTCTAAATGAGTCTTAAAACAAAAATTAGTCCGGGAATAGTCTTATTTTATGATAATAATAAATGATAAGCACAATTTAGATAACGTTATTTTATGAAAAATCAAAGAAAAACCCCTTTGTTCCTATCTTTTTGTCGCGGGGTGTATATCAAATAAAAAATTTTTGCGATTATCTACAAAAATGCCTCGATTAACGATCGCTGTGTTATTGACGGTACACTTCGCAAGAATTCTAAAGCTGTCTTTTAAAATTGAACTTCAATAATGGCCATCCAAATCTATAACACAAGCGAAGGCTTATTATTATTATTATTATTATTGCAACCGTTTTTACAAAGCTATACGTCGAGTTAAAATATACCGGAAATTGTACTGTTTATGTGTAGAACTTTTCCAACAATTCAAATTTAATTTTTTTTTTTTTCCCACCTTCGTTCAAGCACGAGCTATAGTTGACTACTAACATATTTCTTTCTTTCTTCTATTTCTTTTCTTCCTTTTTTTTATTTTAGATAAAGCTGTCATGAGTTATTCTTGCAGGGGTGAAAGTATCCCGCGTTCTCCGCAGCACCATTATTACTTTCTTCTATATGTAATATAGAGAAAGTATTGGATTCGCGAAAATTTTCGACCTCCGTTTTTTGACGGATCTACACGTTTTGGGATGTCCTGAACACGAATTGATAGTTTTTAGAAAATGTCTGTCTGTGTGTCTGTCTGTCTGTGTGTGTGTCTGTCTGTATCATTTTTTTGTGGACGCTGTATCTCACGAACATATGAATGAAATTTAACCAAACTTGGTATTTAGTTGCACCCTGACATGAACTGGTGCCCATTAGATTTGGGGATCAATAGCTCAACGGGTGGCGCTGTAATCGCATTTTATGCAAATTTTTAACATGGCAGCATAGGACAAAATTCCGTATAAATGGGCATAATGAGAGTTATTTTAAACTTGTGATTGTAAAATTAATTTGAATTATTGATGATAGTAGAAGTTAACTAGGAAAAAAAAAATTGTGCATGGGGGGGCATCGGTTCCCCCCCTGGGGGTGAAGTACCCCCCCGGGGGGGGTTAAATTTTGAAGATGGGTATCATTCGAAAGATCTCGTCAATACCTTTAAAACGAATGGTTGAACCATAAATCTGTGATAATTTAAAACAAAGTTATCGATTTTTTTTACTTTTAACAAAAAAAAAAAAAAAAAAAAAAAAAACTTAGAAAAAAAATTCGATTTTTTTTTTTTTTTTTTTTTTTTTTATTATTGTTAGTGATTGAATATGTATTAATTTTCACAAAAAAAAAAAAAAAAGAAAAAAAAAAATCTTTTTTTTTTTTTTAATATTGTTACTGATTGAATATGTATAGGAAAATATAGAAGAAAGTCTTGTGGTGGCCACAACATACTAGTTTTTATTTAGAAATATCAATTATATTTTTACATTAAATAGGATAAAGATAATTGTTGAAAAATACTGGTGGAAATGTGGCGTCTAAAGATGTAACACCTTCACCCACGTATTTTGCTTGCCGCTTTTCTGAAGGTTCTCCGAAAACTGTCAGATGGATACTCCCTTTCTCCCTTCCCATATTATTCTATAGTATTTTTGTTGCTACGTTTTATAAGGACGTTTCATTCAAAATGAAGTTTTCGAACCCTGTTTTTTGAATATTATTTTTTGAATATGTCGCTTTTATTTTAGTGAGCAATTTTTCGATAATAATAATAATAATAACAATAATACAGTAGAAACCCAATCCATCATTTTTCACGGGGTGCGTGAAAAAAAAAAAAAAAAAAAAAAAAAAAAAAGATGAAAGCAGGAAAACGACGAATGCGGGTTACAGTTAAAACACGAAGAAAAGATGCTTACGAATTAATATTCGCAATGCACAGATTATACTATTAATAAAAACATTTTTTTTTTTTTTACTTTCTAAACTGTCAAAGAAATAAATCAATGTTGTAGAACATTAAGTAAAATTTATTTTTAAAAATCAGTAATTTTATGTTGGATTTTTTGGTTTTGATTTTATTAAACAGGAATTTTTCCAAATTTACAGCATTTTTCTGGTCCTTCTCTGTAATTTTATGTGCTTATATAAAATTTCATGCGTTTTCAAACACGCATAAATGCGTCATCGGCGTGAAAGTTATCCTCTGTTTCTTCGCCATTATTTTCATTTTTTGAAATTACACATTTCTTCTATGTTTTAGAATACCTCATGTCGCAACGTTTTAATTACATTGAGGAAAAAAATATATCGCTTTCATCTAGAACGAATAGGTAGCCTAAATCCCTATGTTAGAAATATAGATTTCCGAGCTATGAGTATAAATCACGCCAATACGCTGAGAAAAAATTATTTTTAACTAACATCTAGAATCTAAATTGTGGCTCTAGAAAAAATAGTTCCATGTCATCCTTAGAAATTTCTTTTAAAAATATTTCTTGTCTCCTTCGAAAGCGGATTCTAGAGACCTCTATTAAAATTCTCTTAAGCGTTTGCCTATACTATCGAGGACAAACCTATTTGAAAATATCTCCAAATAAATGTAAATACAAGAGGTGGGTTTCAGCAGCTATAATCTTGGTTTATGACCCAATTCAAGAAAATTAAGCGAGAATTTCTCATAATACAAGATTCAGAACATTCAGAATATTGTTTCACCATTTAGAAATGTGTAGATTAGAAATTCTCGACCATTTCGTCTATTCAGTTTATTGGCGTGCCTTATGCGCATAGCTCGGAGATCTATATTTCTAGTTTAAGGATTTAGAAAATGACCATTTATTCATTCTAGGTGAAGGTATTATATCATTGTTTGTCAGTGTAATAAAAATATTATCACTAAATTTTGTACCAGACTCAGCTACTTGCAATCACTCTTCATTTCCATTATCAGCATCAGCATCATCATTTTCTTGCCCTTCTGTTTGGTGTTCTTCATCATTTTCTCGCAAGTAACCGCAGTTCACGAAGCAATTTTCTGAATTATTAAAAAGGTTCTTCCTGCCATGCTGAAATTACAAAATGAATAGATGGTCCAGGGACATGTCATCACAATTTTGATCCTCCATGGAAAAGAGGAAAAGAATTATTTTAAAATGAAAGAAGTAAATTCCAGTTTGTATGCCTTATGGAACCACTTGACCTTCAGAAGAAAATTTTTACAAGGTCAGGAGAAAAAATTTTCAACTATGAATACGGGAAAATGACTTCGTGAAGCACGATACATGCGGGTTTCTTTAACATTATTTAAATACAATTTGTGCAGGGACCTAGAAATAGAACGATCATTGCGGGAAAATGATGGATGCGGGAACGATAGATCAGGGTTCCACTTTAATAATAACAATAATATAACTTATATATTTTATTTCATTTAGTAAATTTAGGACTCTAAGTTTGAATCTTTAAACGAAATATGCAAATTTATTTTTTCAAAGATCTGTCCACTAAACTAAAAGTAGACATATTAAAAAAGTAATATATACATATATATATAACAGAATTAGAAAAACTTCTTTTTGAATAAGATATCCGTATAAAACGAAACTATGAAAATCTCACCGGATAACATGCACTGAGAAAAAAAATATACCGCCTTCCTCTAGAATGAATAAGTGGCCATTTTCTAAATCCCTTAACTAGAAATATAGATTTCCGAGCTATGCGCGTAAGGCACGCCCATAAACTGAATAGACGAAATGATCGAGAATTTCTAGTGTACACATTTCTAGATGATGAAACAATATTCTGAATACTCTAAATATTCCGAATCATTTATATTGCGAGAAATTCTCGCTTGATTTTCTAGAATTTGGTAATAAACCAGTTGCAGAAACTCGCTTCTTGTAGTCTCATTTATTTGCAAAGATTTTTAAATAACTTTGCCCTCAAGAATATAGGCAAACGCTCTAGAATTATAATAGGGGCTTCTAGCACTCGCTTTCAAAAGGAGCTAGAATTTATAAGGATGACATGGAACTATTTTTTTAGAGCCACAATTTAGATTCTAGATGTCAGTTTACAGAATTTTTTCTCAGTGTGGGAAGAAAGAAAGATGGAATTTTACTGTTATTTCATGAAACTCTCCTAAAATAATGCTTAAATTTTGCTCTTTTATATGCTCAGAAATTTGAATCAATTTTTTTATTTATTATTAAAAAAGAGAAAGAAAGAAAGAATATATATATATATATATATATATATATTAAGCCCTTGTAACACATGTGACTCCTTAATTTGTAAAACAAGATTAAAATCGATTCAAAGAGAAGTTTTAAGAAGAAAATCTTCACGTGATTTATAAAAATATCTTATTAGGACTTCAGCCCTATTATATTCAGACACATATACTAAACGTAAACATGATTAAAACTTTCCAACAAGATTGAAAAGCTTTAATAACTTCGGTTTATCTGTCTGTACGTCTGTCTGTCTTTTCACGTTCTAACTCCCATAAATACTCATGGAATTTCTTGAAATCGACATATGTTGTTCATGTTCACTATCGGATGTTCTTTATTGAAAATGGAGTGAATACCATAGATATAGTAATAAGACATATATTGATCAGCGAGAGGGAAAAAGTGATACCTTTTTTCTTGGGAAAAGTCACTCTAATGGCTGCCTTTCCCCGAGTAAATCACACACAGGATTACACACGGATAATCTATATAAATAAAGAAAAGTGTCTGTGTGTGTGTCTGTCTGTCTGAGCTCTAGTGCTCACACTACTGATCGCAGAGCTTCCAAATTTGGCATATAGGTACCTGGGTCCCTGCCGGTGTGGACCTCATCGAGATTTTTTCGAATTTCGAATTTGAATTGTTTAAATTAACGATTTTTCGATTTTAAATATTGGCTTTAATGCTTCATTTTCCATAAATTTAATTCTTCGATTGTAATCGTCTGCGTATCTTAGCAACGGTTATTTTACTATTTGTGTTTCATTTAATACATTCATTTGAAGACGAAATTCTTTATTATTATTATTATTATTATTATTATTATTATATTTATTGAAAATCAAATGGTAATGCAATAAAAATAAATTGTTACGTTTATGTATAAATTTTATAGTATAGCAACTTTTTATTTTCGTTTTTTTAATTAATTCCTTTAAAAGAAAATTTTTATTTTATTATTATTATTATTATTTATAATATTTATTGGGTGAAAAAATAAATTTAGTTTATAGTGGAAAGGATTAAACTGATTAAAATTCGTTTGTTTTTCATGTATTTAATTCCTTTTAAAAGAAAATCTACTTTTTTTATTTTATTTTATTGCACTGGTCGGAATCAAATCATAATATTGGGTAAGTAACGGGGACAATAAAACACATGGTTAAAAAACTGAAATATATAATAGATGCTGAGATACAGTCATCGTAGTTCTTAAATAACAGAAAATTCACAAGTCGTTGATAAATACCCAGATTTAAGTGCCCGGGAAAGACCTTTCAGTAGACAGTGGGAAACTGGACCCGATGCAGTACGGGTAGAAAAAAAAAGCTGCCTACGTGTACCCGAGGAAGCGAGATCTAAAGCGATTTCAATGTTTATTTATTTATTTATGTATAAATTACTATTATTTTTTTTTATTAAGTTTTTAGTTATAATGTGATGTAAAAAATAGATACTGATTCAATTTTTTTGAAAATTCATTTAAATATAGTGACCAGCGAAGCGGGCGTAGCCTGCTAGTTTAGTAAATAAAATTTATGAATAATTTATTTACTAAAGGTGAATGAAAAACTCCAGATTCAGTTTCAAAGTCATTTTTTTTTTTTTTTTTTTTTTTCTTTTTTTCAATACTCTCTAATGGCTCATTTTAGAACTTTTTTTCGGCATCAAAATTTTTTGCTCGATAACATGGGGATGATAGATCTATATATATATTACTATATCTATGGTGAATATCTCTACTTATTTGTGTACAGGGATACCTGAAAGTATTCAGAAGCATTATGTTTGATGAGAGGTATTTCTAAAAACCCAAATTTAATACCAATGAAATTGAAATATGTTATTCAAGTTCACTCTCGGATGTTTCTATAGAAAATGGAGTAAAAACCACCACTGGTTTGTGTACAGGGACACCCGAAAGTATTCCAAAGCATTGCGTTCTATAAGAGGTTTTAAAATATAAAGTTTTTTAATATAAAGTTTTTAAAATTTGATTTAGAGGTATTCCTCTAAATCAAATTTTAAAAACTTTATTTTGCACTAATCTTAATAAAAGTGAAATATCATATTCATATACATAAAAGAATATTTTCAATAGAATATAATTTAATTAGCTTTAATATTTACAGAACCACACAAAAATATTCAGTTACATTAAGCTAAAATTGTATTTTCTTCTACAGTCGGTAACAAAAGTGTTCGAACACTAGCGAAAATTCCTATGTAAAAAAAGTACACTTCATATGTTTTTGCAAAATAAATCCTTGTCGAATCCTGTTCTTAGTCAGTCTAGGAACAGGATTCGACAAGGATTTATTTTGCAAAACTTTATTAAGCGTACTTTTTCTATATAGGAATATTTGCTAGTGTTCGGATACTTTTGTTACCGACTGTACATTAACGCTTTTTTAACACCTTCTAACAGTTTTTAAGTGTGAATATTATTTGAATTTGTGTATCTGTCTGTCCGACTGTCCAAGTGTCTATCTGTCCGTCTACCCCACCCCCTCCCGCTAGAGCATCCGTAAATATTTTCAGAAAATAAAAAAAAGATATTGTGCTATTTAAGTTCACTATGGAGTGTTTCCTATTCAAAATGGCATTAATAGGTCCTGTACAGCTGGTTTGTGTACAGGGATACACAAAAAATTGCTAGCGCACTGCGTTTTAGAACAGATAATTTTATAAATCCCAATAAAATAACTTCCTGTTGTAAAAATCATAAAGGAATTGACATGTTAAAAAAATGTTTTGTGTTGAATATGATATGGTTAACTTTTAGATTTACTGGACTGCAATACAACATTCAGATACAATAAGGGTTGCATTTTATTTTACGTTGAGCATTTTTAACACTTTCCAACAATGTTTAAGAGGGATTGTGAATTTAATTAGTCTATCTGTGCCGCTTTCAGTCCTTCTTCTGTATGTCCGCTGTGTGATAGCGCAGTCAAAGAACATCGAAAGGTATTCAATACAACAAGTACGTACAACTGGAAAGTGTTAGTAATCAACGCGTAACGCATGATTTTTAGTTCTTGTTTTCTCTCCATTTTGGAATAGTGATAAAATAAACAATTTGTCACTGATTACAAAAAGAAAAAAAAAAAAATACTTACGTAATATACTCTTTATTTTCTATCCCATTTAACAAATTAAATTCTATTAAAGCCAGATTTTCAATTATTTATTTTTCATGAGTAATACATCCTTTTATTAAATATCATTTGTTTCAAAACTTTATTAAGTTTTGATAATTCTTAAAAATGAAGGCACAATCTTTGGAAAAGTGAATACTTATAAAAACCTTATACCTTAATAAAAAAAATGTATTTGTCTGTGTGAGACATAAAGGGGGGAGGGGCGGAAACTGTTCAAGGACATTACAAGAATACCCGAAGATTTGCAACATACCTTTCGATTTTCGAAATTCTCGTTAGACTTTTTTTAGTTCCCCATCCTACTATAGAAATGGGGAACTTAGGAAATCGTGAAAATTTTCGACCTCGGTTTTTTGACTTTTTTACACGTTTTCAGGTGTGAGGAATACGAAAATGACAAAATTTGTATGGTGTCTGTCTGTAGGGTGTCTGTTAGTGTGTTAGTCTGTTAGTGGGTTAGTGTGTTAGTCCGTTAGTTTGTTAGTCTGTGTACACGATATCTCACGAACAAATTGTCGCAGAGAGGTCAGATCAAGTTTAAAATATTACTTTCGACACTGACAAGAACCCTATTCATTTGCAACATTCGAATTAAAAAACTTCGTAAGTTATTAGAAATTTACGATTTTCTTAACAAGGGGGGAATAGGACAAAAATTCACTTAAACGTGCATTAAATGGAAACTTTGTACTGTAAAAATGTCAGACCAGTTTTAAAATATCAGTTTTGATTCCGGAATGAACCCCGGTAACTATAAATATGCTACTTTGAAAATTTCGCAAGTTACTGGAAATTTACGAATTTCTTAACATGGCAGTATACGGCGAAATTTCACATAAACGTCCATTTATGGAAATACTTTCATCGTAAAGATGTCAGACTACTTTTGAAATATTATTTAGGACACTGGCATGAATATTAATGACTATGAGTTTTTCAATATAAAAATTTCGTAAGTTATTGGAAATTTACGAATTTCTTAACATGGCAGATAGAGCAAAATTTCACATAAACGTCAATCTTGAGGGATGTTTTCATCGTAAAGATGACAAACCACTTTCGAAATATTATTTGGGATACTGGCATGAATATCATAGACTATAATTTTTTTCAATTTAAAAAATTCGTAAGTTATTTGGAATTTACGATTTACTTAACATGTCAGAATAAGTCAAAATTGAGCATAAACTTCCATTTTGAGGATCATAAATACATTAGACAACTTCAAAATTACATTTATGATATTTTTTTGAACATGATTGAATACAAATATTCTAATAGGAAAATTGCGTAAATTATTCGTAATTTACGATTTTATCAACATAGCAAAATTGTAAATTTTTCATATAAATATGAATTTTGAGGATTATTGCATTGGAAATAGTAGCATGAAAACTAAACAACGGAACTGACCCTGAAAAATAAATTAATAGGTTAGAATAAGATAAATATATCGAAGTGAACGGTGGATAGCCTATTAGGCGGGGATTTCATTCTGTCATTGTATCGAGCTTTGGTCAAATTCATTTCTTTTAGCATGATTATAATATGTCTCGCACTAGAAATTTACGAGAACATAAATAGGATGGGGAACTGAGCAGAGTCTACCTATGCCAACTAGTTTTCTACGTTTTTTGCATCTCATTAGATTTTTTTTTTTAATTGCGTTTCATGCAACATTTTGCGTTTTTTTTTTTTTTTTTTCTAAGTTATAATTTCAAACTGTGCCAATAAAATAAAAAATAAAAAGAAACGAAAAAGAAACATTACTTTATACGTAAATAATAAGAAAACAATCTGGTGTGTCACTCACACGACTTTCTCTTACCCTGAAATTTAATACTATAAATATAGGTTGGAAATTAAGAGGTAAGATAACGAGTACTGTTATGTAAACCTATGTTAAACAATTCAAATTAGGCTTCGGAAGAGTTTTATATGATAATTAGTTCTGTGTGAATGGGGCTAGCGCCCACCTCAACCCCCCGTTTCATTAATGCACCTATATTTATACAGAATTTAATTCGGTTATTAAAAAATAATTCTTTTTTAAAAAATTATTTATCAAAATCATTATTTACGGATATATACACATTTTACGATATATCTAATTTATATGACACGTTTATTTGATATTATTACGTGAAAGATCAAAACAGTATTGCAGTCTAAACTTTTTAAAACTTAAGCTTTGAAAAAGAGAAGAATATTTTTAGATGATAAAAAGAAATTGTTAAAAAAAAGTATTTAAAAAATAATATTATATTTTTTAAAAAAAATTAAAGAACACGCTTTTATGAAACGTGAATTAAAAAGCACAAGATTTCTAACTTTATAGTATTAAAATGCAGGGTAAGATAAAATCGTGTGAGTGACACACTATAATATTTACATCTAAAAAGCACGCGGATTTAGTTCAATGGAGTAATAAGATAAAATGACGATATTTGTCTGATGAGATTAATTTATAAAAAAAAAAAAAAAAAAAAAAAAAATGTATTTTTAACAGTTGTTTCTTCGGAATCTTTGCAAGCGTCATTTTAAACCTAGCAATATTTTAAAGATATATACTTTTGTGTCATAAATTGACTAAAATACACAATCATAAAAAAATAGAATCAAAATAGGAATTATTTTATTTTATTTTGTTTAGTTATTTAAAATATATATTGGTTCTTAATCTGTAACGCAACATTTTTGTGTCAGTCTTACCTATATGTTACAATCAGTTCTGTTCGGATTTTCAAAGTTGTGCCTATTTGAAAGAACAAATTCAATTATTTTATGTAAAATAAATAAATAAAATAAGCAATAATATAATTTCTGTATACAAGAAGTACATAAACCTTGTAAGAATATTATGGAAAACAATGTCCCTTTATGGTTTATCATCTTTGCTCATTTTTTACCGTTTGTTCTTACAATATTAGGATTTATATATTTCTATCATGCTAAACAATCTTTATTTAAAATGGTTAGTTTTCTGTTAAACATAATTCATCGAATTTTAATAATATAAACTATCTTTTTTTTTTTTTTTTTTTAATAATTTCTGACCTCCCCCCCCAAAAAAAATATATATATATATATATATATATATATATATATATATATATAAAAGAAAAAAAGAAAAGAAAAAAGAAAATGTAAGAAAAATCTAACTGACCAGTGATTTTGTTTTGAGTATAAAGAACGGGGAAATACTTGAGAGCAAAATTTTTTTGTGAACGTTTACTCTACCAATTCTGTTTTCTTTCTTCTTTTTTTTTTTGTAATAATAAAATTCTGAATACGTTTCAGCCTAAATTTGACTGGGGAAATAAAAATAAAAAGCGAAAAATAAATAAATTAATAAATTAAATTAAATTAAATTAAATTAAACATAATTTATACATCTCATTAATATATTAAAATTAATGTAACATTTAAAATGAGATAAAAAATACAAAAATTCAAAACTTTAAAAATACATTTAATCAAAAACATTAAAACACAAGACAGACGTTTCGGCTGCAACACTAGCCCTCCTCAGTTTCAAACATACAAGCACAAACAACATTTACAAAAATTCAAAATACATCATAGCAAGATTAAATATGCAGGAGGAATAGTTTTTAAATGTTGCATTGATTTAAATAAATAAATAAATAAATACTTATGAATAAAGGGAAAATCTTGATAAGTTTCTGCATTCTAATTATCTTCCAATCCTAGTGTTGAATTCCTCAAATATATTAGTGCCTGTTTCATTTACCTACGCAAACATTTTAACTAAATAATTACTAAAATAGTATTAATAATTAAAATTCAGTGCAAACATAATATTTAATTTAGGGAGAAAAGGCGCATTTTTTAAAATACTAGATGTAATGAATGCATTATAATAAATATAAAATGCTATTGCCCATCTCTTTATTTATGTAATTATTTTCTTTTGTGATGTACTTAACTTTATTTTATTTTATTTATTATAATTATAATTATTTTCTCTAATGATGTTTTCAAATTCGACATATTTCATTTGATACAAGATTTTTCTCCTGATGATCTTCAATAAAATGATGGTAACATTTTGCTCTCTGAAAGAAATGGTCTTCACTCTAATAAATATTATAAGATTTAAAATATATATATATGTACCATGTTTTTAAATTTTCCGTTGAATCATAGTTAAAAATTTTTAACGTTCACGCTTAATTTAATGCATTTATTTTTATGTCGGGAAAAAAAAAAAAAAAAAAACTCTTTTATTTTATTTTTATTTTTATTTTTTTGTTGGGGGGGGGGGGGGGGCAACAATTAAATTATTTATATAATATTTCTCTAACGTGGACCAGTTTCAGTTATTTTTTTGTCGAAACGATACGATACGAGAGGATAAAAAAAATAATATTTTTAGATGGACAATACTTAAGCACGTGGACTTAGTTCAATGGACTAATAAGATAAAATGACGACATTTGTCTGATGAGATTAATTTACGAAAAAAATGTATTTTTAACAGTTGTTTCTTCAGAATCTTTGCAAGCGTCATTTTAAACCTAGCAATATTTTAAAGATATATGCTTTTGTGTCATAAATTGACTAAAAAACACAATCATAAAAAATATAATCAAAATAGGAATTATTTTATTTCATTTTATTTATTTATTTAAATTATATATTGGTTCTTAATCTGTAACGCAACATTTTTGTGTCAGTTTTACCTATATATAGTTCTGTTTTTATTGTGTTGGTATTGTTTTATATCTATTAATTGCTGAATATTAAGGTTAAATTTATTACGATAAATATCATTTATATATACATATATATATATATATATATATATATATATATATATATATATATATATATATATATATATATATATATATATATATATATATATATATATATATATATATATATATATATATATATATATATATATATATAAGCAATATCGTTTTACGAAATCATTGCAGCTTTCTCTGCTTTATGAAGTATGCGCCCCTTGAAAAGTATATTTCTAATTTCAAGCATTTATATCCAATTGATTATGTGGTTTATTATCTTTTTTTCTCTTTCACAAGTTTAATGGTCCTTTTTTATTATCCTTCAGGTTGGCGTAAGTATTTTAAGTTAATATGGTAACTCATTGGTTCCTTATCTATATCGCAACTTTTTGTGTCATTCTTTCCTCTATGTTAAATTCAGTTCTATATTTTAGTGTGCTGTTATTGTTTTAGTTCTATTAATTGCTAAATTTTTAGATTAAATTTTATTACGTTATCTATTATTTATTTATATATATATATACCAAAATTAATAAAAATTCATCGCCAACATGACGACAAAAATTTAAAAGGCGTCATGGGAGTCCTGTATTAAAATTGTACTGGCTGTGGAAGTAGGAAAATCGGGTCGTGAAAAATGAATTTTATTTAGAAACCTTTCTTTGAATGATTTTGGTTTCACTGTTGTACATTATTAATTTGGTTTTATTAATAATTTGGCTTCTGGTAAATTAAAATTTTAATTAGGTGGTGGAATTGGTATAACATTTATGAGTTTCAAATTTTAAAGGTAAATAATAAAAGAAATAAAATGCAAATATTTCGCACGGGTTTGCTAGTATCTAATATTTTAATGGCTACTTTTAAAGCTATTAGGAGATTATTATTTTCATATTTTAATTAATTAAAAGGAAACTAACAAAAATTCGAAAATTGGGCTTCGAAGTATTGTGTTGTCATAGGATTCTGAGCTATTCTAAAAGTTTCAAATGTTTAGCTAGTTGGGAAGTTAGTTAAAAATTGATTGCAAGATTTGTATCGGACAAACAAACAAACAAACAAGAATCGAAGTTAATAAAACATGGTAAAACATCGAAAAATTTTGTTCGATAATATTTACAGTCGGCTGCAAAATTATTCGAGCACTAGCAACAATCCTTGCCAAAAAAAAGTACACTTAATACAGCTTTGTTAAATAAATCCTTGTCGAGTCATGTTCTTAATCAGTCTAAGAACATGATTCGACAAGGATTTACTTAGCAAAACAGTCTTAAGTGTACTTTTTAAATATAGGAATTATTGGCTAGTGCTCGAATAATTTTGCAGCCGACTGTATATGATGCTTGAACAAATAACTGTCTTTAAAAATGTAATGTTACCAAATTAAAATTTTAGGTATTATTATTATCATTATTATTATCATTATTATTATTGTGATGTATTTAAATTCATTTTATTATTATTATAATTATTTTCTCTAATTTTTTGTTTAAATTCGACATATTTCACTTCCTACAAGTTTTTCTTGTGATGATCTTCAGTAAAATGGTGATAACATTATTTTGCTCTCTGAAAGAAATAGTCCTCTCATCCTAATAATAATATCGAAAAGTTTTGTTCGATAATATTTCTATGATGCTTGAACAATAAACTATCTTTAAAAATATAATGTTACCAAATAAAAATTTTAGGTATTATTATTATTATTATTATATATCATTATTGTTATTATTTGTGATGTATTTAAATTCATTAAATTCATTTTATTATTATTATTATAATTATTTTCTCTAATTATGTGTTTAAATTCGACATATTTCTCTTGCTACAAGTTCTTCTCGTTGCAAAATGTTGCCAAATAAAAAATTTAGGAATTATTATTATATTATTATTATCATTACTATTATTACTATTAATTAAAAAAATAATAATAGTAATAATAATAATAAAGAAAAAACACAGAATTTCCTGGTAGAACTAATACAAAATGAAAATCGAATCAAAATATGATCCTCTTCCTAAACATTTAAAATTTTGAGTTCTACAATGATAATTCTTCATTTCTTATTTTATAAAAAACAGTGCATGAAATAATAATGAATTACATATAAGACATTACTGTTGTTAATCTAATGTACAACAGAATAGGGTAGGTTCAGAAAAGTAATTAAACCTGGAAAAAGAAAAAGAAAATCGCTTCTTTAACTGCAAAGTTAAATTTTAAAGTACCAAAAATGCTTTTTTAAAGAACTTTATACTCTTTCGCCAAAAAACTTCTTTTAAAAAGGTTAAAGTATAAAGGAAAAAAAGAAACTCTTCTACTTTTTGTCTTGCAAAGCAGCCTAACTTAGAAGTAAAAAAAGAAAGCTAGATTAAATGGGATGGGGTGGGAGAAATAAAAGGCTAAGTTATCCCACACAACTTTCACCTTTCTGCCTTACGCATAAAATGTTTTACTTCGTTGTCCCTGGAGGGCGCCCATATCGCGAAAGCTATTGTTTTCGGGCGTGGTTCTGACGTCATGAGTGCCGTGGTCTTCCGAACCAATGGCGCGATCCGAACGGTTGTCCATCAAGGTCCCAATTGACGGCTCTCCGCTTGGAGTGCCGGATCAGTAAAAGCATCCTTTGATTTGGCGGGATTTACGTGGATGACATTTGGCGAAAAAAGCGCCAGTGGTAAGGTAACCGCGCCAAACAAAAATCGTGATGGGAAATTCGCTTTCTGACAAGACGGGGTATTAGAATAATGGGGGAAAAGTAAATATAAGCACGTTTCACCGTATTTACATTTTGTGTTTTGTTATGTTATGAAATAACATTTAGCAGAATTACGGAGGGTTTTTTAAAAGGCAAGTTTTGTTGCATTCTAGTTACATATTCAGTATGCATATTTAATTGAAAATTTGTGCGACAATGAATAAAAATGAATGGAACAGTTAAAGGTTTATTTTTAAAATTTAATTATTACTTTATCTAAATGGATAAATAATTAATATTTCAGGGGAATTTCATGTAGAGTAAATAATTTTTTTAAACTCTGATTGGAGGATTTTTAATATTACTCGTTAGAATTCATATTTATTTATTTAACATGGTTGGTTGGTTGGTTTTTACGCCGCACTTGTGGTGCTCAGATGGGCAATTAGCGACTGTCTGGAACTCACCCCTAGAGATGGTCCGAAGACATGCCATCGCAATTTTGATCCTCCACGGAAGGGATGGCTCTCCCGCTTCGGTGACCCCCAGAGGTATAATTTTTGATGGGAACATGGAGGACATTGCGGCTACGACAGATTTTACATGCACCAGCCACCATAAGTGTACACGACGGTCTTTAGCCGGCTCGAGTACCGAACCCGCAATCTTTTAATTACGCGGCCGGCATTCTACCGACTGGGCTACCGCGGCCCTTATTTAACATGATTTAGAAACAAAAGCTACCGTAAAAGGATATAAATAATTTTATAAGAAAAAGAAGCTAAACACTTTTTTTTTTTTTCGTCTTATCGAATTTTCGAAATTAAGTTTTTGCTACATTTATACGTTTTGAGTTTCCCTGAATTTAAAAATGATGTTTACAGCGGTTCGTCTGCATGCGTCTGTATGTCTGTTAACAACATAACTCAACAAAAACTATTTAGCAGGAAGTCCAAATTCAGCATTCTAAATTTGTATGACATGGGGATGCCACTTGGAAGTTTATGTTAAATTCGAACAAATAGTGTACAGAGACATCTAAAAGAATCCAAATGCATTACGTCTACGGGAAAATTTTTTGGTTAGTATAGTTAAACATCTTTAGACTGCACTAAATAAAATGATATAAGGAATTTATATATATATATATATGTAATCCTTTTGATAGTAGAAGCAAAGAATGAGAACGAAGATTAGTTAGTCAAACAATTTCCCAAAGAGACATACACACGCCAAACAAAGCAACAAGATTTCCCAAATTGATTCAATTATCAAGTTCAACAATAGCACTGACGCCAACAATGAACAATTTCTCTATGTAGGAGAAGCTCAGAAAGGTGAAAAAAAAAAAAAAAAACATCAGGGGATAAAATACACATATTTAAAGAAATCAAATTTAATTTTTAACAGCCCGCAAAACAAAAGATACAACAGACCAACTCAACCAAATCCCAATAGAAAAACTCAAACTAAATCGAAATCCAGGGAAAAAAACAACCCAAGAAACCCAAGAAAGGAAGGAAGGAGGCAAGGGGCAAGACATGTGACTTGCCTGTTATATAAATATAAATATATATATATATATATATATATATATTGATAAAAGCATGCTTTGTGTAGATATAGAATATGGTATGAAAATCATTCATCGTTCGTTTATAGGGCCGCACAAAAGAATTTGGATATATTAAGGCAACATTTAAAAATTGCTGGAAGTGCATTTCAAACTTTTTTATGTATTTTTCATACTCTGCTAAATTTAAATACACTGTGTAATGTGCATGTAATTTATAGACAAAATAAAGGGTGAAATTAAAAAAAAAAATGTTTTTTTTTTAGCTTATTAATTAGAGAACTTTTCTAAATTTTACTAACTTCAAGAAAACTGCTTAGCTATTATAACAATTACTTTCTCATACACTAAGAAAAAAATTCTGTAACTGGCATCTGGAATTTAAATTGTGGCTCTAAAAAAAAGTTCCATGTCATCCTTATAAATTCTAGTCCCCTTAGAAAGCGAGTTCTAGAAACCCCTATTAGAATTCTAGAGCGTTTGCCTATATTCTCGAAGGTAAAGTTATTTAAAAATATCTGTAAACAAATGCGAATACAAGAGGCGGGTTTCAGCAACTATCATCCTGGTTTATGTACCAATTCTAGAAAATCAAGCAAGAATTTCTCGCCTTACAAAAGATTCAGAATATTGTTTCACCATCTAGAAATGTGTAAACTAGAAATTTTCGATCACTTCGTCTATTCAGTTTATTGGCGTGCCTTATGCGCATAGCTCGGAAATCTATATTTCTAGTTAAGGGATTTAGAAAATGACCACTTTTTCATTCTAGATGAAGGCGGTATATATATATATATATTTTTTTTTTTTTTTTTTTCTTTTTTTTCCCCTCAGTGTACCCATACAAAGCTTTGCTTGAAGTCCAATTTCTAAAGCTGAACCTTTTTTTTTCTTCTTTTGAAAATCCAATATTTAGCGATTGATATGTGTATCAATCTCTAAATATCAATCTCTAAATATCTCTTAGCAACGTAACTAACTCGAAAACAGATAATTGCAGAAAATTCAAATTTGGCATATTTAAAGGTGAAATGAGGTTACCACTTCAAAACTATGATGAATGGAGTTATGTGGGGGTTTGAGCCCTCCCTCCCTTCTCGACACTTCGACATGAAATAAAATAATTCCATTTTGACCATTGAAACAAACTAGAAAGTCAATCTCAGATCTTCGAAAGCCACTTTAGCTCCCCTGTAGATAATGCTAGTTATGCATCTCTATGTGAAAGTTATCTGAATAATTTCGAATAAAATTTTAAATAACATCCTGTGAACATCTTTATGAATGTAAGTACCATATTCAAATGGAAGATTGAATGGGCACAGAAATATCCTTGACACACAAATATATGTGAAATAATTCTGTTTCTAAATCCGCTTTAACCAATTTTTAAAGCATATTAATATGCTTCTTATCTTGACCTTTAATATGTAATCTCTTTTCATAGTATTGAAATCATAGATATAGTATTAAGTCACAGATTGATCAGCGAGAGGGAAATAGTGATACTTTTTTTCTCGGGAAAAGTTACTCTAATGGCTGTCTTTCCCGTAGTAAATTACACACAGGAATACACACGGATAATTTAGTAAATTAAATTTATGAATAATTTATTTACTAAAGGTGAATGAAAAACTCCAGTTACAGTTTTTCTTTTTTTCAATACTCTCTAATGGCTGATTTTAGAACTTTTTTCGGCATCAAAAATTTTTGCGATAACATGGGGATGATAGATCTATATATACACTGTTAAAAATTTTCTCCTAGGTTGAACCAAAACATGGTACACTTTTGCTTCCACCATGCGATGGTGAAACCTTTTACCACTATTTGGTGCTTTACTAAACCAAGGCTTGGTACTTCAATAGCTACACCCATAAGACGGAGAAATTTTTTACCATAATTTGGTGCTTTTTTTAAACAAGAAACGCCAAATCATAGTAGAAGGTTTCACCATCGCATGGTGGCAGCAAAAATGTACCATGTTTTGGTTCAACCTAGCAAACTGAAGCTACTGTAGTACCAACATTTAGTTCAACCTTGAACTGAAATGTTTAACAGTGTATTACTATATCTATGATTGAAATGCAGGGTAAGAGAAATGTGTGAGTGACACACCAGACTATTTTAAATATTTGTCATTTTTAAACGTTTTTAACATTTTTTTTTAGATAAATAATGTATGCTAATAATTCAATTAATATTGTACCTTTAAGCTCGGATTGGACAAACAAAGCTCAATAATTTGGTAAAAATTATTGCACTTTAGAATAATGATTTAAATCAATAATGGACTATTTTTACATTATTTTATCTACGTATATATATATATATATATATATATATATATATATATATATATAGACATTAATAGTAAAAGTAAAATAGATGAATACATAGAAATTAAATTTTTATTGATTTCGATTTATTAAATTAGCCCAGAAATTAAAAAGTGGCTTAATATAAAATAAATTAAATTTATTTAAAAGAGTTTAATAAATAAATAAATAAAATAAAATAATAAAATATACATATTGCACTTAGCAAATGCAACAATTTGTTAAACGTTTAACTAATTTGTAGCTTTTTATGATACAGGGTGATCCAAAGTATTTGTGATATTTTTTAATTTGTAGTTGACCTCCTAATTGCACTCATGACTAAATCTATAGTGGAAAATGTAAGTTTATAAATATTTTTTGCATTTCTGAAGTTGGCCATTTCATCCAGTATTTTTCTAAATATTTGTTTGTAGTGTTGTCTTTAAATATTTGTTTCGGTTTTAATTATACTACGGTTTACTGCAGCTTTAATTATAGACTCAAAATCGAGCAATTATTTTCCAGCATAAATCGAACGAAATCCGTGTACCATACGTACATTTGTATGTTTTAAACTACATTATATTTCCAATTTTTCCAAATATAGGACTATAGAAAAGTTTAAAAAGTTTTGAAAAATCAATATTTTGTCAGCTACAAGATTTAAAAAAAAAAAAAAAAAAATCCATGTCACAAGAATTGGGAAAAAAGAGCTTTTTCTTTCTCTTCAGAAGCAGGAAATAAAAATTAACAATTAATAAATAAATAAAATAAAATGAAATATTATTTTTTTTTATATATAATCAGTTGTATATAATATTTTTCTTCACAAAAATGCCTGTGATTTATTTGATACAAGCAAACACATGCGAATTTTTCGCACTTTACTTCTTTTCTTATTTACCTTTAAAATTTTAAACTCATATACATTATACCAATTTCCCCACCTAATTAAAATTTTAATTTACCATAAACCTAATTATTATTACAACCAAATTAATATCGTGCAATATTAAAAGCAAAATCATTCAAAGAAAGGTTTCAAAATAAAATTCATGGTTGGCGACCCAGTTTTCATACTTCCTAGGTAGTGCATTTTTAGTATAGGACCCTCATGACGCTTTTTAAACCTTTGTCGCTCTGTTGGCGATAACTTTTTTCATTTATTTATTTTGGCACAATTTTTCGTTTTAAAAAACTAATTCTAATTTTTATTTTTTACCATGTTTTTATTAACTTCTATTCTTGTTTGTTTGTTTGTCCGGTACAAATCTTGCAATCTATTTTTAACTAACTTCCCTACTAGCTAGACATTTGAATCTTTCACTGTATCTCAGAACCCGGTGACAATACAATACTTCGAAGTCAGATTTTCGAATTTTCGAATATTTTTCTTTTAATTAATTAAAATATGAAAATAATAAGCTCCTAATAGCAATAAAAATAGCCATTAAAATATTATCTATAATTTAATTGTTGCCAAAAAAAAAAAAAAAAAAAAAAAAAAAAAAATACGAGTTCATTTTTTTCGACTTAAAAATAAATACATTTAGTTAATCGTGAACCTTAAAAATTTTTAAAAAGTTAAATTATGTATCTCACAAAAATTGACGTCATTATCAATTTAAATATTTCAGCTCTAGAGCTCCTTTTATCTCTGCCGAACCCAGAAAGTTCGGGAAATTTCCGGTAACTCCTTAACCAATCACATTAGAGCGTCCATCATTGGTATATCGATAATAAGCATTTTCTCGCTAAAAGTGGCCAAGGGAAAAACTCGCCAAATCCATTACCTGCCTATTGGAGCTTTTTAATGCGTTTTAAAGGGAAAATTAAGCTATTTTAACGCGAAAAAAAGAGCTGGAAATGCAGAAAATTGACATTTTATCAATTTACTAATCCTCTTTGAAATAATTTATACAAAAATAAATACAATTAGTTACAATTTCGTAACATTACGCACTGATAAAGTGCTAATGTAGTTAGTTCTATAGCTATGATTCAGCAGAAAACTTAAAAACATGGCTTATAAAAAGTTTTTTATCTTATAATTTATTATACTTTTTATGATTGCGTTTTTATGATTGCGTCACACTGTAAACGTAAATGTCTTAAATTCAGTTAAAAAAGTGTCTTAAATGGATGGTCATTTTTTAAGCGAAAAAAAATTTCTTACTTTTTAAGACACCTTTTTGCATCTGAAATTAAGACATTGCAAGTGTCTTAAAACGCCGCCCTGTTAGGCTTAAAAATACTACCCTTAAGTCTTTTTAATAAATAAATAAATAAATATGGAGTACGATTATGTTTTTCTGTTAAAAATAGATTTTAGAATTGTTTACAGCATTAATGAAATATTTATATACTGAAAAAAAAAAAAAAAAAAAAAAATGTCCGGCGTTGGGATTCGAATTCATACTGACCAAGAAAACCGAAACCTCGAGCCAAGCCTTGTCGAAGTAAAGCATTTACCACTCACGCCACCATCGAATACATCAATATGTGTTTTTATGATATAATCATATAATATACTGCAGTGTTATGTTTCATTTCTAATTTTTTGCCATAAAACTATTGATAGTATGGTAACTTAAACTTAATAAATATTATATTACTATCTTATATTTCATATTTAGAGGACTAGAATTTTTTAATAATGCATAACGAGTATGTGAAGGTTGCAGCCCTCGATGATAACGATGTCTTTCCTTAAAGTGATATTTAAATAAAAACAAACTATAATCATGAATACAGGAAAATTTGTTGTTTGACATTTAGATGTAGGTAAATTTGTGATAAAAAGTTTTTAAATGAATAATAAGAAGAAGAAAGAAAAAAAAAGTTATGCACAAATTATCAATGATTGTTCATTTATAAATTCGCTTTCTTCTCTAAAAATTATTTGCTACGTCCGTCTTCACACTTTTTCTTTTAATATAAAAAAGCTTTAAAGACTTTTTTTTTTTTTTTTTTTTTTTTTTTGAAGAAAATAAAGCTTTGTGTCTAAATATGTTGTTTATGAATTACGTTAAAGATAATAGCATGCAAATATCATTCACATCCCTAGAGTATTATTCCATAAAAACTTAATTTCATAAAGCTACCATAGTTTAAGTAGTTTAACTGCTTATTATATAAAATAATAATATATTTATTGAATGTGGAAAGAAGTTGGATAAGCATATTTTCTTAAAATAGATTCCATATGAAAAATTTTCTAAGTAATGAAAGTGTCTGAATTTCTAAAGTGTCTGAAAATTCAAACGCGTTTTGCTGTCTGAAAATTCGCGTATTTATGTGTTTCAGACATTTTTGTGTCTAAATTGGTATTTCAGACATATTTCTGTCTTAAATTAAGATAGCTATAACGTCTAATCTATATTTTAAGACATTTACGTGTCTTAAATGCCGTTTCAGTTGTTTTTATGTCTTACTTTAAGACCCTTTTATTTGCAGTGCACTTTATGATAATAATTCATATTTTTTAAAGTATTGCATATATATCGTTAAAGTATTGCTATGTTTAAAATAATGCTTGCAAATATTCTGAAAAAGCAGCTGTTAAAAATACAGTTTTCCATAAAATAATCTCCCCAGACAAATATCGCCATTTTTTCTTATTAAATCATTCAGCTGAGTCCGCGCATTATATCATAAGGAATAAATAAAAATGACCTGTTGAATAATGTGTGATGCAAATAGGATGTTGGGGTTCCTGATCTGCAGATCCACTAGTATATAATTGCAATTTACAAAGTGCATCATTTCAAACTTTAAAAAGCATTGTTGGTGCAACATCATATAGTTTTCTTCTTTTATATTGCGGCTAAAAATTTTGCAGTTTAATTCAACTTGATTGCTTTAACTCATAATTATGTAACATATTTTGTGGACGTTTATTTCATTTCATTTTTTTTTTTTTCTTTTTTTTTAATTACGTATAATAAATACTTTTAACTGTCTAATATTGCTTGAGATTAATGATAAAAACTTTTAACTATTTAATACTATTTGGTTGACAGATTATCAAGTATGTAATGTCGTTTAGAGTATTTAATTTTTAGAATTATTGTTTGATAGTTTTCATTTCTTTTAACACCACCCCTTCGTATTATTAATTGTTATTATTAGTTATTAATGAATTAGAAAGAAGCATACTGTACAAAATTTTAATTTCAATTTATTGAAATGAGTGTTGCAATTTTACTGTTCCTTTCTTCCATTTTTTTTTTTTTTTTTTTTTTTCTAGAGAGACTAAGAAGTATGAATTTGTCTCTATACTTAGAAATCATACATATATATAAGTTCTTGTGGATTATGAGGGCATTTCATCGCCTGTTTTCTTGTATTTTACAATATTGTAACAATGTTATTAAATTATAAAAAATAAATTAGGTATATTTATAATTTATAATTTATTCTGTAATTTATTATTAAACTGTTTGTTTATAAAATTAACTATTTTTAGTTTTTAATCGGTTTTAGTATCAATTATGTTACGATTTGCAATTCTTTAATTTCTACTTTCACTAAGGCTTTTTTTTTTTTTTTTTTTTTTTTTTTTTTTTGTATTGCAAAACCAATGGTTCATAGCTTTATTATTTATGCTGCTATGTTATTTCCATTTTCCTGATTGTAAGTTATTTTACCCTTTAAGCTTTATTTCTCTAATTTTTATGTATTAATCCTTGTTTCCTGTTTTTATTTGTAAAGCTTTTTATAGGTGTTATTGAGCATCGAACTCAATAAATTTCGGCAATTTTCCAGAGTTACAGAAATACACCTATTTTGCATACAATATTCAATCAGTGTCCCTGACAAAGCATTGGTATTTCATCATTTGTATTTTGGATTCTAATTATGCATCTAAAATTTTCGCTTCATATACATACATATATATATATATATATATATATATATATATATTAAAACTTGTAAAAAATTACCATAATAAAATGTTAAAGAAGGATCGAACCCAATGTAATAAATGAAAAGATTGAAAAAGATCAAACTAAGACTAATTCAAAAGAAAGATAGCATGCTGAGTTCTTCATTTTTTTCAAGGGCATTATGGTTTACTTAGTCAGGAGTGTATAATGCAAAAATAACTCATTCACCAATGCCCAAACCCCAGTCACCATGAAAAAAAGAACCATATAACCATGACAAAAATATGAAAAAGGCAATTATATAAATAAACAGATAAATAAAGTTACCAATTAAAAACTATGAACTACTTACATAAACGCATACATGGTACAAAAAAAAAAAAAAAAAAAAAAAAAAAAAAATGTGATAATGAGCAAAGTCCTAGAAGGAAAAACCTCAAGGTATCGATAAAATATTGCATATGGAAATAAAACATTGTACAAAGTATTAAGTAACATAAAATTCTTTATGAAACGACCATCACAAAACTTTTTTATCACAAACTGTTACCACACTGAGGAAACAAAATATATACCGACTTCATCTAGAATGAATAAGAGATCATTTTCTAAATCTCTTAACTAGAAATATAAATTTCTGAGCTATGCGCATAAGGCACGCCAATAAACTGAATAGACGAAATGATCGAGAATTTCTAGTCTACACATTTCTAGATAGTTGCAGAAACCCGCCTCTTGTGTTCGCATTTATTTGCAGAGATTTTTAAATAACTTTGCCCTCGAAAATATAGTCAAAGCCTCTAGAATTCTAATTGGGGTTTCTAGAACTCGCTTTCAAAGAGGACTAGAATTTATAAGGATGACATGGAACTATTTTTTCCAGAGTCACAATTTAGACTCTAGATGTCAATTACAGATTTTTTTCTCAGTGTACATATGGAAATAAAACATTGTACAACGTATTAAGTAACATAAAATTCTTTATGAAACATACGATTGCTAAAACAGTTATTTAATGTAAATGCAGTCGAAGATATATTGGCTATCAATCAATCTATAAAAATAAATATTAATATCAATTTATTACAAATAATGTACATTATGGAATGGCAGATATAATTATGCTTTGAGAACTGCCTCCTAATTAAAATTCCCATAAAAGTAAAGAAAAAAAGTAATGTATCCCAATTGTTTAAAAAAGTATTTTTATATAAATAATATTATACACTTAAAAGTTTAATTTCTAATGACTTGGACACATATTTTCGATATTAACTTATTCAAATTTTTAAAACTATTGTTTATTGAAAAAAATGAAATAAATAAATAAAAAGGGTACCTCAAAAAGGAGCGAAATTGTGTCAATTTTGAGTATATCACACACTCAAAACAGTTTCGAAACAAATTTATTCAAATTTGAAAATTTGATGTAATCGTTATTGATTATTTTGACATGCTCAAAAATAGCATCAAAGCCTAAAATTCCAAACGTATATTGTAATTGAAATATTTTTCCGCACACCAGTATAAAACCGCCAACAAATGTAGTTCTAGAAATTTGAGAGAATAAAATTTGTTTTTGAAATTTTTCTGTATAATATGTAGAAATTCTATTAGAGAACTTCTTTTAGTTTACGCTGAGAAAAAAAATATACTACCTTCATCTAGAACGAATAAGGGGTCATTTTCTAAATCCCTAAACTAGAAATATAGATTTCCGAACTATGCGTATAAGGCCCGCCAATAAGCTGAATAGACGAAACGATCGAGAATTTCTAGTGTATACATTTCTAGATGGTGAAACAATATTCTGAATCCTTGTTATTGCGAGAAATTCTCGCTTGATTTTCTTAGAATTGCGTCATAAACGAAGATTATAGTTGCTATAGCATGCCTCTTGTATTCACATTTATTTGTAAGATTTTTAAATAAGTTTGATCTCTATAATGTAGACAAACGCTATAGAATTCTAATATGGGTTTCTAGAACTCGCTTTCAAAGGGGACTAGAATTTATATGGATGACATGGAACTATTTTTACTAGAGCCACAATCTAGAATCTAGATGTCATTTATAGAATTTTTTCGCACTGTGTAGAAAGTATTAAGTAACGTAAAATTCTTTATGAAACATACGATTGCTAAAACAGTTATTTAATGCAAATGTAGTCGAAGATATATTGGCCATTAATCAATCTATAAAAATAAATATTAACATTAATTTATTATAAATAATGTACATTATAGAATGGCGAATATAATTATGCTTTGAGAACTGTTTCCTAATTAAAATTTCCATAAAAGTAAAGCAAAAAAATAATGCATCCCAAACGTTTTAAAAAATATTTTTATATGAATTATATTATACACTGAAACATTTAATTTGTAATTATTTCGACAGAGATTTTCGATATTAACTTAATAAAATTTTTACTTCTATTGTTTATTGAAAAGAAAAAAAAAAAAAAAAAAGTTCCTCAAAAATGAGTAAAATTGTGTCAATTTTGAGCATGTCACACACACAAAATGGCTTCGAAAGAAATTTATTCAAATTTGAAAATTCGCACTGTGAAAAAAAAAAATATATATATATATATATATACCGCCTTCATCTAGAATGAATAAGTGGTCATTTTCTAAATCCCTTAACTAGAAATATAGATTTCCGAGCTATGCGCATAAGGCACGCCAATAAACTGAATAGACAAAATGATCGAGAATTTCTAGTCTACACATTTCTAG
This sequence comes from Salticus scenicus, assembly GCA_963930645.1. Taxonomy (NCBI): domain Eukaryota; kingdom Metazoa; phylum Arthropoda; class Arachnida; order Araneae; family Salticidae; genus Salticus; species Salticus scenicus. The sequence continues at coordinate 10,373,195 of OZ005658.1, read as the reverse complement.
ATGGTGAAACAATATTCTGAATCTTTTGTATTGCGAGAAATTCTCGCTTGATTTTCTAGAATTGGGTCACAAACCAAGATTATAGTTGCTGAAACCCGCTTCTTGTAGTCTCATTTATTTGCAGAGATTTTTTAATAACTTTGCCCTCATACAGGTAAATGCTCTAAAATTCTAATAGGGGTTTATAGAACTCGCTTTCCAGGGGGACCAGAATTTATGAGGGTGACATAGAACAATTTTTTCTTGAGTCCAATTTAGATTTTAGATGTCAATTACAGAATTTTTTCTCAGTGCGATGTAAACGTTATTGATTATATTGGCATGCTCAAAAATAACATTAAAGCCTAATATTCCAAACATATAATGTTATAGATGTATTCTTCCGCACACCAGTATAAAACCGCCATCAAATGTAGTTCTAGAAATTTGAGGGAATAAAATTGTTTTTGAACTTTTTCTGTATAATATGTAGAAATTCTATGAGAGAATTTCTTAAAGTTTAGCGTATTTATATAAAAAATATGAAGTGAATAGCTATCACTTTGAAAGCATACGATATTTCACGAATAAGACAGGCATGTTTTCCTTTTTGAATCAAAACTATTCATTTCCAAATAAGCATGTTAGTTTACTGATTTTCAAGCACTTTTTTTTTTTTAACAGTGTATGCTGAGGGAAAAAAATATACCATCTCTATCTAGAACTTATAAGTGATCATTTTCTAAATCCCTAAACTAGAAATATAGAGATCCGAGTTATGCGTTTAAAGAAAACAAATAAACTGAATAGACGAAATGATCGAGAATTTCTAGTATATACTTTTCTAGATGGTGAAACAATATTATCAATATTATGAATCCTTTGTATTGTGAGAAATTCTCGCTTGATATCCTAGAACTGGGTCATAAACCAAAAATATTGTTGCTAAAATTCGCCTCTTCTGTTCGCATTTATTTGCATATATTTTCAAATTAGTTTGACCATGATATTATAGGGAAAAAAACGCTCTAGAATTTTAATAGGGGTTTTTAGAATTCGCTAGAAAAGGGAACTAGAATTTGTAAGGATAACATGGAACTATTTTCACTAGAGCCACAATTTAGATTCTAGTTGTCAGTCACACACGGTAAAAAAAAATTGTGTAAGAATACACAACATTATTGAGGGAACTTATTTTCCTCAACCATGATGAGAAATGTTATCAGCTATAGCTGTGGAATGGTATACTAGGCGAGTCGTATCATACCCAGGACGGTGCTTCAATGCCCCCAACCCACCCATTGCCGCTATTCGATGGCTTTTTTTAGTCAATTTTGTCCTTTTATTCCTTCCGGCGTTAGCTGCTTTTATTTATTTATTTATTATTTTTACACACTTAACATTTTGATTTTTTTTTTTCGTTTTCATTTCATGCTATTTCTATTGGTTTTTGACTCTTTTTTCCCCCAGTTTTCTATGAATTTCTAGCCTTTTTTCCCTCGTTTTCTACATTCTAAAGTGCGTTGTAACATACAGTGAAATGCAAAAGTAGAGTGTTATGGCTGTATCACATAAGAGGTTTTCGCTCAACTTTTTACTAAACACAACATTATACCCAACACACTCAGCCTGACCTTGTTCAAGGACAGCACATTTTGGGATGATCAGCTTTTACGACGGGCTTTAGAAAGAGTTGACTATGTTCAGCATGCTCATCAAAATCTACCAATAGGAGGGATGGACAGGAGTTTTTTCTAGAATACCTCATACTATCAGTTCGGAGAAACGATACGGACAGCAGATCGGTTTTCTCGTTCGTTCAGATTCCCCAACTTTGTACGACGCTGGGTAAACATGTTGCGTATAATGTTGTGTTGAGTATATGCTCCCTTGTGATATGGCCATTACGCACATGGTTGTCACAACCATCTAGAGAAATGTTACCTGTTGTAATTGCGTAACATTCCACTGTATGCCTCTGTTACGCTAATAACATTTCTGAACAGGGTTGAGCAAAATATGTTCCCTCTATAATGTTGTGTATTCTAACGGCCATATCACATGGGAGCATATATACTCAACACAACATTATACGCAACATGTTCACTACGCTGAACGAACGAGAAACCGGTCAGCTGTCCGTAGGGTTCCCCCGAATCGATAGCGTGATGTATTCCCTCCTCTAAAGGTATTGCAGGAAAAAAATCCTGTTTATTCCTCCTATTGGTCAATTTTGATCAGCAAGCTCAACATACTCAGCTTTTTCTAAACGGTTTGGCCATATCACACGAGAGACTTTCGTTCAGCATTTTACTAAACACAGCATTATACCCAACATACTCAGCCTGATTTTGTTCAAGGACAGCAAGTTTTCGGATGATCAACTTTTACGAAACCGTTTAGAAAAAGCTGAGTATGTTGAGCGTGCTGATCAAAATTGACCAATAGGAGGAATAAACAGGATTTTTTCCTGGGATACCTTTAGAGAAGGGAATACATCACGCTATCAATTCGGGGGAACCCTACGGACAGCTGACTGGTTTCTCGTTCGTTCAGCATAGTGAACATATTGCGTATAATGTTGTGTTGGGCATATATGCTCCCGTGTGATATGGGCATAAAAGTTGATCATCCGAAAACTTGCTGTCCTTGAACAAAATCCGGCTGAGTATGTTGGGTATAATTAGGCTGTGTTTAGTAAAATGCTGAACGAAAGTCTCTTGTGTGATATGGCCATTACACAATTTTTTTTACAGTGCAGTTTTTTTTTTTTTTTTTTTTTTTTTTTTTTAGTGTATCTTTAAATATTTTCTAAGTCTTATATTAAATATAATGTATGAAATTTTCTTTTATTCTATTTGTAAACAGAATGAAAAAGTTTTATAATGTACTTATATTAATGGTATACATTCTTATTTTTTTTTTTTTTAATCTTTCAAATAGCTTTTGAATTATTCTTAAGAAAAGGAGAGAAAAAAATTCAAAATCCAATAAATTAAGTTTTTACACTTAGAAAATTTCTTAGCAACTTTTAAGTGTTCAAATTTAATTTATTGACAAATATATAGATATTCCTCTTAAAGTAAATGTTTTTAGAAATTTTAAAACTTGTTTACATAAAGTTGTTTTTATTAATATATTTATGAATTTTGCTCATATAATAAAACTCTGGATGTCTAACGAATTAAAGGACAACTGTATTTATACATAAAAAATAGCATTACTTAATTGATAGTATTTAATTGATTTATTATTAATTAAATTATATCTGTAATACTAAAAATATTTTTAATAACTGGTGGATATTAGTAATTAAACTGCATTATAAATTTATTATTGTTATTAATTAATTAATTAAAAAAATCTATATCGAGATTATTTGCAGATTTGAGAGGCTCTAACCACATATTATTGTTTATTACAAATTAATACGTACATTTTCAAAAAGTAATAATTATTTAACATTTACCAAACTTTATTTATCACAGTGTATAAACATATAAAAAAGGAATAATGGTATATTATCTTGTTGTTTTCATACAGTTAAACAGTTAACACATTTTTTTAGCTAAAATGTAAAACAGAAACAAATATTGCCTTAGTTTAAAATTAGTAAGGCAAAGTTCTGCTTGTTACAGAATGAATAAATTAATAATGATAATAGTAATAAAGTTGCACTACATTTGAAAATATCAAACACACATTATAAGAATATTATTCTTTTAAATGCCCATTTACATTTGTTTTCAGTTTCATATAGCATTTTTCATTGTAGGTGTCAGCACTATCTTCACTTCGACTATTGCTCTGGCCAGCGCGTTTTCCTGATCTTGCACCAATTGAAAACCTCTGGTCAATCATTTCCAAGCAACTGGTACACCACCACTCTCCAGTAACTACGGTCGATAAACTGTTGCGTCGTATAGAAGCTGCATAGAGTGCTGCATCTGTACATACCATGAAATTGCTGTTCGATTCAATGCGTAGGTGGTTACTGTTGTTTCTGGCAAAAGTCGCTGCTTTATTTACCGATTTCTTATGATATGTACTTCCAAAATTCCAGAAAATTTAATCAATTGTTCTCCGCACCAAAATGTATGGATCCAATAAATATCATTCTGTTATTTGTATTTTTCCTGGCGTAGCAATTTTAACACACACACATACACATATATATATATATATGCCTTTGATATTAGCTTTAACCCATTAAGCGCCAAAGCTCCCGCTATGGGAACAATTTTTTAAGAATTTTTTTCTCTGCAAGTAATTAAGATAAATATATTTTTTCTTTTTTTACATTTAATATTGAAACGCCTAACTTCAATTGGCAATTTTTTCAAAAAGTTTGTAATTTAACTTATATATATATATATATTTCAATTATTCAAACAAAGATGTTTGTTTTTCTGGAAAACATCAGCAAAGAAAAAAAAATTGGCAAAAATAACTCATTGAAGTACAGGGGGTTTAAAACAGTGCATATGAAACAAAACATTTCTTTTTTTAAATTATAACAAACAGAGATCAAGAAAAGTAATTTAAAAGGGTTTTGCAGTTTTTCAACATGTGTTCTACTCAAATCGGGTGTCAAATCTCCCATTTTGGGAACACATCATATCTTCTACCAAAATATATATATATATTTAATTATTTAAACTGCATATGATTAGAAAGACACATTGAAACCCAAAATATACGAAAATTTATAAATTTTCAGTGGGATTCATATAGTGGCGTTTAATGGATTAATTATGCTTTTTATTTAAACTGTCTGCTTAGAGGGAGAGATGAGATCTTATAAAAACATACTGTAACTCCACACGCATGTCTCAAGCCATACGAAGAATTTTTGACAGTTTAATTCCCTTTTTCTATGTTTTTGGATTAAGTTTTTCTTCAGTTTCAGTTCCACAATTTTTGGTTTACATGTATATTTGTTATAAGTTATTTTTGTTTAATATTTTTAGTACATTGTATATATTGTATGTTTAAAAAATATTTTGATATCATATATGTATATATAATAAATATTAAAACGCTTAAATTATTTAATTTTAAGATCATTATTAGTTTAAGCAATTACTAAGATCAATCTCCAAAGCTACCGAAATCTAACCAAAATTGAAATAAAACAAGGCATTTGCAATTATGTAACAGCATATTTGTATTCAAATGTTTTCAAGGGCTTGGTAAAATACAACGCCCACAAAGTAAATGATTTTCTGTCACAAAGCGAGCATAAGCTTAATTTCTCTATGTTCCAAGCCCTTACCATCTACTAACCACCAATAAATAAAGAAATAGAACAAAATATTAAATTAATTAGTTTAAAAAAAAGATCGAAAGAATCGACTAACAAAGTACACTCACCATAATGCCAAAAAAAAGAAACAGCAAATGAAAGGCAAATTGAATATCCGATAGCCAAAAACATCGAATTAAATTGCTAGTAATAATATTTGAAGACAGAAGATTTACTATCAAGTTTAGCACATCGAGTTTTGAAAAGTTGCAAAAATTTAAATTTTCAATCAAATTAACCACGTGTAATTTCTAAGAAGAATTTAGGTTACAGTTATCCGTTAAAATCACAGTTAATTTTCTGTCTTTATTTCTCTCTCTCTCTCTCTCTCTTTATATATATATATATATATAATCATTTTGACAGTAGAAACAAAAAATGAGAACGAAGAACAGCTAGTCAAACAATTCACCAAAGAGACATACACACGCGAAACAAAGCAACAAGATTTCCCAAATTGATTCAATTATCAAGTTCAACAATAGCACTGACGCCAATCCACTGTACAACAATACCTGTTGAAAATTGAAAGTAGGACCGTGTAATTAGACTCTGATGAAAAGGAGGTTGACTCTAGGACAATATTTCAAGGTGAAAAAAGAGAACTATGTAGTGAACAATAATGACCCATTAAGTGCAGTAGAAGCCAAGCAACAGGCACAAGATTACCGAAACCACAAAGACCAATAAGAATGAACAATTTCTCCATGTAGGAGAAACTCAGAAAGGTGAAAAAAAAATCATTAAGGGATGAAATACCAGATCCAAAGAAACCAAATTTAATTTTTAACACCCCGCAAAACAAACGATACAACAAACCAACTCAACCAAATCCCAACAGAAAAACTCAAACCAAATTGAAATCCAGGGGGGAAAAAAACAACCCAAGAAAGGAAGGAATGAGGCAAGCGCCAAGACCAGATTAGGAGACACACGGATGAAAAAAAAAAAAAGCAAAACCCCATAGCAAATAAAGAACAATGAAACCATGAAATTTATTGATTGATTAAGAACCCATAATAAAAAAGAACCCCGAAATGAATCAAATGAAACAATGACAAATTATTTTCCGGAAAAAACAAAAACAGAGAACCCTCCAGAAAAACAAAAACACACCATGAACCTAAAGAGTAATAAAACCAAAACCTAAACCCGATATATATATATATTATTTGTATATACAATTTGTGCTGCTTCTTTCTTGCTTATTTGTGATTGTTTGGGGTTTAAAATTACAATGTTTATTAGTGTATTATCACTAATAATTTTTTAAATGGTTTATTGGATATGTTGATCTACGCTTTTCCTTGTTTTATTTACAATGGGTGTTTCGGGCCATGAGAACAAAGAAATTCTTAGCTTTTGCTTAACATGCATTTTTTAGCATATTTGCATTCTACCAGGCCCTTGATAACGTTAGAATGCAAATAATGCTGTTTTCTCATTCCAATTTGCCTATAATTCATTTAGATTTTACTTTATTTCATTTTTGGTTTGATTTGGGTGGTCTTCGATTTTGATGAGAGTAATTATTTGAGTACTGAAATTAAATCTTCTTTAAATTTCAAATATTTGCACTGATAATATTATACTACTACTGAACGTTCTGTTTCTCTCTCTCTCTATATATATATATATATATACATCACAGTATAGCAATAGAAATTACAGTATATCAACACTACTGTATGGCTATATGCCTTAAAAGTTAATAGATACGAAGTTTATGTCAAAATGCAACTAAATATGAATTTTTATAAAATTATGTGCTTTTTTTTCAGTTAGAGATAGAAAAAAAAAAAGCATTTTGTCGCACACATACTGGCGGACATTTTCTAAAAATGGTTAAATCAAGTTCAGGACGTTTCAAATTCTGTAAATGCATTGAAAATCTGTTATAGATTTTTTTCTCTCTAAAAGCAGTACTTTTTACTGTAAATATGCAGCGAAAAAAAAAAGTAACTTGAAGAGCTATAAGCTTATTTAGCATTTCTCAAAAATTTCTAAACACCAGTTGCCAGTTTATATAAAACGAAACCATTCACTTACTACAGTGAAATATAAATTATGTGAAAAAATTCTTTATTTAAAAAAATCCAAATAAAGTGAGAAGGAAACGAAATAAATAAATAAATGAATAAAATAAATAAATAAAATAAAAATAAAAATAACAGAAAAATAAATAAATTTGTTAGACGGGAAAATTTTAAATTTTTTCCCGTCTTCCGTTCCGAAAGAAACTTTCAATTAAATTCTAGACATAGACTAATAAATAAACTAAATTAGGTCTGCGTTGATTGATTCGATAATCAGATCTGAAAGAGAAGATAAAATTCTTCTCTTGTTTGAATAATTTATTCAAGAAAATGCAAATGATGAATGCAATTTCTTTTATTCTATCAAGGTTCTTTTTTCGATAAAAAGTATAAATCAAATCTTAGAACACTTATAATATAATCCAAAAAATCTTATATTGCCGAGCTGGCTTGATTTATCGATTAACCAAATTGAGATTATTATTATTATTATTTTTTTTTTTTTTAAATGGATATTTCTTTTCCCCAAAAGTGAAAAGATAGAGCAAAAAAAGAAAAAAAAAAAATTCTAGATCAAAAATTTGCACGATAACCAAACTTCTTTATTATAAGGAGAAACTAATAAAGATTTCGAATAAAAAATAGAGAGAGATAAAAAACAAACATGGCTGCAAAAGAAAACTGCTTCTTCAGGCATTCAGGTTCTCTCTCTCTCTAATGAAGTATTTCTGGCTTCTCCAGACTTTTTTTTCTTAATTATTTTCCATCCGAAGCTCTTCAAAGATTTCTTCAAAAAATAAGCCTTTTAAAATGCTATCATGGCACATTTAAATAAATCCTTAGAAAGAAAATGTAAGGTGAGTTTGAGGGTTTTCCCGAAAGTTTTCGAAAGGAGGGAAATTTCATTTTATTTTTTTTTATTTAGAAAGTGTCTGCTTAGAGATTCCGGTGAGAGTTTTAATTTCTGATTTTCTCTCTTCTAAATTTCACTTTCTGATTGCGGTAATATCAATACTAGTGGAAGAAGCAGTTGGAAATGAAATACCGAGGGAATTTCAGGGATGGAAATAATGTGTTTTCTAAAGTATTTAAATTTCATGGGGAAAAGTATCAAGAGTTAATTTCCTTTTTTTTTTTTTTTTTTCTACATTAAGTTGAAAAGTATTCACGATTTTAGTTTGCGTGATAGCCTGTCTGTCCTTGTTGGCCAAAGTATTTCCCATAATGCATAATGTATCGAATTTTTTTAGGGTCATGAAATCGGTCCCCTTAAATATTTCTTCTTTCAAACGTTCTTTTCTTTCCTTTCCTTTTCTATTTTTTTCTTCTTTTTTTTATTTTAATTCTAGAGTACTGATAATTCAAATCTTCTATAAAATTTGGCATTAGCAAACTTTTGAAGTACACTAAAGAAAAAAAAAAAATATATATATATATATATATATATATACATACATATATATACATATATAAATATACCTCCTGCATCTAGAACGAACAAGTGGTCATTTTCTAAATTCCTAAACTTGAAATATAAATTTACGAGCTACTAGTATAAGGCATGCCAATAAGCTGAATAGACGAAATGATTGAGAATTTCCAGTTTACACATTTGTAGATGGTGAAATAATATTCTGAATATTCTGAATCCTTCGTATTGCGAGAACTTCTCGCTTAATCTTCTAGAATTGGGTCATAAACCAAGATTATAGTTGCTGAAACCCACCCCTTGTATTCGCATTTATTTGGAGAGATTTTTAAATAAGTTTGACATCGATAATATAGACAAACGCCCTAGAATTCTAATAGGGGTTTATAGAAATCGCTTTCAAAGATGACTAGAATTCATAAGGATGACATGGAACTATTTTTTCTAGAGTCACAATTTATATTCTAGATGTCAGTCACATAATTTTTTCTCAATGTAATGTTATTTTTCTGTTACTATTACATTTTTAATATAAACTATATATGCTGAAAAATAGAGTTATATTTTATGAGGTAGGTTTTGGGGCATCCTGTAAATAGACATAAACATCTTGCATTTACTACAAAAATGTGGATTTATACATTAAAATATGAGAAGAAAAAAATTCTGAAAAATTAGTATTTTTCTGTTATTACTATTATTATTTAAATAATATTTAAAAATGAATAAGAAATACGTTAATTATGAATGTTCTTACTTTAACAATTATTTGTTTCGGTTTCATTATTATTATTATTTATTTTTTATATTTTTTCAGTTATTGTAAAATTTTTAATCGTTAAAGGGAAAATAATGACAGAAAAAAAAAAAAAAAAAAATGTATGTGCGGCCGGGGAACCCCCGTCAGGAAAGAAGTTCCTTACGCATTTTCTACTATTCCGAATTTGATCTGATATATAAATCTAGATTGTTCCCCCTCTCTCTCTCTCTCTCTCTCTCTCTCTCTCTCTCACTATTTTATTATTTATTTTCTATCTTTTTTTTTTTTTTTTCCCCTCTATGCAAATAATATAAAGCAAGGAATCAAAAGTTAAACTTAATATTTTAGGGAAAACATTTGTTTATTAAAAATGAAATATAAAAAATGAATTATAAATTATATATATATATATATATATATATATAAAAAATAGAACGGCCACCACAAGACTTTCTTCTATATTTTCCTATACAAAGGGCAAATAATTTATTAAAACTATTATTTATTAAAATTATCTAACATGATGAATGCGAATGATTTTCATCTTAGAGAAAACTAACTCTAAATATCCAAAGAAAGACAGTTTTATTGTATATAAATAAAATCTTAAAAAATGCGTTTTTATAATGGTTATCTCACATATCAAGCTTCGTACAGTTTTATGCCATACAAGCTCAAATAGAGCCTTCCCGTTATCGAGGAAATTTCCAGTATAGCAGCTCCATCTACTGGCCTAAAAGCATCTAACTTGAATCAGCATAATGTCTCATAATGGTCTTCTCACATATCAAGTTTTGTTTGATTATACGCCATAGAACCTGAGATATAGCCTTTTCTTAAATCGCTGTGTGGCAGTGCCACCTGTTGAGCGGTTGACACCAAAAGTTGATAGAAACTAATTTATGTGAAGGTACATCTACATATAAATTTTTATGCAATTCTGTGCAGTAGTCCCTGAAATATAGCCTTCCCTTAAGTTGTGGAAATCGCTTATATAGCAGCGCCACCTGTTGGCCGATAAGCATTCAAATTGAATCAACACAGTGTCTCATAATGACTTTCTTACATGTCAAGTTTTGTTTGATTATATGCAATAGAACCTGAGATATAGCGTCCCCCTATGTTGCGGAAATCGCTGCATAGCAGCGCCACCTGTTGATCGATTGATTGTAACCAAAAGTTGAAAGACACTAATTTAGGTCAAGGTGCATCTATATATAATTTTATATACAATTCTGAATAGTAATTCTGGAAATACAGTTGCCACAAACAAGCGTTATGTGACGTTTTCTGCTAGTTAACCCCCTACCCGTACCGCAATCCGCGTTAACGAACTTCGTTCCAAAAGTAAAAACAAAAGTTTTTAATGGAAATTTATATCTAACGCTTTTGTTTTCAATATTTAAAAAGAAGCAATACAATTGTTCAAAAAGCAAATTAAACAGGAATTATTACTTTAAAATCATGTTATATTTGCGTGGGGATTTCATAATTATCTACATATTTAAAATATTATTAATAAATAAATTTTTTTCAATTAATGTTTAATGAAATTGAATTTATCAGATATTAAAAACGAAATAATGCTTGTATTTATTTTTTTCCCCTTAATATTAAATAGCTTTATTGTATATATATATATATATATAAAGAGAGTAACAAAAGGGAAAAAACTTTTTTCTCTTAAATGAATTTTAATTAGCTAAATTAACAATTCAAGAACAAAATCAACAATTATCTGTCCTTTTTCTCCCCCACATGAACAATTAACTGATGGGGATAAAGTATTCTTGATAAAGAAAGAAATGAATTTTAGAAACAAAATACCCTAAAGGGATTTTTTTTTTCTTTAAATGCACATAATATTCATTTTGTATTCAAAAGCTTAGCATTAACATTTTTTATTCTCAGCTTTCTAGAAGCGTCATTTGGAAAATTCTTTAATTTTAAATTTTCAAGTATTTATGCAATTTTACTTTTTAATAGGCTAAATTAATATTATGGTTATAATTTTTTTCTTCAATTATATTGTACTAGCAAACCCGTGCTGAATTTATGCTCGCATTTTATTTAATTTCTTCTTATTTACATTTAAAACTTGAAACTCATAAATTTTACCATATTACCAATTCTCTTCCCTGTTTAAATTATAATTAATTCATCAGAAGCCAAACTATTATATTAGAACCATATTAGAATTCATATTGTGCGACAGTGAAAACAAAACCATTCAAAAAAAATGTTTCAAAATAAAATTCATGTTTGACGACCCAAATTTTGTACTTGCGTAGGCAATACTTTTTTTATAAAGCCCCCAGGGCGACTTTTTTTTAGTATAGGGTACCATGGCGATTTTTTTTTTTTTTTTTTTTTTTTTTTTTTTTTTTGCCATGTTGGCGAAGCTTTTTTACTTATTTATTTTGACATAATTCTTTCGTTAAAAAAAAAAAAAAAAAAAAGAAACTGGTACCTATTTTGATTATACTTTTTATTACTGCGTTTTTTAGTCAATGTTTGACAATAATTCATATTATGTTCATATATTTAAAGTATTGCTGGCTTTAAAATGACGCGTGCAAATATTGTAAAGATGCAGCTGCAACTTTTAAAATATACATTCTCCTATAAAAAGATCTCATCAGATAAATATCGTCATTTTTCTGATTGAATCGTTGAACTAAGTCCGCGTGCTTAAATATTGCAGATAAATATTATTTTTTATCCTCGCGTATTTTATTAAATATGTCACTATCGTATCGCTTCAACAAAATTTAATCGTAACTGGGCCACGTTGGAGAAATATTATATAGATTGATTTTGGGAACTTGGATCTGTTTTTCTCGCTCCATATATCTAAATTTTGGTTATTATAATGTTCAAGCTACGAGAATTCTTATTTGGGTCCTTATTCTGCATGTAAATTTAGTAAAACTCTTACAAATATTTTGAGATTTTTGAAAGCATCATCTCAAAAAATACTTTAATCTTACATTTTAGTTCCTCATCATACTATAGGTATGGGGAACTTAGGTAATCGTAAAAAATTTCGACCTCGGTTTTTTTTTTTTTTTTTTTTACCTTTTTATACGTTTTCTGGTGTGAGGAATCCGAAAATATCAAAATGGGTATGGTGTCCGTCTGTAGGGTGTCTATTAGTTTGTTAGTGTGTTAGTATGTTAGTTTGTTAGTCTGTGTACACGATATCTTACAAAGAAATGATCGCAGAGAGGTCGGACCAGTTTTAAAATATTATTTATGACACTGGTAAAAATCCTATTTATTTTCAACATTGTAATTAAAAAATTTCAGAAGTTATCAGAAATTTACGATTTTCTTAACACGGGAGAATATGTCAAAACTTCACTTAAAAGTACATGAAAAGAAATATTTTTATAGTAAAGATGTAAGAAAAGCTTTTAAATATCAAGTTTGGTGTCGGGATCAGCATCACTAATTAGAAATATGCTACAAAACTAAATTCAAAACGGGTGTACACTCAATATTTAAACTTAAATATTTCTTCACACATCATAAAATTGAAGACAGCACAACCGGTTTTGAAAGAACGTGGCCTTTTTTCTTCAGGTGCAAAAAACACGTGCTACTGCCTTGAAGGCAAAAGCAAGACTGAAAGCAGGGCGAAATCCAGAGGGGGAGGAGCAACACAACTAACCAACAGGAACCATCCAGCAAGGCCAATCAGAGAGGAATACAACCAAAAGACAGAAAAAAAAAAAAAAAAAAAAAAAAGGAGAGAAGAAATAAATAATTTTTATTTTATTTTATTACTTATTTATTTTTTGTAATTATTTATTTATTATTTTTTAATTAATCATTTATCTATTTTGTTTCATTTTTATTTATATGTTTAAATTTAATATTGTTATTATTAATTTATTAAGGAAATTATTTAATTGAACTAAACAACTTTTTCCAAGCTGTGGACAACAAAGTGGAATCAGATATTTCATTGAAAATTTTATCCCGATTAAGATAAATAGCTAAAAAAAAAAAAAAAAAAATCCAGTTCGGCAATGCGTTTGGCATAAAAGATAATTTTGGCACTCTGAAAATTAAACTATGTTCAAATTCCCAACTATGCTTCGCGATAGAAGATTTAGAAATTTCTTGTTTAACAACATACCGAGAATGTTCACGTAAACGCCATTCAAGATTTCTTTTTATTTGACTAATGTAAGATAAATCGCAATTATTACAGGGGGCATTATAAATACCCCACTTTTGAAGCTCGGGGGTATTGAAATTTATTGACAGGTTTAAAAATAACGTGAAAATTAAAACACTTCAAAACTTTAGCTAATTTAAAACATAAGAGGGTATAAAAAGTCAAGACAACAAGGTTATATAGAGTTTAATTTTATCCTCACTGGAAGGAAAAAAATTAAGCCGGTGTACTGAATTTTTTAAAAGCTTTATTAATAACAGAGGGACTAAAACCTCTTTTAATAGCAACAAACTTTAAATAATTAAATTCTTCTTTAAAAGAAGAAGTATCAGAACAAATTTTAAGGGCACGATACACTTAAGTGTAAAAAGTGCCAATTTTTTGTTTAGCCAGATGATTATAGAGAGCACGGGGAGGGTAAGAAACAGAGAAAGGTTTGCTGTACACATAGAGGTTTTAAAAGAGGAATCGCACCTAGTAACTAAGACATCAAGAAAGGAAAGTTGATTACAATTTTCTAACTCGAATATAAACTGAATATGGGGATGAGTTTAAATATAAACATGCTACTTTGAAAATTTCGCAAGTTATTGGAAATTTACGAATTTCTTAACATGGCACAGTAGGGCAAAATATCGCATAAACGTCGGTTTTGAGGGATATTTTCATCGTAAAAATGCCAGACCACCTTTAAAGTATCATATAACATACTGGCATAAACATCCTCGATTGTGAATTTTGTAATTTAAAAATTTCGTATGTTATTCAAAATTTACCATTTAGTTAACATGGTAGAATAGCGCAAATTTTTGAAAAACGTCCATTTTGAGGAATATTTGCATCATAAATATATCAGACCATTTTTAAAATGATATTTATGATACTTGTTTGAACATCATTGACAAGAAATATTCTAATTCGAAAATTTCGTAAGTTATTCGAAATTTAAGGTTTTATGAACATAGCAAAATTGGGCGATATTCCATATAAATTTGCATTTTGGGGATTGTTACATTGGAAATAATATGGAATTGAATGAAAACTAAACTACGAAACTGACCCCAATAAAGAAAATTAGTAGATTAGAATAAAGTAAATATATCGAATTGAACGGTGGGTAGCCCGTTAGATGGGGATTTCATTCTATCACTGTGTCAAGCGAATGGTGAAATTCATTTCTCTTAGCATGAATATAATATGATCCGTACAAGAAATTCATGAAACATAGATATGATGGGGAACTGAGCAGAGTCCACCTATGCCAACTAGTTTAACAAATCGCTCATTTTTACTGCTTAATAAACTTATAATACTTTTAAAGCTATTTAATGTTTAGTTTATGACATTCTAAATAAGTTTTCATAGTACTGTAAGATCTGATATTTTGTGCATTATGGTTTGCAGTTTTATGAATTAAAAATTGCGGTGCTGAATAAAATTTAAAATCCCTAAATTTAAAATTAATAAATATTAGAGATGTTATTCTTCGGTTTTACAAAACATTTTATAACTAAATGTATACAGTATACAACTCCATAAATTTAATACTAGTTTAAAGAAGCTGTTTTAAAATAAATTCCTTTAGATAAAATGTCAAGTTATTTTTTCTTTCTTTTTGTTAAATAAGGAAAAGCCAAATAATATAATAAAACATACAAAAAAAAAAAAAAAATGTGAAATTAAATGGAAAATAATGTTATCTGAATAAGAAAAGAAGAGGAAAAAAAATAGTGAATGTGAATAAATAAATACAAATAGATTTGAATAAATTAACTCTAGCTGTACTTGAAATGTTTCTATTTAAATTAGTAGCACTTGAAAAAATAAATAACAAATAAAATTATTTTGATTAATGCTTGAAAATAATTGATAAATGAAATTAAGGTTTTTAATAAGTGAAAATTGCAATAGAATGTTTAGATTTTGATTTAAATGAATTCCATTAAAAATATTTTACGTTAAACAAAATTTATTTAATATAATTTGTAATAGTATTAAGGGGGTATTCTGGTCTAGAAATTAAAAAAAAAAAAAAAAAAAGAACTTCTCAAGAGCTGAATTATGAGAAGGAGGAAGGCCCAATGTATGGATCTGGGATCGCCGATTGATGCAAAGTGAGTATAACATATTATTTTCAGAGTTATTCCATTAGAATTGTTTCCTAAACTTTAAACTCGTTTTTCTCGAAACTACTTTTTTTGAGGTGGTTGACATGATATTTCAAGTTCTACTGAACCGATTGCTTTGAAATTTGGTATATATCTTGTTTATACAACTCTCTATCGCGTCTGCCTTGGATTATAAAAAATTTTGATTTTCAATATTTTTAAAAAATTCGAAAAGGTCGAAAAAAGTCGGGTAAATTTTTTTTTTTTTTTCAAGTCGACGCCATTTTGTCATTTTTTTTTTTTTTTTTTTTTTTTTTGAAAATGGTCAACCCGATAGCGACATCTTTATTAATGAAGAATTTGTTTGATTTTTTTGTTTTAGATCACTACAACCTGTATCTCGGCGAATTTTGGTTTTTTTTTTTTTTTTTTTTTTTTTTGTGATTTTTTTTTTACATTCTCAAAATGTCAATAAAAAACATATAAAAAAATGGATAGTAAAAATGTTTTTCATTTTTTTTTTTATCTTACTTTAAAAAATGCCTAATATTCAGGCGCTTCTAGACCAGAATACCCCCTTAACATTTATTAAACTAAGTTTACAGAAAAGTAAGTTTTTGAAAAATTCGTACTAAATCTTTTGTACTTTGTGAACATTAATAAAAACAACTGCTACATTTGATTTAATAAAAAATATTTATTCAAATCTAGTTAAGATTGATTATATTAACTATTCTTTTAAAAAGAAGTTTCTTTAATATTAAAACTACTTTTATTAACATGTTATTGCACCTATAGGCCTCGCAGTGTTCGTAAAATTTTAAATCTGTTTTATTAGATTGTCAACGTTTTGTCAATACGGAATCTTTCTTAAATATTTTAAACTGTTTTGATGCTAAAATATTATATTAATAATCAGGTGTGTCACTCACACGACTTTCTCTTACCCTGAAATTTAATACCATAAATACAGGTTGGAGATTAAGAGGTAAGATAACGAGTACTGTTATGTAAATCTATGTTAAAGCAATTCAAATTAGGCTTCGGAAGAGTTTTATATGATAATTAGTTATGTGTGAGGGGGGCTCCCGGCCCCTTCAACGTTTCGTTACATTTATATAGAATTTTAATCTTTTATTAAAATTAAGAGTTCACTTAAAATTATTCAGACAAGTTTAACATGCAAGGCGTTTTAGTATAAATGGGGCACCCTGCGTTTATACTAAATAGCTGTATGTATTTTAACAGCTAACTTGTTTGTTTTATTCAATACTTCAAATATGAAATCTTATTTTGAAACCATTTTTACATCAACAATTTAAAAGAACGGACCATAATATATATATTTCCTATTTAAAGTAAAGCGTTTTAGATTGGAAATCTCTTATTTTTGCATGCATTGAGGTGAAATATTATAGCCCTGGCACAATCGAATATATGCAATATCGAACATAGCGGTTGGAGTAAATACACGAATTTTGCAAGCAATATGAATAGGTTTAGGGTTAAGCGAACCAGTAAAATATTCTTCGTCCAGTATATTTCTTACTCTCTCTCTAAAAAAAATAAATATATAAAAAATAAAGCAATCATCAAAGCATTTGAGGTATGAGTGTGTTTTCACTATGATATATGGCTCAATATGAAAATGCTTTATGTCAAAATATTCCAATAAAATTCATGTCTGTAGGTCCATGAACTTTTGAACTCTAGGAAATATAAAATAAATTATTCTGTTTGTATTCATTGTAAACATTGTCTTTACATGTGAATAAGTAATACATTTTGTCAAGAGATATTTATTTGTATAATTTATCGTCAGTTTTTGTATTCTTTAAAGTGTCTAGTAGAAAAATAATATTTGGCTTCGGTATTTGTTTGATTTTTTATTGAAAATATTTACGATGTAACTTTAGTATAACAATATTTAGTTTTGAGAGGGAGAAAATGTGTTTTATTGTGTTGTGTTTATGAATTTTTGTCGAAAATAGTTTTAAAAAAAAAGTGGAAATACATTAGTATTTCATAGAAAAAAAGATGCTTTGAATCTTTTTCGTAATTTATATTTGAGTTTTTAATATTATGTAAGATTGACCAGAAGTCTCTGACATATTTTAAATTTTAATCTGCGTTAAATATGGCTCTATTTCGGAAATGAATCCATTAAATTCAGACATTTTAAAGAAATTCAAGAGATCAGAAATCACTACAAAACAAGCATAATTAAAACAAAAATTAACAAGATACAATTAAAATTGATAAATAAACTATTAAAAAAGAACAAGAAACAGTTAAAAATGACAACAGGTTTTAAGGATAGTTCAATCATTGAGAATTCATATTGGCTCTGGCATCACAATCTATATAATATTTCTCTAACGTGGACCAATTCCGATTACATTTTGTTTAAACGATACGATAGTGATGCAATTAATAAAATACGTGAGGATAAAAAATAATATTAATAAATGGATAATATTTAAGCACGCCAACTCACCTGAATGATCTAATAAGAAAAAAATGACGATATTTGTCTGATGAGATTATTTTATGGAAAAATGTATTTTCAAAAGTTGCATCTTCAGAATCTTTGCAAGCGCCATTCTAAACATAACAACACTTTAAAGACAGAATACGAATTATTATCATAAATTAAGTGAAAAACACAATCATGAAAAGTGTAATCAAAAGAGTGTTTAGTTAAAAAAAATAAATAATTAAAAATAAAAAAATAAATAAATTAAATAAATAAATTAAATAATAAAAAAAAAAATGTTCCAAAGTAAATAAATAAAAAGTTATCGCCAACATGGCGAGATAAATTTAAAAGTCCTCATGGGGGTCCTATACTAAAACTGTACTGCTGCGGATGTGAAAACTGGATTGTCAATCATGAATTTTATTTTTAAATCTTTCATTTAACGATTTTGGTTTCACTGTTGCCCAGTGTTAATTTAGTTCTAATAATAATTTGGCTACGTGTAAATAAAATTTTAATTTAATGGCGAAATTGATATAGTATTTATGAGTATAAAATTTTAAAAGTAAATAAGAAAAGTAATATAAGTGAGGAAATTTCGCACGGGTTTGCTAGTTGTAACTCCATTATTCTGTAAGTTTCTGTCTAGTCCTATGTAGAGAGTCTCTAAGGAGAGAAACGACAAATGATAAAATTACGCTACGGTGCATGCTCATAACAGACCATTTTTTTCCACCAAACTGGTTTTGATTGAAAAATTCGAAAATTTTCGAACAATTGAAAACGCTGGTCCGACTTCTCCGCAAATCGGACCTACGTTGGTAGGGAGTATTGAAGAAATAATCTGCCAGTCGGTATCTCCGGTTTGTAGCCTAAAATTCGCTACTGCCTCGCCTTTTTACGGAGTCTGTGACTAAACAACTTCCAACAATTCTAGATGCCTTCAAAGGTCTTACATTCCGATTATTTTTAGAGATGTCTTTATTATTCCTTTCGTTAAATTTGTTAATAACATATCTTTAAAGTGTAACAGGTGTAATGTCTTGCTAAATGTTGGTTCCGTTTTTATAAGCTAATCTGCTTGTTCATTACTTTCGATGCCAACATGATGGGATTGGGTCCATTGAAAGACGAAATTTTTTTCTAATCCCATAAGATAGTTTATAATTTGTTTTAATTTAAACATTAATATAAAAACATGTAAGTAGCGTATGAGAGCACGGGTTGCACTACAACGCATCTTAAGTTCAGAAATTTCGTTTAAGTAAATAGAAAAAATGTAGTTCCAGATTTTTCTCTCAGATGGCGTTATTTGTCTCTAAGTTTGGTTTATACAACGTTCCTTGCAGTTTTGCTGTTGCAACCTCATTCTTCACACTTAACCCTTCATCTTGTAGGCAATATAAAGGACAAAGTTTATATCATACTTGCCAACCTAACCCGGTAGATTGTTAGTTCCAGCCCCTTAATGTACACCACTTAATTTTTAGAATAATTCTCTTCAAACATATTTACAATTAAATAAGAAGAAAAGTACTCTAAAAAAAGACCGGTGTGAAAAAGTTGGCGGAAAGGGGCGGGGCTAACAATCTTCTTAGTTAGGCTGGCAAGTATGTTTACATATTTTTTATTTTGTGGATAACATTGAAATAAGATACGAACGATGTGTATGTAATAAAACATCTTCCCAAAGCAATGTCTCTCCCAAAGGAATGAGAAATTTTGCTCTCCAACCTGGTAGACGGCAAAGGCCAGGTTTTAACTTAGGTCACGTTAGTTGGCTTAGACGTTCATTTTCTCCAAAACTTGCGTAAATACGGGCTAGATTTACTTACTTCAATGGAGGGCATTCCCTCCACACATAGGACTCAAGCACAAACAATTGGCCTTACCCTCTGTACATCCAGGATGTACGATGCGTACGTCATGATTTTATCGTAGACGGCTACCAGACGATTAGCGCGTGCGTTCTGTTTTATCCGCATCTAAACTGTCGTTTATCACTT
Organism: Salticus scenicus; assembly: GCA_963930645.1. Classification (NCBI taxonomy): domain Eukaryota; kingdom Metazoa; phylum Arthropoda; class Arachnida; order Araneae; family Salticidae; genus Salticus; species Salticus scenicus. The sequence continues at coordinate 10,352,907 of OZ005658.1, read as the reverse complement.
TCTGGTAAGGTTCTTCCCTCTCCGAAGAAACATTTGGTTATGTTAGACCTGTCACTCATTTTTCATCTCATGACTTCGATTACGTGAGGAGGTGTAGCCTGTCAAAACTTCGTTGTGTGTGCTTGTGAAGTAGGGTGTTTCATTTTCTTTGCATCAAATTTTCAATGTGTTTTGTGATAAGTGAAAGTTTTATTGTGCTTATTACATTATTAAGAGGGAATGGATTATATTCCACAGATTATTTCGTCAAATATTATGATAATTTATAATTTTCAATAATATGTATTTCTCTCTCTCTCTCTCTCTCTCTCTCTCCTTTTTTTTTTTTTTTTTTTTTTAAGTACCGAGGACTATTAGTCTCAATTTCAATCTACGGATAAAACATTGTCGCCAGTTTTACGATTATTAGACATACATCGAAATCGAAAATTTATCTAAAATATAATTGAATAATTTGAAAGCGATGTTATAATTTGAAAAAATATATATTATATATAATAATAATCCTCCGTTTTAAATTAAATTTTGCTTTTGCCAGAATTTGATCAAAATCTTTTTTTTTTCTATAAGTAAAGAAAACAAAATTAATAATAATCAGTATCGAAACGGACAGTATCGAAAAAGTTGAAGAAGCCCTTTTTTAGACAAAAATACAGGGTGTTTATAAAGTCCCGGACCCATTTTGATGTTTACTAACTCATAAAATAATAAAGATAGATTAAAATTAATAACATAAATGGTTAGATAGACTCAAAAAGTTTCGTGACCCTTGTCAATGAACTTCCATGTGTGCCTCCTTCGTCGCATGGAGAATACCAAGTCGATAGTCAATTTCATGCACATAATTTGTGGTCTTAAATTTTATGATTTTTGTACATGTCAGAAGTAAATTACTAATTTCACGTGTATATATACAGGCTACATGCATTTGTTCTTCCAGGAATGCTGTAGAACTATTGCAAGAAGGTTGAAAAGTCAGGAAGAAAAATATCTAAAGAACATTTAAAATGTTTGAAAAGGCTACTTGGTACCAAAATGTTTTAAAAGGGCCACCAGATGCTAAAATGGTTTGAAAAAGGACTGCAGGGTGCTAAAATGTGTTTAAAAGGGTAGTAGAGGGGAGCACCCTGTCAAAATTAGCCTAGAGTCCGGGCTAATAGGGAAATGGGTCCGGGACTTTATAAACATCCTGCATATAATTTATTTTAATTTTTAATTGTTGTCAAAAAAGTTTACGAGTTAATTTAAATTTCTTCTGAAATGAAAAGAAGTTCCCGCGTAAATATTAAAATGGATATAAAATTTATTATTATTATTATTATTATTATTATTGACTTGAAAAACCTTATTTATTATTTTATTTTATTTATTTTTGTTTGTTTGTTTGATTATAAATAAATAGCAAATAACAACAATACTCTCAGTTCATTTCATGTAGAATATGAAAATACGAATTTACACTGAACGCTGGTATATTACGTACGTATTTGAAAAAAAGTGACAAGTGGTTAATCCTAGAGCCCTAAATAAAATAATAGGCCGGCGCATCACCGCCATTTTTTTGCCTCCGAAGAGGACAGCATTCCCGCTTGGCGTCCTTATCGCTTCCCTAATGATTTCAAGAAATCTTAATCTGAAGCTAATCCCTAAAAACACATTTTTTTCACAGTACGTTCTCAGGATGTCATTTTATTCTAAGGATATCCTATGGATGTACGATGTGTTGTTAGGGCGGTTTCTGTTTCTTTTACAAAATGTCGCCAAAACTCAAATACACAGTAATAGAAGGACTGTGAACAATTTATATTAACTTCTTCAATGATTATAGCGGTTTATCGCTAAACAAACTTCCATATCATAGTTTACTTAGCTAAAATTATGAAATATAATAAAATAAATTACTCTAAAGTAACGTAAGACGATAAAAAAAAAAATGTTTTTGGTTTGTTTAATAGAGAAACGCGCTGGGATACATGTGGCAACCCAAAGGCTACAAAAGGCCTGATGCGCCAGCTCGTATATATAGGAGCCTTAGTTAATCCCAAGCATCAATACCAACAGCATAATCAATGCCAGCAAACACGTGGATTCAATACCGAATTACCGTTTGGTTCCATCAATACAGGACGCACATATTAAAATATTATATATAGTAAGTGTATCTAATTACGTATCTTGCGTTTTTCATGTCTTATTTCTTGCTGTTTGTGAAGTACAGACACATCTAGTAGCGAAATCTTGAACTAACTTTTTCATTTTCAAAAAGAAAGCAGTTTTCCTTAAAGAAGCATTATTGTATAAAAAGCACATTCGAATGTCTTTTTTTTGTTTGCATTTTTTCATTTATATTTCCTGTTCTATTTTCTTTTGACAATTCATTCAACCCTTGTATGATGGTATATAATATTAAATTTATATATTATAAAATATACGGCTTATTACTTATATATATCTTAAAAATGAAATCGACAAACATGAATTTTGAAAAAAAAAATCCTATTACCATTTCATAATAGTAAATAAAATGTAATAAACATATTTCAATTAACATGCTTATGATATTTATGTTTACTATTTTCTACAAATATAACTGCGTTAACTTGCGATTAGTTATTGTTAAAAGATTAAAAATAACAACAGTAATTTGGACAAACTATAACAAATAAATATTGATTTTTATAATTTTTAGGATAAATGCTTGATAATATATAAATAAATAAATAATTAAAACAGTATTATTATTGAATTTTAGTATTTATCATTTGAATTCTTAGCAAATATTTCTAAAAGACTTACAACTATTGAGAAGTATATAAATCTTAAAAAATTAAATCAATTTAAGATAACAAGTTACTTTGTTTGGTCTATGTATGTTTCTGTGGTGATTTATTTGACTGACTATTCTTCGTTCTCATTCTTTTCTTTTTTTATCAGATAAATTATAAATTATATATATATTTCTCACAAATGAAATGGATAATGAAATAATTCAATATAAGAAACTAAATTGAAATTCAAATAATTTAGTAACTGAAATGAATCGCCTTTGTCCATAGTGACTGTGGATTTTACTTAGTTATTTAGCTAAAGATTCAATAAATTTCATGCTGCAGTTCGAGTAAATATGAATCATTTCTTGTTTGTTCCATTTTATTTAATTCATTTTGATATTAGCCTTAATTGTGCTTTTTTGTTAAACTGTCTGCTTAGGGATGAGTTTTGATCTTAAATAAGCAAGCTGTAACCCCACACGTATTTCTCAAGCCATACGGGGCATTTTTGACAGTTTAATTTTTCTATATTTTTGGATTAAGAGCGGACAATACCTAATCTCGCCGGCAGCCTTGGCCCATGTTTTTCTATGGGAAAATTTGATTACATAATTACTCATTGCCTAATGTATATTTTTCAATTCTGTTTTCACATTTAGAAAATTCATAAGCGTTAAATTAGTACTTGTTTTCCAAAAATTGATTTTTTAAAATTTTAGTATTTCATTTTGCGACTAGAAAATGAGAAAAATGCATTTTTTGAAAAATCGCATTTTTGAACTCAAAATTAAACTGTAAAAATTAAAAAAAAATGAATTTTTCAAAAATGAGTACTCATTTAACGGTTATGAATTTTCTGACTGCGAAAACAGAATTAAAAAATATACATTAGGTAATGTGTAATTGTCGCACAAATTTCCCCATAGAATAACATTGGCCACGGCTGTCCGCGGGATTAGGTATTGTCCCCTCTTAAGTTTTACTTTAGTTTCAGTTCTACAACTTTTATTTTTCATGTAAATTTATTACAAGTTATTTTTGTTTCATATTTTTAATATATTGTATGATTAAAAACATATTTTGATATTTTATATATATACATATATATCCTTTCCGTGTAGGATAAAAATTGTGATGGCATGTCTCCGAACCACCTCTAGAGGTGAGTCCCAGACCATCGCCCATTGCTCATTGCGCAGCAGTAGTGGGACGTAAAACCTAACCAACAAACCAAGCTTATACATCTAAGGAAAGGGCATGTTTACAAACAAACGAGCCATCAGCCAGAGTTTGACACTCACGAGTGGCAAAAGGACAACCTCTATTGGTGGAAATACCAATGTTTTGCCCTGAATAGAATGTTTTGCCCTGAGCGTGACGTCAGCTGCGCTTTCCTTATACGTACATAGAATATAAAAGAAATAAATTATCAATACCAAATTTATTTAAAAGATTTATATAAATATAACCACTAATAGTTAAAATAAGGTTGAATTAGATCACAATACTGACAATTTAATGAAAAATGAAATCCACTTACGTTAATATTGAAAGAGAATGTGGCAATTTCTTAAAAATAGAAGAATTTCTCTTCAGGGAACGTATATTCTTCATAGACTAGAGAATCCTTAAGTTTCAAAGACTGTGGAGCTGTTTATTAAGCTAAAAATGCACAGATCTGACCCCATACAGCACAAAATGTTTCAGTTATGTTGCAGAAAGCTTACAATCTTTCAAATACCTAACACATTTAAGTATGGTCTCTGATACCTTTCTGAAACATTCGCCCTTTTCGATATTCCATCTGTTAAGTAATTGAAAACGTTTCTGTTACGTATCCGATTTTTTTTTACAATCGCGGACATTTCTAAGTCTTTGAAACCAATCGGAAAGCAAACTGAACGTTTCGAAACGTTTCTGAAATATTTCGAATGTTTCGATGTTATATGATTGTTACATTTCTTGAACATTTTGTGCTGTTAGGGACGTTTATAATGTTTTATAAAAATATTAAAACAAGAATTTCAAAATAAGAATTTAAAGTAATTTGCTCTCTGTTCAAAATACACAAATCAAAATAAAGTATAACAAAGACTTCAAAGACTGCCCGAATATTGACAAATGTAACATTGAGAGTTCTACTGAAATTCGCGATTCATGTTTAAATCTAACTTGTTTCAAACGGAGTAAAAATATTTCCTTAAAAGTTTGTCAACAATTAGTACTATTTTGAAAGATTATCAGATGCAGTTAACATGTCCTACCATTACAAAAGCAAATGTCTGATTTCTGAATCTGCTCTTATATCGGTACGATGTGTTTGTTGCACTTGATGAAGAAAGATATCGTCATTCGAAAATTTCAGCTAGACATTGTTCTTTTTATTTTTTAATATTGTAAAAAAAATTTTGTGTCTTCCATTGTGTTTTATGCTAGTTATTAAATCTCTACTAAAAGTTTTGTTCATTTATTAATTCTTTTCTTTTTTTAATAAAAGGATAAATTAGTTTTCCTCTACATTTTCTTCTGTATAATAGAAGAAAATATTGGATTCTTGAAAATTTTTTACTTCCGGTTTTCAAGGGATTTACCTGTTTTGAGATATCCTAAACGCGATTTGATTATTATTATTTTTTTTTTAATGTCTATCTATTTGAGGTGTGTGTCTGTTTGGTGTGTGTGAAAAAGTTTCAACTTATGAACTATTGTACAGCATTTCTTACAAAATTATATTTAGTTTCACTTTGGCAGACATTGGTGTTTATTAACGAAGGGTACATATCTATCATCAGGGAACGCTCGTATACTTATTCAATTTTAATATGGTGACACGTGACAAAATTTCATATAAATGTACACAATATGAATAATTTTTATTGATTTGTTGTAAAATTAAAAATGCATATATATATATGTATATATAATTTGAATAATTTAATTCCTTTACAACACTCAGCAGATGAAAGATAGAGGAAAATACCAACATATGAAATTTTAAATGAGATGTATTTCGAATAAAATTATTGTGACGGTGATAATTTAATTTGATTGCACTGAGTAGTAAAAACATGTTAAAGTACTTACGCAGAAGAGAAATGACACACATAACTCATAAGCCTAACGATGAGAGAATTTGCAAATTCCATTAATCCAATAGAAATATTCATCAATTAATAGAAATGGAAAGAGATAAATTAACCAAAAGTATCTGTTTAAAGAAAAGAGAATTCATAAAATGAAAAATAGAATTTTAAATGCTGAAAACCAGAAATGATCATTCATCAGGAATATAATCATATAAATTGGCATCTATGCCAGCATAAGCAAGATTTCGGATCGCTGTATAGCCAATTCAAGCAATATACAACTCAAGTTTCTATCTTGCAACAAAACAAAGTAAAAAATTAAATTATATATATATATATATATATATATATATATATATATATATATACATATAAGAAAAAATTCAGCATTACAATGCTCAAACTCCAGGAAGGAAGACTTGAATTAACCAACAAACAACCACATATGGAAATGAAGTTTTATATGAGATATAATATAGTGAAAACATTTATATGAGTTATTTCTGAAACATTGATAGATGATATTATAAACATAACAAAAGAGAACAAAGTATAAAAGAAAATAGCTCATAACTGGAAGAAGGCAGCCATCACGGCTTAAGACGGGTGTTTTTATACAATAGTTTAACTATTATCTTAAATACCTTCAATTATAATCTTACTTTTTAAAAAACACAATTATGTTGATGTTATTTAAACTTATCTTATGCATCATTTATATTTATACCCCCCATTTTAAAGCTGAAATACTTATCTAGGGTAAGAAATTCTCGAAATCTATCGAATACTAGAAATTCTCGATCATTTCGTTTATTCAGTTTATTGGCGTGCCTTATGCGCATAGCTCGAAAATCTATATTTCTAGTTAAGGGATTTAGATAATCGCCATTTATTCATTCTAGATGAAGGCGGTAGGGTAAGTGCGCCAGTGATTGACACTTTTAGAGCAATCTCTGATGTTTTTAATGTTCTAGTCATTAGAAAATATTTTTAGAAATCTCAAGTTAATACATATGGCATGAAAGACATTCAGAACCACATATATGTTAAAATATATGCATTTGATAACAATTATTATTATTATTATTATTACTTTTGTATGAATTTTTATCTGACATTCATTCAGTGTTTTAGTAATTGATACTGCCAGTTTTTCATTTTGTCAGTCATTGGCCCCCTATGTTCCAGTGTTTGGCAGTGCTAGTTATTCATCTTACCAGTTATTAACACCTTATGCTCCAGTGTTTGACATAAAATGTTAAAATTCTTATATGTAAAATATATGATTTTAATCTTTTTCTTTATTATTAATTATTTCGGGATAGATGTCAATTACTGGAGCATGCCACTCACTGGAGCACCTATCCTATATCCATAAAAGTTACATAGTAGCATTAATAATTAATAGTAAAATTATTTTAATACACTTCAATTCAAACAAATTTGCAGTATAAAATAAATAGGATTAAAACTTTAAATATAATTAAAATGCAGTGATTCTTTATATATATAATTATTAAGTTCAATAGGTATAACATATATAATAGTAATTGTTAACGAGGAGAAAAAATAACCATGTACGACCGGTGCCCTTGGAGGTTGTACGTTTTCAATGTATTCGAAAATAACTCACCAATCCTTTTAAAACGAATGGTTTAATTATAGATCTGTGATAAAATTAAAGAAAGTTATAGATTTCTTTCTCTTAAAAAAAAAAAAACCTTCAAAGATGCACTTTTTTAAAATGTCGATTTAGAGTACAAAATCAACTTTCTTTTGATATTTGATGCTGTATTTCTCTGAGATCAAAATCGTTTACATTCACTATGGGACATAATTTTTATAAATAATAATTTGAATAAATAATTTGCACTGCGTGAATTTGCATAGAAAAAAAATGGTGTGAAACAACCACACGACTTCCATCGCCCACCATTACACGTATTATATGCATTTTTTGGAGATATTATGTGCATTTTTTGGAATTTTCAGTAAGAAAATTTGATACACGTATAAAGATATATAAAACAGAATTTACATAGCGAGTTAAAAAGTAAGGGGAAAAAGAAAAAAGAGATATTTTTTTAAACACAAATTTCTGAGATCTAAAACTGAACTACCTAATCAGGATGACCTTTAATTTTCCTGTAATAACCACGTAATAGATGAGAAAGGGTATCTAAAATGAATTTAGGTAACAATTTTTAAGAAAACCGTTAGAGCCATTTTTGAGACACCAGCTTTTACCAAAACTTGGCATACTCAATTATTGATCGGAAAACAATAATTACTACATACAAAAGTATATCTAAAAGCTGGTTAATATGGCGAGTTTGAAAAAGAAAAAATCCGTACAGCCGTTTTTAAAAAAATGCACTTGCGAGACCAGAAATTGAGCTATTTATACAGGACGACTGTCAATTTTCCTGAATTAACCAACTATATCATTCGAAAGGACATCATAAGATTGTTTATAGCAACTTTGAAGAAAATCGTTAAAGCCGTTTTTGTGATACGAACTTACGATCCCACTTCCGGTTTCCGATGACCCACTTCTGTTTTTCCAATTTTCACCAAAATTTGGAAAATTCATCTGTACACCAGACCTGTATCAATTGTGAAGTTTCGTATTTCTATCTTTATTAGTTTCGGAGATATGATAACCAGAAGATTCCACACATACATACACACACATACTGACCAATTGCCAAAAACTATTTTTTCTTTTTTTTGGACTCAGTAGGCCTTAAAACGTGTAAATCAGATGAAAACTCGATATCGAATGTTTGGACCGAATACAATACTTCCATTACCTACGGTGGTAGGGTAGTGGAAGTAAAAATGTAGAAGAAATTAATAGCCACTCTCCACCATATACTGCTTTATTACAAAAAGTGATAAAAAAACAATATAGAAAACATATATAAATAACGCGTATATCTCTATATATTTACAACTAGAATATATTTCTGCTAACAGGTAGAAAACGCGAGTTTTATTTTTATTATTATTAAAAGGTAGTTAAAAAAACCCTCCATCATAATATTACTTAACACACGTCAAATTTACAACTAAGCTAGCTTAAATTGAATCAAGCTAGGTGTAAAGTGGTTTTGCATAAAACAGAGACTGCATTAAAAAAAAAAAAAAGTTAGCCAATTTTATGAATAAATCATGAAGCACCTGTCATCCGTGTTTGTTTAATCACTGGCTATTATAGTTCTTTGGGCACGTGATGATCTGAGAACGAGGCTAATTTGGTTCTCGTTTTCGAAAGGGTAAATTTCTCTATCTGAATTTACGTCTGAAGGTGTATAACATAGAGCATTAGATAAAGGTGGTTTGCATATTGCATGTTATCGTGATTACCACGATATGAGATTTTTTTTTACATTTGTTGGAGAAAGATTCGAAGATGAAATGAATTCGTATGTGTTAATTGGGGTTTTGATCATGAATCTATTTTGAATAATGATTGTACTAAACTTTTCATTTGGCAGATGAAGCGATAATTAAAGTAGTTAGTAAGAACTGGTTGCCTCATTTGCACCAGTCATTTATTTCACTGCTTGTGCTAAATAACTTAATCTGCTGTTATTTGTTGAATGTTTCATAAATCAAAGCAGTTGCTGAAAATGAAAATTAAAAATTTTCTTTCTAGGGTTAACAATATTTGACTTTTATTATAAGAAGAATTTTCGTTTGTCCATTGCAGGGAGAAGATTTTACTGTTAATTTTGGTATCATAATTTTTCTTCCTTTTTTAGAAAAGTTTATATATAATAAAGAAGAACATTACTTTGCTAGTTATCGTAATTAAAACGATAAGAGAAGATTTTTTATTAGCTGAGCAAAATTCGAAGATGAATGAGATTCGTGCATGTATAATGGGGCTAAATTTTTCTGGCAGATGAAGTTATGATTAAAGTGGATGGTAAAAACTGGTTGCTCATTTTTAACAAACATTTATTTCACTATACTTGTATTAAATAACTTAATACGTTTAAATTTGTTGAGTATTTATAAGTCAAAGCAGTTATTGTCATTCTGATCGATATTTTCTTTCTTTTTTAAGTAGCTACACTGCGTAAAAAAAGTAGACGGACACTTCTTTACAATTTTTGAAGTGAAAACTTCTTTAGGCGCGTTGAGCACTTTTGGGTGAAGACAAATTCCTGATTTTCCGTCATCGTCAGCTGACGCTTTCCATCCTTGTATGATACAAATATTCTTATCTTATATATATTATAAATGTGAATGTCCGTTTATTTGACTGAGTTTCACGCTAAAACTGCTCGATGGATTGCGATAAAATTTGTTATGGAGATAGCTTATACCCTAACTTAAAAAGTTGGCTACTTTTTATTCCGAAAAAAAAATTTGTTTTTGCGATTTTTATGCATAAAATAGCAATTTTGTAAGCTATCAATAGCAAAAAATTAGCCATTTAAATTTATCCATAATTTAATTGTTGCCAAAAAAAAAAAAAAAAGAATTTATTTATTTTTTTCAACAGGAAAAGCGATTTTTATGCATAAAATAGCAATTTTGTAAGCTATCAATAGCAAAAAATTAGCCATTTAAATTTATCCATAATTTAATTGTTGCCAAAAAAAAAAAAAAAAAGAATTTATTTATTTTTTTCAACAGGAAAATAAATACATTTATCTAAACGTGAACGATAAAAATTATAAAAAAAAATTATGCATCTCACAAAAATTGACGTAATTTTTAATTAAAAATTTCTTTTACACATTGATAAAGTGCTAATACGCAAGCGAAGTGATGACGTCACTGGCCGTACGTGGATGCAAGAAAAATATTTCCTATGTTAAACGTCCATTGGATTTTTTGTAAAAAATTATTAAAAATCGAGGAAAATTATTTCCCGATTTTAATCCCCATATTTAGGTATGTATTAATTATCATGACCATGCGTTAGATTAAGTTATTTTTGTTGTAAAATTGACAAATTTGAATTTTTAATTTCAAAACTCTAGGGAAAAAAAAAAAAAATGGCAAATTTCCATATTCGATTGAAAACACGCAAACATTTCATTTCAAAAGATGATATTTACACAATAAATATCCAACTAATATACTAATTAAAAGGAAAATGATAAATATTCTATCATAATTTGAAGTCAAATTTGTATTCAAATGTCTAAATAAGTATCTGATATAAGATACTAATATGTTGCAGCGGAATAGATTTGATATCGGTCATCCTTAGCAGAAAAAAAAAAAAAAATATATATCGACAAATTATTTGGCGAAAATAATTTAATTCCTTTCAAAAATCATGGTTATTTTAACAACTTATATTAAGAGAGTAGTGAATAATATGAAACAATATTTGGTACAATGCATATTACGAAAATATACATCTGGCATGCATATTTTCGTATTACGTTTTTAATCACCAAATACAATAAGCGCCAAGAGCGACAGAGTTTTGAAATTTAAAATTAAATTTTTGTCAATATGACAGCAAAATAACTCAATCTAACACATGCATATGATAACTAATCTATACTAAAATTATAAATTCGAAAGTTTGGATGGATGTTTGTTACTCAATCACGCCACAACGGCTAAACGGATCTGGATGAAATTTTGTACAGAGATAGATAATAGTCTGGAATAAGACATAGGCTACTATTTATACCGGAAAAAATGTAAACTTTTAATTAATCTTCTATATAATATAAATATTTCTTCTATAATAAAACTTTAAAATAATTTGTTTTAATTTCTAATTGTTGCCAAAGAATATTTCACGCGAATAATAATAAAAAAAATAATATTAAATTTGCTTAGGCACATGACAACATAACGTCATTATCAAAATTAAATAATAAGAAAATGAAAGCTAATTCAGATCTGTATCAAAGAGCTTTATTAGTTGATAATCCTGGGTATATTTTTAATTTTAATACTGAAGTAGATAGGACATTTTTCGCCAAGGACTCTAATTTTTGTGACAGCAACCTTAAGCCAAGTAGTCCATAAAATATATAAACAAATCTGTACATATAAAAGAGTAAACTCAATGATTCACTGACTCAACACTGCCATGACGATTCTGTGGGAAAGAGGGTCACAAATTTTAGTGACCAGGTTGGTTTTCGGAGCCTGACCCCCACCTAAGACGGAATTTTGCAAAATACCCCCCTGTCTCCCTTGGGGGGCAGAAGGCTTAACTCGGCTCCAAATTACTTAACGGTGAAGAACTTGCAGATGGAAAGACCAGACTTGAGTACAAAAAAATTATTTTCTGCGATTTTGGAATTTTGGATTTTTAAGGGGGGGAGGGAAGGGAAAAGGTTTTGGAAGAAAGTTACTCAACACACGAGGAAATCGAACTGAACACACACTACAAAGGGATTTTATGAAATTCCACCCTACCGCCCTTTGGAGAATGGGGGGCAAAAACATGTATTCATGCGTAACGCTGCACTAAATTATCTAAGGTTGGACATTTTTTATGTAAGGGACGATTATATGTATCTAACTCATAGTATGAAGAGATTTTGCGAAATTCCCTCCTCCTTCCATCCTTTAAGAACGGGGGGAGAGATTAAAAAAAAAAAAAAAAAAAAAAAAGTTTTAAAGCATAGCTCAGCTTTAAATAATTTCATGATCTCAATTTTTTGATGTGTCGGTTAGGTATGTGTATGCAACATGCAATATAAAGTAATTTTGGAAATTTACCCCCCCCCCCTTCCTCTTGGGGCGGGCGGGGCAAAAACCACATTTTGAAGCTTAAATCCGTCCAAATTACCTAAGAATGGCGAATTTTGGTGTGTGGGTGTTATTAAGTGTGCGAAATATGCACTTTGATGAGATTTTGTAAAACTTTCAACTGTAACCGCGAGGGAGGGGGAGTAAAAAGTAGGTAAGGGACTGCCGAAGGCATTGGGCAACTTAAACTTAGATTTTCACGGATTTCAATGACTTTTTTTTTTTTATAAAGATATTTTATTATTATTAATGATATGCTGTTTTGGGGATTCATTTCAATATAATGACCAGCGAAGCGGGCAAAGCCTGCTAGTATATATTATAAATGTGAATGTCCGTGAATTTATTTAACTGAGTTTCACGCCAAAACTGCTCGACGGATTTCGATGAAATTTGTAATGGAGATAGCTTATACCCTAACTTACAAAGTTGGCTGCCTTTTATTCCGAAAAAATCTTTGTTTTTGTTATTTTTATGCATAAAATAACAATTTTGTAAGCTAATAATAGCAAGAAATTAGCCATTTAAATTTTATTTGTAATTTAATTGTTGCCAAAAAAATACGAGTTTTATTTATTTTTTTTTCTAACAGGAAAATAAATACATTTATCTAAACGTGAACAATAAAAAATAAATAAAATAAAAATAAATTTAGCATCTCACGAAAATTGACGTCATTTTTAATTTAAAATTTATTTTACACATTGATAAAGTGCTAATATGCTAGTCTAATAGCTGGACGATACAATTCACAAGTTACTTAGTTTTCACTTCTATCGGCAGTCCCCAAAGACTGCTTTGATTTTTTTTAAAACCCCGTCTTTGTTTAATAGGAAATGTCAATTAAAATTCTTTAACATGGTTATACTTATCAATCTTCCTATTTTTGACAGACAAATAAAAATATTCAATTATTTATAATTTTAATGTAGGGAAATGCTGAAAAAAGAAAAGATATACATTTGCACAATATATTTTTTTTTAAAAAGTAGACGGACACTGGTCAAAAACTGCAATTATATAAGTAGGTGTTTCTTGCGGAATACCAGTTTTGCATGTACATGTACATTTGGCATTTTGCCAATTGCTAACGTGCTTGACAAGATGGTTTTACGTAGTTAAATTTCTTGGAGATGAATGCGCCATGCCACGAGGAATTCCTCTAACTGATTACCAGAAAGGACAGATTATAGCGCTGAAAAATGTTAATAAAGGAGTCAGAGAAATTAGTAGGCTACTTCTAATAAGCAAAAGTAGCATCAGCGATTTTCTACGTGCTCCTGAAGCCCACGGCGTAAAGAAAAAGAGTGGCCGGCCAAAGAAACTTTCGCTTAGAGACCAAAGAAAAATTTTTACTGAGCTGAAAAAAACTGGAGCATCAATTCCCAGAGTTCGAATAAGCACAGGAATTACTAACGTAACTTCTCAGACAATTTATAACTACATTAAGCACTCAGAGCTCTTTCAGTATAAGAAGCGAAAACATCATCCATGCTGGAAGGATCACCACGTGACAGAACGCCTACAGTGGGCTCAAAACCATATGTCTTGGACTACAGAATGGATATCTGTAATTTTTTCAGATGAAAAAAAAATTAATTTAGACGGCCCAGATGGATATCAATATTATTGGCACAGTTTAGAGAAAGAAGACGAAGTGTACTCTACTCGGCAACTTGGTGGTGGTGGCGTGATGGTGTGGCTATGGTGGAAGGACACTGTTGGCTATGGTGGAAGGACAAATTTAGTGTTCCTAAGTAAGAAGCAGACTCACAAGGATTATATTGAAACACTAAGCAGTGAGCTTTTGCCATTTGCGTGTGATCTTGGAGGAGAAAACCGGATTTTCCAACAAGATGGAGCGCAATTACACACCGCTAACAACGTTAAAAAATGGTTTCAGGAGAAAAACTTCAATGTTTTACCCTGGCCAGCCAAGAGTCCGGATATGAATCCTGTAGAAAACATTTGGGCTATACTTGTTCATAAAATTTATGAGGGTGGACACCAGTATGAATCAATTCACCAGCTCAAAGAAGCTCTTACAAACATTTGGGAAATTTTCTGTCAAAAAATGATTCAGAATCTCATTTATTCGATGCCTAACAGAGTATACGAACTTAATAAAGCAAATAGGAGAAGAACCCCTTACTAAAAACGTTTTATTTTAGAGATACAAGATGTGTCCGTCTACTTTTTTAAAGAAAAATTACGATGCAAATATGCACCATTTTTGTTTCCTGAATTTTTCCACTACATAATTCAAAAGGATTGAATCTTTATCCAAAAAATAATATTATATGATGTATCAAGAATATAATTATATTAGAGAAATGAACTTCATATCTCTAATTAAAGAAATAAACGGCTTTAAAGTATAACAAGTAAGTGTCCGTCTACTTTTTTTATGCAATGTAAAGGTGAAACATAGTCCAAAAATAAAATTTCGGTTATAAATATTTCACTTTCAATAAGGAATTTTAATATAGGACAAATCTTCGTTTAATGTCAATTCCGCGAAGAAAATTTCACAATCAATTGTAGTATAGAAGTTTTTACTCTTTTATTGCTAGTTATCGTGATTAAGACGATAAGAGAAGATTTTTTAATTGTTTCGGCAAGATTCACAGAAGAAATAGTTTGGTATATGTTAATTGTGTTTTTGATCATGAACGTATTTTGAATGATGATGGTGTTAAACTTCAAATTTGGCAAACGAAGTAATAATTAACGTGGATTGAAAGAAATCACTCGTCATTTGTACCAATCATTTATTTCCCTGCTTCCCAAGCAGCACCGAAACGTTCTCTGAACGTTCAAAAATTGTTCTGCAAACACGTTCTAAGAACGTTCACTTTGAACGTGTTATAGACGTCTATCTGTCCATCTTGAAGACGTACAATAGTACGGTTCAGAGAACGTTCAATGAACGTGTAACTATCACCATCGGTGTTATAGAAGCGTTCTGAGAACGTTCTATGTATACGGTCTCAGAACGTTCTAAACGTTTTTAGAACGTTTTCAAAACGTTATACACATTTTCAGAACGTTCCAGGAAACGTACTGTAAACGTTCTAAAATAGTGTAGTTAAAAAAAAAAAAAAAAAAAAAAATGTGACGTCATTATAAAAAAATCCCCTCAGTACGAGCGTTTAGAAGTAAAAATTACATAGCTGATGACGAATAATGATACAACACATGAACAGGGATATGAATTACTTTTTTTTTCAATTCAAATAATGTTTGAGAAATTTTAACATACTTACTATTCTTTTAATTTCAACGTATATGCATCAAAAATTCTATATTCTATGACAGCTTTCCCCAAAAAGTGTCATAACGTCTCTTTATACCTTAAAAAATTTCTTAAATTTTTGCATTTTTTAAAAATTTCTTTTTTTTCCCTAATCTGTAGATAATGAAGTTATAGTATTAATTACAAAACTTTGAATAAACACCATAAAATGCGAGAACTCGCACCAACTGTTTCGGGTCAAAAGAAGACACAACCCTTCATCAGGCGAACATTGTAGGCACGAGAGCTGCAAACAAGCACGTTGAGTGTGTGGAATGCGTTGCCGCTTTGTTTGTAGCAGCCGTGCTTTGTTTGTAGCAGTTGCGAGTTCTTGCATTTTATGGTGTTTATTAAAAGTTTCTTAATTAATACTATAACGCCATTATCTTCAGATTAGGGGAAAAAAGAAATTTTTAAAAAATGCAAAAATTTAAGGAATTTTTTAAAGGGATATAGGCACGTTATGACACTTTTTGGGAATTACAGTCATAAAATATGGAATTTTTCATGCATATACGTTGAAATTAAAGGAATAGTAAGTATGTTAAAATTTCTCAAACAATATTTGAATTTAAAAAAAAGTAATTTATATCCCTGTTGCTGTGTTGTATCATTATTCTTCATCTGCTATATACAACTAAACTCTTGATTTATTTTGCTTGTTTTAATCCTTGTGATTCCGAATGCGTCATCCTATGATTAATGTTTGTTTTTCATGGTTGTTTTCTGTTTGATTCTCTGATTTCTTGAAGTAAATAATTTATTCCAATTTATTCTTCATTTCTAACTTCAATTAATTTCTTGTACGATAGGGTGCCCGCTAGCAATTTGCTATTATAGCTGCTAACGAACGAAATCGTACATTGGTGCTCAACGACGAAAAGGGTCACCCTTGACGAGTTTTTTTTTTTTTTTTTTTTTCTACCATTCTAAGCTTTTCCTACAAAAAATGTTTAAAATGCTGTCTTAATTTTTTATTTCCTCGTTGCTTGTTTGTATCTTTTGATTTGAGTTACATGTGGTTTTTACGCACCGGCAAAATTATTAAAATTGCAACTAACAATATAGGAATAAATTTAAGATTAGACTGAAGTTAAATAAAATAAAAATCAATTAATAAAATATAAATGTTTCAATAAATCACAATCAGTCTCCCCAGGTTATTTAAATTTGTTGTAATTTTCTTCTCATTGACCTATGTGGTTTCAGGGATCTTATATCTGTTGCTTGGCTTTAACTAAGATTAAAAATTCATTTATACATACATATATATATATATATATATATATATATATATATATATATATATATATATATATGTTTTTTTTTTTTTTTAAATACAGGGTGCAAAGCATTGTGACGAGAATACCTTTATCTCCGCAACTATTGGTCGCAAATATATAATTTCAGTTACAAAATGTTTTAAAGAATATGAGCATTTGTGGTATAACATGTTTAAATTTAAAATATCTATTTTTTCAAAATTGCAAAAACTAAATTTTTACATAGTCCCAGATCCCTATAATCATATTTAGAAAACTGACACTCATCCTAACAAACAGTTTCATTTCTATTCTCCCAAAATGGAACATGATATTTAAAGTTTGGATTTTCTAACATATTTCGGGTTCAATAAGGGATCGGTTTAAAAATCCTAATTGGACTTTGTTTGCATTTTCCCTGGGTTTATTAAAGAATTTTTCATTGACTTTTTAGTAAAGCCCGAGAAAATGCGAAATAATCCTAAATTTTGAAACTAACTATCTCAGACAATTTTGGGTGCACAAAAGTGAAACTTTTTGTGTTATATTTTTTAGGTTAGAACTCAACTTACACTATTAGTGTCATGAAAATTGTATAAAAATTATCAGTTTTTGTGATTTTTAGTAAATTGATTTTTTAAATTTAAACATGTCATATAATGAATTCTTACATTTTTTTTTTAAATACATTTTCTTATTGGAGGACGTTTGAGACCAATTGTTGCGCAAATAAAGGCCTGCTCTCGACTTTGCACCCTGTATATTCTAAACATTTCTGGGTACTACTTTGTAAGTCCATGGATAGTTTATAAATATATTTGAATGCTGAAGTTTATAGAAAGTTTTAATATTTCAACATAAAAAATAATTTCAAAAATGAATGTACCAATACACCGCTAAAATAATATATAATTGAGTTTAGAATATATTGTTAATTTATAATAATAAGAAATTGAAACAAAAAATTAAAAATTAGTTAGAAGGAGGAAATTTTTAAAATGTCCAAATACTTAAATACATATATATATATATATTTAATCATAATATTTTTCTAAAATATTTAACATACTTCATATTTTTAAATTTCAGTGCATGTGTGCATACATATTTTCAGTTTACAGCAGCAGTTTTCAAAAATGATGTTTGCAGGTATTTAAATTTATTCCACATGGCAATGTAATTGGTATTTTTTAAATGTTTAAATTTCTTTAAATTGAGTCAACGCAATTTTTACCTCATTTGATGTAATTATGCTATCATGGCATATTAAATAATTGATAAATGTAAATATTATTAGTATTAATAAATAATATAGTAAATCGTCCTTTTTTTTAAGCAGAATATCTTTTTTTATAAAGATGTGGAATAAAATTGAATTGAATCTTTGTTTTATTATGCAGTTAAACAATTTCATATATTTTATTTAATAAATAACAGTAAAGAGATATTTAAAATTGTAAGTCGGTGAAACTTAGGATATTATTTTAAAAATATGCAATTTGCATAACCTAGATTGTATATATATTATCATATAAACATTAAATAAATACTTCAGAATTTAAAAAGAAAAGAAAAAAAAAAGAATTACATACCTTCCTCATTTTCTTCATAAGAATTTCTCCAAGAAAACACCCTTCCAACTAGCATTTTAAAATACATAATGACCAGTCTGGAAGGGCATTCACTTAAAATTAGCTCTCATCTTTTAAATTCTTTATGTTACTTCATTCAGAAGCATAATAACCAAAAATAGTCATTTTAACAATTTCCATCTCAGAAGACTGAATTAATAAAATGAATCCATAATTTCTAAGCGGTTTTCTGTAACAGGAGCAGTTTTTTCTGCGATACAATGCTACTTGCAAGTATCAAATGTTAGGCTTAAGAACTTACGCAGATATAAAAATGATTGTTTAATTGATATTAAAATAAGACTTTAATAAATAGAACATAGAGAATATTACAGGTTAAAAATATTACATTTTTACCTTTTCTAAAGCTTATCCAAGTCATTATAACGCGAAAACTGAACAAAACAGATTACATTACACGTTTTAAAATTACCGCTTCACATAACGGCACGACATTCCCAAGACCTTTGAATTTGCACGGTCAGCTAGAATTAAATAAATGCAATCCACAGATGTCAGTTTCATCTGCTCTTCCCTTGTTACATCCGGAATAATCATGTTTCAAAGTTCAACGTTTGAAAGTAGAAAACATATGGTCAATATTTTAAGGAAAAATGGAGTTGAGTTAAACAATTATTTAAATTTTTATAAAGTATTTGAAAAACTTGAGATCACTTTATTTTTCCATTTTAAAATCTCGAATTAAACGGAAAAGCATATTTTGTTTTAGTGTATATTTTAGTATTGAATAAAATATTCAGTGAAAATAAATAAAATAAAATAAGAACAATCAAACAGAGTAACGATTTAACAACATTATCAATATTGATAATTTATCAGTAACATTTAAACTTAAATAGAATCATAAATAAAATATAATAAAAGTTTAAAATTATGCTTAAAGAAAAGAAGAAAAAAACTCATTCTGTAACTTCCCGATGAGTATTAGAGACCGCGAGGTTCTACTCTCGAACCTTACAGACGGGAAGTGTTGGCTTCGATTCCTGGTCACGCTCGTCGACTTAGGTTTTCGGAGTTTTCCCGTGATTTTCTTTGAAACTCGCGTAAAGCACTATATTACTTATTCAATAACATCCGTGATTAGCTTTTTGTATCTAAACTTTGGGTCTGGGGAATGCATAGATTTTCATGACAGAAGACAATCATTTTTATGCTGTATAGAAGATCTTAGAAAATGTATTTTTCTAAGGGTTTATTATTATTATTATTACAAATGAAAAAAAAAAAAAAAACGGTAAATTTGTTTTAAATCATCAGAAAACGATGTTTCAATTATTCGTTTTAAAGGTGATATCGAATTCTTTTGAAAGATAATTATAGTGAAAATTTTTATCCACCCTTCCCCCATCCCCCAGGGATGATGCATACTTATTCCTAGGGGAAAAAACAATGTCCTATGAATGATAATAATAAAAAAAAAAACTGTTTGACTATTACTCGTTATACAGCCAAATTGAATCAATATTATATATCAAATGTATGTCACGCAGAAGGTTTGGTGAGTATATATATTACAGAAGCTGATAGATAGCCTTTCTGTGAATGGAAAATATTGGAACGTGGCAGTGCCACCTGTCGTCCGATATGCACCCAAAGGCAATCTGTAGAGTTTTACGTAATATTAATTTCACTTACCAAATTTACAATATTTATAAATCACAGAAGTTGAGATTTTTCGTTTCTGTTATGAGATTAAATTGCAACATAGCCCCGCCACCTGTTGGCCGATGTGCATCCAAAATGGACCAGTAAAGCTTTACATAAAATCGATTTCACTTATAACTTCAGTGTATCACAAAATTTATTGTTAAATCACAAGAGTTAAAATATTGCCTTTCCGTTAAAATGATTAAATTGAAGATTAGCAACGCCACCTGTTGGACAATGTATACATCCAAATTGTATTAGCAGAGGTTATGATGATATATGCCAATATATCATGTTTAATACATTTGTACACTATAGAAGCTGAGATATAGCCGTCCCATAAATGGAGGGTTTCATTGCATAGCACCGTAATCTATCGGGCGATATATCCCAAATGAAATTCAAATAAACTCCAATTTAGGGCAAGATCTAATATTGTAACAAGTTTGGTCGAATTCCATACATTGATTCCTGAAATACAAAATCCACAAAATTTTTCCATGAGTTTAAAATTTTGTAATTTTTTTTCACCTCACCGCTACTGATTATTGGGAAGCATTCTTTACTGACGTGCTAACAAAACGTTAAACTGAAAATGTAAAAAATGCTCTATTCTCTATCATGCTAAAAATTATAAATTTCGAATAACTTACGAAGTTTTTAAATTAGAATGTTGCAAATCTATCAGTAAGATTCTTATCAATATCATAAGTGATATTTTAAAACTGGTCCGATCTCTCTGCTATCATTTGTTCTTGAGATATCGTGTACATGAACTAACGGGCTATCACACTAATAGGTGCCGATACACATTAACAGATACCATACCAACATTTTGACTTCCGGATTCCTCACGCCACAAAACGTGTAAAAAAATCAAAAGCTGAAGTCAAAAATTTTAAAGGTTAACCTAGTTTCCCAACCAATAGTACTAAAAAGTCATTTTGTCATATTCGTTATAATTACACTGTTACAGAACGTGTTATGACGGTGTCACACTTGAACGTTCTATATAGAACTAGAATTGTACGTTTTATAGATGGTACAAATCAAACATTTTCAGAACGTTCTAAATAATACTATTTCTGAACGTGTTTTAAAGAACGTTCTTTTGACACGAAACACGGTGTTTGAACTATTGAAACCGTTATTAGACGTTCACAGAACGTTCCTGTGCTACTTGGGTTGTGCTACATAACTTAATCTGCTGACATTTGTTCAGACATTTGTAAATCAAAGCAGTTATTAAGAACGAAGATAGAAATTGTCTTTTTAGCAGGAAAGTGAGAAGGATGTAAAGATTTAACAGAATGAAAATTAAAGTTAAATATACAGTAACCGCCGCTTAATAAAATCACTGGTTAATAAAATCAGCCGCTTAATCTGATCAAATTGTCAGGACCGGAAGCAAATCAATACAAACTGTTGTTGAAACCGCCGCTTAATAAGATCAGCATCGACGGTTAATAAACTCAAAAAAAAAAAAAAAAAAAATCTCCTCAGCAGCCAAAATTATCATTTATGCATACTAAATATATTTTTTTTAATTTACATTTTAATTTTAATTTTTATTATTATTTTTTTTTAATAAGAAATTAAAGTACCCGTTATCGCTCATTGTTGAAAATTTTACACTTGCAGCATAGTTACAAATTAAACATGACCCATAACTTATCTCCGTAACAATTTCAAGGAACGTATTCTTCAAAGCGCAGTAATATGTTGCAAATTTGATTTGATTTGCAAATGATATGTATATCTTTTTAATTTTAATTATTAAAAGACAATTTCTAGTTTTTATTTCGAAATAGTTATCAAATAAGAGATTCAAATGGAAATATTTTAAATTTATAAGAAAAGCTTGAACTTTTGGTAAAATAATGATGATTTTCTTCGAAGGAAAGCGCATAGAAATTTGGAATGCGTTTAATTTATTTATATCGGAGGAATAATTAATTATCTATCAAAAATTAATTAATATTGTTTTATTAATTCCAATATTCGCTACCTTTTGAAATTTCTTTCCAAATTTAGGAAGTAATACCTTTTCCTTGAATGCTGGAACGTTCGCCGGATATAAAAATCCGCCGCTTGATTTTAATAAACGGCGGGAACTGTATTTCACTCTAAGGAAGAATTTTAGGTTATGCCTATTTCATGAAATAATTCTTACTATAAATTTTTATTTTACAAACTTTTTTTAGGAGGTCTATTTGCATAGAAAAGAGCATTAGGTAAAAGTGTTTTGCAAATTATCGATATTACGACGTAGTCTATTAACAAATCAAAGTAGTTATTAAGCATGAACCCTGTTGTTGTACGAAGGAAAATACTGAAAATTAATTATTTGCTTATACTTTGGATTACTCTTCATTTGTTATGTTATTTTTGTTTCATTTGTTTCATTCTGTCCTTGTTATACATAGTTTTTAGATCTTATATAATATTCCAGTATTTGAATAAAAAACACAAATTTTTAAATATATATATATATTTTTTTCATTTTTGGCTCATGTTTTCAGATGTTAATTATAATTAACATGTCTTTTTATTAGTACGACAGGACTATTTCTTTCAATCTGGCATTTTGCGTCGTTACCAATTTATAGTGTTCCACTTCAAAAATGCCTGCTAATATCCAGTTTTATTATTTAATTCTCTAATTTAAACCAACTCTATTTTAAAATATTTTGTGAAATCCGTAAAAACATTTATATATACATACATACATACATACATATATATATATATATATATATATATATATAATTATTATTTTAAATTAAAGAAGTATTATTTAATGATATGGTATTGAGAATATCATTTTATTTACTTTCGTGTTCTGACAATAATCAGAAATTAAATTTAAAAAATGTAAGGATTAACATTTCGTTTAAATTTGACTAATGTGTAGTTCATAAAGATGTTACTTAAGCTTTCAAGATTATTTAATAGGACAAATATTTTTTCATCCACTGTTCATTCAGTTTCACATTGCGTTATTTTTTCAAGATAAATCAAAAGTCCCTGTCCATATCTTAAACTCCAATATGAAATAAAATAAACGGTGTGTGTGAAAGCAATCTGCGCTACAATGTACCTTATTGTGAAAAATTTAGTTTAAGCAAGTAAAAAAGTAGTTAAGAAATTTGTTCATAGATGGCGCTGTATTTTAAAAACATCAAGAAAAAATCTGGTGTGAAACAACCACACGACTTCCATTACCCAATATTACACTTATTACATGCATTTTTTGGAGATAATATGATTAGAAGATATAAAAATGACCTAAAGAAGTAGAAACCTAAAATTTTTCCAGTAAGAGAAACTTTATATACATGTAAAGACATATAAAACGAGGCTTACACATAGCGAGGTAAAAAATAAGAAAACAAATCCGTACAACCGTTTTTAAAGGAACGCCTTTGCGAGGCCTGAAATTGAGCTATTTATACAGGACGCCTATCAATTTTACTGAACTAACCAACTATATCATTCGAAAGGACATCTAATAGTGTGTTTATATAGCAAGTTTGAAGAAAATCGTTAGAGCCGTTTTTGAGATACGGACTTACGGTCCCACTTCCGGTTTTTCAATTTTCACCAAAATTTGGAAATTTCATCTGTACACCAGACGTATTTCAATTCTAAAGTTTCGTAGCTCTATCTTTATTAGTTTCTGAGCTATAATAGCCAGAAGATTCTCCACATACATACATACACACACACACACACACACACACACACACACACATACATACACACTGACCAATTGCCAAAAACCACTTTTTTGGACTCAGGGGACCTTAAAACGTGTAAATCAGGTGAAAACCCGATATCGAATTTTCAGACCGAATACAATACTTCCATTACCAACGGTAGTAGGGTAATGGAAGTAAATAATATGTTATATCCTGCATATTTCTCATTTTGTAGCACTAGCATTATAGCAACATTTTGACTTTACAAGATAATAAGTAGAATTCACAGAAAAGCGTCAGGTATTGCCGGTGATCAATTTGTGCTACTTAATACGACGAAAAAGTTTCATTTATTTCTTTTTTCTCTCTCTTTTATGTTAATGATTTTATTATTTATTTATTTATTTATTTATTTACCTTTTTTTAACATGATGCAAAAAAATATTTAACGAAGAAATCTATAAAAACCATCGAATGTGGTTCTTGATCATGTATGCATTTTTAAATCAAAATTAATATCATGCATAATGATAGATTAATTTATTTTTATTTATTAATTTTATTTTATTTCATTTTTGTTATGATATAATTTTAACCCTCCGTCGGGCGCCCCCTGCCTGAGAAGCTCGTTCTGATTTTTATTCTCTAAATATCCTACACATGATTTTTAATTCAAAAACATCCATATGGTAACCTTATTAGGAGTAAATAGATAGTAATAAACGAAAATTTGATGCATAAATACGAATTTATTGATTGTAGTACAAGTATTTTAACAGTAAAGTATTTATCTGGCCTCACAGGCAGGGTGCTCCCGCTTTTGTTCGTCCTACGGGTGCGCCTGACGTAGGGTTAAGTAATCATGTTAGAATTCATAAAAATCTGGTTGACTCTATATTTACAGTGTAATTTTGTTTAGCCATACTAGCCATTATAATATATATATATATATATATATATATATATATATATATATAATAAAGATGATCTATTAAGCATATTAGAAGCCAAGCAACAGATACAAGATCACTGAAACACCAATGACCAATAAGATAAAAAAAAAAAAAAAAAAAAAAAAAAATCATCAGTGGATGAAATACATTAATGTAAAGAAACCAGATCTATTAATTAACAGTCTGCAAAAACAAACGAATCAATTAAGTAAAACAACAAATCTTAACTTAAAACCATAAACTTATCAAAATTAATGAAAAAAACAACCCAAGAAACACAAGATAGGAAGAAGGAGGCAGGCGGCAAGACTTGTAACTTGCCTGTGGGGTTACACTAGTTTTACGCCGGCAACACTCCCCCAGCCTGCCACAACCAGAACAGGAACCATATGGATTTAAAAATGCAAAATTTCAAAGCAGATGAACAACAATGAAGCCACGAAGCCACAATGAAATTCACCGATTGATCACATTGTGTTTAACAGTATAATTAGAACATTAAATATAGTTGACAACTCAAAAAGGAAAAATCTGAAATTTTATTGGAAAATGAAAGTTTGCATAGTAATACAAAGCAAATGCAACAAGCCTTCTACATTTTTTTTTTTTTTTTTTAATTTAATTTCACAAACCCACGCAACTATCCAGCCTTACAACACCACCCCACCTCCGTAATCAAACATCTGCCCACCCAACCGCCACCTTTTTTATTGTCTTTTATTATTTTATAATTTTTTTGTTGATATACACAAGAGTGTACACAGCTTTTTTTTTTTTTTTTTTTTTTTTTGTACTAACAGAGACATGGTTAAGGATATAAAATAGAAAATACAAAGTTTTTAGGAAAACCCATTTTAGCAGTGGCTGTGATCAGTTTATTAATATTCTTGTTTTTAAACTTTGCAGAGCATAAATTATTAATTCGAAATAAATGGTTAATGATGATGTTTCTAAATACCGAAAGATGCAGACATGAATTAAAATGTGTAAATAAGTTGACATTAAAACAAAAATCTTGCCGTTTGTCATAGATATCTGTGTAAAGTTTATTACCATCGATGATTATTTTTAGATCTAAAAAGTTAATTGATTGATTAGTCAGAGTATTTTGAGTTAGCTTTAAATTAGGTGGATAATTGAAGGAAAAGCCATTTTGTGAGTTCTTGTTGAGATAAAATACAATAATATCATCGATGTAACGATAAAATCGAACATCATCATTGCAAATTTGCTTTTCATAATAATAAAGATAGAGATCTGCCAAAATACTGGAGCTACAACCTCCTTGTGGGATGCCTAATTGTTGCAAATAGATAGCGTTGTTGTGGAAGATATAATTATTATGGATAACAAAGTTAAGAAGAGTTTTAAATTTTTCTGCTTTAAAATTGTAAGGAAGATTAATTTGAGCTTTATATTCTTGAAAAAGACTGTAAATGATATTACTAAGATCTGATAACTCAATATTATTGAAAAGATCTTGAAAGTCAAAAGTCATAATATTGTCTATTGAATCGAGCGATTTTATGTAATGAATTAATTGAAAGCTATTTTTAAGACAGTGTAAATTATCAACTTTGCAAGTACATTTGTAAATTTGTTTTAGAATATCCAGTAGAGCTTTATTAGCATTGTTGTTATAAGTGTTACACCCAACAGTGACAGTGCGAAATTTAATTGGAGATTTGTGAAACTTAGGTATGAGAACTATATAAGGATAATTAAAGTTATTGAAGGGAAGTTGAAGTAGTTTATAGTAATTATGTATTTTTCGGTTATTAATAATAAGGTTATTATTAGTTAAACTGAAGATGTTACTATTATTGATTGATGAGTTTAAAATAGAGAGATAGTAGGATTTACAAATAATGGCATAATTATTAGGTGATTTGTCAACATAAGTGATCACAAAGTCATCCTGTAGTGATTTGATTGAGTTAAGAAGTACAGATTTTTTAAATAACACCAGATTTGAAGAATTGATAAATAATGCATTTTTGATTTTTTGTAACACTAAAACTTTCCATTGAGTGAAGTAGGCAATAGGTTTATTATGAGTAATAGATATTTTATAAATAAATAAATCTAGGTCATAAGAAAACTGTTGAAAGATTTGTGGAATGCTAGTTTTAACTGGAAGTCTAAATTTGGTGCCAAATTTCATGAATTTTTTTAATTGATAATTATCAATAATATTGAGATTACCCGTGATAATGTGTCCATGGTCTCTGTCAATAAATTTTGAGAAAGAAGGATCATTGCATTTACAGGTTACAGTGTTAGTAAAAGAGGTAGACTTAGATACAGAATTATAATTGAATATCTTTCTGCCAAGAGGAAGAGGATATTTGAAGGTACGAGATAGATTTAAATCTTTAATCGGAAACAAACATTCTTTGTCATTAATGATAGACGTAATGTTAATACTGTTCAATATTTGATTTGTAAAATTCACAATTAATTGAGTATTTGTTTTAAATTTGTTGGGCTTTTTATTAAGTTTTAAATTAAATTGTTTGATTTTGTACATTATAATATCATAAAAAATGTCTGAAAAATGTTTATTATAGGATTGGCTTTGAAAGACATTCAGAAAGTTTACTAAGTATTTCTTTTTAATTGCAAAAATAAATTTTCGAATATTGAACCAGTTATAGTTAGATAAGTAATTAGTCTGTAGATCTGAAATGAGTTTAATAATGGCACTTTTAGAAAAGATTAAATCTGTTTTTTTACTACCTCGTTTAGTTCTAGAAGTTTTATTGTTAATTTTGTGATTAAGTTGTGCATAAATAGTCGAATAATCATGTAGAGGGTTGATGTTAGAAAATGCTTTAATAGTTTTACTAAAGTATTCGGAATTTAGGCCATATGGATAAATTGTATTATAGTATTGCATAAATTTTGATTCAAGAAATAGACGCTCACTTTTATTTTTCTGAATTTTTACAATCTCTATGGTACATGAATTAAAATTATGTGATTTAAAGTGTTGTAATTCTATAGTTGACTTAGAAGATGCAGCTGAAAGGTTTTTAGAATCTGATCGATGCTGATTAATGCGTAGATGAAGAGGAGTTGAAGTTTCACCAATATAACTAAGTTTACAATGACCACAATTGATTTTATAAATAACATTGTATGCCTGACAAAATGGAACCAAAGAGTGATTATTATTCAATTGTGTGTGAGAGGCCATAGGGCAAGTTTTACATCTATTAGAACCGCATGTTCTAAACTGAAGTAAAGGAGGAGGAGATAATAGGTAACTGGATGTCGATCCAAGGATATCCCTATAAATATCCTTGTACCGGGCACAATACTGCTGTGAAGCTAAGTATTTTTTGCCAGGATCTAAAAATTTACTAAACAGAGTCATAGAGAAAAAATGTTTTTGTATATTAAAAATCACAAGGCAAGTATGTATTTACATTAGTTTTATCGAAAGTGGGCTATACCAAATTCAATTACTAAATTAAATTGATTCTTGAATAATAAGTATCTGGATTAATGGATTAATAAAAAGTGGAGAGAACTAAAAAAAAAAAAAAAAAAAAAAAAAAAAAATAATAATAATGATAATAATAAATAATATGTACATATTTACATTTGACTGAATCTATTGATTTGGTTCCAATTAAAAATTAAATTCCGCCCATTTTTTTAAAAGTAAAGTAAGAAAAACTAACCATCACAATTCACAAAATGTCAGGCACAAAATGCTATATAATAATTATAATGAAATATTCGACTACACATACACAACATTAATTAAAAAAAAAAAAAAAAATAAATAAATAAAGAGTAAATTATTAACGTAAGTTGCCAACTATACAGTTAGTTAATAATGATCCAGGGCCAGTGACAAAATACTGTCGCAAAACTTCACAACACTACAAGAATCATAATATAATATAAATTTTAAATCAGTAAATAACATATATAATAGGCATTGTAATAACGCTTGCTTTGAATTTCTTAAAAGGAGATTTGTTTTTCCTAACTGAATTTAATGTCAATATATGTAATTAATTTGAAATGTTTTAAATACTATTTCAATTTTTTTAAATATTTAGGATAAAATAAGTTCTAAATTATTTGCGTATTTATAAAGATGAGGATGATTCCAAAACTTTTCTTTGACAAATGAGTTCATTAATTAAATCGGTAGTGCTAAGTTATTGGTCATTTATACGTTTCATTTACTAAACGATTTAAACTAAGATATGAAATAATTTAATCATATCTGTTTAAAAATTGTCTTGGTTTTATCCTTTTCAAAATTTAACTTACTTTATAACACTGAATATATGAAATCTATTAACATTTTAAATATATAACTTATTGTTTATTATTTTTTAATGAATGTTATAAACTGCCCTCTATATTGTTTATAGAAGTAAATGAATCATTTGTTTTTCTGTACTTTTAGACTTCATTTATATTTTAACCCATTAATGCCTAGCGTACCTTTTTAGGGACGGTGAAATTGTACTAATTAAATTAATAAAATTGTAATGGTATAATAGGTCAAATTGTACTAATCTATTCTTATGCTTTTGCTAAGTATAGATTAGTATAATTTTGAAGTTGATTTTTTTTTTTTTTTTTTAAATATATGTAAAATTGGTAAGCATAAAAAAAAAAAAAAAAAAAAAAAAATTAGTATAATTTTGAAATTGATTTTTTTTTTTTTTTTTTTTTTTTTTTTTTTTAATGTAAAATTGGGACGCATTTTCCGAACCATTCCTAAATAGGGCCTCTAGGGATTAATGGGTTAAATTAATTTTATTTATAAAAGTAAAATAATGAACAATTTATCGCTTATCTGATTACTACATGCAAATTATAAAATACTAAGTATACTGTAAAAAATAGGTTCTTAAAAATAAGTATACTATATTGTCTCAAAATAGCCCGGAAACAATATACACATAAATTTGAAAACCCATGTACTCATTTTTGAGTATACTGAGATGCTCAAAAATGGGGTTGACCAATAAGAATCCCAATATCTTCATGTTTGACATGTTAATGTTCTCAAAAATGAGTACATGGGTTTTCAAATTTAAGTGTATATTGTTTCGGGGCTATTTTGAGACAATATATACTTATTTTTAAGAACCTATTTTTTACAGTGTAATGTTGCAAAAATGCACAATTTTTTTTATTTTCTTTCTTTCTTTCTTTCTTTCTTTCTTTATTTTTTTTTTTTATTTTATTTTATTTTTTTTTTTTTGACGTATAAATTTAAAAAGTCCAGAAAATCTAGGTTTTATAAACTATGTTTGTTGTTACTTTTGAGATATTCTAAAACCTTAAAAGAAGAAAATATAAAACAAAACGTTCAGTTATTTTTATATCAAATGGTAATGTGTATATGTGTCTATATGTGTTATCCAACACACAGAATTTCTACTTTCAGATAAATATATTGCTAGCAACTAGATAAGTTTTTTCTTATTATTAATTTATAAAAACTTGGGCAATCTAACTTCTGAAAAAAATGTAATATTAATATTAATGAAACAATCTGCGTCATCAAATAATAATAATAAAAAAAATATGTAATGTTCAAGATAGGAAAAAAAAAAAGAAAAACATTTTGTTTGGAATATTTAGTCGCTTAGATAGAAAGGGTTTCGTTTCGTTTACCAAAATTAATTAGAAAAATGTCTGATATCATTTTTCCATATAAAAATACTAGTTCTTAGTGAATTTAATATCTACTAATACTAAAAGTAAGGACATAGTTTCTATTGAAATTAACTCTCCGTTATATAGAATATCTATAAATTCTCATAGAATGTTTGACAAAGTTAGACATGGATAAAGTTTACTTTATTTCTTTTATATAAAATATTTTTATTATAAGTTTAAAAGTAAATTATAATTTCGGTTATTTTTGAATTTAATGAAAAAAAAAAAAAACTTAACTTTTAACATATTTGGTGTACTATAATTCGTGTACACTGATAAAAATTCTGTAACTGACATCTAGAATCTAAATTATGGCTCTGGTAAAAATAGTTCCATGTCATCCTTATAAATTCTCGTCCCCTTTGAAATTGAGTTCTAAAAACAACTATTAGAATTTTAGAACATTTGCCTATATTATCGAGGTCGCACATATTTAAAAATCTCTGCATATAAATGCGAATACAAGAGGCGCGTTTTAGCAACTATCATCTTTGTTTATGACATAATACGACGGAAACGCTTTATTTTATTTTTTTTTCTCTCTCTTTTATTTTCAATGATTTTATTTTATTTTATTTATTTAATTTTAAAGATATATAAAAATATTTAACGGAAGAAATCTATAAAAACCTTCAAATGTGGTTCTTGATCATGTATGCATTTTTAAACCTAAACTAATATCATGCATAATGATAAATAATTTATTTTAATTAATTAATTTCATTTCATTTTTGTCATGAGATAATTTTATGTAATCATGTTAAACTGTTGGAATTTATAAAAATTTGATTGACTCTATGCTTCCAGTGTAATTTTGTTTTGCCACTAGTCATTATAAATATATATATATATATATATATATATATATAATAGGCATTGTAATAACACCTGCTTCGAATTTCTTAAAAGGAGATTTGTTTTTCTAATTGAATTTAATGTCAATATATGTAATTGATTTGAGAATTTTTGAAATATTATTTCAAATTTTTTTAAAATATTTAAGATAAAATAAGTTCTAAATTATTTTGCGTATTTATAAAGATGAGGATGATTCCAAAACTTTTCTTTGAAAATGAGTTCATTAATTAAACCGGTGGTTCTAGTTTATTGGTCATTTATACGTTTCATTTACTAGACGATTTAAACTAAAATATGAAATAATTTAATCATATGTGTGTTTAAATATTGTCTTGATTTTATCGTTTTCAAAATTTAACGTACTATTATAACACTGAATATATGAAATCTATTAAAATTCCAAATATATGACTTCTTATTTATTATGTTTACTGAATGTTATAAACTGTCCTCTATATTGTTTATTGAAGTAAATTAGTCATTTGTTTTTCTGCACTTTTAGACTTCATTGATATTACTGATTCATTGACGCTAGGCATTATTGGGTTAACCCATTAATGCCTAGCGTCCCTTTTCAGGGACGGTGAAATTGTAGAAATTAAATTAGTAAAATTCTATTGTATAATAGGTAAAATTGTACAAATTATGCTTTTGCTAAGTATAAGAATAGATTAGTATAATTTTGAAGTTTTTTTTTTTTTTTTTTTACTTTCTTCTATATGTAATATAGAGAAAGTATTGGATTCGCGAAAATTTTCGACCTCCGTTTTTTGACGGATCTACACGTTTTGGGGTGTCCTGAACACGAATTGATAGTTTTTAGAAAATGTCTGTCTGTCTGTATAATTTTTTGTGGACACTTATCTCACGAACCAATGAATGAAATTTAACCAAACTTGGTATTTAGTTGGTCCCCGACATAAACTGGTGCTGATTATATTTGGGGATCAATAGCTCAACAGATGGCGCTGTGATAGCATTTTATCTAAATTTTTAACATGGCAGTATAGGACAAAAATTCGTATAAATGGGCATAATGAGAGTTATTTTACACTTGTGATTGTAAAATTAATATGAATTATTGATAATAGTAGTATGTAACTAGGAAAAAAATTTTGTGCATGGGGGGGCATCGCTTCACCCTCTGGGGGGGGGGGGGTAAATTTTGAAGATGGGTATCATTCGAAAGATCTCGTCAATATCTTTAAAACGAATGGTTGAACTATAAATCTGTGATAATTTAAAACAAAGTTATTGATTTTTTTTTACTTTTAACAAAAAAAAAAAAAAAAAAAAAATTAGAAAAAAAATCGTATTTTTTTTTTTTTTTTTTTATATTGTTACTGATTGAATATGTATAGGAAAATATAGAAGAAAGTCTTGTGGTGGCCACAACATACTAGTTTTAATGTAAAATTGGTAAGTATAAGAATATATTAGTATAATTTTGAAGTTTTTTTTTTTTTTTTTTTTTTTTTTCATGTAAAATTGGGGCGCATATCCACTCCTAAAAAGGACCGTTAGGCATTAATGGTTTAAATTAATTTCATTTATAACAGTAAAATAATGAAAAAAATTTTGCTTACACTGAGAAAAAATTCTGTAACTGACATCTAGAATCTAATTTGTGACTCTAGTAAAAATAGTTCCATGTCATCCTTATAAGTTCTAGTCCCCTTTGAAAGCGAGATCTAGAAACCCCTATTAGAATTCTAGAGCGTTTGCCTATATTCTCGAGGTCAAACTTATTCAAAAATCTCTGCAAATAAATGTGTACACAAGAGGTGAGTTGTACCAACTATAATCATGGTTTATGACCCAATTCTAGAAAATTAAGCGAGAATTTCTCGCAGTACAAAAGATTCAGAATATTCAGAATATTGTTTCACCATCTAGAAATGTATACATTAAAAATTCTCGATAATTTTGTCTATTCAGCTTATTGGCGTGCCTTATGCGCATAGCTCGGAAATCTATATTTCTAGTTTAGGGATTTAGAAACTGACCACTTACTCGTTCTAGAGGTAAGCGGTATATTTTTTCTTCTCAGTGTATTTGATTACAACATTCAAATTATCAAATACAAATTAATGTTACAAAATACCATTTTTTCTTTTTTACGTATAAATTTAAAAAGTCCAGAAAATATAGGTTTTATAAACCATGTTTGTTTTTACTTTTGAGATATTCTAAAACCTTAAAAGAAGAAAATATAAAACAAAATGTTCAGCTATTTTTATATCAAATGGTAATGTGTATATGTGTCTATATGTTTTATCCAACAGATAAAATTTCTAATTTCAGATTAAATATATTGCTAGCAACTAGATAAGTTATTTTTATTATTAATTTATAAAACTTGGGCAATCTAATTTCTGAAAAAATGTAATATTAATATTAATGAAGCAATCTGCGTCATCAAATAATAATAATAAAAAAATATGTAATGTCCAAGATAGAAAAAAAAAACTTTTTGTTTGGAATATTTAGTAACTTAGATAGAAAGAGTTTCGTTTCGTTTACCAGAATTAATTAGAAAAATGTCTGGTATAATTTTTTCATATAAAAATACTAGTTGTTAGCGAATTTAATCTACTAATAAATGTAAGAACATAGTTTCTATTGAAATATACTCTCCATTAGATAGAATATCTATAACTTCTCGTAGAATATTTGACAAAGTTAGGTATGAATAAAGTTTACTTTATTTCTTTAATATAAAATATTTTTATCATAAGTTTTTAAAAAAATTATAATTTAGGTTACATTTTGAATTTAAGCAAGGGAAAAAAAACTTTTAACGTATTTGGTGTATTTTAATTCTTGTAAACTGATAAAAATTCTGTAACTGACATATAGAATCTAAATTGTGGCTCTACACTGCGAAAAATTTCTGTTACTGACATCTAGAATCTAAATTGTGGCTCTAGAAAAAATAGTTGCATGTCATCCTTATAAGTTCTCATCCCCTTGGAAATCGAGTTCTAGAAGCCCCTATTAGAATTCCAGAACGTTTGCCTACATTCTCGAGGGCAAAGTTATTTAAAAATCTCTGCAAATAAATGGGACTACACGAGGCGGGTTTCTGCAACTATAATCTTAATTTATTACCAAATTCTAGAAAATCAAGCGAGAATTTCTTGCAATATAAATGATTCAGAATATTTAGAGTATTCAGAATATTGTTTCACCACTCTAGAAATGTGTACACTAGAAATTCTCGATAAATTCGTCTATTCAGTTTATTAGCGTACCATATGCGCATAGCTCGGAAATCTATATTTCTAGTTAAGGGATTTAGAAAATGGCCACTTATTCATTCTAGAGAAAGGCGGTATATTTTTTTTTCTCGGTGTAGTAAAAATTGTTCCATGTCATCCTTATAAATTCTAGTCCCCTTTGAAACTGAGTTCGAGAAACCCCTATTAGAATTTTAGGCATTTGTTTATGTTATCGAAGATCGAACATATTTAAAATTCTCTGCAAATAAATGCGAATACAAGAGGCGGGTTTTAGCAACTATCATCTTGGTTTATGACCCATTTCTACAAAATCAAGCTGGAATTTCTAGCCATACAAAGGATTCATAATAGTCAGAATATTATTTCACTTTCTAGAAATGTATAGACTAGAAATTCTCGCTTATTTCGTCTATTCAGCTTATTGACGCGCCTTATACCCATAGCTCGGAAATCCATATTTCTAGTTTACGGATTTGGAAAATGACCACTTATTCGTTCTAGATCAAGGCGGTATATATATATATTTTTTTTTTTTTCCTCCAGTGTAATCATTAATATATTATAATGTGGATGTCTTCGCTGGATGTATTGAGTATAATCTAACACTGAGAAAAAAATATATACCGCTTTCATCTAGAACAAAAATGTGGTTCTTCTCTAAATCCCTAAACTAGAAATATAGATTTCCGAGCTATGAGTATAAGGCATGCCAATATACTCAGAAAAAATTCTATAACTTACATCTAGAATCTAAACTGTGGCTCTAGAAAAAATATTTCCATGTCATCCTTATAAATTTCTTATAAAAAAATTTCTAGTCACCTTCGAAAGCGAATTCTTGAGACCTCTATTAGAATTCTTGAGCGTTTGCCTATACTATCGAGGACAAACCTATTTGAAAATATCTCCAAATGAATGCGAAAAAAGGAGGCGGGTTTCAGCAGCTATAATCTTGGTTTATGAACCAATTCTAGAAAATCAGCGAGAATTTATCGTAATACTAAAGATTCAGAATATTCAGCGTATTGTTTCGCTATCTAGAAATGTATAGACTAGAAATTCTCGATGATTTCGTCTATTCAGTTTATTGGCGTGCCTTATGCGCATAGCTCGGAAATCTATATTTCTAGTTTAAGGATTTAGAAAATGACCATTTATTCATTCTAGATAAAGGTGGTATATTTTTTTTCTCAGAGAAATATTGTCAGTCATTACTTTCCTTTTTACTTGTTCACGTTCTCTAGTTTTCTAGGTTCTGTAAGAGGTTCTATGATGAAAATACAAATAGAAAAGCCAGCTTATGTTCAGGGGGTAGTTTCAGCAAGTACTTAAAATAAAAATTAGAATTTTTGGCATGAATTGTGCCGCCAATTGCTCTTATCTGAAATGATTTATATTTCCTTTTCTAAGGTGTTCGGTTAATTTGTAATTGTTTTGAAGTTCCAAAAAGCTTTTAATCCCTTTGACATTCATCAGTTGCGACCTAAAACTGAATACTTGACATACTTTAGCACTTTTTATGCAACAATTTATAAAAAAAAATTTTTTTTCTTGTTTTAATCGATTTGTAAAATTCCGTTCCTTTTCTGTTCGTACGTCTGTTATCCAGAAAGTAAGTAAAAATAAAAGTGTGTAAAGTAAACAAATTTACAATATGATCTGTAAAAATAAGCAAAACATGATTAGTGTGAGAGATTTATTGCAAAAGATACAGAAACATTTCAACTATTTCTCAATATAATAACCATCGGAATCGCAACACTTGTCTTACCGTTGGATTACTTTTTTGTAATCCAGTATCATATAAATATGCTGCCTAGGAATAAAGCCAGAGTGTTACAACTGTTTGCTGCTCTTCGTACGGGAAACTTCTTCAGGTGGAGGAACAGGCGGAAGTCGCTGAGAGCAAGACCGGGAGTATACGGCGGATAATTAAACAGCTCCCAGGAAAATTTCTTCAATAGATTATATGCGTAATTCGCTTTAT
Organism: Salticus scenicus; assembly: GCA_963930645.1. Classification (NCBI taxonomy): domain Eukaryota; kingdom Metazoa; phylum Arthropoda; class Arachnida; order Araneae; family Salticidae; genus Salticus; species Salticus scenicus. Next base: position 10,316,009 of record OZ005658.1, on the reverse strand, counting down.
GCAAAAGAGCGTTGCAATGGATTCATTCAATGCCACCACTCAATATCTCACGCCTCTTTTTCTGAATGACTCCTCGCAATTTTTCTAGAGTTGCACAGTAACGTTCATCGTTCTTTGTAGCACCCCCCTGCAAGATGTAAACAATCAGAAAGACTTTTCTGTCCCAGAATATATTGCACTTCAATTTCCGTGTAGATACAGTCTGCCTGAATTTCGTTCGGCACGCAAATTCAGTGTGACGCCTCTGAATCCCTCGTTGCTGCCGACCGACTACCAAACACTGCGCTGTTTGTCATAGTAATTTTGCCTATCGTCGGGAAAATCCCTATACTCGTGACAAAACGTCAGAGTGCTCATCATGTCAGGTCCATACATTAAAACTAAAGGCCAGTTTCCACTGAGGTTGGTTCGAGCGGCGCTATTCAGAATCTTTTGATGTGGTCAAGCGGGCTCAAAACGGTTGAACAGGGTTGAAAGTCTAGAGACCTAGCCCCCTGCTGATATAATTGAGGGGCCAGAGGCAGATATCTTTGCCAATTTTGCATGCTTTCCTTTGAAGTTACTGCTCAATCTGATAAAAGAAAAAAGGTTACAGCTAATGACAAGACCTTTGGCTGTTTGTGTCAGAAGCGTGATTAGTGGCTTTTTGAACCTCGAAGTTCCAACCTCAGTGGAAATCACGCTTTAAAGGCCAGTTTCCGCTGAGGTTGGTTCGAACGGCGCTATTCAAAATCGTTTGATGTAGTCAAGCGGGCTCAAAACGGTTGAACGTGGTTGGAAGTCTAGAGACCTAGCCCCCTGCTGAGATAATTGAGGGTCAAAGGCAGATATCTTTGCCAATTTTGCATGCTTTCCTTTGAAGTTACTGCGCAATCTGAAAAAGGAAGGTTACAATTGATGACAAGACCTTTGGCTCTTTGTGTCAAAAGCGTGATTAATGGCTTTTTGAACTTTGAAGTTCCAACCTCAGTGGAATCCACGCTTAAAAGGTAGAAGGTGCTATTTTCTGTACGTCCACAAGTTTTATCACAGATTACACCACGCAGACGGAGGGAGAAGAAAGGAAAGCCAACATCTACGCGTTAATTTGAGCAATCGGAAAGTTACAACTGTCGAATACGATTGGCACACGCACAATCTACCTGTGCTTTCGTGTTTTGTGACTTTTGGAACGCCAACTTTTGTTGATGTGGAAGACTTATTTTCTGGAAGAACCTCGTAAATAGCAAAAATATTTTCAAATTTTATAAACGATGCTTAAGAGAAAGCTAGTAGTGGAATTTTTTAGTAAGCGCCAATGCATCTTGCTTGATGATTGATTCACTGGTGTCTAGTTTTCAACTGGTGAAGAGACGTGTTTTTATTTAGACCTGAAACAACTGTTGCGATTTTTTTTCTTTCAATTTATGGTGCTTTTTAAAAAAGTTATGTTTTTATTAAAATAAATATTATTTGAATTCAATAAGATAAACATATAGCTGGGTTAAACTATTATTATTATTATTATTTTATAATTAAAAGTGCTTTCTTCCTTTCTTTTTTTTTTTTTTTTTTACATATTTATGATTCGTCATGAGCCTAAAAGCGAATTATTAAAATCAGTTTAGCAGTTCAAAAGATATATATGTATATACTTAGTGAACATTAAAGGGTTAAAGAACTTGGGTCCAGGGACTCATTTATAACAGGGTATTCAGCATATTTAGGTACATTTTCGGCGTAAAATACTTTAGGCGTATTTTTGTACATTTAGGTAACAATACCTTTAAGAAAATCAGCATTTTTCATTCTCTAATTAAAAATTGTTTATCTGCTTTTATAAAATAAATAAATAAATAAATAAAAATGAAGTTAACTTATTTATTAATACTAAATGTCATAAAATAATAATAATAATAATAATAATAATAAATCATTGCCAGCGTTTCGGATAGTCTATGTTCAAGGTCTCCAATATTTGAAGGTAACATCGGTACAGTCCGTTGTTCGTTCTGTACAAGATGTTAAAAGTAGTGGCATCTGCCAGTATAATCATCTTGCAGAAAATGTAATGTGGACTTAGCTATCGTCTTGATACGGAGATGAATACAAAGAACATTTATAATGTCATTGATAACATTTTAGTACATTGTGAAATTCCTGTCCATTATTTCATAACTTTTTTATATTTCCAAAACATAAATATTCGGATCATTGTTTTTGATACAGTCTGTATTTTCTTTTAATATTTTAATCCTGCATTTAGAATTTGTCGCAAATGTATTAGCCATATTTCTCAAATCATTAATATGCAATGAAATTTATAACAGTATTACTATTTTTGTTTAAATAAAAAATTAATAAATTAGTATTTGAAAAAATTCTAATTGAAATTGTATACATTTATAACACTTTGCTATTATATAATGATTCAGTTTAAAAATTATACTGCTCTGAAAAAAAAAAAAAAAAAAAGGAAAGAAAGAAAATCGAGGTCTGATACCATTCTTGCTGATTCTTATGTAAAATGACCTCCTGGATCCGAATACGACTCCCATTTTGCCCAGTCACCCATCGTTTTCTAGAAACACCATCCCCTTCCTGACAACCCTGAGCAACATCTTTTTTTTTTTTTAGCCGAAGGGGAGAAATATGTGATATCGAAAATCACGTATTCAAAATTACATATTATCTCGTAAATTTAATTTAATTCCCATTTTATAAAAAGTGATCCAAAAAAACAGTATAGCATTTAAAAATCAAATAAGTTTTTCGGTTTCTTTGCATCGAATATATCTAGTTTATCTCTCTCTATTTCTTGCAATAATAAAAAGAAAAAGTGTGTACAAAACATAGTGTATCATAGTATCCAACTGAGTGAAAATTTGCGCAAAGAGGTAGTATGACGTAAAGAAAACATTTACACAGATTTTACTTGCAGTTTTGGATAGCGTGACGCAAAAGATAAATCAATTTATTGAAATAAATAATTTTAATTTATAATGCAAACTCAGTGAAAGTATAATTATTTGACAGTATATTTGAAAATTAAAAGCACTGTTTCAATATGTAAATATACTTTATTAGACAAAACAAAAGTAGTTTCAATGGAATCTAAAAACAAATCTTTTAAAATAACACCGAGGCGCCACTGGAATTTTTATATCATTCCTTTTAAAACTGTTATTTTGAATTTGAAATGTGAATAAAAAAGCATCAGTGAGTGTATTTTATATATCTGTCTGATCTTGAAGCTAAAAATATTACGTTTGCATTACAAATATAAATAAAAGTGGAAAGTAAATGATCAAATAAGAAAATCTATGTATATTTTAACTAATTGCAAAGCGTCACTTAAAATTTGATATCATTAATTTTAAGACTCATATTTCAAATTCTTATAGCCATAAAGTAGCGGCGTCACAAACTTTTAACCCGTTAAGGGTTTTTTGTACTGATATCATTACTTTTTAGGGGTTATTGATCAAAAAATTAAAACAAGTCCTTCTGGCTCCTAGGAAGGGTGAACTGATTTAATTTTTATTATGAAGTTGCCACCATTTTTTTTTCAAGATGACAGCTGCAATTTATTAACGGACTTGGTGGATTTGTTAATGAAGGCTTGTATATATGGAGTTTTAAGCAAATCGGTTCATAGAACCTTTCTAATGTAAATTTGAAATTTTCAGTGGGCTGGCACAGGGAAACAAGAGGGTAGATTAAGTTGGCAAATGAACATAACAAACATATTTCTGAGATAAATCCACACTACAAATTTTGTTTGAATTAATTCAGTATTTCAAACGTTATCATGCTGACAAATTTTCAAGTAGCCTGCCACTTGGAAACAAAATGGAGAAGCTTCGCACTAGAAAAAAATATTGAGTGGGATTCTCAAACTCTTTAAAATAATAATAACAATGATAAGTGGGAAATTTCAAATTTAAGTTAGAATTACGTAATTTACATATTGCAAGTTCCTTTTTAGATAATTACAAATGCAAATTAAACAATTAAAAAAAAAAAATCAAGTTAATGTTAAAAATGGAAATTTATTTATTTTCTTTTCCCTTTTGAGACTAAGTATAGATACTGCTCCAATATTCACAATTTAAATTTTAATCAAAAATGCAGGTAAAAATTATTTCATAAAAATATTTGGTGGAAAAAAATAGACAAAATATAAATTAAGCTCTACATTTCTATAATTTTAAAAATAAGATAAAATCATTTGTAGAAAAAATTTATGGAAATACAAGTTAAGCTAAAGTTCATACAAGTTAAATAAAATACAAGTTATATATATATTTCTTTTTAAAAATTGAAAAACACTTTTTAAAATACAGTTAGAGTTTATTCATATACTTACTTTTCAGACTTTAAAATGATACATATTTTAAATATTAACATAATCAAACTAATTTTTTTATTATTATTTAAAGCAATAATGGCTAGGGGATGAAAGAGGGGATAAATACGCTGTATATTAAAAAAAAAAAAATGAAAACAGAATTAAAATTCATGAAAAATATGTCAAATAGCAATTATTGAAAAACACGTCAAAATAAATAAATAACATCTTTACTTTGAAACCAATAATAGTTTATTTAAAAATTTAATTCTCTCTTTAATTCTTTTTTTTTTTTAATTAATTAATTTCTGCATGAAAAATTCCATTTCATAAATATATTTACAACTACAATAAGCAAAAAAAAAAAAAACCTCCTTTAATTTTAAATAATTAGTTCTACATGTTTCTAAGCAATTAAAAGTGCCTTTTTTTTAAGAAAAATAAATAAAATATAGGAATGTATATGGTTTTAATATAAGCTACGAGAGGGCGCCACTAGATGGCCAAATTATTACCTTCATGATAAAACCATATACATTCCGATATTTAACCTATTTTTCTTACGAAAAAAAAAATCACTTTTAATTGCTTAGAAACATGTAGAAATAATTTTTTAAAATGAAAGGAGGGTTTTTTGTTTATTGTAGTTGTAAATATATTTATGAAATGGAATTTTTCATGCAGAAATTAATTAATTAAAAAAAAAAAAAAAAAAAAGAAAAGAAAAGAAAAGAAAGAGAGAATTATATTCTTTAAATAAATTATTATGGGTTTCAAAGTAAAGATGTTGTTTATTTATTTTGACGTGTTTTTCAATAATTGCTATTTGACACATTTTTCATGAATTTTAATTCTATTTTCATTTTTCTTTAATATACAGCGTATTTATCCCCTCTTTCATCCCCTAGCCATTATTGCTTTAAATAATAATAAAAAAAATTAGTTTGATTATGTTAATATTTAAAATATGTATCATTTTAAAGTCTGAAAAGTAAATATATGAATAAACTTTAACTGTATTTTGAAAAGAGATTTTTAGTTTTTAAAAAGAAATATATATATATTTGAAGATGGCGCCAAAACTCCATTTGCTAATTTTTCCCATTCCCTGTGCGGAAGGATACATGAATAGGAATTGCAAATGATTGATCTATTATAAATTCGATGTTTATGAATGATTAAAAATTTTTTGCTTTAAAAATTTGTAAAGTCATCATTATTATGATAAAATGGAATGTCTAAAATTACAAAATACTTCCTTATTTAAAATACTTTTTTGACTAAATATGAAATTTTGAAATCAAAAATATCTTTTTCATAGCAGAAGAGAAAATATATTTAAGTGAATTTGACTTAGTATATATACAATAAAAATGTAATAAAGTATTTTTGCGCTAGAAAAAGGAAAGTTTAAATAATTCATTGACTACATTCACGTTGGTCAACCAACCAACGGGAACAACTCAAGCCTTGCTACTAAAAACCGCATCACGACGTTTTCGCCGAAGGAAAGCATGCAATTGGCGGAGTAATATAGTTCCATTTTTAAAGCAACTTTTACAAAAAACAAGAGTTTTCCTGAAAAAAAAACAAAAACGTTACTAGATTCAGAAAGATCCCATTAACAACATATATTAATTAAATTAAAATCGTTCGTGCGGTTTTAGAGATATTTTTTCATGAATTTAGTCCATTACATCCTTACACCACAAATTTTCCATTTTTGGCTTTAAATTGAGATTCAGATCTCAAAACATGCATGTAGAAATGTAAAATTTTCAGGATAGATTAAGACCGAAGATAAAAGACTATTTTGAAAAGATCAGAACAAAATATGGCATATTTGCTGAGATATTAAGTGTCGGCTTTTACAAATCTCTTTGATCTCAAACTAGCCGTATATATGAGTTCGCAGCGTTCAGTTTGTCCTTCCGCTTGCGTCACTCGAAAAACTGCCGTTTTTCATGATATATATACATATATACATTTTTTTTTTAATATTCAGTTTCAATACCATTTCATATAGCAAATATGATATTCTTAATACATTTAAACTATTTAAAATGGCTTTCCACTTGAATGAACTTTTCTAATATCATAAGTAATGTTTTTTCAACTTTTAGGCCATGGGAAAGGCAATAATACGGAAGTTTCTTTCTTCAAACTATTCCCTATTGCTCTAAAAGTAGAGCAAAAATGTAAGTCTTGTTGAAAAAAATATTATTACCCCCCAAAATCTAACAAAAGTCTGATAATTCCACGTTTAAAATTTGCGGATATTCTCTTGATGTTCATAATAATAGAAAAAATTACTAAATTCATTCTGCCTTCAGTAGAAGCAGCTCCCCAGAGCACAATAGATCCACCTTTAAAATGCCCGATTCATATCTGCCTTTAAAAAATCTTATCTGTCTTTCGCTATCTTCAGATCGTGCCATTAACTATTAAAACCATTTGGTTAATCAATAATAAAATGTTTTTCATCCGAAAATGCAAAATTTTACCATTTAATATTGTCTTTATTCAACTTTAACACAGACGTTCTTTCGCCCATTAAATGCTGATTGATTATAGCAGGTTTTTTATTCATTTTAACATATTATTAATTATTTTAAACATGCATAAATGTGGACCCTAACCTTTCGTTAAAAATTACAAGCAAATTCAGCAGCAGTCATTATGAGTAGAACAGTAAGAGGAATTATGAGTCTTCGATCTCTGTAAAACAACTCTGATTTTACATCAGATCTCTCTCCTATCGAACCAGCAGTTCAACGTTTGATCACATTTCCTTCAGCAATTTTAGATCTTCAAATTTCATTAGAAATTCGGCGGATTGAAATTATCCTTCCACTTAAAAAACACATTTATCATACTTCACGACGTGAACGTTCTTTTTTTCGAGGAATTATCAGTAATGTCCGTCCAAGAAAAATTAAAGGCTTATATATGAATTAATCTAGCCCAGTAGTTAACGAATTCGCATGTCAACTGTAATTTATCCGCTAGTAAGTTAAATAAAACGAAAAAATCTTGATTGTCCCTATAATTATGAACATCTAAAAACGTGGAAAAAAATATATTTTGCAATTTTTTTTATTAATTTTGTTTCATATTAAAAAATTATAGCAGTTTTGGGTTTTAGAATACTAGATATATTAAGTGCACTTAGTATAATCTTGTTCACAATTATTTTCACATTAGTTATTTCAAAATATAAAGTGTCCTTATAAATATGAGAAGGAGTGTATATAAGTAACTGAGTCAAACTTACTTCACTTTTTTCGTTAACTGTCAAGATGTAAAGACTCTTCGTATTTAAGACTAAAAAATAGAAGACAAAGGTGTGTGAATCCATAACATGTAAAAGTAAATGAATTCTTGCGGTTAAATTCATAACGAACATCTTAAATTTCTCATAAAATTGTAACGATATTTTTGGCTAAAATTAGGGTCGCCAATGCTTAAAAAAAAAAAAAAAATAATAAGCGGGGCAGTCTTTGGGGACTGCCGATAGAAATGAAAACTAAATAACTTGTGAATTGTATCGTCGAACTATTAGATTATTATTTTTGGATTATTTTTGGTTTGTAAAGAAGTGTTAATGACCAGTTTAAACTTTAATCATTTTAAATTTATATTGAAAGCAAAAAGAAGAATATAACAGTCTGTATAAAAACACGTGCTTGTACTTTTGAACTATGTATATACTGTGGAAAAAGTACATACATACATAGAGTATAGAACTAGAAAGAGACAGATGCCAGTAACCAGTATGCTAGTCGTATTATATATATGTATATGAGGCATGCATATATGGATATATATGTAGAGAGATATACTCTTTGTATGTATATAATGTATACTAATAACGCACGGAGGTATATCTATGTACATATATACACAGTATACATATAGCTCATGGAAAACGTTCGATGACGATGACGCGAGTTCCATGTTTTTTGTTCACCCAAAAGTGCTGAACGCGCCTAAAGAAGTTTTTACTTAAAAAAATAAAAAAAATAAATAAAAAGTGATTAAAGCGAAAAAAAAAAAAAAAAAAAAAAAAAAAAAAAGGTGTTGCTCTTGGTTACTTTCTGGTTGAGGTTTGGCTTGCATATTGTGATTTTTTGATAGAAGTAATTGAGCCAAACTTACTTCACCTTTTTCGTTAACTGTCAAGATGTAAAGACCCTTCGTGTTATCTCTGTATTCCCCGTGCCCTCATACTCACTTTTATTGAATAACTTTTTATTTTGATGTTTTCAAAAAGTTTTCTTAGTCCTGCTGTAATCATATAATATTGTATTACTTTTTTGTCACAATGAAATGTAAATAAAATGATTGAAGTCAGCATCGTTTGTTGGATTATTGTGTATCAGCTATCAGCACAAAAATTACGACCAATTGTTTGAAAGGATTTGAGTTTGTCAAGTATTCTACTTTGATAGCAAGTCTTCGTGAACTGAAATTCTGAATGAATAATTTTCTTCATTAAAACTAACCATTTAAACGGATCAACAAAAAATTATAACAAAAATCATATTTTTTAATAGCTGGTAGTGGTAGTATTGGATAATGGATGTAAGCCTCTAATCACAAATATTAATCTGAACGTTTGAGAAGATTTTTTTTTCTATTTATTATTATTATTATTATTATTATTATCGTTGCTGTTATTTTTTAACTTTAAATGTGACACCCATTATGATATTTTTCAAGTATAATTCAATTTTAGATATTTTAAACAAATAAAGAAATATTGAGTTCTTTCAACTAAACCTCCAGTTACAAGTTATGTCATTCATTCATTTTACCTATTTGACTTCCTTAAATTTTAATCAAAGTCCAGTTTTTTATTTATTTAGGCAATTAATTGCATTTCTTGTTGCTTGCATAAAAAGACATTTTTTTTTCCCACTTTAGAAATTAGTTTTAAAAAGTGATTAAAAAAAAATAAAGTTGTGTTTTTATATAAGGTTTTTCTCTAAAATTGTCAACGATGCCAATTTTGCAATTAAAGCAATTTTTTTTAAGTTTTGCTCTATTTCTTTTCTTTTTTTTTTTATTGAATATTTAACGAAGATTATAACAATGTCCTAACTTTCTGAGTCACGCTCAGAACCAGAGACCATAAGGTGATCTAAATCAGAATTGCTGCCGAAGTTTGAAGTTTGAAAACCCTATATCATCATTTATCAAATGAATATTTTGAAAAACAGACAAACATGCTCAACAGTACAGTAGTGCATTAATTTATCAATACATTCTTTTTTTGTTATGTTGCCAAATGTTTTATAATTATGGTCACACAAACTTATTGAAGGGATATTCAAAATTCTGATTAGCAGCCATAGAACTTTTGTATTATAATAAATAACCCTTTTCTCCAGAAAGTTGCTCAAATCAGATATCTGGTAGCTTTCTAAATGATGACTAATCAAAAACTTTTGCTTTTCACAATGTAGTATCTGACTTTACAGTAACTATTAACTGTATAATGACTAATTAAAGAAAAAATTAAATATATCATGTAAAAAATTCACTAAAAAAATTTTTATTTTAGTTCGAAAATTTTCTGGAAAAACACTGTAGAAAATTTTCTGGAAAAATTTCTACCCCACATCACTACACACCAGTTAACACATTTTTTTTTTTTTTTTTAATTCTGAAAGTTGGTTGAAATTTTTTTCACCTTCTCATTTTTTAAAGTAGTCTGTCCCCTTAATGAAATCGAATTTGTATTTTATAAATAATTTTCGTTTTAAATTATGTATTTTAAAAATACACAAGTATTAAAAGTTAATTTAAAAGAATCTAAATAGCTTTTAATTTTTTAGCTATGAAAATTAATAGCTATTTATTTATTATTATTATTATTATAAACTTTAGATTTGCGCAAGAACTTATAAACACACATGGGATTAAAAGAATGATAAAAAAAAAAAAAAAAACTTGTACATTTATCTTTGCAATTTGAGCTCTAAAATCGTACACTTCTTATTTATTTATTTTAAGAAAATTTTTCAGTTTTATATTACATTTTTAAAAACCTATTTAAAACACAGGTGCTAAGTGCCTCCATAATGATGGTCCCCTAAGAAACCTTGAGGTATAATGTGAAAACCCCTAGAGAGTCCCCCTTAGCGCATGCCCATACATAGAAGAACCCCGACACTCTCACCATAAAAAAAATAAAGGGAAAAAAGAACACACAGAAGGTAAAGTTTTTTCTGGGCCTACATTTTATCATATGTACACCAAAAAAGAAAAAAAAAACACCCTTCCCCTTTGAGAAACTTCTACATCCGCTTAGCAGAGCAAGCACTCGCTAGGAAAGGTGTGTGCGAGATCGTCTGCAAGTCAGCTCCTCACGAGAGCGATTTCGCTCGACCGGTGCCTGAAAAATCGACCGGAGCAGTATCCTGGATTTCTCACCCTGCGCTTGGCGACCGATGGCGAGCAATTTTTCCGGCAACCCTTAGCTTGTGCGAGCGGCGTGCTCTGCTCCTCGTAGGTGTAGTATGTCAAAGAGGCCAAGCTGTAGTGGGGGTCTTAGAACAGGAGTGCAGCACCCTTTTTTAGTGTAGTGTATAGGCTGTAGTTTTACGGGAACATAACCAACTACAATCAAGCAACTAAGTGTCCAGCCTCCTCGGCTTGTTGTATATTAAACGCCTCATGTTGGGAGATATATAAACAATTTATTATATATATTTGATTATATATATTATATTCATACATATATATTCATAGAAAAAAAAAAGAGTTTATCTTATACATTTACCAGCTCTATATATTATAATTGTTCTTGTAAACCATGGAGAACGAGAATCATCAAAATTGTGCCGGGGGCCAAGGACAAAATGATGCTGCTCACGATCCTGGGTACGTATGTAAACAAAACAGTTTATTATCGTCTGTTAAAACGCACAGTTTGTGATTTGCTTTGCTCTTCCCCCTTCCGCTTGGCTTTTCTGTCCGTTTGTTTATGTTATGTGATGTTTACCCGTGTATATGTCAGCTGATTATCGTCTGCAGCTTTTTCGTGGTACGCTTCATTAAGAAAGTTGATTGCCTAATTTAGCTTCGCCCACGGCACGCCACTTGTGCCGGTTCGGTCCCGGCGAGAATACCGGGAGGAGCTGTTGTCAGAAGGAACAAACGCCACTAGTAAAGAGAGACGTTTGGCAGGTCGAAAAAACAAATCTATCAGCTCGTCAGATTCTAGCTTTAAATTAAGATATTTGTTTATAGATTCACGGATTATCACATTAATAAATGTGAAATATTAAACAAACATTTTTTAACACGTTAATTTATAGTATAACAACATCGGCACCAAAGTAGTTCGTTTAACGTAATTACAAAGAAAAAATTACACTAAAATATTTTCCACAAAATTTTCAAGAAATATTTCTTTTTTATTATTATAAAATATACAGTGTATTATTCCGAGAATCTACAGTATCGTCGTCTTATGGGCAGAATCACTTCACAAATTTTGCGTTTTAATTTTTCCTTGTGTGATTTTCAAATTTATAAATTTCAAACCTTGGAATATATTTTTTAGAAAAACAACTATAATATAATATTACAAAAGAAATTACTGTTTCTGATATTTAGTTTATCTTAACAGTTTTTACCTGTAACGAAGTTCTCTCTCTCTCTCTCTCTCTTTTAATTATCCTACAAAAATTCAGGTGTTTAAGACAAACTTTGACGGTTTCTTTTACATTAATTTGAAATAATTTTCATTTTTAATTACTTTATAAATTATATATTTACAACGAAAAAAATTTACTCGATCTTAATTTTTAATTTAGCATTAAATTTCTTTCGAAATTTTAAATTTTTTTCGAAAAACAACTATAATATTACAAAAGAAATTACTGTTTCTGATATTTAGTTTATCTTAACAGTTTTTACCTGTAACGAAGTTCTCTCTCTCTCTCTCTCTCTCTCTTTTAATTATCCTACAAAAATTCAGGTGTTTAAGACAAACTTTGACGGTTTCTTTTACAATAATTTGAAATAATTTTCATTTTTAATTACTTTATAAATTATATATTTACAACGAAAAAAATTTACTCGATCTTAATTTTTAATTTAGCATTAAATTTCTTTCGAAATTTTAAATTTTTTTCGAAAAACAACTACAATATTACAAAAGAAATTACTGTTTCTGATATTTAGTTTATCTTAACAGTTTTTACCTGTAACGAAGTTTTTTTTTTTCTCTCTCTCTCTCTCTCTCTTTTAATTATCCTACAAAAATTCAAGTGTTTAAGACAAACTTTGACAATAATTTGAAATAATTTTCATTTTTAATTACTTTATAAATTATATATTTACAACGAAAAAAATGTACTCGATCTTAATTTTTAATTTAGCATTAAATTTCTCAGAAGTTAATAAAAAATTATTAAACATTTATATCCGATTAAAAAATCATTATTTTATCTTGAAATGAACATATTTATTTATTTATTTTTATTTATTATTAATTTGCTTTCTTGAACTTCTGATTTTTCGCTCTACAACGAAATATTAAGATTAAATTAATATATATTAAAGGGAAATTTGTTTTATAAAATTAAAATACAATAATAACTTTTTTTTTTTTTTATGTCAATACAAATATACCTATAAATGAATAAAATTATTTAACGATTATGTTTAAAATTAGAGAACGTGGATTTAAAAATTTGACCGCGATCACATCTTTTAAACTCGATTTTTCACATTTAGAAGATAAATGATACATATATATATTTTTTTGTTTTTAAATACGAAAAAAATCCCTAAATAATACAATTAAAACGTTAAACTTAATAATACAATATTTATTACATTCCCTTAAATGTTGCCAGTTTTTATACTTGTTATTATATATTAGGATCAGTTGAAGACTACGTAATTTTAAAGTTTTTCATATAAATTTATATTTTGATTACATTTTAAGTTTCACATTTAAAATACTCTGTTAGGATTTAAGTACGCCCTGTGAGTTACTAAAATTCCGATAATCGTTATCTTTAGCGAAATAATTTTCATTTTCTTATTTTAAAAGATTTTTTTTTTTTTTTTTTAAATAACACATAATAAAGGCGTATGTTATTATTATTATCGTAAGAAAAATATATAAATATATAAATTCTTTTTATAAATCGCCTGCTCAAAATATTCTCATTTTAAATCACTTGCTTTAAACATTCTTTTTGTATTATATGCATAATATCGTTATTAAATTACTACTTTAGCATTTTTTTTCGATACTTAAAAAATATTTTAAATACAACACATTCGATGTGTTATTAAATTTCTGTCACTTGAAGAACGCTAAAGTACGCTCTTTATTATTAAACATAAAACTTAGAATATCTTAAAAATAAATCTTTTCATCATATAGCCTTTGGATAATAAATTAGTAATAAAAAATATGTTTTACTATTTAAAATATAATTATAAGTTTATACGTATCGTCCTTTAGTTTAATATTCTATATTTTAACATGCAGAATTTTATTTTCTTATTATAAATAATTCGTATATCACATTGAAGCATTTTTTATACGTCTTTTAACTATACGTCGATTTTGTGTAACCATAATTTATTCCAGTTAATTTTATATAAAATGCTGAATTTCCATGAACAAATATTACTTATACGTCGCTTTTCATTTTTCTAAATTACGCAAATTTTTTACCTTTGTCGTTTTTTCTTAGTTCTTCCGTTACTAATTTTCTTAAATTTGATTAGAAATTTACGTATTACTGTTTATAATATTAATATTAAGTTTATATGTATCTTCTTTCAGTTTAATATACTATATTTCAACATGGCAAATTTAGTTTTGTTAATATACATAATTCACATATTACAGTAAAGGAACTTTTTACGGCATTTTGCACCTCTTTAAGAATAACGAATTTTCTACCATAGTGTTTTTTTTTTTTTTTTTTTTTTTTTTTTTTTTTTGCTATTCTTATTTTTATAATTTTCTAAAATTTCGGTAGAAACTTACGTGTTATTATCAGGTATTATTATATAAGATATTCGCAATAATCTTATATGCATCCACCTTCAGTTTAACTTAATAAACCTTAACATCTGAAGTTTATTTTTACGTAATTCAAAAATTGCGATAAAGCAGCCGTTTTTACGTCTCTCCAGTGTATGTTGATTACGTCGATTTATTAGTCTAATTTCAATTCCTCCCACTTCATTTTAATATAAAAATGTTTCGTTTATACGGCGAAAATTTCGGGTATACGTCATTTTGCACCTGTTTAAACGTAACAAGTTTTCTATCTTTGTCTTGTTTGCTCTATTTTTCCGTTTCTAATTTTCTTAAAATTCGTTAGATATTTATTTATTATTATTTAAGAAACTTACATTAATTTTATATGCATCTTCTTTTAGTTTAAAATGTTGTATTTTAATATGTAAAATACCTTTTTCTTTTCATACGTATTTAAAACATTACGTAAAGCAATCTTTTATATATATCTCTGATAAACGTTGATTTCTTCTAGCCCCGATTCATTCCACTTCATTTTAATATAAAAATGCTACATTTATACGGCAAAAATCTTAATTAAACGTCATTTTCCAAAGAAAAACATTTACTTTTAAAGGTAAATGATTCTACATTTCTTCCGTTACTCTACTATTCTTCTATTATTAAATTTATTAAATTTCATTAGAAACTTTATTTTTTAGAGATACACTATCAAAAATAAATAAATAAAAATAAATAAATAAAAAACACCAAATGAACTTTCAATTTGATTCATAATATTTTATTTATTACTTACAGACAAAGAGTAAAGAAGACGATTATAAAAAGTTTTGCAATAATATGTCTACCAGCATGGATATAAATCGTTTCATAATTTGTATTTAACATATTCAGAGCATTTTTATGTTATTACACAAGATTATATATGTGTACGTAAGATAAAAAATATCTAAATTGAAACTTAAAGTAAATAACGATATGATTTTTCTAGCTTTTCTGATTAATGTTTAATTTTTTAAAATTTATTTATAATTTTCAGTATAAATAATACTATAAAATAATAAACTAACACTGCCTTAAAAAAACTTAAAAAAAAAAAAACTGTTACATAAAATTGCATTTATGTAGAGTTGTATTTGTAAGTTGTTTAATAAAAATACGTCCTCCCATTTACGTGCCGTTTGGCGTATGGTTGCATTAAAATTACGATAATTAGTTTTTTAAGTAAAATTTTCTCAATTCCTCTCTTTTAATTTTTAATGTAAATTTAAATATTTTCTGAATATTGCAGTTTAATAACTACATTCAAGTAAAAAAAAAAAAAAAAAAGGTGAAAACAGTGGAGATTTTATTAGTTTGAAAATTAACCTGATTTTGTATTAGAAATGCATTTTTCGCAGTACATGTAAATTAAGTTTTTATTATACCTATATTCAGGTTGTTATATTCAATAAAGTATAACAAGTGAAAGTGTATTTACTTTTACGTGCCTGTTCCGTATTAAGAATATCCGGTGGAAAGACAAATAATTTTTTCTCCCGCTTCAAAAAATTATATATATATACATATGAAGCTTTTAAAGCATAATAAATTCTTATAATGTAGGAATTTTGCGATTTTTATTTTCAATATTGAACTTAATTTTTGCTGTTTAAAATTGCAACTATTAAATTTCATATATAAAATCGACTATTTTTATTTTTTATAATAGACTATTAGGAAAACTAGATCCTTTTCTATAATATAGGTATATTACCTTTGTATATAACCTATATTTTGTAGAATTTTACGTGATTCATTTTAGCGATCGAAATTATTAAATTTACTACGCAGATTATGAAATATCTATCAATAGCTTTTCACTACAAAAAATTTGTTCACTTCTGGCATATATACTTGAAGTATGAGTAAATTTTTATTTTAATGCAAAAGGGAAAAATAATAGATATTAAAATTTCAGCAATTGAAAATCTTTATATGCTTTTATATTCTTCTCATAATAAATGTGCTTTAATTAGATTAAAATTAATGGATATTATAAGAAAAAATATTATTGTTCAAAATATTTACATTCTTTTTTACATTTAAATTAATTTGTTTACATTTATCGTACATAAACTTTTTACACAATATATTTTTACATAATATTTTTACATTTAAATTAATTTACGATATTTGTAACATGCATAATATATTCGTTAACTCTTTTCGTAAATATAAAAACAGTTACAGCTCATTCATACCCCCCTTAAATGATTAATTAATTTATTTTTAGTATAAAAAGATGTGTTGTTTTCGCAAATCAATCTGCGTAGTAAATGTAATAATTTCTTTGGCTAAAATTAATTATGTACAATTCTATAAAATATAGGCTATATACAAAGGTAATATACCTATATTATACAAAAGGAACTAGTTTTTCTAATATTCTATTATAAAAAATTAATTAGTCGATTTTATATATGGAATTTAATAGTCGAAATTTTTAACAGCAAAAAATAAGTTCAATATTGAAAATAAAAATCGCAAAATTCCTACATTATAAGAATTTATTATGCTTTAAAAATTTCATACCTCTACTATATACATATATATATATATATATATATATATATATATATATTAAATATATAATTTTTTGAAGTGGGAGAAAAAAATGTTTTCTTTCCACCGGATATTCTTAATTCGGAACAGGCACGTAAAAGTAAAATCACTTTCACTTGTCACAACTTATTTTATACAACAACTGAATATAGGTAAAATAAAAAACTTAATTTACATGTACTGCGAAATATGCATTCCTAATAGAAAATCAGGTAATTCCAGATCAGGCTACTCCAAATCAGGTAACTCCAAAATCAGGTTAAATCTCCAGATTATGAATAGCGAAAACATATTATTTTACATTTAATACTTATTGTTGTTTAAAATATTTACATTAAATAATATTTTATTAACATTCCAATTGAATATCCATACATAATTTTGATAATATTCTTTTAGTTTCGCACAGTATGTTTTTATATGTGAAATATTTTATATAATCGTATTCATACAGATTATTAAAATTATATTTATGCGTTTTACCTTTATGATAAACAGGCAAATTTTCAAAGCTTATTCAGATAGCCACAAAAGGATTTACAATATTTCTTAGTATGAGAAAATATTTTTAAAAGGCCGTTTAACTGTTAACCTTAAGTTTTAGAACTGATTTACTTTTTTTTTTTTTACTTTTACCGCATTATTTTAGTAAATGGCGTTTACTCGTATTACCATGTTTTTATTAACTTCTATTCTTGTTTGTTTGTTTGTTTGTCCGGTACAACTCTTGCAATCGAATTTTGACTAACTTCCCTACTAGCGAGACATTTGAAACTTTCACAGTAGCTCGGAACGCGGTGATAACACAATACTTCGAAGTCAGATTTTCGAATTTTTGATTAGTTTTCTTATAATTAATTAAAATATGAAAATAATAACATCCTAATAGCGTTAAAATAGACATTAAAATATTAGCTATAATTTAATTGTTACAAAAAAAAAAAAAATAAAAAAAAATAAAAAGAAAATAAAATAAATAAAAATAAGAGTTCATTTTCTTTCGACATAAAAATAAATACATTTAATTAAACGTGAACGTTAAAAAATTATAAAAAGTTAAATGATGCATCTCACAAAAATTGACGTCATTATCAATTTAAAAATTTTATGCACATTGATAAGAGCTCTATGGTGCATCAGAAAATTTAAAACATGGTATATAAAAAGTCTTTTTTTTATTTTACAATTATTAAATAATAAACCAATATTATTTTTACATCGAATACACATTGTTGCCTATAGTTATTTAGATTAAACAATACTTTAACAATATTCCTATATAACGTGTTTCTAATTTTATAAAGCATGTTTTTATTTATGGGAAACATTATTTTACGTTACAATTTATATGTGGATCAATACGATAGAGTTTCTTGTTTTTTCCGTTTGTAAAATTAATGACATTTATTTATTTGTGTCAAAAGTCTTGAAATTTTACTGCCCAAATATTAAATTAAAAATGCTGCGCTATTGAAACGTGTTTATGTAATATAAAAGTTACATATAATTAATATTTTCCACTATTTGACGATTTTGAAATTTGACGAATTCAGAATTAATATTTTTCACTATTTGACGTAATTACACATTTTTTCCCCTTATGTAATCAATCATTTTTTTAAACTTTCATTCAAACGTTATTAATAACTTTATTTAAACTGCATTACGAGGCTCGTTTACTGTTTTACAAAACTCATACAATGCGTGTTCAATCTAGACGTCTAACAGACAACTGAATGTTAAATTTGATTTATGTTTTTTTTTTTTTTTTTTTTTTTTTGTATTCTAATTTGACAGAATTCCCTTAGCTGTTTCAATTCAAAATATTTAAGTTGCGTTATTTATTCTATACATTATTTTTTAAACAATGACTTATACTGATTAGCCTTTTGTAAAAGAAATATATAAGTTTGTAAAAGAAATGTATATTTTAAGAATATATGAATCGATTAATTATGAGTTTCGAAGAAGAGACTTCTTTTATATGTTTTATTTATTTATTATTGAATAAGGTAAATAAGAAAATTAAATCTTTTTACAAATAAAACTTTTATAAAGAAGATACTTCTTTTATATCTTTTATTTATTTATTGTCGAATTTCGGTAAATTGAAAAATTAGATCTTTTTATAAATAAAGCTTTTATAAAGAAGGGACTTCTTTTATAGCTTTTATTTATTTATTGTTGAATACTCTAAATAGAAAAATTAAATATTTTTGTAAATAAAACTTTTATAAAGAAGAGACTTCTTTTATATGTTTTATTTATTTATTTTCTAATACGGTAAATAGAAAAATTATATATATATATATATATATATATATATATATATTATAAATGAAGATTTTATAAAGAAGGGACTTCTTTTACATGTTTTATTTATTTATTGTCGAATACGGTAAATAGGAAAATTAAAGACTTTTGCGAATATAAAGTTTTTTACAGTAGGCTTTTTTAATGAGTAATAACTAAATGAATTTAAAAAAACGAAGTACATTTTAATTGTATTTTATGCGCATTTTTTCACAACAACAGGGAATTTACATGTATTCTCATTTATATGTTATGAGAATAAATATTAATAGTGTTTATTAAGTGCATTGATTGGCAGTAATTAAGAAACATATTAATAATAATTAAAAACACTTACATATTACTAAGTTAAATACGCAAAAAAAAAAAAATAAATAAATAAAAATAAATAAATAAATAAAATAAATAAATAAATAAATAAAGTGTCATAATATAAAGCTGATTATTAAATTTAAATTATTTAAATTAGTTGAGTATATTTATTTTAATCAGTAAAATAGTTACGCTTTAAGAAAATAAGCTTTTACACTTATACATTAATAATAGAGGATTAAAAAAAAAAGTGTATTATAATATATGAAACCAATATATATATATATATATATATATAATCAAAAGAAAATATTTAAAATATGGGGTTATATAAAACTACTGACAATTTACCTGCGTCATTGCGTCATAGACTAATAATAGCTGTTGTAACGTACGTTAATAATACATTATTTGGAATGAGATGATGATCGACAGCCAGCACATTAATACCTAATAAAAACATGTTTTCATAATAAAAAAATCCTCTTTTTTACTCTTCATTAATAACTTTAATTGAATCTTATAGGGAGATAATTTAATGATTTACGTTCTTCGGCTAATCAGTGTCCGAGAGAATCTGATTTTCAAACTGATATCCGGGAAATGCCGGGTTCGATCCCAAATTACGCTCGTCGACTTAGACTTTCGATGTTTTTCGCGTTTTTTTTTTTTTTCAAACTCGCGTAAATACGAACTTAGACCCTTTAAAAAGACTCCCTATGGAGCACTTTATCCAGGCTTAGGACCCACATGCAGTCGCGATACCTCCAACAACTTTACATACTCCGTCATAGATTGCATATCTGTGACTCGGCAATTCTGTGACTGACATCTAGAATCTAAATTGCATAGATTGCCATCTTATTTAGATATCTAGCAGCTTTGCATACTCCGTCATAGATTGCATATCCATCTTATTTAGATATCTAACTACTTAATGCTAAAACGAAAACTTGATTTATACTTTGTATTTTAGTTTTACAGGAATTCCTCTAGCTATTAATTTGAAAAATATCGAAAACGTTTACCTCTAACTGCACTGAGAAAAAATTCTGTAACTGACATCTAGAATCTAAATTGTGGCTCTAGAAAAAATAGTTCCAAGTCATCCTTATAAATTCTAGTCCCCTTTGAAAGAGAATTTTAGAAACCCCTATTAGAATTCTAGAGAGTTTGTCTATATTATCGAGGTCAAACCTATTTAAAAGTTTCTCCAAGTAAATGCGAACACATGAGGCGGGTTTCAGCAAATATAATCTTGGTTTATGACCCAATTCTAGATAATCAAGCGAGAATATCACGCCATACAAAAGATTCAGAATATTGTTTCACAATCTAGAAATGTGTAGACTAGAAATTTTAGATCATTCCGTCTATTCAGTTTATTGGCATGCCTTATGCGCATAGCTCGGAAATCTATATTTATTGTTAAGGAATTTAGAAAATGGCCACTTATTCATTCTAGATGAAGGCGGTAGGGTAACTGCACCAGTGATTGACAGTTTTAGAGCAATCTCTGATGCTTTTTATGTTCTAGTCATCAGAAAATATTTTTAGAAATCTTACGTTAGTACATATGGCATGAAAGACATTCAGAACCACATATATGTTAAAATATGTACATTTGATAACAATTTTTTTTTTTTAATGAATTTTTATTTGACACCCACTCAATGTTCCAGTAATTGACATTGCCAGTTTTTCTTTTTATTAGTAACTGGCACCCTATGTTCCAATGTTTGACACTGCTAGTTATTCATTTTACCAGTTATCAGCACCCTATGCTCCAGTGTTTGAAATAAAATGTTAAAATTCTTATATGTAAAATGTATGATTTTATTATTTTTATTATTTATTAATTATTTCGGGATATATGTCAATTACTGGAGCATGCCAATCACTGGAGCACCTACACTATATATATATATTTTTTCTCAGTGTTTACATGCTCCGTCAAAGATTGCATGTTCATCTTATTTAAATACCTAAATAACTTCTTAATGAAATGAAAAGTTGATTTATACTTTGTATTTTAGTTTTACAGGAATTCCTCTAGCTATTAATTCGAAAAATATCGAAAACGTTTACCTCTAACTGAGCTGTTTCTTGAACAATCTTCCATAATAATTTAATTTTTAAATTGGAAGTACTTTTATTCCGTTTTTTTTTAAAAGCCATTTAGTCAGGTTTACGATTGTGAAAACAACGTGTAATAACGTGTGAAACAACGTGTAAGAATAATAATTTAATTTTAAATCAATTTTTTTCCCTGTGTTTCGAATTACTTACAGTCAAAACCGGTAAAGAGTGGATATGTGTAATCAAATTTGGATATGAAAGTTATTATTATTACAAATTTCCTCGCGTTTTTTTTTTTTTTTTACAATTAATAGCTAATTATTGTCCCTTTCTCTTTATTCTTAATCTTAACGCTATTCCGAAATAAAAACAGCCAACTTTTTAAGCAATTTATCATAAAAGCAGGAAATTCGCACAAATTATAAATCAAATACTTGAAAATCGAGTGAAAATTCTAATTTTCTGCACAATACTTTGATATTTAAGAAGTCTAGAAAAAATGTGTATAGACTATCTTATTATCTGCTCAAAGAACCTATTCTATATTCGTGTTATATCTTCCGTTAGGAGGTAATTTTAGGATCCTAGCCTGTATTTACTTGAACTTAGTAGAAAACTACGGAAAATACTGAACGGCTAGATGGACGAGTGGGATCTGGATTCGAATCCGATCTCTCTCATCTAACCAGATTTGAAATCAACAATGGGAGATTTAAATTGATTTTAAATTAAAACTACGTTGCTTTTGCAAAATTTATTTAATTATATATTTCATTATAAGAGTCTCCTAAGTTATATAATTTATAGGTACTCTAGTTAGAATGCTACAAAATATAGTCGTGTTTGATATTTCTTTATAATAATAATAATAATTAATATTATTATTATTTTAAAGGGAGGATAAGAAAGATCAAAATTGGGCATTTGAGTCAAGTTTTGACAAATTCACGTCAAAACTACCAATTATCTATTTAATGTCAAAATGTAAAGCATTTAGAAAAATCAAAAAAATAAAAAAATAAATAAATAATCTTATCCTAATTACTATAATTATAATGCCCGATTCTTATGCATTTCCGTCAAGTGTTTTTTTTTTTTTTTTTTTTTTTTTTTTTTTTTAAGTGTGTAGGAATTATTCTATGATTGATATACTCTGTCGTATATTCTGATACACGCTGTTTGGATATACTCTGTCTTATCTAAAAGAAGAAATACCCTTAAATAAAAAGGAAAAAAAGCAACATAATTATGATTTAATTGTGTTGCTAATAGGTTGTTGTTATTATTGGTAATTATTAGGTACCCTAATTTCTTTTGTTTCAAAATTATAAATGATTGTTTAGCATAGTTTCCATAATTCATTTTTTAATACAAATTTATTTATTATACGAATAAAAATTCATACGCATAAAACATCCTATGTCCACACTAAAATTTAATGTAAAATTTGATGATGTGTTTGGATTGCAGGAAATGCTGAGAACCATTTATACATTTTTCGCATATAAATTACAGAGGAGCACATTAAAGGGAAACAACATTAATCTTGATTCACCCGTAATATTTCGTTAGATGTTCATAATTTGTACGAAAACCTGAATGTTGTTTTAATTTTAAACCATAACTGGCATGTTAATAGTTTGCTGTTAATTACATTAGTGTTCAGGTGTTTAAATTTGACTTTAATTATATTCAAAGATATGAGGGGCAACCTAAGTTTTATTTTAAAATGGTAGATTTTAAATATTTTTTATTATACGTCATTGTAATATTATATTATGCAATAATATGTACATTAAGATTGCGTATGATTTCTTCGATAGCAAATTATACGTCAGTATTTGAAGTACATTAGGTACTAGATAGGTACTATTTCATTTTATCCTTTTTGCAAGCGTGTTGTTATAAGGCAGATTACTTTTATTTATTTATTATTTATGCAACAAAAGTTTGCTTACGTTATGATAAATCCATACATGGAAAAAAAAAAAAAAAAGATAAAATTTTCTTTTTTACAAATGTTCTTTCACAATAATCGGCTATTAATTTAATTTTTTTTTAAATGCTCTTTAAAACTAATTATTTTAATTATTTTTGTTTTTAGTACTTCTAACAGAAACGAAAAAACAAGTATAATTAAAATTCGAGAAAAAACTAATATAGTTAACATTGTGATTGTTATATATATGATATGTTAAATACCTATATGTCTTAATAGGAATGTATACGCAATTAGTATTAGATGTTTCATTACGTACTTTTTTTTTTCTCACACATCCATTTAATGAAACAATAAGAATATAAAAAATTAAATACTTTAAAATTAACCAATTGACATATTTTGTAATGAGCATAGTCGTAGAAAAACAATGAAATATATTTTCTTTTCTTGAATTTAAAAACATTTTTCTTTGAAAACAACGCACATACCTAATTTTTGTACACTTACACATGTTTATCTTTTCATTTGATCTCAAAGTCGTTTATTTATGTATTTATTTTATATTTCTTACTGTTTAGAATTTTTTGTTTTCTTTTGTAAGTATAGAAAAAACAAAATTGCTTATTTTTTCAAAATTTTAATTCGTAAAAATGCTGGAAATGTTTCACTTTTCTTGCTTTTTTTTTTTATTATTATTGTTTTATGGATAAATTTGAAATTTAGTTTAGTAGAAAGAAAAAATAATCACATCGAAGTTCTGAAAATGTTGTTGAACAGCATTTTTTGCACCTTTAGATTATATATACAGTAGAAGATCTTTATAACGCAATTCTATATAATGCAATTCTCTATATAACGCAAAATTTCTTGGATATAAACAATAAATTTTGCACTTAAGAAATACTTACTAAAAAACTGTTACTTTGTTGAGAAGTAAGCGTGATACATTAGTTTTTCTTTATCTGCTTAATTCAGAGATTTTTAATGAAAAAATTGCTATCATTAATTTTTTTTTAAGTGAGCAGTATAATGAATGATTTTGTACAGACATATATGGACTATATTTATAAAGTAAATTTTCGAAAGTTATTATCCACCTAATTTTTTGTTCCAAGAAATGTAACTTTAAAATGTCCTACTCTGTTTTGATATGTTTCAGACATATTTGGCCATGTTTACAAGGTAAGTTTGACGATGTGTGAAATGTGATCTATATAATACAAAATTCTATATAACGCAAAACCCTGTGTTTTTAGCTTTGCGTTATAAAGATCTTCTACTGTATATATATTAGTGTTTGATGAATTAACTAATTTGAATTTGTTTATTTCTATGATATACTATGATTCCATGTGATAGCGGTATACATTTTAATATTTAAAGGTAATTTTAGTTAAAAATAATTTTAGTTATTTAAAGGTAAATGAATCCGTTAAAGTCACGATTTCTTGTTAAAAATACACGAAAGCACCGTTTATACGTCTTTCAAGGGACTGGCGTAAAAGGACGTATAACTAAAAAGACGTATAATCGAAATTTTAATAATAACACAGTGATTACTACAAATTTAATGAAACCTAAGTAAAATGTATATGAAAATACTAACTAATAAAGTTTCTCAAGTTAGTAATAAAGCAATAATTAATTTAAAAATATACATAAATAATAAAAAGTGAGAAAATTCGTACTATTAATGTATAAATGGGTATTAATTTCATATACATATATTGAGTATTATATTGCATTTCTTTAGAACTATATGAACGCATTTTGGATATTAATTATATATATTGAGTATCTTTAATAATAAGCATAATGATTTATGTCTATGCAGATAGTTATTTAATTACATTAACATTTTTTTTATATTTAACATTTAATATTAATCTGATTTACTGCTTGTCCAGGAGTATTAAAAGTTCTGCTGTGAATTCAATTGATTCTTTGATTGGTATTTTTCGATCTTTCCTGTTTTCCTCCACTTAAGATGCTTTCTAGAAAAAATCCGTCTTATTTAGAATGGAAAATAACGCTAGATCGAGAAATTTTGCGTATTTCAGTAAAGTGGAAAAGACGTATAACCGAAAAAAGTGGCGTATAAACGAAGAATTTTTGCATTAAAATGAATAGGAATGAATAGGGACTTCTCTAAAAGGACGTGTAAACGGTGCTTTACTGTATATTTATTGAATATTGTATGAAAAAAAAAATATATATGCATGTATATATATTTGTAAGAATATAGCCTCAAAATTGATAGATAGCAATTCCGTATTCAATTATACAGAACGAAACCAATTTGATATAAACGCAAACTTTTGGAATAAACTTGTATTCATTAAAAAAATTATATATATATATATATACACATTAAAAAGTAATATTACTTGAAAGGTTAATAATAATAATAATAATAAACTGAAATGAACATTGAATAAGCAATATATCCAAATATTTAATGCTCAAGAAAATGGGAGATATGCGAACATATAGAAAATATGAAGATATGCTTTTTCTATTAGAGTATAAATGCCTGTCTGTCTTTTTGCCTGATTTCACCTCAATTATTTGCTTACATTACTTTTTCCTTTTTACACTTATATATATTTAAATTATTAATGAATTTAACCATAATTTGTTGTTTTAATTTCTTAATAATTCTAATCATGATAGCTTTCCTGCATATTACACGTTATCATGGTTTGTTTCTTCATACTTGTTTTCTATGAATTGTCTTGGCGAAATAAAATATATACAGGGTGATCGGAAAATGTCTTGCTAAAATTTATAGGGATTAGAGCGGAAGAATATAAAAGGATTCGCAGTATAATGCATGTTCAAAAACACCAAATGTAGGAGGTATAGGGTGCTGAGTAGGGCAGTCCAAACAAGCCAGCAAAATGGGAAGTTGTTATTCTCTGGTGCGATTTGAATCAGCATTCAGCGTTTCACGAATAGTAAATTAGTAGATACCCATCTAACATCATGAAAAAAATAATAAATAAATAATAAATAAATAAATAAAAGAATCTGCATTGCCATCTTGTTTCGACTGTCCAACACGGTACCCTCTTCCACCTTCACGCGATGTTTCCAGACATGCATTGTACTGGGATCGTTTTTATATTCCCTCCCTCAACCCCCTTTAAATATTAGCCGGGCATTTTCAGATCACCCTTTATATAAAGTATTAAATGTGGAAATGCTTTAAAATTTAACACTAAAAGTATTTATAGATAATTATTATAAGGACCGATATTTATTACTTTTAAATATTTATAATTTATCTAAAACATATTTTAGGGTCATCTGTAGATTTTTGCATGAATTAATATATTACATGAGGTGTCATATAGTGCTTTCTACATTGCATGCGATATGAGTTTAATGCATGAAAGTTTCATAATAATTTTTATGATTTTATTTGTTATATTTATTATTTTGGAAAGTGTAATTTACACCCTAGTTAATCTTTTTATAGTAAAAAGCATGAATTTTTAAAACTACTTTTTTTTTTTTTTCTTTTTTCTCAATATTATAATCAGACGATTAAA
The DNA here is from genome assembly GCA_963930645.1 of Salticus scenicus. Taxonomy (NCBI): domain Eukaryota; kingdom Metazoa; phylum Arthropoda; class Arachnida; order Araneae; family Salticidae; genus Salticus; species Salticus scenicus. Next base: position 10,288,851 of record OZ005658.1, on the reverse strand, counting down.
AAATAAAATAAAAAAATAATAATTAAGATTTTTTTATTATAGGATAGAAAATTAAATGTAGAATCGTTAATCGTTTTACATTAAGTATAATTTTTTAACGTTTGCTATATAAATTATATACACTGTTTAATTTTGAACCTTTTCTGCAAAACATTTGAAATGAAGCAGGCAAACTATACGTTTCATATTTTTCATCTGCCATGCACTACAAAAGTCTACTTAAGTTTGTTCCTAGTAAAAATGGTTCCATGTATCCTTAGAATTTTTAGTTTCCTCTGATGCCGTGTTCTAAAAACTCCTGTGAGAACCATAGACCATTTGCTTGTATTATAGTGAACAAAAGTATTTAAAAATCTCTGAAAATAAATGAGAATTCATGAGGCGAGTTTTAGTAACTATAATCTTGGTTTGTGACCCAATTCTAGGTAATCAAGATATAATTTCGCGCAATACAAAGGATTCAAAATATCCACAATATTGTTTCGCCATCTAGAAAAGTATAGACTAGACATTCTCGATCATTTCATTTATCCAGATTATTTGTTTACTTTATATGCATTGCTCGTAAATTTATATTTCTAGTTTAAGGATTAAAAAAAATCTGGTGTGAAACAACCGCACGACTCCCATTACCCACCATTACACGTAATATGCACTTTTAGAAGGTAATGTGATCAGAAGACATAAACTTGACTTAACAAAGTAGACACCTAAAAATTTTCCTTTGAGAAAAGGCTGTTACACGTGTAAAGATATATAAAGCAGAGTTTACATAGCAAGTTAAAAAAAAAAAAAAAATGGTAGAGTTCTTTTTTGAAACACCAATTTCCGAGATCTAAAACTGACCGGTTCAATCAGGATGATTGTTAATTTACCTGTAATAATCACGTAATCCATGAGGAAGGATATCTAAAATGGATTTATGTAACAATTTTCAAGAAAATTGTAAGAACCGTTTTTAAGATACCAACTTTTACCAAAATTTAGAAAACTCAATTATTGACCGGAAAACAATAATTACGTATAAAAGGATATTTAAAAGGAAACTAATATGATGAGTTTGAAAAAAATCCGTACGGCCGTTTTTAAAGGAACTCACTTGCGAGACCTGAAATTAAGCTATTTATACAGTACGCCTATCAGTTTTTCTGAACTAACCAACTATGTCATTCTAAAGGACATCTGATAGATTGTTTATATAGCAACTTTGAAGAAAATCGTTAGAGCCGTTTTTGAGATACGGACTTACCGTCCCACTTCCGGATTTCCAATTTTCACCAAAATTTGGAAACTTCATCGGTACACCAGACCTGTCTTAATTCTGAAGTTTCGTAATTCTTTCTTTAATAGTTTCGGAGATATGACAGCCAGAAGATTTCGCACATGCATACATACATACACACACACGCACACACATACTGGCCAATCGTAAAAAAGCACTTTTTTGGACACAGGAGACCTTTAAAAGGGTAAATCAGGTGAAAACTCGATATTGAATTTTTGGACCGAATACAGTACTTCCATTACCTACGGTAGTTGGGTAAAGGAAGTAAAAAATGACTACTTAATTATACTAGATGAATGCGGTATTTTTTTTTATTTTCTCTGTAAATTAAATTCAAATTATTAAAAATACATATACAGATTTTTTTTTTTTTTTTTTTTTTTTTTAATGGGATAGAAATTTAAATGTAGAATTACGAATTTTTTTCTGTAGTAGATATGAATTTTATAACTTTTGCGTTAGGATTACATACACTGTAAAAACTTGAGAGTTTTTACTTGGGAGCTTTTCTGTTAAACATTAGTCTTGAATTAGATATAAAGCAGGCAAGTTGTACTTTTTTTAAAAATACTTTTTATTTGCCATTACTTGCGGTAATTTACCATACACTTAACGTAAACTTTACGGCCGAAGTTAATCAGCTATTTTTTATATTTTCTACTTTGTATGTGCATCTTTTATAATAAATATAAATCTCTAATTTAACGAACATTAGTTACGATTTTATTTATATACAGTAGCCGCCGCTTTATAAAATCACGTTTGTTTTCATCAAAATGATTTTATTAAGCGGCTGATTTTTATATCCGGCGAACATGCCCGAACTCAATAAAAGAGTACTCATTACCTAAATATGGAAATAAATTCTTCTTCGCCCTTGCATCTATCAATTAGCCATCCGTAGGAATGGCGTTTTAAAGAATTCATTCCTCGAATTCATACTAAAACACATGGCGGGGCGTTTTCTCTTTTTTTTTTTTCTTTTTCTTTTTTTCTCTCTTTTTTTTTTTTTTTTTTTTTTTTTTTTTTTCTCTCTCTTTTTTTTTGAGGCATATAAATTTTTACAAAAAGTAATAATGCAATGGCTTTCTAAGTTTTGTTTCCGTTTCCTTTTCAGAAACAGATAAGAAAATATAATTCATTGTTTAGCTTACATACATAATCATTTTTACTGTTAAAGAGATTTTCTTTTGAGTTTATTAACCGGTGATGCTGATTTTATTAAGCGGCGTTTTGTACTGATTTGATTCCGGACCCAGAAATTTTATCAGATTAAGCGGCTGATTTTATAAAGCGGCGGGTACTATATTTATTTATTATGATTTGCATAGTAATATTCAAATTTAGAAGTAAATAATTATTAATTTCCAAAATATACGGAACTTTCATGTGCAAGATAGAATATTTCACAACGATTATTTGATAATATCATGCTTATTCATGTTCTCAAATTTTGCTCTATCTTCTGCTTAAAATCTATTTTTCTATGATAAGCCTACAAAGTTATCTACCGATGAGATATTTTTTATAAAAAATCTGTTATCTACTTTAAAATTTACAAATGTCTTATAAATTTCACCAAAGCATTTTCTGATAAGTCATTTATTTATTTATTATTATTTACTAGCAAACCCGTGCGAAATATTCGCATTTTATTTCTTTTCTTATTTATCTTTAAAATTTGAAACTCATAAATGTTATACCAATTTCACCAACTAATTAAAATTTTAATTTACCAGAAGCCAGATTGTTAATAAAACCAAATTAATATTGTACAATAATGAAACCAAAATCCTTCAAAGAAAGGTTTCCAGATAAAATTCATGGTTCACGACCCAATTTTCATACTTCTACAGGCAGTACAATTTTAATATTTTTTTCCTACGACGCCTTTTAAGTTTTTGTCGTCATGTTGGCTATGACTTTTTATTAATTTTGGTATTTTTTTAAAAATAAATAAATAAAATAAAATAAAATAATTCCTATTTTGATTATATTTTTTTGATTGTGTTTTTTAGTCAATTCATGACACAAAAGTTCATATTCGGTATATATCTTTAAAATATTGCTAGGTTTAAAATGACGCTTGCAAAGATTCTGAAGAAACAAGCGTTAAAAATACATTTTTTTTTTTTCGTAAAATAATCTCATCAGACAAATGTCGTCGTTTTTCCTTATTAGTCCATTGAGCTAAGTCCGCGTGCTTAAATATTGTTCATGTATAAATATTATTTTCTTTATCATCACGTATCCTATCGTTTCGACAAAAAATAATTGAAACTGGTCCACGTTAGAGAAATATTATATAGATTATTGTAAATTCCTGAGCAGCGTAAGTTTGTTGCTAATTTTGAAACCGTGGAAATCAAAATCTAACAAATATTATTTCGATTAAATAAAATTATAGGAAAGTCTCTAATTTTAATTGAACGTGTTTATTATTATTATTATTATTATTATTATTATTATTATTATAATTATACATTAGAAATTTTTTCTGGGGTATTCCGAAATAAGGTTTCTTTAAGATTTATTCGTGCTTTACTGATGTACTTTAAAACTCTTCTGTAGAAAGTCATTTGGTTTCGAGATTTTTAACAAGGAATTCTCTAGAATTCGTATGAATTTATATTCATTTTCTGTTTTTTTGTTTGAGCATCTGAAATCTTATATTAGTATCTAGTTATAATAGATTTTAGTCATATCAGAAGAATTACGTATTACTATAATTTCAAATACGACATATTAACAAAAATTTAAAAACATATTTTATATAAATTATTAGTGCAAAGATTTATCACTAACCAATTAATTTTCTTTAAAACTCTTTTTTTGTTAATCAATGTTTGAAAATTCTAAAGCAAAGAAAGAAAAAAAAAAAAATCTTATTAATTTTAAATATCGTATTTGGTTATATGATTTTTTTGTGATAGTGTTTAAATAATGTTTATAATTTTCCTTAATATATATTTATATATTATATTCATGTCATTTTCAATAGTGTTTATTAACTAAATAAACAGTTTTAAAAATTCTGTAAAATATCTTTTCAAAGGAACTTTTTTTTTTAGTACGACGGTACTATATCTTTCAATCTGGCATATTGCGTCGTTACCAATTTATAGAGTTCCAATTCAAAAATGCCTGCCAATATCCAATTTTACCATTTAATTTTTTACTCTATCTTAAAATATATTCTGAAATCCGTAAAAACTTATATGTATATATACATATATATACACTGTTAAAAATTTATGTAAATTTAATGTAAATATTTATCCAGAGTCTCTGTAAATCTACAGTAATTCTTAGTTAAAAGTGAATAATCGAGATTCTCAATCTTTATTCTGTATTTTTACCTAATTGTATTATTTAATTATTTAAATAAAATTAAAAATGACTGTTTCTACTTTATGAAAAGCATTCTAAGTCCGAAATATATTCTCAACAACAATTAATTAAATTAATATTAGTTATTAAAATGAATGTATAAAATAAGTTTTTTAACATCTTCGTTTATTTTTCTCTGTAATTTTACGTCAGACTTAAGATAATAGATTACACAAAGTTTTCTGTTGAAATTTTTAACAGTGTATATATATGTATATATATATTTTCTTGAAAAGGTGTTAAAATACAAATATAAGTAGACCTGTCGTGCTAAATTAAATTCTGTAACAGACAGATTTTCATCCACAGTTTATTTATTATTACTTATTTACTAGACTTATGAATATTTTAGCCAAGTAAGCAAAATATCCACAGATATTTATTTATTTAAATTTTAACCCACTGCATTAAACTAAAATTGATAAATTTCGAAAAAAAAAAAAAAAAATGTAGGTTTTCAGTATTACACGTTAATAAAAAAGAAATTTGTCATAACTCTTAGAAGTATTAATTTAAAAAAGTATGATATTTATGCAGTTTTTGAGCAATCTATGTAAGATTTTTTACAATTTGGAAATAGTCATTTTTCAAATATGTACGACAATTTTCATGGTTACGCAGTTAAATACAAAAATGTATATTTCATACTTAAAATGTGTTCATGTTTAAAAATTCTAACTAATGCATTAAAAATATAAAATTAGAATATATATATAACATCTTTTTTAGAAAACATTAACTCTATACTTTTATTAAAATTATTATATGAAAACATATTGAGACATCAGAGATTTAATAAAATTTTGAAAAGATTCCTTTTAATAAAACAGTCATTTAAAAATAAATTAACATCTAATTTCTATTTCAAATAACGTTTAAACATTTCTGTTTATCATTTAAAATTATTCAACTTTTGACAAAACGTTTATCATGTAAACTTTAAAAGAAAAAAAAAGAAAAGTAAATTACATTTTAAAATTTAGAAACGTAAATTTAAAAGAGTTTCTTTTTTTAATGAAAATAATAATTTCAGTGCAGTAGAAGAGAACTCGAAGTATTTTATTTCTGTATTCCTGCAGTGATTTCATAGAAAGAATAAACTGTAAGCCATTTCAGCTAAAGAAAATAACAATTTTCATTCTGCAGAAACATATTTGATGAATTTGATTTAAAAATTTATGTCGATCATTTTATTGGTCGGGTAAACTTTAAAGTTATTTTAATTAAAGAAAATGATGATTTTAATGCTTCGGAAACATATTTGATGGGTTTTATTTCCGTGAAAATTTATTGCTGTAACTTTATTGGTGAAGTAATTTGAAATCTAAGGAAAATAAAGTTCATAAAGTAGCTGAACTGCATTTCGTGGATTTGATTTCAGAGCAGATTTATGTTGGCCATTTCGTTGGTCAAATAAAAGTATTTTAGTCAAAGAAAACGACCATCTTAAATTATTATTTAATATAATATATATAAGCTGATGCTATTAGTAGGATTTACATTATCAATAAAAATTTAACGATCCAAAAAAAAAAAAAAAAAAAAAAACTAGATGTTGTTTAAGTATACAAGAATATAAAAGGGTTGAAAAACGAAATTAAATACGTTATTTTCACACATCTTTGTACATATGCGCAATTTGCACTGAAATTGTGCAATTCTATCTGTATATAGTTACCTATTGTATACATACACATTGTATAATTATACATATATATACATGCATCTAGATATCGCATATATAAATATTTTTATGCGAATAAAGCATAAAAACTTTAACTCTATAACATTATAATACTGGATGTAAAATATTATGTAATGTAACTATATGTGTAATGTAAGTAAATGTAAAAGAATTTAATGTATAGTAGTACTGAGTGCCCCCCCCCCCCCCAAAAAAAAAAAGCGTATTCCATCCATACGATATTTTCTTGAAATAAATTATGAAACATGGTACATATGCTAATGAAAATAAAACTAGGCAGTGGAATTTAAAATTATTTATTACTGTAATTTACAGTATCAGTGTCCTGTAGTAATTACACTGAAAGAAAATTATTTAAAGAATTTGCATTAATAAAGGTAAAGTAATTTAAAATTTTCCATTAAATTGCAAGTTTAATTTTTTTTAAATACTTAATAACACTAATATGAAATAATAACCATTGTATTGTTTGAGCTCAAAATATTATTAAAAAAAAAAAAAAATATTTCTACATAGTGGTATAAAATAAATAAATAAATAAAACCGCCATTATTGCAATTACAATTTTCTGTGGAAGATACTCAAAATCTGGTTGGTTGGTTGTGTTTAACTTCACACAAGTACTGCACTATGGATAATTGGTGACAGTCTGGGACGCACCCTTGAGGATGGTGTGAAGACATGCCATCGCAATTTTGATCCTCCACGGAGGGGATGCCTCCCTCGTTCCCAGAGGTATAATTTGCATAGGAACATGGTACATGGAGGACATTTAGGCCACGTCGGATTTTACGTGCACCACCTACCATTAGTGTACACGACGGTCTTTGGCCGGCTCGAGTATTGAACCCACAATATTCCAATTACGAACTCGGCGCTCTTCTGACCGGGCTAACGCGGCCCCTCAAAATCTGAAAATAATGGTAGTAAATAATGATACTACACTGTTAAAAATTTCAACAGAAAATTCCGTGTCTTACGTAATTTAAGTCTTACATAAAATTACAGAGAAAAATAAACGATGTTAAAAAACTTATTTTATACATTCATTTTAATATGTATATGTTGTGTAATTTTTATTAAAATCACACAATCAACTGTGGATGAAAATCATATTTATTGAAATTTTATTTTTCCGACTGAGTGATAATAATGCCTGGACCGGGAGTCGAACTCCGGATCTTTGACTTACAAGGTCAAGGCTTTACTAATTGAGCTATCCAGGCCGACAAATGCTGACCGGTTGTCGGCCTGGATAGTTCAATTGGTAGAGCCTTGACCTTGTAAGTCAAAGATCCGGGGTTCGGCTTCCGGTCCAGGCATTATTTTCACTCGGTCGGAAAAATAAAATTTCAATTAATATTAATGTAATTAATTATTGGTGAGACTATATTTCGGACTTGGAATATTTTTTCTAAAGTAGAAACAGTCATTTTTAATTTTAATTAAAAAATTAAATAAGAAAATTACGTAAAAATACAGAATAAAGATTGAGAATCTCGATTATTCACTTTTAACTAAGAATTACAGTAAACTTACAGAGACTCTGGATAAATATTTACCTTAAATTTACAGAAATTTTTACCAGTGTACAGAGTAAAATTAAAAAATATTAAATTTAGTGCCACTCTATAGGCATTTGTAAATCTACTAAACGCGGAAACTGAAAAACGTTTTCATAATTGATTTCTTTCTTTTTCTTTTCCTTTTTTATTTCATATATAAAATAATTTAAATAATATACATATACTCTAGTTTCAGTAAAATGCAAAATTTCGTTTAATTCCAGAAGTTCCAAATAAGAAAAAATTGAATAATCTTAGAGAGCGCTTAGTAAAAAAAAAAAAATAATAATTATTCCATCGAAGTATAACAGACCCCCTCAATTTCTACTTTTTTCATAATTAACGAGAATATCTTAAAAAAAAAAAAAAAAAAAAAAAAAAAAAAATCTTACTTTATCTATCGAGTGATATTTGATCAAAAAGCTCGGTTTTTTTAATTTATCAAATTGAAAAAGAAAATCCTTCACTTTCTTAGAAGAAAATTTTTACTTATTAATTAATCCCTATTACAGCGAAAATTAGTTAATTTAAGTCTTTTATATAGCGTATACATAAAATCAGTAAACTTAAAAAATACTTATCCATAAATCTTTACAAAACTTATGGGATATTTTGTTAAATCATTTGAAAAAAATTTAAATGTATTTAATTTTTTTAGTATTTTAAGATGAGCCAACAATAAAAATAAATAAGTAAATAAGTAAAAATACAATATAATATACTAAAGAATTACATTATGTATATATTAATATATATATATAATTACTTTTTTCTTTTAACTAAAGTGGTTATTTATTAAAAATCTTGAAATGTTTTTGCTGTGAAAAGTTACATATACAGGGTATTCCAAAACTACAGTGACAAACTTTAAGAGGATATAAAGGATATCATATGAAGACAGAATTCCACAGCAATAAAAAAAAAAAAAATAATTAATTTAAATAAATAAATAAATAAATAATAGAATCTGTCTTATAAAAGAGGCCACGGTATCCTGGTTAGTCGAGTGCCGATCTCGTAATTGGAAGATTAAGGGTTCAAAACTCGAGCCGGCGTGTACATTAATCGTAGTTAATACACACAATATCTATTGTGACCGCTATATCTTCGATTTTTCGAAATTATCCACTCCGCAGAGTATCAAAATTGGTCATGGCATGTCTCCGGATAACCCTTAGAGGTGAGCTCCAGACAGGTCGCCAATCGCCAATCGCTCTAGTACGATGTAACAACGATCTCGAACTTACACATAAAAATAAAAACAATTTAAGAAAATTCATTAAAAAATTGCGCCTTTATGCAGCCATATTTTCAATTTTGAAATTACAAAAACAAGTAATAATAATTAAATTAATTGATAAATAAGATAAAGTAAAATGAAATGAAATGAAATCAGATTTAAAAAATAAATTGTAAAGAATAAATAAATTAAAAAACGCAATGTATAAAAAAAAAAAAAAAAAAAAAAAAAAAGGAAACTTGATTCACTAGACATACTGAATCTCTATGTAACTATTAGATTAAATGTAATTCTATCTTTTTAAATAAACTTAGTTTTAAATAAAAAAAATTATAAAAAAATATCATCAAGTAAATTATTAATGAGAATATTTTATTCATTTCTTAATAGATAACAAAATCTTGAATTTTTTAATTTATACATTTCTGTTATTTAGTTACATCCTTATTATTATTTTATCTAATTTTTTTTTTTTTGGCATATATAATTATAGCACTTAAAGTTTTTGTACAATGTTACTTCTATTGTTTAAATTTTTGATGTTACATGACTACACGTTGATAAAAGAAATCTTGACACGTTTCTAATTAATATTGAAAAAAAAATTTTTTTTGATTAATTAATTTAAAATTTTGTTTCAAATTATGTGATGCATAGTTAAGCAAAATAATTTTTAATGTACTATTAATTTTGTCACAATATAAAAAATTCGAAAATAGTTCTTTTATTTACAATTTCATGACATTACCTGACTCCATTCATGTCATAGTTGACGTACATTTTTCGTATATATTATCTTAACATTATCATCAACCTAAATGTAAACACCTTGTAATATTATCCCAGTATTAAAACTTGTTTAATTTTTTTTTTTCTTTTTTATACTTTTTTTAAAATCATATAGCACATAGTCTGATGGATATTTTTTCTAATATTTACTGTTTAAAAAATATTTATAAATTATTCCTATCATGTGTTTGGAAATAATGTTATTTTTCACGAATTTTAATAATCTTACGATACATGTTAATAGAAATTACACAAATATGTCAACACTATCATTATTGATTATAGTGAAAGACGAATTATTAACACTTTCGTGACCGCATGCTTTTGACTTTTTGACAGTAAAGTCCGCCTGTGGGCGTTATTCTCCCAAGTTACAATATTTCAGAGCAAAATTTTCTGTATTCACATTTATATTACAAATGGATAATTCATTATAATTATATTCTTTCTAATCAAAATATTTGTATCTGTAGTACATTTGATTGTACAACTACGAATATTGGATATGTTCTTAAGAAATAAATAACATACAAACTGCAAAAGAAACGCCCACTGACGAAGTTACAGATTTTCAAATGACGTGAATTTACGTCAGCGGTCGTGAAAGTGTTAATATTTATTTATATTATTTACTAATATTTTGGTTACATTTTTGGCGTATTTGGAATACCCTATAAAAAATATAGTTTTTACTGATAATTATGGTTAATTATAGTTCTTACTAATAATTTTATTAAAGGAATATTTCCCAAGTATAGTCAATAGGCCTTAAATTCTACGTCATAACATAATACAATACAACACAATATTCTATCAAAACTATTATAAACTAGTATGTTGTGGCCACCACAAGACTTTCTTCTATATTTTCCTATACAAATTCACTCAGTAAAAATAAAAAAAATAAAAAAATAAAAAAATATTTTTTTTTCTGTTTTTTTTTTTTTTTTTTTTTTTTTTTTCGTTGAAAGTAAAAAAAATCGATAACTTTGTTTTTAAATTATCACAGATCTATAAGTCAACCATTTGTTTTAAAGGTATTGACGAGACCTTTCGAAAGATACCCATCTTGAAAATTTACCCCCCCCCCTCCCCCACATGCACAATTTTTTTTCCCTAGTTGACTACTACTATTATCAATTATTCATATTAATTTCACAATCACAAGTTTAAAATAACTCTCATTATGCACATTTATGCGAAATTTTGTCCTATACTGCCATGTTAAAAGTTTAGAAAAAAATGCTATCACCGCGCCACCTGTTGAGCGATTGATCCCCAAATCTAATCAGCACCAGTTTATGTCAGGGTGCAACTAAATACCAAGTTTGGTTAAATTTCATTGATTGGTTCGTGTGATACAGTGGACACAAAATTCGTGATACACACACAGACAGACATTTTCTGAAAACTATCAATTCGTGTTCTGGACATCCGAAAACGTGTAAATCCGTCAAAAAATGGAGGTCGAAAATTTTCACGAATCCAATACTTTCTCTATATTACATATAGAAGAAAGTAAAAATGTGGAATGAATCCACTTCACATTAAGTAATTAACTGTTGTATGAATGAATTAAAGTTAGAGAAGTCATTGAATAAACAAAAGAAAATATTATAATAGGGTGTTTGAGCATATTTTTGTGTACAGTACGTTGTTTATTTTAACACTATCGGCCTTCAAATAATTTGAGCCCACAGATCCCAATAATAAAGAAATTTTTGTTGTCTCCTTGTAAATATCTATAAATGCTAAGATTCACCAAAATCTATACTGTTTGTTTGACGGTGACCTATAACATGTATATAAATTTTATGCTTATTCGGATGAGGAGTTTAGACGTTACAGCACTTTAACCAATTTAAGTCTATAAAGCATGGTGATAAAGGATTTTTCTTTGAGTTCCTGTTCAAAAACTATAGTACTAGATTCTCCAAAATTAATGCAGTTTGTGTGACAATCATCTATAATATGTATATAAATTTTCAGCTCAATGGGATAAGGCGTTTAGACGCTATCGCATTTCAAAGAATTTGAGCCCATAGTGCATAATGATAAAGAAGTTTTCGTTGTGTCCTTGTCAAAAAACTGTAAGCGTCAGTTTAACGAAAATTTAAGCAGTTCGTCCAATAGTGACCTGTAATATATGTATAACTTTTCAGCTTAGTGGAATAAGGCGTTCAGACGCAATTGCACTTTAAAAATTTTGAGCTAAAAATAAGGAATTTTTATTTATGTCCCTGTAAAAAAAGATTGTTAGTGCTAGAGTCATAAAAATCTGTACAGTTCGTAACTACGGTAACTTATAACATGTGTATAAATTTTTAGTTCAATCGAATAAGGCATTTAGACGCTATGGCATTTTAAATAATTTGGGCCCATAGGCCATAATAATTAACAAATTTTCTTTGTGTCCCTGTAAAAAACTATAAGTGCTAGATTCACCAAAATCGATAAGGTTCGTGCTACGGTGACTTATAACTTGCGCACCAACTTTCAGCTCAATCAAACCGAGCGTTTAAACGCTATCGTGTTCACTCACATACGTACACACATACATAGTACATACACCACCGTAAAAATAGCAAACTATGAACTCGGGGGACCTTGAAACGGACACTAAACGGACACATCAAAATATCAAAGTCGGATTTTTGACATGATTACAGTACTTTCCTTTCATATGTCTGTTCGGAAAGTAAAAACAAAAAAATTTAATTAAATAATTCTGAATGAGTAGAATTTCGGCTATTGTTTTTTTGATTTTTCAATCCAAAGTGTGTCAATTTCCTAAATTCGGTAGACTAGTGTCCCACGGATTTTCGAAATTTCTTAATTAATTCGTGTTGTCTAATATTTATTCTCCATGAAGAATTTTGTGCTTGAAAATTGTATGTAACAGTTTTACAAAATCGATTATCTTATGCAAAATTAGGGGACGAGAGGTTCTGGTGTAGACAGGAAGTGCCGAGTTCGAACCCAGGTAACGTTCATTATTTCCATATTTTTCTCCAAAATAACTTACTTTAATTCTGCCTTCAAAAGTCTCCTATTCAATGCAACACACCCGAAATATTTTTTTTTTTTTTCTAAAATCATAAATTCTGTTTCAAATATTATAACAGTAGGATCATGGTATGATTATAATCATATTTTTACTAATATTATAATAAGCTTTTTTTTAAATAAGTATAACTTTTAGTTTATTTAATAAAATAGGTTTGATAACACCAGTAATTTTTTTAATTTCGTATTTTACTACTGAGAAATTGATGTGAAGTTTTAAAATAACATTTTATTTCATATTCCATGTTTTCGAAGTAAACAAATGCATAGCGTGAATTGATTTTTGATGAAATATAGCGTGCAGCGATACTGAATATAATTATACCTGGTTGCATAAATATTTTTACAAGTGATGTAACATATTCCACTTCGCGCTTCATATGAAATTACGTAGTTCATTGACATGCAAAATCTAGTTATTTAGGAAGAAATATTTGATTAGTACAAAATGCATTTTTAATTTATTTAATGCATTTATATTTACAACAGAATGATTTAGATTTGAATAACTCATGCTTTATTTTCATTTTCATATTTTTGAGGTAATCAATTCATTGTGCTGAAAAAAATAAAAAATAAAAATCTTCGAGCTCTGATACCATTCTTGCTGATCCTTACGTAAAATGACCTTTTGAATCCGAATAGAACTCCCATTTTGCCCTGTCACCCACCGTTTTCAAGAGACACCACCCCCTCCCTCAATTTTTATCAATGTACGCCAATTTTATGAACATGAATTTGATTTGAAGAATGAAAAAGAATTATTTAAACACCTAAAAACAACAACAACAACAAAATAAAATGTTTAATAAATAACATTAATAATAGATAAAAAAAAAATATAAGAAACGTAATACATAATTTCAGTGGCGAATCCCCCCATAAATTTTCTCCTTGCCGCAAATTTTCATGATTTAGAATTTTCCAACTCTGTAGCCCCTCAAAAGATATTTAACATTTAAAATAATCCTCTCCCCTAACTAAAAATCAAATTTATAGCCATAAAATAACCGAAAAGTGATAAAAATAGGGGGCCGGCTCTAAAAAACGGTGGGTGATAGGGCAAAATGGACTTCCTATTCGGATTCAGGAGGTCATTTTACATAAGAATTTGCAAAAATGGTGTTTTGGACAATTTTCATGCCGAGCAGTGTTATCTATCACCCTCCAATTTTTTTAATATGTACAGTCGGCAACAAAAGTGTCCGAACACTAGCAAAATTTCCTACGTAAAAAAAGTACACTTTATACGGTTTTGTTAAAAAAGTCCTTATCGAATCATGTCCTTACATTGACTAAGAACCGGATTCGACAAGGATTTATTTAACAAAACCGTATGAAGAGTACTTTTTTTACATAGGAATTTTTGCTAGTGTTCGGACACTTTTGTTACCGACTGTAGTATAAATTTTCATGTACAGTCGGTAACAAAAGTGTCCGAACACTAGCGAAAATTCCTGTGTAAAAAAAGTACACTTCATACGGTTTTGATAAATAAATCCTTATCGAATCATGTTCTTACACTGACTAAGAACAGGATTCGACAAGGATGTATTTAACAAAACAGTACTAAGTGCACTTTTTTTACATAGGAATTTTTGCTAGTGTTCGGACACTTTTGTTACCAACTGTATGTAAATGTACAGTATAAATATATTTTATTACAATATTATCTATTACATATATTTTTTTCACAAGATTTAAAAGGTTTCGTGTACTACTTTATATAATTTATTTAAAATTAGTAAAATACTATTTTACATTTTTGTAGAAGAAATGTTTCTTTCAGTTTAAAATGCATTTTTAGTTTCATTTAATGCAAGTATATTTCAAAGACACTGATTTAAAATTTCAAAAATATCATTTTTATTTTACTTTTCTTTCCACATTTTTTATATAATAAACTAGATGTTGCAATCTATTTATATATATATATATATATATATATATATATATATATATATATATATATATATATATATATATATATATAGTACAATAATACATTTGATTAAAATATTATTCAACGCCCACATACTTTTCTCGTGAAAAAGGCATTGTTATTTTTATTTAATGCATTTATATATAAAAGAGATTGATTTTAAATTTACAAGATATCTTTTTTATATTATTTTTATTTTTATATTTTTGAAGTAATAATTTAAATGTCTCCATTTGAGTTTTTTAAGTTATCATACGTGTATTTGATAATAATATTATCAGCTCGTATATTTCTTCAAATGATATAAAATATTTTATATGAATTAACTCAAAGGATTTAACAAAACTAAATAAAATGCAATATCATATTCTTTTAGGAGAAATGTTTTTTTACATTAAAATGCCTTTTTATTTGTATTTTATGCATTTGTATTAAAAGGAAACCGATAAAAAAAAAAAAAAAAAAAAAAAAAAAAAAAATCATATTTTTAAAATAATTAACTGAATACCACCATAATATATATCTTTTAATGCATTGAATAATAATATATTTGATTATACCCAATATGTTTTCATAAATTCGTTCGTAGAGAAATGAATTTGACCATTCGCTCGACACAGTGATAGAATTAAATCCCCGCCTAAAACCCCCAAAATGCAAATTTACTGTAAAAAATATGTCCTATTTGCTGCCAGAAATTCTCTGTAATTTGATAAAATACGCGTAATTTACGAAAAAATTACGTTATCAGAACGTATTCTCTCAAATTACAGAGAATTTCTGGCAGCAAATAGGACATATTTTTTTACAGTGTGTCTATGGAATAACCGTCCAATTTTGCTATGTTCATAAAATCTTAAATTTCGAATAACTAACGAAATTTTCGAATTAGAATATTTGTAGTCAATGATGTTCAAAAAAGTATCATAAATGTCATTTTAAAAATGGTTGGTTGGTTGGTTGTCGTGTTATGGACATGAAAGTATAAAAAAGAAAAAAAAAAAAAAAAAAAAGAAAAAAAAGAAAAGAAAAGGACTCGATATAGGACCTACACTGTCCAAAAGAGTCCTGTTTGCTGCTGTTTGCTGCCAGACATTTTCTGTAATTCAGAAAAATACGTTCTATGAACGTAATTTTTCAGTTGATAGAACGTGTTTTTCTGAATTACAGAAAATTTCTGACAGCAAGCTGCGGCAAACAGGACTTTTTTAGACAGTGTAGGTCCTATATCGAGTCCTTTTCTTTCTTTTTTTTTTTTTTTCTTTTTTATACTTTCATGTCCATAACACGACAACCAACCAACCAACCATTTTTAAAATGACATTTATGATACTTTTTTGAACATCATTGACTACAAATATTCTAATTCGAAAATTTCGTTAGTTAGTTTTAAACACGGCTTCAGCTATATCAAAGCAAATGTCCGAGTAGAGATCTAGTCACATATCAGTCTTTTTATCAGTCTCTAATCAAATTATTATTTAAAAATGGTCTGATATATTTATGATGCAAATATCCCTCAAAACGGATGTTTATGGGAAATTTTGCGCTCTTCTGACAGGTTAAAAAAATCGTAAATTACGAATAACTTACGAAATATTTAAATTAGAAAATTCATAGTCATGGATGTTTATGCCAGTATGATATATGATATTTTAAAAGTGGTCTGACATCTTTACGATGAAAATATCCCTCAAAACCGACGTTTATGCGAAATTTTGCCTTATTCAGCCATGTTAAGAAATTCGTAAATTTCCAATAACTTGCGAAATTTTCAAAGTAGCATGTTTCTAGTTAATGATGTTCATTCCGGCATCAAAACCCATATTTAAAAGCTGTTCTTACATCTTTACGCTAAAAATATTTCTTTTCAAGTGAAATTTTGTCCTATTCTTCCATGTTAAGAAAATCATAAATTTCGAATAACTTCTGAAGTTTTTTAATTAGAATGTTGCAAATGAATAGAGTTCTTGCCTGTGTCATAAATAATATTCTAAAACTGCTCCGACGTCTCTGCGATCATTTGTTCGTGAGATATCGTGTACACAGTCTGATAAACTAACAAACTAACACACTAACACTCTAACAAACTAACAGAACCCCTACAGACAGACACCATACCCATTTTGATATTTTCAGATTCCCCACACCTGAAAACGTGTAAAAAAGTCAAAAAACCGAAGTCGAAAAATTTCACGATTACCTAAGTTCCCCATACCTATAGTATGATGGGGAACTAAAATAAAAAGTATTTTGTTTAAATAAAATATATTTTTCGATTATTTTATGAATCTAAATTTATAGCACACTGGTTTGAATTTAAAACAATACTCTGCTTAACATGGCTCTTGAAATAAATAAAAAAAAAATTCTAGATTTGATAACATTCTTGCTTCGTATGTAAAATGACCTCTTGAATCCGAATATGACTCCCATTTTTCCCAGTCATCCACCATTTTTTAGATACACCACCCCCTCCCTCAATTTCTTTCCCTGTTCGATAATTTTATGACCAGGAATTTGATTTGAAGAATGAAAAATAATTAACTTAATACCTAAAAACAAAAAAATATATAAAGTTTAAAAAATAAAATTAATAACACATTTAAAAAATATAAGATATATGCATAATTTCAGTGGCAAATCCCCCCCCCACACACACACACACCAAAAGTTTTTTCCTTGTCGCAAATGTCATGTTTTAGAATTTTCCAACTTTGTAGCCCCTCAGAAGATATTTAACGGTTAAAATAATCCTCCCCCCTCCTAAAAGTCAAATTTATACCCATAAGATCACCGAAAAATGATAAAAATAGGGAGCCATTCCTAAAAAACGGTGGGTGATAGGGCGAAATGGGTGTCATATTCGGATTCAGGAGGTTATTTTAGATAAGAATATGCTGAAATGGTATCAGAGGCAATTTTCATGCCGAACAGTGTTATTTTATATTGACTTTTAAAGGCAGTATCTCATATGAATACAAATATGCTGCAAGCGTACATTTGATCAAATAAACATTTTATGTATTACTTAATGTGATTTCATATACTTTAGGGAAACTTGCGTAAATACGGGGCTAGGATCCCTTAGAAAGACCCGTCACGGAGGGCACTTCCCTCAGGCCTAAAATCCTTGTGAAATCAATCGGTCTTAATCCCCACAACTCAACCTAATTCAACCCGTATACTTTAGTAAATTCAAAATTCCTTTCTCTAGAAATAAATTTTTCACTAATGTACACAACATTTTTTGATAATTTAATGCGTTTGGATATTTAAAATTAGCAACTTTTAAATATTATTTCGTAGTTCCATTATATTATATTAATTTACTTTTTCCTTAATATCTAAATGAAAAAAAGAAAAACTTTTATTTAATTTTCATTCGATTATTAATTGTATTATTTTGTTCTCTTCTATTCAACATAGTAATACACTTTAACAAAATATGAAACGTTTAAATGCGTTATTTCTTTTTATGTAATTTTATTTTATTCTAACTCTTGTTTCAACGATAAAGTACAACATTATCATTATTATTTTTAAAAAATACCGATCGTTTTTCATTACTAACGATAAACATTCCATTAGTGTAATCAAGGATTATAAAATAAGAAATAATGTGCTATGTTATTTGTATATTTGGTAACAGTTTTCGCTAAGAGTTTTGCGCTTTTAATTTCTTTTATTTTCTCTGTTTTAGCCTAAAGGAAAATTTAATCTTTGTATTCATATTTAATGTAACCAGTTAAATTTTAGGATTTGTCTAAAAATTTAACTTCGATTACATAGGAAAAATAAATAGTATTCATAATATTAATTTTAATTCTATAAAAATTATTTACTACAATACTACAAGTTTTAAAAGCAAAGGCTTTCTATAGAAGTTGTTAAAATTATCATAAATAATTTGTATTTTCTAAATATTAATATTTTATAAAACTGAAAATTAACGAATAATGTTTCAACACAGGGCTTTTTATTTATTTATTTATTTATTTATTTTTATTTTTATTTATTTATTTGAGAATTAAAAATGAAAATAAGGTTTAAAATATTTACACTAAAAATAATTTTGCATGATGAGATGAAATTCGTATATACAGTCGGTAACAAAAGTCTCCGAATACAAGCAAAAATTCCTATATAAAAAAAGTACATTTAATGTAGTTTTTTTAAATAAATCCTTGTCGAATCCTGTTTTTAGACTGACTAAGAACAGGATTCGACAAGGATTTATTTAACAAAACTGTATTTAGTGTACATTTTTTACATAGGAATTTTTGTTAGTGTTCGGACACTTTTGTTACCGACTGTTCAGTCGAACCTCATTAACTTGAATCTCAAGGGGGATAAAAAATTTGTTCATGTTATCAGTAGTTCATGAGATCAGTAACTAAACTAATCTTCCATTTTGCAGTGATTGTGGAAACAGTTCATGTTAAATGTAATTCACGTTAACAGTGTTCACGTTAACGAAGTTTGGTTGTATTTATCAATTAAATATATTTGTGTATTCATAAATAAATATTTATATTATACGTGCTGGTTAAAAAATATTCCAGATGATATGTAAATCGAATTTATGACATGAATTAGATTTTTATCATACAGATCTTACATATATGAAAAAGAGGGTTCTTACACTTTTTCCTATGCGCGTTATCACAATTATACAGTTGGCAGCAAAAGTATCCGAACACTAGCAAAAATTCCTATATAAAAAAAGTACACTTAATACTGCTTTGTTAAATAAATCCTTGTCGTATCCTGTTCTGTGTCAGTCCAAGAAGATGATTCGAGAAGGATTTATTTAACAAAACAGTATTAAGTGTACTTTATATATATATATATATATATATATATATATATATATAGGAATTTTTGCTAGTGCTCGGATACTTTTGCTGCCGACTGTATTTCTAAATTTAAGACAAATAATTTCTAAATCTGCTGTATCTTATTTATACTTATTTTAATGTAGAAATTTATTATTATTTGTCGTGCTTTCATGATTTTAAATAACATGATGCTTTTGGATATATAAGCTTCATTATATACAGTCGGTAACAAAAGTATCCGAACACTAGAAAAAAATTCCTATGTAAAAACAGTACACTTCATACGATTTTGGTAAATAAATCCTTGTCGAATCCCGTTCTTAGTCAGTGTAAGAACATGATTTGATAAGGATTTACTTAACAAAACCGTACGAAGTGTACTTTTTTTACATAGGAATTTTTGCTAGTGTTCGGACAATTTTGTTACCGACTGTATGTATGTGTATGTGTGTGCATATGCTTGCGTAATTTTATCAAAACTCTTGTTTTCGCTATTATTACTATATACAGTCGGCTGCAAAATTATTCGAGCACTATCAATAATCCTTCCCCAAAAAAAGTACACTTAATACATCTTTGTTAAATAAATCCTTGTCGAGTCATGTTCTTAATCAGTCTAAGAACATGATTCGACAAGGATTTACTTAGCAAAACAGTCTTAAGTGTACTTTTTAAATATAGGAATTATTGGCTAGTGCTCGAATAATTTTGCAGCCGACTGTATCTATCTATCTATCTATCTATATATATATATATATATATACTTTTTTTTTTTGAGTAAAATATTTTTTATTATGATATTTTTATTATGAGCTAGCAATACATACACACACACACACACATATATATATACAGTATACAGTACAGCCTCCATTATCCGAGATAATGCGGACGAGAGTAACACGGATAATCGGATAACTCGGATAACACGGACTCTGTCGTAAAGCGAGGGGGAAACGTAACGCACAGATTGAAATGCACGAAAAAAAAAAAAAGTGAATGTTGTAAAAGAATGCATCTGTTATATATTTAAATGAAGTCAGTTAAAAATGCAATACATTACATATATACATAAATTATAAAGAAACAGTATAGTAAAATTTGTCAAAGTTACCAATGCCGTTTGTCAAAGACCACGTCTTCATCGGGATGTGGAATTTTCGGAATCACTTCGGTTAACACTTTGCGGCACAAGGTAATTGGGCTCATTTAAATTACACTGCCATAGGAAATCACAAACACAATTAAAATAAAAGAAATTGACGACCTTTTCTGATAGGTTATAAAAGTTAAATTTTGCTAAAAAATTTCCGGGATGAGTTTTTGCAGTTGGAACTTAATAACTGCGCCCTCGCAGCGTGGACAGTACGACGCAAACTGTTAACACGGAACTCGGATAGTTGGAATTCGGATAACCACGACTCTGTATATATATATATATATTCACTGAATTAGCGATTTTTTAACTCTTCAATCATTTATTTGTGTATTTATTCACACATTTAATTGTAACTGCGAAGACTTAGTTTTATTACTTAAATTTTTACAACGTTTGATATATAAAAAACCCCCAACAAAATTAAGAACCATTTCAAAATTCTTAACACGTAGAGCGTCATGTCAGCCATTCTAGATTCTAGACATTTTGTCATATATCTGTAAGTACTGAAGGAATCATCTTGAAACTTTAGGAGTGTGCAGAACATGTTATACTTCAAACATTTCAGTGAAAGTTTTACCACGAAAGTAAAAGCAGTACCAGTAAAAAATTAAAACGTTGAGCGCCCTGTCAGTCATCGGTGGCTGCGACAGTGTCAAATACGATAAAAAGCCGCGTCAACCATCGGTGGCGGATATAAAATAGGATATAAAACTAAAAATATTACATTTAATGATTGAAAATTTATTTAAAATTTGCTTAATTTTTATTTATTACAGGAGGAATCATGCGATTTCAAAATGCTCAAATGTTAAAATGACCGGTTAGAATGACTTTGTATGCTACCAGAAGAATAATGGGATAATGGAATTTTGTTTGTTGAAAGAAAAAAAAATAGTTCCAAAATGTGTCGATAGATGGCTCTATCACAATGATGTCAGAGAAAGGCCTGATGGATTCGTTAAACACAGGAATGTTGTTTCCCGAAAGGAAACAATAGACTCCAAATGTTTACGATAAATTTATTAGATAAAAGACACGAATATACGTTTTTACAGCAAAAACAATGATTGTGATTTTATAAAAAGACGAGCTGCATGAACGACGAGCTGCATGACGAGCTGCGAGCACTATTTTCTTCCTTCGACAAACAAAATTCCATTTCATCCATATTGTTCTGGTAAAATATCAAACCACTCAGACCAGTAGTTTTAAAGTTAGAGCATTTTCAAATCTCAAATTTAATTATAATTACCCGGTATTCAATTAACCACCATATGTTTAAAATCACGAAATATTATTTAGTTTTGTAGCCTTGACGTTTACCATTATTTTGAGACATGAAACTATGGCAATTATTGCCTAACGGATATCATAGCTTTCTATAACCTTTAATTTTTTACAATACAATTTTGTACAAAATTGATTCGAAATCCCACGTTTTTAACAAATTGTTTACCCTATTGTTCTTTGATTTTCTATGAACCTCCCACGTATAAGTAAGAATTTTAAATAAAGTGAATATTCAAAGATAAATACAGTCTTTCAACACGTTAAAAAGAACCAACTGTTAGTTAAACACGCGAATATATGTTGAATCTCTAAATATTTTTAGTTAACTCTAACAGTCTGCTAGAGTTAAAAATTATATCATTTTTGATAATTATAACTCTATTTAGAAACATTTTACCCTCTTCTTGCTGATTATATTCTTTTAAAATTACACGACACTTTTCAATATTTACTCAAACTAAAGTATGAATGTTCAAAACCAAGTTTAAATATGATGTTATATTTATTTTAATCCTTTACAATATGAATTTTGAATAATAATAAAAAAAAAAAATTGGCGCTGGTCTTTTGTTCTACAAGTATTCCTCGTTTTGTAACTTCAATGTAAGTTACATACAACTTTAAATATTTTTAAATCGTCGAATTTCATTGAATGGAAGTATGAAACAACAAAAATGGTTTTAATTTCCGTTGGAGGACTGTTCTAAATATAGAAACAAGCGGCTATTAATCCTCAAAATTGCGCCATTCTAATGGAATTTCTGTCTTTGAAATTGGAATATTTTGATGAAATTTAAAATTGAATGTGTATTTTATGGAAATATATGAATATGTATTTTGTAGGATTGTTCATATATTTTATTTTGAGCAAGAACTAATAGCTGAAAATTTTTGTTTCTGTCCAACTGAAATATAAACTGTTAGTTATCGTATACTATTTGTAAGTAGTTAAACAGCTTTGTTAGCATTATCTTTATATTTAATCTAGGTGTTATTGAAGTCATTATTACGATAAATCTATAAACATGACTAGTATAATTATAAATATTATATATCCATCTGATGAATAGGGTTGGTACGATAAACTGTACAATATTTCAATGAAAGAGTCTTCATATTATATGCTTGCGAATTGTTTTGTGAGTGTACAGATGCATTGTATGTACAGTCGGTAACAAAAGTGTCCGAACACTAGCACAAATTCTTATGTAAAAAAAGCACACTTTATAGGGTTTTGTTAAATAAATCCTTGTCGAATCCTGTTCTTAGTCAGTGTAAGACAATGATTCGATAAGGATTTATTTAACAAAACCGTATAAAGTGTACTATTTTTACATAAGAATTTTTTCTAGTGTTCGGACACTTTTGTTACCGACTGCACAATAGCATTGTTTTTTTTAAAATGAAGATTGTTTTTTTATTCTTGTGTTTAAAACAATTGTTTTTCTTGATATTGAATAGTTTTTTTTTTTAATCTTGTATACTTACGCTAAAGACAACTACAGTCGGCTGCAAAATTATTCGAGCACTAGCAATAATCCTTGCCAAAAAAAAAAGTACACTTGATACAGCTTTGTTAAATAAATCCTTGTCGAGTCATGTTCTTAATCAGTCTAAGAACATGATTCGACAAGGATTTACTTAGCAAAACAGTCTCAAGTGTACTTTTTAAATATAGGAATTATTGGCTAGTGCTCGAATAATTTTGCAGCCGACTGTAAGAGAAGTGGATAAATGTAAAACCTGCGTTTTGATGCGCATTTCATACTTTCCCTCTCTATGTCTGACTATTTTAGTCTTTTTGCCTGTCTGTGTATTTGAGGTTTTTTGTTGGCAGGTATAATCATTTATGGATTAATATTTTCATGAATAATTAGTTGCAAGTGGGCATAAAATACATCGATAACTGTAAAAACTGCGTTTTGTTACTATCTCTCTTTCTTGATATTTGTCTATATTTGTCTGTTTGTCTGTCTGTCTATTTGAGGTTTGTTGACAGGTACATTCATTAATGGATTAATATTTCAATGAATAAGTGTTTATAAGTGTGTATAAGTACATGGATAAATGTAAGACCTGTGTTTTGATACGCATTTTATACTCCTTCTATTTCTACAGTCGGTAACAAAAGTGTCCAAACAATAGCAAAAATTCCTATTTAAAAAAGTACACTTCATACGGTTTTGTTAAATAAATCCTTGTCGAATCCTGTTCTTACACTGACTAAGAACAGGATTCGACAATGATTTATTTAACAAAACCGTATTTGAGGTTGTTTGTTGACAAGTATTCATGGATTAATATTTTTATGAATAAGTGATTGCAAATGTGGATAAAAAACGTGGATTAATGTAAGATTTTTATTTTTATGCACATTTTATACTTCTTCTCTTTCGCTCTTTTTTGTTTATTTTTGTTTGTTTGTCTATCTGTATACTTAAGTTTGTTTGTTGACAAGTATATTTTCATTCATGGATTAACATTTCCATGAATAAGTAATTGCAAGTGTGCAAAAAAAACATGGATAAGTGTAAGAATTGCGTTTTGATACACTTATTTTGTCTATCTCAGTATTTTGTTTCTCTCCTTCATTAATCCTGTCTCTTTTTCTTTTTGCATATTTTCCGTCTGTATGTTTCAGATTGTTGGTTGACAGGTAATTGATGCATTAATATTTTTAAGAATAAGGGATTATTTAACTGATTTATTAAAAACTACTATATCTTAATCATCATGGCGTGGTAAATGATATCCGTAAACGAAACATTACTATAATTTGAATATGATGAAACTTATGTATCAAAAGTAGATCTAGATGCTTCATTGAATTCGTAGGTTTAGATTTTTATCATTAAGGATAAATAATCATAAATAAAACAGATTAAATGATCATAAATCAAAAAGGTAAATAATTGTAAATCAAATGAAATATTTCCATAGATAATATAGGGCAGATGGATTATTTTATTACATTGCTGTTAAATTCGCTACAAATTAGTTTATATCTTTATCAAACTAAAAATATCTTATAAGAGCAGCATGTAGTTGTAATATAAACAGTAAATATATATATATATATATATGTATATTATATATATATATATATATATATATATATACAGTGGCGTATCCAGGATTTTTCCAAGGGGGGGGTTCGTCCTTCCGAATTTTTAATTAAGTTTAATTAAGTTTAATTAGGTTTAATTAAGCTTATTTAAGTTTAATTAGGTTTAATTAAGTTTATTTTTAATTAAGTTTAACAATCTTTTAAAGTATCATAATTACTTGCCGAAAATAAGAGTAAGAAAATGAAAAACAGTAAAACAAACTCACCAATTAGAAGATCAAACTAAAAAATCTTTAATTAGCGACGGATAACGTAGAGCCTGTACAAACTGCTACACAAAACATAAAATTCAATACATAGTTACACAAAATATTTCATTGAATTTTCTTATTTACTGAGCGAAGTCTAATCGACGAGAAAGTTTCGCTAGTTCATTTAAAATGTCTTCTACTGTTGGGGCATTGTTTGGGTCACTTCTTCAAGGTCACTACTTCAACTTCTATGGTCACCCCTTCCCCATATGGTCGACCCCTCTTGTCCTTGAGTATGAACTCGTAAAGGTGAAATCCTTTCAAAGAATTGTTTTCAGGGTAAACATGTTTCGCGCCGCGCAAATGAAGTGGTTTAGTTATTTTCAGGAGTGTTTATCGCCGAATAATGAAAAAAAAAGTTAGTCATAATTTTAAACCACTTCGTAGAAAAAAATATTCTACGCTTGCCATACATTTTTTCCGCCTGAAATGTGAAAAAAAATGTAAGGAACAGCCTAATTTTTCTTATCATACATTTTGTCAAGGGGGGGGTTTAAACCCCCAAACCCCCCCCTTGCATACGCCACTGTATATATATATATATATATATACAATAATGATGATCTATTAAGCATAGTAGAAGCCAAGCAACAGATACAAGATCACTGAAACACCAAGGACCAATAAGATTAACGATTTCTTTATGTAGGAGAAGTTCAGAAAAATGAAAAAATTTTTACACATATTTAAAGAAATCAGATTTATTAATTAAGAGCCTTCAAAACAAACGAAACAATAAACTAACACAACAAATCTTAACTTAAAAACATAAACTATATCGAAATTTATAAAAAGTAATTTCAGAAACTTAAGAAAGGTAGGAAGGAGGCAGGCGGCAAGACTTGTGACTTGTCTGTGGGGTTAAACTAGTTTCACGCCGGCAACACTCCCCCAGCCTGCCAAGACCAGAATAGGAGAGATATGGTTTTAAAAAAGCAAAATTTCAAAGCAGATGAATAATAATGAAACTACGAAGCAACAATGAAATTTATTGATTGATTACAGTGTGTTTTATAATTTTATTTTTATAAATAAATATTATTTTATTATATAACAGTATATTTTAATTATTTTATATTATATAATAATTATATCGTATGATATAATTATTATATTATATAATTACAAAAAGCAAATCCCAGAAATAAAAATTAGAAACATTAGACAAGCAATAGAAAGAAAAT
The DNA here is from genome assembly GCA_963930645.1 of Salticus scenicus. Taxonomy (NCBI): domain Eukaryota; kingdom Metazoa; phylum Arthropoda; class Arachnida; order Araneae; family Salticidae; genus Salticus; species Salticus scenicus. The sequence continues at coordinate 10,262,014 of OZ005658.1, read as the reverse complement.
ATATTTTATAGACACCAAAAAAAAAAAAAAAAAAAAAAAAATAGAAGAGGGACTGCAAATTAAATTTTAAAAATAAATTCTTATAAGTACAAAAATGTTCTTTGTAATTTTAGAAATGTTTTAAATAGGAAATGTATCATAAAAGATGTGCCAAAACATTAATCTACGACAGCAACAATAAAAGTTAAAAAAAAAAAAAAGCCTATTTATTATATTATTCTAACTGTATATAATTTTATTTTAAGATTCTTTAATTTTCATCTCTTTTTTTTTTATGAATTCTCTTTGATTAGGGCGCTGCTTTATAAGGAAATTACTTTTTCTAAAATTTAATTCTCCATTCTAGATATCAAAATTTACAGTTGCAAAACTTTATGTTAATACGAACTCAAAACTTACATTTTCACATCAGAGATGGAATACAAAATTAATATATCCTCATTTGGATTGCGTGTTTAACATATATAATATTATTTTAACATTTGCATCATTTTATCGTCTGCTGGACTACTTGAAATGTATAATTCTAAATTTACCGAGTGAAACAGTGGAGAAAGATATGTGAACCATTCTTTAAATAAATTGCGTGATTTGCTTGAAAATATACACTATCCTTACCTTTATATTTTATTGTGTTCATCTGCAAGGTAAAAAGGATCCTTTATTTGAAATTTGTGTTTTAAATAACCTTAGTTGGTTCTTTTTTGAATGGAAAATGTGAAAAGGGGGAACATACACACATGTAATTTTTTTCATGTGCTTTTTCTGCCGGAAAAAAAAAATAATAATTAAATCAACCACATTTTTTTTGTTGATATAACCAAAAATCTTGTTACCAGAACCCAAATTATTTTGTTAATTTAAATAGACAATTCTTGTTAATTCAATTTTTTTTCGAGCGGTTATTAATAAATGACATACACTGAAAAAAATTTATGTGACTGACTAGAAACTAAATTATGAAACTAATCCTGTAACTTTCATGTAGAAAATAAATTGTAGTTCTATTTGCTAGTGAGTTCTAGAATCTCCTATTAGAATTCTATTTGCAGTCCCTCTTCTATTTTTTTTTTTTTTTTTTTTTTTTTTTTTTGCGTCTATAAAATATATTTTCATTCTATTGCTTGTCTAATGTTTCTAATTTTTATTTTCTGGGATTTGCTTTTTGTAATTATATAATATAATAATTATCGTTCCTATATTATCGTGGTCAAACGTATCTAAAAATCTCTGCAAATGGATGCGAAATCAAGAGGCGAGGTTTAGCAACTATAATCATGGTCTATGACACAATTTTATTAAATCAAGCGAGAACTTTTCGCTATGCACAGGATTCAGAATATTCAGATTATTATTTCACCATCTAGAAAGACTAGAAATTCTCGATCATTTCAGCTATCTGGGTTATTTATATATATATATATATATATTTATCGTATGCGCACAGCTCGTAAATCTATATTTTTTCAGAAAAAGACTACTTATTCGTTCTAGATGGAGGAGGTATATATTTTTTTCTAAGTGTATTTTCGCCGAGCTAGATTACGTGAATTACCGAGATCAGCAGATATTCTTTGAAGTGAAAGCTGTAATGAAAATCAATTACATTTATATTTAAGATAACAGAAAACCAGTTTGAGACTGTATGTATTCACAAAATAAAATTAAAGTAAATAGTCAAATTATACACTGAAAAAAAAATATGTAACTGATATCTTAACACTAAATCGTGGCTCTAATAAAAATAGTTTCATGTCATCCTTATAAATTCTAAATCCTCTTGCTGGCGTGTCCTAAAAGACCCTATGTGAATTCTAGAGAGTTTTCTATATTTTCGAGGTCAATCTTACTTCGAAATATCTAAACATCAATGCGAAGAGACAAGATTTAGTAACTAGATTAACAACTAGATTTAGTAACTAGATTAACTTTAGTAACAAGATTTAATGCACAAGAGACAAGATTTAGTAACTATAATTTTTTATGGCCCAATTCTAGGAATTCAAGCGATAATTTCTTTCAATGCAAAAGATTCATAGTATTCATAACATTGTTTCATAACATTCATAGTATTCATAACATTCTGTAACAACAACAGAAAAGCGTATAGACTAGAAATTCTCGATTATTTCGTCCATCCAAATTTTTTGTTTATCTTATACGCATAACTCGTAAATCTATATTTCTAGTTCATGAATTCAGAAATGGCTACTTATTCATTATAGATGAAGGTAGTATATATTTTTTCTCTGTGTGAATTGCAAAATACCTCTAATACAGTATATAGGAAAAAATACTTTGAACATTTCTTACATTTCTTTACATTTCATACAAATTCACACACTGCGAGTAAAAAAATGTACCGCCTTCATCTAGAACGAATAAGTGGTCATTTTCTAAATCCTTAAACTATAAATATAGATTTCAGAGCTATGCGCATAAGACACGCCAATAAACTGAATAGACGAAATGGTCGAGAATTTCTAATCTACACATTTCTAGATGGTAAAACAATATTCTGAATAATCTAAATCTTTTGTATTACGAGAAATTCTCTCTTGAATTTCTAGAATTGTGTCATAAACTAAGATTATAGCTGCTGAAACCAGCTTCTTGTATTCACATTTATTTGGAGATATTTTCAAATAGGTTTCTCCTCGATAGTATAGGCAAACGCTCAAGAATTCTAATAGCGGTCTCTAGAATCCGCTTTCGAAGGGGACTAGAAAAATGTTTATAAGAAATTTATAAGGATGACATGGAACTGTTTTTTCTAGAGCCACAATTTAGATTCTAGATGTCAGTTATAGAATTTTTTCTCAGAGTATTGGCGTGCCTTGTACTCATAGCTCGTAAATCTATATTTCTAGTTTAGGGATTTAGAAAAGGACCACCTATTCGTTCTAGATGAAAGCGGTATATTTGTTTTTTCAGTGCACGTAAATTTATTTTCGAAGAGTACAATAAAATCGTCATTTTAAAAAAATCATCCATATATAAATGCATTGCAGCGCTTTAATTTATATTCATTTCGCTAAAATAGTAGAACGCTTTTATTCTGAAATATATTTTTCTCTCAAATTAATTCTACGCCTTTTTAACCTGCTTACAAAATAGAGAGAACTCTTTTCTCGATTAAAAAGGGAAGAGTGAAATGGGAAAAAAAAAGGGAAAAGCATTTTTAATTATTCATCTCAGCGATATTTTTGGTCTGCTTTTAATAAAATTCATCTAAACGGTCTCCAGTAGAGCGGAAATTAGGCTACAATGCATATATGTTCATAGCGTCAAAATTACATTCTGTAACTTTTTACAGCATATTACCAACGAAGCTGAAAGGGAAAAAAAATAATAAAAGGAAGACTAAAAATATGGTATTTGATTTGATGGATTAAATTAAGTACGTCGAATAAATAAATGAACGTTTTGCTGTAGATGTAGATTTTTATTTATTAAAGGTATAATACCGGGTGAGGAAGTCACAGAAAAAATAAAAATATGTATTATTAAAAAAGTATTACTACTATAGAACTATGCGGTTTTCATTGAAATATGCAGAAATGCATGTTTTTTTTTTTTTTATATTTAAGAAAAACAATATATTAGCATACCCTCCTAAAGTACATACCTAGCGACAAAAAGATATTTTTCTTTGGTTTTTCATAAAATAACATTATCTAAATTGTGCTGATCATTTATTATCATAACAAAATATTATCATGTCAAAAAAATATTCAAAATAAGCTTATTCAGAAATTTAAAAAAAAACCTCTTTGTTCTTACCCTTTTGTAGCGGTGTCGTGTAGTCTTTAATTAGAAAAATTTTAGTCTTAAAATTTTTCTAAATTAGTCTTAAAACAAAAATTAGTCCAGGAATAGTGTTATTTTATGATAATAATAAATGATAAGCACAATTTAGATAATGTTATTTTATGAAAAATCAAAGAAAAAACCCTTTGTACCTATCTTTTTGTCGCGGGGTGTAGATGCCTGTCGCGTAGCTCGGATACTTGGCAACAGTTGAAGCGGTAGACAGCGCCACCTGGTACAGATTGTGCGACTTTTTTATTCAACAGCCACCAAAAATTTTTAAAAGTGGGATTTGATATACATAAAAGGCGAACGGAATCGAAGGAACGCCCATTATATATGTCCTATATGACTTCTTAAATTTATTGGTGGCAATTGAATAAAAAAAAGTCGCGCAATCTGTACCAGGTGGCGCTGTCTACCACTTGAACTGTTGCCAAGATTCCGAGTCACGCGACAGGCATCTAGTTTAGGAGGCTATGATATTAGTTTCATTTTTCACCGACAAACACTGTTAAAAAAACACGTAAATTTACGTGCCTTCGCCCGTTTAATTTTTACAGTCAGGACCGTTCTTTACCTTCAAGAAGGGCACACCCATATTTTCTGATATGACTTGAAATTTTCCGCTATACCACAAGGTTTTCAGCTGTCTTTTATGGTCTTTTGAAGTATTACTCTTTAAGGAATAATAAAAAAAATTGACTTATATATAAAATGGTATTCAAATGATAAATTACAGGCAAAACTTTAATTAATGGGCCCTGAACTTTTGCCGCAGTTTTTTTTTACAGTGAATGACTATATATTCTCATAATCCTCTCACATTTTAACGAAAAATCATGACATTGTTAAGAGGTAAACGTTGTTAATTAAGTTAGTTAAAATTAAAAACCACTGGAAGTTTAAAATTTGTAATGACTTCACGTGTAAACGTATTAAAAAATGGTATAAAATCACTTTTAAAACACGCATATATGTATTTTTTTATTAAAATAAAACACAAAGCTTTTCGCTATTATTAACATAGCATCCTCAGGTGTTGTTAATTAACAGCAGATATACTGGAGAAGTTCAGTACAGTTACAGTTAAAAAATAAGTCTTGTAAAAAACACGAGTCATTTAAGATCCCTTGGCGTCAGACTAGGGTTACACAGCAAGTTCTGTAGAAAACGTTGACACATAAAAAGTTTTCAGCACACCGGAACTATCTTGTAGTGTAGTCACGTACTTTTAGAAAAAAAAAAAAAAAAAAAAAGAAGGTCCAGTTCACAAAAAGTCGCACCAGAACTACATGGCAAAGAAACACTTGTAGAACCACACACAAATTCCCGAGCAGGAAGATTAGAAGTCTCGATAACATCCGTCAACGAAGTTAAGAAGTCAAAAAGTTGAACTTAAAAAGTTGTTAATTAAACTTTATTATAAAAATTCTCAATGCGCGAAGTCTGGTGTCCATTTTCACGAATAATGGTCGTCAAATTGTACATTGCGTTGTCATAGTTGCGTTGTTGAATCTACTAAGTCACTGTAAAAAAAAGTAATTTTACAACTAAAACGCCGCCTGATTGTGAAAAAAATAAACTAATTTTGGCAATAAATATTTTGTTACTTAAAAAAATCCAATGTCTTTCTGAGCATTTCATTGAAAGCTACAATTTCTACGATGAATATGGTAGTATGGCATAATAGATAGGTATAATTTCCAACTTTATACATAGAATTGTCTGCCAGTCTGTATCTTGTATAATAAACAATTATGTACGTTCGTTCATGCATGTATTTGATCATACTAACAAGAAAACATTCAAAAGGTGTCGTCTTCAAAAAATATTTAAAAAAATATAAGTGATTCTACTCTTCATGAAACACCAGAAAGTGAAAAAAATATCGGCTGAAATGTATTGCAGCTACCACAAAAAATTATCAAAATTAAGCATTTTTGGCGATTTAGCGCTGTTAGGTGATAAATTCGCTAGCACCGAGGTTGCCGTGTACGCACAGAACCGTGTTTTGCTTCTCCGCCGAGTACTCAAAATCAATCGCCTGACAGTGTGAAATCGCCAAATATGCTTAATTTTGATATTTTTTTGTGGTCGCTGTAATTCATTTCAGCCGATAATTTTTTCACTTTCTGGTGTTTTACGAAAAGTAGAATCATACATATTTTTTTCAATATTTTTCGAAGACGACACCTTTTAAATGTTTCTTTGTAAGTAACATTTATAATTTATTTTAGCACTGTTTGCACTCACCATTTTACACACTACTTTGCATGTAGAGACATTTTCTGTGCTGCATTATTACGATGAAATAAGAAGAAAAATGGTCTTTAAAAATAATGGTATAAAATATGGCAGTAATTAATAATACTCCGGAATAAATTATAAATATTAGCAGGTATGATTTTATTTATACATTCTTACGAATATTAGATATTATAAACTATAATTACATGATCCCTAAATGGGTTTTCTTATAAATTGAATAAATTTTAGATATGGATAAATTTTGTTAAATTAAATAAAATGCATTGAATTTACAAATTAAGTTTTTGATGTAAATATGTAGAATTTTACATATTATTTAAAAGTAAGTATGAGTATATGGACTATATTTAAACGTAATTTTCTTTCCAAACTTTGAATAAGACAAAAATATGTAATTTTAAATAAGCTATCTTTTTAATGTTCATTTAAATAAAATTTATTATTATATACATTACATATGTAAACTTAAAAAAAAAAAGTACAAGTTATAGCTGTATTAAACATGAACAACAACAGAAAAAAAAGTCGCACAACATATTTTAAAATATACAGGCAGCGAAACATTTCATGGGTACGTAAATTTTTAATTAACATACTTGGAATTCGATCTAATTACTTTTAATTAAATATTCCTATAATACTAAATGAAGAACCCATAATGTATCCAGTTTAAAACTCCGCTTTTCAATTCTTTATTATTGTGTAAATAATTGTAACATGTATTGAATTCTTTCCAAATGGAATTACTTTGTTTTACGGAAATACTAAGGTTACATTAAATAAGCACAAAAAAAAAAAAAAAAAAAAAAAAAATCTGTAAACTCTCGCATTTAAAGAACTGAAAAATTTTCTTAGTTTTGTCTGAATTATTTCGTCTGCTATCCAAATTACTTCCTCCCTGTTAATTTCATCCAATAGCCCTCATGTCTAGACATTTAAATTAAATTTGACTCTGGTATAGGTGGGAGGAGGGATGTCCGAAGGACATCAAGAATGGCCGTTATTGCATGTGGGAATTAAATTAAAGGTAGTGGACAGTTGATTTGTGTATTTATGCATGTGTGTTTGTGTGTGCGTTTATCTTTTAAGTATAAGGTGTTGATGTTTTCATACGTGCCAACCATCTCATTATGAACCGTTCAATTTTCAGTACCCGCCTTTTTTTTTTCACACCAATAGTTTTTTAAAGTAATTTTAGTCTTATTTAATCGTAACAATTCTAAAAATATAGTGCATAGCTGCCAATATTTTAATTTCTTCCGGAGTACTTTTAGCCCCGCCTTTATTTCGCGCCACTTTATTTATAGAAAATTTTTCTGCAATATATAACTTCGATAAAATAAGAAAAAAGTTCTTCAAAAAAAAAAAAAATAAGTGGTGCGAAATAAAGGCGGGGCTAAAAATACTCCGGAATAAATAAAAATTTTGGCAGGTATGATAGTGGTGTGAGAAAAGGGGCGTTAACGATTGTACGGTTATTAATGAGATGGTTGGCAAATATGTGTTTTTTTTTTTTTTTTTTTTTTTTTTTCTGGATGCACACGCAGTGTAAAAAATTAAATCTTATTTATTATTATTTTTTTCTTCTAAAGAATGTTATTTATGTTTAATAAAATTTATAAATTAATATGATATATATATTAATAAGTACAAAACTTTGAATACATATTTAAAAATTCGAAAAATCTTGTTAGTGATATTTCTTCCACTCCATTATTGTCTGATGCTTAGAAATTACTCAACATAAATTCGATTTTCGTTTAGTTTTGATATTTTTCATTTTTTTAGATTTTGTTATATTTTTTAATCTTATTTATTTATTTATATATATTATTCTTTCATTTGATATTTCTGATCACACCAGTATTTATGTTTATATTCGTCTTTATATATTTTTGCTCTTTACTTTGAGCGGTTCTGTGTGTTGCTGCTTATTGATTGCAGCACACTTCGTTTGCCTAACGGAGGGTCGTGTTTTTTTCGACCCGAAATAATTGTTGCGAGTTTATTGTATTTTTTGGTTTTTATTCAAAGTTTTGTACATATTACTTTAAGACGCCAGTTCCGTGGTGCCTTCTTATTATGATAAATATATATACATAGATGCCAACATTTTAATTTATTCCGAAGCATTTTAAGCCCCGCCTTTATTTCCTACCACTTTTATTTTAAGAGTAATTTTTTCTTATTTTATCGTAGTTATATATTGGAGTCAATTTTTCTATAAATAAAGTGGTGGGAAATATAGGCGGGGCTAAAAATATTCCAGAATAAATTAATATATTGGCATCTATGTCTATATATACATAATTAATTTTTAAAACGTAGAAAACCGGAGTAATAGAAGTTTTAAATGCCACATAGACTAATGAGAAATAATTTTAACTATATTAAATAAACCTGTGATAACTTTAGTTAAAAGAAAAGAAAAGAATGAATTCTACTAGCTCTAGTAAATTTAATAATTTAAATTAGACATAACAAACTTACCGTAATTTTATTCCTCAATAATTATCTTCAATACAATAATCGAAAGTTAAAAAGTATACAAGCAATGAAAGAATAAATAAGCAATATATGTATATATGTGTGTGTGTGTGTCCGTGTGTGTTAAAAGTAAAAGAAGGAAAAATTACGAAAACAGTGACACTTACTATTTTTTTTTTTTTTTTTTTTTTTTAAATATACTTTAAAAATATACCCTTATATGATGTAATATACAAAACATACTGAACATTTACATTTATATAAAATCAACTACTTCAAACCACAAAAAATGTTTTTTTTTTTTTTTTTTTTTTTTTTTAATAAAATTTACAAAGTAAGCAAATGTAGAATAAAATTAAGCAAAAACTACAAATATATATATACAGAATGTCTCAAAATTATAGAGACAAACTTTAAGAGTAGATACGGTCCATTTTAACATTCGTGTTTTTTAACACTTACATAGCTGCCAAGTTTTTTAATTTATTCCGGAATGTTGTTACCCCGCCCTTTTTTCACACCGTAATATTTGAAGAAAAATTTTGTTTAATATATAATTATGATTAAATATGAAGAAAATTACTTTAAAAGGATTACGGTATGAATAAAGGACGGGGCTAACTCTAGCTTTTTGGTAACTCCGCCTACCTTGTAAATTTTAAAATCTTATACAATCTATTATTTCACAAAATCATACATAATATTCGTATTAATACAATCAGTGATTTAAGTACATCGATTAGAAACAACATCATTACTATGTATATCTTTTTTACGCAATCCGTTGCACAAAAAATATATTTGTTAAAAGTTCAAAATTGAAAAGTCACGCCCATATCTGTTGAAAAAATATCCTAAAACACCCGGTTCTCAAATGGTTAAGGTGACGTTTGCGGACATGGGTTCGCAATTCTAAATCCTTATGAAGTACCCTATCTCCTTTTAAAGTTTGTCGGTGTGATTTTGGGATACCCTGTATGTATATATATATGTATATATATTTTTTTATGAGCACTGAAATGGTAGTAGATTTTTGGTAAATTTTATCTAAATTCCTTCAAAGTAATTTTTAGTTAAATATTTCAATAATATGAGATGCACAATTGATAACGTGTATAGTTTAAAATTTCTTTCGGTGTTTATTTAATTATAGCCTCCTAAACTAGATGCCTGTCGCGTGGCACGTAAACTTTGGAAACAGTTGAAGCTGTAGAAAGCGCCACCTGGTACAGATTGCGCGACTTTTTTATTCAACAGCAACTAAAAATTTTTAAAAGTGGGATATGATTAGAGTTCCCAACTTTTATAAATTATTCACGAGCATTTTTAGCCCAGCCTTCTTTTCGCACCAGAAATTTTGTAGATTATTTCTCTTTAATATGCGACAACGATAAAATAAGAAGAAAATCATTTTTCAAAATTTCCGGTATGAAAAAGAGGCGGGGCTAAAAATGCTCGTGAATAAATTATAAGAGTTAGGAACTCTGGATATGATATACATAAAAGGCGACTAGAATCGAAGAAACGTCGATTACATATATCATATATCACTTCTTAAAATTATTGGTGACTGTTGAATAAAAAAGTCGCAGAATCTTTACCAGGTGGCGCTGTCTACCCTTTCAACGGTTGCCAAGTTTCTGAGCCACATGACAGGCATCTAGTTTAGGAGGCTATGATTTAATATATAAATATTTATTGCATTGTTTCCATAAGAAAGTATTTCCTTCGAGAATTTAATACCCATTACAATTAAAATGAAAAAAGTAAATAAATAAATAAAATAAAATAAAAAACGAAATCCCTTCAATTAAACACTTGAAAAATCGCTTTTTGTTCGACTTGAGGTATTTCGTCTGTTTGCCAAATTATGTTTCCTATTAATTTTGTTTAATAGTTTTGAGTCTAGACAGTTAAATTAAATTTTACTTTTGTCTGAATCTAAAAGAGATGTCCGAAGTATGTTAAGAGAAATGACGAATCCATGTTAAATTTGTAAAAGTTGAGTGGACTCAGCTATTTAGTTAATTTTTGTATGTTTGTAAATATAAATAGGGGGCTGCTTATACGCATTTGAATCAGCAAGGTTGGTAGTAGGTACATCTAAAAAAAATCACTCGCAGCAAATAAAATAAGGTGGCAGCTTAATGAAATTAAAGAACTTGTCGCTTTTTTTCTCCTGTTGTATTTCGTATTTCTGCAATAAAATGTAAATTAAGTCAAACATTTCCAAAATAATTCCACATTTCGGAAAAAGGGTATAATATGGTATAACTGGAATAATATGGTATACTAGGATATTCGACAAAAAAAAAAAAAAAAAAAAAGCAGGAATTTTGAGGATTTGTTGTAAAATAATTGCTTATTTCAGGAAACAGCTGTAAATTATATCTGTTACTGGCCAAATGATAGCGTATTTCTGTAATCGGAAATGAAAAAATTATACATCTAATCAAACCGCTATCTGCGTTTAAACGTAAAATTTTAAATCATGGGTAAAATAATTCTGCATTTAGGCAATCAGTCTGAAAAATAGTTTAGTTTCTTGACAATCACCAGCAAAAAAATGCATTTTCAATCAATTTACTATAGAAAAGCAAAACTTTTAGATATCTATTTCATAAAAAATTAAATCCAAAAATATAAATTTTATAAAAAATCAATAGTATTTAAACAGACCCTTCAAAATGATTGGTAAACGTAAAACCATAGCTGCCAAGTTTTTTAATTTATTCCGGAATGTTGTTAGCCCCGCCCTTTTTTCACACCGTAATATTTGTAGAAAAATTTTGTTCAATATATAATTATGATTAAATATGTAGAAAATTACTTTAAAAGGATTACGGTATGAATAAAGGACGGGGCTAACAACATTCCGGAATAAATTAAAAAACTTGGCAGCTATGCGTAAAACGAACCTTTTATAAAAATAGGAAGTCCCATTTTTATAAAAAAAAATCCTATAAAAAGACAGAAGCGAAAATATTTTAGTTCAGGAATCATCAGAAAATTTTGCAAAAAAAAAAAAAAAAAAAAAAAAAAGTGTCAAATAAGCTTAAAGGACGTATCGCACGCTGGCGATTAACACTTAAATTTTCTGGTGTGGTCGAGTATAAAAACGTAATATATGTGAAATATAAAGGGAGAGGGGAATTGCTATAATCACAAAAAATTTCTATTAAATACTTTTATGCAGAACTAATGGAAGGCGATGAGACTTTAAATAATAAAATTTGTATTATAATTGTACTTTAATTATATTAATGTGAAATGTTAAGTTGAATCAAATATCAATGAAAAAGAACAACAAAAATGTGAAGAAAATTGTTAACTTTTTTTATTTATCATATCTCAGAAAATAGCCGTCCATTTCAAGGGAATGAAAATTTAAACAAACTCTTTCAAATTTCTAGTGACTTCTCCTAAAAATAATACTTTTTTTTTTTTTTTCGAATTAGACGTGTAATTGTAATGTAATTCATGAAACGTGTAATACAATAAGTTTTCAATATTAAAAATATTTTAAATGAACTGATTGTTTTTAAATAAATAAATAAATAAATAAATAAATAAATAAATTGTTTTAAAAAATTATTTTTTGAATTATGTGAAGATCTTTGCAAGTTCGTTAAATAATTTTCTTTGTTATTATATATATATATTATAACAAAAGGTCAGAATTAAATAATGGTAAAAAAATTGTTGTACAAGAATTGTATAAAAATTATGTATCATATAATTGTACAAGAATATGTATTTTAATAATATTTTTCAAATTGCTAGTGATATTTCACTCTTCAGAAAAATATACAAAATATTTTGAAAGTGTAAATCTGATTCTTATTAAATTTACTGTATTTAACACGTATAATGTGGTATTATTAAAATAATAATAATAATAATAATAATAATAAGGAAAATTGTTTTACAATCTCCCTTCAGTAAAATATACAAAAATATTTTGAAAGTATAAATCTGATTCTTATTAAATTTACTATATTTAATACGTATAACGTGATATTATTTAAAAACAAAAATAAAAAAAAAAAAAATAATGAAAAAATTTTACATTTCTCCCTTCAGAAAAATATACAAAAATATTTTGAAAGTATAAATCTGATTTTTATTAAATTTGCTATATTTAATACGTATAATGTGATAATAATAATAATAATAATAATAATGAAAATAGTTTTATATTTCTGAAATATTTGAAAAAATATCCTATAGGATTATACATAAATAGTTTTATATCAATAATTTTAAACTGTATACCTGACTAATGTTAAATTAAAATAAACTCGATTACACATAAAAGAAGAAGTTTGTAATATGATAACAGTTTTCATACAAGTAAAGTACGCTTTAAAAATCTTTAGAAAATTTATTTGACATAACTTTCAATTAAACGCATGGGTGATGTCAGATTTCCAATTCATTATTATATAGATTAAAATTCCTCTAGACTGTTTTATTACTATACAGATAACTGTAATATTTACTGCATTTTTTTCCAAAATTTGTTACATTTATTTTATTTTGACAAAATTATAAGGAAATTTAAGAATAAAAAAGGTATTAAAAGTAGAAGGCTTGTTGCATTTGCTTTGTATTACTATGCAAACTTTCTTCAATAAAATTTCAGATTCTTCCTTTTTGAGTTGTCAACTATATTTAATGTTCTAATTATACTGTTAAACACAATGTGATCAATCGGTGAATTTCATTGTTGCTTCGTGGTTTCATTGTTGTTCATCTGCTTTGGGGTTTTGCTTTTTTTGGATCCATATGGTTCCTGTTCTGGTCGTGGCAGGCTGGGGGAGTGTTGCCGGCGTGAAACTAGTGTAACCCCACAGGCAAGTCACAAGTCTTGCCGCCTGCCTCCATCTTCCTATCTTGTGTTTCTTGGGTTGTTTTTTCCTTAATTTTGATAAGTTTATGGTTTTAGGTTAATATATGTTGTTTTACTTTATTGATTCGTTTGTTTTGCAGGCTGTTTGTTAATGGATCTGGTCTCTTTACATTGGTGTATTTCATCCACTGATATTTTTTTTTTTTTTTTTTTTTTTTTTTTTTGAAATCTTATTGGACATTGGTGCTTCAGTGATCTTGTATCTGTTGCTTGGCTTCTACTATGCTTAATAGATCATCTTTATTATATATATATATATATATATATATATATGTGTGTGTGTGTGTGTGTAAAATATATATATATAATCAAAATGCAGCCATGAATTTTTTGTATAAATGTTTCTATTACCTTCATTGATAAAGAAAAGTACAAAATTGTAAGTAACAATAGCGCCAATAGTATCTGAACTAACACATAAATAAAGGGTATTGATTTAATTAAAATTAAAATACGTTTTTAAACAAACTTAGAATAGACAAAACTTTTAAAATACAAAAACTAACATGTTATGGCCATCACAAAACGTTTTCTTTATATTTTCCTATACAAATTCACACAGTACAAATTATTTATTATTATTATTTTTCAATATGAATGCAGACTATTACACATATTAGGCGAGTCGTTTTAATCCTGGACGATATATTTAACGCCCCAGCCCTCCCGTTCCCGCTGTTCAATGTCTTTTTCTAGTCAATTTTGTCCTTTTATTAATTCCGGTGCGATCCGTTTTTTTTTTTTTTTTTTTTTTTTTTTTTTAACACACTTGACATTGTGAGTTTTTTTGGTTATCGTCCCATGCTATTTCTACGGGTTTTTAGCTCCCCCCCCCCTCTTTTTCTACATTCTAGAGTGCGGTGGAGACACTATAAGCACATATAAGCGAGACGTATTAACCCTGGACGACAGGACCAATGCCCCAGCCCGCCCGTTCAATGTCTTTTTCTAGTCAGTTTTGTCCCTTTATTACTTCCGGTGTGATTTTTTTTTTTTTAACACACTTGATATTGTGAGTTTTTTTGGTTTTCTTCCCATGCTATTTCTATGGGGTTTCTAGCTTTTTTCCTCCTCTTTTTCTACATTCTAAAGAGAGACACTATGACACAAATTTTACAACGGAAGTGAATATTTACCGTGCAAATGGCATCCTACTCGTTCTTGGGGAAATTTGCAGTGTATCATCGCCACCTGTCGGCCAATATGCGCCAAAATTGAATCACTATTATGTCTCATATTATCTTTTTTACATATCAAGTTTTGTTTTATTATACACTATAGAGCCTGAGATATAGCCTTCTCTTAAATTTCGGAAATCACTGTATAGCAGCGCCACCTTTTGAGAGATTGGTATAAAAATTTGGTAGGCATTAATTTTTGTCAAGGTGAATTTATATATAAATTTATATGTAATTCAGTTCATAAGTTCCTGATATATAACCTTCCATTAAACTGCGGAGATCTCTGTATAGCAACGCCACGTTTCGAGCTATTAGCTGCAAATGTTAATAAACACTATTATATGTCAAGGGGAAACTACATATAAATTTATACGCAATTCTAAGCAGTAGCTTTTGAGATATAGATTTACCTCAAATTGCGAAAATCGTTGTATAGAGCGCCACATGTTGAAAGGTAAGCATCAAAAGTTGATAGACTTTAATTTATGCCAAGGTGCAACTACATGTCCATTTATATGTAATTCTAAGCAGTAGTTCCTTTATACAATTGGAACAAGATTTTTGTCACACACACACAGACGTTTTCTAAAAAATAGTCAAATTGTGTTCTTGAACTCTCAAAACGTGTAAATCCATTGAAAACTGGAAGTAGAAAATTTTTATTTACTTGTATTGAATTTAGAAGAAATTAATAGCATTTTATAAGCATTTAAAATTCAATAAACTTTTTTTTTTTTTTTTTTTATATAATTCTCAAAGTTCATTTAAAGTTCATTTAAAATTACCCTTAATTAAACGTCTGGGTCATGTCAGATTTAGAATTCATAATTATTTAGAATAAAGTTCTTACAGATTTTGTTTCTTACAATACAAATGATTGTAATATTTATTGCATTATTTCCAAAGGAATATAATTACTCCAGAAATTTAATACCTCTACGTAAGAAAAAAAAAAAAAAAAAAAAAAAAAAAATTATAAAAAGAAATTCTGAAAACTTCACAAGGCCTGAAAAATCACTTTTAATTTTGGTTAGAGAATTTCGCCTGCTTGCCAAATTATTTTAATATTTTAACAATGTCCGGAAGTCTAGACATTTTAAATTAAATTTGAAGGTTGTTTTTGTTGAGGAAGAGGTGTCCAGAGAATACGAAAGTAGTTTACTATTTATATTACTGTAAGTAAAAGCATAAATTAACGCAATGGTCAATTGATTTTTATGTTGTTTCATTAAAAAAAAAAAAACTTTTAAGTGATCGTCTATATTATTAGAAACAAATAGTTGCAATACATTAATTAATTTAAAACCATTTATTAAACTTGTAGTGTGTTTAATTTTCTGATAAAAATTCTTTTTTTTTTTTTTTTTAATTTTTTTTTTTTTTTTTTACCTTATGTTAAATTATATGTATCGGAATTATATATATTGAAATAACATTGGAAAGTAAAAGATAAACAAAAATGTATAAATATAAATAAATATATTTTTTTTTTCGTTTTTAATATGAAGGGATAGTTTTGAAAATGTCAGAAAATATGAATCCATGCCTTTGTTTATAAAAAAATGCTGTCTATAAATATTGAATAAATATATATATTTTTTTTATATTTATGAGTATTAAATTTGATATACTTACATTCGTTTCTTTATGTATATATTTTTATTTATTTATTCATTCATTTTGTCAATAACTTTTACAGGGTTGCCACGGACCCACCGTTTTTCCCAGACTCTTCCACAAGAACATTCATACAATATTTTTTATATCAATTTATCGAAGAACCATATCACTAAAAATTATTATAAAAAATTCTAGGGGTGAGTCAGGGAAAAAATGCAACCCGTTTCAAACCTGTTTTTAATTATTTTACTAACACTTCTTATGTATTTTACAGAGAGGAAAATTAAAACTCAATTAAAAATTTATGAATAATGTATTAATACTGCTATCTAATTTTGTTTTCATTTTACTAAGTAATTTAAAAATATATTGCATTACTTTAAAATAAAAACATTTGCTTTGGAAATCAGATATCGTTTTATGATTATAATATAAATGTAAACCAAAGTAATAGCTTAAAATTCATGTTTAGCTACAGCTGAGTCATTTATTTTTAACCCATTGCGGCGCAAGGTAATTTGGATCATTTAAATTATACTGCCACTGGAATTCACGAACAAAATTAAATTAAAAGAAATTTTAAATTTTGAGTTTTAAAAAAAACGGCCCTTTCTTGCTACGTGATAAATGTAAATTTTTACTAAAAAATTTCTGGGGTGCGTTTTTACAGCTGGAGGTGGTTTCACATTTATACCACCGCACGTTAAAGGGTTAAAAGTATTATATCTCCATTTTATGGCCGAATGATGAACCCTCTGGCCTTCAGTGTCCATGTACCGGGTTCGAATCAATGGGTTCCTTCAATGTTCATGTACCGGTTTAGGCTTGGATGTTTCTAATGTTTCTGAATCTACTTTTAAGTCGTAAATTCAGATCTAATAAACTCCAATATGTAAAAAAGGGCTGTAGAGTTACAACGTCTCGAACAAAACCCCCCGTTAGAAGACCACACAGAAACAATCCTTTAGGCCGAGGTATGGGTAAAAGTCTCTCACGATCCATAGACATTTGATTACAATATTTCTTGTTCTTTGCTCTTTTAAGATTTGTATGATTTTCATTCTCTATAAAAGAATGAACAATTTTTATAAAGGGATAGTTATTAAAGAATGTTTCAACATCAAAATCTCAACTTTAAATTCAAATGACATCCTTTTTTGTTGGTGAAAATGTGATTGGAATTTTTGTCTTAACTCGTTAACATCAATGTTGCATTTTACGTTTTTATTTGTTTGAAAAAGTACATGTTTTGGTACCGAATAATAATAATAATAATAATAAAATAATAATTATAAGGTAAAAAATTTTTTATATACTATGTTTTTAAATTTTCTGTTGAGTTATAGCTATAGAACTACATTAGCACTTTATCAATGTGTATAACATTTTTAAAGTGATAAGAAGTCAATTTTTGTGATATGCATAATTTAACTTTTTACAATTTTTTAACGTTCACGTTTAATTAAATGTATTTATTTTTATGTCGAAAGAAAATGAACTCGTACATTTTTTTTTGGCAACAATTAAATTATAGCTAATATTTTGGTGGCTATTTTTAAAGCTATTAGGAGGTTATTATTTTCATATTTTAATTAATTAAAAGAAAACTAATCAAAGATTCGAAAATCGGGTTTCGAAGTATTGTGCTGTCATCGGGTTCTGAGCTACTGTGAAAGTTTCAAATGTCTAGCTCGTAGGGAAGTTAGTTAAAAATCGATTGCAAGATTTGTACCGGATAAACAAACAAGAATCGAAGTTAATAAAAACATGGTAAAATGGCGGAAAATATAAAGGAAAAAATACATAAAAACTATTTAGCAATAATTAAAAACTATTTAGCATTAATTAGACATTCTATCTCTGATTCATTTAAAACGTGTAATCTCTTCTACGTGTAAACACCAGGAATGTAATCTCAATGGAAAAAAAATAAATTTTGTTGCTAAAAAATGTGATTTCATCCCAAACAAGAAATTAATTTCATGATATTAAGACAGCTGAAAAAAAAAAAAAAAAAACTGTTTTCAATATATATTCATTGGCAGAAATCTATTTTTTATTTATATATTTTATTTTGCCAAAGCCGAATAAAGAAATTCTAGTCCAAAAAAATAAAAATAAAATAAAGTAAAATAAAAAGAATAAAAATAAAAATAAAATAAATATAGGAAGATAAAGAATAAAAAGTATTAGTTCGTGTTAGTGAATTCATTAAATCGGTAGCGACAATTGAGGGGGTGGAGATTCAATAAATGACGATCTTACTGATTGTTTGAGACAGTAGAATGTTCTTTAGTGGGTGTTTGTTTATTTTATCTTATTCAACTGCATGGTTTTTAAAGAAAGGAAGAATTTAATTTATTTTTGGAAGAGAAACTTGTCTTTAAATGAATGTCCAAAAGATTCATTGCGTATCCGCATGTTAAATTGGCTGTTGCCAATAAATCTGGATTAATTAATTTTAGAATATATACAGTTGGATAATTAATTATTACGTGATAACTAAACATTATTTTTATATTTAACATCACTAGAAGAATAAAAATTTGCTTTTAGTTAAAGCATTGGGAATTTGGGAATTTGTGATGATTATATCCGTTTTGTTTTGTGCAATTTTATATTGTTTTCTAAATGATGTAATTAAAATTTCTGGTGGTATGCAAAAATTAATTACGAACATTAGAATGAATATTCGTTGTCATAAAGTATGTAATTAATGCATCATATTCAGGTGTAAAATTCCGTGTAAGAAAAAAAAAAAAAAAAAAAAAGAAAAAAAAAGATCGTTAGTGGTAGAAAAATCTGTTTTCAAAATAAATACTGTGGCAGAAATTTAAATTTTATAATTTTTGTTTTAAGATGTCGAATGAAAGAATATGGGTTGAGTGGAGTGGAGTGTGTTTTACGTCACAGTAGTTCTACGCTATAGGAAAATTGTGGCGATTAGGACTCACCCCTAAGGGTGGTCTGGATACATACAATTTCAATTTTGATCCTTCACGGAGAGGATGACTGTCCCAATTTGGTGATCCCTACAGCATATTTGCCAACCATCTCATTATGAACCTTATAATTTTTAGTACAGGCCTTTTTTTTTTTTCACACCAATCACTTTTTAAAGTAATTTTATTCTTATTTAATCGCATAGCTGCCAAGTTTTTTAATTTATTCCGGAATGCTGTTAGCCCCGCCCTTTTTTCACACCGTAAACTTCGTAGGAAAATTTTCTTCAAAATATAATAACGACTAAATATGAAGAAAATTAATCTAAAAAGATTACAGTGTGAAAAAGAGGCGGGACTAACAACATTCCGGAATAAATTAAAAAACTTGGCAACTATGTAATTGTAACAACATTTGGAGAGAATTACTCTAAAAATAAAGTGGTGTGAAAAAAGGGGCGTTTTTTCAAGGGGCGTTAATATTTGTACGGTTATTAATGAGATGGTTGGCAAGTATGCTAGAGGGATAGTATGGAATGGAAACAATAAGGAAAATTGGAGATAAGAAGAAACAGCTAATTAAAATTGTTTATATAAACATATTATTATTATTATTATTATTATTATTAACCCATGTAATATTTCATGTTTCAATTTTAAAATTTCTGAGTATGTGGAAAATTACAGATTGTTATTTCATAGCTAAGAATATTTTAATAATTTAAATGTGCTTATAAAAAATAGAATTAAAAGAAATAAATAGTTGGACATAAGTAATGGAAATCCTAGAAACATTTTAAAACTAGGGTAAAATATTACTATTAATAAATGCAATGACATTATCTGTATTCAGAACTCTATCAATAAAAAACTTTTAAAAATTTGTGACTTTAGGACTTTAATGTTTGTGACAACAAAATTTTGTGTGTATGTGCATATGAATATAATCGGTAACAAAAGTGTCCGAACACTAGCAAAAATTTCTGTTTTAAAAAGTACACTTCATACGGTTTTGTTAAATAAATCCTCGTCGAATCCTGTTCGAATCCTGTTCGTCCTCGTTCGAATACATGATTCGATGAGGATTTATTTAACAAAACCGTATGAAGTGTACTTTTTTTACATAGGAATTTTTACTAGTGTTCGGACACTTTTGTTACCGATTGTACATATGAGCAAAAAAAATGCATAAGCTAAGTGATTTGACACACACACACACACACACATATATATATATATATATATATATATATATATATATATATTATGATTATTATTATTTTCTTGAATGTGTTACAATTAAAGTGCGAAAATATTCTGTATACAGAACTTTATAAATATAAAAAGAAAATGATCAAAAATATGAAATTTTCAGGCTTTGAATGTATGAATATTCGTTGTGAGAACAAAATTTTGTGTGTATGGGCTTATGAATACATAATCAACAACAACAACAACAAAGTTTTTCATAAAAATTAATTTATCGAGCAATAGGTATACTTTGACTGTTTTCCCTATATATATAGAATATATATAGTTATTTATCAAATAACTATATAATGTTTTATATATATAGTTATATACTGTTTTCCCTATATATAGTTTTCCCTATACATATATGTTTTCCCTATATCTGGCAGACAGACATGTGAAATAAAATAAAATAAGATAAATTAAATTACTTGAAATTGAAAAAAAAGCATTCAAATATACTTGTTCCATAAATAAACGTAAAACATTTTACAACTATCATAGAGATTAGATTTTCAGTCTATGATTATTCGTTGTGACAGCGAAGCTTTGTGTATATGTGTTTATCTGAATACATATACATACATAAATGATGGAGAAAAAAAAAAAAAAAAAAAAACCTTTCATGAGAATTACAATGGAAAGAAGAGTGAATTCATAGAACAGTGGACAACCATTGAATATTTTTTGTATATAAAGAATACAGAAATGCAGTCGAGTGTGGCACGTACAATTAATACCATGAGTTGACAAGTTTTCCATCCATTTACTCCTTTCACTTGTGGGGTGGTGCTTACGTAAATAATATGCGACGATCACGTGATGCTTTATGTCCTTTTCTGACATCATCTCGAGGTTTGTTTTATAAAGAAATGTAATTTTTAGCTTTGTTTCAGTTTTCTTTTGCTTCCTTTCTTCCCTTTTTTTTTCCTTCAGTACGACAGGTCGCATTATTTCTTCCAGACTGGACCGTTAACAATTTTTATCTGTCGCCTTGAATGAACGGTTTTTACCTAAATATATAAAACTGACAGTTTATCTTTATGTATGTCCGGATTATTAGATTTTATAAAAAATGGTACGTTTATTAATCAGGATAAAATCTAGCCAATGTTGTACTTTTTAGTTCAATCAGAAAATTGGTTCAAAAGATCTTAAAAAAAAAACCCACTTTTAACTTTAAAATTATTAAAAGAAAAAAAGTGATGTCGGCAATAAATAAATAAATAAATAAATAAATTTCCTTTTATGTCAGAAAAAAAAATAATAACGTGTAAAAAATTTTCTTAAAGAATTAAAATAAAATTGAGAAAAATAATGCTAAAGAAATGGAACAGCTTCATTACAGAGCCCCTTGGCGAAATTTGAAATTTGGTACCGAAGTAACTCGGACATTTCTCGCCAAGATCTTTATTTAAGCAACTGCAATAGTCCTCTTAATTCATCACTAAAATGACAACAAAAATTTAAAAGCCGCCCAGGGCCTCCTATCAAAATTTAACTAAAAAATAAGAACTGTACTCAAAGTATAACTCATTAAATTTTAAACATAACTCCCATCACATAACTCTTTACTATAACATCGATCATGCGTAGCCGCTAAATAAAGCAAGGTTATCAATCTTTGGAAGATTCTTATTAATGAGATACAGATGGTTAACGAAATACAAACACCTGATTAACCCGTTAGTAGTCGCTATAGACAGCGCCACCTATTACAGATTGCAAACTTTTTATTTAACTGTCACCAATAATTTTAAGAAGTGATGTGATTCTGTGAGCGACGTTTCTTCGACTTTCTTCGTGTTTATGTATATCAAATGCCACTTCTAAAAATTTTTGGTGGCTATTGAATAAAAAAATCTGGAAAAACTGAAGGATGGACGGCAAATCGACCAACTAGCGACTACTAACGGGTTAATAAATAAGATTTTTACCCAAAGTATAACTTTATAAATTTTAATTATTGTATAATATAACTCTTTAATATACATATCGATATTCTCATCTACTAAAAAAAGATAGATTATTAATTTCTGCAAGTTTCTTGTTGATGAGATTGAGATATTAATTGCATAAACATTTAATTGAGGAATAACAGATTTGCCCAAAGAATAATTTTGAAAATTTTATTTATAGCATGTAATATACCATTCTTTAATATGAATATTGATTGTTCATAGCCGCTAAAAGCAGAATTACGAGTCTTTGGAATATTTTTATTAATAAAATTCGATAATAACCGAATAATAATCATCTGATTAATAAAGAAGAATCTTTCCCAGTGTATAACATTTTAAATTTTAATTATAACGCTCCCATCATATAACTCTTAAATGTACATATCGGTATTTCGTAGCCGATAATGAAAGAAGGAATATCAATTTCTGGAAGTTTCTTATTAATCAGATTCGGATGTTAACCAAATAACAAACATCAAATTAATAAATAAGAACTTTGATCAAAATATAACTTTATAAATTTGTAAATATAACTTGCATAATATAGCTCTTTACTATACATATCAATTATTTTTTTTATAGAAGTTAAAGAAAGAATGAGTATCAGTATTTGAAACATTTTTATTAATCATATTCAGATGCTGACCGAATAACAAACAACTAATTAATAAATAAGAACTATGATCAAAATATAACTTTAAAAATTTGTAAATATAACTTGCATAATACATCTCTTTACTATACATATCATTTTTTTTTTTTTTTTTTTTTATAGAAGTTAAAGAAAGAATGAGTATCAGTCTTTGGAACATTCTTATTAATCAGATTCAGACGTTAACCAATTAATACACATGAAATTAATAAATAAGAACTTTGATCAAAATATAAATTTATCAATTTGTAAATATAACTTGCATAATATAGCTCTTTACATATCAATTATTTCTTATATCAGTCTTTGGAACATTCTTATTAATCAAGTTCGGATGCTAGCCGATTAATATACATCGAATTAATAAATAAGAAATTTGATCAAAATACAACTTTATAAATTTGTAAATATAACTTGCATAATATAGCTCTTTACTATACATATCAATTATTTTTTTTATAGAAGTTAAAGAAAGAATGAGTATCAGTCTTTGGAACATTCTTATTAATCAGATTCAGATGTTAACCGATTAATAAACATCAAATTAATAAATAAGAACTTTGATCAAAATATAACTTTATAAATTAGTAAATATAACTTGCATAATATAGCTCTTTACTATACACATACTTGCCAACATCCTAATTAATATTCCGTAGTGTTGTTAATCCCGCCCTTTTTTCCCCACCAATAAAATTTTAGAGTTATATTCTTCAAACGCAATTACGATTAAATAAGAAGAAAAATACTCTAAAAAGATATTGGTGTAAAAAAGAATGAGGGGCTAACACGACTACGGAATATTAATTAGTATGTTGGCAAGTATGCTATACATATCAATTATTTTTTATAACCATATTAAAGAAAAAATGATTATCAGTCTTTGGAACATTCTTATTAATCAGATTCAGATGTTAACCGAATAAAAACAACTAATTAATAAATAGGAACTATGATCAAAATATAACTTTATAAATTAGTAAATATAACTTGCATAATATAGCTCGTTACATCAATTATTTCTTATATCAGTCTTTGGAACATTCTTATTAATCAAGTTCAGATGTTAACCGAATAACAGGCATCTAATTAATAAATAAGAACTTTTCCCAAAATGTAGCATTTTAATTATAATTATATAACTCATTATATAACTCTTAATACATATTGGTAATTTGTAACCGATAATGAAAGAAATATTAGGAATCTCTGGAAGTTTCTTATTAATCAGATTCAGATGTTAACATCTAATTAATAAATAAGAAGTTTGATCAAAATATAACTTATAAATTTGTAAATGTAACTCGCTTAATATAGCTCTTTACTATACACGTAGATTATTTCATTTATATATATATATATATATATATATATATATATACAGTCGGTAACAAAAGTGTCCGAACACTAGCAGAAATACCTACGTAAGAAAAGTATACTTCATACGGTTTTGTTAAATAAATCCTTCTCGAATCTTGTTCTTAGTCAGTCTAAGAACATGATTCGATAAGGATTTATTTAACAGAACCGTATGAAGTATACTTTTTTTACATAGGAACTTTTGCTAGTGTTCGGACACTTTTGTTACCGACTGTATATATATATATATATATATATATATATATATATATATACATATAAATAAGCAAAATAATTAAAGCCAGATGAAAAATGAATCCCAAAACACATGAGGGCCTTTATCAGGGGAGCTCCCCCATGTAGGGAAAGGAAAATGAGAAGTTTCTGACGAAACGCTGGTAATTTAACCAAATAACACGTTTCTAGCCCCCAACGTCTCACAGATGGAAACAAGACCATACAGCAAACGAATTTTAATTAATACAAAGCATAAAAAGCAATTAAAATTCAGAAATCAAGTATAAAATATAATACATCAATGTAAAATACAATAATATAAATAATTCAAGAATATGTAAATACATACCAGGGCAAACTCGAATAGTCATTAGAATATGGAAAATTGAACACCCCCCCCCCCCATTATAAACATAGAACCCGCTTCATAATTCCCGCTTCAATTTTCCATATTCTAATGACTATTCGAGTTTATCCTGGTATGTATTTATATATTCTTGTATTATTTATATTCTTGTATTTTATATTGTGGTATTATTTTATACTTGATTTCTGGATTTTAATTGCTTTTTATGCTTTGTATTAATTAAAATTCGTTTGCTGTATGGTCTTGCTTCCATTTGTGAAAAGTTGGGGGCTTGAAACGTGTTATTTGGTTAAATTACCAGCGTTTCGTCAGAAACTTCTCATTTTCCTTTCCCTACATGGGGAGCTCCACTGATGAAGGCCCTCGTGTGTTTTGGGAATAATTTTTCATCTGGCTTTAATTATTTTGCTTATTTATTATAGTTTTATATTTCCTTTTGCTGCATTTCAGCATTGGTTTATAAAAACTCTGTTCTAGTTCTATATATTTAACAATTCAAGTTTTACTCCATCCTATATTTAAATTTTATCTTATATATATATATATATACATATGCATATATATATTGTAACCTTTAAATAAAGAAATATTATTAATCATTGGACGATTCTTATTAATCAGATTCAGATATTAACTAAATAACAAACATCTAATTAACAAATAAGAACTTTATCCAAAATATAACTTAAGCCCTGCTTAAGAATCAACGTGTTTAACATGATTTTTCTTTCTTTTTCAGGTGTCGTCTTTCCTTACAAACAAAATTCACCTGACTAAAGCAATCTATTAAAGCTCTAATCTTCCCATAATTCTTATTTTTCTGTCGTAATATGTCCACCTTTCAAAAAGATCGTTTCCTAATTCTCCTATATACTACCTTAATCCGATTACGATTCAAATAACGAAAAAATTCTGATGTTCCACCGATTACGCCTGCTGTTTGTATGAGAGATTAAAACTTATTTTCTGTAACTTATTCAGTTTTATTTTCTCTCTCCGAGAAATTGCTAGATGAGGAAAACTAACACCATGGTCTATTTTTGATATTTATCTCAGAATGATTGACTAGATCAGCACTTTATATTTCTTTATTGTTGCCAATCTAAATATGCTAAATGATAAGGTTTTCAGCCTTTTCAATAAGCTGTAAAAGCTTATTCATGTTTGTTTGGTGAACTTCAACAATCAAAAAATGCTTTACTGATGTTTGCGATCAGAATATTTGTTTATGGATTTTTCTTCTTTATTTAATTTTTGTTTATTCTTTTTTTAGGACTGAGAACTATTTGTCTCAATCTGCGGATTTTATGATACCAGTTTTACGATAGTTGGATATTTATCGAAATCTGAAATTTATCGAAAATATAATTGAATAATTTAAAAACAATGTTATAATTTGAAAAAAAAAAAAAAAAACTATTAGTTCTCCGTCTTAAACTAAATTCTGCTTTTGCTAGTATTCCATCAAAATCTTTTTTTTTTTTTTTTTTAATGAAAAAGAAAAGAAAAGAAAAATAATCAGCATCGAAAAAAACACTATCGAAAAAGTTCTTTTTAATAATTTTGAATTAGGAAATAAAAAGCGCGCGTGGAAAATGAAAAAAAAAAAAAAAAAAAGAAAAAAAAAAGAAAAGAAAAAGAAAGAAAGAAAGAAAGAAAAAGAAACAAGATAATTAAGTTTGAATTTGAGTTGGTAATTTAAGGATGCCATTGATATAGTAATTTTGTTTGTTTTTAATAAATTAAAATGCGGGCATCATAATTGCGCTAGTAAAGACCTTTGCGAGAAACGTCCGAGTTACTTCGGTGCCAAATTTCGAATTTTGCCAAAGGAGTCTTATACTAAAACTTTTTTTTTTTAATAATAAAGTGGGAAAATGGATTTTTTATTTATTTTATTTTATTTGTTTGTTTTATTTTATTTATTTATCTATTTATTTTAATGAATCGTGATAAGTGAAATTAAAACAAATGTTCTATGACTTACTCAGTTTTATTTTCTCTTCGAGAAATTGCTGGATAAAGGAAAACTAACACCATGATCTATTTTTGATATCAGAGGTTAATCCAGAAGAAATTTAGTGCCGCATTGAGGCACTTTCACAAAGTTCACTTTCAGCAATGAGGTACCTTCACAAATTCAACTTTCAGCAAAGAGGTACCTTCACAAAGTCAATTCTCAGCAACTATAACTGCACACTAAAACATTTTATAAGCTTCACTGCATCGAACACAGAAAAATACTCTCAATTTGAATATTTACTGGAGACAATAATAAATATCTAAGTAAACACCTACTTATCTTACATATAAGAAACAACTTAATTCGCCCATATATATATTTATTTTTACAACTGTTTCATTTTATTTTTTAAATGTATTTTAAAATTAAAAAAAAAAACTGCTTTACGTATTTTAGTTAATTGTTCTGAAGTATCATTAATTTTCACAAACTTACTTGATGTTTTCACAAATTATTTTATAAATTCACAAATGGGGTACCATTTTTAAAAAGCTGGATTAATCCCTGGATATTTATTGCTAACTAATTGACTAAATCAGCCCTTTATTTATTTATTTTTTTCTTTATACCAATCTGAATATCCTAAATGATAAGTTTATCAAACTTTTAAATACGTTCAAAAGACTGATTCATGTTTGCCTGATGAATATAAGCAATCAAAAAATGTTCTATATATGTTTGCTATCAGAATATTTATTTAAGGATTTCTGTTATTGTATTTTATTTTTTGAAGCGTAATAAATATGTGTTATAAAGTTTCGAACCCAAATGAAGTTACCCTTTTATATTCTGGCGGTATTTTAAAATACCATTTGTATAACCCTGCTGTTCTGTTCGGGTCTATTTGACCCAAAACTTTTTTTCGATTCTTTATAAAGAAATGACAGTTAAGTAATATTTTCTAGCCATTTTGTGGCTTTGTTAGTGTGGGATATATATATTAATTTCTTGAAAATGCTTTTATTTCATTTATATAGTTTTATATTTTTTAAAATAGTACAAATGTAATGTGCAGTAAATGGGAACAGAACAGCAGGGTTAAAACAAAGGTTAAAACAGGAATAAACTACTACGTCAGAAACGCCAAAGAAACATTATTGAGGTGCATACAGCTGTTTCGGTAGCCTAAAACGTACCGTCTTCAGTGCAAAAAGAAAGCTGTATGCACCTCAATAATTTTTCTTTGGCGTTTCTGACGTAGTAGTTTATTCCTGTTTTAATATTCCAACGCCAAGTCTCCTGCTATTATTAAAACAAAGGTTGTTAGAGTTAAATATTTGTCACATAATATATTAGACAAACAGGCAATATGCCTCTATTTCAGTTGTCAAAACTGTTTCGAGAATAGGCTAGTGTAGTAATTGAATATATGGGGAAAATGGGAAAGATATTTATAAGAACAGCATATATGTACCCTCCCTGCTTTGATATCACCACAAGCTACTAGATGCTATTACATGCAACCGTTTTTGTTCCAGAAATAATTTTATAGAGGACTTTCGCTATTTCTCGCTATTTTTCACGATCTTTACGTGTTTTATAATTAATTACCACATTACCTCAAGAATTTTCTATCAATCTTAGAAAATAAAAATAAATAAATAAATAAATAATTAAAATCTGGTATGAAACAACCGCACGACTTCCAATACCTACTATTACACGTATTATATGCATTTTTTTTTTTTTTTTTTTTTTTTGAGATAATGTGATTAAAAGACATAAAAGTGACATAACGAAGTAGAAACCTAAAATTTTTACGGTAAGAGAAACTTGATACACACATGTAAAAACATATAAAACAAAGCTTACATAGCGAGTTAAAAAAAATAATGGGGAAAGCATTGTGTTATTTTTTGGAACACTAATTTTCGAGATCTAAAACTGATCTACCTAAGCAGGATGACTGTTAATTTTTCTGTAATAACCACGTAATACATGAGAAAGGATATCTAAAATAGATTTATATAACAATTTTTAAGAAAATCGTTAGAGCCCTTTTTGAGGTACCAACTTTTACCAAAACTTGACATACTCAATTATTGACTGGAAAACAATAATTAGTACATACAATATGATATTTAAAAGGGAGCTAATACGACGAGTTTGAAGAAAATCCGTACAGCCGTTTTTAAAGAAACGCACTTGCAAGACCTGAACGTGAACTAGACCTGAACCTTGACATCAGTCCATTTATTTGTTTACGATCTTTTCTCCATAAAAACATATTTTTTATTTACAAGACGATTAAAAATTTTACAATAATACAAAACTTAATTCAAAACTGCATAAAACAATACTGCATACATGTACTGCAGTGATTCTCAACATTTTTTTTTTTTTTTTTTTTTTTTTGTCGCGGCACACTTTTAACGATTTCAAAATTTGGCGGCACACATTTCACTTCGGGCAAATAGTTCACTTGAAACATCACAGTTATCGAAGATAAAAACAGTTAAAAATATGGTATTTTACTGTAAAAACAACTGTTTTATTTTACAATGCAATTTTCTTTAATTTAAACAAACTTTATTCGTAATAAAAAAAAAAAAGGATTATAACTTTTACTATATACATTTCTAAAATTTGGCGGCACACAAAAGTGCCGCGTCACAGTGGTTGAGAATCACTGATGTATTGTTATAAGTAATCTAACATATGTTTAGCCTTTACAAATGCATCTTGCTTGTATTTTATTTTTCAGGCATGCATATTATGCAGTATTTATTTTGTTCTTTGACGAACAACTTCTGTAAATAAAATAAATTTAGAAACAAACAAGAAATACATTGTTAATGAACTAATATTTACTTAATATACAAAAGTGCATTAACATTTTATACGATAAGTAAAAATATAAATTTATTTAAATATAGGTAAAATGTTATTAAAATTTTTTTTTTTCATTTGTGCATTATATTGTATTTAGTTTTTGAGAAATCGTGTCACCACATTTCCGAAGGATCTACGGAAAAACAGAGCCCACTTGCTGAATTTTCCAAAATTTTTGTTGAAAATTTTATAAAATATTGTTAAATGTTCCTCTTTTATAAACTCAAAATTTTGAATAAAAATTTTTATTAATTATATTTAAAAAACAAAATAAAATAAATAAATAAAAAGAGAAAACCATGTGCAAAAAACTTTATTAAAAATATCTTTCGGCTTTTGCATAAACATTTAGTTTGTGTTAGTTTAATTTTAGTTTATTTATGTATTCATTTATGTCAAAAAAATGTAATTCATAAGAGCATTTAGATTGGAGGACGAGTTAAAGAATTTAAATCAAATAAATTGACAACCAAGTAAAGAATACAATATTAATAAACTAATATTTACTTAATATACTAAAAGTGTATTAAAACTTTTCACAAAAATTAAAAATACAACTTATTTAAATATAGGTTTATTTGTGCTTGATTGAATCATACACAGTTAAATTTTTTGAACGTTATTTTTCAGCTTTCATATATGTATATTGTCTGTGTTACTTTTTTGAGGCAAACATATAATTTAGAAGAGTGTTTTGATTGAAAAAACAGTTTAAAGAATTTCAATCAAAGGAATTGACAAATAAATCAATATTAATAAAAAAAGACGAAAATTACATTAATGCATAGTGTTAAGGGTAAAAACATGTATTTATTCATGTGATGATAAATAATTTTCCTATAACGATTCATTACATTTTTATATGACTGAACCTTAAATTGTTAAGTAATGTCACATAACATTCATATATATTCTCTAGTTTTTCCTATACAATTTGCTTGTGTTACCCTTTCTAAGGCAATCATACAAATTAGTAGAATTTTATCAAATTGAGAATAAATTCACGAAGTTCGAAAAAACAAATTAATAAAGTTTAATTCAAAAGTAAGTGAAATATTTTTATTTTATGTACGAAAAGAACATTAAAAAATTATACACAAAATAAAAATAAATTTTTACTTAATGAAAAAAAAAATATATATATATTTTCTGTAACGAATCTTTAAATTTCATTTTTCATTAATTATATCGTACAGTTGAACATTATCTAAATTATTCCTTCATCTCGATGTTTGCATTTCGTTTGCGTTACCTTTTTTAAGAAGTACATAATTCAGTAGGAATTTAGTGTACTGAAGCGTCAAAAACTTCAGTCCAATAAATTGACAACCGAAAAGTTTCGTGCAGTATAAACTTCACAAATTTGAACTTAATATACAGAAGAGTAAAAACATATATTTATTCATATAATGGTCTAAAATTTTGCCATAAAAATACTTTTATTTTATTTTTTAATGACTGACCTTCTATAGCTAAAAGTTATCAAAAGTTAAATTTAGCCTTCGTATATACATCTTATAAGTGTTACATTTTTGTGGCAAAAATTAAATGTAGCTATGTATTGTGTTTGTTGAAGAATATCAATCACGTAAATTGACAAGCGGAAAAGTTTTATATAAAATCTATATAAGCAAATATTATCTAAATATACAAAAGTACATTTAAATATTACACGCAAAGTACAAATACATTTTTTTTAAACGATGATCGAAAATTTTACCATAACTATCGTTTTTTTTATTTTTTACATGACTTATACATGCACGCACAGTTCAATATTATCAAAAATATCCTTCGGACTTCATATGTACAACTTGGTTTATAATACTGTTTTATGCAGGCATATAATTTAGTAGGGGTTTTGTTTGCTAAATAATAGCTTCACGAATTCAAATCAAATACACAAGTAAACAAAAAAGTTTTATGCAATATAAATAAATAAATATTATATTTAACTATACAAATAGTACATTAACTAATTTTACACGAATACATTTTTGTAAAAATGATGAAAAGGTTGCTTTCGATGGCAAATTTTGTTTAATGACTCTTTTCCGTTTTTACATGACTTAGATATACATAATTAAATGTAATTCAAATTATTATTTGAGCTTATACAAATGTCTTTTTTTATGACACTTTCTTGAGGCATTTATATAATTAAGTAGGCGTTTTGTTTGCTAAATAATAGCTTCACGAATTCAAATCAAATGCACAAGTAAACAGAAAAGTTTTATGCAATATAAATAAATAAATATTATTGAACTATACAAACAGTACATTAACTAATTTTACACGAATACATTTTTGTAAAAATGATGAAAAAGTTGCTTTTGATGGCAAATTTTGTTTAATGACTCTTTCCGTTTTTACATGACTTAGATATACATAATTGAATGTCATTCCAATTATTATTTGAACTTATTCAAACGTCTTTCTTTATGACACTTTTTTGAGGCATTCATATAATTTAGTAGGCGTTTTGTTTCCTAAATAATAGCAGGGATGGAACACGGGCGCAGAATTCATACCGGAATCTGTTTAAGAAATTTCTCTACCTATAATATCGTTGATTTAAGAAGTAGAAAATTTTCTTATATTGATAGTGGTATGAATTCTGCGCCCGTGTTCCATCCCTGTAATAGCTTCACGAATTCATATTAAATGCACAAGTAAACAGAAAAGTTTTATGCGGTATAAATAAATAACTATCATTTAACTACACAAGCAGCACATTAACGTATTTTACACGAATACATTTTTGTAAAAATGATGAAAAAGTTGCCTTCGATGGCAAATTTTGTTTAATGACTCTTTTCCGTTTTTTCATGACTTAGATATACATAATTGAATGTCATTCCAATTATTATTTGAACTTATTCAAACGTCTTTTTTTATGACACTTTTTTGAGGCATTCATATAATTTAGTAGGCGTTTTGTTTCCTAAATAATAGCTTCACGAATTCATATTAAATGCACAAGTAAACAGAAAAGTTTTATGCGGTATAAATAAATAACTATCATTTAACTATACAAGCAGTACATTAACTTATTTTACACGAATACATTTTTGTAAAAATGATGAAAAAGTTGCCTTCGATGGCAAATTTTGTTTAATGACTCTTTTCCGTTTTTTCATGACTTAGATATACATAATTGAATGCCATTCCAATTATTATTTGAACTTATACAAACGTCTTTCTTTTTGACACTTTTTTGAGGCATTCATATAATTTAGTAGGGGTGTTGTTCTTTGAAGAATACCTTCACACATTTCAAGCGAAAGAACTAACAAGCCAAAAAAGTTTCATGCAATTTAAATAAACAAATATTTGCTATATATATATATAAAGTAAATTAATAATTTTTACTTAAAAAAGTATATTTTTATTTGAATGATAATCGGGAGTTCTGATATAGCGATTTTTATTTTTTGTTTTTGTATGCCATTTTTAGTTAAATATTATTAAATATATCTTGTGAAATTTAACTATACATCTTGTTTCTGTTATCTTTATTAAGCATGTGTATAATTTAATAGGATTTTTGTTCATTGAAGAATAGCTTTACTTGAATTTACATCAAATTAACTGACATGCTAAAAAGTTTAACGCAATGTAAATGAACAAATAGTATTGACTAAATTTATAAAAAAGATTAACTAGTTTTATACAAAATAAAAACATACTTTTATTTAAATATTGTTGGATGGTTGGTTAGTTGAATTTTACGTCGCACTAGTACTTCGTGGTGAGCAGTTGGCAATGGTCTGGGACCCAGTCCTAGATGTGGTCCGGAGACATGCCATCACAATTTTGATTCCCACGGAAGGGATGACTCCCCCGCTTCGGTGACCCCAAATATTAATGGAAAATTGTACTTAATCATTCTGTTTTCGTTTTTACGATTGTTATGTGTACGGTTAAACAACATTAAATACATAATTTAGCCTTCATATATATATATATATATATATATATATATATATGTATTTTTGTGTGTGTGTGTGTGTGTGTGTGTTCCTTTTTTAATGCAAAATATAATTTAAAAGGAAAGGGATCAACTTAGTTGAATAAAGAAATGTAAAGAAAAAATAGAAGATTTTTTTTTTCATTTATAAATCTGTCTTAAAAATTTCTAATTTATTTATTTATTATTTTTTTTTTTAAGTATTAATTTATTTTACCTAAAATAGAGCTGATCCACTAATAGTTGATAATAGCTAATCCACTTTACATTTGTATTAAAAAGCTTTACGGTGTATTTGTACGATGTAAACATCCCTTGTAAAATATTTCATATATAGACATAATACATTTTATATAGTGTATATATTCTATATACCGAATGTTTCATACTTCATTGAAACTTCGAAATCTTGGGGGAAGTGCAGGACATCTTGTCACAAACCACTCTGTAAATCCATCGCTGCCTCTTAAAGTTTGCATTCACTTTGTATTTAGAGTGTCCAGCTGCAATTTTACTAAATGGTAACTAAAATATTCAAAGAAAAAATATTTTGCTTACCAATAAATAAATAAATAAATAAATAAATAAATAAAACTCACCTGAATATTTATTTTTGAGCTTAGGCATACTTAGCTCAATTTATGGGGTACTTTATTATCAAGGACCATCTCATTACGTCATGAAGGAGTAATTAAAAGCTAACCTGAGTAATTTTCATGGGAAAACAGGGGGTCAAGTAATGGTTAAAAACTTTGTAAACAAACACCATAGAAACAGAGAGAGAAAAAAAAAGCAACGATTGTTTCGAGTCGTTGTAATTGAGCAAATGCAATGATCGATGGTCGATGCAGTTGACAGATTAATTCATAACTTTTCAACAAAAGTATGTCAGTAAATTTTACTGCGAATGTAATGAAGTGGGAAAGTGTTAGGATGCTCTATACCGGCAAGTTGGACTTCGTTACATGTTTCTTTCACCCTTTTTCACCCACCCACCCGTACATACTTTTCTCATACAACATACTTTCTACTTTATTTCTACCTTCTGAGCTGACAGCGCAACATTTAAAATTAAAACTGCGGTGCTGGAGTGCTTAGCTTGCCGGTAAACATGCGTGTCTTTACGTTCTTTATCAGAGTGAATTGAAGCCTTGCGTAAGACAAACGTCACAGCAAGGTCACGTGGCCATGCTGCTGTTAAGATTACGGCCTCTTAACGTTTGGTGGGGGGGGTCTTGTGCAACTTCAAGGCTCCTCCACAACAGAAAAGGCTTTACCACTTCAAGTCACGTCATAAAGTGATCAGAAGAACAAAGCAACCGACTGACAAAACAAGCAAAGAACTTAAAGGGGGGCGGTGGCACAAATGGAGTGCTTTCCGGAGACCACAGAGATTGATAAGAAGACGAAAGTGTGAAGTGATTTGCGGCAGATCGCTTTTTTTGTGCATTATAGGGTTATTTATAATGGCTGAATGCACGACACCTGGGGTTACTAACCTTTTTTTGTAATTTTAAGTATTTCAATTATAAAAATTAAAATATATATATATATATTTTTTTTTTCTCTAATGTTTTTTTTATGCTATCTGTAATAAATATACAGAAAAATCTTTATAATATAAATAGGCCTCTTGTAGGCCTAAAAATAAATGTAGCTAAAAAATAATTTCATTATATATTTCTATTTTTTATTCGGGCCATTTAGCCTAATTTCTGATACTACAAACATAAAAATGTTGACCCGCGCGCAATCGGAACATATTAAAAATAAATTCTGTGTATATATGATATAAGAAATTATTACATATATTTAATTTTAGAACAAAAACTATTTGAAACAAGGGCAAAATTCAAATGAATGAAACTGAAGTAACAATAGGAAGGAGCAGGGGTCACCTCGTCTGAAGACAGGATAAGTGGATTAAACTGGTTTTTTGAGGAACCAACTTTCCTCAAATCCTCTGCAAGATTAAATGATAAGAAAGAAAAAAAAGCCAAAATGAAGAATTTACATTATTAGTTAAAAAGTAAATTATTATTTTATAATTCTTAATATTTATAAACCAAATTTATATAAACTTAATGAATTGTTTATATTTTGATTAATACTTATTAATATTTATATAAGCATATAACCATAAAATTAATTCAAAGATATTTCAAAAAATCCTCTAACAAAATGCATATACATTGAATTTGTAAAAAAAAATTCGATTTCCGATTTTCAATGTATTTACACGATTTAGCCGTTTTTAGAAAATGTATGTGTGTGACAAACATATTGTAGCAGCGCTAACTCAAGAACTAGTGAACAGATTCTCATACAAATTTAAATACGTTTGCACCTCGACGTATGTTTGTTTTTAACAACCCGTGTTGAAAATCACCGATCTTGTGGCGTTGTCATCCGTTTTTAATGATACTTAATATGGCTGGTTGGTTGGGTTTTACGTCGCGCTAGTTCTGCGCAATGGGCAATTGACGACTGTCTGGGACTCACCCCTAGAGATGATCCGGAAACATGCCATCACATTTTTGATTCTCCGCGGAAGGGATCTTAATATGGCAGTACAGGTCAAAATATCGTGCAAATGTGCACAGTGATGATAATTCTTAACTAATCTTTTTGACACATATTTAATTCTTTATGATAATAATAGTAAAAGAACAAATCTGTGTATATGTAGTAGCATCGCATACCTCTCTGGGAGAAGTACACCACCGGGGGGTGTGTGGTATATTTGCAATATGAGTATTTTAAAAGCATCTCATCATAAATATCTTTATCATGAATGTTGAAACTACTCAGATCTGCAGTAATTATAAAAAAATATTCATTTTTTTTTTTTTTTTTTTATCATACAGAAGAAAGTTTTTTAATGGTCATAACATACCAGTTTTTTTCTTTTTGTTATTTTGGTCTTTCAGGGTGGTAAAAGACTTATACGAGTATACAACACTGATAAAGTACAATACACAAATATGATTGAATAACACTGCGTTGCAAAAAAAAAAAAAAAAAAAAAAAAAAAAAAAAGAATAAATAAAAAAATATATATCCAGCATTGATACCATTCTTGCTCCTTTTTATGAAAATGACCTTCTGAATCCGAATTTTGCCACATTTCGCCCCATCATCCACCGTTTTCGAGGGACGCCAACCTTCTTCCCAATTTTTATCACTGTTCTGTAATTTCAAGGCCATGAATTTGTTTGGAGAATGGAAAATAATTTTTTAACACTTAAACACACACACACACACACACATATATATATATATATATATATATAATATACAACAAATAATAATAATAATAATTGATTAATAAAATATAATAAAGGTAATATATAATTTCAATGGCAATTCCCCCCTAAATTTCATGTTTTAGAATTTTCCAACTCTATAGCCCCTCAGGAGATATAGATCAGTAAAAATAATCCTTTCACCCTCTACAAATCAAATTTGCAGCCATAAGATTACCGAAAAGTGATAAAAATAGGAGGCCCTCCCTAAAAAAAAGGTGGGAGATAGGGCAAAATGGGCATCATATTCGGATTCAGGAGGCCGTTTCACATAAGAATTTGCAAAAATGATGTTAGGGACAATTTTAATGCAAAGCAGTGTAATTGTTGTACATGATTGTGATAATAACACAGTTTTCAAAAATTTAAATGATTTTTTTCCCTTAACGGAGCAGTTTTTTGGACTTTAATACAATAATAGTAATAGTAATATACGTTATATTAAAATTGCAGATATTTATATTAATGTAGAATGTACTATCTTCTGTATATCCTTTTTTATGTAATAATAATAATAAACTATTCAATTTAAATAGCAATAATGTGCAGTAATATTTTCTTTAGAACAATGAACACTACAAAATAATAATAATAATAAACTATTCAATTTAAATAGCAATAATGTGCAGTAATATTTTCTTTCGAACAATAAATACTACAAAATAATAATAATAATAAACTATTCAATTTAAATAGCAATAATGTGCAGTGATATTTTCTTTCGAACAATGAACACTACATAATAATAATAATAATAAACTATTCAATTTAAATAGAAATAATGTGCAGTAATATTTTCTTTAGAACAATGAACACTACAAAATAATAATAATAATAATAATAATAAACTATTCAATTTAAATAGCAATAATGCGCAGTAATATTTTCTTTCGAACAATGAACACTACAAAGTAATAATAATAATAAACTATTCAATTTAAATAGCAATGATGTGCAGTAATATTTTCCTTCGAACAATGAACACTACAAAAAAATAAATAAATAAATAAAATAAATAATAATAAATAATGATAAATAATAATAATAATAATAATAATAATAGCTTTATTTTTATTTACTTATTTATTTACTGAGCAATTTTAAAATGTTAACATGGGGATCATACATCTATAGGAATTACTATATCTATTCTATAAACACGTAAAATTAGACCGTTTCATATTTACTCAAAATTATATATTTGCAATAAATCTGAAATACAACTGCATCATCCAAGGCTGACAAAAAATTTCGTCAGCCTTGTGCATCGTCGAAATGTCGTGTCAAAGTAGTGAATGAAATTTCACTAAAAATTAAATAAATAAATAAAGAATCTGCGATGCTCGTTTTAACTACTTTCCAAATCAGTTTCATTCACTTGAAAGCGGTGAATGTCCCGCAGCTGGTAATTTGTTAATTCAAATCAGGAAGCTGAGGGCAAATCATCGACAAGACCTTGCACTACATTCGAACGTGTCATTTCACTTATACGTTCGACGAGTGCGTAAACGAGAAAAAAAAAAATGTTTTTACCCACTTATTTTAGAGTCATCTCTCTTTTCCAAACTAGCTACAAAGAATAACTCCAGTGTTTATTTTTAATAGAAGAAGCTTGTTTTTCAAAGTCGAAGATCTCTATCAGACTTATGCTTGGTTTACACTTCTTTGAACAGTTTTTTTTTTTTTTTTTTTTTTTTTTTCACTTTTTTTTTTATTTACTTTCTTTTTATTCTATCCGCCAATTTCCCCCCCTCCCACTTTCTCTCCCTTTGTTAGTTTGCTTGTGCTTTTTTTAGTTGTATTTATTTTATTTTAGCCGAGCTTCTCTCTATCGATTGTATCACCAATGATTGGCATCGTAATCGCAAAGATTAAGAAGTGACTTTTTTTATGAAGTACAAGGGATTTTTTTTTTTTTAATCGTCTGTCTTGTTTTTAACTGATTGGGTTTTTTTTTTTTTGAAAAAGAAACAGTTGAATTTAAAAGAGATATTGCATTATGTGTTTGATGTTTGCAAATGTATTATTTATTTTATTATGTTTTACTTATTAAGTTTGTTTATCTCTTGCAGAAAAATGTTCGTGGGCGGCTTGAGCTGGCAAACAGCGCCTGGTAAGTTCTGTTTTTTTTTTTCTTTTTTAATCTTTTAATCTTTGTGTGCATTTAAATATCCACATTATCTGAAAGCAATTTAACTAGATATTGTTACCCAAAGCAAAACTTCAAAAAAATGATTTTTATTTATTATTTTATTTATTTATTTATTTATTTATTATTATTATTATTTATTTAGTTTTAATTTTATGCTGTGATTATCATAGAGATTTTTAAAAGAATTATAAAAAATGGGAAGATTTATATACTATTAGATAATGTAAATTTACAGTACAACCAAAATAATTCAACTGATATTTATCAAATGAACGATTTTTTCTTTAAGGGAACTTGGCACCACAGATGTTTTCATCTAAAGGAGCAAACATTCAAACCGTGTTTTTTCTTCCGGATACAATTTTTCTTACAACACAAAAACTAATAAATTAAAAAATAACTGAACTTAAAACCTAATTATCTTTTGTTTAGATGAATTACAAGATACTAGGAAAATATGTAGACATATGTAGGAAGATATGTAACCATACTATTTTTATGTTAAGTTCAAAGAAAAATCACTAACTAAATTTTTTATTTTTGGAGAAAACACGGTTTGAACGTTTGCTTCTTATATTTCCATTTAATATTTAAAAATTGAACTATATTAGGTTTGTTCAATAAAATATGTATTCAGGCAACAATTATTATATTTTTTATAGATTTTTTTTACAGATTTGAAACCTTTAAATTACGTTTTCTCTGTTTGAACTTTTTTATAAATACATAAACTTCAAAGTGCCAAAACTTCTACTGATATTTAAAGAAGAACTATATTTATGAAAGGATATATCTTTGGATGTTTAATAGAACCTACATAAAATAATTAGCTAAGGATTTAATTATCTAATTAGCTATCGAAAATACCAACAAATTATGATATTTCTTTGTTTTTTGGGATCTCCGTGGTATACCGCCAAAATGCATGTGAAATAGTCAGCCAAATTAAAGACAGCCCTTAAAAAAAAAAAAAAAAAAAATCATTTTAAAAAATTTAAATAATGAATAATTATAACTAATGATAAAAGTAATAAAATTATGTTTCATAATAAATCAAAATAAATAATATTAATAATAATAATAATGAATGACAGTATTTAAATTTCGATAAGGAATTTCATGACCGCCTGAATCCGAATCTGACGCGCATTTAGCCGTATCACCCGCCATTTTTATGTATGCCCACCTATTTTCATCCATTTTCGGTAATTTTATGGCTATAAATTTTATTTTTAGGGGGGGGGGTATTTAAATTGTTAAATATCTTCTGAGAGGCTACAGAGTTTGAAAATTCTGAAACTTGAACATTTGCAGTAATGGAAAAATCCGCAACAGAACCTGAGTTACAGCTTTTCTTTAAATTGCAGAAATCGCCATATAACAGCACGAGTTATTGTAAGATCGGCACCAAAAGTTGACATTCACTAATTTATGTCAAAGTGCAGCTGCATATAAATTTATAAACAATTCTATGCACTTGTTCCTGAAATTTAGCCTTTTCTTAAAATGTGAAAATCGAAGTGTAACAGCGCCACCTGTTCAGCGATGGGCGCCAAAAGTTTGTAGGCACTAACTTGGGTCAAGATGCATCGACATATCCATTTATATGCAATTTTGTGCAGCAGTACAAAGACAGAGAGACAGACATTTCCTACAAAACTATCAAATCGTGTTCTGGACCTCTTAAAACGTGTAAATCCATCGAAAGCCAGTAGTCGAAAATTTTTACGAATCTAATGCTTTCTTCTATTGAATATAGGAAAAGAAAACGTAACACATTTAAACGTAATACATTATTTCAAAAAAAAAAAAAAATTACTAATTACTATGATACTAATTAGTTAGGTATAATCTATGTATCAATTCAAATTTTACAATAAATTATGAAAGCTATACTCTGCAAACTAAACTATGTAAATAAACTACAAAACATTTAAAACAATTTACTAATTTTAGTTAATAATTCAAGTTTTACTATTTTTATTTTTGCTTTACTTAAAAATTACTTAAAAATTACTTAAAAATTACTTATTTTTGCTTTACTTGCGCTGCAAAAAAAAAAAAAAAAGAAAAAAAAGCCACTGAAATTATGTATTACATTTATTTTGTTTTATTCATCAATTATTATTATTATTTATAATACATTATACAATATATATATATATTTCTTTTCTTAAGTGTTCAAATAATTCTTTCCCATTCTCCAGATGAAATTCATGGCCATAAAATTATCAATCAGTGATAAAAATTGGGGGAGGGGTGTCTCAAAAAAAACTGTGGGTGACTGGGCAAAATGGGGGTCATATCCGGTTTCAGGAGGTCATTTTATATAAAAATCAGCAAGAATAGTATCAAAGATCGAAAAAAAAAAAAAAACTTTTTTTTTTCTTTTTTTGCAGCTCAGTGTTATTATTTAACTAAAGCAAAAATAAAAAATAGTAAAACTTGAATTATTAACTAAAATTAGTTAAATATTTTAAACGTTTTGTAGTTTATTGACAGAGTTTAGTTTGCAGAGTATAGCTTTCATAATCTATTGTAAAATTTGAATTGATACATAGATTATACCTAACTAATTAGTATCATAGTAATTAGTAATTTTTTTTTTTTTTTTTTTTGAAATAATGTGTTACGTTTAAATGTGTTACGTTTTCTTTTTCTATATTCAATAGAAGAAAGCATTAGATTCGTAAAAATTTTCGACTACTGGCTTTCGATGGATTTACACGTTTTAAGAGGTCCAGAACACGATTTGATAGTTTTGTACGAAATGTCTGTCTCTCTGTCTTTGCACTGCTGCACAAAATTGCATATAAATGGATATGTAGATGCATCTTGACCCAAGTTAGTGCCTACAAACTTTTGGCATCATTCGCTGAACAGGTGGCGCTGTTACATTACGATTTTCACAGTTTAAGAAAAGGCTAAATTTCAGGAACAAGTGCATAGAATTGCTTATAAATTTATATGCAGCTGCACTTTGACATAGATTAATGAATATCAACTTTTGGTGCCGATCTTACAACAACTCGTGTTGTTATATGGCGATTTCCGCAATTTCAGGAAAGGCTGTAACTCAGGTTCTGTTGTGGATTGTTAAACAAAACTTGATATGTAAGAAAGCCTTTATGAGACATTAAGCTGATTCACTTTCGATGCATATCGCCCAGTATTTGTAGGTTTCTATACTGCAATTTTCCCAAGAACGGGAAGGCTATATCTTAATTTCTATGGCATGTAACTTTACGAAACTTGTTATATGGTATAACCATTATAAAAACGCATTTTGTCAGGTGTTATTTATAGAGAATAAAATTGTCTTTCTTTGGTTATTTAGTGTTAGTTTTCTTTGAGAAGAAAATCGCCCGCATTCGTCATGGCCGATAATTTTAATAAATAATAGTTTTAATAAATTGCTTTTACTAAAGGAATTTGTATAGGAAAATATAGAAGCAAGTTTTGTGATGACTACGACATACTTACTTGTTTTAAATCTAGATTGCACTTTTTTTTTCTTTCTTTTTTCTTTTTTCTTTTTTCTTTTTTTTTTTTTTTTTTAGAAAAATTAAATAATCTTTAAAAATATTATTAATGTATTTTAGGTCATTAATACATATATTACAAGAAAATAAATTTTTATGAAATAATAAAATATCTTAGAGCATTTAAAAAGAATATTATCATTTTAACATGCTTATAGTTTCATTTATCAAATAAACATTTCAGCATCTGAAAAAAGATTATTACTAAACTTTTAAAAAAAAAGTATCTCATTACCAAGATTATTTGCTGAACTGAAAGTTTGAAACTTTTTCTTCAAAATAATACAAAATTAGAAAAAAAAAAAAAGAACACTACATAACCTAATTTAAATTTAAATGTTTTGCATAAGGAGAAACCAACATACTTTAATGGCGTGATATTCCCTACCTAAAATGAAATTAAACTCATAAAATAGTCCTTAAAAATAAAGTACGCTATTTCACGTTAAATAGTACTTACCGCTCTTTTAACAAATCAGCAAATTTCTTCTTTTCTCTGATTTTTTGACGAAAAGAAATTAATTAGCTCCAAGAGAAATCAGCCTTATAACATTTTAGCAGAATAAAAAAAAAAACAGTATATAGTCATAATGTCTATGTTTATTTTTCTGTGAAAAATCTTTAAAGATCTCTGAAAATAACTTCTTGTATCGTTGTTAGAATATTCGTAAGTTAATTACGCCTTTAAAAATGGTGTTTTAAGGATTATTTTGTGTTGTTTTAGATTAAGGGATATTCTTTTTTCCCCTACTTTTTTTTTTTTGTTAATGAGGGTATTTATGCACGCTTCGCTAAAAAGACTGGAGAATTAAGTAAATAGCGTGATTTGCCAAGTTTTTGATGAAAATGAAAATTAAATTTCGAGTATTATATCTGAAAATTTGTAAAAGTTTTTGTTTTAGTTTATTTATATTTTTGATAAATAAAGTTAAGACAGTAATTCAAAACATTAATATATTAATGTATATATATACATATATAATATATTTAAGTAAGGATAAGTGATGACATGAAAGTGAAATGTAATAAACAACAAGAAAAGTTATTTAACAATGTCAATAAACAAGAAAAGTAGTTAAAGTTAAACACTATTTAAGCCAAAAAATTAAATTATGTTGTGCTATTCTCTTCAGCAGGTGTGAACACAGCTATTAATATCTATGTAGTACTAGCAGATTTCAAAAGATATGTAAGGTAGCATATAATT
This sequence comes from Salticus scenicus, assembly GCA_963930645.1. Classification (NCBI taxonomy): domain Eukaryota; kingdom Metazoa; phylum Arthropoda; class Arachnida; order Araneae; family Salticidae; genus Salticus; species Salticus scenicus. The sequence goes on along the minus strand of OZ005658.1, from coordinate 10,217,933 downwards.
AAAACAGATGGCATTGCCATTCCGTTTTTTTTTTTTTTAATATAATTTTTATATAGCAGTGTAGGACGAAATTTCGTATAAATGTACACAAAGAGAATTATTCTTAACCAATCACTGAAAAATTAAAAAAAAAAAAAACAAAAAAAACAAAAAACAGGAAAAAAGTTTTGTTTATGTAGGAGAATCTGTCTTACTACTTACGGTATAAATTTCAATAGAGTATTAAAAAAAAATAAATAAATAAAAATAAAAACTCGTCAAATTATTTTAAACGAATTGTTAAATCTTAGATTTTTGGTAATTTGAAACAAAATTATTGATTTATTTTCAGCTGTCGTCTTTAAGGCACAGAATTGACTTTCTTTCGACATTTTCTGTTATAGTTCTCTGAGAGGAAAATCGTCAATATTCATCACAGAAAAAAGTTTTAATAAATTTAAATTTTAATCAATAATTTGTACTGTGAGAATTTGTACAGGAAAATAAAGAAGGAAGTTTTGTGTTAACCCTGACATATTTATTTATTTATTTATGTTATTTTTTTTTTTCCAAAATACTTTTCTTTTAAATTAGCGTAAATACGGACTAAAACTCTTTCGGAAGATTCCAGTGAAAGACATTACACACACGTAAAACCATAGCGTAGTCAGTTGGTATTAGCACTCATACCAACTTTATAGTCGGGGTGTTGGATTTAAATCGCGTTCGCGCTTATCGGTCTAGCCTTCGGAATTTTCCGTAGTTGTTTCCAAAGTAATACTGTTATGACTTGTACTATTTAGAAATACCCCACGCCCTACCATGGAGGATCCCTGAACCTAACATCCCTGAAAGCTAAGGTCTAACGTTAGAGTCCTGCACAAGTCAACACCGAGAAAAAATTCTGTAACTGGCATCTAGAATCTAGATTGTGACTCTAGTAAAAATAGTTCCATGCCATCCTTATAAATTCTAGCCCCCTTCGAAAGCGATTTCTAGAAACCCCTGTTAGAAATCTAGAGCGTTTGCCTATATTATCGCGGTCAAACATATTTGAAAAATTTCTGTAAATAAATGTGAGCCCAAGAGGCGAGTTTCAGCAACTATAATATTGGTTTATGACCCAATTCTAGAAAATCAAGCGAGAATTTCTCGCAATACGTAAGATTCAGAATATTGTTTCACCATCTATGAATGTGTAGACAAGAAATTCTTGACCATTTCGTCTATTCAGTTTATTGGCGTGCCTAATGAGCATAGAAATCTATATTTTTAGTTAAGGGATTTAGAAAATGGCCACTTATTCATTCTAGAGGAAGGCGATATATATATATATATATATATATTTTTTTTTTCCTCAGTGAACTGTCCAGGTGATGCTTTAATTGTAAAATTACATTTTTACATTTATGCAGTATATTCAACAATGTACTTGGGGCTATAAATTATCAACGAGATGGCCGTCACTCATGAGAATGACCATCAGATGACGTGAATTGGTTATTCTCCTAAAAAATGTTTCAGTATTCGCAGTATGGTGGATTTCTCAGCGAGGATTTCTCGCAATACAAAGAATTCAGAATATTCAAAATATTCAAAATATTGTTTCACCATCTAGAAATGTATAGACTAGAAATTCTCGATCATTTCGTTTATTCAGCTTATTGGCGTGCCTTATACGCATAGCTCAGAAATCTATATTTCTAGTTCAGGAATTTAGAAACTGACCAATTATTCGTTCTAGATGAAAGCGGTATATATATATACATACATATATATATATATATATATATATATATTTTTTTTTTTTTTTTTCTCAGTATGTAAACTTGACCCGCATTCGACGTACAAGAAGACTTTTCATCCGTAATCCTACCCGAACCCACAGCTTTTGACCCGCGACCCGCAAACAAGTATATTACTATTTAATTTGCATCATACAAGAAACTGAATTTAAATTCTATTTCACGAAGTGCAGTTACATTACTGAACATATGTTTTAGAGAATTGATTATTATATAAATATTACAAGTTTTTATTTACATTAAATCTAGTGTATAGTTAAAATTATATTACAAGTTAGCTAGTCTAATTATAAACAAAACTTCTATGTATAATATAACAAAATATCTTGTGTATTACACTTACTTAAAGAGAGAGAGAGAGAGAAAAAAAAACCTCACTGTTTTAAATATTTTTATATAAAAAAAAAACATAAATTAACGAAACAAATATACATTGGAAGGAAAATAATTTTCGTGTATAACGTTTTAAACGTTTTAAACGTTAAGTATTAATATGTATGCATTTTTTCTTTATGAATTAAACTTATGTTATAAGTCATTTTGCTTTAAACTGCTATGAAGACAGAGAGTGTAATCCAATCTCAGCATTCAAAAGATTATATTCATAAAAAAAAGTAAAAAAAAATTCTCTGAAAAAAGATATTTTACGGGTAGACCCGCGGGTCAAAAATTTATGCTAATTGGACCCGCACCCGAGCCGCAAAGCGGGTAACCACGATTACTCGACCTGATGCAGAACTCTATCCCACGTCTAGACAATTGGCCTTAATCCACAAATTAAACCAATACACCTATGAAAAATATTTGTACTTTTATTAGATGAAAATTATTTCTTTATGAAAAAAAAAAAAAAAAAAAAAAATTAGTGATGAAAGGAAAAAGTACACATTTCTTTTCTAAAAGTTTAAATATTTGTAAGAGTTTACAGATTAAATATATAAGAACAGCATCAAGTCTAAAAAGTTTCGTTTTTATTTTATTATATTTTATTTATTTTACAAAAGTTTTGAAACTTTAAAACTAAACTTTGTAACGGAAACTTTGTTTTCTTCGAAACTTTGTAAAGATTAAAAGCAAAATCGCAAAACAATCAGTAGTATAGAATTAAAAACATGACGTCTAGCCGAGTATGATTAGTTCGGCGTTTTTAACGAAAAAGATCAATCTTTGTATCTTCTATACTATAAAAAAGAAAGAAAAAAAAAAATCTCACGACTCAAGGTGTTTTTCTTTTAGAAGGAGAGAAGGGGAGTGAAAAGAAAGAAATAATAAAAATAAAAGTTCAAAAAAATTTCTTCTTTTTCGTGTAATGATAGCTTTTAGAAAGACTAAACTAACTGTTATGGAAAGATAAACTAGCATTTAGAACACCAAGGTCAGTTAAAACTTTTGTTGTGTGCGTTGTTTAAATTGTTTTTTTTTTTTGGGTAAGTTTTGAAAATAAGTGTTTTTGACGTTGTCAATCATCGGTTTGTTTCTTATTTCTACTGAATATATATATATGTATAATGTCTGGTCTAATTCGACAAGATAACGTAAAAATATATTTTTGATTTTCAACTTTGACGTATTTAAAGGTAACAAAAAATAATGTAATGATCAAGATAATAATTTAAGAAATTATACTGCTATTACTGAAATTTTATTATTTGCTTTTCTTTCTTATCATTCAGAAGCATGTTTAAAATTTAATCAAAAGGTGATTTTTTTTTTTTTTTTTTAAACTTAAATTTAAATATTTGGTATCGGTATAGCTACGAACAATCAAATAATTTTATTTATTTTTACATTCAATCAAAATCGAAACCGTTATTAAACTAGTATATTATGTCCATCTCATAATTTTCATGTATATTTTCCTATCAAAATTTCAATAGTATAAATTAAATAATTAAAGCAAAAATTTTAAATTAGGACGTGATAACGAATAACTTTTCTTTTCTATCTGTGAAAAGTCATTGACTGTGGTTTAAAAAAAGTAATCAATTTCTAAAATTTGAATAAAAATAAATTATTGGAGAGATTAACAAAATTAAAGTTTCTAATAGCTAATTGAAGTAATTTTTAGCGATAGCCTTCTTTTTAGCCCTAAGAATATCTTAAGAAAAGCGCTTTTTAAATATATAGTTTTTCTAAAAAGACATTCACTAATTAAAATCAAAAGGTATTCATTACGACAAATATACATCTTTCAAAATTAGAAATGATTTATAAAATTAATTTAATGTTAGAATAATATATATACAGGGCGATTATAATTAAAGTTACGATTTCATCAAAACGCTTTAATTTTAAAACTACCAATCAGAGCGATTTGACATTTTACCAGTACAATCGAGAAGCAATGAAATTTTGTTTGGCAAAAAAAAAAAAAAAAAAAAGTTCCAAAATGTGCTGTTAATTATCTGTAAAGTATTTGTTTCATGAAGCTCCTCTTTTTCTCTTTTCACTCTGACTGTTTCCGCTGTAAACACATTTTCTTGCATTTTTGCTTAAAAAAATGTAGTAAACCCTTGAAATCTGTTGTTTCCTGCTACTCCATTGTGATGCTAACAACATTCCTGTGTTTAATGAGTCCATTTAGGCGTTTCCCCTGACATTACCCTGACAGCGCCCTCTATAGGAACATGTTGGAAGTACTTTTATCCTCTCCCATACAAAATTTCATTGCCTCACGATTTCTCTGGCAGATTACACTTTATTACTTCTATTTACTTCATAATTTGAAGTTCATGTTATCTTTATCTTAAACTTTATTATTATTGTTATTAATATTTTAATTTGCCTGTACCTGCACAAGTCTTAATTTATCCGTTTCATATGTTTAATTTTGTTTAGGGAAAAAAAAAAAAAAAGTAGTTTAAAAAATTGCTCTAAGAAAAACTTTTTATCCTTTATTACAAAAAATACTAGAATCTCATTTTAGCAGCTGCAGCTGTTGCGTCCATGTTACTTCAAAATTTGAGGGGGAAAAATAAATATAAAATACAAAAAGAAAAATAAACAAAAAGAAAAATCTATCTTTTTTTTTTTTTTTTTTTTCTATGATTCAACTATGAAAATGATATATAAAGCTTTTTATTATTTTTTCGAAAATTTTTAGATTTATCTTCAATTATTGTTTTTAATGCAGCATGGCATAAATTAAAATTTATAATCAATTGAATTATTAGTACATTGAGGATTATGACAATTTATACCTTCCGAAATATGACTTTAAATAATCCGTTTTATTATTATTATTATTATTATTATTATTATTATTACAGTGAAGCACCGTTTATACGTCTCTCGTTTATACGTCTTTTACATTTATAAGTCCTTTTAGTGAAGTTCCGATTCATTCCTATTCATTTTAATGCAAAAATGCTTCGTTTATACGCCGCTAATATCGGTTATAAGCTTTTTTCATTTTACTAAAATTTACATAATTTCTCGACCTGTCATTTTCTGTTCTAAATAAGATGGATTTTCCCTAGAAAGCATCTTAAATGGAGGAACACGGGAAAGATCGAAGAATACTGATCAAAGAATCAATTGAATTCACAGTAGAATTTTTAATACTCATAGACAAATCAAACGAATTTTAAAGATTTTAATGTTTTTAAATAAATATCTGTATTGACATAAATCGCATGTTTATTATTAAAAATACGCAATGTATATTATTAGTATTCAAAATGTGTCCATATAGTTCTTAAGAAATGTAATATAATTCTCAATATATGATATATGTAATTAGTAACCAGCCATGCATTAAAAGTATGATTTTTCTCACTTTTTATAATAAATCTTTTTTTTTTTTTTTTTTTTTTTATTATTTGTCTTTAAAAATGTATAATATACATTTACTAACTTAAGAAACTTTATTAATTAGTATTTTCATATAAAATTTGCTTAAGTGTCATTAAATTTGCTGTAATCAAAGTGTTATTATTAAAATTTCGATTATACGTCTTTTCATTTATACGTCCTTTAACGTCAGTCCCTTGAAAGACGTATAAACGGTGCTTTACTGTATCGATGTTTGAATGCGTGCATCTGCATGTCAGTACCTCTTATAAAAATATCTTGCATCTACTATCTCATTAAATTTGCAGTAATCAAAGTGTTATTAAATTTTCGATTATACGTCTTTTCATTCATACGTCAGTCCCTTGAAAGACGTATAAACGGTGCTTTACTGTATATTCTTATTATTATAACTTAATAAATAATGATACAAGATTACAGAATAATAATAATGAAAAAAAAAAAAAAAAAAAACCTTATGATCAAATGCCAAATTAATTTATAGGAATCAAAATAGATACATCTATGATAAAAAAAAAAAAAGAAAGAAAGAAAGATGATGCTCACTCTATAAAGAAACTGAAATACAGGTTGTTGTTTTAGCCTTTGTTTTTGCAAAAATATTTACAGATAAAGAAAGTAGCATTAAACTTAGATTATCTTTGTTTCAGTACAGAAAATAAATACTGAAATTAAAATAAAGTATAAATTGTTATGCGTTTAGTTTTTATGTTTTTCTAAAACTCAATATTCATTTAACCTTAGGCTGTATTTCAAAAATTGCTGCACTGAATTACATGTAAATTTGTATTTAGATACACCTTGATATAAATGAGTGTCTATCAACTTTTAGATCCAATCGCTCAACAGGTGGCGCTGCTATACAACGATTTCCGTAATTTAAGGGAAGGTTGTATCTCAGGTTCTTTTGCGTATAATTAAAATAAAACTTGATATGAGAGAAGGCCATTTTGAGACATTATGCTGATTCAAGTTATATCGGCCAATAGGTGGTGCAGCTATACTGCAATATTCCTCAAGAATAGGACGTCTATATCTCAACTTCAATAGCATATAATTATACGAAACTTCATATGTAAGTTAACCATTACGAATTTTTTCAGATGTTATTAAAAAAAAAAGGGGGGTATTTAGTGTTAGTTTTCTCTAAGATGAAAATCGTCTGCATTCATCATGGTAGCAGAGTTCCCAACTTTTATAATTTATTCACGAGCATTTTTAGCCCCGCCTTTTTTTCGCACCAGAAATTTTGTAGATTATTTCTCTTTAATATGTGACAACGATTAAATAAGAAGAAAATCATTTTTCAAAATTTCCGGTATGAGAAAGAGACGGGGCTAAAACTGCTCGTGAATAAATTATAAAGATTGAGAACTCTGCATGGTAGATAATTTTAATGAATAATAATTTCAATAAATTATTTGTACTGTGTGAATTTACATAGAAAAATATACAAGAAGGTCTGGTGATGGCCCCAACACACTAGTTTATTATTAAAATGCTGTCCAAATGACGGAAATTTAGATTTATTTTATGTTTAAATTTTTATTATAAATAATTAAATGACTCTCTTTCCCTAATAGGTATGCCACAAAGAATATTTCTAAATCTATGAAATTATAGTAAATAATCCGTAAAAATATAACATTGTAGTTTACTAAAGAATATTGCACGAAGATTACACAATTCTAAGACAAAATAGTTTTGTTCCTGTTCCACTCCCAAAAAGCTATATATATAAAGCTACGTATAAAGCCCTTCAATATAGTTCTGTTTTTATTAATAAAATAATTTAATTTAAATATTTTGTTTGTGTATATTTTTTTTGCTGGCAAAGATCTTATATATATCTTTACTATTTCTACTGAATTAAAAAATAAAAGAAGAATTCCGTTTATATTAAAAATAATCTGGTGTGTCACTCACACGATTTTCTCTTACCCTTAAATTTAATACTATAAATACAAGTTGCAGATTAAGAGGTAAGATAACGGGTACTTTCATGTAAACCTATGTTAAGGGGGGCTATTGCCTCCCTCAATCCCCCGTTTCATTAATGCACCTATATTTATATAGAATTTAATTCTGTTATTAAAATTAAAAGTTTACTTAAAATTATACAGACAATTTTCACACGCAACATTCCTTGAAAACTTATCATAATGCAGACGATTTCCATATTAGAGAAGTAGTTATATCACTAACTATCCAAAAAAAAGTTGAATTTATTCTCAAAAAAAAAAAAAAAAAAAAAGGTTAAGAGTAATTTTATTAAAATTATTTATTTATTTATTATTTTTTGGTTAAAAATGAAAAAAAAATCGATAACTTTATTTTAAATTATCGCAGATCGATGGTCCAACTATTCGTTTTAAAGGTATTGGGAGCTCTTTTGAAAGATACCCATCATGAAAATTTATTCCCCTCGAGGGGGGGGCTTCCCTTATCCCCCCCCCTGCTCCTACATACACATAATATTTTTTCCCAGTTGACTGTCTCTAATACAAAATATATATGTTCGTTTCATTTAGTTTAGTGCAGTCTATAGGTGTTAAACTCTACTTACCTGGAACTCCCCCCCCATAGACGTAATGTATTTGAATACTTTTGAATGTCCCTGTACACGAACCTTTTACTTCATCTCAACGAAAAGCTTAGTGTATCATTCCTATATGATACACATTTAGAATACCGAGTTTGGAATTTCTGCTACTGTTTGTTCTTGAGATATGCTGATAACAGACAGACACACACACACACACACAGACCAACCACTAAAAACATGATTTTCGGATTGAGGGGACCTCAAAACATGTAAATATAACAAAAACTCACTTTCGAAAATTTGACCCTAAAACAATACTTTCTCTACCTTATGGGTAAGAGAAAGTAAAAACAATAATCTCTCTTTTATTTCCGGAAAATATTCTTATTATTTTGTATTTGTGTAATTATCTAATGAAATTCTGCAAAAGGATATATGTTAACTTAGTAAAATCCTTATTTAAAAAATATATTTTGCATTCGTTTTTCCCTTCTTTTTACCAAATTGCTGAAAAGGCAATTTAATAATAGTAAATGTCTTAACATATTAACAGAAAATGTGCTTAAAACATTCTCATTTTCATTCAAATTATACGCGCAACGACACAGCCCGTTGTCTAAAAATAACTTCGCCTATTACTTTTAAAAATTTAGTTATGCTAATTATTTTGGTTTTTAAAAAGGGTATATGAATAATAATTTTAATATATTTTAGATTAAATAAAAAGTATATAAAGAATAAAGTTGAGTAACATATCATGAGAATCTAAACTTATAAGAAAATATGTATGAAAGTGTTATTAAAAAAAAAAAAAAAAAAAGGAAGAAAAAAGAAAAGAAAACTTAGCATAAGAACAGACATATCAACATTTTTTTTTTTTAAATAATTTAGCTAGTTAATTTTTAGCTAGTGGAAAACACATTGTTCTAAAAGTATTGGCCTGAGTACAAGAATATGTAAAATGCAGTATAAGAATTCTATACATTTTAGTAGTTAAATTTAACATAATTTTTACACTTCTCTACAAATGCTTAGAAAGTCAATCTCCATTTTTATTCCTTAGCAACGGTTATTATACTGTTATTTTTTATTTATATAATTAATTCCTTTATAAAAAATCTTTTTTTATTTATTGTATTTATTGCAATCAAATGGTAATATAGTAAAAAGGATTAAACTTATCATTATTATCATCATCATTATTATTATTATTATTATTATTATTATTATTATTTAATTGAAATTTATAACAATTAAGTTTATGTATATTTTTTAAAATATAACTAATAGTAATAAAATTTAAATGTATTGTATTTATAATTTTATTGTTACAGAGTGAGGGCAAGAAAATTATGTGTAACTAGGTCCCGCTAATACATGTTGCCAGAATTAAAATGTTGAATGGTTGCTGAGTTATAGCACACTGTAAAATCGCAGTTCTTGAACAATATTAGCCCGGCATGTCATCTGATAAAACTCCCAGTTTGGAGTAACTTGGAAGACTTTGAAGACCCCTTGCCGAAGACAAAGGGGTACTCGAGTTAATGTTGTGAGCGATTGCAGTCTTTTTTTTTTTTTTTTTTTTAAGGTTTTAGTATTTATAAAGTGATAGAAAATAGCGATAGTATTTAATTGCTAAAAATATGTCTAGAAGCTTTAAAAATAATTAAAATATGAGTTCCCAGATGAGCTATGATTATTGAACAAATAGTGTAACAGATTCAAAAATATTTCACCATGCTCTTAATAAAATACAAAGTTAAAAGAAATTCGAACTCCCTTTCGTACAAGCATATTATATTTTTTAACTCTATATTTTATTATTTTTACACATTACAAAATAGTAATGATATTATAATTTATCTACAATAAACACATAAATTAATAAATAAATGCTAGTAAATAAAAGAAATTTCTGCTTGCGCAAATAAAGATCTTGCCGAGAAACGTCTGAGCTACTTCAGTGCCAAATTAAAAATATCACCAAGCGGTTGTATACTGAAGCTGTTCCATTTCTTTAGAGCGATTTTTCTCAATTTCATTTTAATTCTCTCTCTCTCTCTCTCTCTCTCTCTCTCTATATATATATATATATATATATATATATATATATATATATATATATATATACACCGTGACCAATAAGTTCTAATACACTTTCAAATTTTTATTACAATAACACAAATTTAATCACACAAAAACTTTTTGAATTAAATTAAAGTAGCAATCATTGAGTATCTTTATAATAAATGTTTTGGAATAATTCCGCCTTTTAATTTCTTAAAGAGCTTAAGTATCTTTTCAAATCCATCACATGTGGCACGCACGGCTTCCATTGACATTTCCTGCTATGTCTTTTGAATTACATTTTTGAATTTGCTCAAATTGGTGATTTTATAGTTATTCAGCTGGGAGAGCATATATGACCACACAAAATAATCAAGCGGGTTCAGATCGGGGGAGTTGAGGGTCATTCGTTCTTTGGCAAAAAGTCAGCTAAATTTGGCTGCACCAATCCTGAACCAAACGTGCGGTATGAGAAGGGGCACCATCTTGTTGGAAGCAGAAATATTTCGCTCCATACATACTCTGGACATTTGGGAGTAAAACTTTTTCCAAAACCTCAGTTGTATAATATTGGGTATTGAATTTTACCCCCTTATCAATGAAGACTAACGGGAGTTTTCCTCTTTTGGAAATAGCGGCCCAAACCATCAGAGACGAAACATTTTGCTAACGCGGAAAGTAAGTGCTCTCAGAGATGTTATCAATAGAAACTGACCATACTCTGTCATTTTTGGGGTTGTGACTTTACTGTAAAATGAATAGTTTCTCGTCCGAAAAGACAAATTCGTCCCCAGCATGCCAAGCAAAAATTTCTTCCACCCTTTGCTTCCTTTCTATCTTAGCAGACTCCGAAACTCCGTGAATTTTACGTTTTCTAAAAGCCTTGCACCCAAGATCCTTTTTCAGAATGTTTAACACTGATTCCCTCGATATTTTGAGCTATCGAGCTAGTTTTCTGGCAGATGTTTGTCCGTTTTGTCGTATCCTTTCCTTGACCCTTTCACAGCCACTTTTGTTCGAACGGACCTTGGTCTGCCAGATATTTTCCTGTCATCGACACAGGACGTCTCATTATACCTTCTGATAGTTTTGTAAATGAAATCTATCTGAACCCCCAGGGCTTTTAAGTCCCTGAAAATTTCACCCGGCTGCTATCCTTTGATGAATTTATTTATCACAATTTCTCTCAATTTCTTCATACTACCTAGGTAAAGAAAAATTATAATTAGTACAACATTTACACTTGCAGTAGTTTTATACCTTACACAAAATTGCCTGCAAAATAATTGGAACTACAGTAAAACATTTGTACAACTTTTTAACGTGCTTCAAAAGTTGTATGATAAGTTATTGGTCACGGTGTATATATATAATTTCATTAATTTGTTGACATCTTCCTATTCTCCAGTTTGTGTAAAGGTTTTACATGTGGCTACTCTGCTTTTTTCTAGTTTTCTCTCTGGATTTCTTGATGATTTGAATAAAATAAATTATTTAATTTCTCATTCAAAATGGTTTTGCTGCCTCGATCAGGACTGAAACAATATAAATTGCTATGATTAGCTATATTGTTTTACGAAATCGATGCAGCTTTCACAGCTTTATGAAGTACATGCCCCCTGAAGAATTTATACTTCAAGTTTTAAGCATTTTTATCCAATTATTATTTCTGTGGTCCTTTATTCACTTTCTCCGTCATTAAGTTTAATGGTCCTTTTTTTATTATTATTATTCATGTTGGCGTAAGTAATTTAAATTGTTTTTGTCTCTTATTGGTTCTTAATCTGTATCGCAACATTTTTGTGTCTTATCTATATGTTACAATAAGTTCTATTTTTGTTGTGTTGGTATTGCTTTGTATCTATTAATTGCTAAATTTTAAGGTTAAATTTTATTACGCACTATCATTTATACATATACACACACACACACACACATATATATATATATATAAAATATTGTTATTATTATTATTTTTTTTTTTTTTTTTTTTTTTTTTTGGTGGGGGGAGGATCATAAAAAGGAACATAAAATTCAAGGTGAAACACTATAAATGATGACAACGCAAAACCGCAAATTGAAAAGAATGGGCTTGTCGTACTAAAAATAAAATAAATTAAAATAAAATAAAATAAAATGAATGAACGGATAAATAAATAAATACAAAATTTTCTTTCAAGTATTATTTTTCACGACTGAAGCACGATTATTCAACAATTAGTATATCAAATTTTAATTTTTTTTTTTTTACCGTGCAATGCGCAAGAGAAAATTTAAAATTTTAATTCTTTATTTAATCATTTAAAACTCCAAATCTGTACAATGTATTTTCCATTATACACGAAAATATAATTCAATGAATCACAAACAAAGTAAACTGATTCTTCAAACAACTTTTTTTTAAAGAACTAAATAATTAGTCTAACAATGTTCTTAAAAAAAAAAAAAAAAATTCGAGTTATTTTTAGACCTCGAAATAATATTATCGGAAATATAAACAACTTATTTAAAATATCTTCAAAGAAGATATTGTGTAATAGACTATTATTAAAATTAATTGGTTTTCTTTAACAAGTTTGTTAAAAGAAAAATATAGATCTTTCTCTTGAGGAAGAACGAGTTTTATGAGGATGAATGCTTATGTATCAGAAAATATAAATATTGTTTGTCACTAATTAAAAGCAGAGAATAAATGAATAACGCTATTGCTTTATTATATATATATATAATAGAAATGAATAAGTATTTAATTTGAGATTGACCTTATTTTATGTTTATAAAAATAATTTAATATACACATTTCTTGAGGAAGAAAGATTTTTATTAGATTGAATGGCTATGTAACAGAAGATATAAACATTGTGTTTCACTAATAAAATAAATGAATGAATAAATACAGATATATAAAGCTAATGTAGTTTCTTTCTCTCTCTCTCCCTTTATATATATATATACATATATATATATATATATATATATATATATATATAATGAATAATTTGGTATTAACCTTATTTTATATTTTATAAAAATAGTTTAATATACATTTCTTGTAGAAGAAATAATTCTATTAGATTGAATGACTGTGTAACAGAAAATATATGCATTGTGTTTCACTAATTAAGTAAATAAATAAAAAAGAAAACAAATAAATAAATGAATAAGGGCATTCCTGATTATATATATAATAAAAGTGCATAAAGTATTAATTTGGCTTTAACCTTATTTTACGTTTCATAAAAATAATTTATTGTACATTTATCGTAAAAGAAAGATTTTTATAAGATTGAATAGCTGTGTAACAGAAAATATAAACACTGTATTTCACAAATTAAATAATAATAAAAAGAAACAAATAAATAAATAAATAAGAAGTATTAATGTTTACATATAATAAAAATGCATAAATAATTAATTTGTGTTTAACCTTATTTTACGTTTTGTAAAGTAATTTAATATACATATAGATTGACTGCTAATGTAACAGAAAATATAAAAATATTATTTACCACAAAAAAAAAAAAAAAAAAAAAAAAAAAAAAGATAAATATATATATATATATATACATATATGCATAATTAATGAATAGGTATCAATCTTATTTTATATTTTATAAAAATAATTTAATATACATTTCTTGCAGAAGAAAGATTTTTATTAGATTAACCCGTTAACGCCCGAATTAATTTTGCAAATATTATTAGCTGATTATTTCCCTTCTAAATTAATATAGACAACTGACAGTAAAATATATTAACTTAAACAATTCTTCTGATAGTTTTAAATTTCAAGCCTATCCTCATTTATTGACGTTTAGTGTTCTAGCGAGAATAATTTCCTATTAGATGTTGAGAAAGATCTCGAAAATAAAGTTAAGAAAGTATTATAACATATATTATTATTCAACTTGATTTAAGTTAGTATATCTGTGCAAAAAGCAAATATATGTGAAACGAATGAAAAATCATAAAATGACTATCCAAATTATGAAATAATAAATAATATAGTAGGCACATAAAACTTTCAGGAATCATTTAGAGTGACGCTATAAACTGTCACTAAAAAGCAGAAATCATTCCAAGAAACCCCCAAAAATATACGTGTCATTTTATTAGCTGTCGTCACTGGGCGCTAACGGGTTAAATGCTTGTGTAACAGAAAATATAAACGCGTTGTTTCTCACTGGTTAAATTAAAATAAATAAATAGATAAATGAAGCTATTAATAATATTTTATTTGTAAAAGTTAGAAAATTTATAATTAATGAATTAAGTTTTATAAAAATAATTTAATATAAATCGCCCTATAATAGATTTTTTTTTTTTTTTTTTTCTGCGACAAGCTTCATTCGCACAAGATTTTTCTGCAAGAAGGTGTTCTTTCATAATGCCATATTTTCTTATTTACATATAATATGTATATTTAATTTTAAAGATATTGATATTATTAATAGTATAGAATTTTTAAATATGAGATATGTGTGTTTGTTTTCTACCGAAATTAAGAATATCTTTATTTATTATATAAGCAAATCTGTCTGCAAGTGACAATATCTTTTCTGCGACAATGCCATTGTATCGCCTAAATCTCGCCACAGACATGTAAATCAAAAATATAAAAAACTAATATGTTATGACCATCACAAAACTTTTTTCTGTACTTTTCTATGCAAATTCACGCTGTTCAAACTTATGTGCGTATAAGGAACACCCCAAAACTGCTAATGTATTCAGTTTTAGGAGAGACATTTTTATAAATCACATTTAAATAACTTTTTTCTGGAAAAATCATAAAGAAAGTGAATTTTTTTTATTAATATGCTAAAATAATATTTTATATGGATAATATATGGTATGATATGATTAACCTTTAGGTTTACAGGGTTACACTAAAACATTCAGATATATTACGTGCTGCAATTAGAATTTAAGGATAGCATTTCCTTTTGCGTTAAGCAATTTTAACACTTTCCAACAACGTTTAAAAGTGATTATGAATTCAATTAGTTTATCTGTATGCGTTTCTGTCCTTCTGCCTGTTTGTGTGCGTAGGCAACGAACATTAAAAGTTACGTTACAACAAGTACGTATAGTTGGAAAGTGATAATAATAAATGTGTACTGCATGATTTTTCATTCTCGTTTAATATTAATTTTTATTTGAAAAAAGATTTTTATGAAAAATAAATATTAGTATTTATGTAATTTATTTTTAAATTTATCCAGGGTTCGCAGCATTTATAAAATTTTACATGCTTTTTACTTTCTTCTGTATATAAAGAGAAAGTGTTGGATTCGTGAAAATTTTCGAACTCCAGTTTTCGATGGATTTACACATTTTAGGATATCCTGAGCACGATTTACTGTTTTTAGAAAATGTCTGTCAGTCTGTCTGTGTGTGTGTCTTACAAATTTTGTGGGCACTGTATCTCACGAACCAACGAACGAAATTTAACCAAACTTGGTATATAGTTGGACCCTGACATAAACTGATGCTGATTAGATTTGGGGATCCATCGCTCAACAGGTGGCGCTGTGATCCCATTTTTTTTCTAAATTTTTAACATGGCAGTATAGGACAAAATTTCGTATAAATGTATATAATGAGAGTTATTTTTTAGATGTGGTTCTAAAATTAATATGAATTATTGATAATAGTAGTAGTAAACTAGAAAAAAAAAATTGTGTATATGGGAGCATTGCTTCACCTCCCTCGGGGTTGTAAATTTCCAACATGTGTATCATTTGAAAGATCGCGTCAATATCTTTAAAACGAATGGTTAAACCATAGAACTGTGGTAATTTAAAACAAAATTATCGATTTTTTTTTTTTTTTTTTTTTTTTTTTGGGGGGGTGGGGGTTAGCGGAAAAAAGAAAAACATCGTACTTCTGATATTCACAAAAGGTTGACTTTCTTTCAGCTCTTAGTCATATAATTCTGTCAGATAAAAATAGTGTGCATTAATCATGGAAAAAAATTTAATAATTTAATAAATAATTTGTATTACATGAATTTTGTGTAAAATTATATAGAAGAAAGTCTTATGGTGGCCACATCGTACTTGTTATTTTATTGTCATATGTATATCAGAATAGTAATTTTTACATACAAAGAAGCATCGATAATCCGGTTTCTGCAAGCAATATACGTTTCGAGATTACCGATATTTCCAGATTACAGGTGTTCGGAAATTGTATTGAAATCATCGATCAATCACAGTAGCATCCGAAGAAATATTTCTTAGAAAATAGTTTTTAAAAATGTGTACACACAAACCCCTTTCAGAAACTTAAATAATTAAAACAAGTTTGAAATAAGTTTAAAATTTTAAATTAACAATTATATAAACCGGCCATTAATTTTCGGTCAAATATTATTAATAAAAAATTAAAATTAAAATTGCTTTAATAACAAATAAAATCAGGGATTTGCAAAGTGCTACCTACATTCTATGAAATATGTTATTCAATTTGATTTCCTTTTTTTTTTTTTTTTTTTTTTGTTCCAGTTTGTATTTGATAGATTAACATATGCACATTCATTATTTACTCATCGCTGATGAAATCATATTTTTCAAGTTCTTCTAAAAACTGTTGTATTCTTCACCCCACTTTTATTTCACTTTTGCACCAATAAAAGTACCGTAAAAAACGACGTATGAGCCGCGGCCAGCACCGTTAAACTGAGGGAATTTCTTAATCAATAGTCACCAATAATTTTTAAGGGTGACAGTTGATATATGTAATAGACGACTACTCTTTGAAGTCATTAGACAAGCGTTATAAGTAAATTTTAGTGGTGGCTATTGAATAAAGCACCCGATGCGGCCCATAACCCGGTTTTTACGGTAATTCTTTCTTGTCGCGCAGGGCAGGTTAGGTGTTATAGAGAGAAACAGACTTATGACGTTGACGTATTAGGTCGTTGCATAAATTCGTGCGGTTTTTTATTGCTTCCTTTCATAAAAATACATCAAATCAAATGACAATTTTAAATCAAAATACTCTCCATTACTTTCTACAACCTTTGCCCATTTTTTCAGGTAAGAAATGTATACCACGGCGATAGAAGCTCTCGCCTTTCGAGGCAATAAAATGATCCGCGTCCGCACGAACTTTTACAACGAATTAATATATTTTGGCTTTCGGCATCGGGATCGGAAACAGGAATGATCTCTTTTTTTAATAACATTTGATTTGCGATTTCAAAACAAAATAATGCTGTTTTTTTTTTTTTTCCCAGAATTTTTGCCAATATCTTGATTAATCCGTAAAGAATGCACGTCGATCAGTAAATCAGTAAAATTAAATGAAAAATCCGTAAACTTTACTAACGATCCATAAAAGTTGGCTAGTGTGCTATTCCACAGTCATCTACGAGTAACCCGTTGAGTATTAAGGTTTAATGGCGGAGAAGTGAAAAAAAAGGAAAAGAAAAAAAAAGTCATCGGTGACGGTTTATAGGTACTATCGGATTATAAGTTTTCCGGATTATCAATGCTTCTCTTAATATTACAGCACTAAAACCCAGAACAAAAATTTATTTTTCAAATCCGTGGTGGCAATATGATAAAACGCGCATAAAATTGCAGGAACGTCGCCGCGAGTCCTGATTTATCGTTCTGATTTATGAGGATGGCATGGAACTATTTTTTCTAGAGCCATAACTTAGTTCCTAGATGTCAGTCGCAGAATTTTTTCTCTGTGATGCATATTTTTTTAATTATGTGTCAAAACTAATCGACTGCATATAATAAAAGCTGCCTAGATGTTACTGTCGATCTAGGAAGTTTTGATATAATGAAGTCGAGAGTAGCAGGCGTTTCGTGGCTTGTACAGGCAGACCAAAAACACTGCACAGGTGGCGCTACTGCACTTCATTTTACCGTATGAATAGGAATGCTAAATTTGATCTTCTATAGCATATAAAACTGTACGAAACTTGACATGTGAAATAATCATTACACTCAGAATATATATATATATATATATATATATATATATATATATATATCGCCTTCACCTAGAATGAATAAGTGGTCATTTTCTAAATCCCTTAACTAGAAATATAGATTTCCGAGCTATGACTATAAGGCACGCCAATTAACTGAATAGACGAAATGATTGAGAATTTCTAGTCTACACATTTCTAGATGGTGAAACAATATTCTGAATATTCTAAAATTTAGAATATTCAGAATATTGTCATACATTCAGAATTTTTCATAGAAGAATTTCTTTGAGAATTATTTTTCTCACATTCAGAATTTCTCATTTCTCAGAATATTGTCGTATATTCAGAATTTCTCGTCATACGAAAGATTTAGAATCTAAATCTTTCATAAGACGAGAAATTCTCGTTTGCTTATCTAGAATTGGGTCATAAAGCAAGATTATAGTTGCTGAAACCCGCCTCTTGTGTTCGCATTTATTTGGAGATATTTCCAAATAGATTCCTTCGATAATATAGACAAACGCTCTAGAATTCTAATAGGGGTTTTCTAGAATTCGCTTTCAAAGGGGACTAGAATTTATAAGGATGGCATGGAACTATTTTTTCTAGAGCCACAATTTAGATTCTAGATGTCAGTTACAGAATTTTTTCTCCGTGTACGAAAACGAATGACGACTTAATTTAAGTGTTAACTAGAACAATGAACTGGATATTGTGAATGACCCAGATAGCGAACCCACCTTCGTGGGGAGTCTTGGCACCAGCTGGATCGACGTCCTGTTGGTCCGTGGTTGCCTCGAGCTCATCGCAAACTGGGAAGTCTCTGATGAAGAGATGCTGAGTGATCATAGAGCCATGAAGTGGACCCTTCGGGGCAAACCAAGCTCCATGCACCCTAAGGAATCCAGCCGTCGCTGGAGGCCGAGGGATCTGGTTTGGGAGGCCTTCCTCCGCGATCTGCGCACTGCAGATCTGGCTTCTTATGATTGCTGCTCCCCAGACACAGGAATTGAATATCTGATATCTACTTTGACGAGGCTATATAACAAGCACAGAAAGGCTTCTGGCCAAGACAGAAGCAAGGAATGGTGGACGGTAGGTCTGACCGCCCAGAGGTCCCGGCTGCGCGCGCTGAGGCGGCTCTACCAGCGAACGCTGGAGTTGAATCAGAGGGTGAGGCTTGAGGTGCTGTATAAGCGGAAGCGGGCAGAATACAAGAGATCGATCTTGCGAGCTAAACGTCAATCGTTTAGGAAGTATCTCTCAGATACGCTCTGCACTGATAAGTTTGGTCAGGTGTGTTGTGTTGTGAAAGGGAATTGGAGGCGTGAAGCCCCAGAGAAACTTAAACTGGAAAATGGCGCAGAAATCTCCTCGTGGGAGGAGATACAAGCAGAACTGGCGAAATATCACTTCACACAAGCAGATGACGTATTGCAGATCGATTCATCTAGAACCGACGATCCCGAACTGTTTGCTATCGGGGAACTGGAGTTTGCAGTAGAGTCGCTGCCGCCTAACAAGGCACCCGGTCACGACGGCTTCAGCTTGGAAATCGTCCGAAAGGTTCTCGAGTACCACCCTCGGTGGTTACTCTCTCTGTATAATCACTGCCTCAGCACCTCTTGTTTTTCGCGGGAGTGGAAAAGGGCTCTGGTAGTCTACTTCCCGAAGGAGGGAAAAGACAAAAGCCATCCCGGCTCCTACCGCCCGATCTGTCTGCTGCCGGCCTTAGGGAAGGCACTGGATAAGTGCGTCTGGTCTGCGCAGTGCGTCTGGCGATCCATCTGGAAGCGAGGGGTATTATTAGCGAAAAACAGTATGGTTTTCGTAGGAACTTGGGCACACTAGATGCGCTCAAGAGAGTGGTGGAGTTCGTAGCCGAGTCGAAGAGAGGTGGCAGACACTCATGTCTGGTCACCCTTGATATTAAGAACGCTTTCAATAGTGCCCGGCGTACGGAAATTCTCCGCCTCCTGGTGGAGTATGAAGTACCGTCGGACCTCCTGGGTCTCGTGGACTCGTTCCTTAGGGACAGAACCATACTTTCGAACGCAGGGGAGTTCAGCTATAATGTTGGCGTTCCGCAGGGCTCATGCCTAGGGCCGATTCTCTGGTTGGTGCTCGTGAATGAATTGCTGAGCAGGCTTCAGTCCACTCCTGACTTGGTGGTTCAGGCCTTTGCTGATGACATCTTCCTGATGGCGAGAGAGGAGCGGGTTTATAAATTCAACAGAATTATAAACCCAGTGTTGGATGAGATTTGTGAGTGGGCACATACCGTGCAATTGGAGTTTAGCTACGAGAAGTGTTTGTACACGGTTATTCCGGCTGTTGGGAAGATGAGATACGCGCCTTCGTGGCCGATACGTATGAAGGGACACAAGGTGTCCTTCAGTTACGAGATAAGATACCTTGGAGTGCTGATAGACGCTGCTCAGAGTTGGATTCCTCACCTGAACTATGTTCAGGAGAAAGCATCAAAGCTTCAATACAAGTTGATGCGCTATACGGGTGCTAACTGGGGATTGAAGCCTAAGGTTCGGAAGGCAGTCTACTCGGCCGTCGCTGAGAAAATAGTACTGTATGCGGCTCCTGTTTGGTTCACCAACCATGTGAAATTGAATAAAAAGCTCAACACCATACAGAGAAATCTGTTGTTGTGTGTGACGAAATGTTACCGCACGGTGTCAAGTGACGCACTGAATGTGCTTGCAGGGATTCCACCGCTGCATCTCCGTGCGGAATTTGAGCAATTGTATACAGGCTTAGTGAGATGGGGTGAAGGCGTTGAAGACACCAATCTCACCCCGGAAACGGTAGAGACTTGGAGATATCAGCTGAGACGTGAAGACCTCTGGAGACTGCCTTGGACTCGAGATGAAACGCCCAAATCAGCCTCGTGTTATTACACGGATGGCTCGAAGATGGAGGACGGCAGGGTTGGCTGCGCGTTCCTGCGGGTCTCTGGGGGAGAGATCGTCTCGGAAGACCAGTTCCGGATTACCGACCATAGCTCTGTTTTCACGGCGGAGGTCATAGCGATCAGGGAAGCCATCAGAGATGCTATGGAGTCGGGGCTCAGTGAGATGGATGTATACTCTGACTCCAGATCGGCGCTGCAAGCGCTTAACTGTCTGAAGCCTAGGCACAAGACGGTTGCTGAGACCAAGGACCTGATTAAAAGTGGTGGGATAGGAATCACGATGCATTGGATCAGAGCCCATGTGGGTCATCACTTTAACGAACTAGTCGATGGTTCTGCTAAGGTGGCAACTGCACGTGAAGATGTAGATCTTCCAGTCAAGCTTAGTGTGAAATGTGCAAGAGGCGTTCTGTTTAGGCGCCTCATAGATAGATGGCAGTGTCGTTGGGATGGCTCCACGAAGGGTAGATTCACGCATGAAGTGTTTCCGAAGGTGAGCAGTCGAAGAGTGCAGGGAGATTTCTTTGTTAATCAGGTCCTCACCGGACATGATTCATTCGGAGTTCACCAGCACCGCTTCTTTCAGAAGAACCCTGCATGTATTTGCGGGGCCAGCGCAAGCTCGGTAAAGCACGTGATGCTAGAGTGCGCACGGTGGCGGTCGGTCAGGGAACGTTACTTCCCGCCGAACTACCACCTTCGAACGCGGCGGGATTTGTGCCTGGACTACTATTGTAGGAAAGGAATCGCAGTCATTATGACGGATCTCCTGGACTGGGCGCTCAACCCGCTTGGTGGTGGACGACGGATTCTCGAAGCGTCTGAGCCTGACGCCCCAGTAGAGCCTCCAAGGAGGTCTCTTCGATTGGTGAGTGAGACGGTGAGATGATGAGAGTTTGATGGTGAGGTGGAGTGAGCGTTATGGTGTAACGAAGTTGTAGAGTGACGGCGAGATGGCGAGTGTGAGATGGTAAGATGGCGTGATGGCGAGTGTGAGTAGGTAAGTTGGCGTGATGGCAAGTGTGAGATGGTATGATGGCGTGATGGCGAGTGTGAGTTGGTGTGACGGTGAGTACGAGTTGGTGAGACGGTTGGCGTTGGTGTGGTGTGGAGAGAAGGGGAGCATGTGCTCCCTGTCTACCGGAGGTAGAAGCGCTGATTCAAAACAGCCAATTCGGACTGTCAAAAAGGCAACTTTGTTAAATCGCACGAACGAGTTGCAGTGCCCGCATGAGCGATTCGGGGAGAAGTTTTTCCACGTGGTGTGAGGAGGTCTGTCTTAACTGGCTGGTGGTGCATGACCGGACGGCGGGACTACCCTGGCGGACATCGGTGCTCACATAGGGTTGTGATGGCCCGAGCAAACAGGGGCTGTCCAGGTGTCCTGGGTGGGGCCTTCCAAGTGGCAGTACAAGGAGGCTTAGCAAAAATGGGAAGCGGCTGCAGATCTTCCTAGTTGGCATGAATGTGCGTATCGGCTAGTGGTGAACTCCGTTGGGAGAGCGGGCCTTGTGGACGGCCTCGTGTCGTCCTCAGAAGGTAAACAAGCCTTCTGGCCGCCAAACCGAGGTCGGCCAGTTACGAGGGCCCTCAGCCCCAACTTTGACCAACTCCGGTTGGTCCGAAGGGGCGACATGAGCGTTGTATAGCTGATTGCCGAACCTTACCTGGGCCACTTCCCTGCTGTCGCGAAGTTGGTATGTTGCTGTCGTAGCGGCTAAGGCCTGCACGATGTTGGGTCGTCTTGAGACGGGACTGCATGGATACCCTCGTATCTGGGACAGTCGATGATGGGGCGCGCTTGCGTGTCACCTGTCTTACTTTTAATTTTACGTTTAATTTTAGATATTCTTATTAAAAATTCTTAGATAATTTATTTATTTATTTATTGCATTAAATTTCTGTGTCTTTTTGCGGAGATTATTCTGTTATTTTTATTATATATATATTAATAAATTAATATACGATATTTCTTAAAATATGTATTGAAAATTTTAATCAGAAAAAAAAAATGTAATAATAAATTATTATTTAGGCCAGAGCTCGCAGATGTGTAATCTTTTATGCCACAACTATACCCAAAACTTCTTTCTTTTTTGAAGCCCTCTAAATTCATTTTTCTAAAATTTAAACTTCCACTTCCTGGTTGTCTGTTAAAATAAAAATATTTTTAATTTCCGCCTAAAATTTCAATGTTTAAAGAAATATGAAGAGTTTAATATATATATATATATGTGTGTGTGTGTGTGTGTGTGTGTGTATATTTATTTATAATCGTTTATATGGTTTTACCAGTAAAAGCAATAAAAATAAATTGTGTTTTCGACGTGAAAAAAAGCCTGTCTTCTATAATGTTTTATGCGCTATAATGTTTTTTAAAAAGCTTTATACTCTGAGAAAAAATTCTGTAACTGACATCTTGAATCTAAATTGTGGCTCCAGTAAAAATAGTTCCATGCCATCCTTATAAATTCTAGTCCCCTTTGAAAGCGGGTTCTAGAAACACCTATTAGAATTCTAGAGCGTTTGCCTATATTATCGAGGGCAAAGTTATATAAAAATCTCTGAAAATAAATGCGAATACATGAGACGAGTTTCAGCAACTATAATTTTGATTTATGACCCAGTTCTAGAAAATCATGTGAGAAATTCTCGCAATACAAAGGAATCATAATGTTCAGAATATTTTTTCACCATCTAGAATAGTTTAGGCTGTACATTCTCGATCATTTCGTCTATTCAGTTTATTGTTGTACCTTATGCGCATAGCTCGGAAATCTATATTCCGAGTTAAAGGATTTAGAAAATGACCACTTATTGATTCTAAATGAAGGCGGTATATATATATATATATATATACTAGCAGACCCGGCCACGCGTTGCTGTGGCTATGTTATACGTTGAATTATAATGTAGTAAAATATTCAATATATTAAAATTATTATTTACGAATAAAGACCATCCTTGATAACATCCTTGATCTTAGCAGACTTAGCCCGCTTCGCTGGTCCCTATTTTTAAATGATTCACTATAATTAAAGAATTCTCAAAATTGCATTAATTTTTAACATGTGAAAAAAAAAGAGAAAAAAAAAATCTGATCGGGAAAAATGTTCGACACTCATAATGAATCCATATATTATCGAAAGGAAAATGATATAAAATACAAAAAAATCTTCTCTCATTGGTGGAATAATCTGTTCGGACCCCCACTGCCTGCGGCAGTGTATACCTGCGCAAACCATGCGCACCGTTTCTTCATCCACCGTTCCCGCCCTTCTTAATAACTCTATACTTTCGAAAATATCCGCAATCGATTTATCGGGCCTTAAAACTTAATAATACTAATTTTCAAAGTTCTAACTCTTATTTCTATTATTTTGCCCCTTTGCCCTCCCCCCTCCCACTATTCTAAATAATTTTACAAATTCGAAAATATCTACAGTTTATTTGTAGGTGTCAAAAACCTGTATGCACCAATTTGAACGATCTAACTATATTTTTATTTTTTGCCCCTCTGCCCCCCTTCCCGCCCCTCCTAATAAATTTACAAATTCGAAAATATCCGCAATCGATTTGTTGGTATCAAAAATTCTATGCACCAATTTTGAATGATCTAACTCCATTTTTATATTTTGCTCCTCTGCCCCCCCCCCTTTCCCGCTCCTCTTAATAATTTTACAAATTCGAAAATATCTGCAATCGATTTGTACGTATCAAAAACTTCTATGTACCAATTTTTAGCGATGTAACTCTATTTTTATTTTTTTGCCCCTCCGCCCCCTTACCCGCCCCTCCTAATAACTTTACACTTTCGAAAATATCCTCATTCGATTTGCAGGCCTCTAAAACCTCTCTATACCAATTTTGAACAGTCTATCTGCATTTCTATTTTTTTTTTTTTTTTTGGTTGTTGTTGTTTGTTTGTTTGTTTGTGAAATCACGTTTTGGCCCCTCCCCCCCCCCTTTTGGGAGGCGAATTTTGCAATAAAAACTATCCTATCTCTCAAGTTGGACCAAATTGCACACAGTGTCCAAATTTCATTAAAATCGGCTCATTAGTTTAGGAGTTCATCGCGGACAAACATAATAAATTTTATATATAAAGATATATATATATATATATTATATTAAATTATAAAGTTTTGATCAATGAAGCACAAATAAGTAAAAAACAGGATTAATTTCACTGTATTATCTTCATTATAATATGAATTCAATTTACACTTCAGTCTAAGTAACACGTGGCCGGCTATGCTAATACCAAAAATTTAAAAAGTGGAAATAATTGAATTATACGAAATTTATTAATAGGTTAAAAAGTTGAAGATTCTTTGTGTAGATGGCAGCACCAAATATATTTCAGCTTTCATTTCAACCCAGTCGAAAGGTATCGACATCTGTTAAGTGGAAATAATTGAATTATACGAAATTTATTAATAGGTTAAAAAGTTGAAGATTCTTTGTGTAGATGGCAGCACCAAATATATTTCAGCTTTCATTTCAACCCAGTCGAAAGGTATCGACATCTGTTAGAATCATTTGGAGTTAACAGATAATTGTGACTGTCAAATAATAACAGACAAATAATTAGCAATAAATTAAAATTGCGACTATAATTTGAGATTTAAACTATCCTATCTCTCAAGTTGGATCGAACTGCACATGGTGTGCGAATTTTATTATAATCGGTTAAGTGGTTTAGGAGTCCATTGAGGACAAACATTGTGACACGAGATTTATATATATTAAGATATATATATATATATATATATATATATATTCCTCAGCTTAATATTTCAGTAATATTTTGCAAACAACGAATGTTTATATCTGTTTACTCCTTTCACTTGTCAGATTGTGCATCTGTCTAAATTGCAGCTCTAGAAAAAATAGTTCATGATCATCCTTATAAATTCTAGTCTTCTCTGAAAGCGAATTCTAGAAACCCCTATTAGAATTCCAGAACGTTTGCTTATATTCTCGAGGGCAAAGTTATTTAAACATCTCTGCAAACAAATACGAATACAAGAGGCGGGTTTCAGCAACTATAATCTTGTTTTATGACCCAATTCTAGAAAAGAAAGAATTTCTCGCAATACAAAAGATTCAGAATATGCAGAATATTCAGAATATTGTTTCACCATCTAGAAATATGTAGACTAAGAATTCTCGATCATTTCATCTATTCAGTTTATAGGCATTATGCGCATAGCTCGGAAATCTATATTTCTAGTTAAGGGATATAGAGAACGGCCACTTATTCATTCTAGAGGAAGGCAGTATATTTTTTTTCTCAGTGTAAATTCTTTTGAATAATATTTACAGGAGTGGAAAATTGACGCAGAACGCACATCAGTATTTGTTTGGAAGTTTTCACTACTTATAAAGTCGTCGGTTTAAGAAGAAAAAAATTTTGTTTCATAAATACTGGTATGAGTTCTACGCTAATTTTCCATCCCTGTATTTACTTTTACCTTTAGGTTTAATTTTAGAGAATCTTACCAAAAATTTTTACGTAACTTTTTATTTACTTATTTATTATTATTATTATTATTTTGAATTGAATTTATGTGTCTTCGTGTGGAGATTATTCTGTTTTTTTAATTTTAATAAATTAATATACGATATTTCATGAAATATGCTTTGAAATTTATAATCATAGAAAAAAAATAATGATAAATTATTATTTAGGTTAGAACTCTTAGATGTGTAATCTTTTATGTCACAACTATATATAAAACTTTTTTCTTGAAGCCCTCTAAATTCTATTTTCTAAAATTTTAACTTCCGCTTCCTGGTTGTCTGTTAAAATAAAAATAATTTTAATTTCCGTCTAAAAATTCCAACAAATATAAAGAGGTGTTTTTTTTTTTTTTTTTTTTTTTTGTATTTGTGTGTGTGTGTAATGTTTTATATGGTTTTACTAGTAAAAGCAATAAATAAAAATCGATTGTGATTTCAGCGTGAAATAAAGTAAAAAACGTCTGTCTTAAAGTTAGTCGACATTCTTTAATTTTAAAATGTGAATCTTTCTTTTTTTTTTTTAGTACGGAGGACTGTTTGTGTGAATCTACGGATAAAACATTGTCTCCAGTTTTACGATGGTTGGACATTTATCGAAATCGAAAATTTATCAAAAACACAATTGAATAATTTAAAAACGATGTTATGATTTGAAAAAATAAATAAATAAACTAATAATCCTCCGTACTAAACAAAATTCTGCTTTTGCTAGAATATCATCAAAATCGTTTTTTTTTTTTTTTTTTTTTTTTTAAATTTTGAAAGAAAAAGAAAAGAAAAAAATTAATAATAATCCGTATTTAAACGGACAGTATAGAAAGAGTTGAAGAAGCCCTTTCTTAGACAAAAATACCTAATTTATTTTAAGTTTTAATTGTTGCAAAAAACGTTTATGAGTTGATTTTATTTTTATTTTTATTTTTATTTTTTAATGAAAAGAAAATTACGCGTAAATATTAAAACTGATATTAAACTTTGTGAAAAATTAAACTTACAGGGTAAAATTGACGTCATTATGAGCGCTGAAGGTTTTTTTTTTTTTTTTTTTTTTTTTTGTATGAAAATGAAATAATAAATTTTAGTTCTTCTATAGTTTTGACTAAAATTTTGTCGTTTATCAATCTATCCTATTTGAAAACTAAATAAATAAATAAATAAATAATAATGTACCGGATGATTGTCGTTATATGAAAAAATTCGTAAAAATAGTTTCGAGTTAAAATAAAACGTGACCCTTTATCAAGCGAACAAAGTAGGCACGAATACTGCAATCTTATTACTGTTGTATTTGCGTTAAGGTGTAAATATTCTAATAATAATAATTTATTTCTTGAAAATAATAATACTTGCACTAAGGTCACTAACGAATATTATTTCCATTATATAAATATGCAAATAATCTAAAATTAATACTTTTCTTGTTTTTTTTTTTTTTTTTGCTAACCAAATATAAACCATTTTTAATTTTATGGTATTAGTTTTAGATATTAGGTTTAGATATTAATTATTATATCTAAATTAGTTTAATTTTAGATATTAGTTTTCAAATATTTTTGATGCTCTTTCAAATTTTATTGTCGTCACGTTATGTTAATGTCGAATCACGGGGCGATTTAATGTGATCTGCTTTCTGTCAGGTTGCAAAAAACATTTAAAAAAAATTGGATTATTGTTGTTTAATTAATATTTATACCAGATTCTTGCATAGAAATCACTAAACTTGTGGCTCATACACTGTAAAAATAATGGTAGTTTTTACTGCAGAATGTGCTAACAAAAAGATGTACCCGCACATTTTGCTGTTAAAAAGAAATAATTTGCAACAGAAACATCTGTAGAAGAATATATCTTTACGTATGTTTCCTCTGTAAATTACCTCCATTTAACAGTACCTCTGCGGGTCACCGAAGCGGGAGAGCCATCCCTTCCGTGGAAGATCAAAATTGTGGCGGCATGTGTCCGGAGCACCTATAAGGGTGTGTCCCAGACCATCGCCAATTGCCCATTGTGCAGCACTAGTGCGACGTAAAATCCCAACCAACCAGCCAACCTATTTAACAACAGAATGTGTTGGTAAAAATGGTGTACCATTACATTCTGCTGTAAAAACTACCATTATTTTTTACAGTGTAGAGGAAAGTAAGGTGAATATGGGATGCCATTACTATTGGACTTACAATTATAATCTAAAGTATTCTGTGTAATTATGGATTCAACTATTTAAAAACTTCAAGCGCTGTTGATGTGTTTCGATGGTTTTGTGTTACAACAGTTTACTCTAAAAATTTTCATTTAAAAAAAAAAAAAAAAAAGTCTATTTTCGAGTAATATGGAATATTTATGACAGGAAATGTGGAATACTCGTTTTCTTAACGGAAAATGTATTTTTTTTTAAAGGGAGAGTATTTTTCTAGAAAACGGGAGTATTTATCGGGAGTATTTTCCCAGAAAATCCTGAATAATTGCAATATGACAATTTTATTTTGAAATTATTATTGAAAATAAAGAATTTTGAAAAAATATCAGACATTCAAGTTTTACAAAATTCGCAAACAAAATGGAATTCCACATTAACCGGATAAATCAACCTCAACCACATGTTGGTAGAAATAAGTCCATGAGAATCAGACTACTAAGTAGCTCAACTCCCCTACCGGAAATGACACTACTTTTTCCTTCACTTTACAACTTCGTAAATTGATAACAGAATTCGTAATACTTATTCCAACACCGGGAAAAAAAGTATACCGCCTTCATTTAGAATGAATAAGTGGTCATTTTCTAAATCCCTTAACTAGAAATATAGATTTCTGTGATATGCGCATAAGACACGCCAATAAACTGAATAGATGAAAAGATCGAGAATTTTCAGTCCACACATTTCTAGAGGGTGAAACAATATTCTGAATATTCTGAATCTTTTGTATCGCGAGATATTCTCGCTTAATTTTCGAGAATTGTGTCATAAACCAGGATTATAGTTGCAGAAACCCGCCTCTTCTATTCACATTTATTTGCAGAGATTTTTAAATATAACTTTGCCCTCGAAAATACTGTCAAACGCTCTAGAATTCTAATTAGGGTTTCTAGAACTCGCATCCAAAGGGGACTAGAAATCATAAGGATGACATGGAACTATTTATTCTACAACCACAATCTAGGTTCTAGATGTCAGCTGTAGAATTTTTTCTCAGTGCAGAGTACAAAAATTTATTTATATTTAAGCCACATTTTAATTTTGAGTTTTCGTTTATTTGTGAAACAATTGTGACATCATAATGATTATACTGCTTTTCAACCAAAAGGATTTCCAGAAGACGTTTTAACGTTTCTTATAAATTTTTACTCGCTGAAACTAAAAAATCCAGTATACATGGTCCATCGCGTCTAGTTTGTTTGTAAAATGCATAGTTTTAGTTGAATTTTGCTTGGAATCAAGTACCAAGAAAAAATTCTGTAATTGATATCTAGAATCTAAATTGTGATTCTAGTAAAAATTGTTCCATGTCTCCTTATAAATTCTAGTCCCCTTTGAAAGCGAATTCTGGAAACCCCTATCAGAATTCTAGAACGTTTGCCTGTATTATCTAGGTCAAACTTATTTAAAAATCTTTGCAAATAAATACGAATACAAGAGGCGGGTTTTAGCAACTATAATCTTGGTTTATGACCCAATTCTGAAAAATCAAACGAGAATTTCTCGCAATACAAAGGATTCATAATATTCAGAAAATTCAGAATATTGCCACACCATCTAGAAATGTATAGTCTAGAAATTCCCTATCATTTTGTCTATTCAGCTTACTGACGTGTCTTATACGCATAGCTTCGATATATATATTTCTAGTTTAGGGGTTTAAAAAGTAACCACTTATTAATTTTAGACGAATGCAATATATTTTTTTTCCCTGTTTGAAAATTGGTATCCTGTAATTTAGCGGTCATCAAACTTTGAACTTCACGGACCACAAAATTCACAATTTCAAATGCTACGGACCAGTAATATTATTGATTAAAAAACGCAAATATTCTTCTAGAATAAATATTAGAGAAAATTTATTTTATAAACTTGAAATAAAGCTATTTAATATTAAACAT
This sequence comes from Salticus scenicus, assembly GCA_963930645.1. Taxonomy (NCBI): domain Eukaryota; kingdom Metazoa; phylum Arthropoda; class Arachnida; order Araneae; family Salticidae; genus Salticus; species Salticus scenicus. The sequence goes on along the minus strand of OZ005658.1, from coordinate 10,187,220 downwards.
CATAAGTGTTTATTTTACTATAAAAAAAAAAAAAAAAAACTTAAATAATCATAAGAACGTGTCTTTTGGTTGTTTATTCTTGTAAACCAATTAGAGAAAAAAAATATAATTGGTATATTTTCGATCAATAAAAATAAAAAATAATTGAATTAGTTAAAAAATAAAAAAGCAGTCATTTTGTCCACTTTTTCATGAAGTTAACCTAATATAAATATTTATATACATTCAAACTTTTCGAAAATTGTATTTACCTTTACTGTAATTCATGTTACTACACGTGTGAAAATTCTTAATTGAATTTTATATTGGTTTTGGTTTATTTTTTGCATACATATACAACACTGTTAAAAACTTCAACAAAAACTCTGTGTAATCTATTATCTTAAGTATTACGTAAAATTACAGAGAAAAATAAACGGGAGATGTTAAAAAGCTTATTTTATACATTCATTTTAATAACTAATATTAAATTAATTAATTATTGTTGAGAATATATTGGGTTGTTCGATAAATAATGTCGTTTTTTAAACCTTCGCTTCTAAAAACCAAGGCTTCTTCGAACGTGGAATTTTTCAACTTACCGAAAGATGGCAAAAGGTCATCCAACAAAATGGTCAATATATCATTGATTAATGTTTGTTGTTAATATAAATAAATTCACTTTGAAAAACATGAAAAAAAAAAAAAAAAACGACATTATTTATCGAACAACCCAATATTTCGGACTTATAATGCTGTTTCTGAAGTAGAAACAGTCACTTTTAATTTTAATTAAAAAACTAAATAATTAAATCAAGTAAAAATACAGAATAAAGGTTGAGAATCTCGATTATTCACTTTTAACTAAGAACTACTATCAATTTAGAGAGACTCTAGATAAATTTACAGAAATTTTTACTAGTATATATGAGAATATGTGTGTTTGTAACTATACGATATAACATATATATATTTTTTTTTTGCTTCTTGTAGAGGGACTCAGGGAGTACTTTAGCAAATTTGGAGAGATTACGGAAGTCATGGTTATGAAAGATCCCACTACCAGGAGATCACGGTAAGAATTGTTATTATTTTATCATTATTATTATTGTTATTTCGAATGGATGTTGAACATCACAGGTCTGGATGAAAATAGGTCTGCTGTTTTCCCATTCATCATCACTGTTTGTGTTCATTCTCTTTACATCAACTTTACCGCATTCTATTAAAAGAAAAAAAAAAAGCCAAGTATTTGTAAATTCTTTTATATTATTATTATTACTTTAAACCCTAGAATTGTTTACCACAAGAAACATTTTGAAGGGAACATTCTTAACCCTACAAGGCACCCAGTTCCATATGTAGAACACCTACTTTAACCGTTCCTATAGCTATAAAACTATTAGTAGCGGCATCTCTTGACATCTTGATAGAAGCTACTGACAGTTAGCAATCTAGTAAGATGTCGTTCGTGTTTTTGTTATAGCACACTCGGTGTGAAATTTGAATGAAAGTGATACGTTAGTCGTTTGTCTGAATAAAAAAAAAAAAAAAAAAAAAAAAAAAAATAGTTATTGAACAGTTTTGACTCGAAAAAAATAGTGTTGTTCTATGTATGTGTGTCCAATATACAATGCTATTTCAAAAACAATTCAATTGTACTAGTTTAATACCAAAAAGTATAGTTAAGGCTCAGTGTACCGTATGTAGAACTGAAATAAAAAGTTGATTTTTCCGTAAAATATGGTTTTATTTTTATTTTTACAAGTTTTCTCTATCTTCTGATCACTAATCACAACTTATATACTTCTATCGCGCGCTAAAAAAAATTGAGCGTTGTAGGGTTAATCTCCCCCAACCCTTTCAGAAAAAAAAAAAAAAAAAAAAAAAGACATTTTAAACATTTAAAACAAGAAAATTGAAATGTATTGATACATCAGCGTAAAAAATTAAATAATGAAGACATCCCTTATCAATGACGATTTTTTTTTAATAAAAATATCGGAACCCTTCTTTCCATCATCATCAAAAAAATTTCCAGAAGAAAAATTTTACCTACATCATTTATCACTATGGCTACCTAACATGTAAACCTGCTATTTGCAAAAACCTTTTAAAGATAAAAAATGAACTTCCTGTTAGATTATTAATTGTTTTAGATACACAAATGATAGAATCTGCCTTAAAAAACATTAACCAATTTCACCCAATGAAAAAATGTTTTAGTTGATAACAACAAAATAGATGAGTTTATTTATTTATTTATTTTCCAATGGGAAAAAAAATGATTTATTTAGTATCAGTTCCTCGTAAATTTTTCTGGGGTGAGCAGGAAAACGAAGATGTCTAATTTTTTTTTCTAATGAATTATTTTTAAATGTTTTTTAAAGGTACGAAAAATATATTGTAATATCGAAATTTTAATTTGGATTGAATAAATAATCGTAATTGCTTTCCAGTGCTGTTTGATAAATTATTATATATTTTTAAAATTGATTATTATTTTTTATGCATACAGATTCTTTAGTATTCATTAATACTATAGGTATTCTTTTGTACATTTTTTGTTCAATTTAATATTTTTTTAGGAATTAGATATATTTTACACAAAATGGAGGAATAAAATTTTTTTTAAAAAATACGTCATTTTTATTTAGCTGTTGTACTTTTTTTTCTGAATTTCAACTGCAATGTCTATAACATCATTTTCTAGAATATAATATATTTTACAGTTTTATGGGGACCTACCAGCTGCCGAGAGGTTCTGTCCTCGAAGCTGGTAGCCGTGAGGTGCCGGATTCGATCCCCAGTCGCGCTCGTCGGCTTAGCCGCTCGGATTTTTCCGTGGTTTTCTCCAAAACTTGCGTAAATATGGGGCCTGGACCCCGTAGAAAGACCACCATGGACATTCTCCCTCAAGTCTAGTACCTAGTGCAGTCAGTTGTCCTTAATCCTAACAGCAAAACCACAGTTTTGTGTGTTAAAATTCAAGTATATGGTAGCTATGCATAGATTCAGAACTTCTTTTAACTCATAATAAAATTTATTTTAAATATTTATTCAAAATAAGATTAAAATTTCTGAAATATGACGGAGGGAAAAAACGTTTGATAATTATTGTGCATTTCTTGGATTTAAAAACTCTATAAACTAATTTATAAAATCTTTTTTTTTTTTTTTTTTTCATTTTTAATCTGAAATATTTTCTAGCTTGTATGAAGTAAAGAAAGTGTTATAAAAATTATATTTTGCATGGCTGAAAAACAGTCCCCATAAAGCCTTGTGATTTTGTAGTTAGGACTGTACTGTACACCTTTATATTATAAATTCTGCTAAACAGGCTTTTTCTAAATTATTATTCACTAGCAGGCTATGCCCGCTTCGCTGGTCAGTAAATTTAAAAGAATTTTCAAAAGAATTGAATCACTATTTATTTTTTATTTCACATTTTGGGCTTTGTAGCATAATTTAAAAATTCCTTTAAGGTCAAAAAGTCAAAATAACATGTTACAAATTAAATTAAATTAAATATTTCTTCCATTTTGCACTCGTTTTGCAACAATACCCTATGGTCTTATGTGAATGATTCTCAAGAATGAATCAATAATTGTTTACAAATTGAATGGATTATGCATGGGAAATCAGTACGCTGTAATTTAAAAATTTCAGCTCTTAGAAATTCAAAACTGATAATTTTTAAAAAGTTATTCATTATTCTTTAATTATTAGACTGGTTTTTGTTTAATATTAGACTCTTATTTTAAGATAAAAGCAATCGAATGATATTGCGTTGTGAAATTTTGCAACGTAATATCTTTAAACCTAATAACTTGACGTATTAGTGTACTCTACTTGACGTAGAGCGCACTAAACCAAATGAAATGAATATATTTTTTTTTACATGCGTAAAAACATGTCTCATGTAGAATATGGTAGGGAAATCATCCACTATTCATTTGAAGGGCTACACAAAAGAACTAAATTATAGTGCGACAGTAGCTGAAAATTAATAGAAGTATATTTCAGATTATGTCGTGTATTCTTACTATAGGATTATATTTAGGTGCACCATGTGGTCTGTACATAATCTTCTAATGATATACTGGGCTGCAAATATTTAAGCGATAACCTTCTTTTTTATTCTTAATGGAAGTGCTGTACTATAATATTTTACCATTTCCAGGAAAGCTGCTCAGGAATTGAAATGAATTCCTCATAGACATATGGTAAATAATGTATGTTTTTAAGCTAAATATTCATCGCTGGTGTTTTGCATATTTACGCGTTTTGAGGCTTTCTGATTACCGAAGTCAAGTTTTTTAACGTTTGATGTTTGTCTGTGTCTCTTAGAGTAACTTAAAAACGAATAATTTAAGAATCCAAAAGTTGTATTTTCAAGTCAATATAAGTTTGTTGCTGGAAAAGTTTGATCAAGGCTGATAAGTTTCAAGGAATGTTGCATGTGAAAGTTGCCTGTATAGTTTTAAGTGAACTTTTAATTTTAATAACAGATTTAAATTCTATATAAATGCATTCTTCGACCACAATCCATGAAACCGTGGAAGCATTTGCGCAAGTGCTAACTCAACGAGTCCAAGGGGTGACAGTCATCTGACTCAGAGAAAATGAGCAATAACACAGAGCGCGAAATTATTGGATGTTTTCCAAATTTCAAACTGTCGGTCAAGCTGGCATCCCTCTAACATTTTGGACGCGTCCTCACTGCTAAGTTTGGGATATCTGGCCGTACTGTAGGTGCATTAATGAAACGGGAGCCCCTCTCCCCCCCCCTCACACAGAACTAATTATCATATAAAACTCTTCCGAAGCCTAATTTGAATTATTTTATAGGTTTACATAACAGTATACTCTTTATCTTATCTCTTAGTCTCCAACCTGTATTTATAGTATTAAATTTCAGGGTAAAAGAAAGTCGTGTGAGTGACACACCAGATTATTTTTCATTAGCATATAAAACTGCGAGTTAAAATTCATAACAAATTCGTAATATAAATTATCCTAACAATGCATTTTTTGAGTTATTATTGATTGTAAAAAGTAATTAGGAATTAATTATTGATATATTTAAATTACTAAATTTTTTGTTTTAATGGGAAAAAAAAAACTTAAAACAAACATAAATACGCAAATAACTCCTCTTCAAAAAATTTAGTATCTATAAAAATCCAAACAAAGTACATCACTTTTAAATATTGATTTATTTAATCAAAGTTTATCATTTTGATTTGCTCCAAGTTAGTTTAGTGCCAGAAAATTTACTATTCATTTCATCATCCATAATACACCTCCATCTAGCGGATAAAAATTCCATTAGTATGTAAATTTGCAGGTTCTCCCGAGCACACCTTTGTAAAACAAATTAGGCGGAGTATGTATCTTAAGAATTACCCATGGTTAGAAGAAGTAACTAAAAATTAATTATCGATCTATTTAAATTAGCAAATTTCTTGCTCTAACGGCGAAGGTTGGGAAAAAATTGAAAGACAAAAATTTACCTTTAATTTATGTGAAAAAAAAAATATTAAATGAGAACTCAATTTATATATCCCCCTTTTTTGCTCTGTAAACGGCTGTTAACTTTCCCACAAGAAAATCGATGAATCGATGATATTCGAAACGGCTTGAATCGAAGTTTTCTTACAAACGTGTTATGTTTACATGAAAGAAAATTACTTTTTGGCTGACTTGTTATTAGTTTTTAAATTTTTTATGAAGATTTCCCCGCTGAGAAGCATGTGTAATAATTGATACAAAGTGAGGATGTATATAAAGAATAAGTTTGCGATTAAGAATTCGCGTGTGTGGAAGCAGTATGCAATAAAGTTTTTTTTTTTTAATCGGAATTATATCTATAAAAAATTAACGTATTTAAGTGTTTATTAAAAATCAATTATTTGTTAATTAATTAAGAAAATGTACTCTATAAGTTTTTTTTTTTTTTTTTTTTTTTTTTTTTTCACTCTAATTTGTATGGTTCACTCTAATTTGTATGGTTGTAAGCACTTATATTTGAGTTATTAGGATATAACTGAAAGGTCATTAATTTCTGCCACCATAAATAAGTAAATAAATAAGAATGCTTGCTAAATCAAGTAATGAACGAGTTATTTTCTTACTTCCTTTTCAATTTATTATTACTAATAATAATATGCCTATTTTATAATATTATCCACTAAAAACTATTGAATATATTATCACTAATAATAATATGCCTATTTTATAATATTATCCACTAAAAACTATTGAATATATCATCACGAATAATAATATGCCTATTTTATTATATTATCCTCTAAAAACTATTGAATATATTATCACGAATAATTATATGCCTATTTTATTATATTATCCACTAAAAACTATTGAATATATTATCACTTACTTATTTTATACTAAGCTTCAATGCAATTATCAACGCTGACTTTTGTAACGTAGCTCGTCATCATCATATTCTGCCATTTTTAATTTACTGTTAGCTGAAGATCTCCTTCATATTATTCTATTTTACTCGATGTATACATATAAACATTATTTTTATCTTTAACCCGTTAACACCCGAATTAATTTAGTAAAATATTATTAGCTGATTATTTCACTTCTAAATTAATAGAGACAACTGACAGTAAAATATATTAACTTAAATAATTCTTCTGATAGTTTTAAATTGAAAACCTATCCTCATTTATTGATGTTTAGTGTTCTAGCGAGAAAACTTCGAGATAGAAAAACTTTGAGGTAACAGAATAATTTCTTATTATATGTTGACAAAGGTCTCGAAAGTAAAGTGTTATAATATATATTATTATTCAACTTGATATAAGTTAGTATACTCGCGCAAAAAGCAAATGTATGTGTGATGAATGAAAGATCATCAAATGACTATCCAAATCATGAAATAATATTTAATAGTAGGCACATAAAACTTTCAGGGATCATTTAGAGTGACGCCATAAACTGTCACTAAAAAGCAGAAATCATTCCAAGAAACCACAAAAAATATACGTGCTATTTTATTAGCTGTCCTAAAATGAGGACACTGGGCGCTAACGGGTTAATGATATACCATGAAGTGTTTAACTAACCAAATTGTGTATACTTTTCACTATAAAAAGCATCACAGAACTGTCGTTTAAAAATAATAAATACAAACTTCAATAAACACCACAAAATGCTGGAACTTGCAACATTTCTTTCAGGTCGAAAGAATACAAGACCCTTCGTCAGGCGAACAAAGTAGGCATGAGTGCTGTAATCAGGTGCGTTGCCGCTACGATTGCAGCACTCGTGCCTACTTTGTTTGTCTGATGAAGGGTCGGGTTTTCTTTCAACGAGTTCTAGTATTTTATGGTGTTTATTCAAAGTTTAGGGGCATTTCCGCTTCGATTGCAGCGCTCGTGCTTTCATTTTTCGCCTAACGAATGGTCTTGTTTTCTTTCGACTCAAAACAGTTGTTGTGAGCATTTTATGGTGTTTATTCAAAGTTCTGTATTTATGTTTTTCGTTATTTATCAGCAAAAATTTACGATGTCTATGCTTAAATAATGAAATGTAAAAAATGCTATCTTGACGAAAAATTAGAATTTAGCGAAACCAAATGCGAAGTGTTGTAATATCAAGGTACATAAATAATATTTTATTTTATCAAAAAAAAAAAAAAAAGACCTTTTTTACATGATGGAAAAGGTTAAAAAGAAAATTAATAGACCATTTTAGGTTTCTTTTTTTTTTTTTTTTTTTCTTTTAACATATAACACTGTTATTTCTTTATTCATTTCTTAATAGAAGCTATTTTTGTTATCATTTAGAAAGCTACAAAACAAGCAAAAAACAAACAAATTGTCTCTTAACAATGATTTTCTATGAAATAATTAATTTTTCTACGGTATAGTGGATACATTGTTCCACATCTATTTTGTGGACTTTCATTGTAATCCAGATTCAGTTAGTTGATTTTTCCATCCAAAAGTCGGTTTACTACGTCAGTGTATCTTACGTAGAATAAATAGTCACGAGGGACATTACTTTCTGTTAGCCTCATGTGTCTTTGAGGAATAAATAAAAAGAGGAATAATATCGCCTTTGAGAAATAAGTAATAATAGTAAATGATATTACCTTTGAGGAATAAGTAATAATGAAGGATATTGCCTTTGAGCGATAAGTAATAATGAGGAATGATATTGCCTTTGAGGAATAAGTAATAATGAAGAATATTGTCTTTGAGCGATAAGTAATAATTAAGGAATGATATTGCCTTTGAGGAATAAGTAATAACGGTAAATAATATTGACTTTGAGAAATAAGTAATAATGAGGAATGATATTGCCTTTGAGGAATTAGGTAATAATGAGGAATGATATTGCCTTTGAGAAATAAATAATAACGGGGAATCATACTGCCTTTGAAGAATAAGTAATGAAGTGGAATAATATCGCCTTTGAGGAATAAGTAATAATGAGGAATTATATTGCTTTTGAGGAATAGGTAATAATGAAGAATTATATTGCCTTTGAGGAATAAGTAAATATGAAATATGATATTGCCTTTGAGGTATCAGTAAAAGCGAAAAATAGTATTGCATTTGAGGAATAATATTGACTTTGAGGAATAAGTAATTATTGAGGAATGATATTGCCTTTGGAGAATAAGTAATAATAAAGAATAATATTGCCTTTGAGGAATAAGTAATAATGAGGAATTATATTGCTTTTGAGGAATAGGTAATAACAAGAAATAATATTAACTTTGAGGAATAAGTAATAACGAAGAATGATATTGCTTTTGAGGAATAGGTAATAATGTGGAATGATATTGCCTTTGAGAAATAAATAATAACGGGGAGCCATATTGTCTTTGAGGAATAAGTAATGAAGAGGAATAATATCGCCTTTGAGGAATAAGTAATAATGAGGAATTATTATTGCTTTTGAGGAATATGTAATAATGAAGAATGATATTGCTTTTGAGGAATATGTAATAATGAAGAATGATATTGCCTTTGAGGAATAAGTAATTATGAAAAATGATATTGCCGTTGGGGTATCAGTAAAGTGAAAAATGATATTGCATTTGAAGAATAATATTGCATTTGAGGAATAAGTAATTATTGAGGAATGATTTGCCTTTGAAGAATAATTAATAATGAGGAATTATATTGCCTTTGAGAAATAAGTAATAACGGGGAATGATATTGTCTTTGATGAATAATAATAATGAGGAATAATATTGACTTTAAGGAATAAGTAATAATGAGGAACGGTATTGCCTTGGAGGAATAAATAGCGATGTAGAATGATGTCGACTTTGAAGGATAAGTAATAATGAGGAAGGATACTGACTTGAGGAATAAATAATAACGAGGAATGATATTGACTTTGAGGAATAAATAATAATGAGAAATAAGTGCTAAGGCGGTATGATATTGACATTCAGGAATAATAATAACGAGGGATGATACTGACTATGAGGAAGGAGTAATAATGAGGAGTGATATTTCCTTTGAAGAATAAGTAATGACGTCGACGTGGAATGATGTATTGCCTTTCAAGGATAAAAACTTTGTAAAAAATGTATGTCGTTTTCTTAACGATTTAAAATTTTGCTGCAAAACGTTCTTTTTTTCAAATCTTAGTTGGAAAATACTATTTATGACATTTAAACAACTTTTTGGGCCACATAGATGCTTTATTTAAAGAGCAGAAATTTACTTACAAATCGCAAGAAAAGTTTCATCCTTTAGTTTTACTCTTTAATTAAACTTCTGGTTTATTTTTTAATGATTTATTTAAAATCAGTGCAAATTATAATAGTATTGAATAGTTGTGAAAGGTGTTCTAAAATTTACTTCGACAATAAGATATTTAGTCCCCATCCATGTAAAACTGAAACACAGCGTACCCTAATCATCAACAATTACTTAACTGAACTAATTTAAAACGAGCTGCACGTGTCACATTTCCCCCCCTTCCTCCCCCGCAACACACACACACGAACTGTCCCAATAACGAAGAGCTAATTAAAATCCCGGAATTTCCTGTTCTTTGGGAGACAGCAGAACTGCCTTGTTGGTCGATACCTTTTCCTTTACGGCGGAATTCAAAAGGAAACCACCCACCCACCGTGAATTTCCGTCCTAACGATGAATAGCTAAATACAACGGATTTTGTAAAAATGAGTTGAAAGGTGGAATTTACTTGCATAGTTTTGAATTGAAAAGTCTAAATGGATTTGTGCCTCCTTTCTGGCTTGTGATGCATTATTAAATTGTTGATGGTTTGTACTCGCCTCAAATGAATATTTAAAGTTTGTTTGAAAAAAAAAAAAAATACATTAGTCATGCGTTGAAGAATTTTGTTAGAGTATTTTCAATGATTAAAATCCGTCATAAGTTTTTAATAATTGTGTGGTTTCGTAATATTATGGGGAGGGGGGGGGGGGGATGAAAACTCATCATAAGTTACACTAAATTAACCCTTTATCTACCTCATTATAAAACAGATTAAAAAATGTAGTTGAAGCATATTAGTTAGTTAAGAGTATATTTTAGTTAGTGTTTAGTTAGTTAGGAGTATATTTTAAAGATATAGGCAATAAAAATTAGGCCTATCCACCAGTGGCAGATTTAAGGGGGGGGGGCTAGGGGCCTGAACAAAAAAATAAATGTACTGACATTCACAACTGAATATTATAATTGTAAACTTTTTTTTGATCTGGAATAACACCTTGAAAATCCTTACCCCCCCCCCCCCAAAGTTAAGTTCTAGATCCACCACTGCTATCCACTCATCATAGTATTTAATGAGAATTTAGTGAGGTAGTATTTCAGTGTACTACTGCACTGTGAAAAAAAAAATTACCGCTTTTATCTAGAACGAATAAGTGGTCATTTTCTAAATCCCTAAACCAGAAATATAGATTTCCGAACTATGCATATAAAGCACGCCAATAAGCTGAATAGACGAAATAATAGAGATTTTCTAGTCTATACATTTCTAGATGGTAAAACAATATTCTGAATATTCTGAATCTTTTGTATTGCGAGAAATTCCCGCTTGATTTTCTAGAATTGCGTCTTAAACCAACATTATAATTGCTAAAACATGCTTCTTGTATTCACATTCATTTTCTGAGATTTTTAAATAAGTTTGACCTCCATAATACAGACAAACGCTCTAGAATTCTAATTGGGGCTTCCAGAACTCGCTTTCAAAGAAGACTAGAATTTATAAGGATGACGTGGAACTATTCTTACTAGAGCCACAATCTAGATTCTAGATGTCAGTAGCTGTTTTTTTTCTCCGCGTGGCACATAGAGGATGAAAGACATATATGAACCTTAAAAAAATGTAAAAAATGATATAATTTTTACGTTTTTTATATTTTTTCTAAGATTGATGGGAGACTTTTGAAGTGTTATAGGAATTAATTATTTATAACACACGTGATTATCGTGAAAAATGGCAAGCAAAAACAGCAAGAGAACTTTATAGGCCGATTATGTTGACATAAAAAATGAAAAAAAATATTAAGCGAAAAATTCAATTTTGACCATCTGTAACCATGAAATATGGAAAACAAAGCACAGTACTAGTGATTAAAGTCAAAAGTCTTTGCTTTCAATCAGCAATAAAAGCGTTATCACCCGCAACTTAGAAATAACGTTGGATAAAGCGGCATTTTCAACATGAAAATATAATATGAAGGATTTTCTCATAATATACTGTATATCGTATTTATATTCCACATATCCACGCACATATGCACATATTCATGCCTACGTATGCACACGTTTAAATTATGTATAAATCATAAATTATGAATCACTTTCCCATATTTATAATTATAGGGGGAAAGACAAACCGAACGACAGAGTGTGAGATACTGTTGTACCGCCACGAGAAAAACCCTGAGCAGGGTTGCTTCCTCAAATTATTCCAAAAGGGAGAGTTGGGTCAACTTTACGACATTCGACGTCTTTTCACAATTAGTGCTTTTCTGATTTTTCTCCCCCGATGTATAAGGCGAATAAATATGTGTCATAAACTTAACATAGAAATACAGATATAGAAGTAGTGCTTATTTAGTCGATATTTTGAATTTATCCTCTGCAAATATTATATTTGTATAAACATTTTTATTCATACAAATGAAATTAAAATTTAAAGCATATGATTATTATTATTTAATAATAATTTAAAAATGCTTCATTGTCTTACAATCCAGATAAATTCACTATTTTTCTTTTTACTTTTTATAAATCAACTGTACCAAAAATTCAAGATTTTACAAAGTTGATGTGCATATTAATGTTTTTCAAATAAAAATCCAAACAAATTTTAAATTTCAATTGATTAAATAAAACTTTTATTTGTTGAATATGATATGGTACTTGTAAAAATATTAAAGATGTAATAAGTTAGATATCTATTCTGGGTTTATTAAAAATTGGAGACACGTTAAAAGCATTATTAAATTTAAATCCTTCATTCTGGTATTATTATTCATTTGTAAGCGCATGATAGTATACATATTGTTTTCTCACGATCACAATCACAGGAAAATTAATAGAATTTGTCCTATTTTCTGATCATAAGAAAGGAATTTGCATTACAATCGCAATGATATGGTGGTAATCTAATAACTTCATATCCTAAAAGTCTTAATAAATTATCAATAATGTGTTACATGTTACATTGATTTGAATGGGGATGTTATTTTAAATTGATAAAAAGCACAGAAATGCGAAACAAGAACTAAAAATACAATCAGTATCATAAAAAATTCAAATTGATGAAAAAATATTTCTCAAATTATAAAATAACCATCTGATAATAACGAAAACATAAAGCGAAATATTACTGCTGCACATTATAAATAACTGTAAAGTTATTTATAGTTATCTGTGCTGCTTATTTGATATTATCTTTGCTTTTTCCCTTTATATTTCGCGCCAACTGAATGACAAAGACAGTCAACAGCACCCACCGTACCTAAAATAAAGTGGCCAAACCCCTCTTTCTATAGTGACCATTTCTACCCTCAGAGACTTTCTCCTGACTTTGATTGTTTTATTTTATTGCGGTTTGATTTGATCAAGTAACCAGAAAACCGCCTAGAAAGTCATAAATGGAAAACGTATGCATACCAATAATAATAATAATAACAACAATAATAGATTTACATAATGAATGCATAAATAAAAAAAATTACAGAATTAGACATGGTAGCAGTTATGCTGGCCAGTTTGGTTGTTAGACACATTACATTACTTTTTATATCAGACACGAAAAGGCTTTTTCCGGATTATTCCAAAACAACCTGTTATGTTTTCTCTTGAAAACCAACCAGATCGCCTCCACAAAAACAATTTTCTGACTTTTTTTCTTTTTTTTTTTTTACCTTCTCGTATCGCAAGGTAAAGGACATCGACCGTTTCCATTCCCACCATGTATGGCGCTCACTCAACCCTTCATATCACGGGGCTGTTCTACACTGTGATCAACACCTGTTTTTCACGAACGCATGCAAGGGATTGTCAGATGACTTGGCCTTGTGGGTTAGGGTTATCACCTGTGGGTCGTATTATTGCTAGTTTTATTTTTCAAGATGTCTGGCGTAAGAGACGATGTAATGTTACAGATTAACTCATTGTGGTCTCCTTGTGACTTCGGGGTAATGAATGAGCATCGTCTGCACCGTCAAATTACTCCTTAAACTGAAAGTAAATACAGGAAGAAAGAGAGAGGCTGTTTTTGTAAATTATTTTAGTTTGGTCAAAATTGGCAATTACACTTCCTCATTATTACTTTCTGTTCCTCCTTCCTTTCTTTCTGTTTTTTTTTTTTTTTTTTTTTTTTTAAGTTTTACTTACCCATATAGGGTAGAGAAAGTATTGTATTTGGGGTGAAATTTTGCGTTTTAAAATCACCTGAATTCGAAAAATAGATTTTTAGTATTTGGTTTGTATGTCTTCTGTGTTATTGTTTTGTGTGTATATGTGTGTGTGTTATCAGCATAATTTAAGAAGTAGGAAATCGAAACTGGATATTTTAACACTTTCGTCGTGGCGTCACCCATTTCTGGGTGACGGGCATGCTTAACGCACTTCTTGTCCAAGTTAATAGGATTTTTAGTTGGATTTTCAAAAGGAATTTAATGGAATAAGCGCTGAAATAAAAATATAGGATACACAACATAAAAATACTAAAAATATACACATTATACTATACTTTTTATTAATATATATTTAAGATAACATATTACATTATATTATGAAATTCTATTTATCACTTTCCTTAAAAAATTATCACTTCTATTATACTTTTACGCCATCCAATGACCATTTTGAGGATAAAAAATCACTGACGTGACGTGCATCTCAAAAAAAAAAAAAAAAAAAAAAAAAATTCTTCTCGACTAAATGAAGGATGTGGGATAACTGCAGTGAGATCTCAGGCAGTTAAACTTATCGCTCTCCCAATTTTGGAACTAAATACTTTGTAATGAATCGAAGGTTCGAAAACCCTATTCGAGTTGCATCCCTGCTATTTCCGCTTATGGTTGTGTTTACGTTCTGGCGCTCCGGCGGTCAGATTTGGAGCCGGCGAGAAACTCATATGAATGACGCTGGGCGACGAACGTGTTAAATCTGTAGCACATGGGGCTATTGTCTGAGGAAAAATTATTGAGATCGGATGGTTGGATGGATGGATGGTTGGGTTTTACGTCGCACTAGTGCTGTGCAGATGGGCAATTGGCGACGGTCTGGGACACACCGATATAAGTAGTCCGGAGACATGCCATCCCAATTTTGATCCTCCACGGAAGGGATGGCTCTCCCGCTTCAGTGACCCCCAGAGGTATAATTTTGATGGGAACATGGAGGACATTGCGGCCACGAGACATTTAAGTGCACCAGCCACCATTAGTGTACACGACGGTCTTTGGCCGGCTCGAGTACCGAACCCGCAATCTTCCAATTACGAGGCCGGCGCTCTACCGACTGGGCTACCGCGGCATTATTTAGATCGGAATAATGGATGGTGTACGGGGATATACAAAGTATTCAAACGCATTGCAACTATGAAAGGAATTTCTTGTAGGATACATTTTAACACTTTTAAACTTCATTAAACAAAATTAAATTAACAGATATTCTTTATATTTTGGTAGGTTACATTTTAACATTTTTAGCTTTCATTAAACAAAATGAAATTAACACAGATTCTTTATATTCTGGTAGGTTACATTTTAACTTTTTTAGTCTTCATTAAACAAAATGAAATTAACACAGATTCTTTATATTCTGGTAGGTTACATTTTAACATTTTTAGCCTTCATTAAACAAAATGAAATTAACACAGATTCTTTATATTCTGGTAGGTTACATTTTACCATTTTTAGCTTTCATTAAACAAAATGAAATTAACACAGATTCATTATAATCTGGTAGGTTGCATTTTAACATTTTTAGCCTTCATGAAACACAATGAAATTAACATAGATTCTTTATATTCTGGTAGGTTACATTTTAACTTTTTAGCCTTCATTAAACAAAATGGAATTAACATAGATTCTTTATATTCTGGTAGGTTACATTTTAACTTTTTACCCTTCATTAAACAAAATGAAATTAACACAGACTTTTTATATTCTGGTAGGTTACATTTTAACATTTTTAGCCTTCATTAAACAAAATAAAATTAACAGATATACTTTATATTCTGGTAGGTTATATTTTAACATTTTTAGTCTTCATTAAACAAAATGAAATTAACAGATATTCTTTATATTCTGGTAGGTTACATTTTAACATTTTTAGTCTTCATCAAACAAAATGAAATTAACAGATATTCTTTATATTCTGGTAGGTTACATTTTAACATTTTTAGCCTTCATTAAATAAAATGAAATTAACATAAATTCTTTATATTCTAGTAGGTTACATTTTAACATTTTCAGCCTTCATTGAACAAAATGAAATTAACAGATATTCTTAATATTCTGTTAGGTTACATTTTAACATTTTTAGCCTTCATTAAACAAAATGAAATTAACATAGATTCTTTATAATTTAGTAGGTTACATTTTAACATTTTTATCCTTCATTAAACAAAATGAAATTAACCCAAATTCTTTATATTCTAGTAGGTTACATTTTAACATTTTTAGCCTTCATTAAACAAAATGAAATTATCAGATATTCTTTATATTCTGGTAGGTTACATTTTTAACAATTTTAGCCTTCATTAAACAAAATGAAATTAACACAGATTCTTTATATTTTGGTAGGTTACATTTTAACATTTTTAGCCTTCATTAAACAAAATGATATTATCAGATATTCTTTATATTCTGGTAGGTTACATTTTAACATTTTTAGCCTTCATTAAACAAAATGAAATTAACAGATATTCTTTATATTCTGGTAGGTTACATTTTAACATTTTTAGCCTTCATTAAACAGAATGAAATCGAAATACACCGGGTGATCCAAAATTCACAGAAAAAATAAAAAATGTATTATTCGAAAAATATTGTCTACGCGGTTTTCACTGAAATGCGCAGAAAGACATGGGATTTTTTCGGGTAACAAAAGATTTAATAGAAAAACAATTTAAATTTTTTTTCAACAAGCTTTAATTGTAAAATTAGTTTTTTACAGTGGTGCAATATATTCCACAACGTAACTAGGACTATAAATACTCAATGTCATGGCCGTTATTCATTAGAATGTTCATCATTGGGAATTCTCCTAAAGAAAAGCTTCAGTATTCGCAATATGGCGTCATTTGGTCAGGCGAATCTGTTTAAAATGTGACAGGAAACTTCGAATGCAGCGCGATATGTTGGTGAAAATTTTAACTACTAGCTTATAAGGGTTACAAGCTTATAGCGGGTTTTTCACAAAATGTATCCTTCACAACCTCTGATTAACATCTTACCTTCAATACTAATTACCTACGGCGACCTTTATTTACCTTAACTCGACACTCCATGTACCTCACAAAAGTAATTAAAAAATATTAAGTTCATTTCATTAAAGAGTTACAGTTTTGTACAACGATAGCATCACAATCACAGTAATGCAACAGTAATGCAATAAGTGTGATACAAATGGTGAAACGCATATCAATAATGTAAATTAATCTCAACGAATAAATGGAATGCTACGTAAATGCAGTAAATTAAGCATAACTACATGGTTAGTTCTATTATAAGCTTTAATAACTGAATGCTATAGGATAAACCATTGAAATATTCTGTTGTGCAATATATGCTGAGTAAACTAAATAATACGTATATGCAATACAATAAAATGTAATTATAATACTATATAAAAGACATTAATTATATATATATACATATATGTATAATATAAATGCGACAAATTTAAAATTATATTAACACATTATTCCTGATTTAAATTTCAAATAAATAAATAAAAATTAAATTAAATTAAATTAAATTATATATATATGTATATATATATATATATATGTATTTGAAATTAATTATTTTCTTAAAAATTTGTTCTTCCACCATGCAAAAATTTTTATGATAGCTTAAGTCCCCTTCCCCCATAAAAAATATTTATGATATAATAATAAAACAGCACCGCTAAGTTTCGTCTACATTTTACTGTATCCTGTATATAAATAAACTAGAAAGAAAAAAAAACTGGTACGGACTCCACACAACTTGCCTAGTAAACTATGTCTGTTAAACTATATTTCACATAATATCTAAAACATAGAATATTATTTTCTTTCCAAACAGGGATGAAAATCTGGAGCAGTTTTGAAAACACATTTTTTACATAGTAATATTTTATAATTGTTTTCTGTAATTAAGAAAAGTTATTATTCCTAAATAGTGGTGTGAAAATAGCGCCAGGTTTTCACCCCTGGTAATCGGGGAACCAGAGGTCATACAGTGACCAAAAAAGGAGCTGCACAACTAGATATTAAAACAATCCAATAAAATAAAATAAAATAAATCATAGGAGACTGACTACTAAGATGTAAATGAAAATCGTGGTGGTGGTGGGAGAGGAGGGGGGGGGGGGGGGTCCACGAATTAAAAAAAAAATAAATAATAAAAAAAGAGAGAGAAAGATAATAAAAAGAAAACGAAAGAAAGATTTCAGGGAAGTAAGACGGGCATAGCCTAGTCATTAAAAGACCTGTGAATTAAAAAATTCAGCTGCTTTTATCCGAGTCGGTACTTTGGCTGATGATACAAATCTATTCTTTTAAGGTAATGTGTTACCACCCATGTAATCAGTCATATCCCTAAAATGTTGAAAAAACGTTACAGCGTGACGTTGATGACATCGCAGTCACACCACACTATTTCTCATAGCATTCCAGGGATGCTGTACACACGTGAAATTTCCCTCTATTTGCGACACGAAATGCGACATCGAATAGATATTTCACTGCTGCATGGACAGAACGTTGCAATAGTTTCACTATCAGAGAGAGAGAGATTTAACAGCCGAATTTGACTGCATACCGGTGCTGTAAAGATATCGAAAACGATATCGCAGCGCTAACTCAGGGAAAAGTGATGGTATGTGAATGGTACTGTGCTATGTATTTGCATTGTACTTGGATTCAAATGTGCTGAATGAGCACCTTCCATTCATGAGTCGAATGAGGACGGTGATGGCGTGCAAGAATGACGATCTTACTTTCCTGGAAATAGAAAGATGAAATACTCATAAAACTGTTGTGAACTGATAGCATTTATGAGGATTAACACTACTTAACTATGTTTACAAACCATCTGCGTCACAACTAAGTGTATCCCTGTAAATCGTTTTATTCCCCTTAAAAGCTTGTGGGACGGTTTATATAAAACTATCAATGTTTTTAACATATTAACTTGTCTTCAGCCAGTTTTAATTTAAAAAGTCGTCAACACATATATTCTGCTGCAACTTTGGAACCAATTTTACCCATATTACCAAACTAAATAAAACGTATATTGACCGGTTTAAAGTCTACTTTCATGTACTACTAGGTGGTGTTTATTCTCCTAGAGGCTATTTCCTATGCTACTATTGCGACAGCTACTATTGCGACAGCCATCTTGAGTAGATATCAGTTTGCTTCATCTGCATTGTGTGCGTATGACAACTCCTCTTATATTATCCATTCATGGGTTCAACCTAGTACAAAACAGTGTACATTGTAAAAAATATGTTCTATTTGCTGCCAGAAATTCTCTGTAATTCGAGAAAATACGTTCTGACAACGTAATTTTTTCGTAAATTACACCTATTTTCTCAAATTACAGAGAATTTCTGGCAGCAAATAGGACATATTTTTTACAGTGTACATACAAAACGTAGTACAAAATTTGCTCAGTACAAACGTACCCTAGTACGAAACGTGCTCAGGGTACTTACCTATCAGGGTGAACCTTGTCAGAATGACAAAACTAAATAAAAATCTGGTGCATACATAATATTTAAACTTTAAAACTTCTTCACGCACCATAAAATTTAAAACAGCACAACCGGTTTCGAAAGGACGAGGCCTTTCTTCATCAGGTGCAAAAAAATACGTACTACTGCCTAGGACTGAAGAAAGTACAAAATGTCAAGTAAGAAACCCAGAATAAGGTTAATCGCAAAACTAAATAAAAATCTGGTGTATACACAATATTTAAACTTTAAAACTTCTTCACATGCCATAAAATTAAAAACAGCACATCCGGTTTCGAAACGACGAGGTCTTTCTTCCTCAGGTGCAAAAAAAAAAAAAAAAAAAAAAAAAAAACCGCGCTACTGCTTAAGAGACAAAAACATGCACCTGATGAAGAAAGTCCCCGTCCTTTCGAAACCGGATGTGCTGTTTTTAATTTTATGGTGTGTGAAGAAATTTTAAATTTTAAATCTTGTCAGAATGGTTTCAGGAATAATCAAAATGGAGATTTTTGTGGAAATGTAGGGGGGAAAGAAATTAGTTGTGGGATATTTAAAGCTTAATATTTATTAGGTCTTTTACTTATTATATGAAATTAATGACGTCAAAATCAAACTAATTTCGTGGAAATGCATATAAATAAACTCCTTTCGCAACCGTGCATTTATAGAAATCTAAATTTTCTACAAAGAATAAACGAGATAAATTCATGAAAAGAGGAGAGGAGCAGAAGTTAGTCTAATATTTAAAATTTAAATTTAATGTTCGGTGTTTGGAAGAAGTAAATAAATAAAAGTACATTATTCGAAAAATTTGCCCCCGCATTTCTCCATATTTAATTTACATAAGTAGATTAAAATATAGTTCGGAAATGAAAACGCGTTCGAGTTTCGGCGTGTGTACACAAGCAATATGTCGTTGCGTTCGATAAGATTGCATTGAAAGAGAAATTATTATTGTTGTTATTATTATTACAGTTCCATTAAACGTAAAAGTTTCATTTGGAAAGTCTATGATTTCGGTGAAAAGTTTTCTAAATTAAACTTATGTGTGAACTTTTACTTTATAAAGTGCAGTTATTATTTAAACGCTCCAATCGCAGTGAAAATTTCTTTTTTCCTTTTGTTACAGATTGTTGGTTTTTCTCCCAAATAGATTTGTTTTTACCTCTAGGCAATGCGTAGTAACCATAAGTCAGTAACCAATAAGTCAGTAACCATAATTATAACAATTTTCGGTACGTATTCCCCAATTCGGTTTTTAATTTTACTTGAAAAGTATTTGCTCCAAACATTATCATATTTTTAAAAAAAATGTTCTGGATTTTTACTAACGTTTTTAAAAATGGGAATGAAATAATTTAAACTGCAAAAATTTTCATTCCAGAAAATACTTAAATTACTAACTTTAACTGCTTAAAAGTACTTAACTACTTTAACTACTTAAATTACTAATTTTAACTACCTTTCGCGTTTTCTCTGATCGGTGTCTGGTATTTTTTTTTTTTAATCCCACTTAGTCGTAGAGCGGTATATATATATAATGCTTTTTGCTGCATTTTAAAAAAATTGTCCCTCCATTTTTTATATGCAAACAGCGATAGCGAAGCTTGAATTCTAAGTTCTTGGCATAACACGAAATTATCTATATAGTGAAATCAAAAGGTTAAGGTTTAACCGAGTTATCTCAGTAACTAGAGTAATTGCGCGTAATTTCTTAGACCCAAATCCAATCCCAGAATTAATAAGAAAGCACCACAGAATTGGCGTTTTAAAATGTTACTTACAAAACTTAGAATAAACACCATAAAATGCAATAATATCGCAACAATTGTTTCTTGTAGTAGGCACGAGTGCCGCAGTCATGGCGGCAACGCACAAAACCGTTTTTAACCCTACAAGGCACCCAGTTCCATATGTGGAACACCGACTTTAATCATTCCTATAGCTATAAAACTATTAGTAGCGACATCTCTTGACATCTTGATAGAAGCTACTGACATTTAGCAAGGTAGTAATACGAATCTTTACCTAAAGATGTCGTTCGTGTTTTTGTTAGAGTGCTCTCAGTGTGAAATTTGAATTAAAGTGATACGTTAGTCGTTTGTCTGAATTCAAAAATAAAAAAAGAATAGTTATTGAACAGTTTTGACTCGGAAAAAAAAAAGAAAAAGAAAAAAAAGAATAATAATAATGTGTGTTAGAACGAAGTGTATATTTTGCAGAGGTAAGTTGTCTTTTTTTATATTACAATAGTAAACGTATTAGTAAATAATATTTTTATGTATGTTCCACATACTAAAAAAGTTGATTTTTCCGTAAAATATGTTTTATTTTTTTATTTTTATAAGTTTTCCCTATCTTCTGATCACTGATTACAACCTATATATTTTTGCCGCGAACAAAAAAAAAAAAAATAAAAAAATAAAAATAAATGAGCCTTGTAGGGTTAAACCAAAACAAAACCATATACGTCGAATGTAAATATAAATACTGGTGTCAGTAGAATTATAAAATAACACAAGAAAATGAGTATATAAATAACATTAAAATATAATAAAAAAAAATAATAATATTTAATAATAATAGTAATAACAATTACAGAATTGTTCGCTTTTTGCTTTTCTTAAAACTATTCCGACACTCCTATCAAAATTTTTTTAATAATAACACCTCAATCGCAAAAAAATATATTCTTTCTTTTGAAAATTTACATACATTTCAGTAGTAGAACTTTTTCTTTTTTTCTTTTTTTTCATTCTGTTTAGGATATCTCTTTATCATAGTTTCTAACTCTTCTGCTTTATCCTAAAAATATATTATCACTAATTTTTAATAGAATTTTTTAATAAGAATTTCTTAATATTATCTACGATTACCTTATTAAAAAAATTGTATGAAAAAAAAAAAAAAAAAAAAAAAAGCAGAATTTAATTTAGTACGACAGGACTTATTTTAATTTATCCTTCCATATAAAGGCATGCAGTAACTGCAGTAACTTCCCTAGCATCGGTTACTATATTCATTTCTTAAAATAATTTCTTTGGTATAACTTTAGTATAGGAGCTTGGTGGCTTTTAAATTTTTGTTTTCATTTTGACAATGAATTACCACATGCAGTTGCGTTAGTAAAGAGCTTGGCGAGAAACATCCGAGCTACATCGTGCGAAATTTCAAATTTCACCAAGGGATTCTATGCTGAAGCTGTTCCATCTCTTTAGCATAAGTTTTCTCAATTTTATTTGAATTATTTAAAAAATATATATATTTACATGTTCATTTTTTCTCGACATAAAAATTTATTTATTTATTTTTAGCATCAATTTGTTGTTTTTCTTCGCAATAATTTCAAATGTACAATGAGGTTTTTAAAACCCGAATAAACTACTACGTTAGGAACGCCAAAGAAAAATATTGCAAATGCATACAGCTGTTTCGGTAGCCTAAAGCGTACCGTCTTCAGTAGCCGTCTTTAGGCTACCGAAACAGCTGTATGCATTTGCAATATTTTTCTTTGGCGTTTCTGACGTAGTAGTTTATTCGGGTTTTAATATTCCAACGCCAAGTCTCCTGTTATTATTAATGAGGTTTTTGTTTAATATCTTCTAAACAAATTATCTGATTGAACTAAAAAATACAGCGTTAGCGAGATTTTGTTCTGATTAATAAGTATGCCAATTTTCGATAAAATCTAAAAATCCGGACTGATACGATGACGAGCTTTTAGCTTTATATATTTAGAGAAAAACGAAAATGTTGGAATATTCATTGAAGATGATAGATAAACATTTGTAACAACACCAAAATTGCTCTCTGAAACAAATAATGCGACCTATCGAACTAAAAAATATTGCGTGTTTTCTCAGACATGGTGGATACACATGGTTAGTTCTGGCTTCCAAAATGAAATTTTACCTTTTCAACCAGCTTTCACTAATAATAGTATTTGCACATCAACTTTTTAAAAATAAATGTAATGCATTTTGAGCAAATCTACATTATAAATATTATTTCCTGAAAATAACCATTTTTTTTCTTGTTCTATTAAATATATATGCCGTGATAAATCTTTTAGATTACCCTCTTTTACGATAATATCTCTTGCTAAGAGAGGGAAAAAAAAATGCTCTCTTAACATTATTTTTATTATATGCTCATTACAATTTTAATGCATGTCTTCTCGGACATTGTGGATACACATGGTTAGTTCTGGTTACCCAAATCAAATCTCACTCGTTTCAACCATCTTCATTGATAGCCGACAATTTTTGGCGCGAGAACGGCTTGTGCCAGCGACAAATAGCTTCTGTTGTAGATTCAGTCTCTGATAAGTCTTTCACCGTGTAAGTTCTGGAGACCTGTCATGAATTTTGATGAGGGGCCCCCGCTTGTCACGCCTAAAATCTCGCGTTCACCGGTGCGTTTCGGCGAAGGCTTGTCGGCAAAAGATAAGATATTGAGATGGATTTTCTTTTTATTTATAAAATCTCAAGCTTAAGTGGAAAAAAACATATAGAAATGTGTTTGCTTTAGGTTTCCACTTTTTGAAATGTATTACATATATATATATATATATATGTATATGCATACAGTGGAACCTCGTTAACGTGGTAACTCTTAACGTGAATTGCTTTTAACATGAACTGTTTTCACAATCCCTGTCAAAAGGAAAATTAATTTCTGAGTTACTGATAGCATGAACTACTGATAACATGAACAAATTTCTTATCCCCCATGAGATTCACGTTAATGATATACGACTATATACTTCAATAATATTGACTCTAGTTTTGAGTTATTTCAGGTCTAATAATCAAACCATTGTTGAATTTATTGATTTGAAACTGGCAATATTTTGGAACATTCAAGACCATTAATATCAGAACGTTGGAGATACGGACGGTTTACAACAATTTCTTAAGGATTCAATCTTTTGTAACATTTTCATGCTATTATTATTATTATTATTATTCGATGACAGTCGATGACAGTCGATAACAGTCGAGTTTCGATGCATTGTAGACAGTCTAAAAGTAGCTTATCTCAATAGAAACCCATCTAAGTATTTATTTCTATTTTATTTTATTTCATTTCATTTTTTACGGGCGGAGACAGGCGGTAGTATGAAGTCATACCGCCCGGTACGGCCGTGCGGCTCACTTTTTACGGGCGGCATTTTTTACGGGCATATAATATGAAATCATATGATTAATTAAGTTGATAATCTTAGGCAATATATTCTAAATGCGATATTTTGAAGTTGAGTGTTTTGCAAAAACAAAATGTTAACTGAGGTTAATAAAGTATTTTTTATTTTTTTAATAGTTAAAAGAGTAAAACCGATATCAGCTAGTCATAAGACATCAATTTTCATGTGTCGAACATTCTTTCATAGACCCATAAAAACAGAACTCAACTAATTTTTGTCGTTATGGTTTTGCAAGTGGAATTTTTTATAAAGAAAAAAAAAAATTAAGTACTCCTGAATCAGACGTAGAAAGTATATTACAGATTTAACAAACATATATGCAATAAACAAAACAAAATAATAATAATAATAATAATTGTAAAATTTATAACTAGACATTTTAAATAATAGATAAAAAGATTTTTGGAACAATTTCATTAATATCATCGCAGATGATTGTAATCTTGATATTATCTAATCTGACAAGTTTAACAATAAGTCAAAATTAAAATATCCCTACAGAAAAACTTTTGTATGGATTGAATTTTTTTTTAAGTATATATTTCTCTTCATCTCTGTAATGGAATATAATTCTCAAACAAATAAACACAGTTTGAGTCTCTTAAACATTTTTCAATAAGCCTGAGGCATATTTTCTCCGAAAATAAAACCATTCCAATTATTTCTGAAATGTATTACTTATAATTTTCTACTCTAATTACTGGGTATTTCTCCAAAAACTTAACATTTTCAAATCACAAATTATTCAAAAACGAAGGGGTTTTAAAATATCTAAAAATATTATACTAACTTTTTATAAAATTTTTAACAAGGGAAAAATAAAGAAAACTCCTTTTAACTATGCATAGTACATCTGGCTATGCTTAACTATGCTAACTATGCTAAATATAATGCCAAGAGAGCGGCATTTTTGCCTACTAGGAGTATGATTTCTTTCTAACATGAGGTCTTCTATTTAGGCCCAAGAGCCATATTTATGTCTAAAATAGTTTATTTATTATTATCGTCACTTAATTACACATAATAACAGCAGGTATTATTATTATTATTATGCTTTTTAAATATTATGTATAGCAAAAATGCCGCACAGAAAAATGACAGCAAAATATTACATATTTCAGTTTAAAACTTCAAAACTATAGTAAAAAAAATAAAAAAAAGAAGAAGAAGAAGAAAGAAAGAAAGAAAAGGAAAGGAAAAGCGGCATATCTTCAAAGCAATGAATTGAACAGAATAGTGGGAATAGTGTTGTTATGCGCAAGGATAAAAATTCTCTAGGTCAGGAGGAGTGACATAAAAATTTTGAGACAAACTTTAAAATGATACACTTTGACAAGTTAAATGGTTCAAGGAATTCGAAAAATATTATTTTAAAAGTATTTATAATTTATTACTACTAATTTAACTTGTGAAATGTTGATGTGAAAATTTTAAATAAATAAATAATGTTGCAGAAAAAGATTTCGATGAGTCAGGAGACTGACTTTCCAGTTATTAAAATAATAATAATAATTATAATAATTATAGAAAATAGTAAATGAGTAATCATTTTTACATGCAGAAGAATATACAGGAAATTCTGCTCTTTAAAATTAAAAACACAAGAGTTTCCTGTGTCAAGCCATTCTTGTGATATTTTGCTCGAAAATCATATTGTTAGATTTCTGGAGAATTGCCCTACATTTTGGATATTTTTTTCAAGCATATAACACTCTTTTACTAGCTTCAAATGTGAAAAAAAAAAGTTTCAGGTATTTTTGTATATTCATTATTATTTTTTTTATTAATAAAATGAGAAACTTTTCTTTTCCGACTGCAACAGCATCCCAATCTGTCAAAATATTTTTCCGTGACTGATAAATTAAGTTCAACTGCTTCTCGTTTCCTAGACAATGGCGGTAATTTTGTGAGCCGCCGGGGTCATCTAAATTAAACAGTTTCTTGTCCAATAAAGCATCAGATAAAACTAAACAAAGATCATTAAAAACAGGCTCTCCGAAGCTTAGCGCATTTTTTTCTTATCTTGGCGAGGATTCATTTTCTGTGTCAGTGTCTACGTTACTACCATCATTTTGGCTTTTTGTCATTTTTACAACCCTTTCTTACCTTTAACCTATGTCAAATCTGGCTCAGATTCAATTCATAAGTATTTTTTTTTTCTCTGTTTCTGAGAATCATTCAACCTGACCTACTCCCCTCGCGATTCTTTATTTCCCTTACTTTTTTTTTCTCTAACTTCCCTCCCTATCTCCAATTCACCACCTAGCACCTGTCTTAATTTCCACGTTCTTTCCGAAGATTGACTGTTTTCTAAGGGTGCTTGTCGAGAACGCCTAGTTTCTTTTCAACAGATGAACCGACAATTAATGACCAAGTTGAATCTCCCTTTAGTTGCTAGAACTGACAATGTTTTCAATTGTTCTTGGCGTGAACAGAGTTCATTGTTTTTGCAGCTAAGCGCCTATAAATTAGGTACCCACATTCACTGAATGCAACCCATAGTTGTCATTCTATATATAGACGGAACATGTGTTTCTCGTGCGTCAGTCTAATTGTTTGGTCTAGAAAGGTTAACAAATATCAGACCTTTAGATTAAACGTGAAATTTTACTGTGATAAATTTTTTTTTTTTTAATTATCTGTTTCTGCGTGGGTGTCCCATAAGCCGGAATACATTTTAAAAATTCATAACTGTTGAATGAATTGATAGAATGGACCATATTCCCACTTTGGGTTCGAGGCTACAAGAATATCAGCTGGGTAGGGAAACAATCCTCAACTCTACCATAACAAAGCATTGTGGCTTGCAAATTTTTATCTTGCAATATTATTTATAAGAGTTACAGATTATATGAAATTGAAGTAAGAGTGATATATTGATACCTTTGTTTTGTTTTTAATCCAGTTTTAGTAATATACTTTAATATTAATCAACATATGTAATATTAAAAGTTCCCATGTGAACTGTGGCGATGTTAACAAATTTAAATGGATGTTCCATTTAATAAATTCCTATATTAAAGTGATTGAAATTCTAATTATTTAAGCTTTGATGTTTATATATATGTGTGTGTGTATAAAATGTACTTATTAATCTTTTATTCATGATATATATATATGTGTGTGTGTGTGTGTGTATACATAAAATGTTCTGCAATTTTACGATATGGAATAGTCTTAACTTTATCATTCGATTCAGTTGTTTACATTTCCCTTTTGTTCTTGTTTGAACATTATTATTAAGTTTCACTGCAGAAATATTTAGGAAAATGTTATGCGTAACAATAAAATGGCATCTTGAATCTAATTTGTTTACAAAATATCGGCCACGTGTTAGGCGATTTTACCTACGGTGACGTCACAGGAATAGTGTCCATTGAACGCGATTTGTGGAAAAAAATCATTCTCGTGAAGGGGACTTTTTTTTTTTTTTCTTTTTTGCTAAAGAAAAAACTATAGTTACATTTTTTTGTCTACGATAGTTAGACAAAATAGTTAGATCTTTCGCACGGATGTGTAAGGAGAAATATGCAAATGAAAGCCCTGTAAATTGCACAATTTTGCGATTAGAACAGTTTATTTTTTATTTTGCCTCCTATTTGTGCATGCATGAAGTTTTAATTGCGATTCTGACTTGGTGGATAAAGCGTTATGGGTGAAGATGTTTTCCCTCAAGTAAAAACCGCCGACAGAAGCTGCAGTTAGCAGTGTTATAACTGGTTTGCAAACTGTAATTTGTGGTGACGACGGGCATATGGAGTATGATTTATATGCTTGTAAACGTTTGCATGCGAATAAGTATAGTTTTTCATGAAAATGTGTGATATGGTCACGCACAGTGCCCTCTATCGACAAATAGCTTAATTGTTATTTTTTATTTACCAAAAAAAATCCCCCTTCACGAGAATGATTTTGTCGCAAACCGCGTTCAATTCTATCAATGGACTTTTCCCAGTTTCGTCTGCTCAATCATGTGATAGAGGAAAACGAATAATCGAATTCTGAGAATCGAATTCAATTAAATATTGTTCTTAAGAACAAAAATGTTAATATTTAATATAAAATTAAATTAAAGTAATATTGTGCATTTCTAAACAGTAGAATAGTTGTATTTGTAAAATTAATAATTTTTTAAAAACACTTTATGTGTTTATTTATTTTCAACTGTAAGAATCGATTTTCGTATGTTCTGGTGTAACTGTTACATTAACTCTGTACTGATAAGTATAAAGGATTTAAGTCGAAAAATGTCGATTTTGAGTTAAGTACATAAGTCAGTCCCAGAAAAAAATTCTCTATCGGTTGGTATAAAGGATTTAATTCTATGTCATTTAGTCTTTGAGAAAATCCATTGGTAAAAAAAGGACCAATTTAGAAATTTACCATTCATATATGGTATAAAATATTTAATTCAATTTTTCCCGTTATTAAATGAAGGTTGACAACCACTGAATGGTATAAAGGGTAAAAATCAACGAAATACCTTTTCCCTAATCCATTCTTCTGATTTGTTTTTAGCTAGTTAAACTTTATTTTTCGTCTCCTGAAAAATCAAGAATATGGACTTAAATCCTTTATACTTATCACTACAGAACTAATCTAGCAATAAATAATAGCTTGTTCTTGTGGAATGTTTATGGATTATAATTTGAAATTTTAAAATGTTTTCATTTAATTTAATTGCATAAAGGTGTTACAACAAGTTAATTAACTTAGTTACTGGTCTAAATGGATTTACGCAGTACGATATTGCACTGTCACTGATTTAAGGACCAAAAATCAGAGTATTAAAAATGTTCTTCATGAACATCAATGACAAACATAAACTAAATGATGATTGTAAATGTATACGGCAAACAAAAGATGATGAATAATGATATAAAATGGATTAAAATTGATGATTTATAAAAAATAACACAGATTAAGTACGATTGATCAAAAATAAAAATAGAAAATATGTTATTTCAGCAATCGCTATAGATAAACAAGACTTTGTCTGCTATTTGTTTTTCCTCTATCATGTGACCTCTGACGTCAGTGGGAAGAGCCCATTCATTCAATAGTTATGAATTTTTAAAATGTATTCAGGCTTATGGGACACCCAGTAATTCAGTTTATAATTAATAGCTGAAATTCACCATCTCACCAAATGTAACCCGTAGTTATCATTCATTATCTAGAAGTATTTTCAACATAATTTTTTTGGCTCAATAGGTAAATATAATTAACCAAATTGAATATGGAGAATAAATTTAAAACTTTACTTTGACATGTATATATTTTCATTTTCATTAGATATGTAGATATCAACAATATACAAATTAAACATCAGCAATTGTGCAATGTCACTTGTAAATGTCAATTTTTAGACGGAACCATTTTGTTTCCCATGCACCAGACTAAATTAAATTGTCTATTCTGAAAAGCTTAATAAATGTCATTCATTAAAGTTACCATAAAAGTTAAATACGGTAAATATAAGTGTTTTTCATTGTCCGTGTATATATTTGAGATATCAACGCGTAATTCAGCATATATCGACTTTCACTGAATGCAATCTGCAGTTGCCATACGATATTCAAAAAGAGCGTGTGTTTTTAGGCAATCATTCACCGATATTGAATATTAAAATTGAATATATACATGGTGCATGTATGAACCCGCTCGTCAAATTGTTTGCTATGAAAAGCTTAATGGTCATCAGTAGTTGAGATTAAACATGAAATTTTACTATGACATAAAAGTGTTTTTCATTACCAGTTTCTGTGTATATATATGCATATCTATACATAATTCAGTTTATAATTAATAGCTGAAATTCCCCCTCTTACCAAATGTAGCCTGTATAGTTATTATTCAATATCTAGAAGAAGTATTTTCACTATAATTGTTTTGGTTCAATAGGCAAATATAATTAACCAAGCCGAATATGGAGAATAAATTTAAAACTTTACTTTGCCTGTATATGTTTTCATTATCGACAGATATGTAGATATGAACATTATGAGTATACAAATTAAACATCAGCAATTGTTCAATGGCATTTGCAAATGTCAATTTTTAGACGGAACTATTGTTTCTCATGCACCAGGCTAAATTAAATTGTCTGTTCTCAAATGTTTAAAAGACACATGTCATTAAGAGCGGACAATACCTAATCTCGCCGGCAGCCTTCGCCCATGTTATTCTATGGGAAAATTTGTTTACATAATTTCTCTTTACCTAATGAATATTTTTCAATTCTGTTTTCACATTTAGAAAATTCATAAGCGTTAAATTAGTACTTGTTTTCCAAAAATTGATTTTTTAAAAATTTTAGTATTTCATTTTGCGATTAGAAAATGAGAAAAATGCATTTTGTGAAAAATCGCATTTTTGAACTCAAAATTAAAATGTAAAAATTAAAAAAAAAATGAATTTTTCAAAAATGAGTACTCATTTAACCGTTATGAATTTTTTGACTGCGAAAACAGAATTTAAAAATATTCATTAGATAATGTGTAATTGTAGCAACAAATTTTCCCATAGAATAACATGGGCGAAAGCTGCCGGCGAGATTAGCTATTGCCCCCTCTTAAAGTTAAATATAAAATTTCAGTGCAGCATATTTTTCATTGTCCGTGTATATATTTTAGATATCAATGCGTAATTCAGTATATATCAGCTTCCACTGAATGCAATCTACAGTTGCCAGTTCAGAAAGAGCGCATGTTTTTAGGTAATCATTAGCCGATGATGAATATTAAGATTGAATATAAAACTTCACTTTGATATAAAGGATTTCATTACAAGTATGTACATAAAAGTATTTTTATTAGTTCATGTGAGTAATAAACATTTTCATTATCAGTGTATTGTTCATTATCAACTATTCGATTAATTAATGATATTAAATTATACATTGATACCTTTAAATGTCGTACTTTACATAGAACGTCTATTTTCCTTGGGTCAGTACAAGTACGTGGCTTCAAAATAAAAGTGAATAAATAAAATTCTATAAATATCGGTAACAAATGTTTAACAGGGCATTTATTTATATATATTTCTAAAAGTTAATATTTTTGTTTATATTAAACGCCCCCCCCCCTTTTTTTTTTCAATTTTGCTAAAATTAAATAATTCATTAAATTTTAAATAAAATAAAACAGATATTTTCGTCCGTTTAAAATTTTGGCATTCTACATTAAAACGGCTACTTAGAAGAACAGAAGAAGACGATATATACGAAAGATAAAAATTTGGTTAAATCCGCTCTTTAATACATAATTCCTGTCATTAGATACAATTTAAAAGAAATAATAATAATAATTAAAAATGAAGTCATTGCAAAATCATCTAAAATTTGCTGTTTAACCAATTTTCGCTTCAATCTTCCTGTTTTCTGCCACATTTTTGAACACTTTTTTCTTTTAATTTCAGAAAAAAAAAAAAAAACATTCATTCGAGAAATTTCAGTAAAATTTACATTGTGAAACAATGTTTTGTGAATTTCTATGCAAAAATTCTGTTGCATATTTAAATTAAATTTGAATTAAATCGTTGCACATAAAATTATGTTACATTTTGTTTATTTATCTTCATCTTTCTATCTCCTCGTATATTAAGTTATGTAAATGTTTATTTAATCATTAATATAATTTGATAATATTGTGGTGTAACTCCCACGACTTTCTTACATCCTGCATTTCAATGCTATAAAAAAAGGTTGCAGATTAAGTCTTAAGGTATAAGGTAAAATATTGGAATTCAGTTTAGTTTAAAAATAATCTAAATAGGTTTACAGGCAGTTTTATTTGACATATAATTCTGTACACTGTTAAAAAACACGTAAATTTACATGTCTTCGCCCGTTTAATTTTTACAGTCACGACCGCTTTTTGCTTACAAAACGGGCACACACCTATTTCCTGATATGACTTGATATTTTCCGCTGTACCACAAGGTCCTCTGCAGTCTTTTACCACTTGTTTTTTAATAGTAAACCTCATTAATCGTTTGTAGTACATACCTTCAAAGAAATAATACAAAAATTGATTTATATATAAAGTGGTACTCAAAATGATAAATTACTGGCAAAACATTAAGTAATGGGTATTTGGTCGGAACTTTTCCTGACGGGAAAAAGCCCGTAAATTTGGCTGCAATTTTTTTTTTTTTTACAGTGTATGTACCATGAGGGGGAAATACTGCCCCTCAACACTGATAAATTATAGCACTTATGTTTATTTAAAAAAGAAAAATAAAATTCAAGGCGGTAACTTGCAGTGAAACTTGCAAATTTTAATCAACTTTTTCAATTCGCAAACGCATATACCAAATTCAAAATGTCCAATTTGTGTTTCCTGAAGTTATTTGTTTTTAAGTTATGTTGATAACTGATATACATACAAAAAAGTGCTCGAAAGTTAAAGGCAAAGTGGTTTTCATTAATATTATATTTATTTTTTATAAACATGTATTAGCCGCGTGGCAACGTTAGAGAAAAAAAAAACAATAAAATTGAAAAAAAAAAAATCTTTATAAAAACATTTATATTTAAATATATAGACAGTTATTATAAAACCGTAATTACAGAATAAATCATTTCCTTTTCAAAAAAAATTATTCAGGTGAAAGTTTATGATGAGAGTAATATTATATAATAAAGCTACTATTCCTAATATTTTTCTACGTTTTTCTTCCACAATAAATTTCAGTATACCATGCGATTTTAAAAAATGTACGGAGCTATAATATGTTTTTTTTATGATAGCTGAACTGTATTTGACCGGGTGTTCCAAAATCTATAGACATTTTAAAAATTCATAAATATTGAAGAAATATGTAGAATTGAACGCGATTTACAAAAATATTATTCTCGTAAAAGGTTTTTTATTTTTTTATTTTATTTTTTTTTTTTTTAAAGAAAAAAGTAATTAAATTATTTGTCGCTAGAGGGCGCTGTGCGTAAACAAATCACACATTTACATGAAAAACTATGTTTATTCGCATGCAGATGTTTACAGGCATATAAATCCTATTTGCAAGTGTCCGTCATCACCACCAATTACAGTTTGCAAACGAGTTGTAACACTGCTAACTGCAGCGTCTTACCTGCGGGAAAACGTCTTCACCAATAACGCTTTATCTACCTAGTCAACATCGCAATTAAAATTTCATGTATGCACAGTTAGGAGGCAAAATCAGAAAAAAGCTGTTCTAATCGCAAAATTTGGTAATTTATGGGACATTTATTTGCATATTTCTCCTTACATATTCGTGCGAAAAAATTAACTATCCGTCTAACTACCGTCGATGAAAAATTTAACTATATTTTTTAATCCCCCCCCCCAAAAAAAAAAAAAAAAAAAAAAAAAAAAA
Organism: Salticus scenicus; assembly: GCA_963930645.1. Taxonomy (NCBI): domain Eukaryota; kingdom Metazoa; phylum Arthropoda; class Arachnida; order Araneae; family Salticidae; genus Salticus; species Salticus scenicus. The sequence goes on along the minus strand of OZ005658.1, from coordinate 10,153,218 downwards.
AAAATCTCTTCACGAGAAAGATTTTTTTCACAAACTGCGTTCATTTCTATCAATTCTTTCAATTTTTATGAATTTTTAAAATGTCTTGAGACTTATAGGACGCCAGGTACATACACATAGGTACCAACTTGCACGTCTTTTTAATACCACTATTTCTTTATTAAAAAAAAAATTATTATGTTTAATCAAAGAAAACTGTTAAAAAAAATAATTAAAAATTTTTATTAAAAATTTCCGGAGAAAAAAAAAAAAAAAAACGTACAAATTGGCAGCTATTCATACATATTACACTATGTATGTAACTATATTGTAAGAATTTTTACAAGCATAAAAGTAATGGATCACACTTGAAGAAAATTAAAAAATATAAAACATTAATTCATTTTTCCCAGTCTTGTGTGTAAATAATATAACCATAGCGCTGTGGTCTGTTTTCTTATTTCTATTCACTGTAAACCTTAACATTTTGAAAAATTTATTTACCATGTCAGTAAAGTAAGTTAATTATAGTATAACAGGCATCAAAAGGGACTACATATAACCTAGTAGTCTGGTCTTCAGTTCTCAGGTGTTAGGTTTGAATCTATTGTACACCAGTTTTACATTTAGTTTTGGTTAAGTTTGAATCCTGGTATATTCCTGGTAGTCTGTATCGGAATCCATTTTAACCTGTAGTAGGTCCTGGTCTAACGTGCAAAAAATGACTGTAGTGGGGCAACCTCCAAACAGCCATAACCACTCTAGATAACAAAATCTTGTTTAATTAAGCTATGTACAAAAACATAATATATTGCCAATATGTACAGCTGTTTAGGCTTCACACGCACGTGAGCGCAATACAACGCGCAAAATGGTTGTAAATTATCCATTATCGGAAAATTACCCTTGTTCTTTTGGATTTGTTTACAAGGAAGGACATTGTTTTTTATTGCTCCTTGAAGAATATTTTAAAAGAAACCCAATTATTCCATGCCAATTATCGCAGCAGGAGGTTTGTCAGAGGAGAAAACCAACCTGCGAGGCTCGTGCAAACTTAAATACCACATCAGAAATAAATTGAATAGAGCCGACATTAAGCAAAACATTGCACCCTGGTTTGCGCCAAGTTTTAGACTTTTTGCAACTGGCATTTATTGCTTAAAATTTTCTTTAGTTTTCTTCTTCTTCTTTTTTTTTTTTTTTTTTTTAACTGATGTAGGTAATATATAGTACAATTCCCATTGAATTTTACTGTTAACCAAGTTCAAATATCTTTACCTGTTTACAAAAGAAGTCACTGATGTTTATTACCAATATGTATAGTTTATCATTATCTATACATTTTCATTTTTTGCAAGCGGTTGTTATTGCTTGAAAATTGTCAATGATCAAATCATTGATATTTTTTTCCTTATGTATGCAGACAATGCAATTACCATTGTAATTCGTTGTATACAACCAAGTTTAAACGAATAAAACTGTTTATAAAAGGAGTCACTGATGTTTTTTGCAAATATCTATTGCTTTCTCGACATTTTTATTTTTTGCAATTGGCTGTCATTGTTTGAAATTTGTCAGTATTCAAGTCATTATTTTTTTTTCTTTATGTATGCAGACAGTACAATTACCATTGTAATTCGTTGTATAAATAAAAAAGTATAATTCAGTAAACCTGTTTACAAAAGGAGTCAATGATATTTATTGCAAATATCTACAATTGTTTCGGCTTTTTCCAAGTAGATTTTATTGCTTAATTATCCTGAATTTGGCCAACACTCAAGTCGTTGACTTTTACTTTAGTTTTTCGTTCCATCTAACTTTTTGTGATATTCTTGAACCTGATTAGACACTTGTCTTATCTTCGTCCCCCCCCCTCTCCTAGGTCTCTTGAAGATTAAGCACTTTCCGAGGAGATATGTCAAAATCTTTCTGTCTCACTTTCAGAAGACGAGTGTACAATTAATGAGAAAAAGAGAATCAGCAATTGTTTTAATTGTTCTGCGCTCGTAAGTCAGTTTGTAATTCATCCAGTCTCAATTAAGCGTCTATAAATTAGTCTTTTGGTCTCTGAAAATTGTTTTTATGTTGTTGACCAATCTTCTCATCTATTTAAAATATAAATTTAATGATTCTATAAAGGAAATTTAGTGTAAATATTGTTAATAAAATGGCAATGGCTATAAATAAAATTCGGGACAAAAAAGGAAATGTCACAGTTTCCAGTAAAAAAAAAAAAAAAAAAAAAAAAAAAAACTAAGTTTAAAAATGCTGAAGTTTAAATTTTATTTTAAGTAAGTAATAAAAAAATTTATAGAAATGTAGCATTCATTCTAAAATTGAAATACAAAAAAAAAAAAAAAAATCTCAAAAAATCATCAGAGATTTTTCAAATATTTTAATGTATTTTCTGAAAATTGGTTCATTAAACCAATTAAGAAAAATCAAATAATAGTTTGTGTACGAAATTCGTTGACATTTATTAGAAGCCTATATTATGATTGTACCCATAAGCAGACCTATACAGTCGGTAACAAAAGTCTCCGAACACTAGCAAAAATTCCTATTTTAAAAAGGTACACTTCATACAGTTTTGTTAAATAAATCCTTGTCGAATCATGTTCTTAGTCAGTGTAAGAACATGATTCGACAAAGATTTATTTAACAAAACTGTATTAAGTGTACTTTTTTTATGTAGGAATTTTCGCTAGTGTTCGGAGACTTTTGTTACCGACTGTATGTAAAACTATAAGTAATTGATATATCGAATACTTGTAGTATAAAATAAATATGTACAGTCGGTCAAAAAAAAAATAACGAAACACCCCCATATATGCCTACTGCATGTTTCTGCGATAATTACGTAATGAGATAGGTGGGGGTGTTTCGTTTTTTTTTTTGACCGACTGTACCTCGGAGATAAAATGGACACCACGTCTTTGTGTGTGTGTGTGTGTGAGCAGGTTACACCAAAATGTATTATTAGAAACTGTATTGCCGTTTAGTGAATTATAGTATTAATACTCTGTTAAAGTAACATATAGCGATTACTGATAATTGCTAAGAAATATGCAAATAAGTTGTAAAATTAAAGTTGAAAAAAAAGAAGAAAAAGAATAAAATGTTGCTCTTTCGAAACATTACATTTTTGGACATGGTGTCCTTTAACTTCATGGTACAGAAATAATAAATGTAAAATTAAAAATATGTGATATATCATATGTATATATTCATATGTGCGTTAATTACACTAAATATATTTTAGCAGTGTTTAAGGTTCAAATTTCTTCATATTAAATTTTAATAATGAAATGAAACGTGATCTTATTTTACACAGGAAATTTGTTTAATTATTTAAGTAATTATTTATAAAATATATTTTTCTTAATGATTGTTAAATAATGATTCCATATTAAACGAACAATAAAAATAAATAAATAAAAAAAACTTTCTTTCTTTCTTTTCTTTTCTTTTTTTTTTTTTTTAATAATAATCAAAAGATGTTCTATCTTGTTCTCCCTGACGAAAATATTTTATCTTAGAATTTTTTGTTTCTTTGCATTTGGATGTTGATTTTAATAATCAGAATCTTCTTTTGTTGTTAAATTAAAACTGAAAGATTTTTGTATTTGTTTTCTGAAGACTTTAAAAATATATCAGTCTTCAAAAAAACTTAAAATAATAAATTAGTTTACAAAACAAATTTCTTATGCTTCTGTCAGTATTGTTTTTTCTTTTCTTTTTATTTTTTCCTCGATTGTATTTTCCAAATTATCGTGAATCTAGACCAAATTCAAACCATAAAAATGATTTTTATTTTAAATGATTTTTTTTTTCTTTTCTTTCTTTCTTTCTTTCTTTTCTTTTTTTTTCTTTTTTTTTTTTTTTTTTTTTTGACTGAGGGCCTATTAGTCTCAATCTGGGATTTTTGCGTTGTCGTTTTCGATAGTTGGACATTTGTCGAAATCATTTTTCGATAGTTGGACATTTATCGAAATCTAAAATTTATCGAAAATATAATTGAATAATTTGAAAGCGATGTTATAATTGGGAAGAAAAAAAAAAAAAAAAACTAATAGTCCTCCGTCCTAAACTAAATTCTGCTTTTGCCAGAATTTCATCAAAATCTTTTTATTATTATTATTATTATTATTATTGAAAGAAAAATAAAATAAAATTAATAATAATCAGTATCGTCACAAGCGATATCGAAAAAGTTTTTTTTAATAATTTTGAATTAGGAAATAAAAAGTGCGCGTGAAATAATATGAAATAAAAATAAGTAAAAAAATGAATTTAATGATTTAATGTTTTTGTTTTTCGGGGGCTGCTCATGCATATAAAAAATGCGTATTAAAAAGAGTCGAAGACGGAAGCGAAATAAGTATTGAGTTATATTACGATAAATACGATATATAATATTATACGATATTTTAGACCTATTGTCCAGGGTTAGTAGGCATTTTCGTTGAAAGAAATAGTTTGTTCGTTCGGTGCAACTTGCACATTAGTCCCGTGAGGTACAACTTTCACATTAGTCCCTTGAGGTACAACTTTCACTTTAGTCCCGTCTAGGGTGCCTCGATAAGATAAGAGTGGCGACAGATCTGTGACAGATTCTCATTGGACAAGACTCACCGTCAGCCGCCCGGGGCAATTTTTGGATGATGCTCCGTAGGTTTTACATTGAGAGTTTCACATATGTCGAAAAAAGCATTTTTATCTCTTGATATTAAGTAAATTTGATTTTTTTTTCTTTCAGAAATACATTAAGAAAGATTATTTGTAAAATATCAAAACATATTTTACTGAATGATGTTAATTATTAATCTGTTTTATTAACTTAATTGATGGACGAGATAGGCAGATTCTTTTACTGGCCTGTTTCACAGCTTATAAATTAAAATAAAAAGAAAAAATACTGTATGATTATTGTCATAACTGATCTGTAATCATCTTATTTATTAAATATGTTACTTTTGTCCTATTTTTGTGCTATTTTAAATAAAAAAAATAATGATTTCGTTGATAAAGCAAAGTAGAAACATTTGGCGATATTTAACATGGTACTGGCGAGAGATTCCCCGTCAGTGTTTTGACATCTTTCTCAGAGAAAGCTTTAAAAGCTTTATAAGTGTGTATCTCTGTGTGTATTATGTGTAAGAGTATGTACTAAGGAATATATATGTAAATTGTTTCTTATTTATTACGTCTGACTAATTACGAATAATGTTTAATTTTCTTCAATAAAATTGATAGTTATTTACTATTTTGAAAATAAAGATAAAAATAAAATAACTAAAAATAAATTCATTAGTTTCTTTTTTTCTTTTCTTTTCTTTTTTTCTTTTCTTTTCTTTTTCTTTCTTTCTTTTTTTTTTTTTTTTTGAAAATAATGAGTTTTGAAAGCATTAAAATTTATAAATATATTTAAATATTTTACTAACGTTGTTTCTTTTTAATTGTTTGTTAAAACATTTATTTTGTGGGAGGCATAGTATTTCTCCCCTTGAAATGTTTACATAGGGTGTGAATTAAATCTGGCGATACCTTTAATTAGAAAAAGAATGATGATACGATTTTAGATTAAATTATATGGTGTGTCACTCACACGACAAATAAATAAAGTAAAACATAATTAGTTAATTTAAAATTAATTTATTAATTAATTTAAACAAATAATACAAAAACCATAAATTCTGAAAGTCTGCAATATTTTTTTCGGGTAGAAAAAATTAGAGCTCATATATTTATCAACAAGGCACAAGTGTTGTGTGAAAGCAACGATGCACTGTAGCTTCCTAAAAGTACCACTTTTTCAGAACCTTGAAGATAGGACAATATTTTCTCCCCCCCTCCTCTCCCCACGTTAAATCTTGAACATAATATCAAAATGCAAAAAAAAAAAAAAAATCTGTAAAGAATCAGAAATGACCAATTTATTATTATATTCTTATTATTTCAGAAATTAAACTTATTAAGGAAAAAATATTACAGTTTATTTAAAAAAAAAAAATTGTGCTACAAAATGAAAAAATAATGAAATTAAATCGGGATGCATTATAAATTCTTAAATGAAAAATTTCCCTTAGTTCACTATAAACAAAAAAATTCTTTAGTTCAGTATAATGTTTTTGGTTTTTAAAAATCTAAGTTAAAAATAATGGTTTAATAATAATAACAATAAATTGAAAATTAACACACAGAAAAAATTAAAATAATTATTAAATAAAATTGATAGAAGTCGTAAATTTGTGGTTCTAAGAGCAATTCTTTTTCTTTTTTTTTTTTCCTTTTTATAAATTTGGCAATTTAAGTCTATCGATAACTTGTTATTTGACTAAACTAAAAATAATTTAGTGAAAAGAAAATGCTTAATTTCAATACAATTTGAACCAGTGGCGGATTTAAGGGGGGGGGGCTAGGGGATGAAGCCCCCCCCCCCCCCCAAAAAAAAAAAAAAAAAAAAAAAAACAACACTGACATTCACAATTGAATATTGCAATTGTAAATTTTTTATTGGTCTATAATAACACTTTGGAAATTTTTAGCCCCCCCCCCCCAAAAAAAAAAAAAAAAAAAAAAAAAAAAAAAATCACGTTCTGGATCCGCCACTGATTTGAACGAATTATGAATAAATTAAGTCTTTTTTACTTCTAAGAAAATTAAATATCCCGCCAGAAAAGTAAATGTTCACCAGAAGCATTTTCTCGCCAACGTAAGATAAAGGTCATATCTAGAAAGAATAAACCCCACTCGTAGCTCACGCAAGCAACCCAAGATTTCATCCACAGCGGTTGCGCACTGAGAACTGTCGCCACTCTTAGTAATATAGGCACCCTAGTCCCGTCAGGTACAACTTGCACATTAGTCCCCTTTAATTTCCCTTTTTATAAAAATGATTTTTTTTTTTTTTTTTTTTTTTTTTTTTTGTCTAGTTTTTTTTTTTTTTTTTTTTTTTTTTTTACTTGATTAGATACACTTGATACACTAGACTTTGTTTTTACTCTTGTCTATCCAAAACTGATCGTTGTTAGTAAAGATGCGTCAAGATCTTTTCTTTTTGTATTAGCGATTAGACGCAAATTTAGATAATTGGAAATCGTGAATGTCTTTGATTTCGGAAGCTGACAATCATTACAATTGTTCTGTTACACTAAGTCGGATTACTGAATATGTTGCATGTTTTTTCAACTAACCACCTGTAAATTAGGCCCTTGAACTTGAAAAACAAAATTTGGCACCAACGACCCAGCTTGTAACAGATCTATTTAAAATTAAAACGAACTAGTTCTTTTTAGAGTGGTGTACTAATTTCTGTATCTTACCACTTCCCCTGTTAAGAAAAGTATCTTTTTAGAAATTTCGCCAAGATGTATATATATGTTTCTATTACTTTAATGGTTTTTGCAAACTATTATCTTTTTGTTATGTTTGTGTCTTTATGTGTTATGTTTGTGTCATTTCTCTTCTGCGTAAGTACTTTAACTTGTTTTTACTAATCATTGGCACTCAAATTAAATTATCACCGTGACACTAATTTTATTCGAAATAAATCTTATTTAAAATTTAATTTAATGTTGGTATTTTCATCTATCTTTTGTTTGCTGAGTGTTGCAAAGGTATTAAATTATTCAAATTATATATGTATATATATATATATATATATATATATATAGATATGCATATACTGGGTGATCCAAAAGTCACAGAAAAAATTAAAAATATATTATTAAGGATTTATTTAACAAAACAGTATAAAGTGTACTTTTTTTACATAGGAATTTTTGATAGTGTTCGGACACTTTTGTTACCGACTGCATATTAAATATCGTTTACACTAGAATTTACTGAATTAATAATTGGGACAATTTGTCTTGATTTTTTTTCCTCTTGTTTATCCAACACTAAACGTTTTTAATGAAGATACGTCAAGATGTTTTCTGTCGATGTTAGTTTACAATAAGAACAAGTACAAATAAGGAAAACAGCTAAGTATTTGATTTCAATACCCGACAAAATTACAATTTTTCTGTGACACTAAGTGGGATTACAGAACTTGATGTTTATTTCTTCAATTAACCGCCAGTAAAATAAGCATTTGAAAAACAAGATTTGACACCTGGACCCTACTTTTGACAAACCTATTTAGAAGGAAAATGGACTGGTTTTTTGTGCTGTCTTTATTTCTGTATTCTACCTTCTTTCTTGTTCTGAAAAATATTGCTGTTAAAAGACGTTGACTGTCTCCTTTTGTTCAACTTTTCATCAAGTATATAAATATTATTTTTCCTTCAAATGTAGTTTGGAAAATTTATTACACTGGAAAAATAATACTTTAAAAGCCATAAAATACTGTTTGCCGCCCTCCGTGTTACATGATGCGGCTCGCGACGGAATTCCTTAAATTTATAATTCTTCATAATTTGTCAACACAGTAAAAATTATAAATTCGTGCTGAATCTTCTGGATGAAAACACACGAACTCTTATAGTAGTTGTCAAAAAAAAAAAAAATCGTTATTACAGTCGTCAACAAAAGTCTCCGAACACTATCGAAAATTACTATATAAAAAAAGTACACTTAATACAGTTTTGTTCAATAAATCCTTGTCGAATCTTGCTTTTAGACTGACTGAGAACAGGATTCGACAAGGATTTATTTAACAAAACTGTATTAAGTGTACTTTTTTTATATAGGAGTTTTTGCTAGCGTTCAGAGACGTTTGTTACCGACTGTACGTATAAAGTATTATTTCACGCTGTTCAAAAAGAAAAAAAAAACTTTTATAAATTTACAGCAGTTCTGAAAATCATTTACGCTGTAAAATTACAAAACTGCTGTAGATTTTCAATAATAATCATAATAATGAACAATGATAATAATCGATAATACCACTTGCACCCAGTTAGAATTGAATATAGAAAAATAATTTCTATTGAATATAGAAGAAAGTAATAATGTTTTTGAATGTTTTAAAAGTTCATTAAATATCGTTTACTATTTGTCTTCTAATGCTAACTTGTCTTATATTTTCTATCCGAGACTGAACGCTTTCAATGAAAATACATCCTGTCTGTGTTAACGCTAGGCATAAACACAAATAACATGTGAGAAGCTGAATACCTGTTTTCAGAAACTGGCAAGCATTACAATTCTTGTGTGACAGTATGTCAGATTATAGCATATCTGTTTATTTTTTAAACTAATCGCATGCAAATTAGGATGTTGAGTTAAAAAAAAAAAAAAGATTTGGAACCACTAGCCTTATTTCTGTCAGATTTGTAAACAATTAAAAGAAACTGGTTCAAAGTGCTGTTTTTATTTCGGCATTTTCTCTCCTTCTCAATTTCAAAAAATGTTGCTGTGAAAAAAAATGGTGATTGTCATTTTATGTTATATTTTCATCCAGTTGTAACCTTTTAATGTTTTAATAGGTTGTTTAGAAAATGTATTGCATTGGAAAACTCTACTATTGTTTGCAAGATGTTTGCTTGCAAAAAATATTTATTACTTATAAGCACCACATTTATTAATTTATTTGTGTATTTTACTGTAACAATTGTTCTGTGTCATTAAGTTGGCTTAAAGAAAATCTTGTTGCTTTCTTTTTTCTCCTCCCCCCCTTTTCTTTTTGTGTGTGTATGCTTGAATGAGTATGTAAAGAGATCTATAATTATAGTTATAATTATAGTTAATTTTTCAATTAACCTCTGTAAATTAGGTTCTCGATTTAGCAAACAGGATATGGCATTATTGGCACGAATTCTGACAGATCCATTTAAAATTCAAATACAAACTAACTAGTTCGTTCCAAGGTGCTGTCTTTATTTCGTTTTCCTCCCTCGCTATTCTAAAGAGTATTTCTGTTAAAAAGACGTTGATCGTTACTTCCTGTTTTTAACACTTCGTCAACTAAACTTTTTTATCTGTCTTCAAAAATGTCTTAGAAAATAAAAAAAGAATGCTACAATATGTTCAAAAAGTTTTAAAAGAATACCGTGTTTTATTTTATTTATTTATTTTTTTTTTTTTTTAATCTCATGTCTAGTGTTCACGCCAGCAGGGCGATATAACGACAGTTGGCGCCAAATTCATCGACAATTGGCGCCAAATTCATATCCATTGAATGACAACTTTATCGCATAAAATATTTTTTATGGATATATATTTTTTTTTTTTCTGTTTTCTATTTTTGTATTAGAAAAATGGTATATTTTCATATTTGCAAAATATCAGTTAAAAGTTCTTTTAGAGATCAGAAGAGGTTCTTAAAACCAGTGGTGCAGAATATGTCCAATCCAGTAATCTAGGATCGGGGGAAATTTTAGTCTTCTGGGGAAATATTGTAGAAAAATATACAAATGATATTCATTTGAACATTGAATTACAAAAATCCTTGTTAAAATTGTTCCCCAAATTTAGGGAAATTTATATATGGATTGGGGGAAATGCTGGGAGTAAAAACATTTTCTGTACGCCTATGCTTAAAACAAGAATAATAGTTCCTATTTTTGTTATTTGTATGGTGCTTACTATTACTCACTCAATATCTGACTTCAGGTTTTTTTTTTTTTTTTTTTTTTTTTTTTTATCTTTAAAGTCCTATACCATTGCAACTTTGAAAAATGCGTTGTTTCTTTTATACAGCACTCGAACTTGCCTTTAAAAAATGTATAAATGTATATATTTGCTTAATTACTTCATCTTTCAGCACTATTTTTCTGCTCATTATAATGTAATTGGTAAAAACCTGTCTTGCATAATTTGTACGTTTAAATTAATTACAGAAATTAAACTTTTCTACCATTGCAGGAATAAGTATTAATGAAACACAAACACATATATTCTGCTTGAAGTTATAATATCTAAAAATAAAAAATCTTGAGTTACTTCTTTGTTGATATATTCAGTAATATATATAATATTCTAAGTATATTTAGAATATTACAAATTTCATTACATTTTATATATGGGACCGGATAATGACATAACATTAAATATTTGTTCCGAAATGAAGTGCAATTTTAATTAAATAATCAGTAACAATGTTATAATTGAAGATTTACATTTTGTAAAAAGCATAATTAATTTCAGAAATGAGGAATAAATATCTTTGAAACTTATTCTCAAAATAACTATATTTTTATCAAGGGCTACTTGTAGCTGTAAGTAAAATAATATATTAGGCTATTTCTAAAACAGTGATAAATTAACTCCCAATAATTCAAAAAATAACCACCAGAAATAACATAGTCTTTTTCGATTACTTACTTTTCATTTCTAAGCCTGAATTTTTCTATCCAAAACCAAAAGTTTTTCCTGATAAAACTTCATCGTCAATATATTTTTTTCTGTGTTACTGATAGACATAATTGCAAATAGCAGGGAAACTTGAATACCTAATTTCAAGAACCGACATGCATTCCAATTATTCTGTGACATTATGTCGGACTACAGAGAGAGAGAGAGAGAGAGGGAGAGAGAGAATGTATTGTATTTTCAAGTAACCGCCTCTAAATTAGACTTTTGAACTTGAAATACAAGATTTGGCAAGACTGGCCTGACTGACTTTTGACATATCTATTTAGAATTAGATTGTAGGGATCATTTCCAAAGTGCTGCCTTTTATTGTGGATTATCACCTTAACTCCATTCAAGAGAATATTGTTGCTAAAAAGGACATTCTTTCCTGTTTAAAATTTCGTCAAATAATAAATACCAAGTATCTCTAAATGTGTAGACAATTTAAAAATTTATAAAAATTGAAGAAACTAGTACAATTGATTGCGATTTCAGAAAACGTTACTCTCGTGAACGGGGATCTTATTTTATTTTATTTTTTCTTATTTTTTGTTAAAAAAAAGAAAAAGTTAAAATTTTCGTAGATAGAGTGCGCTGCACAGACGAATATCAAGTATGGCGAAGATGTCTTACTTCAGCTAAGAATCGCCCACTGAAGCTGCCATTAGTAATTTTGTAACTGGTTTATAAACTGTAATTTGTGGTAATGGCGGACTCTTAGAATAGGAATCATATGCTTCTGAACATTTGCCGTTATTGAAGATAGATGAATTAATCTTTGAAGAGCTTCGTACACTGAGAAAGAAAATAACCGCTTTCATCTAGAACGAATAGGTGGCCCTTTTCTAAATCCCTAATCTAGAAATATAGATTTCCGAGCTATGAGTATAAAGCACATCAATACACTGAGAAGAAATTCTATAACTGACATCTAGAATCTAAATTGTGGCTCTAGAAAAAATAGTTCCATGTCATCCTTATAAATTTCTTTAAAAAAAAAAATTCTAGTCTCCTTCGAAAGCGAATTCTAGAGACCTCAATTAGAATTCTTGTGCGTTTGTCTATACTATCGAGAACAACTATCGGACAAACCTATTTGAAAATATCTACGAATAAATGTGAATACAAGAGGCGGGTTTCAGCAGCTATAATCTTGTTTATGACCCAATTCTAGAAAATCAAGCGAGAATTTCTCGTAATGCAAGATTCAGAATATTGTTTCACCATCTAGAAATGTGTAGATTAGAAATTCTCGACCATTTCGTCTATTCAGTTTACTGGCGTGCCTTATGCGCATAGCTCGGAAATCTATATTTCTAGTTTAAGGATTTAGAAAATGACCATTTATTCATTCTAGATGAAGGCGGTATATATTTTTTTCTCAGTGTGTAATATTTTGGAAAACTTGATGTATTCAAGGGAATCGAAGCTTTTGCATATGTGTATGAAGTTTCATAGGGATCTTGAATTTCAGTATCAGTAATTTTGCACAGCATCTTTTTTTTTTTTTTTTTTTTTTTTTTGTAAAATAAGCCTACATATTATAAAATAAATTTATTGTATGAAAATACTGGTGAAAAAGTCCTAAAAATAAAAGTGCCGGTCCATACGAACCTTATTACGTGGAATTGTAGCCATAATTGTCAAATCTGAATAATAAATCGAAAAAAAAAAAAAAAAAAGAATAAAAAAATAGAGAGAGAGAAATTTAAAATTCCAATATAAAATACGAAATATGAATGAGATAATTAAAATTTTATTACAAAAGAAAAATAATAAAATTTCAAAAGCTATAAAAATGGTTATATTTATTAATATAATATATTGCTATGAAGGCATCTTTTATTTAAGGTATTTTTCAATTCCTACTATTTCATACACCAGTATTTTCATACAATAAATTTATTTTATAATATGTAGGCTTATTTTCACACTCTCCCTATATATATCTTGTACAAATTTTTGCAATCAATTTTTAACTAACTTCCTGAATAGCTAGAAACTTGAAACTTACAGGATTGCTCAGAAAAGAGTGACAACACAATATTTCGAAGTCCGATTTTCAAATTTTTTTATTAGTTTTCTTATAATCAATTAAAATATGTAAATAATAACATCCTAATAGCGTTAAAATAGCCATTAAAATATTAGCTCTAATTTAATTGTTGAAAAAAAAAAAAAAAAATACGAGTTCATTTCCTTTCGACATATAAATAAATACATTGAAGTAAACAAACATTGAAGAATTATAAAATGTAAAATTATGCATCTCACAAAAATTCGCGTCATTATCACTTTAAAAATTTTATGCACATTGATAAGAGCTCTATTATTCATCAGAAAATTTAAAACATGGTTATATAAAAAGTTTTTTTTTTTTTTTTTTTTTTCTTTTCTTTTTTTTTTTTTAATGTTATAATTATTGTTATTTCAGTTTGCACACGCGCTTCTTATTTCATAATTCAAACTTATCAAAAAAAAAAAAAAAAAAACTTTTTCGATTGTGTTTGTAAGTAGGAATTGACTTTAAAAAAATTTCTTTTATATTACTTGTTTATAGTGTATAGATTGCAAAAGCATGCGTGATTTTAATTATCATAATAAATGCATTTTCGGATTTCAGTGGACGCATGGCTATTCAAAAATGCATTCACTTTCCTTGTGCTAGCTAATGTATTAGCCTTTATCCCCACCTTGGGAGAGTTATACCTTCTCTTAATGGTTAAAGTTAACATGACTACGAATAATATCCTTTGAGGCAATTTGCAGTTTATTGTAAATTATGAACCTTTAGAGTTCCCTCGAGCTTTTACTGTTCTAAGTGAAAAGTGTAGAAAGTAGAGTTCAGTAGAGTTAATGCAATTTATGTAGGTAAGTTGATGCTATTGAAAACTCAAGTATAGTTAGGCTATAATATTATTCGACTAGAATCGTGTTAGACAATTTCGGATAATCAGATACTGGGCATATCAACTGTGAAAGCAGAATAAATTACATATGCAGTTTTAAACACATTATGTAATATTTTATTTCCTGAATATGGAAGCAAAAAATAATAATTATAAGATTAAAAAAAAAAACTTTTTATATACCATGTTTTAAATTTTCTGATGAATCATAGAGCTCTTATCAATGTGCATAAATTTTTTTAAATGAGAATGACGTCTGGCGGCGATTTTACCTACTGTGACGTCACGGGAATATTGTCCATTTAACTTTTTATCACGCTTAATTAAATGTATTTATTTTTATGCCGAAAGAAAATAAACTCGTAAATTTTTTTTGGCAACAATTAAATTATAGCTAATATTTTAATGGCTATTTTAACGCTATTAGGATGTTATTATTTTCATATTTTAATGAATTATAAGAAAATTAATCAAAAATTCGAAAATCGGACTTCGAAGTACTATTGTGTTGTCACCGGGTACTGAGCTACTTTCAAATGTAGTACGGAAGTTAGTTAAAGTTCAATTGGAAGATTTGTACCGGACAAACAAACAAACACACAAACATACAAGAATAGAAGTTAATAAAAACATGGTAAAAATGTTTTTATTTATTTATTTATTTGTTTATTTTTTAAAGATTTTTAGTACTTACTTTATTAGTACAGCTGGTGACATTGGAATGTTTGTTTTTTCTTTAAAGCTGCTATTTTTTTCCTCCATGTTTCATACGGTTGTATAGGTCCATCAATGACCGGGAGGTACTGGGCTTGAGTCTAGGACGCATCGTCCTAGCAATTTGGCGTTTTCCGTTTTTTTTCTCCGAAACTAATGTGAAGAAGATCTACAGTCGGCTGCAAAATTATTCGAGCACTAGCCAATAATTCCTATATTTAAAAAGTACACTTAAGACTGTTTTGTTAAGTAAATCCTTGTCGAATCATGTTCTTAGACTGATTAAGAACATGACTCGACAAGGATTTATTTAACAAAGCTGTATTAAGTGTACTTTTTTTTGGCAAGGATTATTGCTAGTGCTCGAATAATTTTGCAGCCGACTGTAAGACTCCTTATAAAGAACCCCCATTGAGGTTATACCACCCCTGGTCCCTAGCCTATCTCAGACTGGCGCCTGGCTTTAATACCAGCAATAATATAAAGTTGTACAATTCATGATTATTTTACGCATATGAATTTAAATAACAAATTTATTTTTTGAATACACATAAAAATAAATAAGTATGTAAAGCAATTGGAAACGAGAGAAAAAAATCAAAATCTGAAATTAGTATTTTCGCACATAATAGCTATTTCTTCCTTTACTAAAAGTGTTGCATTGGAAAGTGTTTGCATAATATACAGGGTAGGTGGAAAGTCAATCCCAATTTTTAATATTTTTCTCTCCTAAAATATTGTAAGTATAAACTTAATTTTTCGCCCACATGTAGTTTATTATGGACCATTTATCTTTCAAAAATTTACAACTCATTGTTTGGTCCATTTTTTAGTCTAGACGGTGCCTTAAAAGAACAGGTATGTTTGCTACGATTTTACACTGAAAAACTCAGTAGGAAATCCATACTGCTTATGGTTTGCGACGATACAAAATTTAGTGTATCATAGAGTGAAGGATTTAGTACACAAAATTTAGTGTATCGTATCAGAAATTGCCCCACAAACTCTTGGCGAACTTAAGAATAAGATACAAGTCCGTAGTGATGTTCCGGCTGTATTTTCTGGTTGAAGGCAAAACACTCAAACGTACCTGTGCGTTTAAGAAAGTGTCTAAAAAATACTGAAGCTGACAGTGAGTTTTAAAAAGATAGTGGTATATAATAAACTACATGCGTGTAAAAAATTCAGTTTATATCTATAATATTTCAGGAGGGAAAAGTATTAAAAATTAGTATGTTTTGGCCACCACATGACTTTCTTCTATGTTTTCCTATACAAATTCACCCAGTAAAAATAATTTGTTAAAAATATTATTTTAAAAAAATGCAGACGACTTCCATATTAGAGAAGTAGTATAACACTTAAAAAAAAAAAAATCGATAACTTTATTTTAAATTATCACAGATCTATGGTTCAACCATTCGTTTTAAAGGTATTGGCGAGCACTTTTGAAAGATACCCATCATGAAATTTTACTCCCCTTGAGGGGGGACTTCCCCCCAGGGGGAGGCGAGTCTCCTACACATACAAAAAAATTTTCCCAGTTGACTATCTCTATTATAAATAAATCTTGTAAATTTCGTAATGATTATTATTAAATAATTCTCTTTATGCACATTTATACAAAATTTTGTCCCATATCACCTTGTGGCACCGGGATGACAACGGAACCTGCAAAACATTTTTACCAAAAGTTGATAGGCACTAATTTATAACAAGGTGCAACTACATACCAATTTGTGTGAAATTCTGTGCAGTAGTTCCTGAGATACAGTTGCCACAAAATTTTGTCACACACACACACAGACTGACAGACAGGCAGACATTTTCTGAAAATGGTCAAATCGTGTTCTACAGCTCTCAAAACGTGTAAATCCATCAAAAACCCGAGGTCGAAAATTTTTACGAGTGCAATACTTTCTTCTATTAAATATAGAAGAAAGTAATAAGTAATAACTTTTCACCCATCATGTATATAGTGCGTGTGTGTGTGCGTTTCTACATAAGAAATATTGAAATCTTGTTATCTACAAAACACTCTTCTTTCCCTGCAAACGGGAAATCCCATACATCTATAAATGAACAACGACATATATTGCACTACCAGCAATTTTCCACAATAGTTACTAATGTATCCGATTTCTTTTTTATGGGGCTGTATACGAAAGGTGAATTATTTTGTTACTATATTCTGTAGGAAGTTATAAAAAATGTATGTTTATTTGCTTAGGTTTAGTCTTTAGTGTCTAAAAATGTTAAAATGTACCAATGAGAAATCACGCTACTGGATGTATTGTATTTGATTTCTTTTACTTGCCCATGTGAAAGAATTATATATGTCCGTTCTCAAAATAAATAAATAAAGTGTCAAGAAATATTTTCTTATCTCATAGATTAGAAATAACCGAATAACCGAATTTAGACACTAATATATCTGTTCTGTGGTACCCTCATTGCAGACACACAGGCCATCCACTATTAAACTAATTTTCTGATTCATGAAGCCTCAAAAAATACCATTTAAAAAGAAACTCGGTTTCAACCGAATATGGTATTTATTTTCCACAGACGGGTTAGCGAAAGTATTTCTCTAACATAGATAAGCAAGAGAAAATTAAAAATTTGTGACGAAAAGATAAAAATAAATAATTAAGGGACAATAAGAAAGATAGTAAGAATAATAAGAAATAAGTAAGAATAACAAGAAAAAAATGCCGTGTGATTGAGAGGGAACGACCTTGAACTTGGACTGCTTACAGATATATATGAATGCAATTTCTCTTGGGTTTCTTCATAACTTTACCGGTGTTCATTCATAGATATAAGAAAGATAGTAAGAATAATAATGCCGCTAAGCACGAAACTGAAATTTATTACAGAGATACATTATTTCAAACCTTTTATTTCATATATGTATATATGTGTTTCTCTCATGAAATAATAATAATAATAAATAAAATAAATAAATAAGTAAAAATAACTTTTCTTGATATCGCCCCAACATTATTTAAACGAAACTTTTAGAACGGCTACGTTATTGTAATACCACGTAAAGTTGCATCTCGCTATTATTCTTCTCTCTTTAAATTTCACGAGGTTAGTGAGTTGACGTCGGGTAACTTTTTTTATTTCCATGCACCACTTTTCCACTGTAACACCGGGAAGAGGAAGAGGGGGAATAGGGGATTCGGTTGGAGAGGGATAGAGAGAAAGAGAGAGAGAGAGAGAGAAAAAAAAAAATGCAATATGGTCGAGAGCGAACGACCTTGAACTTGGACCGCTTATAGAGATATGAATGCATTTTCTCTTGGCTCTTCACAACTTTACCGGTGTTCATTCATAGATGCAAGCGATTCCCGTTTTTGGTTTCTTGGGCAACGGAGAGTGGCTTACTGCATATGTATGAAGCATAGTAAATGTATCGTTATCCATTGGAACTTTCGCTATCAGCTCTATGCAGCAACAGCAGGTGGCTGGGATTTTAATTTTGTATGCCATGTTTGGAATGTTTAAGTGTGCGTTGTTTAATTATTATTATTTTCAAACTGTGTTTGTAAATAATTAAGACTGCTCATTCCCTCTTACAATTGCCTCGTCTCTAAGTCACTAAGTCCCATGTACAGTCAGTAACAAAAGTGTCCGAACACTAGCAAAAATTCCTATGTAAAAAAAATACACTTCATACGGTTCTGTTAAATAAATCCTTATCGAATCATGTTCTTAGACTGACTAAGAAGAGGATTTGACAAGGATTTATTTAACAAAACAGTATGAAGTGTACTTTTTTTACATAGGAATTTTTGCTAGTGTTTGGACACTTTCGTTACCGACTGCAAGTGTATGACGAAATTTGTTTGTAAAATTACTCATTACCTAATTGATTTTTTTAAATTCCATTTTCACGTTTAGAAAATTCACAATCATTAAATTAGTACCCGTTTTCCAAAAATTGAATTTTTTAAATTTTAATATTTCGTTTTCCAGCTAAAAAGAGAAAAAAAAATGGATTTAGGGAAAATTTGCATTTTTAAACTCAAAGTTCAAGTTGAAAAAATTTTTAAGCTAAATTTTTAGAAGACGAGTATTAATTTTACAGTTAGGTATTTTCAGAATATGAAAACGGAATTTAAAAATAATCATTTGGCAATGTGTAATTCTATAAACAAATTTCGCCATAGGCTTTGGATGACCGTGACGATCTGTAATATACCTTCTTAAGTTTGAAAAGGGTTTTTTTTTTTTTGTTTGTTTGTTTACTACACGAGGGTTATAGGCTTGGGTGGCGTGCCTTCCCTAGAGATCTCTTTAAGGGATCTTAGGCCGCATTTTCACAAGTTTCGAAGTAAAACAACAGAATCACCGAATCAACCAGCGGGATCTAGGATCGAACCTGACACTTTCCGTCTACCAGCTTTGAGAACACAACCTATCACTGTCGGAGCAATGTTTAGTTTTATCAAAATATTACAATGAGACAAAATAAATATTTTTATCCAACATGCGAATTCCAAAATCAAAATTGTCCAAAATAATTAATTAAAGTTACGAAAAAATAATCATTAATAGGCAATTTTACTATAAGAACAGTGTGACAATGATACATCGTTAAAGATTATATATATATATCTAAAATAACAAAATCGTAGAATGCATGAGAAGTCTATGAACCTATGATCGAATGGCAGATTTATCCATGATTGAAAAAAATATGTATATTAAGGGATACTTAAAAGAAATATGAGTAACCCACAATATTTACGCGTTAATGAACAGAAATACCCACACATGCCAATAATGAAATATTGAAACAGATTAAAAATATCATTTTGACAACAGAAAAATGTAACATCGAAACCGAAATTTTTATTCCCCCCCCCCACCAAAAAAAATAAATTAATAATAATAATAATAATTACAAGTGGGAAAATGTTCAAAAATAGAAGAATATCTCGTCAGGGAACGTACATTCTTCACAGAGCAAAAAACATCACAATATTACGAAAACTCTAGCAGCTGTGTTAACCCAAAAATGATATCAACTGCAGAATAAAATTTACCTAAAAGAAATCACATAAAATGAATTTGAATAAATTTTAATTTTACAACCACTAACTCTTCACCATCTATAAACTATTAAACTATACTAAAAAAATCTGGATTGACCCCACTCGACTTTCCGAACATTGAGCAATTAATGGTTTTGTAGACAAAGTAAAGTAAGAGGAGTTGTTAAATAAACAAAAGAGAAAATTATAATAGGGTGTTTGAGTATTTTTCTTTATATAGTACACGATGTTTAATTTAACGCTATTTTACAGAACACGTAGATCATAATGATAAAGAATATTTCGTTGTGCCCCTGTAAAAACCTACAAATTCTATATTCACCAAAATGCTAACAGTTAGTGCAACAGTGAGTTATAATATTTATATAAATTTTCAGCTTCATCGGATAAGGCATTTAGACTCTAACACACTTTAAAGTTTGAGCCTATATGCCCCAATGATAAAGAAATTTGCATTTTGTTCCTGTAAAAAGAACCATAAGTGGTAGATTCTTTAAAGTTCGTGTGAGGGTGACGTATATCATGTATATAAATTTTCAGTTCATTTGAATGAGGCGTTTAGTCGCTGTCGCACTTTAAATAATTTCTCCCCCATAGGCCATAATGATACAGAATTATTTGTTGTGTCCCTGTAAAACAACTACAAGTACTAGATTCACCAAAACCTATACAGATCGTGAAACTGTGACAATTGTGCATAAATTTTTTGCTCAGTTTTAATAAGGCGTTTAGACGCTATCGCACTTTTAAACATTTGGCCCCATAGGACATAATGATAAAGAATTTTTCTTTGAGTCCCTGTAAAAAAACTATAAGTTCTAGATTTACCTGAATCAATCGGGTTCGTGCTACGGTGACTTACAACATGCGTACCAACTATCAGCTCTTTTGAGCAAAGCGTTTAGACGCTAGCGTGTTCATACACACACATACATACATCATCGTAAAAATAGTGAATACGAACTCAGGGGACCTCAAAACGTATAGAAACACCAAAATCTTGAATTCGGTTTTTGACATGATTACAATACTTTCCTTACATACGTATGTTCGGAAAGTAAAATACATTATATTTATAAATCGTTGAATACTTGAACCACAAAAGGGCACAGCATTATTCATGCTTAAATTACTATTTCTAGCAGTATAAAATTAAATGAATAAATAAATTATAAACTACAATGTGAACGCTCTTTTTCGGGCACATTTATGGACTTTCTATCATTTAATGCCATCTTTTCTTCTTAAACTATGCATAAGTTAAGTTTTCTAAAGAGGCAATTTCCAAATTTCTTAATAAATAAATAAAAATTTAAATTAAATAAAAAGCAATTCTCTGCTTATAACCTTTTTAAAAAATAATTTGACAAATAAAAAATATGTAAAAATAAGAATAAAAAACTTAATAAATCTATGCATTTTACTAATCTGTATTTTTATCGAAAAAAAAAAAAAATGTGTTGCCATTAATTTTTTTTCTAATAACATGCAATAATAAATCGTAATAATAGAGGTGGTGTAGCCATTAAAATAATACACCCCGCCGCTATGTTCGGGAGGACATTAAATTAATTTCAACTTTCTTTTCCTCATATTCTGGTATTTCGAATAAAAGATAAGAAATTGAAAGAAAATTCATTTATATTTTTCGAACTGTTATGTTTTTTACTTATCTGTTACTTTTTTTTTCTCTTTTCCACTTTCTGTCCGAATACAACAAATTGTAATTATGACTAAGAATAAAATAAAAAAAGCAAAAATAAAAAGTCGTTTTTTTGATAACAATCGTTTGCATTTAAATTATTTTCTTTGTCTGAGATACGGGGAGCTGAAAGAGAAAGATGTATAAAGAAGAGTATTTATTTTCCTTGGAATGGCAACGCAAAGTGAGAGAGAGAGAGAGAGAGTGGGAAAAAAAGGCGAAATCACTCAGTCAGGAATGAATTCAAAAAACTCCGAATGCAATTTGTGGAAAATTGCGAAGTTCAAGTCATATATATTTTTTGTTTCTCCCGTTTTTTCCATTGTCCGAGACACTGGAGTCTAATTTTTGCATGTGAAAAAGTGGGATAAAATATAGTCAGGCGATGGAGATTATGCGTCTCCTATAGCTGAATATTTTTTGAAGATTAAAATTGTCAAATGTATAAAATTTCGTACAATTTTACGCAAACTAAATGTACTGAATTTTTTAAAGTTAAGATCTCATATATGTTTAATCTCTTTTAGATTTTTTTTTCTTCTTCTTCTTAATTATTATTACTGTAAAGAAAGACAAAATCAGAGAGATACATGTGTTTATGTTTTAGGCTAAATATTTTCTAAATAATTTTTAAGGCAAAGTATTATTTAAGAAAAAAATAAAAATAAATAATTAGACAATGTATATTATATATATATATATTTTTCTAAGTTACTGCTTTCGAATTATAAAATTTTGCACAGATATGCATCGAAATATAATACTATATATCAATTTCATTTTTGTTTAATGTAATATAAAGATATTGACTAGTACTGACTGTACATAACTTCAAATACTCTTCGAATCATCCCTACTATATTTCTACTATATCGGCCCTGTAGACAAAACTTTAATTCTTTTGAGACTATATTCATTAAGAAACATACGCTTGTGCATATAAAAAATGCATTTTAATTCGATTGTTTATAGTGCTTAAGAATGTTTAAATGAACCAACAGAAAATTTCGAACATAGACCATAATGTATTTTAATATTTTGCATGTTGCTGTACACTGACCATTAGTCCAATCTCAAATAAACTTTCAGGGAATAAAGCCATACGATACATGCTTAAATCACCTAATGTAGATTCACTATTATTGTTTGTTTTCGAGTTATCCTCTTAACAGTTTTACAAACAGACCACCCGCTGAAAACCTAATTTTTGAATTTATTGGACCACAAAACATACCAGAGCAACAAAAACTGAATTTGAAAATTTTGTTTAAAAATTGCTTTTTCTACCATGTATGTATAAGAGTAAGTATAATCAGTTACAAATTTATAATGTAATCTGCTCTTCATTATACAGTAAAGCACCGTTTGTCTTTCAAGGGACTGGCGTAAAAGGTCGTATAAATGAAAAGACGTATAATCGAAATTTTAATAATAACACTTTGATTACAACAAATTTAATGACACTTAAGGGGAATTTATATGAAAATACTAATTAATAAAGTTTCTTAAGTTAGTAAATGTATATTATACTTTTTTTAAAGACAATAATTAATTAAAAAAAAAAAAAAAGATTTATTATAAAAAGTGAGAAAAGTCATACTATTAATGCATGACTGGGTACTAATTACATATACCATATATTGAGTATTATATTACATTTCTTAAGAACTATATGAACACATTTTGAATATTATATACCGGGTGATCCAAAAGTCAGTACAAACTTTAAAAATGAATAATTCGAAAACGAATGAAGATACAAAGATATGGTTTGCACCAAACGGATGAAAAAGAAACCGGGTTTTGTGTGGCAAAGGAAAAAAATTAGTTCTGTTGGCGACCAACAGATGGCGCTATAGTGTTTTATTTCACCAAAAGATGATTTACAAATGAGAAAAAATGTTGACAACTTACAAGTCAGCTTAATTACAGTTAATTAGTACTACTACAGTAACTGTTCAATGTCCATCATTCAGAAGTACAGCTGTGAGATGATTCACCACATCGTTCAGAGCATTTAGTAGCATTTCTTGCGTTATGGCAGACACATTTTGGCGGATGGCATCTTTCAGTGCTGCTAGTGATGCCGGTTGGTCGCGGTACACTTTTGACTTCCAAGAATATCCACAGCCAAAAGTCACAGGGTGTCAGATCGGGAGATGTTGGAGGCCATGCGTGATTAAAGTAGTGACTGAGAATGCGATATTTTGATGCATATAAGCTTCGACTATCATTACCGGCTGTAGTTGTTCCTTTTTATATCGTTTGTTGCTTTGCATAATCCTACATCAGAAATACGGCAACGCCATCTGTTGGTCGCCAACAGAACTATTTTTTTTTTCTTTGCCACACAAAACCCGGCTTCTTTTCCACCCGTTTGGTGCAAACCGCATCTTTGTATCTTGATTCGTTTTCAAATTATTCATTTTTAAAGTTTGTCCTGACTTTTGGATCACCCTGTATATTGCGTATCTTTAATAATAATCATACGATTTATGTCCATACAGATAGTTATTGAATAATATTAAAAATCTTTAATATTCGTCTGATTTGCTGCTTGTCTATGAATATTAAAAATTCTACTGTAAATTCAATTGATTCTTTGATCAGTATTCTTCGATCTTTTCTGTCTTCCTCCATTAAAAATACTTTCTAGGAAAAATCCGTCTTATTTAGAATGGAAAATAATGGCAGGTCCAGAAATTTTGCGAATTTTAGTAAAGTGGAAAAGACGTATAACCAATATTAGCGGCGTATAAACGAAGAATTTTTGCATTAAAATGAATAGGAATGAACCGGGACTTCACTAAAAGGAGGTATAAACGTAAAAGGCATATAAACGACAGACGTATAAACGGTGTTTTAATGTAGTGTGGAAACAAAATTAATATACATAACTAAAAGATAATCTGTATTTTCCTATGGCGTGCTGTTATTTTCCCAGTATTTATATACATGCACATATTTTATCATTTTTAAACTATAACCGCAAGGGCGCTACGATTTTGTACTTACTTTTTGCTTGCCCTGTTTTCTTGGTTAAAGCACGTAACTTCGATTTATATGTAGATGAGTTTGAAAAATGCACAGATTTTGAAAATTTCATTCAACTTGTACCATTTGTTCTGCAATGGTGAAATACTTCTGTATTCTCCCATCTGTATATTGTTAGTATTGCTCAGCTGTTTTAAGATGTAAACTATGATACAAGTAACCTGTTTATGGTTTTATGCATGATTTTGTAATGGAAGAATAAATCATGTATTTTATATGAGGTTGTTCTATAAACAATATTTCAGAATATCGGACGTTTTTACAACGTTCTAAATGATGGGTTAAATTTGCGTTATGTCGTAAAGTAAATCATTGGATTAAAAGGAATGTATTTTCATATATATATATATATGTGTGTGGGTGTGGGTGTGGGTGTATATATTTTATTTTCTTGAGAATTTAATCTTATCTTCTAACATATTTTAAATAAAATTTTTCAATTTAGATCATTAAGTTATTTTTACGTTATTTAAAATTTGTCTAATAGCCCTTTATTTATTTATTTATATATTTATTTATTTATTTTACTTAGTAATCTAATAACCTCTAAATTACTTCTATTTTATGCATTTTAAAATAAAAACTAGTGTGTTGTAGCCATTACAAAGTATTCTTCTGTATTTTTTCACACAAAATTTACTCACAAGGAAACATTCAAAAGGTGTTGTCTTCAAAAAATATTGAAAAAAATATAGGTGATTCTATTCTTCATAAAACATCAGAAAGTGAAAAAAATTATCGGCTGAAATGAATTGCAGCGACCACAAAAAATTATCAAAATTAAGCATATTTGGCGATTTCACACTTCTAGGCGATTGATTTTGAGTACGTGGCGGAGAAGCAAAACACGGTTCTGTTCGTACACAGCAATTTCGGTGCTAGCAAACTTATCGCCTAACGGCGCTAAATCGCCAAAAATGCTTAATTTTGATAAATTTTTGTGGTCGCTGTAATTCATTTCAGCCGATAACACAGGTCGACGTCTAAAATTTTGATTTTATAATTTTGGCTGATCTTTATGTTTTTTGGTGTGCTGAAACCGAAAATGAAGCCAGTTTTTCTCTATCATGTATAGATTTTTGTCAATACAGGGTGCCTGCCTATACAATTTCTACCATTACTCTTCCACGGATATAATTACATGGTAAGTTTTATAGCATGTTTCCATGATTAATTAATCATAGATACCTATTGTTGTAATTGTGAAGCACTAGTGCGGCTTAAAACCATATCAGACAACCAACCAACCTGATGGTATGTGTAAGAAATTCTGTCGGAAAACACCCTGTATTGACAACAATCTATAAGTGATAGAGAAAAAATGGGCTGCATTTTCGGTTTCAGCATATCAAAAAACATAAAGATCAGCTGAAATCACCAAATCAAATTTTGTCAACTTCATTTTTGTAGGCCTGTGTAATTTTTTCACTTTCTGATGTTTTATGAAGAGTAGAATCACACACACACACACACACACACACATATATATATATATATATATATATATTCAATATTTTTTGAAGACGACACCTTTTGAATGTTTCCTTGTTAGTACAAATAATTTATTAAAATTAATTTACATGACGAATGCAGACGATTTTTTCTCATAGAAGTATAACTCTAAATATTCAAAGAAAGTCGATTTTATGCTTACTAACGAAATCTTAAAAAAAATATTATTATTATTATTTTTCTTTCTAAGGTTTTTATTATTATTATTTTGCTTTAAAAAAAAAACTCAGTAACTTTATTTTAAAGTACAATAAATCAATGGCATAACCATTCGTTTTCAAGGTATTGTCTAATTTTTTGGACGTTGGTTGGATTAAACGTTGCACTATAGTCCATTTCCTCATCAGAGGCACTTCAAGGCCACAGAATTCAGAGAGGGAGATCACGTGCTCAGATCCATCCAGTGAGATATCGCTGTTTCTTCAGTAACCTAGCAACGGACGGGGAAAGGGAAATCACAGTTCACATGAGCGTGGCCTTGAGGCGACTGCGTAAAGGAAATAGAGTATAGTACTGTGCAATGCGTAATTGGCGATGGTTTGGGGCACACCTCTAAGGTAAATTCTTTTGAATGATATATACAGTAACCGCCGCTTAATAAAATCACTATTTAATAAAATCAGCCGCTTAATCGGATCAAATTGCCAGGACCAGAATCAAATAAGTACAAATCACTTTTAAAGCTGCCACTTAATAAAATCAGCATCGCCGGTTAATAAACTCAAAAATATCTCCTCAACAACCAAAAATATCATTTATGCACACTTTTTTTTTTTTTTTTTTTTTTTTTTTTTTAATATACATTGTGATTTTTTTTCCTTCTTCTTGAAATAAGAAAAAAAAGAAATTAAAGCACAACAATACCTCCGTTATCGCTCATTGTCGAAGATTTTACACTTGCAGCACAGTTACAAATTAAACACGCCCCATAACTTATCTCCGTAACAATTTCAAGGAACGTATTCTTCAAAATGCAGTAACAAGTTACAAATTTGATTTGAATTGATATATATATATATATATATATATATTAATTTCTAATTAATAAAAGGCAATTTTTAGTTCTTATTTTAAAATTACTATAATTCATGAGGTTTAAACGAACAGATTTTAAATTTATAAGAACAACGTGAACTTTTGGTAAAGTAGTGATGATTTTCCTCAAACGAAAGTGCATGGGAATTTGGAAGGCGTTTAATCTATTTATATAAAAAAAGCAACTAATTATTTATCAAAAATTAATTGATATTGTTTCCTAATTCCATTATTTGTCACTTTTTGAAGTTTCCATCCAAATTCAGGAAAGTAATACCTTTTCTTTAAGTGCAGGAGCGTTCGCAGGTTATAAAAATCAGCCGCTTAATAAAATCACTTTGGCTCAGAACGAATGTGATTCTAATAAGCGGCGGGAACTGTATATATGCAGTGGAAATTGTATTTTAATTTTTTTTTAAATATTTAAATTTATAACTCAGTGGCATTATCATCAATTTAAATAATTCTAGATTTTTCAAATATTATTTTTCTTACAATTATTTCTTTTTTCTTTTCAGGTAAGTGCAGCTTTTTCATCTGTGGAAGATGGATTATTATTTGGAATAATTAAGTCTGTTAAGTATTATTGTTTTAATTTTTTTATTTGCCTCAAATTAATAATGTGCAATATCAAAAGAAAAAAAAATATATATTTAAACCATTTTTTTTGCTGAAACTTATTTTCTAATTTTCTCTTTATTATAGTGAATTTTATAATTTTAGTAAACGTTCGTCCTAAAGGAAGGGATAATGGTAAATAATGGGTCAATGATTTTATATTAAACATTTAAAATACAGTTTTTTTTTTTTTTTTTTTTTTAGTACGACAGGACTATTTCTTTCATTCTGGCATTTTGCGTCGTTACAATTTATAGCGTTCCATTTCGAAAATGCCTGCCAATTATCCAATTTTACATTTAATTTCTGACTATATCTTAAAATATTTTGTGAAATCCATAAAAACTTATATATATATCATTATTTTTTTCACTTCCCATCGGTGAGGATCGAACACACAACCTTCGGGTTCGTAGTTGGGTACGGTGACCACAGAGCCAACGGGTCTTGACTGAATATTTCCTGATTATTTAGACTAGTGTTTTCAGATATTTTATTTATTTATTTATTTATTTATTTTCACTTCCCATCGGTGAGGATCGAACTCACAACATTTGAGTTCATAGTTGTATACTCTGACTACAGAGCCAAAGGGTCTCGGATGAATATTTCCTGATTATTTAGAATAAAGTTTTAAGATTTTTTTTTTTTTTTTTTTTTTTTTGAAAGGGTGATAAAATGCAAATATAAGTAGTTTTGTCGATACTAAATTAAATTCTTTCATAGACAGAATTTCATCCATGTATTCTATGAATTTCATCCATTCATATATATACATATATACATTTCTTTCTTTCTGACTCTGCTCAAAACTCCGTCTACAGCTTGATCTTGGAATAGCACTTAAATTAGTAAAACTAATGACGACATGATGAAAAAGGATTTCGTGAAAAAAATAAATTAGTTCCGACAGTCGCCAATAGAGTGTGATTAGACGCTCCTAAAATTTTGATTGAAACTCAAGTGAAACTTCAAGATGCAAAGTCGTGACTGTAATAAAATATTACAATAAATGAACAAATGAACAAATGAATGACAAAGAAGATATTTTATTCCTTTATTCAAATATACGATCTAATATACGATATTGAGAACAACCACCCGAAAATTTCCTAAAGTCTGTGTAATGTTTCCCTTTTGTGGTAAATGAGGCCTGTTTTACGTCCTGTGCGCCTTAAACGATGGCAGTTGCAACATTAGTAACAGCCATAACAGCACATCTTCTTTCCAGGATATCTGCAAGATGTCTTTAGGATTAAAAGACATCCCAGAGACATCTTGAAGATGTACTATGAATAAATGTGATGTTAGGGTAGGCTGATCAGATTAGAGTACCTTTATAATAGAGAAGCGTTAAAAATTGCTACAATTATCCATTTATGGAGGTATTTTGTCATTCCTAATGAATTAGGATTAAAAATAAAATATTGATTAATAATTTAATTTCTACAATTTTTTAAAACTTAAAAAAATGCCTTCAAAATAAAGACTGTCAAAAGGAAATAGGGAAATTTGGTCAGCTTATACAACACCCCCTGTAATAATACCTTCTAGCTGAGCTCTACGTCATTGAAGATCGGCCGATTTTATCCAATCAACACTTCCTATGATACATGTTGGATCGTGGGGGTTGGATGAAATCGGCCGATCTTCCGTGACGTAGAGCTCAGCTCGGAAGCATTATTACAGGTGGTGTTGGCTTATATTAGGGAGTCCGTTCTGACATTGGTTTCCACCCTCTACCTGGCAGAATCGCTAAGGATCCCTTTTTCAAAAATTCTTAATGAATTGTTTTCAATGGATTAAATTATTAAGTGATTGATGAACTTTACCTGTATGTTGGCTGTTAAGACTTCTAAATTCGTGAAAAACGGCAGCTTCATTCACTTAGTGAAGATAAAAGAGTTTTGCCAACACATACTGATATGATAAACTCAGCTAATAAGTAGAATATCTTTCGGAATGTTTCTTTATCTTTATAGCCTAAACCCCTGGTGGTGATATCGAAAATCACATATTGAAAATTACGTATTATCTCTCAAAATTTAATTCATTTCTCACCTTTATGAAGAGCGATTCTAAAAACAATATACCATTTAAAATCAAGTCTGCCGTTTCTCAGTGGGCGAAATATCTAATTTAATCTCTCTCAGTTTCTTGGAAAAGAAAAATATATATCAGAAGCAAACCTTTAGCTGGGATAGCTCTTCTTTCTTCTCAATAAAATAAAATAGAATGACTTTTTCTGGCGTTGTCATTTGTAGCAAAGAACAGATGTGCTCTTTGAAAAGAAAGTTATATAGTTCGTATCGGCTCAAAGGTTTATGAAACAATAACAATTAAAAACATCTATTGTGAATAAAATTCTTGAGGTTAGATTTCTAACGTACATCTTTCACTTTCCCAAGTTTTTTAACAATATTTTTGGCTAAAATTAGGGTCGCCAATATATTTTTAAAAAATATTCTGATAACAGCGTAACTGAAAAATTGGGTGTTGCTCTTGGTTTCTTTGAGATTTAGTTTTGGCGATCATATTGTGGTTTTGGATGAGAAGTAACTGAGCCAAGCTTTGGCCATTTTTTCTTCGACTTCTGAGACGTAAAGATTCTTCGCATTTTTCGCTGTACTTCCCGTGTCCCCATCCTCGTTAAAGAAGAATAACTTTTTATCATGAATATTTTGTAAAGAACCATTTCTTTGTCAAGCTGTAGTAATAATATTGGAATATTTTGCCATAATTTAAAGCAAATGAAATATTTGAAGTTGGCATAAACTCTGTCGGTTTATTGTCATCTCAGCGCAAACTACGGCCATTTACTTGGAAGAATTGTGAGTTTGTTAACTACTCCACTTCGATAGTAACTCTTCATCATCAAACTGAATAATATTGCTTCATCTAAACAATATATTTAAATAGACTAACAGACACTATAACAGGCGGCGAAATTGATAACATACTGAATTTGAATTTTCAAAATTTATCTGCTTTTCATGCAAGTTTCCATTTACATAAATAACTATTTAAATCATCCTTAAGTTTGAGTCCCAGACGATATAAATTGCCCACAGTGCCAAATATAATTCTATCGGTGAATGCCAGAACTTTTATTATTATTATTATTATTTAATACGGAATACAGTTCCCGCCGGTTATTAAAATCACATTCGTTCTGAGCCAAAGTGATTTTATTAAGCGGCTGATTTTTATATCCGGCGAACGTTCCTGTCCTTAAGAAAAAGGTATTACGTCCCTGAATTTCGAAAGAAACTTCAAAAGGTAACGAATAATATAATTAGTAAGCAATATTAATTAATTTTTGGTAGATAATTAACTGATTCTTCGATATAAGTAAATCAAACGCATTGTGAGTTCTCGTGCACTTTCGTTAGAGGAAAATCATCATTACTTTACAAAAAGTTCACGCTGTTCTTAAAAATTTAAAATCTTTCCATTTAAACCTCATGAATTATAGTAATTTCAAAATAAGAACAAGAAATTGCCTTCTAATAATTAGGCAAAAAAAAAAAAAAAAAAAAAAAAAAATCAAATTTGTATTTTATTACTGCGCTTTGAAAAATACGTTCCTTGAAATTGTTACGGAGATAAGTTAAAGGGCGTGTTTAATTTGTAACTGTGCAGCAAGTATAAAATGTTGAACAATGAGCGATTACGGAGGGTTTGTTGTGCTTTAATTTTTTTCTTTTTATTGACGAAAAAAATCACAATGTAAATAAAAAAGTTTTTTAGTGTGTATAAATGATATTTTTGGCTGCTGAGGATATTTTTGAGTTTATTAACCGGTGATGCTGATTTTATTAAGCGGCGGCTTCAAAAGTAGTTTGTATTGATTTGATTTCGGACCTGGCGATTTGATCAGATTAAGCGGCTGATTTTATTAACCAGTGATTTTATTAAGCGGCGGTTACTGTATTTTATTTTTCCCATGTACTTCTAACAAATTTGTTTCTATTATTCTGATGGATCAAACTATTTGTGATTCTGAGAATACAATTTTTTTAAAAACTTTTATTATACTGACATTGAAAAAAATCTGATCTTAGATGAAATTGTTAATAAATGATAAATAACAAAACATGAACAGCTAAAATTTACGAAATTATTTTATTTATTCTCAATTAAATATCATTTAATCATTTGAGTTTTATTAAGCTATCACTTTTTACAATATAGTTATCATAATATTTATGTACTGTTGTACTACGTTGCTTTTTATACAGTGCTATAATTACCGAAATTGAGTCAATGTTGATTTCAGTGTGTCTTTAACCCGTTAACGCCCGAATTAATTTTGCAAAATATTATTAGCTGATTATTTCACTTCTAAATTAATATAGACAACTGACAGTAAAATGTATTACCTTAAACAATTCTTCTGATAGTTTTAAATTTAAAGCCTAACTTCATTTATTGACGTTTAGTGTTCTAGCGAGAAAATTTCGAGATAGAAAAACTTTGAGATAACAGTTTATTTTCCTATTATATGTTGACAAAGATCTCGAAAGTAAAGTATTATAATATATATTATTATTTAACTTGATTTAAGTTAGTATACAATCCGTAACAAAAGTGTCCGAACACTAGCAAAAATTCGTATGTAAAATAAAGTACACTTCATACGGTTTTTGTTAAATAAATCCTTATCGAATCATGCTCTTACGCTGACTAAGAACAGGTTTTGATAAGGATTTATTTAACAAAACTGTATGAAGTGTACTTTTTTTACATAGGAATTTTCGCTAGTGTTCGGACACTTTTGTTACCGACTGTACCTGCGCAAAAAAAACAAATATATGTGTGACGAATGAAAAATCATAAAATGACTGTCCAAATTATGAAATAATAATTAATATAACTTTCAGGGATCATTTAGAGTAACGCTATAAACTATCACCGAAAAACAGAAATCATTCCAAGAAACCATAAAAAATATACGTGCCATTTTATTAGCTGTCCTCAAATGAGGGCACTGGGTGCTAACGGGTTAATGAAGGTCTATACGTATTTTTAACACTTTAAACTTTCAAGTAAAATTTCTTTGAAAAAGTTTGCTTATCTTGCAGTGACTTTAGTCATTATTCTATATACAGTTTCCAGTAATATGAAATATTTGGTACTAGTCATATGACACATGCCTTCAGGATCTACTCAACTCATAGTAAATCTTAAATTATTCAATAATTGCGTTTAAATTCAATACCTTACATTCAGATTCGTTCCCATTTAAGTTTCACATTTCTCATAATATAGACTTACAGAAATATTAGTAGCAAGGGAATTAATTCTATACCCATATCAGAGAGAGAATAGACAATTTAATACCTCTAATTCTTCGCATTAATACAAACTATTCACCTCGAAAATAGAAATATATTTTATACAGTTATAGCTAACTTGAATCAAGTTTAATTATTTCTTACTCGAATATTTGAAATTACTTACATTTTCACATGTAGTATGCGAATTTCCAATATTTAAAATTAATTAGCGAAATACTGATTAAAATAGAATATTCTGAATTTCTTAATCTGCATAGTTGTAAACTCGAAAACAAAACTTCTATGTCACAGGAGTAAAACAATCAGACTGACAGGTTCTGATCTCGAAATTAATAAAAAGGTGTCAGGTTCGAACCCTGGTCGCGTTCACTAAACTGGTTGTTCGATTTTTTTTTTTTCATAATTTTCTTGAAAATGTTGGCGGATACAGATTAGGACGCTTTAGAATTCAACAAATTTACTTGAATTATTTATTTTAATTATTTACAAGTTTACTTGAATCCCCACACCACCACCTATAATGAAGTACAGGCAGTGTTGGGCATAATTGATTACAAAGTAATTGAATTATAATTGAATTACAATTAAATTACAATTATAATTATTTTACTGTCAATCGATTAACAAGTAACTGATTTCAAATAAATTGAATTATTACAAATAAATTTAATAAGTAATTCAATTTAGTATTCGTAATCAATTACTTGTTAATTGATTGACAGTAAAATAATTATAATTGTAATTCAATTGTAATTCAATTACTTTTTAATTAATTATGCCCAACACTGAGTACGGGGTGTCTAAACAGATAAAAAACGTGTTACCAGAAGCAATTAGAATTAAAAAAATGCCTTTGTTATGCAAGTATACGATCTTTCTTTCTCTTCCTCTATTTATTTATTTATTTTAATTAATTAATTAATTTATTTTTATTTTTATTTTTGCCAGTTTAAGAAAATTTTATAACGACTTTTACTAACCTTGGACAGTCTTGTAATAAATTTCCACAAAAAAATGTGTAGCTATTAAAATTAAGTAATCTCTGTTTCAGCCTATCTGATTTGTAACACGATTCCTATTCAAACAGAATGAACTAACTACTTTCATAGTTTTCGCTCTTTTCATGCCAACTTTGCTGAAACACCAGCGCTACGATCTCAGCGATTCTTTCTCACCCCCCCCTCAAACGCAATCCAACCTCTGCTCATGATCAACAATTTCTGTTCGGGGCACTTTTGAATGAGAATCACGACTTGAAACAGATGCGCCAAACCAGCTAGGCAGGCCCCTGCAAAATTTCAATGCACCATCACACAGCGGCGATAGGTTTTAGTAGCTCATAACCGTTCGAAATTAATTATTCCCTAGCGAAATTCCGCTGACCATGCGCCCCTATTGTTTCAAGCTGCCCAGCAGCCAAGTTTCGCTTTTGAAAACGATATCGGACTCCCTTTTATTTCGTGTGTTAACTACGACCGCGGAACTGCTCAAAATGCGCTTTTAAGCAGTTTTATGAAAAGAAGTGAAGAATGGTAGTGGGGGGTGAGGTGTGGCGATCGTCTTTTCTCCGGTTTTCGGGATGCCTCGGGAAGTAAACGTTTTAAAAGCTGAGTTGTCTGTAGGTTGCTTGTTAAAGCTGTGATTAATTGGGCGTGTTAGTTTATGGGGTTACGCATGCGCTGTGTAAGCTGTTCTTTTAACTCTTTTGTTAGATTGAAGTGAATTTAGTTTTGATAATTTTCAGGCTTCTGATCATGAAAAGAGAACCTTCTTATCTTTATCTTACCCTGTGTAGTTGAATAATTACTTTAAATGTATAATTGGAGACGCGATATATGTAATTGATTCTACTGCACTAATGTTTGCAGATCTAATTGGTTTTAAGTTTTGAATGTTCTTATCTTGCCATTTAAAAATAATTTATACACAGTTTTTTGTTTTTTAATTATCTTAAATTCACCGCCAATGACACGAATTAGAGTATACTGAGTGCAGCAATTAAGTAATTATAATTCTTTATTTCTACTGAGAAAATCTATTCATATAATCCTTTTTCTGCACTTTTTCCTTTCTATATCTTTTATTACGACCTGAGAACTATTTTTTTTCACACAGGAATAAAAGAGTCGTCACCATTTTCTGTAGATTCCACCAGTGGCTTAGAGTTTCTTTCCTCGAATGCTGTAGACGGGAAATTCGAACACAGGTCGCGCTCATCTACCTGGACATTCGGAATTTTCCATTGGTTCCTATGAAACTTGTGTAAATACAGATTAGTACCCCTTAGAAAGATCCCCCCCACACACACACACAAACACAAAACGCATCCCACTTATGCTTAGGTCCCACGTGCAGCGAATCACTATTAATCCCTACACAACACAAACTAGTATGTTGTGGCCACCACAAGACTTTCTTCTATATTTTCCTATATACATATTCAATCAGTAACAATATTTAAAAAAAAAAAAAAATTACGATTTTTTTCTAAGTTTTTTTTTGTTAAAAGTAATACATATTCAACCAGTAACAATATTAAAAAAAAAAAAAAAAAAATACGATTTTTTTTCTAAGTTTTTTTTTTTTTTTTTTGTTAGAAGTAAAAAAAAATCGATAACTTTGTTTTAAATTATCACAGATTTATAGTTCAACCATTCGTTTTAAAGGTATTGACGAGATCTTTCGAAATGCACAAAATTTTTTTCCTAGTTAACTACTACTATTATCAATAATTCATATTAATTTTACAATCACAAGTTTAAAATAACTCTCATTATGCCCATTTATACGAAATTCTGTCCTATGCTGCCATGTTAAAAATTTGCATAAAATGCGATCACAACGCCACCTGTTAAGCTATTGATCCCCAAATCTATTCAGCACCAGTTCATGTCAGGGTGCAACTAAATACCAAGTTTGGTTAAATTTCATTCATTGGTTCGTGAGATATCAGCGTCCACAAAAAAATGATACAGACAGACAGACAGACATTTTCTAAAAACTATCAATTCGTGTTCAGGACATCCCAAAACGTGTAGATCCGTCAAAAAACGGAGGTCGAAAATTTTCGCGAATCCAATACTTTCTCTATATTACATATAGAAGAAAGTAAAAACATTTGCTATAGACCATCTTGAATTTTGCATAATAGAAATATTCTATTACAGTATCTAACGGTTTACAAATACGTGAAGGAGAAATCGGGACTTAAAAAAATAAAATATTGGTAATTTAAAAAATGTATAAAATATTTGGGATAGGGGATATCTGTAGTAATAATAATAATAATAATGTTATCTGGTAACTATTGACGTAAACTAAGACGCGTTTTTTTACTTAATTTTAAAACAGGAACTTACGAACTATTTTTATCTGTATATTTTCTTTTGAATTACATTTTCCTTTTGGTGAGGTGTAATATTTGAATAGATTTTTCAGTTATTTAATCAATAACTCGTAAAATTCTTAATATATATATAAATATATATAATCCTTTTGATAGTAGAAGCAAAGAATGAGAACGGAGAATAGTTAGTCAAACAATTCACCAAAGAGACATACACACGACAAACAAAGCAAGAAAATTTCCCAAATTGATTCAGTTATCAAATTCAGCAATGGCATTGACGCCAATCCACTGTACAACAATACCTGTTGAAAATTGAAATAGGACCGTGTAATTAGACTCTGATGAAAAGAAGGTTGACCCTAGGACGATATTTCAAGGTGAAAAAAGAGAACCCTGTAACGAACAATAATGACCCATTAAGCGCAGTAGAAGTAAAGCAACAGTCACAAGATCACCAAAACAACAAAGACCAATAAGAATGAACAATTTCTCTATGTAGGAGAAGCTCAAAAAGGTGAAAAAAATTCAGGGGAAGAAATACACATATTTAATGAAACCAAGTTTAATTTTTAACATCCCGCAAAACAAACGATACAACTCAACCAAATCTCAACAGAAAAACTCAAACTAAATCGAAATCCAAGGGGAAAAAAAACAGCCCAAGAAAGGAAGGAAGGAGGCAAGCGGCAAGACTTGTGACTTGCCTGTGGGTAAGACTACTATATAACAGGCTGAATCATTCGCCGCCATTTGTACGTCAAGTCCGTCATTGCTAAACTTAAGATTACTATATAATAGTTTTATATAGTCTCATATAATAATCTTATATGGTAGTTCGTCACTGCCAAACATAAGACTATTATATAATAGTCTTATATAATCTCATATAATAGTCATATACAATAGTCTTAGTTTTAGCAATGACGGACTTGACGGACAAATGGCGACGAATGATTCAGCCTATATAGTAGTCTTACCTGTGGGGTTAAACATATATTTATAATTCAATAATAACAAAAGAAATTTATTTAAAAAGATTTCTCTCATAATTTTCCGGTTAGAACTTGGTTCTTTTATAACTTATATTTTATTTAAAGAAACTTTATCTAGAAAAATATGATCGTAAAAGCTGAATTTTGTCTTTTTACATCTTTGGGTCTTTTCTGTATATCTGTGAAAAGATAAGGTTGCTGTCTGAAATGAGAGGTTAAACACCAAGTTTAAAAAAAGAACAAAAAAAAAAAAAAAAAAAAAAAAAAAGGAAACACGGTCTGTTCTTATTTATCCTGGTTGGATAGTGACTTAAAGTGTTTAATAATCTAGGAGTAGTGCATGATTTTACTAGACGTATCCGTGTCTGCAACTGTACATTAACCCGTAATATGGGAAAACGTTTCATCCTATTTCATATTTCAAATTGCAGTAACACCCCTTTTATTGTAGATCGAAAGAGGCTAAAAGTTGAGGTAACAAATTTTTCTTCAGGCTTGTAAATAAAAAAAGCCGAACAATAAAAGATACTTCAAAGAATTGGAGAGACGATAAAAACGATTCTTTTATTTTTTTAGCCATCGCCGAGAAGTTAAACAGTAATTCGCGATGAATATTATCTAGACATGTCACAAATTCTCAACTATGATATCTAAATCTTTTCTAGACTGCCGTTAAGGCAACCATTAGGCCATCACCGCTGTTGTATAATTGATGCTATAGAACATCTCAGCCAATTCAGCCAGTTTAGAATGAATGAACGGTGACAGAAACGAGCTGGCTGTTGATGATGAACGCGTGTAGGGGAAATGGAACATCTCTGAATTAGGGTTAATATTTAGATATGCGTTTTTCATGTAAGATCATTTTCAAAAGGTGTTTAGCTTTAGATTTGGATTTTCTAGTTTACTAATCCTTTTTTGTACAACAAGTTTCAGTGTCTTATGTACATGAAGGTACAGTTTTATTCAGTGTTGAACTGTGCTATTTATTCTAAACTTTGAATGAATATCTTCTGAAAGTAATTAAAATTCAAGTTCTACTTTTCCTGCGAAGGAAATTTTGCATTTACATATTTACTTAGATCGAAATTTGGACGATAAAAAGCATAAATTTCAATTTTAAATTCATCGTATTTATTCTTGTCTATTATTATTATTATTATTATTATTATTATTATTATTATTATTATTTTACTATAGCCAGTATTGTAGTCATTTCAATTTATAAGTTTAGTGGGCTCTCAGAGATTGAGTTCTTGGAATGAAAGAAAAAAGAAAAGAAATTTTCGAGCTTTTCAAGATTTTATTTACAAAATGTTGCTTATTTAAATTGCTTTTTATTTTACCTCGAAATACTGCCGACACATTTATTTTATTTTTTTTTTCAAATTAGCATCTTGATCATCAAACCGTAAAGAAAAGAATTATGTCTACTTATATACATTAAGAAAAATAACTAGAATTTGTCAATTCTAAATTCACATATTGCATTGTGTGACTAGCTTTATCAGTATCAAATTATACTTTACCCTTTTATCCTGGCTTTATATGATTGCTGTAGTAAAAACACTGCACCAGGGGCCAAGCGTGTTCATTGTGGAAGCTGGTAGACGAGAAGGGCTGGGATCGAACCCTAGTCACCAGTGATGCCAGATGGTCGACAATCAATTTCTCCAAACAGGCTCCCAAATTTCCCAAAATCAGGTTTTTTTTTTTCAAAAAAATCCCTAACTCAATTTCTACTAAAAAAGTTAAAAAAAAAAAAAAAATCGAAATTATTAGCAGATGTAAGACCAAATTTTTTCCCAAATAAAGCTCATTTTTGAAAAAAATCCCCAAATACAAGAATGAGTTTTATACACACTAGTTATTAACTTTATTAATAATTAGTGCATCTCCAGTATGAATAGAGACTAGTTAATTAACTTTTAATTAATTTTACACTTGTTAATTAATTTTAATTAATTATTTTTAAACTAATTAATTAACTTTTTATACATATTAGCTATCGAAAATTTTTAAATCTTTTCATCAGCTCTCACTAGAGTATTCGTGAAGATGTATTATTAGACTTTATACCAAATTCCGTATGTGTATGACAACGGGCCCTGAGGATTTTCGTAGGATGTCTTTTCATCCTCAGGATATTCTGAGGATGTTCTAAAGAGATATGGTACCTCGAACACGCTCCTACATGCTAAAGAAAACTGCTAAAAGCTCATACGCGTAAGGACAAACGGCTACAGTTCACAGCGGTGAACGTGAACTAATCAGGTACAAGTAGACCAATTTAAGACAAAAAAAAGTGAAAAATTTCCCAAGTTTCTCCCCAAAAATTTCAAAAATCCCCACACAATTCCCCAGATATATTCAGTCCCCCCAAAAGTCCTCAGAAGCTCAAAATATCCCCAAAATGGGGACAAAATCTCCAATCTGGCATCGGTGTCACTCGCGTGAATACGAGCTATGATTCCTTATACCCTAACAACACACTTATTCGTAGCACATCCCGAAGATGTCCCTAGGATGTCTTTTCATCCATAGGCTATCCTAATGATGGCATGTGGAAAAGGTGTGCTGTTAGGGTAAAAGCCCGCACAAAACGTATTCTACAAAGACTTCGGACCTTATACTAGTCAATCGGTCTTAATTTTGCAACGCCACCATTAAATGCTATGAAAGCTTTTCATTTATATTCAGATTTAGTGCAGTAAACTCTTAAAAATAAATAAATAAATAATATAATAAAAATTTATGTTTACTCTCATAACGCAATAAATGTCTTTATTTCAATTGCAAATTCAGCATACACTTCAAATTTGAAGGCCACTTGGCCTTTATTTAATTTGAATATCTGCCAAAATAAAAGTTCAGACAAGGTTTCAATCTGAATTTTGGAAAATATTTTGAAGATTTTTCATCTGAGACTCTACAATTAAACCCACCGCTTTTAATTCTTCTTAACATCTGGAGCAATTTATCATTTTACCATATTAAGTTTACCATAATTATTTTTCATCTGACATATTCAAATTCCTTATTGGGTTTCTGCTTTTAAAGCAGATAGACGGGAAGTGCTGCGCGCGAACCCAGGTCGTGCACGTTGGCCTAGCCTTTTTGGAGTTTTCAATGGCTCTTACGAAACTCATTTGAATATTCATTACAGCCTCTTTGAAATTTCACCGCAAAAGATATTGCCTTCGGTCCTAGGACCCTCATGTTGTCAATCGGCCTTAATCAGTACAACACAACACTTCTTTATCATTGGCCATTTTCCATTAAATGTTCCATTTTAACCCTTGGACATCCATCCTCTATTAGGGGCTTTATTAATTCGTGGAATAACTTATAGGTTGTTTCTTTCTCATAATGCCTAGAATTCGTGGTTAAGAAGATTTAGTTAAAACAGATACTTTTTTTTTTTTTTTTTCGTAAGAATAATTATAATAGTTTTATAATCTGAAAAACATGAGATTTCAAACAAATTAATATGATAAAGTTGTATCTGACAAATGCCTTTGGTAGTTAAAATAAATAAATAAACAAACAAACGGAAAATTCCTAATATATTTTATAATGGCGTTTAACACATTCGTTTTTTTTTTTTTTTTTTTTTTTTGAACAGTTTCATTTATTTTTTAACTTTCTCTTTTAGCAATTTATTATCATCGAAAATCTTAAAACCATCTTTTGCTTTTTAAAGCAAGTCGTTGCCTCAATAAAATTTTGTTGTACTTCCTATTTATTTATTTTTTTTTTCCACTACATCATCAAATATTTAACCATTTCTTTTTCCCATCGGTATTTTATGTCTTATTCCGTATCTTAAATCGCTCTAAACATCATCTAACCAACCAGGAAAAAT
Organism: Salticus scenicus; assembly: GCA_963930645.1. Classification (NCBI taxonomy): domain Eukaryota; kingdom Metazoa; phylum Arthropoda; class Arachnida; order Araneae; family Salticidae; genus Salticus; species Salticus scenicus. The sequence continues at coordinate 10,111,822 of OZ005658.1, read as the reverse complement.
CTAGAATCTACAAAATTCCTCTCAAAACTTGCCATGATCTAATGTAACTACACTTACAGTGCGTTATTACTTTTATCTGTTTGCTGCGTCATCGAATATTTAACCATTTCTTTCTCTGCTAATACCTTACAAACACAACAACATACATTTCACGAAAGCCTTAACAACACAGCCCAGCTAAAAGAGAACCAAATGACCAGAGGCTTAGACATAAGTAGCTCCTCATTTATACAAAATTCCTTCTCTTCCAAAATAAAAATGTATCGATATTTGCTCCAACATCGATTCGGGAACTCGTAAAGGGGGCTTTCTTGTGCTGGTCGAAATGGCCGAATTGCTCTCTTTCGGATTCGAAGCACTGACCATGATGACCCATCTGGCGCGGCTGTATAGTCGTAACTAACATTATGCTCTATTTGTACCTATGCGCTGGGGCAACAAATGTGGAGCGAAAATTCCATAGGTCAGCCGTACGCACATAAGGACAGACCCGGGTTTTCGGGAAACAGAAACATTAGATGCAATACTTTTCCAACAGCTATGAAATCATTATGCTGTTACGTGTTCTGACAAAGCAAAGCAGTTGATCAGACATTAAAGTGAGCAGACGATAGAAAGCAACCGTTAATCGAATATTTTATGAGTGAAAGAAATAATTTAAAATAATTTATATTTTTAATTGTAAGAATTTATACAGAAGGATTATGAATATTAATAGCGTATGATATGTTTAGATTTCCTAACGTTTTAAACAATACACCTATCGTTTTTATTTAGTGATAAAATGTTTTCAGATAAAATTGTATTACAATAGTATGAAACCAACTGTATGAAAATAATAACTTCAACTTTGATAATTTGATACCAATTTTTATTTTACGAAAGATATTTAGGTAAAATTATAGTTAATATAAAATATAAATCGCATCAATTAAGCAACTACAACTTTCAGTATATCATTTCTTTGATTAGCAACCAATTAAATCAATCCATAGATATAGTAATAAGACATAGATTGATAAGAGAGAGGGAAAAAATAATACCTTTTTTTTTTCGGGAAAAGTCACTCTAATGGCTGCCTTTCCCCGAGTAAATCACACACAGGAATACACACAGATAATTTAGTAAATACAATTTATGAATAATTTATTTACTAAAGGTGAATGAAAAACTCCAGATACAGTTTCAAATTCATTTTTCATTTTATTCTTTTTTTCAATACTCTCTAATGGCTGATTTTAGAAATTTTTTTTGGCATCAACATTTTTTGCTCGATAACATGGGGATGATATATATATATATATATATTACTATATCTATGAAAGATATTTAGGTAAAATTATAGTTAATATAAAATATAAATTGCACCAATTAAGTAACTACAACTTTCAGTATATCATGTTTTCTTTGAATAGCAACCAATTAAATTAATAAGCTTTTGTTTTTCATTTGCCAAAATGAAAGTTGCCCTCTCGCTGATCAATCTATGTCTTATTACTATATGCCTACATTTTAGGGAAGTTTTAGAACATCAAGATTGTAAATGACACTTTTCAAAAACTTTAACCTTTCTTACTTAATCGGTTACATAAGTTTCAAAATTTCAAAAAAAATATGTTTTTTTTTTCTTTAATCTGATAATATAATATGTCTAGAATATTTCTGTCTAGATATAAATTATTATATATTTAATTATATAGTATATCTACCGATGAGCCTTTAAAAATTTCCTACATTAAGTTCATTTATTCCTACTTAAAACTTTAATAATTTTTTCACGAAAAAAATATTTTTGAATTTGATAGACACAATTTTTAAAAAATTAATATGCAGATCATATTGAATTGGATGGTTGGATGGTTGGGTTTTACGTCGCACTAGTGCTGCGCAGATGGGCAAATGCAGATCATATTGAAATTTTACACATTTGTTCAAAATTGATTAAACGAAAATGAAGTGATCGAACGAATGTTTTTTTTTTTTCGGTTACAGTTAATTTTACAAGGCAGCTATATTTATAATTTGACTTGAAACCAAATATTTGAAAAACATTGGGTTAAAATTTTTATTAAACATTACATTGCAGTGCAGAGAAAAGTCAGTTTTACAGAACTACTAAACTCCATACGTGCAAAGTATCCGTTATTTTCAACCGAAACTTTATACTAGAAACATTTTATAAATGTTTTCAGTTTATTTAGTTACATTTATTCGTCGAAAATATGTGTGACAGATTACATTTTTAAAATTCTGGTTGATAAGTCTGATTTAAAAAAATTAGAGATGTAGGCAGTTATGAAATTCACACGTGGTTTTAAAGAATCACTTAAAATTTATAAGTAACTTTTTTTTTTTTTAGCAAGGAGGACTATTAGTTTTAATCTACGGATAAAACGTTGTCGCTTTGGAGATTTATCGAAACCGAAAATTTATCGAAAATATAATTTTTTTTTTTTTTTAACTGAAAAGAAATTTACCCGTAAATATTAAAATTGTTATAAAACCTTGTGAAAAATTAAACTCGCAGGGTAAAATTGACGTCATTATAGCTCTAAAGGTTTTTTTTTTTTTTTTTTTTTTCTTTTAATTTTTTAAGGTATAAAGGAAAAATTTTCCATTATATCAAAAATTATCTTTGATTTAGAAGCACCTTAATGCAGATCGTACATTTTTTTAAGAGCTCAGAAATAATTGATAGCATCTGACACTTGTTAATAAGCGAGCAACTATACTTATTATTACATTTAATTTCTATTACTTTAAATACAAAAAGAAAAAACAAAATATAGGGTAAGTGCACCAGTGATTGACACTTTTAGAGCAATCTCTGATGTTTTTAATGTTCTAGTCATCAGAAAATATTTTTAGAAATCTTAAGTTAGTACATATGGATGAAAGACATCCAGAACCACATATATGTTAAAAAATATATATTTGATAACAATTATTTTTATTTTATGAATTTTTATTTGACACCCACTCAATGTTCCAGTAATTGACACTGCCAGTTTTTCACTTTATCAGTCATTGGCACCCTATGTTCCAGTGTTTGACACTGCTATTTTACCAGTTTTTAGCACCCTGTGCTCCAGTGATTGACATAAAATGTTAAAATACTTATGTGTAAAATATATGATTTTATGATTTTTCTTATTTAATTATTATTTCGGGATGTCAATTACTGGAGCATGCCAATTACTGGAGCACCTACCCTATTGCAGTTTTAAAAAATGTCAGTGCTACCGAACTACTAAATTCACACGTGCTCTTTTAAAATTACGTATAAAATTTATCAGTTACTTGCTTTTTTAAAAAACCGCAACCATAATAGTATTAAAGGGAAACTTTCACGATATCAAAAACTATCTTTAATTAAAAAGCACATTAATGGAGATCTTATCTTTTCTATGAGCCTAGAAATAGTTCATTATGAAGCCTAGTTCAGAAATTGCAAACATAGGCACTTTCAATGGAGGAAGGAGAATGAACGATGAAAAGAAGACTATAAGTTAGGTTAGCAAAGAAGAAAAAAATAATAATAATTAAATTGTCACCTTGCCAAAAACTAGAAGGCTTCTAAAGACTTTAAATACAGATTAGAAGAATCATATATTTATTTCACCTGACAAGGATAGATGGAAATAATCTGATGTTAAAAGATTATTATTTTTTTTTTTTCTTTCGCCAAATGCAGAATGCTGACTGTAGGGGATTTACCTCTACAGTAGCTTTTGTATAATTGAAATGTTATTTCGATAATTATGTTAGAAATAATTGGTTAAAAAAAAGCAGTACTCATTTTTGAGGTGTAGCACTTTTATAAGAGATTCCTTTGTACATGTCAAGAATACTGACTTCTCTGTTACTGTAGCCCTTTGTTAGATAGCATCTAATGGGAAGCAATTAAAAGCACGATACCCGGTGTTTGGTACCCCCCCCCCTCTCCAACCACCACCACTCTAAAAAACAATAATTGTGATTAGACAGGGTGCCCGAAATGTACCTTTCGACTTTTGAAAATTAATTACAAATAAATGAACAATCATATGTGCTTACGGTTTTTTATGTACCCTTAAAGAAAAGACCAAAGTTTATGAATGGAATGCAAACTAGATGATACTACGCGAATAATTTTTGACACTGATGAACTGAAAACTCGAATTACGGTGGACATTCAGACAGTTGATTCTGCAGTGATATTGACATTGACCTAAAGAACACAGTAGAATGCCTGGAACCGAAAACGTGTCTTTTTACGTTGATAATAATGTTTATTGAATAAACAATAAGTAAAAATAAATAAATAATTAAATAAAAACATTAAATAAGAATTGAAGATTATCAATTTAAAATAAAAGAAAGAAATTAATTCTTATTGGTATTCCTTCTGCATTGCTGCATATGTGTTTGAGATTCGATGTGTCGTGTGCAGGTAACGGTCCACACCTTGAAATCGGGTAATAACGCATTGCGACACGTTCTTTATAGAACATACAGTACCGTATATGCATATTTTTATTTGTTTATTACTTTCTTCTACATTCATTCATATTGTTAAATTTTCCTAATATATTTAATTTCTTCTCAGTATTATAGCTCTATCTTAAATAAATAAAAACACTTTATAGAAAAAAAAAAAAAAAAAAAAAAAAAAAAAAAACCTGATTATTTTATTTGACTTGTTCTTGTATTCAGATGGCGCTATCCCATGTGGAATATTAAAATTAAAATGTCTCATTCTTCATACCCATTGCAACACCCTGTACACACGTAATTACCCAATGACTATTTAATTAATTCTTAATCATAACAATATATTTCATATTACAAAAGTATTTTAAACAAAAATATCTGTAGAAGTAGTCAATATATAAATTCATCTAAAAAGTTATGAAATTTAAATAACTTTTTAATCTCAAAACTTTTTTAATTTTATTAAAATTCGTAAAATTTAATGTTTATATGTTTCTCTGGTGCTGCTCGTTTTAGTTAAAGAACTCAGTCAAATTAGTAAAATTTAATGCCAAAAAAGAAAAAGAAATAAAAAAGATAATAATAGTGAAACAAAGTAGATTTTTTTTTTTTTTTTTTTTGAATAAAATTGATGTAGTTATGAAGCATTAAACGCAAAAATGTTTGTTTTTCCAGATTTTTTTTTTTTTTTTTTTTTTTTTTTTTAACCAGAATGTGAGAATTCTTATTTTCATTACAGTTATTTTCTAAACATTAATATAAAACAGTGTAAATTATATTTAATATAGACATTTAAATATCTCAGAATTATCATTATTATTTTTTTTTCTGTTTTTAATTTTATCATATTTTCCTGTTATGCTGTAATTTTAGCTTCACTTTCTCATTACTTACGGTTAAAGCCAAGTATTTTCAAAATTTATTCATTTTAAACGTCATTTGCAGACAATAGAAATACAGTAAAATACTGAACAGAAGTAATCATATAATAACTCGGATTTGAATAATCTTGAATTCTAAAATATATCATTATAACATAGAAATTTAAAGTGCTGAATAATCATTAGACGATTTGTCTCGTTAACGAAAACCAATTTAATATTTATTCTTTAACATATACTTTTGACTTATCTATGGAAGTTCATTGAACATTCCAGGCCTCTATTTGAAAAATAATAAAATATACATTAAAATATCCTATGTATATGTTTTACTTTTTCCTAAGTAATTTTATCAAAGTTGTTTTCCTGTTATGCAGTAATTTCAGCTTCCCTTCCACATTAATTTTAAGTAAAACCAAGCATTCTGAAAATTCATTTAATTTAAATATCATTTGCGGACAGTAAAATTGCCGTAAATACGTGAAACGTTAATAACCATCCATTAACTTGCATTTCATCAGTGGTAGTCTCTAAAACATCTCATTATGAGCTATATGTCGGAAAATGCATACTAAGATTTCCATGGGCAAAAATGACTGATGATAGGATAGTACATAGTTTTAGCTGAAAAAAAATAATTAACTTGTCGCTGTGCCAAATACTTAGCCTGCCAGAAGAGATTATATACTAGAGTACATTAGCAAAATCATATATTTCTTCTGACAAGATTATGTAATATTATGAAAATTTGCTTTTTCCTTGGCAGTCTTGCTGTGAGATTTTTTTTTTTTTTTTTTTTTCAAATATACCTTATATTAAGAAAATGGAAGTATAAATGATAATTAGTTCTAATTGATTTTAATCGACAAAAAAATAAATAAATAAATAAATAAATAAATAAATAAAATAAAATAAAATAAAAAATAAAAATAAAATAAAATCCTTTTTCTCCTTGGTTATAATGGTTTAGGATTCAATAATTAGCTATAGTCTTATTATCTGCCTCTCTACACTATAAGAAAGATGATTAGATTATTATGAGGTTTTAATTGAGTTAAATATGTTAAGCAAATTTTTCATTTTCATCGTTTTTTCCCTTATTTTTTTTTTCTTTTTTTTTAGTACGACAGAATTATTTCTTTCAGACAGCGATTTTGTGTTGTCGCCATTTATTATACAGTCGGCAACAAAAGTGTCCGAACACTAGCAAAAATTCCTATGTAAAAAAGTACACTTCATACGGTTTTGTTAAATAAATCCTTATCGAATCCTGCTCTCACACTGTCTAAAAACATGATTCGAGAAGGATTTATTTAACAAAACCGTATGAAGTGTACTTTTTTACATAGGAATTATTGCTACTGTTCGGACACTTTTGTTACCGACTGTGTTACATCTTGATTTTTTTTTTTTTTTTTTTTTTTTAAGATAATATTTAATTTAGAAAATAAAAAGTGCGCGTGGAAAATGAAATATAGTGGTACTGGATAAGTTAATTTAATTTAATTCATAGAAATGTCAATGACATTGAAAAAAAAAAAAAAAAAAAAAAAAAAAACTGATTTAACCATTTTCTTTCTAATAATAAACAGAAACGGAAAACGGATAGTATTTTACCTGGAGACATTTTGTATATTTAGACCAATTAAAAAATGTTTCCCCTTTGTTCCTTGTCGCATTATGTTAAAAAAAATAATGAATAAACAAATAAAATTAAATTAACAAAAATCGTGCTAAAGCAATGGAACAGTTTGGACCTCTTGGCGAAATTTGAAAATTTTCACCGAAGTAGCTGGGGCATTTCTCGCCAAAATCATAACATGCACAATTCCAATAGATAATTTAATTCATCGCCAAAATTACATCAAAAATTTAAAATCTGCCAAGGTTGTCACATATTATCTGTAACAAAAAATTGTAATAAATTAATATAGAATCCGTTGCTAAGGAACACAATGCAGTCACTACATGCTTTTGTATGAAAAAATAGATTCAAAATATTCAGAATATTGTTTCACCATATAGAAATGTGTGGACTAGAAATTATCGATCATTTCGTCTATTCAGTTTATTGGCGTGCCTTATGCGCATAGGCCGGAAATCTATATTTCTAGATAAGGGATTTAGAAAATGACCACTTATTCATTCTAGATGAAGGCGGTATACTTTTTTTCTCAGTGTAGGACAAAATTTCATATAAATGTGCATGATAAGAATTATTATTTTAAACTGTTGTTAGATATTAAATTGTACCTACCAAAAATCGGTAGGTAGTGTAATAATATTTTATTACATTATTTTGTTTGTTTTACTCTATTCTGTCTACATTTCAAACTTTATCTATGGAAAACTGTTTAAAATTAAAAGTGATAACTACAAAGAGAAAAAAAAAATACATGTATTTTTTTTCTATATACATTCAATATAAATTAACCTCGAAATATATGTTAAAAATGTCTTTGCTTTATTTAATTACATCAAACCCCCTTTTTTACACTATAAAATATAGATTTTTGAACAGACGGCAAATATTGCAGTAATCATTCCTATTTTTGTCTTTTGCTTTTTTCTCTATTTTGCTACTGTACTGTATATAGGGTAAGTGCATCAGTGATTGACACTTTTAGAGCAATCTCTGATGTTTTTAATTTTCTAGTCATCACAAAATAATTTTAGAAATCTTAAGTTAGTACATATGGTAAGAAAGACATTCAGAACCACATATATGTTAAAATATATGCATTTGATTACAATTTTTTTTACTTTCTTCTATATGTAATATAGAGAAAGTATTGGATTCGCGAAAATTTTCGACCTCCGTTTTTTGACGGATCTACACGTTTTGAGATGTCCTGAACACGAATTGATAGTTTTTAAAAAATGTCTGTCTGTCTGTGTGTCTGTCTGTCTGTCTCTATCATTTTTTTGTGGACGCTGTATCTCACGAACCAATGAATGAAATTTAACCAAACTTGGTATTTAGTTGCACCCTGACATGAACTGGTGCCCATTAGATTTGGGGATCAATAGCTCAACAGGCGGCGCTGTGATCGCATTTTATGCAAATTTTTAACATGGCAGCATAGGACAAAATTCCGTATAAATGGGCATAATGAGAGTTATTTTACTTGTGATTGTAAAATTAATATGAATTACAAAAATTCGTATAAATGTGCATAATAAGAGTTATTTTACACTTGTGATTGTAAAATTAATATGAATTATTGATAATAGTAGTACGTAACTAGGAAAAAAATTTTGTGCATGGGGGTGCATCGCTTCCCTCCCTGGGGGGGAAGTACCCCCCCGTTGGGGGTTAATTTTGAAGATGGGTATCATTCGAAAGATCTCGTCAATACCTTTAAAACGAATGGTTGAACTATAAATCTGTGATAATTTAAAACAAAGTTATCGATTTTTTTTTACTTTTAACCAAAAAAAAAAAAAAAAAAAAAAAACCTTAGAAAAAAAAAAAATCGTATTTTTTTTTTTTTTTTTTTTTTTTTTTAATATTGTTACTGATTGAATATGTATAGGAAAATATAGAAGAAAGTCTTGTGGCGGCCACAACATACTAGTTTTTAATGAATTTTTATTTGACATCCACTCAATATACCAGTAATTGACACTGCCTGTTTTTCCTTTTATCAGTAATTGGCCCCCTATGTTCCAGTGTTTGACACTGCTAGTTATTCATTTTACCAGTTATTAGCACCCTATGCTCCAGTGTTTGACATAAAATGTTAAAATTCTTATATGTAAAATATATTATTTTATTATTTTTCTTATTTATTATTTTTTTTCGGGATAGCTGTGAATTACTGGAGCATGCCAATCAGTGGAGCACCTACCCTAGTGCAATTTTTTTTTTTTTTTTTTTTTTTTTTTTAATCTAATGTAGACTTCCTGAAAATCAAACCCATAACTAATTTTTTTTTTTTTTTTTTTTTTTTTTTTAAACCATTAATCAAGTGTTATTATCAAGTAGGGTATGCTGCTATATTTTATGGAGAAATTTACACACTTATTTAATTGGATTCTTTCCAGATCGGAATGTCACTGGTGAAGATATAAACAAAATTTTGTGTTTATGTTTTGTACAATGGCGATAAAATAAAGTCTATAACTATTTTTTTTTTTTTCCTTCAAATCTTGAAGAAACTATAATTCAGATAAGGGGTTTTTATTATTATTTTTTTTAAGTATCACAGAGCTCCACTAATGCATGTTCGAAGTATTATTCGTTCTTCTAGAATTAATGTATTAATATTTTTTAGTTGGTTTTAGGTTAGCTTATTTATTGATATTTTGTGTTTAAATTACATTTTAAGCATTTTTCTAGATTTTGAAATCAGCAACACAATTTAAAGTAAGATTTTTAACACATGAATTTAAAGGAATCGGGAAAAAAATCTCTAGTTTTTATTAATAGATACTTCCGTATTTTTTTAAACATTCAAATTATAGTATTAATGTTATTTTCTCTATCCATTATTATAGTACAAAATTTAATAGTTATAACACATGATGTTTACAAGGAAAAAGGCGTTAAAGAAAACTTTGAAAATTAAATTTTAAGAAATATTTTCAAAAACAAAATATCACGAAATTTAACTTAAAAATTTTAATTTTAAATTTTAATTTTTTTATCTTTTCTGTTTTAAAAACATAGATAAGAAACCGAAAATGATAATGTCGGTTTTATTTATTATTATTATTTTTGTTGTTGTTGTTGTAGTTTTGACTTTTATATAATACAAGATTAAGAGATTACAAATTTTGGCATTTTTAATTTTTTGATGAATGGTTACGTTGTGATTTTTTATACGAAGGACTTAGACTTGCAGTAAGTACCCCCCGCAGGATTTTTTTTTAAAGGATTCTATTATGTATTTACTTGAGTTTCGGAGAAAACGATGAAAAAATTCGAAAGGCTTGAATAACGACTGAAACCTCGGTTCGAACCCGACACAATGTTTAATTTAAGTACAATAAAGATGAATCTTTCATTGTTCCTGAGCAAATAATTAAAAAACAAAATGAATAATTATTAAATTATTGCTAGTTAAAACCATCATCTATTCATAATTTAAAGCAAAATTATTTTTAATGAAGTACAATTAATTGTTACATATAAACAAATGTTACTAATATATTGAATAATTGATTAAACTTTAAAACATGTAAAGTGCTTATTTATATCAATGATAATTTGGCAAATAGTCACTTTGATTAAAATAACACCATAATTTGTTGACACCGGAGAAAGGGGCAGTTAAATTACCGCTTCCTAATTTTCTGAAAAAAAAAAAAAAAAAATCAATCTTTGCAGCAAAAAAAGAAAAAAAAATGTTTATATGCATACCTTTCTGTTTGGATAATATGAGTAAAAATTGTCGCTTTTTATTCTAAAAATTATAAGTATAGTACAATATTTTGATTAGAAGATTGATTAGAGTAGCATCATAATTTGTTGCCACCGGAAAAGGGGACAATCAAATTACTGCTTCCTAATTTTCTGACAAAAATCAATTCTTTGCATCACAAAACAAACAAACAAAAAAAGTATACATATATATGTATATATAAACATATTGTTTGAATATATATACGAGTGAAAACTGCCACTTTTTATTCTAAAAATTATTAGAAATGCACCATATTTTGATGAGCAGATTGATGAGAATAGCACCATAATTTGTTGCCACCGGAAAAGAAAATAAAAATTACTGCTTCCTAACTTTCTGCGAAAATTCGAATCTTTGCAACAGATTTTTTTTTTTTTTTTTAATCACACACACACATATATATATATATTGTTTGGATATATGTCTGAGTGAAAACTGCCAGTTTTTATTCTGAAACTTGTTAGAATAGCACCATATTTTAAGATCAGAAGATTGATTAGAATTGCACTATAATTTGTTGCCACCCCAGAGAAGGAAACAATTAAATTACTGCTTTCTAATTTTCTGCGAAAAGTCGAACCTTTGCTGCAGAAAAAAAAAAAAAAAAAAAAAAAATGTTCACATATTTTTTTGTTTGTATATATGTATATACATGAGTGAAAACTTTAACTATTAATTTTGAAAATCGTCAAAGAAATAAAAACAACAAGACAGATTAGCACTAAAGTTTTATTCTTCATGATCTACTACATGGTTGACAGATTGCGCGCAGTAGCAAGCAGCATTAATAAAAGCAGGATAATAGATGTTTCGTAGACCAGACATGGGCTGACGAGCTAGTAAAATGTCTGACTACCTAAATTTTCGTCCGTTCTAAAAACTTCTCAGCACAACGGATTCATATATTAGAGGTGGCAGGATGAGAAATGTAGAGAAATTTTCCGAGTTACGACAGTGAAGTTCTTTTTTAAAAGTTCTTTGTGACGGGAAAGAGGGTGGTTTTAGAACTGCTAGACAGGTTGACATTTAGAGCGACACCAACCACGTTCTGCGTTGGTTCCAAAACTTTTATTAACCGTGTGGCCTTTTCATGAAAGAAAAGTTCTGGAGTTTGTCGCGACAGTTATGTAAAGCAGCAGTAAAAGAGGGTGATTCTTTCTAAATGTTCTCGGACTGCCATTGCTAATGGTTCATTAGCGGGATACTGTAAGATGGCAAATGGTGCCGCTTTAATAATGCGGTTTAAGTTTAGAAGAATTTAAATGAACAATAAGAGTTTAGATGTTTCCCAGTGCAGTAACATTTAGCATTTAACACATGAAATTAAATGCAGAGATCTACTTTTAGCACGTTTTATATTTGCAACAGAAATTCTGCAGAAGTATTTATCGTTGCGTATATTTTTTTTGTACTGCAAATTTGTTGTTATGCAAATGGGGTTACGTTATGATGGTTATGTTTTTTATAGAATATATTTTAAAAAATGATCTGGATTGCAGCGTTTTGCTTTTCTTTTACTATATATGTTTAATGTACTTTATTTCTTAGCAATAAAATAATTGTAATTGTTGTTATCACATATTTATTGCAATATAATATAAAACTATAACGTTGAAATTGCTTATATTTATTGCATATATATACTATATATATATATATATGTACAGTCGGTAACAGAAGTATCCAAACACTAGCAAAAATTCCTAATACTGTTTTGTTAAATAAATCCTTGTCGAATAATGTTTTTAGACTGACTAAGAACATGATTCGACAAGGATTTATTTAACAAAACAGTATTAACTCTACTTTTTTTTATATAGGAGTTTTTGCTAGCGTTCGGATACTTTTGTTACCAACTGTATATATATATATATATATATATATATATGCATTTTGAATGCATTTATTTTAAATATGCTGCATTACATCGTTGCTGGATGTTCTTTTGGATATGTTTGTATTAGTGTATTAATTTATAAATTTTACGATTGGTTTATAAATTGAATGATTAACTATCTGGCGTATTTGTGGACTGATGACATGATAGAATTATTTTTTAATCATAAAATAATTAAAGTTGATGCATTAATGCATAAAGAAAATGTATTGCGAAGATTGCTTAAAATATTAAATTATTTTTTTATTTTTTATATATAAATATGTAGAAAATTCATTACATGGGTTTTTACCATATGAATATCGTACAAAAAATTAGCAACTACTTCCAGTTTTTATTTATAAATCTAAATTTAGTGTAATATGTAAAAAAATTATTTAGATTTCATAATTCAATAACAGCTATTTCGATGAATTGATTGAATTTGCTCCCTTATATCCATTGAATAAATGTCGTACTGCTCACGCAGTCAAAACTTAAATTTTTAATTGTTTAGGAAGTTTCTTAAATTTATTTAAACTATTTCATAAAAATATACCGTTAATTTAGGACGAGGACACTGTTAAAAATTTTGCCTTAAGTTGAACTAAAACATAGTACATACAGTAGCTGCAACCAAGAGATGGTGAAACGTTTTACCATGATTTGGTACTTGGTTCTACAAAAGCTTGGTCCTATAGTTATTGTAACCATAAGATGGGGGTGATATTTTCACCATGATTTAGTGCTTTTTTTCAACAAGAAGTATCAAAGCATGGTAGAAAGATTCAACATCACATGGCTGCAACTACTGTAGTACCAGGTATTAGTTCAAACTAGCATATTGCTGTACCAAATTTTGGTTCAACCTTGAGTTGAAAATTTTAACAGGTTTATGTTTCATTTGTTAAAGTAATTGTTTATGCATTATTGCATTATTATAAAGTATGCATTATTCCATTATTATATAGGTTTATGCATTAATGCATAATTCTAATATGCATTAGAAATTTTGTTTTGTACATAGATTTTTTTTTTTTTTTTTTTTTTAAATAGTAAATTTTGAATTGACATCACAAATTTATATCAGTTTACTTTAAAATAAAAGGATTTTTAGTTTTAGAGACCTGCATGTATGCAGAGATGAGATAAAAAATACTTTTAACTCCATAAGGAGATGAGTATATCCAGACTGTTTCTGGGCTTTGTTAAACTGCACTAGGGGTTACATACAAACGGAACGCTTGCAATTTCGATGACGTAAATTTTGCAAGTTTTTTGCAAATACAGTCGGCAGCTAAAGTAACAGAACACTAGTGAAAATTCCTATGTAAACAAAGTACAGTTAATGCAGATTTGTTAAATAAATCCTTGTCGAATCCTATTCTTAGTCAGTCTAAAAACATGATTCTACAAGGATTTATTGAACTAAACAGTGTTAAGTGTGCTTTTTTCACATAGGAATTTTTGCTAGTGCTCGGATACTTTTGCTGCCGAAAGCAGTCATACATTTGGAACGCCTGCAAACGGCTTTGCAACTGGAAGTGTTTCATTTGTATGTACCCCTAGACGCTCTATTTAAAACGAATGTCCCATAATTGATAACTACTCCAACACTGTTAAAAAAATACATCTTTGCTGACAGAAATTCTCTGTAATTTGAGAAAATAATCGTAAATTACGGGAAAAATTACGTTGACAAAACGTATTTTTCTGTCATTACAGAGAATTTATGGCAGCAAAGTTGCATTTTTTTAACAGTGAAGTTTTGTCCGCCACTAATATTTAAAGAAATTTCTATAATGTAATGTGATTTTCACAGAATATAATTTTCTGTGATTTAATAAAGGTATTATTTTTAATTAAAAAATTTGTTACTAAAAATCCGTAGGAATTGCATCTATACTCAAACAATTGAAAAACTCACCAGGAAGTGTGGCTTGGAAAAAAACTTAGTTAAACAGCACAGTTTATTTTATTGCCGATTTCATCAGTTAACTTGTTAGAATACAGTTGTTTAATTTTCTGTACAGTAAAATGTTGTTGCCGAAATAGATTATTCTACTATTCTTTATCATTAAAGACTCATACTGTTTTTTTTCTTTCATTTGTAATAAATTCAAAGTGTTCGTTTATTTGATTGCCGAATTCATTTGTTAACTCGCTAATGAATACATTTGTTTATTTTTCTGCCCAGTGTATTATTGTCGAAATGGGTTACTTTACGATCGGTCCTGAATGTTATCGTAAAGTTCAAATTGTTTTTTCGTTCTATTATAATAGTTACAAAGGTTTTTGTCAATTTGATTGCCGAATTCATCTATGCCGAAATAGATTATTCTACTATCAGTCCTAAATGTTTATAATTAAAGCCTCATACTGCTTTTTTTCTTTTATTTGTAATAAATTCAAAGGGTTCGTCTATTTGATTGCCGAATTCATCAGTTAACTCGCTAATGAATACATTTGTTTATTTTTCTGCCCAGTATATTATTGTCGAAATGGGTTACTTTACCATCGGTCCTGAACGTTATCATAAAGTTCAAATTGTTTTTTCTTTCTATAATAATAGTTACAAAGGTTTTTGTCGATTTGATTGCCGTATTCATCTTTGCCGAAATAGATTATTCTACTATCAGTCCTAAATGTTTATCATTAAAGCCTCATACTGCTTTTTTTCTTCCATTTGTAATAAATTCAAAGTGTTCGTCTATTTGATTGCCGAATTCATCAGTTAACTCGCTAATGAATACATTTGTTTATTTTTCTGCCCAGTATATTATTGTCGAAAGGGGTTACTTTACCATCGGTCCTGAACGTTATCATAAAGTTCAAATTCTTTTTTCTTTCAATTATAATAGTTACAAAGGATTTCGTCGAATTGATTGCCGAATTCATCTATTAACTCGTTGGAATATATATGTCTAATTTTTTGCTGAGTATAATGTTGTTGAGATGAATTATTTTGCCACCAGAGTTCTAAATTTTGAAATCTAAAATAAAAAATAGTTTTAAATTTTTGACGAGAACAGAAATTTCTCTTTTCAAAAATTTAGATTACATAAGATTTTGTAGTAAGTTATTTGAATCATAGTAATCATTCACCATTTTTAATACTGAAACATGATGAAATTAACGGTTGCTTCAGTATAACAAGTTTAATTTATCATTTTCATCTTAATTAATGGTATAAATGATAATTAGATGTGAGCTGGTTATTGATTCAAAGGCATGAATTTAGCCTTATGCAACTAATGTCATAATTCTTAATGACTTTTAGATGTTTATCAGATTCCTCATCAAAAATTATCTGCTTATCTACAGAGCTCGTCCGTCAAGTCATTAAAATGAACTCTTTTAATTTGTTGCCATGTAATTTGGTCGAGTTGAGTTGTTTAATTTCGGGATTATATTTTTTAATCAGTATTTTTAAAGTATGAAGAATGTCGGAAGCTTCTTAGTTCAGAATTAGAAATTGTTTTTTGTATTAACGAAATAATATGATCAAATATGTGTTTACTAGTTTGTTGTAGGGCGACTGAGGTGCCCGTTGAAAAATAATCGTTTTATTTTATTTATTTCTCACTCTCACTTTAAATAATTCATTTGCTAGCAAGTCCGTGCGAAATTTTCTCACTTTGTTTATCTCTTCGTTACTTTTAAAATTATTATTTTATAGACGTCATTTTTTTCATATGCATGAGAAAATTTGTTTTTATTTTTAATTTATTTTTATTTTTATGTTTTACAGGAAAAGCATATTTCATTTTATGCTGAAAAAAAAAAAAAAAAAAAAAAAAAAAAAAAGCAACAATTAAAAGTTTAAAATATATTTTAAAGCTTTTATTTTCATATTTTAATTAATTTTAAAAAATGTAATTATATATTCGTTACAAATAAGGTACCAAATGAAAGGCGCAATTTTTCTGAATACGTCTGTTTAAACAGCTTATCGATCGGACAATTACATTTTTTAAAATTGACTACTAAAGTATGAAAATTAGAAGACAGAGTCCAAAGAAATCTCTTAAGCCTACTCTTAAGCCTAGTGTGACAGAATCAGCCACGGATGAGGGTAACTATATATGCTGATACTATGGTCGTACTTATACGTAGGTTTGCTTAAGTTGTAAATGGATAAAAATATTATACATTTCATAAAATTTAGACATGATGGAGATTAGCTTAAGCATGTGACTTAAATTATCGTTAGTGTTTTAAAAAAGTATTGTTTGTTCATTATTTGCATCAGAAAAACTTGATTACACTGAAAAAACATTATGTTCAGTGAAATAATACGCAAATACATAAACGAGTTGTTAAATCAAAAACGAACATATCTGGAAATTTTAATGATTTTTATATGAAAATGAATGTCTTCTCTGTTTATTCATTTTGTATAGTTATCTGTTTATCTGTTGAGTTCACGAGTCCAGTAATTATAATAAACTCTTTTAATTTGTTGGCATGTATTGTTGATTTGTTTAATTTAGGGATAAGATTTTTTCTTTTTTTATTTAATCAGTTGTTTTAAAGTATGAAAGAAATGAAATTCTAAAAGCTTCTTAGCTGAGATTTAGAAATTATTTTTTCTACTAACGAAATAATATGAACAAATAAGTGTTTATACTATGACCTTTCTTGCACATATGTTTTCTTAAGCCGTAATTGGTTAAAAATATCACACACTTCATTAAACTTAGACACAGTTGAGAATAATTCAAGCGTTCACTTAAACTATCATTAGTAATATAAAAGTATTGTTTGTTCATTATTTGCGTCAGAAAAACTTGATTACACTGAAAACGTTGCTCAATGAAGTAATAGGCAACTGCATAAGCTAGTTGCCAAATTAAAAAAAAAAAAAAAAAAAAAACGAGCATTTCTTCAAATTTTAATGACTTTTAGATAAAAATGAATGCCTTCTTTTTCTCTGTTTATCAGATTCATTTTTTTTAGTAGTTATCTGTTTATCTGTTGAGTTCATCCGTCAAGTCATTAAAACGAACTCCTTTAATTTGCTGCCAGGTACTTTGGCAGAGCCCTCTCAAAAATGAGCAATCTAGAATATCATCTCTCTTGAATCCTAGAGCGTGAAGTTTAGCTACACTAAAAAGTCTGTGTCAAGAGTCAGATAGTCTTTTTATTTTTATTCCTTCATCATAATATGTTCGTGAATTTTATGTTTTACGTTTTCTTATTTTATTTACATATAAACGTGGCACAATTTTAAGTAATTTGGTCGAAATTAATATTTTTAGTTTACGATTAAAAGATCTGTCGCCAGAGATATTTGATTCCCTAACGGAAAGTTGTCATGTAGCGATTTTTCTTCCATGAGTGATCATGATGTTCTAACATTGATACATTACGTAGTTTTTATCAATAAAAAAAGAAGACATACTTACTGTTCATTAAGGAATACTGGCTGGAGAAAAGTTATATTTACGCATTTCTTAATGTATTTGAATTGTTTTATGACGTATTTGCTAATGTATGTATCTATTTTAAGGAGATAGTCTATTTTTAAAAATGGGAAAATGAAGAAATTTTCGATAAACTTTCATAATTTTTAAAAAATAATATTATACTTTTAAAAAATTAAAGAACACGCTTTTATAGAAATGTGAACTAAAAAAGCACAAAATATCTATTTTAGTATTAAAATGCAGGGTAAGAGAAAATCGTGTGAGTGACACACCATAATATTTACATACATTTAAATCTTTAATTAAAATAACTTAGGATTAAACAAAAACCATTTTATAAAAATCTCCCCTGACTGGGATCGAACGCTGGACCTTTAGGTTCATAGCGCGGAGCTGTACCTCAACGCCACATCGTTCACGTAAGGAAAGTATTTTTTTACATTATAAATTTTTTGTTTGCTCCCAGAGCGGTTACAAACATACATACAAACATACATACAGGTGAAGCTAATAAAAGCGTGTTAAATAAAAAAAGAATGAATATATGTACTTTTTTTTTTTTAGTGATTAATATGACTTTACTCTATTGATTAAAATTATTATTTTGGCTTACTTTAAAATAGAAAAATATTTTATTGCAGATTATTAAAAAAAAAAAAAAAAAAAAAAAAAAAAAGAAAAAGAAAAAGAAATCAAAGATGCTTTATCACTGCACGCATGATATTTCAAAAAGTTGTGAGGTCGAGACTGTAGAAGGTCACCACAGGTTTTGTTTAAAATTAAGCTGGATCCAGCAAACAGTTGGGATAGTTAAATCGCTTCGGCACCAGTGACTCGGCGAAATTTTGGGTCGGATTAGTTTTGTATCGACATGATGCTGCAATGAAGGAATTAAGAGCGGACAATACCTAATCTCGCCGGCAGCCTTCGCCCATGTTATTCTGTGGGAAAATTTGATTACATAATTACTCATTACCTAATGAATATTTTTCAATTCTGTTTTCACATTTAGAAAATTCATAAGCGTTCAACTAGTACTTGTTTTCCAAAAATTGATTTTTTAAAATTTTAGTATTTCATTTTGCGACTAGAAAATGAGAAAAATGCATTTTGTGAAAAATCGCATTTTTGAACTCAAAATTAAAATGTAAAAATTAAAAAAAAAAAATGAATTTTTCAAAAATGAGTACTCATTTAACGGTTATGAATTTTCTGACTGCGAAAACAGAATTAAAAAATATACATTAGGTAATGTGTAATTGTCGCAACGAATTTTCCCATAGAATAACATTGGCTACGGCTGTCCGCGGGATTAGGTATTGCCCCCTCTTAAGTTGCGAGGTTAGACGAATAGGAAGAGATTCTAAAAGTTTGGTGGAAATGAAGAGAAGGGGAGTTGGTGGAAAGTGATATAAGATGGAGACGATTTTCGAAAAAGAGGTGCTGTAGTGGAGTCTTGTCCGACATCTGTCTACGACAAAGTTTAAGGCTTAGAGCCTGGAGAAAGTTATATTTCAATAAAGGAAATTGAGTTGCACTTAAATTAAGTAGTTTAATGAGTGTTATTGTGCTTCGGTGCTAGTATTCGTGAATGGAAAATTGAATCAGCCGGGAATCCGCTGATCTAATTGGAGTCACGATAGTTGAGTAAAGGAGTGCATCCGTCTCTACGACGTCTACTATTTTCTGGGTGAGATATTTCAAATTACCTAAATTAGTTATTATCTTTATTTACTAAAATATTTAATTCTGCTGACTGAGCTACATAATCCAGACCAATCCTCCCATTATTCTAGTTGAATAAACTCTTAGTTTTATTTTATATATCTGATAGTGTTTGTGCTTCTTATGCTTAATACTTAAGTAGTTAAGTTAACTAAGTTAAGATGGGGTCTGCGTCAACGCAAACCTCACAAAGTATTTGAGATATGAACTTACAAATTTTCTCAAGTCTCTTCCAATTACAAGCTCTGCGTTCTACTGAACGGGCTACAGCAGCCCCATCTAGAAGACGGTATACGATTGTATGGCTTATGAATTGTTCTCTGTTGATTTTACAGTTATGAAGACCGAGATAATAAGTCCTTATATTTATTCCAGTAAAAAAAGAGACGTGTTAAAGACTTAACGCGAGAAGTTCTCAAAACTTCACTTTTCATTCTTTTAAAACATCTAAATTAGCCTCAATGAGCTAATTTAAATTAAGTCTTCAATTTCATAAAATGGCGCGACCGGGTTTTAAAGAATAACATGCTAATTTTAGAGAAGACTCGGTTTCTTGACTTCACCGTCTCGTCTCGGTCTATTCTTTTGCCATTTTACACTTGGGTTTATCTAACTTTGTACGTTACGCAACTCTTAAATAATAAAGTTCAACCTCATTTGTTTTTTAATTAAAAATAAACACAATCCTTTTCCACTGTTTTCCTTTACTATATTGTGTAGTTATTTATTTATTTATTTATTTTATTTTTTTTTTTTTCACGGTACATGATGATGTTGTAGTTGACATTGATACATTAAGTAGCTCCCACAAGAAAAAAGAAATTATATTTGGCTTCTGTTCATGTTTTGATGCTTCTAAGCGTTACACCCGCTAGAGATGCGTAATGACTAATGGATTTAATAAAACTTTGTAAAATTCTTCACATCCTGTTTTAGTTGATGTAGTTATTTTCCTATGTGTTCTTTATTTTTCAAAAATATCTTTTTTTATTTTTCTTCCTTGGTAAAAGCTGGTTAAATAGTTCCATTGTTTAGGTTGCCCAACTCCATTATATAATTAATCTTTTCTGAGTGTGGTGCAAAAAGATTTGTATGATATTAACTTTATTTTTTTCCCCCTTTATTATTATGCTTTTCTTTTCCTTCCACTCTAAAGAGGTTTAAAAAGGGAAAAAAGCTGAAAACTCTGTTTTTATTCACTATAAAATAGTAAAATACATCTTCTGATGAATATTTTTTTGTTCAAAAGAAAAAAAAAAATAATAATATATATGATTAAATTAACAGATAACTTCTTGAAGATAAATGTATTCTTAAAAAAAAAAAAAAAAAAAAGAAAGAAAAAAGAAAGAAAGAAAGAAACAGAGCGAGAAAAATTTTGAATAACATGGCGTGGTCACATACACTAATTTCTATCACCTACATTATTACAGACAAACTATTAAAGTTTAATGTAAAATAGAAGATTTGAACATTGCAAAAGCATTTTAAAAACAGTTTGATTTGACATAGATCTATGTTTGAGGAGAGTGCTGCTGCATTTAATTTCTTCAACGCGTCACTTAACTTAATTTAGTTGCCGTATGACAAGTGCATTTTTTCATGCCTGATTCTGCATTAATTGTATATTAAAACTGTTTATTAAGTTATTTATTTACATATTCCAGGATTTTCCGTTTTAAAGACTTTATTACCGATATCTAACGAAATTGAATCTGAATTACGCGGATTATATTTAGGAGCTTTACACGTTTATGGTACGGAGAAATCAATTTAAAAGAATAGCTTTATTTTTAATATTCATATCTAACATATGTTGAAGACTTTCAAAACCATAATTTGTTTAATGAATCTAAATTCAATATGCAGGCAACGTTGGTTTCATTTTCTAAAGGCTAAAACTCATTTTCCAAACACAAATTCACGTAAATATTATTATTAACTTTTAACCCTATTCTCAAAGGAATTTTATCCGTGTTACGTCATAAAAACCTTCGCACGTGACTATTGCAGGGAAAATTGCGACATTATAACGCTTATAATTGTATTGTATAGAGAAATGTCTGTACATGTATGAAAGGTTTGTATCCTGTGGGGAAATTCACATAGAAATAGAAAATCAGAAATCACATATCGTGGATAATAATCGACGATTTAGTCTCGAACCCATTGTCCATTTCAAATGTAAAAAAAAAAAAAAAAAAAAAGAAGAAGAAGAAGAAAAAAATTAAAAACATTAAAAAAAAGCAGACGATTTTCTCACATCGTATAATCAGAAATGAATTAAAAATGAATACGTATATTAACAGGAATTACCAAACGTAAACGACGATTTTTCATATTATGTGGAGAAATTCACATTAACATACGTAAACGACGAATTTTCATATTTAGAACGTGCCACAAACTATACTCGCCCATTGAATATAGACATATTATGTTGTAAGTTATAATAGTGAAAGTCTTTCCAAATATAATAGAGAAGTGGATAACACACACACACACAACAGCAACAACAACAACAACAACCACAAAAATATATTCTTTTTAATTGACAATTCTATATAATCTCTTCCGCTTTGTTAAAATCACACGAGTTGGAATGTATCGAACAAAATTAAATCATCAATGCCGCGCAAACTTTTCAATCAATCGTTCATTGCAAATGAAATATACTCTCATTAAGCAAATTCAAACTAAGGCATAAAATTCCACACTGGCATCATCCCATTAAAATTCTATCGGGAACATTCAAACTTATCTCTTCCCATTCAAATTACCGATTCGCCGACCATTTTCCCAACTGGCCATTTCATCCAAATGTTGCCGCACAATAAATGACTCTGGAAAGGTGGTCATTTTTCGTTGGAATCACGTCCTCCTGCAACGTTGCATCAGTGGTCGTTACGACATTACGTGTACCTTGCGCTGGAAAAGGGGTAGGCATATTTATGGAAAAGCACCCGTGATAGCAGAATATGAAATCGTGCCCCATAATGGCCCACAAAAATAACGAGAATAGGGAGAATGTATTCTATTATGGTGGTCATTTTGAAGAACGTTTCTGTCGCCAGCTTTGTACCATAAAGTTCTCACTATTTGTTTTTGTTTTTTTAACCGTAAGAACGAACTCGAATTGATATTGCAATTAGTGTTCTTTTTTCTTTTCTTTTCTTTTCTTTTTTTTTTTTTTTTTTTTTTTTTTTTTTGTTGCAGCGATGCCAGTTTGTCTCTGTTTTATGCTATATCGTACCTATATTTTGTACTGTGATTTGTAATGGAAAGGACGAATTTGATTTATTAGTGATTTGACAGTAATACATAATCTACTTATTATTCTTGTATTTTTACCATATTTTTAATAACTTCCATTCTTGTTTGTCCTTTACAAATCTTGCAATCGATTTTTAACTAACTTCCCTACTTGCTAGACATTTGAAACTTTCAGAATAGCTCGAAACCCTGTGATAGCACAATATTTCGAAGCCCGATTTTCGAATTTTTGATTAATTTTCATTTAATTAATTAAAATACGAAATAATTACCTCATAATAGCTTAAAAAAAGCCATTAAAATATTAGCTATAATTTAATTGCTGACAAAATAATAATAATAATAATAATAATAATAATAATAATAATAATAAAATAAACAGAAATTACGAGTTCATTTTCTTTCGACATAAAAATAAATACATTTAATTAAACGCGAACGTTAAAAAATTGTAAAAAGTTACATTATGCATGTCACAAAAATTGATGTCATTATCATTTTAAAAAAAATTATACACATTGATAAAGTGCAAATGTAGTTCTGTAGGTATGATTCAACAGAAAATTTAAAAACATGGTATATAAAAAGTTTTTTTATCTTATAATTATTCTGTTTTAATTTGTAATTGCTGATAGGTTTCGAATTGTATTAATTTTGACTTGTCAAAATAGATTATACAATTTTTTTGGAATCAGTACTGACCCCATATTTTCATTCGAAGGCAATGCTTCTGAAGTTTTATATGTAAAAGATTAATTATATTTTTGTTGTAGGCCATGTAAAAGCAATCCATTTCTGTACATTAAAGTATTCATTACAAAATTTCCTTTTATATCGTTCTATATAACAGCACAACATGAACAAATATTTAATGCTAGCTTCTCTAATAATTGTATGTACATATGCACTATCATTCATTTTTGCAAAATAGATGCTGAGACGTAGCCGTGCAGAAGATTATATAAGATGAGTAATAACAGTGCGACCAATCGGCTAATATACATTATCGATTATTATTACAATATTATTAATTTAGGAGTTATGTTACAATGCATGTAAATTATAATAAAAGGCCTTATCTGTAACCCATTAGCAAATCTGTTTAGTTACAGTTCAAATCAAATTACATTTGGCTTAATTTTGAACCGTTGAAAATTTGATTTTTTTTTTTTTTTAAGTTCAATTTTGCTGTTAATTCTAATGTCTTCAGTAAATTGTTATTTTATCAATTATTTAATTTTACAAGGTAACATATTTTTTATCCGTAAAATGTTCAATGAAGAATAAAATATTCAAATAAATACCATAAAACTCAAAAGCATGCAACACACTTGTCCATAATACAGTCTGAAGATGTCCACAGGATGTCTTTTTCCATAAGACATCCAGAGGATGTGATTTCGGCGAAGATGTACTATTAGGGCAGTTTCCCATTAAGCACGACCGTACATCAATCAAATAACACTAGTCACGATAGTAACACCGATATCATTAGATTTGGAGCATCCCACACCACACTCCTCAAATTTCTCATAACTGGAACTGCTGTCGTGATTTTTTTATAAACTTATTTATGGCTATTAATGCTTTGATACCTGAGCTATTTCTTTTTATAGCGCTTTTCTTTTATACCTGAGCTATTTAACAGAAAATAAATAAACAAAGGAAAAGTAAACTGCTTAACCCTTTAACGATCATTGGTTTCGCAGCGAAACCAAACATTTGACATAATTTAACAATTTTGTTTTGCAGCAGTTTTCTAACATTTCCCCATTATTTTAATCAGGTTTTTAACTTTTGTTCCTTTTTTGTTCGGGGGCCGCGGTAGCTCAGTCGGTAGAGCGCCGTCCTCGTAATTGGAAGATTGCGGGCTCGGTACTCGAAACGGCCAAAGACCGTCGTGTACACTAATGGTGGCTGGTGCACGTAAAGTCTGTCGTGGCCGCAGTGTCCTCCATGTCCCCATCAAAAATTATACCACTGGGGGTCACCAAAGCGGGAGAGCCATCCCTTCCGTGGAGGATCAAAATTGTGATTGCACGTCTCCGGACTACCTCTAGGGGTGTGTCCCAGACCGTCGCCAATCGCCCATCTGCGCAGCACTAGTACGACGTACAAAACCCAACCCAATCCTTTTCTGTTCGGTAGATAGCAACACTACTTCAAAATTTAACAAATAATGCTTCAAAGGAAGCTAAATGCATGAGTCACTTGAAATTTCTTAGTGTGCGCGAGTGCAAATTGCTGGTTTGATGATGCACTCATGTCTAGTTTTTTTCATTTAAGAGCTGGACTATTATTTCCACCCGGAACAACTTTTACGAGTTTTTCTAGTCGAAAATGTTTACTTACAAAGTGTTTTATTTATTAAATTAATTATTATGTGAATTTAATAAGGTTAACTTATAGATGTATCAAACAAAAATTTATCGTAAAGGAATAATGCTAATTCTTTAATTTTTAAATATTTACGTGTTTTTTACAATTTAAATTTTACTAAAATTTTTACAATTAGTTTATTAATTTTTAAAATAAATTAAGTAGTGAACGTTAAAGGGCTCACTGTTGTCAACTTTCTCATTGTACAAAAGTTTTTATTAAATAATTTTTAGATATGAAAGTTTACATTTTGAATTTATCACAAATTTATCTTGCATTTATCGCAATTGGATATTGAATTTATCGAAAATTGGATATATTATAATTGGATTATAATATTTTCGATAGTTTACAGCTAAAATTTAAGTTTTGTTATTCGTATATACGCACATATACTTCATTCTACATTTTTTTTTAACAACTGACGCATTGTTTAATACCCTTTTCGCCCCTTCGCCATACTCGAATGAATCGAATAAACGGAACATATGGTCAGGACGTTTATGGCATATAAATTCACGCTCCCTAGTCATCGCCCGCATGCGCATTTATAGAAAATAGTACGAGAAAATAAACTTCATATATGTGATTTTGCAAGTTCTTACGCATTATCCACAGTGTAGTTTCTGAAATTTTTTGTTAAAAGAAAATAAGATATATTTTTAGTCAAGAAATAATATATATATATATATATATTCGTCGCTTTGTCACTTTCGTCAAAGATTTGTTACATTAACAAATTATTGTAGTGACATGTGCTAAATACAGTACCCGCAGCTTATTAAAATCACTTCCGTCCTGAACCAAAGTAGTTTTATTAAGCGGCTGATTTTTATATCCGGCGAACATTCCTGCACTCAAGAAAAAGGTATTCTCTGAATTTGGAAAGAAATTTAAAAAAAAAATAACGAATAATGGAACTGATACACAGTATTAATTAATTTTTGACAGATAATTAATTGTTTCTTCAATATAAGTAAATTAAACGTATTTTGAGTTTCGATGCACGTTTTTTATTGAGAAAATTCATTATTACTTTGCCAAACATTCACAATTTTCTTTTAAATTTAAAATCTTTCTGTTTAAACCTCTTGCTTCATAGTTATTTCAAAATAAGAAACTAGAAATTGTCTTTTAATTTTGTAACTTATTACTGCACTTTAAAAAATACATTCTTTGAAATATTTACTGTGATAAATGATGGGTCATGTTTAATTTGTAACTATACTGCAAGTGTAAAATTTTCGACAAAGAGAGATACCGTAGGGATTGCAGTGCTTTAATTTCGTCTTTTATTAAAATAATAAATATTAATAATAATAAATAATAATAATAAATAATAATAATAAAAAAGTGCATAAATTATATTTTTGCTGCCGAAGAAAATTTTTTGAGTTTATTAACCGGCGAGGCTGATTTTATTAAGAGGCGGTTTTAAAAGTAGTTTGTATTCATTTGATTCCTGTCCTGGCAATTTGAACAGATCAAGCGGCTGATTTTATTAACCAGTTAATTTATTAAACTGTGGTTACTGTATTAACGATATTTTGTTATTGTTATTCAGTGATATTTGTATTCCATCTGAGGCCAGTGCCTCCTCTGGAGGGAGATAATTCCTAAGGGTATTCCTAAGGGTACTCCTAAGGGTATTCGTAAGGGTATTCCTAAGTATTCCTAAGGGTCCGAAGACGTGTTTACGAGAGTTTCGGAAACCACAGAAAAATCAGAAAGACTATGATGAGGAGAATTACCTAGGTTCTATCCCAGCACCTGTCGTGTGACAGCTTTGAGAGCCAGTTTTAGCCAGTGGTAGAACCAAGCTGTACTGGAGTTTAAAAAACACGAACGAAAGTTGATTCATAAAATTACTTTAATATTCATACAAAAAATTAATATTTTTGACGTTCAAATGAGGAAATAGTATCTGACCGATGTTCACCAGCAGGACTCAATACCAAGAGACACAAGTTCGATTTCTTGTCTGGTCACTTTCGCATTTGGTAAAATTATTTTGGCTTTTCCATTTTAAATATCCTATTTAAGTTTTGCCGAAGAGTAAGATATGTTATTAGATGATTATGAATTGCTCATTACATCATTTTGTAATTTTATTAAGAACCAGCAGAGATTTATTGTTCTTTGTAAGACGAAATACGTTGTTGGATTAGAAATAGTTTCTTTCCATATTGTTATTACTTTTTAAGGGACCCTTTACATATTTATTTCGGTTACAACTTTAAAATTTACTTTTGCAATAACCCATTGTTCACTCGCCTTCAGTTGCCAGGTGTTACCTTCGGATCCAGGTTCAGACATGAATGTTGGTAATGGCTTGAAATTCATTTTAAATCGTCGGTTTGTTCTAATGAGCCTTAATAGGCAATACAATAATCGTAGAGGAAAATTGAAATCTACTTAGATAATATTTATTGCTTTAAATTTTCATAGAATATTAAATTTTGTGTAAATAACTAGCTACAGTGCGAGAAAACTTGTTATGAAACTCTCTAATAAACACAAAGAAAAAAATTATTTTTTAAAATTATTTATTCATAACATATTTTATCATAACAATATATTCAGGCTACTATAACCTGCTCGGCAGTGCGCCGAGCTCGTAGTCGAAGGATTTTGGATCGATACTCGACCCAGTCGAAGACCGTCGTGTTATATTAATAGTGGCTTATGCACATCATTCCCCATTGCATAGCTTTAGTATGAATTAAAACCTGTTCAACTTGGACAATTACTTTACCACGAATTTTTAATTCATAAACACCATTAAACAAAGTTCTATTTCAACAAAAACTGAAACAGAAGATAGGGGAGAGTGGGGATGAATGGGACATTTTTCATGTTTCTATTAATAACGTTCACCATATATGTAATTCAGAATTTTGTAACACTGCTCATAAGTACACTTCAGTAATCAGTTACATATAAACATACTAACTTCAATAAAAAGTTATCATTTTTAATTAATAATAATTTTTTTACATGTATGTACATTGTCCCATTCATCCCCACCTATGAGGATGAATGGGACAGGACTGGAGTTAACAAAGAAAAGAAAACAAAATGTAAAGTAAATAAATTTTTAAAGTTAAATTGGTTTATGTGATTTAATTACACACTATGAATTTACTGAAATTAACATAAACTGATGTATTGACTCAAATTAACATCAAAAGGCAAAAGTCATTTGGTTCGCACAGTTCCTAGTGCTCTAGGCTTTGGTAATTTAATAATATCTAATCTAAAAATAAATAAATAAGTAAGACACTAGATAGATGTAAATCATTGTAATAGAGTACAAATTATCCAGATAAATTTTTGTTTCCGACTGATCGAGAAAAATCAGCATTCTATTCTGTATTACATTAATAATCACCAGAAATTATTTAATAAGCTTGATTGAAATTATGATTTTAATCAAATTACTATTAGCTTAATTTTTTTTTTAAATTATTGATTTAAGTTTCATTGAATATTCTAACTTATAATTATTATGAAAAAAAAAAAAAAATCAGAACAATTAATTTCAATCTATTTTTCTCTAAACCCATGCTACTTTTCTAATTCCATGTTATAACTACTGAACTACAGGTTATAAAAATATTGAAAATCTATTTACGATTTGTTTTAATATAATTCTTGCGTACAATTTTAAATTATCACATAGTGGGGAATGTCCCATTCATGCTTATTCAAACTGTCCCATTCATCCCCACCACCACATGATCATACAAAACAAGAAATAGGCTTAAGCAACAATTGTCGATATTCTTCTTGAATATCCTAAACACAATAAAAGATTATGCCTTTTCACCATATAAGAGTTATATTAATTTTAAGCAAATAGTTAATTTTTTACTACTACCTAATTGAATCAGTAAAAACTTACTTTGACAGCAGAAAAAGACACTTTAATTTTTTTCTGCCCTTCTATGGATAGCACAATTCTGGAACTACACATGTTGAATCACCTCAGAGCTGCCATATATCAGAAAAATTGTCAAGTTTATGGTGCTTGCAAAACATAAAAATTTTGCTATTGTCCCTTTTATCCTGCGTCCCATTCAACCCCACTCTCTCCTAATTTATTATAGTGTAGGAAAACAAAATTTTTGTATATCTTTCATACCCATACAATATCTATAAAGGTTTTTTATTTTTAATTTTTTTTTTTTTTTTTTTTTTTTTTTTTTTTAATGATGTTAAATCTAAGTTATCCAATATCATTAAAAGAATGCTTGTGTAAGCTTCTAAAAACGCCCATCACATACATCATATAACAGATTTTTGAAAATTATTAACATTGAAATAACAGACTGTGAATATAATTTAGTTTTGAAATGTGTGTTTCTTTGAAGAATATACTTAATGCTTTTTCAATAATGTAATGTAGGTTTAGTTTTACTAATACCACATTGATTATGTGAGAGCATAACGTTACCCGTAACCATGGAAATCCAATTGAAAATTATGTTCCACCTCTAGAAATTGAAAACTTTTCTTTTTTTTTTTTCTACTTAATGGTTTTTCATCGGCTATAGTGAACTACATTTGTAATGAATTTTTACCATTATGGCTTGTCACGCAATAAATCTTTTAAGGCTGGTATGGAATTGATGATTTTTTTTTTTTTCTTCATTTAAGTACTTTGAAATAACTATACATGTGATGCAAAGAGAAAAAAAGTATTAAAACTTTTAAGAAATAATGATGTTATGTATATTTTTTTATAGATATAGAGTGTACAATGTTATAATTATTGAGACTATCTTCTATATATATATATATATATATATATATATATATAATCCATTTGATAATAAAAGAAAAGAATGAGAACAAAGAATAGTCAATTTTTATTAAAATCACGCAATCAACTGTGGAAGAAAATCATATTTATTGAAATTTTATTTTTCCGACTGAGTGAAAATAATGCTTGGATCGGGAGTCGAACCCCGGATCTTTGACTTACAAGGTCAAGGCTCACTCACTCGGAAAAATAAAATTTAAATAAATATGATTTTCTTCCACAGTTGATTGTGTGATTTTAATAAAAATTGTATTTCTTTCTCCCATTGCTTATTGGTGTTTTCCATTTCCTGCGGCTTATTTCTGTTGAGCTACATGATAGACCAGAGATGTTTCTGCCTAAAGGTTGTCTGAGTGAGTAATGCTGACCGGTTGTCGGCCTGGATAGCTCAATTGGTTGAGCCTTGACCTTGTAAGTCAAAGATCTGGGGTTCGACTCCCGGTCCAGGCATTATTTTCACTCAGTCAGAAAAATAAAATTTCAATAAAGAATAGTCAGTCAAATATATCACCACAGAAACATACACAGACCAAACAAAGTACCATAATTTAGTGAAGATAAACCGCGGGATACCTTTAAAAAAAAAAAAAAAAAAAAAAAAAAAAACATTGATTTTTGGGACTGCGGCTTATCTATCAGTGCGGTCTATCTAATAATAATGCCAAACTCTGTCGTCCATACTTCTTGGAACAGTCGATCTTCCCCGAAAACGGAAGTTTAGTAATCGAGTCTCTCGAGCACTGATTCAAGCTTATAATCTCTTATTTATTAACTAATAATCTCTTATTTTGATTAATTTACATATACGTCTGGAGTTCGCCATCTTGTTCCCTTGTTTTTGATTTTTTGCATCGTATTTGTGTACTGGCTTTAATTTTGGTTTAATTTAATTTAATTTTAATTTTTTTTATACAGTGCCTTTTAAAATAATTTATTACTTTTATTTATAATTAATTATTTTTATGACTTTGTATATATGCCCGGATTCCCCCATCTTGTTCCCGTGTTTCTCATATTTGTTCATTACATCTGCATACTGGTATAGTTTGATTTTATTTTCTTTATACCGAATTATTTTTTAAATAATTTATTATTTTAATTTATAATTGATAATTTATTATTTCTATTAACCTGCGTAGATGTCAGAAGACTGATATATTTTTTCCTTATTTATCTGTCGAATGATTGTAACAATGCTTACATAAGCCGCGGCTTACCTTCCGATGCGGTTTATGTAAGAGCATTTTTTTTTCACAGCATTTTAATAAGCTGCGGCTTATATACACTAAATTACGGTACTCGTTACCTTAAGTTGATTTAATTTTTAAGATTAATAATATTGATTACTTTAATTTATTAGGCTACAATACCTGTTGAAAATTAAAATAGGACCGTATAATTTGATGCTGATAAAAAGAAAAATTACACTAGGATAGTATTTTAAAGGGGGAAAAAGAGAACTATTTGTAATGAAAAGTACGTATTTATTTTGAGATGAGCAAAAGAATTTCGGACCAAAGCAAAGCTAGACAGAATTTTAAAAGAAAAGCTCAAAATGCTATAATATGTTTTCAAGTGCTATTGCTTTATAAGCATAGCCATGCTTCTTTCTCTCTCTCTTTTTTTTTTTTTTTTTTTTTTTAAGTCTCACTTTCTTCTACATATATAAGAAGAAATTATTAGATTCGTGAAAATTTTAGAACTCCAGTTTTTGACGGATTTGACAGTTTTTAGAAAATGTCTGTCTGCTTGCGTGTATCACAGATTTTGTGGGCTCTGTATCCCACGAACCAAAGGACGACATTCAACGAAACTTGGTATTTAGTTGTACCCTGACCTAAACTGGTGTTGATCACATTTGAGGATCAATCACTCAACAAGTGGCGCTGTGATACCATTTTTTTTTTTTTTTTTTTTTTTTTACATTATAGTATAGGACAAAATTTTAGATAAATGTAATAATGGGAGTTATTTTTAAAGCATGATTGTAAAATTAATGTGAACTAGCGGTAATAGTAGTAGCAAATTGAGAAATAAATTGTGTGCATGTAGGATCATCGCACCTGTAAATTTGTAGAAGAAAATTCTCCTATTACAATTACAATTAAATAAGAAGAAAAACACTCTAAAAAAATATGGGAGTAAAGAAAAGGGCGGGGTTAACAACATTACAGAAAGTTAATTGGGATATTGGCAGGTATGGTGATAACGAAAGTTTTATTTAAGAAAGTGATTGTATTCAATTTGATGAAGAATTTCTTTAGGGATTCTTTGAGTAATGACAGCGAAATGCAAAGTGAAGACGACGAAGATAATAGCGAACTAAAAAATGATGAAGATAATAATAGAGATAGTACCAAGAAGTGAAAAACGAATAAAAATATTTATTAAGCAATTTGTCTTGATTTTTTCTTTTGATTTTTTCTTTTTTTTCTTTTTTTTTTTTTTTTTTTTGTAATACTAATTACTTAAATTTCTCTCAATATCTTACATACATTATTAAAATCATTTAAAATAAATGAACTCTTGCATAAAGTCTTCTTTTAAAAATCACTCCATGCCCCAAAATATTAAATGGGATCTAAATGTAAAACTTCTTTAAAAGAAATATGCATCCAACGGGTTAATAGATTCTGCGGTTATGATTTTGACTGGATATGTCAACTTCTATTATATTGTTCCTCGAAGCTATAAAAGTTAACCCGTTATATTTATGTTTTAAACAAACTTGAAATTAAAGGTAATATCAAAATAATGCTTATAAATAAAACATTATTATTATTATTATTATTTGTATAAAATTTGTCTAATCCTTCGAATTGATTAGGCAACCATCGCAGTTAAAATTTAGTGGTTGATACTGAAAAAAAAAATATCCCAAATTTGATAACATTAACTGGAGGAGTGAAGTTAAATAGAACAGGCAAAGAGTTAAAATGACAATTGTGAATGATAATAAATAGGCGATTTAAAATGTTTTCCTCCATTGTAAGAAATCTTATTAAATTTTATTTCAATTCATTTCTTATAAGTCAGACAAATACTATTGTTTAGAATAAAAAACACGAAATTAAAAAATATTAATAATGAATAAAACTTTTTTTTTTTTTTTTTTCATGCAGCATTTTTTTTAACACTTTATTTTTTGGAAATAGACAAACTTTTATGTGATTTAAAACGATAATTGCAAAAGATAAGAAAATAATAAGGTGGTTTAAAATGTGACCTTCTGTTGTTGGAAAACTTATCACATTTCATTATTCTTTTATAACACACCTTCAACTAAAGACGGTAGGAAACTTAAGAATAATAAACAAATTTTCTTTCTTTCTTTATTATTTTTTTTTTTTTCGGAAATCTTGTTCAATTGTGAAACACATTTGTCGGAATTAGACAAAAGTTAATATGATTTGGTATAACAAAAGAAAATAAATAACTATATAAAGTAAATATAATGAATAATAACCAAAATAAATAAATAAATTTAATAAATTCAAAAACTTTTATTCGTTTATTTTATCTTTTTCACTTAAATGCATCGTATAATCTTTTTTCCTACATCTTTCTATCTACTTAATTTAGATTAACAATCTTTTGAACTAGTCTTACAACTACAGCTTACGAATTAAATAAATACATAATACATCATTTTAATCGTATAACATCTTTAAAAAAAAAAAAAAAAAAAAAAAAAAAAAAAAAAAAAACTAGTATGCTAAATTCATGTATCCACATGACTTTCTTCTATATTTTCCTATACAAATTCACTCAGTAAAAATAATTTATTAAAATTATTATTAAAAAAAAATTATCTTCCATGATAATGCAGACGATTTCCATATTAGAGAAGTAGTATAACATCAAATATAAAAAAAAAGTCCATTTTATTCTCAATATTAAAAAAAAAAAAAAAAAAAAAAAAAAAAAAAAACGATTTTTTTTTTTCATTTTTTTTAACTTTGTTTTAAATTATCACTGATCTATAGTTCAACCATTTGTTTTAAAGGTATTGACGAGACCTTTCGAAAGATACCCATCTTGTACTCCCCCAACTACTAGTATTATCAATAATTCATATTAATTTTTCAATCACAAGTTAAAAATAATTCTCGTTATGTACATTTATACGAAATTTTGTCCCATACTGCCATGTTAGAAATTTAGAAAAAATGCGATTACAGCGGCACCTGTTGAGCGAATGATCCCCAAATCTAATCAGGACCAGTTTATGTCAGGGTCTAACTAAATACCAAGTTTGGTTTAATTTCGCTCATTGGTTCGTGAGATACAGCGTCCACAAAATTCGTGATACACACGCACAAACAGACAGACAGACAGACAAAAGAACACACACAGAGACAGACATTTTCTAAAAACTATCAAACCGTGTTCAAGACATCCCAAAACGTGTAAATTCATCGAAAACCAGAGTTGGAAAATTTTCACGAATCCAATACTTTCTCTATATTACATGTAGAAGAAAGTAAAAAACTAATCTCACGAAAGTAAACTATTCACGATTATACTACCTGATACAAACTCAATTAAATATACTTTATTTAAAAATTTTAATAAATATTTCTAAATCAATTATTAATCTTTTTTCCCAAACAAAATAATGGTGTAAAATTCAGTTAATGTTTTAAAATTGAATTCTCACCACTAAACAGTTTAAAATATATTGAACAATAACGATGTTAATATTGATTAAATTTACACTGTATCTCCCAACCTTTAACTGCATATTCCAAGCTGCTCTCTATAAATCATAATTTATGCAATGTTCTAGCATTACATGGCCACATTTCAAAGTTAAACTATGTAAAGTAAATAATATTTAGGCAAATTTAAGTCGAGCAATTGACATTAGCATACTATATTGTTAAGGACATACCCCATTTTATTGCCATTATTTTATTTGAAATACATTTATGTGAAATATAAAATTTTATTTTCACATAGAGTTAGAATATATATTTTTTTTTATATTGTGTGGATTGCTTTTAATATTTAATTGAATGTGAAATCTCAATTAATTTTTTTCTGGAAAGATATAGGAGTTTTCTTTTTTACTTTCTTCTATATGTATATGTATATATATATGTATACAGAAAGTACTGAATTCGTGAAAATTTTCGAACTCCAGTTTTCAATGAACTTACACGTTTTGGGATGTACTGAACACGAATTGATAGCTTTTAAAAAATGTCTGTCTGTGTATTTGTCTGTCTGTGTGTATCACGATTTTTGTGGACACTGTATATCACGAACCAATGAACGAAATTTAACCAAACTATGTATTTAGTTGAACCCTGACATAAACTGGTGCGGATTAGATTTGTGGAAGAATGGCTCAACAGGTTACGCTGTGATTGCATTTTTTCTAAATTTTTAACATGGCAGTATAGGACAAAATTCCATGTGAATGTACATAATGAAAGTTATTATAATCGCGTGATTGTCGAATTAATAAGAATATTGATAATAGTATTAGTTAACTAGGAAAATTTCTGTGCATGTGAGAGCATCGGGAGAAATTTTCAATATGGATATCTTTCGAAAGATCTCTTCAATACCTTTCAAACGAATGGTTGAACTATAGATCTGCGATAATTTAAAACAAAGTTATCGATTTTTTAAACTTTTAACGATAAAAAATCATTTCTTCTGATTTGCAAAAAAAAATGACATCTTTCGGCATTTAGTGATAATAGTCAGATAAAAATCATCTGCATTTATAATGGAAAATAATTTGATAATTTAATAAGTATTTGTATTGAATAAATTTTGTGTAAAATTATGTAGAAGAAAGTCATGTGGTGGCCACATCATCACATCATCCCATAAACATGTATGTTCTTAGATCTCGTACGACCATCCTTCTTATTACATGATCATCACGTGCACAGGTTTTATTGGACGTCCGCTTCTCTTAAGGTCAACAAATTTTCCCGAAATTTTAAATTTACTAATAGCTTGATGTACAGCCGTCATGCTCACATTTATCCTCGAACTTATTTGACGTTCAGAAAATTCAATTTTATGCAGGGTCAATATTTCTGACCTTTTTGTAACAGTAAGTGAAGATTTTTTACCCATTACAATAATTACACAACAGCACTATCTACGACAAAATCCAATAAACAACTGACGATGAACGTGTCGGGCACCTATATTTATAGCAGTAGAATGCGTCTGATGCAGTCAACACATGAGATGATGCAGTAATCTACGCAAATGTTGCAATGCGTTAAAATACTGAAAATCGGCTACTGGTCTTAAACTTCTGGAAATGACTGTAACTACTATATTAAAGTGAAATGAATAATTTATTCCATACACCTTAAAAAAGTAGTCTTAACTATGTTTAAAAAATATATTTCAAATAAAATATTTATCTAATTAACAATACGAGTAGATAAAAGGGTTAAAATTAAAAATTTCTGTAAATACCATTACTTTAAAATTCATTTCCTTTTTTGCATATCTAAACCGCATTCTTTTGACATCAAACAACTTTCATCTCTCCAAAAAGGATATCCTTAAATAATGCCGAGTTTTAATTCCTTTCTCTTTTCTTTGTGGTTTTTTTTTTTTTTTTTTTTTCGAAACGTAATTAAATTATTATTAATTCAGCTAATGTGAATCATTGTTGCGATCTCGTTGTTTTCTTTTCAAGTCGAAACACGTAATTAAATGGAATGTCTTAAAGGTTTTTGTTTGGGGCCACTTTTTTTATTATTAAATTGTTTTAGTATCATGAAAGATTTCGAAATAAAAGATGTTTGCGCTACTTAAGGGGGTGCACAGATTAATCAGAAAGTAAGAGGAATTTTTTCGTGTTAAAATTTTCATTTTTTTTTCTTTCTTTCTTTTCTTTTTACTTTTCAGAAAATATCTAAAAATTAGTTAGAAGTTGAGTTATAATTTCAAAATAAAATAACAATCAGCATACATAGTTACCCTCATCCGTGGCTGATTCTGTCCATAGAATAATAATATAAAGGAAGAAGGAGCATAAGTGTTTCTACACAAGCTGTTGTGTTGCCACAACAAACAGCGATAATAGCGCTGAGGATGGGGTCCTACTTCAAGATTGAGAGGAGCAAAAGTAGCTTTCGCTGGCATTTCACTAAAAGGGGTTTGTAAGCATTAAGAGTATTGGCGTGCTCCTTCTTCCTTTATTATTATTCTATGATTCTGTCACACTTTAGGCTTAAGAGTAGGCTTAAGAGATTTCCTTGGACTCTGTCTCCTAATTTTCATACTATAGTCAATTTAAAAAAAAATGTAATTGTCAGATCGATAAGCTGTTTAAACAGACGTATTCAGATAAATTGCGCCTTTCGTTTGGTACATTATTTGTAAAGAATATATAATTACATTTTTTAAAATTAATTGAAAAATGAAAATAAAAGCTTTAAAATACATTTAAATTTTTAATTGTTGCCATTTTTTTCAGCATAAAATGAAATATGCTTTCCCGTAAAAAATAAAAATAAATTAAAAATAAAAATAAATTTGCTCATGCATATGAAAAAAATGACGTCTATAAAAATTTTTAAGTTAACGAAGAGATAAACAAAATGAGAAAATTTCGTACGGGCTTGCTAGCAAATGAATTATTTAATGTATGAGTGAGAAATAAATAAAATAAAACGATTATTTTTCAACGGGCGCCTTAGTTGCCCTACAACAAACTAGTTTCTATTATAATGTTGTTATTGTTGGATAAATGTATATTATTGCTTACTTGGTGGTTCGTGAGCTGTCCGAGAATGAAAAGCGAATTTTGCAAAGGCTGGAAACTTTATTTACAGAAAATTCTAGAAAAATACAGGTCTATAAGCGAAGTATTAACTTCAGTTTCACCAGTAAACACAGCTTAGATAACAGCCGTCAACAGCAAATTAACAGTACAAGCTATATGAGAGCATTAACATACAGCAATGCGACTGTATTTAAACGAAGCTCAGAACTCTTTATCCAGCAAATGCTTTGCCGAAACTAAACTGAGACTGACTCACTCGGCGCGACGCAAGTCCTTAAACACCTGTTCAGAAAAATCTGGAAATTTCCAGCATCTCACCAGCCAATCATGCCAGAGACCCCATCCTTGGTTCACCGATAATAAAGATCTTCTCGCCAAGGTCGCCAAAAATATCGTCAAGGAGCGAAAAGTCGCCAAATCCATTATCTGCCTCACCAGAGCCCTTCAATGCGTTTTCAAATGCGAAAAAGAGCTAGATATGCCGAAAATTGACACTCTATCACCTGACCAAGCCTCTTTGTATGAACCAAAATAGAAACAACTACGAACCATTTACAAATTCGTAACAATATGTTTGAGAAATTTCTGTGGCGTTTTAGTTAAGTTTACGTTTGTTAAAAGTATATCTGAAATGATTTCCTATTGTGCAGCAATAGTGCAACGTAAAACCCAGCAAACAACGAACTCCTGTAATGGTCGATTGATTGAGTTCGAGGCTAAAATCATCGGCTGTTTTCCTTAATTTATTTCTAATTTCCCATTTCGTTGGGTGTGTGTGTGTGGGGGGGGGGAGCACCGAAGCAGGACAGCCATCCCTTCCGTGGAGGATCAAAATTGCGATGGCATGTCTCCCGACCACCTCTAGGGGTGAGTCCCAGACCGTCGCCAATTGCCCATCTGCGCAGCACTAGTGCGACGTAAAACCCAACCAATCAATCAACCCATTTCGTTGTGAATTCCCCCATAGAATACAAATCTTTTTTCCCATGGGGTACAAATATTTCCCTTGGAGACAAAAATTTCCCCAAGGAATACAAAAATAAACATGATACTGTTGCATTCTTCCTTGCAGTGGTCAAGTGTAAATGGTTTCATGACGTCACCCGATAAAATCCATTATTCGATACGTTACAGTGGAACTAAAAATTGAATAATTAAGAAATTTAACACTTTGAGGGGGCAAGGCAATTTCGGTAATTTAAAAGGAAAAGCCATCAGGAAGAAAAGAAATAAATGAGTTTTTCTATAAAAGCACACTTTTGAATTTTGTTTAAAATGTCCAGGACAGGTTTTGCAGTTTTGAATTAAAATTAGATGGAATATAATATATCCCATCGCCCTTCAAAGGGTTAAGTTCACATTTTGCTCTAAATAAATAATTTTTCCCGAAAACTTGTTTAAATGATGCCCAGTATTTTCTTACAAAAATAAGTAATTATTAATAATAATAATTTGTAATATTTTATTAATTCCTTCATATTCTGCATATAATAATTATTTTTAATTAAAAAATTAAATATTATCAAATAATGTAACATTGATATTATAGTAATGGATATTATGGAAATACCCGTTGAACAGCAATTTAAACATTAGCGTATGTATTCTGCATACCTACCAACATCTTAATTTATATTTCATAGTGTTGTTAGTCCCGCCCTTTTTCTCACACCTGTAAATTTGTAGAATAAAGTTCTCCAATTGTAATTATGATTCAATAAGAAGAAAAGTACTCTAATATTGGTGTAAAATAAAGGGTGTGGCTAACAATACTACGGAATATTAATTAGGACGTTGGCAGGTATGGTATAGTGTATTGTATGTATTACTTGCATCTGTTTGTAAATATCTGTGAATGCTATATAAAAAATGTATACATGTTCAAATAGAATGACCATATGTTCAAATGGATTGACCTATAGTAAGATTTTTTATCAGATTGCTTGATGGAGTGATTGATAAATATTAGACTGGTGAGTGTGTTATCAATGGATCAACCGATTAGTGGACTGGTTATCTTATACCTGAAAGAATAGTTTTTTTGTGCATTAGTTAGATCACACATTGATTGATAAATGGATAGATTGATGCTTAAATTGATTAAACGATTGACTAATGATTTGATGAATATATATATATATATTCAACAAATCATTTATAATTCATCAAATTAATCATTAATCATTATTAATCATTATTATCATTAATCATTATTATTAATCATTAATAATCATTAAATCATATATATATATAAGTACTTATTGAATAAAATATAAATAAAAATTTTACGTTTATGAAAAAAAAATTTAGTTAACCCGTAGTCGCTAGTTGGTCGATTCGCCGCCCATTTCTTCAGTGTTTATTCAACAGCCACCAAAAATTTTTGGAAGTGGCATTTGATATACAA
Organism: Salticus scenicus; assembly: GCA_963930645.1. Lineage (NCBI taxonomy): Eukaryota > Metazoa > Arthropoda > Arachnida > Araneae > Salticidae > Salticus > Salticus scenicus. Next base: position 10,071,375 of record OZ005658.1, on the reverse strand, counting down.
AATCGACGATTATTTGAGTCGATTAGCCTTTTATGCATATCAAATGCCACTTCTAAAAATGTTTGGTGGCTGTTGAATAAAAACGGATGGGATGGGCGTCGAATCGACCAACTAGCGACTACTAACGGGTTAAACTTAAAAACTTCTTCACACACCATAAAATTTATTTTATGGTATGTGAAGATGTTTTTATGTTTAAATGACATCTGAAAAAGTCTAGAAAATATTAATTGATAATTGCATCATTAATAGTTATCATGTAGAAATTGACATAGCCTTCCCAAATTGTAAATAATAAAAGGGTTGGGGACAAAATCTTGCGGGACAAAATATCGCGAGGTCAAAATATCGCCGACATAAATGAATACAAAGCAAAAATGAGTTGGTAATTATTAGTAATGTTGTATAAAATTTCATGACAACAGATTCCTTAGTCAGAGCACTGACATTCTGACAAACATACAACAAAATGTTTTATAAATTTTACTTAAAATAGTTTTAAAACAATATTTATTAACTTTTGTCAAAATTAGTCATAATGAATTCAATCGTGCTTATTAATTTTAAAATTTTTAATTCAAGTTTGTGAACAGCATTCGGCTTTAATGTCAGCAGTGATGTACACGATTTTTAAAATGTATTTTGAATGGTGAAAAGCAGAAGATAAAATAACTTAAAAATAAACATAGATAAAATAATGAAATTCAACTCTATGATTTATTTAATTATTTATTTATTTTAATTAATTAATTAATATTTATAAGTCCCTGTGGCCCCCGCCAGAGATCACACGTGACACAAAATCAAATTTTCAAATAGCTCATACTGTTTTTTTGACGCGATATTTTGTCCGGCGATATTTTGTCCCGCGATATTATGTCCGGATCCCATAATAGAATAATGCAAGAGAAATTCTTATTTAATATTTGACATTTTCTGCAGTTTTTATTTCGTTTTCCATTCATAATAATAATAATAATAATAACCGCTTATGTTTGGAATGTTATCTATCAATTACACATTGTTTAAATTTTTTATTACATTATTAATAATATCATTACGCTAGTGTTTTCATTATCTGTTTTGTATAAAGTTTGAATATGGGTTTTAACAAACCCAGTTTGTAACAGTATTTAACCATCTCTCTAATAATCTACTTATTATAGAAAGCTATTTGACATTTGACAGGAAGTTAATTCGAAAAGCTTTTGCGTAACGAAGACAATTCCATTTAGACAGGATGTTTAGGTAAATGTATATTTTAACCTGGAGCATCGTCTTTCATCTATCCAAAGATTCCAAATGTTTTCAACGTTTAAACCAAATAGCATTTACTTCTTACTAAACTAGGAATAGTGACTGGACATTATTTGGATAATTGCCATTTTGAAAGGAACACGTCCAGATTATCATCATGGTGAATAGACATCTGAGTTTTAAGCCCAGGGAAAATGCGTTTATTTGAGTTTACACATCGAAACAAATATCCAAAATGCGTTGACATGCGGGTTGCTTGTGGTACCATGATGGTCAGAGAAGAACAGATATGAGACTAAGTTATTTATTTTATGTTCTTCGCACAAAGAATGAGTGTAATATGTTGGAAATTAACATTGATAATAAATTGTGTGAGCATTCAATTAAAACGTTTAGAAATCGAGGGAGTAATTCGTAATATTTAATATAAAATCCGAAATTATCAAGCTGTAATAAGTGAAGATTAAAATTCAGGGAATTTAGTTAAAAATTTGTAGTCTCACAAAGTCCGTGATTAGATCTTATTCAAAGTTTTTAAAAATAATGTTCTTTTACATTATCATGGAATTGAAAACATGTCTTTCTATATATATATATATATATATATATATATATATATATATATATATTTAAATAGTTTTAGTTTAATAAAACAATTTAATTGCTGCAGTTATTATTATACGTTAATATAGTCCGTGGTACATGCCTGTAACTCAAGTTCTAAGCAAGATAAAAACAAAATTCAAACTGATTTAGAAAGATAAAAGATCAGGCTTTAATACTAAACCAAAAACAGAAAATCGGAGTTTTGACCGAAAATTGCATTTTAAAGGTAGGCAGGCACTTTAAATTTGCGATGAAATATCCTCTTTTCCGGGATGAATATACAAATTGTGAAAGAAAAATTATTTTGTTTCTCTATCATTCTTGCTTTACAGAATTTTTACAGAATTTTTTTTTTATAGAATAATTCTTTAAAATGTCTGGTAGCATCCCCCCCCCCCCCCCCCAAATACATGCATTGCCCCCAGCGTAGCACTGGTGCAACAAAAACCCACTCGCTCACTCACCCACACATAAGGATTTTTTCAAAGTTTAAATTGCCTTGTTTGGAAAAGCATTTTGATTCATTTTGTCTCGCAATCTCTTAAAAATTGCAGGCATTTCATTTCGAAACATTTCTCTATAAAGGGTAAATGACTTTGATATTACGTCGAACTCAACATTTTCAGTTGAATTTAGATCCATACAGCTTAGTTCATGATACACATTTGAAACCGTTTTTCTTTGAATACGCATGGAAATTTTAGGCATTCTATTTCAAATATTTTTAAATTGAGTGATTTTTTTTCCTTTGTCATTTTTTAATAAAGGTACAAAAGTTTTGTTTGAAAATCATCTAAAATTGAGAAGGAATGAAAAATACTCGCTATGAAAAACATTTTTTTTTATTTTTTTATTTAACATGCATCACTTTCTGAATAATAATAATAAAACATCTAATTTCTAATTATTTCAATAATAGTATTTAGAATTTTTGAGAATTGTTGTCTAACTTTTTTCATTTAATTATTTATTTAATTATTTATTTATTTTATTAATTTTAATTTTAATTAATTAATTAATTTATTTATTGTAGTAGACTTTTAATTCTTTATTGTTACCAATTACTTTTTCCATTATAATCTTTTTTCTTTTTTTTTTTTTTGTTTTATTCGTGCATTGCATTGTATTGCATTGCATATTTAAGACATACGGGGTTACATACAAATGGAACACTTGCAACTTCGATGATGTAAATTTTGCAAGTTTTTTGCAAATACAGCAGGCAGCAAAAGTGTCCGAGCACTAGCGAAAATTCCTATGTAAAACAAAGTACACTTAACACTGTTTTGTTAAATAAATCCTTGTCGAATCCTGTTATCAGTCAGTCTAAGAACAGGATTCGACAAGGATTTATTTAACAAAACAGTGTTAAGTGTGCCTTTTTTACTTGGGAATTTTTGCTAGTGCTCGGATACTTTTGTTGCTGACTGTAGTCATACATTTGGAACGCTTGCAAACGGCTTTGTAAACGGAAGTGTTTCATTTGTATGTACCCCATGGTGATATTTAAACTTTACGTAATCTTTTTCATAAAGCTATGTCTCAGTAACTTCGTGTCATCATCATATAAATCTATGTTTTTTTTTTTTTTTTTTTTTTTTTTTTAAATGTAAATCATATTAGAGGGTTCTATACGAATGCATTGAATATATCTTAAACAAAATATTCCTGTTGTCCATTCATTTTTTTTAATATATATATATATATATATATAAATTTTGTAAAACATTTTTGAATTTTATTATTGGTCTTTGGCATTACATATATTCGTCTTTGTTCTTTAGTTATATATTATTATTAAATTTTTCTACAGTTGTTACCTTATAGTCAGTAATCATGTACAAAAAAGTAAACTGATAGCTTGCTGATGTCATCATAAATAATGACATCAAATGACATCAGAAATAATTGCATCGTGTCTAAAAGGTGACATGATTTATTAGTCTTATAGTGACTCCTTATTAACCATATTCTGTGACCTTCTCTGCCCCCCCCCCCCCCCACAAAAAGTCCATTTGGACGTCATAGTATTTTTCGTAAAACGAATTTTTTTTCTTTAATTTGCAAAATACAAGGGCACCAGTAGTATCAATTTGGCTTTACAGTGCATTTTTAATTGGATGCGTTTTCATCTTAAGTCAATTTGTTTAATGTATAATTGCCAACTTTTTTTTTTTTTAAGAAATAACGCCACTATCCTATAACAATATTTTATAATAGAATTAAATGTAGATAATTAGTAGAAAGCTATTATCAAAATTTCTATTAAAAATTATTTCATGTATTGGGAAAATCGGAAAAATTGGTAGCTGTGATTAATATTTTGTAAGCATGATTGGTTGTTTGCGTATCCAAACATTTACTGTTCAATCAATCAACAACTATTCTAAGATTCTAAGATTCTAAGACGGAAGGAGGCCGCTCACCACTATGCAGCGGTTTTCAGCGTTTTTAACCTTTAGAGAGGGGCTTCAAAGCCACTGTGGAGATTAAAAAGAGCCCGTCTCCAAAGGTCAAGCCTTCCCCGTTGTTTATTGCATCCGCAAACAACAACTAAAAAAAAAAAAAAAAAATTAAAAGAAAAGAGAAAAAAAAAACAAAAATTACAATGGTCGCCAGAACAGAGCTCTCCCGCGACAAAAGGCGACAAAGTTGCATGAGTTTATTTACAAAGTTCATACAGGTACAAATTTCACACAGTCTTTATACAAAGTTCACGCAGTCTTTATACGAAGCCCAAACACCCTATGAACAATGCTGATTAATAGCAACATCATGCTTTGGATGATTGCTTCCCGAGAGCACTTCCATGGAATGCTGTAGCATCAGACATGACCAGTATTCGCCATGTAGGAAAGGAAGAAAAATTAAGGAAAGATAGAGAAAGAATTTAGTTTGTTGAGTTTGATAAATCTAGAAGAAAGGCATAGATACGCTTTAGTTTGAGCCGTAGGGGCTTTCTAGTTATTATATTGTTCAGCCAAGTTGTTGGTCTAGGGTTAGGGTTCCTTAAATGGTAAGGTATTGTAAGTTGACAGTGAAAGTAGTAATGTTGTGCAGTCCCCTCCTCGCCGCATGAGCATAAGGGTGATCGTCGGCAATGAAATCTGTGAAGGTGTTTGGGGAAGGGGCCATGACCTGACAGAAAGGCAGAGATTTCCGCGGAGAGGTCCCAAATATTGAGTGAGACATTTGGTATTAGCTCGTGAGTGTATCTCCCTTTTGGAGACACACTCCAGAGATCCTGCCAGTCGTTAATTAGTGTTTGATTTAGGTGGTATTTTATTGTTAAAATACTAAAGGCTTGCATAGGGTAATTTCTGTGAGATCGAAACTCGCAGATCTCCGTTTGTATTCAAACTAAATTCCGAGCCGATCCCAATGATGTACAGTATATATAAGGTCTATGGTACAGTCCCTTAATTTGTACCGGACATAATAATTTTTCTTAGCCTGCAACTAGAGTTGAAAATGTACCTTTGAATAGGAAATAGATCACAAATAACACCCGTAGGAGGTGGATTCCCTATGTAGCATCCGACAATAATCTGCTAACATGTTCGCACTCCCTCATTCACTCCACACCTTCTCCACATTCCTTTGATAGCTTGATGAAATTACTCTCTTTGTTTTTCATCATCCAGATTTTACAGGAAATAATTTAGATGGAAGTTGAAAAAGTGGAGCTTTAAGCTCAAAAAATCCCATTTTCTGTGAAAGCTGTACGTAATGGAAATTTTTGAATGGTTTTTCCTTAACCCGTTTTCTTTAACCCCAGTGTCCTCATTTGAGGACAGCTTAGAAAACAGCACGTATATTTTTTATGGTTTCTCGGAATGATTTCTGCTTTTTAGAGACAGTTTATAGCGTCACTTTAAATGATCCTTGAAAGTTGTATGTGCCTACTATTAATTATTATTTCATACTTTGGATAGTCATTTTAGGATTTTTCATTCGTCGCACATATATTTGCTTTTTGCGCAGGTATACTAACTTAAATCAAGTTGAATAATAATAAATATTATAATACTTTACTTTCGAGATCTTTGTCAACCTATAATAGAAAATTAATCTGTTATGTCAAAGTTTTTCTAACTCGAAGTTTTATCGCTAGAACACTAACCGTCAATAAATGAGGATAGGCTTTAAATTTAAAACTATCAGAAGAATTGTTTAACCCTACAAGGCTCAATTTTTTTTTTTTTTTTTAGTGCGCAACAAAAATATATAGGTTGTAATTAGTGATCAGAAAATAGGAAAAACTTATAAAAATAAAAATAAAACCATATTTTACGGAAAAATCAACTTTTTAGCTCAACGAAATCTTTAGATAAAGATTCGTATTACTACATGGCTAATGTCAGTAGCTTCTATCAAGATGTCAAGAGATGTCGCTACCAATAGTTTTATAGCTATAGCAACGATTAAAGTCGGTGTTCCACATATGGAACTGGGTGCCTTGTAGGGTTAAGTTAATATATTTTACTGTCAGTTGTCTATATTAATTTAGAAGTGAAATAATCAACTAATAATATTTTGCGAAATTAATTCGGGCGTTAACGGGTTAATCAGCATCCAAAAATACGCTCCAAAATACGTTCAGAAATACGAACCACTCTGAAGAAAACAATTTCATCGCAGAGCTGTGTAATAATGCAATAAAATGCAAATAGATCAGAACCTACCTCGTAACAATAAACCTAGAGTTAACTCGATTCTGTACAAGACCATAATAATATTCGTATTTATTTTCATACTGTTTACTTCCTGCACTGAAAGCTACAGCATTAGGTACCTTTCCAGATAATCGACTTTCCGGAATAAATACTTCCTGAAAACGGGAACGAGAAATGAGATCCCAGAATTTATGTCTGTTCAGAGAGATGGACATTTTAAGACCTTCTATTTTAGAGCAATACATTGAAAATGGTCGGAAAAGACATATGATAGATGGGTCAGTGAAAGTTGGTCATTGGTAATGCGGTCATTACCAATTATGTGTACATGAGAAATGTTTTGTCAGATAAAGAGCTTTTGTATGTGCCTGTGAGGGATTTCAGAAATTTATCAAAATAATTACTTGTTGCCGTCTAAACAAGTGTAATTTCTAGGCAGTTAGTACGTTAGTTTATCCGTTTAGTTGAACTGTAGTGATAAATCGAATAATTAGAAGGAAGAAGAAAACGGTAAAGGTAACAGTGTAGTTTACTGATAATAATAATATATTTAACCATTTAAGTTTTCTGAACTGAGGTAGGGGAAACTAGGGAGACTTGAAACATGAATCAATCCAAAACTTTTGAAAATCTTCATATTTAAATAAGTTTACATAACTTGTAAAAAAAAAAAAAGAAATGTTTCATAGTAAAATATAATTACTTTTGAAGTCTTCTGTATTATTTTGCTGTTTTATGCTCCCGCAAGGAAATTTCCGTAAACATTTATTTGTATTCATTCTACACTCTTATTTCACTGAAGTTGTACAAATAAAACATCCTGTATTTAATAAGATAAAACTAATTTTAATAATTTTATTTTAAATTATTGTTATATATGATCAAAATAATGGCTATTACTCTTTGCATTTAGAAAAAAAAAATCGTTATTTCTAGTTTTGGCGGTCAATAGGTTAATTGTAGATCTACTTATTTGCTTTGTAAATATTTGACAAGTATACTTTTTTTTTTTTTTTTAGAGAAATGCAACATATCGCCTAACATACAAAATTTTTTTTTTAACCTGTTTATTCAGGTTTATACTCACATCATCCACCTAACTACGGGGTGCATATTGATAACTTTATTATAAATTTTGACGCAATCACTTTAAATTATTTAATAATTGATTTAATGGAAACCGATTTTTTGCTACAGTAAAGACATATCAAGTAACAGTAACAAATTTTATTTTATCCAGCATATTTATTTATTGGAAGATATTGGAAATTCCATATGTACGTTAATTACATGAATTATATTGAGTTCTAGTAACACAAAGATTGTATAAAATATCACTGTTAAAAATAAAGTACTTAAAAAGTAAGTAAATAGACATATTTATTTTGAAATGAACAGTTTTATTTAATTTAATTTTTTTAAGGAAAACACGCCGTCTCATTTATGAAATATCGCAAGTTTTTAAAGTGATAACTGTTCACTTCATAATGTATTATAAATATTCTGAATTAAAAGAACTTTTTATAAAAGAACTTCTTTTAATTCAGCAATTTCTGCGTATTTAAACAGAATGGGTTCCTAAACTAATTTTATTTCCATAAGCTTTTAGAGTTATATTTCATGGCGTCTTTATGCTTGTGTGCAGAAGAATTCACCAATGAGAGTATATGGTTGGGATTAACGATAGTCGACGTCATTTTTTTTTAACATGTCAATGTACTCAATAATGAGTACATGGTACGTTCAAATTTGAGTAATTTTTTCGGAGCTATTTTGAGCATGTGACATGCTGAAAATCGACAGAATACTTTTTCTCAGTAATGTAAGAAATATTCAAAGTGCTTCTTTAAAGATAGTTAATCTTATAGAATTTTGATATATTTTTACCTTATCTTTCCATGGATTAATTGAAATTATATTTTCATTTAAGTATTCCTCCCTAAATAAGAATTATAAACGTTTTAAACAAACACAATAAATCTGTAAACACGCAACAATTGTTTGAGAACGAAATAATTAGTTATATTTCTTCAAGTAAGCACGAACGCAGAATAAAAGACACAATGCAGTTAAGTACACTATTAAAAATGGTTTATCGAAAATGAGCAGAATTGTCTCAAAATAGCTCTGAAACAATGTATACTTAAATTTGAAAATCCCATATATTCACTTTTGAGTATATTTAATGCTCAAAAATGGGTTTGACCACTAAGAATCCCAATATCCCCATTTTTGAGCATGTCAATATACTCAAAAATGAGTACACGGGTTTTCATATTTAAGTATATATATTGTTTCGGAGCTATTTTGAGACAATTTTGCTAATTTTTGAGAAACCATTCTTAACAGTTTAAATATTCAAAATTAAAATAAATGCAGTTGAACCTCGTTAACGTGAACACTGTTAACGTGAATTACTTTAAACATGAAACGTTTCCACAATCTCCATCAAAATGAGGATTAGTTTAGTTCTATGACGATTAGTTACAGATAGCATGTACTACTGATAACATGAATAAAATTTTATGTCCCCTTGAGATTCACGTTAACGAGGTTCAACTGTGTATATATATATCTATATATTGTTTTCATTTCAGTTTAGACAGTTTTATATAAATGTAAATTTGACACTTCTATAAGACGTTTTAAGTTATGCCATGTTATAATATGTCGAAATAAGTCAATTTCTAACAATTATATAGCATAAACTTCTCCAATTTACTCGCTCTAATGATACAACTTTATGTATCAGGTATTTCTCTGGATCACTTCGTCTAACAGATATTCCACATTTGGAATCAAACTCATTGAAAACGCGATTCTATTTTGACAGGCTATATGCATATGTATAGTCACTTTAGCTCTAGATACTCCTCCCTCCCTCTTTCTCCTTTAGGTTATATAGAATTGAAACGATTTCCATATCTGACAATTCACCGTTTACTTCCTGTTCAGCTAGAACCTTCTCAGGTAATCGACGTTCCGGAGAGAACGCTTCCGGGACCTGATCCGGGGAAATGAGACTCCGGATTCTAAGTTCAGGAGAAACCGGCATTTGTGCGCACATTTGGAGTAAATATGCAAAATGTACCTAACAGCTAGGTGATAAACTGTCCGGATATAAAGCGAATGTGATTATTACCTATTGTTTAAGTTCCAATATATATTTGAATATATTATTTGCGAGTGCATTTTACTACAATATGTTTGAATAAGGAGTAATGGTAATTTGCCCTACTGCAAAAACATTTACTGCATGGAGCTTTACTGTTAGCAAAATTGCTTTATCTATTTTATGTACATCACAATTTGAACTGCCTTATCGAAAGTAAATAAAATGGATTCTGTAATAACATTTTAAAAACAAAAGCGGAAAATGCTTAACCCTTTGCTGACCCTAACGCTCTAAATAGTGTTGCTAAATTTAGGGCTCTTTTATTTAATTTTCACCAGTAATTTTCAGGAGTGATACTTGATAATGATAATGAATAAAAGGTAAAAGTAAGTAAAATGGATTCCGTAATAACATTTTAAAAACAATAGCGGAAAATGCTTAACCCTTTGCTGACCCTAACGCTCTAAATATTGTTGCTAAATTTAGGGCTCTTTTATTTAATTTTCACCAATAATTTTGAGGAGTGATACTTGATAATGATAATGAATAAACGGTAAAAGTAAGTAAAATGGATTCCGTAATAACATATTAAAAACAATAGCGGAAAATGCTTAACCCTTTGCTGACCCTAACGCTCTAAATAGTGTTGCTAAATTTAGGGCTCTTTTATTTAATTTTCATCAATAATTTTAGCAGTGATACTTGAAAATTATAATGAATTCTAAAATCATTATTTAAAAACAATAGCTGTCAAAACACTTAATCACGTCGACAACCCAAACCTGTGTTATACTATGGGGAAATTTGTTTCCAAATTAACTCATAGTAAAAAAAAAAATAATAATAATAATTCATTTTTTATATTCAGAAATTTCACAACCGTTATATGAGTACTAGTTAACTGTAGGACGACTAAGGCGCCCTTTGAAAAATGATTATTTCATTTTATTTATTTCTCACTTTAAATAATTCATTTGCTAGCAAGCCCGTGTGAAATTTTCTCACTTTATTTATCTTTTCGTTGCCTTTAAAATTATTATTATTATTTTATAGACGTCATTTTTTTCATATTCACAAGCAAATTTAATATTTATTTATTTTATTTCATTTTTTTTCACGTGAAAGTATATTTCATTTTATGCTGAAAAAGTAAAGTAAAATAAAATAAATAAAAATAAAAATTTGGCAACAATTAAAAATTTAAATGTCTATTTTATAGCTGTTATTTTTATACTTTAATTAATTTTAAAATATCTAATAAAAAATTCGTTACAAATAAGGTACCAAATGAAAGGGGCGATTTTTCTGAATCCGTCGGATTAAACACCTTATCGATCGAACAATTAGATTTTTTTAAAAATTAACTAAAGTATGAAAATTCGTCCGTTCACACACGGAGTCCAAGGAAATCTCTTAAGCCTAAAATGTGACAGAGTCAGGCCCTGATGGGCGTAACTATATATCCTAATTCGTTTGAAAAAAAAAGTGAAAATTTCACGTTTTTCGCATTTTGTTGTCGAGCTAAAAAAATAAGAAAAATATACTTGATTAATATTTTGCATTTTTTAACTCAAAAATAAAGTTAAAAATAATAATAATAATAATAATAATAATAATAATAATAATAATCGAAAACGGGTACTAAGTAAACGTTTGTGAATTTCCTTAATTTAAAAACGGAATTAAAAAATAATAATAATAATAAAATAATAATAATCAATGAGTAACTATGGGGGGGAAAAAAATCCCAATAGAATAACATGGGTTTTGGCGATCAACGAGGTTAGGTACTGCCCACTCTTAAAACCCACAGCAACAATAGCATAACGGTTTAAACTTCAAAATTACACATGTTTTTACCAAAATCTAGAACTTTTAGTAATATTTGATTATTTGTAGCTCTGTAAACTCTAGTTAAAGAGTTTTACCACAAAAGAATTATTTTAAATTATAAGCTAATTATTTCGTAATAACTTTACACTGGATTCTAATAGTAAATTGATTTCAATTTTATAGTTTGCAGTCTTTATTCTTTCCTGTCAGGAAAATCTTTAACAATTTAAATTATTGCATACCATGAAAGTATAAGAGCTATTATAACAATGAAGTAAAGTTTCATACTAAATCCATAGCCTCCTAAACTAGATGCCTTTCGCGTGACTTGGAAACTTGGCAACAGTTCAAGCGGTAAACAGCGCCACCTGATTCAGATTGGGAGATTTTTGTATTCAACTGTCACCAATAATTTGAAGAAGTGATATATAATATATATAATCAACGTTTCTTCTATTCTATTCGCCTTATATATATATATATATATATATACCAAATCCCACTTTAAAAAAATTTTGGTGGCTGTTGGATAAAAAAAAGTCGCGCAATCTGTACCAGATGGCGCTGTCTACCGCCAAGTTTCTGAGCCACGCGGAAGGCATTTAGTATTGGAGGCTATGCTAAATCTTGATGAAATGTAAATGTAAATATTTATTTACATTCCCTCACAGCCACTTATTCTTCGACCACATTTCATGAAACCATGGAAGCATCTGCGCAAGTGCTAACTCAACGAGTCCAATGCTAAAATAGGGTGACAGTCATCTGACTCAGAGAAAATGAGCAATAACAGAGCGCGGAATTATTGGATGTCAAACTGTCGGTCACGCTGGCATCCCTCCAACATTTTGGATGCGTCCTCACTGCTAGTTTTAGGATATGTGGCCGCACTGTACATCCGTAAGACATCTACAAACACGTATAAAAGTTTAAAAAATGATCCGTTAAACTTCTATAAATATCCTACAGATATGTATGAGCACGACCCATGTCACTCTTTTTTACATCCATTAGATGTCTTTTACGTATCCAATAAATCTCCAAATATCCAATAATTGGACTTGTTAGATATAATAGATATTGAAAAATATCTAAATCTTGTCTTGATCTAACAAGTTACATGTATTAGACATCGAAAAAGGCACGTCTAAATATCGTCTGCATTTAATTATCCAATAGATATCTATAACTAGTACAGGATATCCAGGATTTTAAAGGGACATTCTTAAGATATTTTGTACCTTTTATGGATCATTGGATCTAATTTAGATGTCTAATGTATATCAGTGGCTGTATGGGTTCGTTACAAAGTAATTCTATGACGTAAAAAGAGACTCGATCTAAATTTTACGCATTCAAGTAATATATAGAAAAATTAATATATATATATATATATATATATATATATATATAGTGTGTTCCAGTACAGTATTTCAGAAATTTTAGAAGAAGTAGAGTGAATCCTGATGATTCAGAATCGATTAGCAACGTGGGGTCGGAAATGCTTTACTGTCGCGCTGGTATACACAGATACACCAGAAAAAAAAAAAAAAAAAAAAAAAAAAAAAAAACGCTACTTAAGTGACCATTCGTTTTAATTATTATGAATGTACAGGAACACGGGCCAAAGATAGTGTTCTAAATTTCATCCACTGGCATGAATGCGGTACTCACTGATTATAAAAATGACGTATATTCATAATGAAAACGAATAATCATTAATGTAGTTTTTTTTTTTTTTTTTTTTTCTGGTGCATCTGTGTATACTCCCGCGTCTGAAGCATGGTACTTACACTGTGTATATATATATATATAAGATCTGAAAACTAAATATGTATTAAGTTTATTTCACGCAATTTTTCTGGTTATATATATAATTTCTCATTATTTTTATATACATATATAAGCATTGCAACTATGCAAAATAGCAATAATAATAAGAAGAAGAAATGAATGAGTCATACTATGAAAACCCGATTGTATATATATGTCAGGCCATCTCCTCACGAATCATTGGACACAGAATGTACCAAATTATCTAAAATAACCCAAACATTCTGATTTCACCAATTAATTTAAATTATTCCAACTAATTAAAATGTATCGAATTAAAAACCAAAATAAATACAAGATAAGCAGCACAACGTAGTGCAAAAAATATGTCCGCCTACAGGAACGCCAATTGTCTGAAGCGGTTGGGCAGTAAAATACAGCCAGCGGCAGTGGGATAGGTTAGAAAAAACTAAAAATTCAAAAATTATATGTAATCCTTCTAAACGAAGTTTTGAGCGAGTTTTATGAAATTTATTTTTTAGTTTTTTTCTATGAAATTATATTAAAAAAAAAAAAGTAATTATATTTTATTCATTTAAATATTGCTTAAGTAGTTACCATTTATAAAAGAAATAAAACATGACTTTGATATTACCGGCTACTTTACATAAATAATGAAATTTTAGCACAAAATTATAGAGTGATTATTCAAGGAAAAAACATCTACTTGTTAAAATGCTAAATTATTAAGATTTTTACTTTATTCTATATTCAATAGAAGAAAGTACTGGATTCGTAAAAATTTTCGACCTCGGGTTTTTCATGGATTTACACGTTTTGAGAGCTGTAGAACACGATTTGACCATTTTTAGAAAATGTCTGTGTGTGTGTGACAAAATTTTGTGGCAACTGTATCTCAGGAACTACTGCACAGAATTTCATACAAATTGGTATGTAGTTGCACCTTAACATAAATTAGTGCCTATCAACTTTTGGTAAAAATTGACTTACAGGTTGCGTTGCCATCCCGCTTTTTCTAAATTTTTAATAGGGTGATATAGGACAAAATTTTGTATAAATGTGCATAAAGAGAATTATCTTTTAGTAATCATTATGAAATTTACAAGAATTATTTATAATACAGATAGTCAACTTGGAAAAAATTTTGTATGTGTAGGAGCCTCGCCACCCCCCCCCTCCCCCGAGGGGGGAGAGTAAATTTTCAAGATGGGTATCTTTCGAAAGGTCTCGTCAATACCTTTAAAACGAATGGTTGAACTATAATTCTGTGGTAAATTAAAACAAAGTTATAGATTTTTTTACTTTTAACGAAAATAAAATTTCGAAAAAAAAAAATCGTTTTTTTTTTTTTTTTTTTTTTTTTTTTTTAATATTGTTATTGAGTGAATTTGTATAGGAAAATATTGAAAAAAGTCTTGTGGTGGCCACAACATACTAGTTTTTATTTCTGAATATAATTTCAAATATTTTGCATCAAAATCCCATCTCTGCTTACAATTAATGTAATCTATAAAATGCATGCATACATGCAGTACTTCATCAACATAAACGCACATTGAAATTCTGCTCTTAAATATTAATCAAACAGCGATCTCATGTATTATATCAGATGTGATGAATTAAACTTAATGATTCTAAAATTCATGCATGTATTTTAACTAATCATGGCATCTGTCTAATATATAGAATCGAGAACTGTGATAAACATTGACGGTTTATACTCTTTCTTGACAAGTTTATAAGCAAATTCCTTTGCAATTCCAGTTTATTATTGAAATTGTTTTCCGTAACAAATAATCTATCCATTACATTCAGCTCCTGTTTGGAATAGTGACAGTTCCTGTTACTTGCAGGAACCGCTTTTATTAACAGCCGTTATTATTCATTAGGGCTTGAAATTTGTTTCGCTTCGGTTTGTTTTAAACTAAAAATCATGGTAGAAGTGGAAATGTAGGAAGAAAGAAGTGCAGTTAAATACACTGGGGTGTTTCAAAGAAGAAAAAAAATCGCAATGTGGTTGAAATACTTCGATCTCCTCCCAAGTAAATATGTTGGACATAAAAAAAAAAAAGAATATTTTTTCAAGTGGCGATTATGCAAGTAATTGCGATTAAACAGTGACCGGGGGTCACCGGTTTGATAACCATTTGTGAAAGGGCACCGAATGGGCGGTCAGTGCCCCTAACAGAGACAACACATCCATGCCTTGTCCGGAATTCGAACCGAGGCGTTAAGGACGCTTACCACTACACCGTCTGGACGACACCTTATGATACAGTGAAACTTGAATAATTCGAATTTTTTAGTCGGTCCCTAGAATTTTGTACTAAAATAATGTTAAAAAATCATGGATAATTGGAATTCTATTTTGGATAAATCGAATTTTCACGCGATTACCTTTAAAATATTACAGTAAAATTTCTTCCCGAGATTTTTCTCAGCTAAAGTTGCATTATTTTTTTTAAACAGTCTTTTAAAAAAAAGATAAGGATATACAAGAGTATTTCCTGCCTACTGCATCGATATGGTCCATATGCATGAAATTTGAGGGTTTTTTTCATTGAAAGGTCATGTCTAATGTACAAGATTCTATTTTTGTATCAATTGGTAGGTCGGAGTCATATGCTATGACACAAACACTGCAGTTAAATACACTGGGGTGTTTCAAAGAAGAAAAAAAAAATCGCAATGTGGTTGAAATATTTGGATCTCCAAATTAAACATGTTGCATATGGGGAAAAAAAAAAAACTGTGGGAAATATCAAAAATCTTGCTCATTTCTTTAGCGATAATTTTCTTAGTTTTTACTGCATTCAAATGAACTTTAAGCATAAGTTGGCTGACATATTTAGATCTCAATGTATGAAAAAAGGGCGGAGAGCACGACTGAATATGATATGATAGAAAATGGAAATATGATAAAATATGATATGATATTAAATATGATAGAAATATAATTGATTTCTGTTTTAAAATAGTGCTGATAAATGTCATTCAAAAATACGGAAGTTTGGCAGCTGTGTTACACGTAACCTCTGTAACACCATTTTTTATTATATTATATATTATGTTTATTATCTTTTTATATATTATATTTATATATTATATGTATATATATATATATATATATATATATATATATATATAATTTTTATTATATTATTTTTTATTATATAGAAATATGATAGATGAAATATAATAAAATATGATATGGAAGAAAATAGAAATATGATAAAATATAATATGATAGAAATACAGTAGAACCTCGATTAACCGAAACTCACCTCGATTAACCGAAACTCTCCGTTAACCGAAGTCGGTTTCTTCTTCACTTTTTTTTTTTCACTTTCTACTATCATCCAAAATTTTTTCTTAACAAACATGTATTTTTAAAGTTTTTTTTTTTTTTTTTCCACATTCCTTTTGTATGCAAGCCATCCTTTCCAAACTACGAGTGCTGATAAATATTTTAGATGATTATTGATGAATTCTCGATTATCCGAAAATTTCGATTATCCGAAGTGAGTTCGCTCCCAATTACTTCGGATAATCGAGGTTCTACTGTATGATGGATTTCTTTTTTTAAAATAGTGCTGATAAATCTGATTTAAAAATACGGAAGTTTGGCAGCTATGTTACACGTAACCTCTCTAACACTCTAATTTACATTAGACGCCCTTACCGTATTTGAATGCACAAAACAGTGTTCCCATTTACGAGGTGTGTGCCTATATGCGAATTTCAAAAAAGGATTAAATGCGAATTCATCTCACATAACATTTTGCGTGGAACTTAAATTAGTTTATTTAAAATTTCTTTCATAGTTCGCAAAAAATCATTTTTCATACGTCATTTTTCATAAAAACGGTCGTCCACTACTCCTTATATGCTACTATATTATCATTCATGATTTATAACTTATGTCATTTATTTTATGTTCATTAAGTATTGAATATTTTATGAGAAGAAATAACATTTAAAATGCTTCAACAACATTTTACTATGGCTCATAGTAAATTTATACTCTTTTCCACTTTGAATAGGAAATTACGTGTTTTCTTCTATCCATTTCTTTCTTTCTTTTCCCTTCCTTTCTATCTTTTGTATTTTTTATCTCTGATGACAAAGATATTTGTTCATTTCATTATAAATTTAATATCACTTTTTTACACTGAGAAAAAAAATATACCGCCTTCCTCTAGAATGAATAAATGGTCATTTTCTAAATCCCTTAACTAGAAATACAGATTTCCGAGCTATGCGTATAAGGCACGCCAATAAACTGAATGGACGGAATGAGCGAGAATTTCTAGTTTACACATTTCTAGATGATGAAACAATATACTGAATATTCTGAATCTTTTGTATTGCGAAAAATTCTCGCTTGACTTTCTAGAATTGGCTAATAAACCAAGTTTATAGTTCGTGAAACCCGCCTCTGGTAGTCTCATTTATTTTCAGAGATTTTTAAATAACTTTGCTCTCGATAATATAGGCAAACGCTCTAGAATTCTAATAGGGCTTCTAGAACTCGCTTTCCAGGGAGATTAGAATGTATAAGGATGACATGGAACTATTTTTTCTAGTGCCACAATTTATATTCTAGATATCAGTTACAGAATTTATTCTCAGTGTATGTGGTTAAAAACGTTAATACCTATTTACTTTTCTTTCTTTCTTTTCTTTCTTTCTTTCTTTCTTTTTTTTTTTTTTTTTTTTTTTTAACAAAAAGTAAAATCTTAAATATGTTGTAAAATTAATGTCTTTTTTTTTTCAGGGCACTGTCACTGATTAAAAATTATTTGCTATAACTATTTTTATGCAATAATCTCTGATCTATTTAATCACGACACTCTGAAAAAAAATTCTGTAACTGACATCTAGAATCTAGTTTGTGGCTCTAGTAAAAATAGTTCCACGTTATACTTGTAAATTCTAGTCTCCTTTGTAAGCGAATTCTAGAAACCCTTATTAGAATTCTAGACCGCTTGCCTATATTATCGAGATCAAACTTATTTAAAAATGTCTGCAAATAAATGTGTACCCAAGAGGCGAGTTCTAGCAACTATAATCTTGGTTTATGACCCAATTCTAGAAAATCAAGCGAGACATTCTCGCAATACAAAGGATGCAAAGGATTCAGAATATTGTTTCACCATCTAGAAATGTGTAGACTAGAAATTCTCGATCATTTCGTCTATTCAGTTTATTGGCGTACCTTGCATGCATAGAAATCTATATTTCTAGTTTAGGTGTTTAGAAACTGACCATTTATTCGTTCTGGATGAAGGCGGCATATTTTTTTTTCTCAGTGCACTTTAATATAGGAACTCAGTAAATACATCTGTATTTATGTAGTGGTGGCAAAGAAGCCAAAAATTTTTAATTTCTGAAAGTGTCCTGAAAAAGGTCGGAGACTTCGAGCTTTGTACTAAAGAAGTTTTTTTAAGACATATACAATAATACATCATAGTAATTAAGGAGGATTTAGTGAGGTGGTACTTTTACATACTTGCCAACATACTAATTAATATTCCGTAGTATTGTTAGCCCCGCCTTTTTTTTCACACCGGTATCTTTTTAGAGTATTTTTCTTCTTATTCAAGCGTAATTGCATTGGAGAATATTACTCTAAAAATTTATTGGTGTGAAAAAAAGGGCGGGACTAACAACACTACGAAATATTATTTAGGATGTTAGGAAGCATGCTTTTATGTACCATTGGTATACAGAGATCGAAAAAGATATTATAACCTTAAGAAAGTGTAAAAAAGAACTTAACTTTCATGTTTCTTATGGATATATTTTTAAGATTGGGGGTAGTTTCTTGAGGTTAATATAGGCATTAATTATAATACGTGTGGAGATCGTAAAAATTTCAAGCAAAACCAGCCAGAGCATTCTATAAAATTATATTGTTTCTGGAACAAACGCGGCTACGGGTAGAGTCCAGTGTCATAGAGTGAGATTAAATTGGGGTACGATACATTCTTTTCTTTAAAATACCTTTGACGTTTCTTATAAAAATTCTATTTTATACGCGTTTTAAACTAATAGTATTTTAAAGTACGGTCAGTAGTTAAAGGGTTAAATTATTATAATTATTGCTATGTCCCTTTCCACTTTTGAAACTGCTTGGCATAGGTGGACTCTGTTCAGGTTTCCTTCATATGTATGTTCTCATAAATTTCTAGTATAGAACATATCATATTCATGTTAAGAGAAATGAATTTGTCCAAACGCTTGACACAGTGACAGAATGAAATCACCTCCTAGTAGGCTACCCACCATTCACTTTGATATATTTATCTTATTCTAATCTATTAATTTATTTTATTGGGGTTACCATACCCATTTTGATATTTTTGGATTCCTCCCACTTGTAAACGTGTAAAAAAGTAAAAAAACCGAGGTCAAAAATTTTCACGATTACCTAAGTTCCCCGCACCTATAGTATGGTAG